>CM075064.1:10595833-11969166 GCA_037428765.1 Rubia yunnanensis
AAGAAACATTAGTTACAAGGCAATGCATACAAAACTTTTGCTTGTTTAGATGATTTGAAGTTAATGTTTATGCCTAGTTTGTGATGAATCTTGATTTTCTTGTGGAGTACTGGTTGCTTTCTATTCATGTAGTGCCCTCTAACTAAGTAATGCTTCTTCCATTATGAAAAGTGCAGTAACATTTGTAGAACTCCACAATTTAAAACGTGGGGATTTCATAGTGTACGAGCACCAAGTAGACATGGTGTGCTTATCATTAAGTGTTTACCATGGTGTGTTTAACATTAAATCATTGTTAATGTTAAATACATAGTTATACACACCATGTTTCCTTGGTGCTTAAATGTTGCATCATTTAGACAGTTTAAATCATTTTCTTTAACAAATCGTACTGTGCACAAACTTAATGGAACAACTAATGGTGTACCTCTACAGATCTTATTCTGGAGGTTAGTTGACATATCAAAAATTAAACATTTCTTATTCTTACTTATTGATTAGTTTCACGTTATGAATCATTGAGTTATTTTGTGCACAACAGATATCTCCTCGGCAAGAGCAGCGTACAATGGCAAAGAGATAATACACGTCACAGACACAAGGTGTGAAGCTTGGGTGAGCGTGTCTTTCTAACAATCAAAGACTTTGGTGGACCTAGTGTATTTCAATGTGTATTTGATTCAGTAATATTTGCCTTTTTTTCTTAAATTATATCATATGGATGAATTTCTTTTTTTACACTTGTTTATATTCTTACTTTCAAATGTTCTTGCTTAGCATCAATTTAATTTTTATATTGTGTTCTTATCTCGTCTAAGTTTCTTCTATGATTTTTCCCCGAGTTTCGATTCTTGGAGGGCTTGGATAAATTTAAAAAGGAAATTGCAATTTGAAAAAATAATTAAGCGCCGATTTTACAAATAATACTACCGGTGATTTAGACATCCATCCTCCAAAGCCAGAGCACCGGAAAATAAAAAATAAATTGATGCTGGTATTTGTAATCTGTCCAATTTTAGGCACCGGTTTATGTCCGTACACTAGTGCTATGAAAGAACCGATGATCATTATCGATGTGGCTAAACAATGATTCGGCAGTCAGCACCGGCATCTAAACTATCGGTGTTGTAATAAATATTTTCAGCACCCATTTATTTACCGATGTTATAGTAACTATGTTTTATCATCACCCTATCTAGGCTCTGGTCAACTGGGAGGCACGAAATACCGATGCCATTAACCCCAACAACCGATGCCAGAGGGAGGTGCTGCAGACTCATGGTGGAATTGAATTTCTTTTACTCTGCATTTTCTTTTTTGATCATTGTTGTTCTAGATGCAAGTGAATAATAACTTTGGTTGACAAAGGTTGTAGTAATAGGATAAGATAGAATATTATCTCCATATCACTTGTTGAGGACGCTGTAGCAAACCGTGGACCTTTCATTTTATGCTGACCTGACCTGACCTAACCGGACCGCACCTAACTTTGTGATTTCATAAATCAAATGTTTATTCTATTGGTGTTTCTACGTACGTACCTAAAAATCTTATGCAATTCCCACTTCTTCAGGACCACTTTCGACTATGTGGCCATCCTCATCTTAGAAAGAGCATATTGTTTGAGTATTTGAATGTTTAGGTTTTTTCCCCTTAAATTATTTTTTTGAATTTAACTGAACTATGATAAATTGAATTGAATCCACTAATATGAGTATACAAAGAAAGTAATATAATAATGCAATTAAACTAAACTAAATTTAACGCAACCTAATTTTTATTAAATTACTCCTTCCGTCTCAGCCTTTTCTGCAGAAAGAGAAAAATCTGGGATTCTTTTTAAGAGGGAAAAGACTATACTACCCTTCCACTACCCCTCTGAACCCCTGCTCTTCCACCATTGCACCACTGCACTTTTGAACCTCTGCCCTTCTATCACTGCACCACCAGCAACTGAGCCACCAGCACCGCCCAACCCACCATCGGCCGACCCACCAACCAACGCCACCGCCTAACACCACCGCTAGACCCACCTTGCTCCATATCTGCGAGAAATCGGGGTAGCCGGAGATGGGGACACGGTTGACGGAGGTGCGGTGGAGCCGGTGATGTGGACACATCACGGTGTCAAAGACAACCGCAGAGACGTTGACGGAGCTTGGCGCGGATTCGCGTCGAAGGCTCCAGAGACGTGGAGGAGACGAAGGTGCCAAGTGACGCAGAGGAGACAGAGCCTCCAATGACGCGGAGGAGCAGAGGATCTGGAGACGAGGAGCTTGTCGCGGCGGCGATAGGGAGGAAGGGTGGGTTTTCCAAGATTGGGATTTGGGAAGGAGGAAAGTTTTTTGTGAAATTGGGAGGGAGGGTGGGTGCGGGTGAGGGGGGTAGTTGAGAGTAATTTTTTGTTAGTTTAGGGGTAATTTTGCCTTCTTACATATAGAAAAATTTTAAATATGAAAAGTGTACAGAAAGGGTTGAGATACATATTTAAGAAAAATGTGTAGAAATGCTTGGGATGTACGGAGCAGACTAAATTGAGTAAAACTGAATAAAATCGGATTGAAATGAACTAGGTTTAAGGGCCTATTATAAAAAGAAAGAAAAGTTAGAATATTACACATCTAAAATATCAACAAAAAAGGGATTCATGAGATTTTTATTATGAGTTGCTATGTGAAAGAGGTTGCTAAACATTATCCCTTTAAATGCACTATTTTAATTTTTTATCCCTCCATAAAATGTATCATACTAATTGATGAATATGCCATGTATCAAGTATAAATGCATTTGAGATATACTTTTCATCTGTCCCTTAGTTTACTTTCCAACAAACTTGAAATTACTTTAATATTATTTATTTAGTATATGAATGTACAATTATTATCATTGTATTATTAGAATATTATGAATATACGTTATATATATTGAGTATATATTTAAATACTAGTATTTGTGCATTGCAATATTTATATAGTAATTACAATTAAATTAAAATATTCTTACATATAAAAATACAATTTTTTATCATTTAAAACACACAAAGTACATGATACAGTGCTCGTTGCATCACAAGAATAACATATAATTTGTTCAAATTTTGGAAAAGAGGACTAAAATTATCAAGCTCTAACTTTCTTCATTTGAATGTTATTCATTACACACCTGATTTAAAACCATTCGTCATTTTAAATTCAACTTTAATATGGAGTATATTACAACACCCAATGTAATTTCAGTTTTACCGAATAACCAATCGTAACCCGTTAAACCATTTGCTTTCATGAAGGAATATACCACGACATTTGTTGGAATGAGGAACGGATCATTTTTTTCGTTTGTCCAATTGTGTAAAGAATAGCACATTATTGGAGAAAATTATGCATGATGCATTGTGGAGGAATATACTACAGAAAAGGAAATATGGGTGTGTTTTGTCAAATTTGTGCAAGTAAGTAAAACTAACTTTTTTTAAAAAAGTAGAGAGAGATTAGATTTTATTTTCCTAAAAAAAAATAACTTCTACTTCTTAAATAAGCACTCTTTGTTGTTATTTACAAAACACAAAATACATGTTTAACTTATAAGTAAAACACTTATAATCCCTACCAAACAGAGCTTATATTGTCTTGTATTTTCTGGTCTGTGGGATATCTTCCCCCGTAGTAGACGAAGGGCATGTCCTTTTCTTCTTAATGATTTGGTACAAACGAGGTTTAATAGAGGTTGGAATTTTGTTTTAATTGGGCTAGAATAATAATGAAAAATATGCAAAATAATCATGGAAAAAGAAAATCAACGGTGCCAATAATTCCGGAAGGAAATCAGTGATGAAATGGTAAGAATATGGAAGAAGCGGAATAAAGGTGTGGAGTTTGAATAGGTTTATTTTCTCAGCACTCGAAAAATTGGGACCTTCTACTACTATGGTGTTTCCAGTCTGATGCGTCAAAACCAGTCGAGTCGTAACGTCGAGTCCGTCGGTGATAATCTACAAGTAAAAAGTTCCGGGAGATTTTAGGGGTAAACTCTCTGATGGTCAAGTCAGTAAGTGTCTTAGTAAAAATATTCAAAAAGTCCCCCTAAAGTAAGTGTGTACCTGTCTATTTATATTGTATTAGGGAATAACGTATCTCTAGATTATACTTCTTGATATACACCTCTCTATTAAGGAGATTTATTGTGCTGACGCGGCCATGAAGTGCTCTCGGCCCAAGGCACTCTTGGCCCAGTTGTGGGTTTGCCTATCATCAAGAGCCCCCAGAAAATTTGAGGATACCCTCGGGGATAGGATCTTCGAGGAATCTTGCGTTTATCCTTCGTTATTGAGCCCCTGAGTTCACGTGTTCTCATAGAGGGTGTCGAGGATCTCCACTTGTGTGTTTTTCTGGGAGAAGGAATCCCTAACCCCGGGGTGTCATCTAATTTTCTTTATTACTATCATTTATTATTATTTTCTTTTTAGCACAATTCCAAGGGGCGCACACGCACGTGTTGGTTATACAAGGAAGCGCATGTCAGATAGCAGCTTATGAAAAGCACGCCAACTTTTCACGCCTTTTCAAATTTTCACTTCTCCCAATTTAATCATTATTCTAGCCACCTTTTTTGGGCTTCTTAACTTCCATTTTCTCCACGTTCTCTTCACTTTAACTGCAGGTGGTTTTCTCAGTACTCTCTTCTCCCTCTATTCCTCACTTACATTTCCCTTCTTCTACTTTCATCAGTAAGTTATCCTAACCTTCATCTTTCTTCACTTCTTTTCCTTTATCCTTTGTGCACATGGCTTATTCAGGCGAGAAATCCGTTGAGAGGGGGCACTCTGACGAAACTGAGTTTGAGAGATTTGAGGGGGGGATCTCCCAAAAGAGGAGATTCCGAGGCTACGCTTAGCAATCCAAGGCATTCTCCTCAGGGTTCTAGCCCTAGCGACGATGAGATTGGTAATTCAAGGTACATACCAATTTTGAATTTTCTTGAGGGAGGTTTTCCTCGAGTTTGGCCTCCCGGCCAAGGGAAAGGATATATTCAAAAGTCTTCGCGTGTCAGAGACATTGAGTTTAGCTCATCTTCTCCTAAGGAGGGAGGCCCTTCGTGAATGTTAGAGGAGGATAGCGGGCTGCTCCACTCCAAAGCCCCAACCACCATTGAGCCCCCCGCCCCAAGTCCCCCTGTAGAAGAAGAAACGTACGGGCTCCCAGCCCCGAATAAGTCTTGGACTATATCGGGGATCTTAAGATCACTACCCCCAGGTCAGAAGATTCCCACTGGCATAGAATTAGAGTGGTTAGGGGCAACAGAGTCTTACGAAGATCCTTCGGAAGGGACATCGATCATTTTCCTAAAGCAGATCCGGTCAGGGTTTCCTTTCCCTCTGATATTCTCGAGGGTGATCAGAGATTTCCATGTAAGCCCTGCCCAAGTCCATCCTAATGCCATAACCACCCTCATGTTATTTCTCTGTCAATGATACAACCTGGACATCGAATCGGAGTATAAGCTGTTCCGTTCCCTTTTCATCGTGGCCTTTGGCGGTAACTCCTCCAAGAAGATCATTACTTTTTCTCCTTGCCAAAGGAGACCCTAGGTTTTTACTCTCCCAGGGAATGTGGGAAAGTGGAAGGAGACTAAGAGGGATCTCACGTTTAACTGCCTTAGATATAAGGTTCCTCGGTGGAATCCCGATGTTAAAGTCGAATCCCAGCTCCCTGACAAGTTTGTTTTCCCTCCTCGCCTTGAGAGTGCTAGAGATTGTTTGCTATCCTAACCCATTTATTATGCCTCTTTTACCAATTCCAGCCACTTAGTTAGGGTTCAAGCCTGGCCCTCTGAGGTTTACAAAAAGTTTGTCTACTATCTTGTTAAGAAAAGAAAATTGCTGAGGCAGCCCCACTTGGCCACATCCGATGAGCCTCCAATAGGTCCGAAGAGAAGGAAACTAGCTAAGGTGTTTAAGCCACAACCTTCCTAGGACTTAGTATTCCGAAAGCCCCCTCTCAAGGATTCCCTTTTCTGTCATGACATTGAAGGTGTCATTCATGTATTTTGTGATTTGCTTTGTTCCTTACTATCATATTTATGTATATACTTTTTGTTGTACCTTGTCTACTAACTTTTTTCTCTTCAGTGGGCCAAAGTCTAGTGGGTGCTATGACCAAGAAAGGAGCAAACACCCTTTCCTCTAAGGAGAAGGTTACCCTCGCTACCCCTCTTCAGACAGTTTCCCCCACGGACACATCGTTGAAGCGGAAACCCGAGGACAATCTTTCCATTAGGGAGGGTCGTCAAAATATTTCTCATGAGTGGTCTGCTCCTAAGGCCTCTAATGAGGAGATTGATGCCTCTACCTATGTTTTGGCGTCTTCGTTGAGCCTTTCGGCCTTAAGGACCACTGCACTTGGTTCTTTTGTGAAAAACTCTGAGGTAAGTTATTTTATCAAAATTAATTTAAGAAGGATTATGTGTGTTGTTTGTGTTGTCAAGGAGTTGGAATATGTGAGGTCCACCAGTACCACTTCCTTGTCTTCTGTCATTCTGAACTTAGGTTCTGAATTATCTTCTACTTATGAAGACATGAATAGGGAGATAACCTCATTACAGCTGGATCTCGAGGCTTTCCAACAAAAAAATTGTTGAACTTCAGACTGCTCAGGAGTGCCTAAAACTTGGAAAAAAAATTGGCTGTCGAGGATGCCAAACAAGCCCGAGACCCGGAGGCTCAAATGGCCATGTTGGAGGCATTCAAAGATAAAGTTCTTCAAAGCCCGGAGCTCTTCGACCTCTTTGCGGACCTTCTGAGTGTTGCCCAGGGCGTTTGGAGATCCAGCTTAGTGGATGAAGTGCTTCTTCATAAGATGGGATCGTTCCTATCCAAGGACGATGCCAAATTATTGAAGGAAGAGGCTAAGTCCAAAGGACTCGAGATGATAAACCAAAAGTGGGAAAGTGCTATGAACGAGGGTTAAATGAGCTTATCCATGCTGGGCCTTCTGAAGGGTTCGGGGAAGTACATCACCTTAGACGATATCCGCGCCTTACCTGATCCGGATGAAGAAGACAAGGATGCAGAGGCGGAGGCCACATCAGCTCAAGAAGACCAAGTGGGGGATACCGTAGTAGGGACCAATGTATAGTTTTGCCCCTTTGGGCCCCCATGTAATTGATTTTGGTCTTTTATATGAACATTTCATTTCCCTTATTGATATGTTATTCCAAAATTTTCATTCTCGCAGTTCGACGTATTGCAATGGGAACTTCAATCCACTCGCAAAGATTTTCTTAAGGCTAAAGCCGAGCTCAAAACCGCTAGGAGGGACTTAGCCCATGCTATGACAGCCTTGGAGAAAAGCTTCGAAGAACTAGAGCCGTGGCGTTAATAAGACCCACCCCTTTATAGTTGGCCTTCAAGACAGCATCTCTAACCTGAATTCAGCCACGAGTTCTTTCCAAAATGAGCTTGATCTTGCTAAGGCGAACTTGAAATCTTGGGAAAGTGGAAAACACCCAATTTTTGTAGTGCGCTTGAAGGACCACAACCGTAAAAAAATCAAGGGTGTCGCCCTCTCAAGGTTTTCTACGATACTGACCCCCCAGAGGTCAACTATGAAAATGACGTTCATTGCATAATCCACAAATTTGGTTCCCTTAAGAGGTGTCTTTCAGATGATGAAAGGTTGCATATAGTCGAGAGTCATCCTATAGCCACTCAGGGCCAGGCTTATAGATCAGTTGGGTAACATTGCGCAGCGTCATGAGGTTGCACAAAATGAGATCTCGAAGCTAAACGAGGTGCTCTCTAAGTTTGGTGCTTCTATCGACGATGAGCTTTCAGTAGTGGAATCTCTTTTAGGTGAAAACTCAAGGTTGTTGTCAGAGAATGAGACACTACAGAGGCAGAACATCAAGTTGGAGAAGAAATCTCGTCTCTGCTATCAAAGCCTTCTCACGCTCATAGCTTATTTCATGGGGTGGCTAATCCCAAAATTATCTCAGACAAGATTTTGCCCAAATTCCTTCTGCACACTTCCTGCCACTGGCTTATAAAAAATGAAGTTGAAACGCGAGGGACTTTTAAGCAGAAAAAAGCTTACACTGCTATCCTTGAATGGATAAAGAAGTTACCCATTCCTCCTCCTAAAATTCAGAAGTCCTCCGCGAATCTAGAAGCAGAAGAAGTAGCAAGGGGTGACAGCTCTTCGAAGCACTCCTATAGGATATCAGCGAGAAAGCGGACCCACCCCGGTGGTTGTCGATCTACTTCGGCAAAAAGTATTGATGACTATCCCAAGGAGGAACAACGAAAGGACCTTCAGCGTGCCACTGGTATGGCAGAAGAAATAACGAGGATATAGGAAGAAGTAGAAAGATTAGAAAAGAAATTAAAGAAACTTTTGTAACTGCATTCGATACTCCGTTAATACCTTTTACTACTCTTGTCCTTCGTATATTAGTATTTTTTTTATGATCATGGCCTTCCAAGCCTGTGTACCTTAGATTGTGATACGTCAAACATTCAACAAGCGAATTGTAAGCAATTAATAATCGACTGAAAATAAAAACAACAATGATTTTACCCAGGTTCGGTGTTTTTCACCTACATCCTGCAAAAAAAAATTCACTAAATCATCGAGTGACATCTACAATCGGCAGGGGGATCGAGGATATTACTTTCACACTCCTCCCCCTTTCTTTGCTCTTGTGAGCTCATGGCTCTATTCTACAGTCTTAGCTGGAATACAATTTAAGAGCTCGTGGATCTATTCTACAGCCTTAGCTAATTTAGGAGCTTGTGGCTCTATTCTACAGCCTTAGCTGGAAGGCTTTGCATAAGCGTTTAAGCTCGAGCCTTCAGTCTTAGCTGGAATTTTTGCAGGAGCGTTTGAGCTTGAGCCTTCACTTTTAGCTGGAATTTTTGCAGGAGCGTTTAAGCTCGAGCCTTCATTCTTAGCTGGAATCTTCGCAGGAGCATTTGATCTCGAGCCTTCAGTCTTAGCTGGAAGTTTTGTAGAAGTGTTTGAGCTCGACCTTAGCGCTTGGCACAGGATTTATCGACGCTATTTTCCCCCATCATTTAGGGTGATACCTTCGAAGATTAGCGATGTTCCATCTCCTTGGGATTTGAGTTCCCCCATGGTCTCGAGGGTATAGCTTTCTCTGGGGTGCGCTTCTACCACTCGATACGTCATTCCCAGTTTTCTGCGAGCTTTCCCTCTGGATCCTGCCTGTTTTTCTCATTCTTTCTCATAACTAGATCACCGGGTGCAAACTGCACTTTCCTGACCTTTCGATCATAATAGCGTTTCATCCTTTCTTTCACTTTAGCCTCATGTATCAAGGCTTACTCTCGCACTCCATCAACCATATCAAGATCCAGATGCTGATTTTCACTGTTAACATCTTCCCCAATCATATCCATCATCCTCAGGCTCGGCAGCCCAATTTCAACTGGGATCACTGCCTTGGAACCATAGAATAGGCTATAAGGTGTTTCCCCTGTAGCCAAAGATTCCGTAGTTCTGTATGCCTATAAGACGCTAGGCAATTCTTGTATCCAATTTCCGGCTGCCCCTCGAGCCTAGTTCTTATTCCATTGACGAGGGTGCGATTGGTAACTTCTACTTGGCCATTCGCCTGTGGATGATAAACAACCGTCAACTTTTGCTAAATCTTATATTTTTCGCACCACCTCTTAAAGGGATCATATGCGAACTATTCCCGTTGTCCATTATGATCATCCCTGGTATCCCGAACCTGCACACAATGTTTTTCCAGCAGAAAGCAATGACTGTTTTACCTGTGATATTGGTTCATGGTTCAGCTTCCACCCATTTCGTGAAATAATCCACCGCCACGATCAAATATTTGAATTTTCACGGGGCTTTAAGGAATGGCCCAACTAGGTTGATACCCCATTTATCAAATGGCCATGAGCTGTGAATGCTCACCATCTCCTCTTGGGGAATGTGCTTCAATGGTGCATGTTTTTTTTTGCATTGATGACAAGTTTGTATATACTGGTTTGCATCTTCGAACATCATGGACCAATAATACCCAGCTTGGATAAGCTTCCTTGATACTGACCTAGCTCCTTGATGACTCTCACCTATATCCTCATGGGCCTTCCTTATCAAATAATCCGCCTCGAGGGGGCTCACACATCTAAGCAGTGGTTGTAGATGCCCTCTTTTATACAGAATTTCCTCTTGCATTGCATATTTTTGTGCTTTCAGCCTGACTTTTCTGGCTTCGACAGGATTCTCCAGGAGTGTCCCATCTCGAAGGTATTTAACAATGGGCGTCATCCAGCAAATTTCTTACTTTACTGCCATTACCATGTGCTCCTGAAAACTCCAATTTTGAAGGGTCTCCATGAGCAACTATCCATGAGACTCCGCTCCTAAATTCGATGAGGCTAACTTGCTCAAGGCATCAGCCTTATGGTTGTATTCTCTTGGTACTTTCTCCAAGGTATAACTTTTGAACTTCCTGAGTAGAGGCTTCACAAACTCTAGATATTTTTGCAAGTTGTGCTCCCTCGCCTCGTATTCCCCCTTTACCTACTGCACCACAATCTGGGAGTCACTATATATCTCCAAATCCTTCACATTCAATTCCACAGCTAACCGCAAACTAGTGATTAGGGCTTCATATTCAGCCTCATTATTTGTTGCTTTGAAGGCAAAGTACAGTGCATACGGGTAGTCTTTTCCTTCAGAGCTAGTGAGTAAGACTCCAGCCCCACTTCCTCATGAATGTGAGGAACCATCAACGTATAACCTCCATACTTCTTTTCTCTGAGATCCCTTCTCGACTAGGCTCGATAGTCTCTATAGTTTTGACTATAAAGTTCGCCAAGGCTTGACCTTTAATCGCTGCCCTTGGCTAAAATTGTATGTTGTGTTCTCCCAACTCTACTACCCACTTCATCATCCTCCCCGATGACTCAGGTTTCAAGATGACCTTCCTAAATGGATAGTTAGTGAGTAAGATGATTGTGTGTCCTTAAAAATAAGGTTGCAGTCTTCGAGCGGTATGTACCAGCGCTAGTATGAGCTTTTCGAGGGTGGTGTATCTTATCTTTGGTCCCTGTAGAGCTCGGCTCACAAAGTATATAGGGTGCTGCACTTTACCTTTTTCTTTCACAATTACTGCACTAATGGCCCGGGGTGAAGTAGAGATGTACATGAACAGGACCACCCCTTTCTCGGGTTTCATTAGAGTTGGTAACCTTCGAAGATGATCCTTAATGTGTTGAAAATCATGTTCATACCTATCGGTCCATTCGAACTTCTTTCCTTTTAAGAGCACGTCGAAGAAAGGCAACTGTTTCTCAGTCCCCTTCGACAAAAATCTGCTCAAAGCCGCCCGGCATCCAGTAATATTATGTACGTCCTTCATGTTCTGGGGGCTCTTCATCCTTATCGGGGCCTCAATATTCTCTGGGTTAGCGTCGATTCCCATCTCTGATACCATGAACCCTAGGAATTTTCCTACCCCTACCCCTATGACACATTTACCGGGGTTTAGATTTGCACTCATAAGTATCTCAAAAAGCTCCTTCAAATACATCAAGAATTCCTCATAACTCCTGCTCTTTACCACCATATCGTCCACATATATCTCCACACTTCCACCAATATGTTTTCTGAACAACTTGCCCACTAGCCTTTGGTATGCTGTCTCTGCATTTTTCAAGCCAAAAGGCATATTCTTGTAACAGTATGTGCCCACGACTGTGATACACGAAGTCTTTTCCTTGTCCTCATTAGCCATCATTATCTGGTGATAGCCCTTGTGGGCATCAAAGAAAGCCAATACTTGATACTCTATAATCGCTTCTACTTATCGATGGGGAGTAAGGGGTAACTATCCTTTGGGCAGCATTTGTTCAAATCCGTAAAATCTATACACATTCGCCAAGTACCATTATGCTTTAGGACCATAACTGGATTGGCTAACCATTATGGGTAAAATACTTCCTCGATTACATCAGCCTTTAGCAATTTGTCTACCTCGGCCTTGATGGCTTTTGCCCTTTCTGGCGCGAATACTCTTCTTTTTTTGCTTGACGGGCCTAATCCTGGTTTAACCTATGGACTGCTAATTCCTAAGGAATCCCCGTAAGATCTGAGGTATCCCACAAAAACACATCTTCGAATTCCTCCATTAACTTGCTCAGTTTTTCCTTCACATCCCCAGGGGCAATTTTCCCCATAGCCACTATCCCCTTATCCAAAATTAGCATTTGTTCAGTTTCAGAAAGGTCGACTCCTCCATGTATCGAAGCTACATATCTTACCCTCCTTGCTTCTCTTACCGATGTGAGGTTACAACTCTTAGCCACGACCTAATCCCCTCGGATAGAGGATATCCCTCTACTCGTTGGAGTTGGAAACTTCATCATTAGATGATATGAGGACCACACTGCTCGAGCCTGGCACATCTAAGGCCTTCGCAAAATTGCATTGTATGGAGAATAAGCATCAACCACTGCAAATGTGAATTCAATCGTTACCCCCTTATCCCTTTCAGATATCCATATTGGCAAGGTGACTTCTCCTATGGGATATATCAGGTTTCCCGTGAATCCTGAGAGGGGGGTAGCTGACTTTTTCAAATTATTCCTTCCAATATCTAACTGATCAAAACATTTGGCGAACATTATGTCGACCTCACTTCCATCATCAATAAATATCCTTTATACTAAGGTTGTTCCAATTACTGCCGCTACCACCATTGGATCCGCATGCGGAGTTTGGTTTGGGACAGCATCCGCCTCTGAGAATGTGATTGTCTTGTTCGGCCAGAATACTTTTTGGTTTGAATCTTTTACAGGAGCCCTTCGAGAATCAACCTTCACGACTGAGTTTGAAGACCTATATCTTGTTATTCCACTTATCATGTTAATCACTCTCCGAATAGGCATATTTTCCCCGTTCCTATTGTCTTGGTTTCCAGCAGGTTGTTCCCGCAGACCTTAATCTCGTCTTGCCTGATCTCGGCCTCGACGTTCTTGTCCCTGATGTCTTCCATCTCCTCTATCCCCATTATTATGAGGATATCTCCTGTATGGTGGACGGTCCCTCCGGGGGGCCGAGGGGCTTCCCTTTGACTTCCTAGTCTAGGTCTAGGGCCCTGAAGCCGCCCATCTATTTCATTCCTTTCTATTTCCCTTTTCAAATGGATGCAATCATTCGTATCATGGCCATAATCCTTGTGAAAGTCACATAACAAATTTGTAGCCTTTTGTCTTGCTACTGCGGCAGGCACGTTTGACAAGGGTTGTGGTTGTCTGAATACCCCTCTGTAAATACTTAGAATCTATACTGGAGGCCTACTAGCGGGAGTATACCTCTCAAAGTTAGGCCTAGGCGCCTCCGCTATCTTCTTCCCTCGATTATCATTGTTTCTTCCTGGCCTATCGATCATACTCTTTGTTCTCCTTGTGACTTCTTCAACTTTCGAGTGCTGCCCGACTATCTCCTAAAGCTTCTGTAGAGTTTGAGAGACATTTTTACTTAATTTCTTGTATAACTCAGTCTCTCATCCTGAGTAAGTATCCTTGTATCACTTCATTTTCCATGGTCTCCACCACCCATAAGCTTTCATCTACATACCGATGGTAGAAGACTCATGTTGATTCTCCAGGGTTTTATATTGTCTGGTATAACTCCGGCAAGGTTTTGGTAAACTTCTTCTTTTGGGAATACTGACTTAACAATGCCGCGCTAAAATCTCTGTAGGAGTGCAAAGACCCCTTTGGCAACTTGTTATATCACTCTTGAGCCTTTCCCCGGAGATAACTCCCCACCAGTTTGCAAGTCAGATTTTCGTCAAAATCCCTCGAATTCATTAGACTAAGGAATGTCTGGATGAACTCCCTGGGATCGGACTCTCCACTATACGTTGGGAGCCCCTCCGGGGGCTTGGTATATGTGAGCCATTGCTCTGAGGTTATCAGGATCCTGCCACCTGGCCAAGTAACTCAATCAGCCTGTCTAACTCTCTCTTGAGGGCATCTCTAGTATCCCCTTTTTGCTCTCCAGGGTTTAGTAATCCTCTATGGGGGTTGCCATAAGTCATCTGATGTTGAAGGGGTTGAATTACCTGCCCAGAATTTGCCTACGCCATCGTGATCCCTGAACTTCCAACATATAACCCATAAGGGTCGTACTAGCCATAACCTATTGACGGGTTCGTCATCCCTATGCTTCCATATCCCTGAGACTCATACCCCATCTTGGCTCTGGGATACCCTCACATCAAGGTTACCGGTTTGGGGAACAGAGGCTCATCAGCTCTGGGATATCCTCCCATCAAGGTCGTCGGAACTGGAGGGGGTCCGGGACGTTCCAACCCCGGGGGTTTAGGGAATGAAGGTTGAGGTCGTGCCTGGTACCCATCTCGAGGATATCCAAAGTAAGAAAACACTAGCATGGGCTGAGCGGCATTTCTTGTTGAGGCTTCCATGACCGTCGAAGGGACGATCAGAGCTCCCATGCCTCAAGAGTGGGCTATCAGGGCTGAAGTAGGCATGACCTGATATCCTGCCTTCGCTAACATCTGAACTTCCTTGGTTAAGTCAGATTGCGAGGTATTCGCACCTGTTGCCCGATTCGCTTGTTAGGCTTGTTCATAAGCTTCCATCCGTGACTCGTCGGAGACCTCCGTGAAACGACAATCTCTCTCATCATATTCCACGGCGTATAATTCTGGTGTAGGATTTGCAAGCCTTATTTCTTGGCCTGCGTTACTCACAGTAAGCCACGAGGGTCCAGCTACATCTTGAGGGCTCTCAGGTATCACTGGGATTTTTCCAATGGAACCTTGCCCTCTTCTCAGCTCTCCAGCTAAGACTAACACCACTTCTCTCTCTGCTTCCTGGAATGCTGGGGGGTTAACCATTATCCTTCTTCTTCCTCGATAAGGTGATTGTACTTCCTCGGTAGCACCAATTCCTTTCAGCTTTAACCTCTCACTCATTCGAGTATTCGTGGAGGTGGACATAAACCAAGGAACTCAAACGCGACTGAATCAGTCCCACTGGGCGTGCCAATTGATGCGTTTAGAAACAGGTCGAGTCGTAACGTCGAGTCTCGCGGTGATAATCTGCAAGCAAAAATCCCCGGGAGGTCCAAGGGGTAAACTCTCTAAAGCTTAAGTCAATAAGTGTCTTAGAAAAAATGTTCAAAAAGTCCCCTATAGTAAGTGCGTACCTGTATATTTATATTGTATCATGGAATAACGTATCTCCGGATATACGCCTTGATGTACGCCTCTCTATTAAGGAGATTTACTGTGGTGACATGGCAATGAAGTGCTCTCGGCCCAAGATACTCTTGGCCCAATTGCAGGTTTGCCTATCATCACGGTCAAAGTATTTTCTGTTAAAATTTGGTTTTCCACACATGCCCAATTTTAACCTCGCTATTAGACTTGAATTGGTCACCAAGTTGACCAAGGTGATAAGTGGTTATCAAAAGCCAGTCCAGTGTGTGAGTGTCTAATGTTAGGCGAATTAAAAGTTTGATATAAATCTTGTTTTAATAATTTTTAAAGTTAAACTATAATTATTTATATATTATAATATAAATTTTAAAAATATTTAAAAATTAAAAATCTCGTTATGATAAATAAAATTAAAAATCAAATCGCTCCACTAATTAAATTAACTATTCCCCTATTTTACTATATTTGATACACTTATATTTTCGTATGTTTTTCTAACATTGTCACATTTCATTTATGGCAAAACATACACCATTCTCAACCACTCATTAAAGTTTTTACTCTTCTCATTCAATCATCACCACACATTTCAACTTGTAAAAAATGACACCTAAACATGTAGTGTCAAACATAGTTAAATGGAGGGAGTATAAGATAATTTCATTTAACAATTAATCGATCTATAACCATAATTTACGTTCTTTATCATTTTCAGTAATTATTAAATTGTATTAATTTTACTTGAATGAGGGAGTATATTTTTTTAAAAAGTACTTCCCCGTCCTAGCTATTTATGCAAATTTTGACTTTTTCAGATTGGTCAGAATTAATTTTGACCATTAATATCTTTATTTGTGCATACTTAAAAATGATAAAAAAATAATATTATCAAAATAAATGTTAACACAATTATAATGATATCACATATGACAATATATTATTTATAAATTACTTAAAATTTACTTTTCTGAGCATTAAAGTTTGATTAAATAAATAATAATAAGTGTAAAAATAGTTGGGACGGATGGTGTATATCTTTCCGGCCAATCTTTGAATTTTAAAAAATGAAAATAAATCTAGTGTATTATCGAGCAAATAAGGGAACAAGCACGTGAGCGGAGAGGGTACCGATTCCTCAGTACACATAACATAATGATGGGTTTATGATTAAAGTCAAAACTTGGACAAATTCCTATCCCACCGAACGGCATTCTAATCTCTGCCACCCAAACATCTCACCCGCACATCATCGCTAATTATTTCCTCGTTCCACCACATTTCATGCTGTCTATTTCTCTCTTCACTTTTTAATTTATCGGCACACCAATTGTTTAATTTCGGATGAGGGAGACTAAAACGAGCTCTATTGATAGACCCGGTAGTGGGGGTAAGTTTTGGTGGATATTTGCCCTTTACTTATTTAATCGAATGAATATGAAGACATTTTGATCGAAGTCGGGTGGCTACGAGGATGAAAATGATATCCGCCGTCATATATAGTGAGTTGAGTGTGAATATTAGTTCACATCTCTGATAGAGATTAAGCTCAAGAAGGTCATTGGGCCGAAGGTATAGCAGTCAATTTAGGAGAATATTTAATACTCTACTTAATTACCGCATTCGTGGGTAATTGAGGACGTTAATTAAGGAGACCGTTATTTAGGACATAAAATATATATACAATGCACACATTTACTTATGATTCCTTTTGTCTTGACCATATTTGGACCCTTGGACTGACTTAGGCATCGGAGTGCTGACCCCTGGAATCCCAGGAACGGTTTAATTGCAGGTTAGTTCGAGAAAAACCCAAGCCCACGAACCGGTCGATGGTCGAAGACACATCAACTGGCATCGTCTGTGGGACGACTAAGCCGGATCAAGGGTTTTGAGAGTTTATGTCCATGATAGTTCGAAGGAGTGAAAGGTTGAGGTCAATAGGTATGGGGGCTAGATTTCCACCAAGGTTAAAATCGGAGAATCCAGAAAGTAAAAACGATGCCCACATTGAGGACAATGAAATGGCTAACATTTAAACTACGGGAACGGAGTTGTGAGCGGAGCCTAATACATGCATAGCCCACGGGGGGGACCTCAGTGGCAGTTGGCGCAAATCCCCTGGCGCCAGTCCAGAACGATATGCCGGGGCCCTTGAGGATGCTGAAAGCGATGGGAGAGCAAAGACAAGGAAGCACCGATTCCTTGCTCGAAAGGGTGGCTGATTCGAGGGATGGAAGGTTTACGGAGGTTTCGGGAGATTCGTATATGGAAGCTTATGGTCAACATGGGCTAGGAAATCAGAACGTGGGGAGGGAACCTCGAATCAAGATGTGGAACGAGCAGCTCAGGTCCTGGCTGCAGCCGGTTACCAAATCACCCATTCTTCAAGGGATGATAGGGTCACGATGGGGGCATTACCACCCTCACCTTTGGGAGTGACTACGGGGTGGACTCCCCAACCCACGATAGCCTACCCTTATCAAGGATATGCTGGAGAACTGCTACAGGCTAGACCCCAGCCTTATATTCCTATTTACTCCCAAGGTCCCGTATATATGCTACCTCTGCTAGCCCCATCTGCTTTTATCCTCGACCTGGCCAGTCCAAGAACAACATATGGAATAATGGCCTCTTCTGGCATGCAAGGATACATGAGTATGGGAACCTGCCAAGGGTTGTACAATCCTTGTATCCAACCACCCCCACCGCCACCATACCCGAGTCTCGGACAGCATTGGATGAACTCTGGATACAGAGGAACCCAACCTCTATATATGCCACAGTTAGGTGGTCACGATAGGGGGCTGAACCTGCCTGGGGGGCAGCACGAACCCCCCTCAGATGCAAGTGAATCATTAAGAAAAGAGTTGGATAGGTTGATCGGTCCATTGGGCCAGGCTGCAGGGTCTGCTTTCAGCTCGGTAATCACTGGGGTTCGATGGCCAGTAGAAGTGAATCCCCCGGAAGGACTTCCCACGTATAGTGGTGAAACTGACCCTCGAGAGTTTATACAGACGTTCCTGGGCTTGATAAGTTTAAGGGACTTTGATGAGAAGTTAACATGCAAGCTGGTAGGTAGCTACTTGCGGGGAAAGGTGCATGAGTGGTTTAATAAGTTTCCAAGGGACTCACTTCGATCATATCGGGACTTCAGCGGAACATTGTTGAGCCAGTACGCACAGAAGAAGAAGTTTACCACAACCTTGCTAGAACTCTACCAGACGAAGCAAAAGGTAGGAGAAAGCACGGAAACCTTCTATCACCGGTATGTAGACGAGATTTTGGGTGTGATAGAAACAACAGAGAATGAGGTAATCCATAGGTACCTTCTGGGGATATAGGACCAGGAATTATACAAGAAGCTGAGCACCAATACCCCTAAGACTTTTCAAAAGCTTCAGGAGGTTGTAGAACAGTATTCGAGGGTAAAGGAGGCAACTAGAAAGAAAAGAGATAGCCTTGCAGAGAAAGCAGGAAGAAATGTAGAGCACAGAGGGAAAAGGCCGGTCGAACCCGTAAGAACACCATTCGAGAGGTATAATCCATTACCTCTAACGCTTGGAGGAAGAACCCCGACACAGATTTTAAGCATACATAGGGGGTTGTTCCGGACACCCCCACCCTTGCAGAGTTTGAACAAATCGGTTGCAACCCGGAGAGCAACAAATCAGTACTGTGATCATCACAGGGATTACGACCATGACACAAATAATTACATGCAGTTAAGGGTGGAGATTGACAGGTGTGAACGGGAAGGGCGGTATCGAGGACAAGGATATTGGAACCAGGCTACCCCCTCGAGCCCCGGATGGACCAGTGGCAGCCTTACAAAAGAAAAAATAAAAAAATGGGGGGAGAGGAGATAGAAGGCCTTGAGAACAGGTGATTCGAGATAGGAGGCCGGAAGGAAGGCAAGATAGACTCCAAGAGCAACAGGGGGGAAATCAAAATGGAGAAAACCCACCAGTCCGAAGGGTAATTAACGTCATCAATGGCATGGTGGGAGAGAGATCTTCGAATGTTGTTATAAGGGCCGAGGCTCAGAGGGTTCCCACGGAAGAGCCCAGACATAAGAGGTTTCGACCTAATGAAACAGTCACTTTCTCGGAAGCAGATATTGTGCCGAACCAAACGCCCATGCAGATCCTATGGTTATTTCAGCCATTATTGGAATGTCCTTGATCAGAAGGGTGTTCATTGATGATGGAAGCGGGGTAGAAGTGATGTTTGCCGAGTGTTTTGACCAATTAGATATAGGGCGTGAAAACTTGAAAAAAATCGCTTCCCTTTTATCAGGATTCATGGGAAACCCAATATTCTCCATAGGAGAGATAACATTTCCCATTCGAGTAGTGGATGACGACAATGGAGTGACCATTAGGTGTAATTTTGCTATCGTGGATGAACCTTCCCCTTATAATGTGATTCTAGGAAGGTCATGGATGTGCCAGGCTCAGGCGGTCTGGTCACCCTATCACCTGATGAAGAAGTTCCCAATTGAAAAAGGGGTGGCCTCCATTTGAGCAGATCAGACTGTGGCTAAAAAATGTAACCTCACGGCAGTACGGGAAGCAAGGAAATGAAGGGATGTAGCGCACGCAGAGGCAGGATTAGCCGATACAATACAGATGCCTATTTGGGATAAAGGGTATGTAGCTATTGGGAAACTAATCCCTGAAGATGTGAAAGGAAGACTGAAAGTCTTGTTAGTAAAGTACGGAGACGTGTTCTCATGGGATACATCTGACCTGACGGGGGTTCCTTCGAGTTTTGTGTTACATAGACTGAACATTAACCCTTAGATTAAGCTAGTGAAGCAGAAGAGAAGAGTGTTTGCTCGCGAAAGAGCTGAGACAATTAAAGAAGAGGTGGAGAAGTTATTGAGGGCGGAAGTAATCGAGGAGGTATTCTATCCTGATTGGATTTCTAACCCAGTCATGGTTCCAAAGCATGATGGAGCATGGAGAATGTGTATAGACTTTACTGATGTAAATAAGTGCTGCCTCAAAGATAGTTATTTGTTGCCATCAATCGACAAGATGGTGGAAGCTATCATTGGATATCGAATTTTGGCATTCTTTGACATGTATAAGGGGTATCACCAAATCCTTATGGTGGAGGAAGACAAGGAAAACACATAGTTTATTACAGATGTGGGCACGTATTGCTATAAGAAGATGCCCTTTGGATTGAAGAATGCTGGAGCTACTTACCAGAGGCTAGTGGATATACTATTTAGGGGATAGATAGGGAAGAATATGGAAACATATGTGGATGACATGGTGGTCAAAAGCAAAAGTTATGAAGAATTCTTAAAAGATCTTGAAGAAACATTTGGTAGTTCGAGGAGCTAATTTGAAGTTGAACCCGTCTAAGTGTGTTATTGGTGTGAACGCACGAAAGTTTCTCAGATTTATGGTCTCAGAGAGGGGGACCGATGTAAACATGAAAAAGGTCAAATCTCCGAGGACAGTTAAAACCCCACAATCGATAAAGGATGTGCAGAAGCTTATAGGGCCTCTAGCATCGTTAAGCAGGTTCTTATCAAAGAGGCAGAGAAGCACTTACTCTTCCGTGATGTGCTTCGAAGGGCAAAGAAGTTTGACTGGAATGGCAAGTACGATGAGGCATTCGAGCAGTTGAAAGAACATCTGGGGACATTGCCGATCCTGATGAAACCAGACAAGGATGGGACGTTGCACTTGTATATTTCTGCATTCCCACTAGCAATCAGTGGGGCACTTGTATATTACTTTTTTAGTCATGCCTTGCAGGGGCCGAAAACAAGGTATAAGGTTCTCGAAAGGTTAATTCTAGCCCTCGTACATGCAACCCAAAGGTTGAGACCCTACTTCTAGGGACATAAGATAGTGCCTCACAAACCACCACATTTGATAGATCCTGCTAAGGTCAGAGCCAGAGATTTCAGGAAGAACGATGAGATAGGCAGTAGAATTATGAGAGCATGATATCCAGTATCAACCTCCAGTTGAGATTAAGGGGCAGGCGCTGGCAGACTTTATAGTGGAAACTACAGAGCCCCTCGAGGTGTGTTTGGATTCCATTTAGAATAAGGAAACAAGGCAAAGACATATATGGAAGTTGCATGTAGATGGTTCATCACATTCAAGAGGATGTGGAGCCGGGGTCCTACTAACTAGCCCCAATGGCAGAGATTATCCTTATGCATTGAACTTTGCATTTAAAGCAACTAACAATGAAGTTGAGTATGAGGCACTGATCACTGGATTATGTCTCGCAAAGGAGCTGTAGGTGGAAGAACTGGAGGTTTTCAGTGACTCTCAAATTGTGGTTTAGCAGGTGAATGGAGAGTACGAGGCCAGAGAGCGTAACCAGCAGAGGTACCTCGAGGTAGTGAAGAACCTGTTAACAATTTTCAAATCTTATACTTTGATGCAGGTTCTGAGGGAAAGAAATTATAAAGCGGACGCTCTAAGTAAGCTCGCTTCTTCGGATTTGGGAACCCAATCTTAGCAGCAACTCCTCATGGAAACTTTGAGCAGGCGAAGTTTTGAAGAACCTGTAGTGATGGCGATTGAAGCGGAAGACTCCTGGATAACACCATTCGTGGCATATCTTTGAGAGGGTGTCCTGCCAGAAAATGAAGCAGATGTCAAAAAATAAGGTTGAAGGCTTCAATGTATGTGTTGTAAGAAGAAGGGTTATATAGAAGGGGTCATTTGCAGCCATTACTTCGATGCGTTAACCCTTACGAGGCCGACTACATCATAAGAGAGGTTCACGAAGGGGTATGCGATAGCCACCAAGAAGCTAGATCCATGGCGAGGAGGCTCATTCGAGTGGGGTTTTACTGGCTGACAATGTTTGAAGATATGAACTGATATATTCAAGCTTGACATCAATGCCAGAGACATGAACCTATAACACATGTTCCACAGGAAGAAATGAAAAGAATCTATAGCTCATGGCCATTTGAAAAATGGGGGGTTGATTTGGTGGGCCCTTTTTTGAAAGCGCCAGGGAAATTTAGATACGTAATAGTAGCTGTTGATTATTTCACAAAGTGGGTGGAGGCTGAGCCCTTGACAAAGATAAGGGGGAAAATAGTCATGTCCTTTTGCTGGAAGAATATTGTGTGCCATTTTGGAATCCAAAGAACGATCATTATGGATAGCAGAACACAATTTGCTCAGGTGCCCATTAAGAAGTGGTGCAAGGAATATCAGATTAAACAAAAGATGACATCTGTTTACCACCCCCAAGCTAATGGGCAAGTGGAAGTGACTAACATGACAATATTAAATGAAATACGAGCACGCCTCGAGGGGGTGGAAGGTAATTGGATATGGAAATTACCCAATGTATTATGGGCATATCGGATAACTGAGTCTTCCACTAGTGGGGAAATGCCTTATAGTCTCGTATATGGCTCAGAAGCAGTAATTCCTACGGAAATAGGAGTTCCTAGTCCAAGGATGATGGTTGCTGCAGATGAGATAATCAATCAAAAAAATCAATGTCTGGATTTGGATATGGTAGAGGAAAAGAGAGAGTTAGCTTCTCTACACACGACTAAAGTCAAGGAACGAGTCAGAAGATACCATAACAGAAGGGTAAAGAAGGTGTTGTTTAGCCCGGGAGACTTGGTAATGAGAAAAAAAATGAGAAAAGAAGAAAGGAACCCGAGGAGAAGTTAGCTGCAAATTGGGAGGACCTAATAAAGTGATCGAATCGCACCAGGGAGGAAGTTATGTTCTCGAGCAGATGAACGAGTGGTCCAAGAAGGTGGAACATTACCAACTTCAGAAAATACTACCAGTTGTGATGTTCGAGTGGTTTGCTCTAAAGTGGCACTCTGGTTAATGTTCGAGCGAGTTGCTTTAAAGCAGAGCTCTAGGTGATATTTCTAGCTACGGCTGATGTTTGAGTGTTTGCTCTAAAGCGGAGCTTTGATTGATGTTCGATAGGGTTGCTTTAATGTGGCGCTCTAGGTGATATTTCTAGCTACGGATGATGTTCGAGTGGTTTGCTCTAAAGTGGTACTCTGATTGATGTTCGAGCAGTTTGCTTTAAAGCGGCGCTCTAGATGATATTTCTACCTACGAATGATGTTTGAGTGATTTTCTCTAAAGAGGCACTCTAGTTGATGTTCGAGTGGTTTGCTCTAAAGCGGCACTCGGGTTGATGTTCAAGCAGGTTGCTTTAAAGCGGCGCTCTAGATGATATTTCCAGCAACAACTGATGTTCGAAGTGGTTTTCTATAAAGCGGAATTTGAAGATTATCTTGTAACCTTGAAATGATAAACTAGTAGGCGAGATTAGCAGGATGTAGGTGGAAACACCGAACCTGGGTAAAATGCTCGTGTCTCTAAATTACTTAATTCCTACTTACCGAACATATTCGTACTTTGCTCCGCCTAAGAAAATTTCACAGGGCGCTCATATTCGAGGAGTAAACTATAAGAGATATTGGTTATTTATTCAAACCTCAGCAAACATATTAGGAATACATTATTGATACAAGCAATTATCTAAGTATTTTCATTTAAACATATTTACTTAGTGGGGGGAAATCCCGCCTAAAACAATTCTTCTGTGGAGATAGATTTTCCTAGCTTCTTCACATTTGCCTATATTTCTTTGAGTTCTTCAAGTTTTATACTGGCTACCCTTCGGATATCCTTCATTTTTTCCTCTACAGGATATTCTGAGGGATCAAGAACAGCGACGACCTTACATCACTTCTTCGTGGAAGATTTAAATGGGTCATTCGAGAATAACCCAATGCTTTTGCGACGTTTTGAGAAAGATCCTTGGGTAACTTTGCTCAAAGGAAAAAGATGTCGTTAAGCCTCCTTAGTGTCAGACTTCTATGACCGAGGGGCAGAGAAAAAGCTCGAGGGGGTGAATCCCATTACCTTTAGCTCCGCCAGCCAATCGAGAATGAGGTCAAAAGCCTTTTTCTGTCGAGGAGTCCCATTCTCATGAATTTCAACCTTGTCCATCCAGTACCATACAGTACTGAGCCACTTTAAGTAGAAACTTTGGTAGATGATCATTGCTTATTAAGTAGGAGGAGGGAATGCCGTGGGAAAGCATGTGGGCATGAAGACTCACTTCGTGTGCCGCGATTTTTCCTTATACTCAGCGAAATGCTGCTACACTTTTGTAGCTTGTATCTTCCAAGCCTTGATCTCCCCAAAAATTTTTGCGTTCTCTGATAAAAGATATTCCACCAAAGAGCTATCTTCACCTAGGGGTCTCCCTCGAGGGACCGGAGAAGCTTTGCGTGAAGAAAGGGGATTCTCGCTGGCTATCTTCTAAGCGAGCAAGCCCTCTTCAAGGCTAGCCACTCTGTATTGAGCTAATAAATGTTGTTTGGCAATTAATTCCCTCTGGGCTACTAGTCTATGATTTCGCCCAAGCAACCGATTAGGCTTGGAAGCCTAGTCGTAGTGGCAAGGCAGGACTTCAGAGAACCAAACTTCAAATAAATTTGACGCATTATTTCTTCTAATTCTTCACCAGTAGGTTCTCGACCCTTGACCACTTCTAAGGGATAAGTACCATTAAATTATTTTCTAAGGAAATCCTTAACAAACCCCTTAAAAGTGGGATGGTCTTTAGATTGCCACAACTGCATTTCAGCTTTGAGTTGGTGGAGCTTGTCCTTTAAGGAATTCTTCTCTTTATTACACTTAGAAAGATCTCGAAGGGTGATTAGTAGCTGTTTGTGCATCTCATTCAGCTATTTTTGGGCACTCGAAAGCTCCTCACAAGCGCCTTCTAACACCATTTTCAACGAATTATACTACGAAAAGGAAACAAAGGTAAAATCAACAAGTTGCGACAACAAATGTATTTTTATTGATACTCAAAGTAAAAAACAATCAATTCTTCCACTCGGCCAGAGGCAGAATCCCGCTCAGCAGAGGCATCTGTAGCCTCTGGAAGGGGGATCGCACAAATCCCCTCAGCATTGAAGAATTTCGCTTTGAACTTGATGAAATCCAAAAGGGCAAAATGAAGGCCTTTGTTCTTAATGGCCTTGTCCCACTTCGCATCCAGAGTGGTTTCGAGCTCTTGATTAACCAGTTCATCCACCTGCTTGGCTAGATCTTCAGATAGAGATGCAGACACTTGTGGCTTTAAAAATTCCTTGGCTAATTCACTACAGCTGATTTTCTTGGCCACACCCAGAAGATCCAAGAAAAGTTGAAGTAGTTCAGGGTTGTTCAACAGCTTGTATTTGAAGGCCTCGAGCAGTTGAACTTGCATGGCTGGATCCTCTGCATCTTGAACCCCCTTCACGAGCCTGTACTTCTCTAGCGTCCATTGACGCTTCTCGACATCAACGCCCTGCCTCTCCCATTCTAGAAGCTTTTGTCATTCTTCAAGTGCCCTATCATTTTCCTCGAGCACTCTATCCTTTTCCTCGAGCAATCTATCTTTCTGCTCGAGCACCTTATCTTTCTCCTCTAGAGATTTCCTTAGCTGCAAAATCTCAGCATCCTTTTTGCTGAGCTTCTCATGGAGGGTACCATCGCCAGCAGAGCAAAGGGAAAAGAAGGCCACCATTCTCTTGGTGGCCTCCGCCATTCTCTTAGTGGCCTCGTGGAATATTTAGGAAGCATGAAAAAATTATTCAGTTCCAATTGATGTTATAAAAAAAAGGGATG
The DNA here is from genome assembly GCA_037428765.1 of Rubia yunnanensis. NCBI lineage: Eukaryota > Viridiplantae > Streptophyta > Magnoliopsida > Gentianales > Rubiaceae > Rubia > Rubia yunnanensis. Next base: position 10,621,720 of record CM075064.1, read on the forward strand.
CTAAAAAAGTTAAATGTAAAAAAAGAAGGGGGGGGGGATGGAAAAGAACCTTAGGGTTAGGTGCCACCGTTGAAAGGTGATGCTCGATCCTGGATATAGACGCCACATCATGCGAAGGGGGCCGAGATTGTTAAGGAACATTCTCGTCGCCATGAGATCCCATGAGCAGTCTTAGTTAGTATGGATCAATAGTATTGTTGTTCGCCCTTGTCTTCTAGCGAACGTTCCTGGTGTGAGGTGACTGCTTAGCACCAGGGGTTGAGATAGGCCTTTTGACGCCTACTGCAAGAGGGGAGACCGGGTTTGAGAGGGGAGACACCAGATTTGAGGGAATAGCAGCCTGATTCAAGGAGTCAATGGTCCCCTTTCAAAAAGCCTGACCCTACTTTGAGGGATTCTTGTTCATTAAGCCCTTAGCGAGACCCACTGAAAAAGGAAAGAGAGAGAGAGAGTCAGTCAATAGCGGCAAACCTAATAACACAACAATTGGGAGAAGTAGATGTCTATTAAGGCATCTTCGGACCTTAATGCCTAAAGTCACTAACGATGGTCTCGAGGGGAGGGCCATCTCTGGGGCCCTTAGTTTCTCTTCTACTCTTTCTTGTATCCTTCCGGACTATGTTATACACATATTCTTCATAGACTCTGGGCGGGAAAGCAAAGCCGCCAATTTGGGGGTTGGGGTTATTGAAGAGGCTGTAGTTGAGGGAGCTGGAAAAATTTTTTTGGATATCCCTCTCGAGGGCATCTAGGCAGATATATTCCCCAGATTTGGGAGACTCAACTCGAACACCCCAGTTCTATGGAGGAACTCAATATCTCCTACTATCAAACAAAATACCTTTCTTCCAACTTTTCCAGTCACCCGAATTTCCAAAAACACTAAAAACCTTATGATGTGCTTCTCAGTTGACAAACGTGACGATCATATCAGTAGACTGCCCACTATAGGACATGAAGTATAGCGATCGAAGCAGCTTATAACTGGGTTTACTTGTCACACCTGGTCAAGAACATCATAATGATCACCAAAACGTTGGAATGGACTTGTGCAGGGCTCACTTGTAATTTTCTATGGAGTTTGGAAAAAAGGGGCGGAAAGGGAAAGGTGAGCCCGCGACGAAGATGTCTGAGAGAGATGGACAGTTTTCCTTTGGGAAGATTATAGGGGTATCACCCTCTCAGAAGGGTTGAAAATTGGCGTCCGGGCTATTCATTGACCAGGAGGGATTGAGTCTAAAATTTTCGACACGGCGGTTCCCACCACTGGAACTGGGGGTTAACTCCATGAGTCATTTAGCCTTAATCTTCGATAAGTCCCTTTCTTCTTCTGTTGAGAGGATCCAGCCAGAGGAGATACCCGAGGTGCTCTCGAGGGTGTTTTCTCCCCCTCGAGAATTGTCTTCTCCCTCAAAAGAGATGCATCTTCCTCGTCCTCTATGGCTTCGAGCTCTGGATTTGGAGGGGTGTAAAAACCAATCTTTCTGCTCGGAGGGGACATCCTGATGTAGGGTTTTCCCATGCATGGAAGCCAATTTTCAACGGCATCTCGAGGAGGCATATCAATTATGGGGAAAACCCTTTCTTTCTCAGGACTATTAGCAATTTGATCGGATACGCCATCTCCAGCATCTAAATTGTATAGGAGTTCTTTGGAGTGAGTACATCCCGGGTCGTTAATGGTTCTCTCTGGTGTACTTACTCCTGTCTGGCCTATCCAAATTTCACCAGAAAGTTTCTCAGAAGCAGAATCCTCATCGGAGCGGGCCATGATTGAAAGGGCAGGAAATGAAAAGATTAGAATGAGAGTAGGGATAAAAAAACTTACTGATTTTCTGGGAAAGGTGATGGAAATTGGATCGCTCGAGAGAAAAATACGGAAAGATTGCTTGTTAGAAGATGCCTGCAAATAAGAAAAGTGAATAAGGAAGAGCGAATGAGAGGTAATTATGGGAGCCAAAGTGACGGATAATTATTACTACCTTGGGAATATAAAGTTATGGAAAGACGCAATCGCTTCTTTGTCTTCTGACAATGTGCTATTTAGGGAGCAGTGACACGCGCGTACTCTTTTGGAATCTTACACAACATAGTTGATTAGAAAACCAGGTCCTCACCCTTGAAGGCATGAGCAACAAAGTGCAAGTTCATTTCGAGTCTCCAAAGTTGTCAGACTGTCCCATGCATTTGAGACCCCAAAGACCTTCGTGGTGTTCCAGCTTTCTAAGGTCGAGAACCTATTTTTCTGGGGGCTCTTGATCGAGGTTAAGCCCAAGAAGACCATTGGGCCTTAGGTATAGCAGCTAGTTAGGGGAATATTTAATACTCTACTTAATTACTTCATTCATGGGCAATTAATGGAGTTAGTTAAGGAGGACGTTATTTAGGACATGAAGTATAAATACAAGGTACACATTTACTTATGATTCATTCTGTCTTAACCATATTTGGATGCTTGGACTGACTTAGGCATCAGAGTTCTGATCCCTGGAATCATAGGGACAGTTTAATTGCAGGTTAGTTCAAGAAGAACCAAAGCCCACGAACAGGTCAGTGGTCGAAGGGGTTCTAAGTTTGGAAATCCATCCCAGTTCACGACTTTCATTTAGAGGTGGTTCAAAATTAAATAAAGGCAGTTTTGCCTTTAATAGGGATCGAATAAAGGCGGTTTTGCCTTTAATGACGATTGACTATAGGCGGTTCTACCTTTAGAACCGCCTTTAATTAAGGTCCATAAGCACTTTCGAATTCAGAAGTGCTATCCCTGGTCACCTTGTTATTTCAAAGGCAGTTCTACATTTGGAACCGCCTTTAATGGGTTCATTTGGCCCAAGCCTATACTTAAGCACCCCCCATACTTATAGTTGAACCCATACATTGAAACCCTATTTTCCTTCTCCCCCTTCACCTTTTTCCTTTCTCTTTAATTCTCTCTCCCCCCCACACACACGCACACAACCACCTCCACTTCACCCCTCCCTGTTGCTCCAGCCCCGCCTCCAGGCTTCGACGCTTATCATGGCTAGCATCTCCAGCCCCGCCTCCGCTACTCCAGTTATTTCTCTTTTAGGGTTTATAGATTTGTGCTGCTGTTTGTATAGGGTTTGTATAGCTCCCGCCTTTCTATTAGGTTTGTACATATCCCGCCTATGTTGCTGTTTGTAAATCTATTTTGCTTCGCTACCCAAAACTTCAGGTTTCCGACAGCTATTTTTTGGAAGGTTAGAAATAGGTTCTGAATTCGAAACCTGTTTTGGACCCTATCAAAGGCGGTTTTGATGGATCTCAATCAAAGGAGGAACCATAGAAAACACTTTGAAAGTGCCTTTAATGGTCTGATATAACTACCTTTAATGGCCCATTCCTTCACTAGTGTCTGTCTCATCTCTGCATCGGCTCGTTAAATCTGCTATATATTTCGCTAATTTAATATATAACATTTTTTTGAACATAACATTCAATCAACCAATTACGTACAAACATACTACTCTAGAATGAGATTAGGACCAATGGCCTAGCATATGAGGCAGGTGGAATCTTTGCTTTAGGTCCCCATTTAATAAATGAAAACGAGGTCCCATTTTACAAATGTTTATAGTATATTAGAAACTATATATATAAATTAATATTTTGTTACCCTTCATAAAAAAAATATAAAAAGACTCCATGTTGGGCCTTATTTAGAAATTTATTTTTAAAAAATAAAAATAATTTAATATGTATGGATCATTTTTACAATTTGTTTCAGGCCTCCAAATGCCTAGGACCAGCCTTGTACAAGACACCATCATTTAAAATCTGTTGAAACTAAATGAATCTTAAAACTCCATCCATGTGAATAATTAGGAACAATGTCCTGAGAACGCCCTAACGCTGCTATAATAATTATTATTCACCCACGTTACGCATACATATTTTATCTATAATGTTTTCATATAAATGTGTATTAAAAATTTAATATTAAAATGATTACTCCCTTCGTCACACGAAAATTAACATGTTTATTTTTGACACAACATTTTAGGAGAGCTAGTGTGGCAGGGGATAATTGTGGAAAAGTAAGGATATTTTGGGAAAATAATGAGTCAAGTCTCAAAGTTCTTAAAGTTTAAAGAGAACATTGTGAGAACTTAACAATATATATGATACCCGAATTAGGGTTTCTTAATTAATTTATTAGATTAAGGTTTTATGATGAAGAACACTATACTCTTTTTCCCACTGGATTTTAATGAGGTAGTGTGATCATTTGCAATTTATTTCATTTTAGAATAAGGCCATTAACTCGGTCATGTTAGCGTTGGAAGAGTTAATTTTGGCCATGCCTTTATTTTAGTGTTTAAAATATTCAGTTTTGATTTTATTATAGATTTGGTAAGTTTAGATAAGAAAATAATCATTCAAGGCTCATCTTGATGAATTCGGCCATATAGTCCTTTAATTTTAGGTAATCTAGTTAGATATGGTTTTAGCTTCTTAAAGCTGCCACAAGTTTTTTTTCCAGTTTCTAACGAGAATTACCAAATCTCGCTATGTTTCTGATTAGGGTTTGGCCGAGTTTCACCCTATAAATATGGGAGTTCATTCACAATTTTATACACCTTTTTATCAATCAATTAAGAATTTTTGAGTTCATACTCAATTGCTTGCGAGCGTTTTTATTGTTGCTTAATCTTGCGGGCTAGTTAAGTATCAATACCCTTTATTTGTGAGCTAATCTCGCAGATTAGTTAGTGAGCAAATTTTGAATTGAGAGCCAATCCCGATGGCTAGTTATTGATCAATTCGTGCGGCTATATTAGAGTTTGCGAGTTCCCTTAATACAGTCAAAGATCCAATCGAATTCTGCAATTCAGAGTTTTCGCAAGAAGATTCATATCAGTTGGTAGCAATCAAAATTGTCTGCGACCATCATAGCATTCAGCATAAGTTGGATCGTAGGGGGATATCAACTGGTACCTTTATATCCGTATTTTATTTTTGGAGCGAGAAAATCTATCCGTGGGTGCTCAACCGACCTACAAACGAGAGCTCCATTCTTGCCAATTTTATTTTTCAAAAAGTTCGGAATCATAGTGCAAGGATTCTCGATAAAATAAATTACCAAGAACTCGAGCAATACCTACTCCGAACAAAAACAACCACCAAGTAGTGGAAAATAAAAACAACTAGCTAATACACAACCAAATACACCTAAATACTTAAGAATAAACGCCTCTTCCCCGGCAACGGCGCCATTTTGACAGGCGCGGGCGGTCGTCGCGCCCGCGCGCCAAAAGATAATTTATAAGCCCTCAATGCTTACTTTCTACAACTAGGTAGATAGTGGCAAATCGGGGTCGTCCAAAGAGAAGAGGGATCTTCCTAAGCGTCTAAGCACACAAATGGTTGATATACTAGGCTAGGAGTAAATATATATACACACACTTAAAAGCAAGTAAAGGGGGGGGGGGTTGGTTGGTTGGTTTCCTAAGTTAACAAAGATAACTAGCAACGTCAAGTGACTATGCTAATCATCAAACGAAACTAAGAAAAGGGGTTTTAAACTACAAAGATAAAATGCCTTGGGGGCAACGGATATCCACTTCCACATCTAATGTAGTTCATCGAATCATTCACACATTCCATCATATAGCATTCATGACCCAACGCTCACACACCCATCTAGCAAATACCACAACACACACACCACAAGGAGTTCTAAGTTCATGCTCACAGATCTTCATGCAAAGGCGCTACGGAATTCGTCACGTTCCTACACCTAAGCAATTCAACCACACAAGCACTCCCTATGCTCAAACCACTCATGGCACACATGCAGTGAAACACACCGTCAAGAATACCTAAACGCCTAACAACAAATGCTTCAAGAATGAATTTAAATCATCTATTCAATACTTCAACTACTTGTCGTGGAGACTAAACTCCTATCCTTCTTAGTTCGTAGTTTGCGAGAGTGAGTTCGACATCTCTCGTCAAACCTCACCAATGACTCCCGAGTCGCGACCACGACTCAAGGTGTCATTGGTGGCATTTAGCACGAAGGACCAACAAGCTTGGCAATGCCTATGACCACTACACCGTGACTAGGCATTGAACCAATTCATGCCATTACACGAGATTGGATGAACGTGCAACGCACATTCATCCGCGAGCATATGACTCTCTCGTTTGCTACACAAACGAACATGACGAAGAGTTTGACATCAATCACATTCACCTAGCACATTGTCAACACACTAACACAATCAAAAGCTCTAATTCACACTCTCACATTACTAACAAGAACAGGGGGGGGGGGAAATTAACCCAAATCCCCCAAACCCTAGCTAGCAATTGATACAAGCATTCATATCATCAAGCTCTCAACAACATCAATGCAATCAACAATTAACATTCAAAGCACAATAAATGCACAATAGCAAAAACATCAAATAGATAGATATAAATGAATCTCAATACATAGAAGTGGAAGCTTCAATCCATAGCTCCCAAGTGCAAGAACTACTCTAGAACAACAAAAGACATAATTAAACTAAGAAAAACAAAGAAAAGAAAGAAGAGAAAAAAACCTAGGTTTGGCGCCCAAAAACAGAGAGAAAAGCGGGCTGGGAAAGCTGGAGAAGAAGAGGGAAAGAGATGGTATTTATAGTGCAAAGAAAATAAGAATGATTTCTGGCCGCCCGTTGGTCGCGACTCGCGACGGGGTTCATCGCGACTCGCGATGGTGTTGGTCGCGAGGTCGCGACTCGCGATGGTGTCGCGACGGCAGCCACAGTTTTGCATTATTTCTTTGTCTTCTTCATAGCTATCCCTCTCAATCTTCAAGTCTTCAACAGCTCCAAAATGGTCTTCAACGGCCTCCGGTCTTCATGTCTTCGAAGTGAGTATCCAAAAGTCTTCGAAAGTATAGTCTTCAATGTCTTCCGGTCTTCGTTGCTTCCGTGTTCTTCCCTTGTCACACAAAATCCACTTAAAAGAGGTAAAAGAGTACAAAGTTGCTTTTACCTCTCCTAAGTGAATTTCAAGGTAAAACACAAGCTCTCGATAATAAAAGAGCACAAAAGTGATCCTAAATACTACTAAATAATGCGCCTAAAATGGACACATCAGGGGATATCAACTGGTACCTTTATATCCGTATTTTATTTTTGGAGCGAGAAAATCTATCTGTGGGTGCTCAACCGACCTACAAACGAGAGCTCTATTCTTGCCAATTTTATTTTTGGAAAAAAAAGAAGCATAATTCCGTCATCGTAAGACAACTCGCCGCATCCGTTAAGCTCCGTCTCCGACAGACCGATCGACGACATCAACAACTACGAGTATCATCGCATTTGCTTAAATCATCTTAAAATGACTGTTCTATTCTCTATTGACTGCAACTTTGTTTTCCGCCAGACTTAATCTCGGTCGATTGCATCGATCCGACCAGAGCTCACCTTGCGTTGTGGTGTCTCCTTCAATTTATGGAAGGGCCTACTCTTCATTTTGTCGGCACCTCCATCGATAAGTTTTCCAGAATCTTCATATTGCTGTTCAGCGCAAGACAACCCGTCGAAAAGAATTTATGCAGACAGTATAACGAGGAAAAAGGTCGGCGTGTGTCCATCATGCGCGAGCTCCAAAACTGATACGCACGTCACTTGGGGTGGGTCTGATACACGCACAAAACAGCCAGCCCACCTATTCATTGCGCAATCTGTTCATTATCTCGTGAGTTGTTCAAGTTTTCATGAGTTGTTCTGATTTTATCGCCAGTTGTCCTCTTATTGTGAGTTGAAGTTATTGTTGCCCAATTATTGCCTAGTCAGCGTCCAGACACCGTTAATTAGCAGGATTTCACAGGGATGGCTTTGACGTTAATCTCCTTTTAATTTTGAAGATCATTCTCGTTTCGAGTATGAAACTTTTTGACCACTGTGGGAATGGTACGAGTAAGGGTTTATTAATTTATTTATTAGATTACGGTTTTAGGATGAAGAACATTATACTTTTTTCCCAATGGATTTTTTAAACAAGGTAGTGTGATCATTTGTAATTTATTTCATTTTATAATAAGGCTATTAACTCAGTCATATTGAGCGTTGGAAGAGTTAATTTCGGCCATGCCATTATTTTAGGGATTAGAATATTCAATTTTGATTTGATTAGAATTAGATTTGGTAAGTTTAGATAAAGCAATATTCATTCAAGACTCATCTTGATGAATTCGGCCATATAGTCCTTTTATTTTAGGTATTCTAGTTAGATATGGTTTTAGCTTCTTAAAAACGGTTATAAGTCTTTTCAGTTTCTAATGGGAATTACCAAATCCCGCTCTATTTCTGATTAGGTTTTGGCCAAGTTTCACCCTATAAACAGGGGAAACCATTCACGATTTTATACACATTTTAATCAATCAAATATTCAGAATTTTTGAGTTAATACCCAATTGCTTGCAAGTATTTTTATTGTTGCTTAATCCTGTGGGCTAGTTAAGTAACAATACCCTTTATTTGTGAGTTAATCATGTGGGCTAGTTAGTTAGCTAATTTTGAATTGAGAGTCAATCCCGAGGGCTAGTTGGTGATCAATTTGTGTGGCTATATTAGGGTTTGCGAGTTCCCTTAATACAATCAATGATCCAATCAAATCCCGCAATCTAGAGTTTTCGCATGGAGATTCATATCAATATATTCTCTTCTATTTTGGGTAATTTTAAAGTGTGTCATTTTATTTTGGAATAAGTTATTTTCTTTTCCTCCTCCAAAGTTGAAATACTATCTCCCATCTCTCATGATCCTTAGCTACTTGATTTCACCATAAGCTTTGCACATTGCAATTTGAGCTTTGACTTCATCCATGCTCTGTATACTACACTCTCCAAAATTGATTTTATAACATTCTCTACATTTACACAATCTAATGTATCATTAAAACATTTTTCATTTCTCATATTTCATATTTCATATTTCATAAACTGCTTCCGAAAATGCTAACTTCATAGGCTCAGCCCTCCATCCTCTACCTTTGCACCTATTTATCACCCATTCCAGTTCTTCATCCCATTGTTTTGGTCTTCTCAGTACCTTCATCCATCTCAGAATTTCAGCACGGGTTTTGTTCACCCTGCTGCATTCAAACAGTTAGGGTTGGTCATGTTGACCCGTGGGTCGGGGCGGGTCAGCTATTCGGCCCAAATTGACCTAAAATTTTGGGTCAAACAAGTTGGGTCGGGTCAAAATTATCATAGTTTTGATACGGGTTGGACTGGGTCACAAAATGGTCCAAATTGGCCAAAATCTATCCAAATCATATAAGAAAATAGTATTTATTGTAATAATTTTTTTGAATAAAATGAATAATTTTTAAATGTACTCACTCCGTCTCAGAATAATTGACTTACTTTCTGCTTTTGCCTGTCCCACATAAAATGACACTTTTAGTTCTTACCCAAATGTTAAAGAACATGTTGTAAAATTCCTACAATATCTTCTTTAACTTCAACAACTTTTTTACTGTGGCCACTGTTTTTCAAAAACATCTCTACATTTTCACAATTATTCTCTGCCACATCAGATTCCATATAATACTGAGTCAAAAGTGTATGAGCCAATTATATCGGGACAGAGGATTATTTATATTTAAATAATAAATAAAATTACAAATTTCATATAACTTAAAATAATAATATATATTATATTTAATTATATATTATTCACTTAATAAAGAAAAATATAATGATTTCATTCTAGTTAGTTAGAATACTTTAGTTATAAAGTTTATAACCCGATTCATGCAACCAAAAAATTTTATCTTTATTTCTTCTAATTTGCACTTTAAACCTTGGCCTTTCCATGATTTATGGAAAGACCGTCTTTCAAGAGACGGACTCATTTAATTATATATTATTCACTTAATAAAGAAAAATATAATGATTTCATTCTACTTAGTTAGAATACTTTTAATATTTTGATTAGAAAAATATAATTTTACTAAATTTTATTTATATAACTATGAATATATATTTCATATATTAATCAATGATTTCTTACTACCCATAATAATGCAACCGAGGGGGGAAAGGGGGATTAAACACTGGTTGCACCTGGACAGACACAAAGCCCTGGCCACTTGAGCTATCCCAGGTAGCCATATATTAATCAATATATTATTCATAATTAATAGTAGTTTTACAAAATTATTTTTATATTTATAAATGTATTTTTTTTCAAGAATGTTAAACTTATTTATGGAGTAAATTAATGGTGGATATGTTGAATTAAATTAAACTGAGTTCTACCACAAAGTAAACTGAGTTCTAGGTCTAGCATTGTTTCCACAGAATATACTGCTCCACTCCATCCTGAATTGCTACCATCTGAGCTCGTTGTACTCTTCTATGACTTTGAAATTTTTATCCACTCTTTGCTTCCTCCATGATTCCAGTCCCTTCATTTTTTCTTTGCATCTATTCAGGTTCCTCAACATCCATGAGTTGGAATTCAACTTCCACTAATAGGCCATTTTTTGTGGGACAAAGGGAGTATAATAAAGAGGATTTTAGGTGTTTTCTGGAGACAAGGGTGAGGTGAGTATAGTGGGTTTGAAGTGGACAAGAAAACATAAATGGTAAATGGGGCGGTGTGGATTTTATATAATAGGGAAAATACAAACATAACCCTATTATACTTAATAAAAGTGTGAATCTAACCCTGTAAAATATAAAAGTATGATTCTAACCCTAAGTTTTATAGTAAATGTGCCGATATAACCTTTTTGCACTATTCAGGCATTGACTTGGCATTTTTCGACATTAACTTAACATAAAAAAACTAAAATACCACTAGTTTTAAAATTAAAGATTTACTGACAAAAATTCTCATAGGGTTCTTCTTCTTCTTCATCTCTAAAACCACTACCACTATCTGCCGCTCTGCCACCACCATTGCTGTCGACGGCGTCCAGAATCTGGATTTTCAGTCCTCAAAAGCAAAGAATGAATGTCAAAGTAATCCGAACAATCAACTGTAACTTTTCCCCAATTCCCCCAATGCGAGATAGAGTTCTTAGGCTAACAAAATCACTTGCAAACATAAGATTTTACATCTTTCTTATGTGATGAAACATTTGCAACACAACTTTGATTTTCTTCTCCTTTATGTAAGTTTCCAACTTGTGCATTTGACCAGCTTTTTAAGGCCAATAAGTACATAGTATTTTCCCAGTTAAACATTAATTCCTACAAAGGTTTCCTACAAAGTTGAACATTAATTTACCTCCCCGACAAACTTTTTCCACCGGCGAACTTCCTCCACCACAGCCCCACGCCCGCCCACCGATTCTACAGCCCAGTCCCGCCACGCCCCAACCCCATCACAGATTTGAACCCCTCCACCACTACACTATGCTACTTCACCTCACATCCATCACCGCTCCCTCCACCGATTTCCACAGCCCAGCCCCGCCACACTACAACTCCAACACAAATTTGAACCTGTTACAACCATCGGCAAGTCAGCTGGAATGGAAGAGAGGAGGGCCCATCTGGACGGAGGGGATTGGTGGTGGGAATAAAAGAGAGAGGGATGTTTTTGGGAGGTGCCAAAGATGCGGGAGTAGATGGTAGTGATGCTATGGTTTAGAGGGAGTAGGCCATGACGCTGTAGGTGACAGCGGAGATATGGGAGTAGGCGATGGTGTTGCACGAAGAATAAGGAGGATTATAAGAGGGTGTGGGATTATGGTTGTGAGAGAAGAAGAAGAAGAAGAGAGGGATTTTCAGGGGTAATACGATCTTTTATAATTTTCTGAACTTTAATATCTTTAAACTGGGGTATAATAGTCAATTCACATAATTGCGGTCAAATTAAGGTTTCTATGGTTAGATTGACACTTTCAATCAAATAATAAGGTTAGAATTGCACTTTCAGATTTTATAAGGTTAAACAGGTACTTTCGACCAAAACATAGGGTTATTTTGACACTTAACTCTATATAATACAAGCTGGGGTGATGGTGAATTTTAAAGTTGTGCTCACCATGGGTGATGAGGTGGTATTGAGCATCAAAATACTTGGGTTGTTTCCACTGAGTTCATAGTCCTCTGCAAAAGTAGGAGAATTGATCCGGTCATTTTTAATCCCTAAAAAAGGTATTTAAGTAGGTGTATGGAAATAATCTCTTGTGAATAATGTCTCAATACCAAAATTAATTTGACAACCGAAATGAACCAGTCTAAATGATCAATCTAGCTGAAATGAAACGGTGCAACTGGCATGAACTGTCCAAACGGTTAAAGTTTGTAAATTTGCCATAAATCTTCGCCCAAAGCTAGTTGTTCAAATGACCAAGACTTACCTTCTCTTAAACAGACTTTGGATAGCAGATTGAAAGCTAACAAGATTTTACCGGAAAAGGGTTGTCAGTGCCAAAGACATTCAAATCTATTTTTTAAAACAAAAAAAGCCCATTTAATGAAATCCAACATGTTGATTTTTTAAAAAAACTATGAAATAAAATAAAAGTAAAAATTTGAAATTACATCCCATGATGAAACAAAACAAAATAAAATATATAATTTAAAATAATTTAAAAAGGCAAAAAAGAAAATCTGCCTTCAATCCTTCTTGAACCTTCAATATGTTCAACTAGTGTATACCTAGCCTATAGTAGTCATCATTGGGCAAGCCCAGCTTAAAGAACAAACACAGATAAGGGCAACGAAGCGGTAAAGGCAGAGCCTGGTCTGAATCATGCGATCACGAACTGATAAATATGGAGACACGATTAAGCCACGATCGAAAAGTTTGGCCACAGACCGGAGTTATAGGGATGGTGGTATAACCCATGTTATAAAATGAGAGAAATACGGAGCCACAATGGTGAGCTCTTATAAATACAACAAAAGCAACACTGAAGAAGGTAAGCGTTACTCTATCGAGGAATTCCAATTCTCTAGATAAAAGACTAACTTGATCGTTAGAGTCTTTTCCCCGGAATCACTTCCGGGATCTGTTTTGCAGGAAGGAGAGTATAAGAGGTGTACAATAGTTTTCTACTTGACGGAGCGACCATATCATTTGGCACCAGTTGTGGGGATCAAAAATATTTTCTATGTTCTAAGATCCTTCAGGTAAACAATGATGTTCACCATAAGTGAGAAAAGCCAGAACCATCAGACCCAAGAACACACAGTTGGGCATAACAAGAACACACCTAGAAGAGAGAAAGAACAGAACATGGAAGATACGGAGGACGAAGAAGAAGCGGAATCTCATAACACAAACTAGGAAAAAGAAAGGAAGGAGTTCGTGCATTCTTAGTAGAAAATAGAGAGAGCCTCTATAATTAGTTTTTAACAACACTTTAGCCCAAATTGCAAGGAATAGATAAGAAAATGAGTCAATAGCGTAAAAGTCTTAAATATGAGGAGGAGTTATGAGATATAGTGGCAGATGACGATGTAGACAAGTTACCCCTATCACCGAATCTTCGAGATCACAAAATGCCTAAGGATTTCAAGCTCCCTCTCCATGTTAAAATATATGATGGGACCACAGATCTAAAAGGGTTTCTACACTCTTACCGAAATAGCATAAGGTTTTGAGACGCTAACATCGAGCTGGTTTGCAAGGTATTTCCCATTTTCTTATTAGGGACATCAATCACATGGTATGAAGACCTGCCAAATAGAAGCATCAAATTATGGGTGCAATTGTCAGATATATTTTTGGGACGTTTCTACCAAAAACAAAATTTCACAAAAATAATTGCAGATTTGAACGACATAGCTCAGTAAAGCGATGGAACTCTAGCGGAGTATCATAATAGGTTCGTCACTGAGAGCTTGCAAGTTTGGGATCTATCATTTCAATCGTCGTTGGGAGCATTCATATGAGGCATGCGATCTGGAGAATGCTACAAAGAGTTAACAAAGAACATGCCCGAAAACCTGGGAGATTTACAAAAAATGATAGAGCAGTATGTTCGGTCAGAAGAAGCGAATAGGCACAAAATAGAGCAAGAGCAAGGAGAAAAAAGAATGATTTAAGACTCACGGAAGGGGTTCATGAAGAAGGGAAAGGGCAACATCCCTTTTAAAGGAAGAGAACTGGGGATATAGGCAGCTCCAAGCCAAGAAACTTCTTTGACAAAGTCAAGAAAAGAAATATTATAGGCGAATATGGAGCTATTTTGCAATCCATCGCCAATGATAACACCCTCGGAAAAAAATTCCAGAGAATTTTATTGTGCCTTCCACAGAGACCATGGCCACGATATAGAATATTGTAGGTATTTGAGGAGGCAAATTGAGGAAAACCTAAGGAATGGTTACCTGAGCCAATATATAGAAGTAAGAAAGAGGAAGCAGGTATAACAAAGCTAACAAAATAGGGAACCAAGTTGCACGAAGCCAAGGAACAATGAGCTCACTTGCCAAAAATAAAAAAATGACCACAGGAGTAGATTACAGTGATGACATGACAGATGAAGTTCCAGAAAAAGTCATCATGTCCATACATGGAACAACCGAATCAATGTCTAATAATGCTTGGAAGGCCAAGGCTGTATATCCCCCCCAAGAACCTATTGATAAGAGGTTCCGCCCAGACAAAGAAATCACATTTACGGAAGAAGATGCAGTCCCCAACGCTTCACCACATAATGACCCAATGGTTATCATCGCTAAAATTGGAAATGCAATGGTTCACAGGGTATTCGTTGATGATGGAACCGTGGTTGAGATACTCTTCGTTGATTGCTTCGATAGGTTAGGTTTTGAGTGAACTGACTTAAAGAATTCCATGTCCTCCCTGGTCGGATTTACAGGATGAACAGAAACATTATTAGGCAACATACAACTGGCTGCTACCATTGGGGACAGTGATCGACATTGTACCGTGATGTGTAATTTTTTGGTCATGGATGCGCAGAGTATGTTCAATGCCATCATTGAAAGGCCTTGGATGAACGCAGCAAAGGCGATATGGTCCCCGTACCATCTAGTGATGAAATTCCCAACTCCGGCTGGAATTGCAACGGTGAGAGGAAATCAACAAATGACAAGGCAATGCATGGTGATCGCGATGAAGACAAGGAAAAGTACAGAGAAAACCAAGATGGTCAACATTGTGTCCAAGATGAGATTACTTGGCCATCTGGAACCGCCAATAGATTTGGGGAAGGAAATTGAGCTACTAACTTTGGATGACCAAGATAATTACAGGTGTATTTAGATAGGAAAAAAAATCTTCCAGCACCAGAAAAAGAAAGGGTCATACAAATCCTACGAAGTTATAGGGTTACATTTGCATAGAGCGTCCAGAACATGGGAGGGGTTGATCCAAGCATCGTTACCCACTCCTTGAATATTAATAACTCAGTTAAGCTAGTCAAACAGAAGCAGCAAAACTTTGCTAGTGATAGGCGGAAGGCGATTGAAGAAGAAGTCACACCCTTGCTTCGGGCAGGTATATTGAAGGAGGTTATCTACCCAAAATGGTTAGCGAACCCGGTAATGGTGAAAAGGTCAGATGTGGGATGGAAAATGTGTATAGATTTCATTGACTTAAAAAAAACAAGCCCAAAGGATTGCTACCCCTTGCCCAAGATTGATCTATCCTTTTTGGACACGTATAAAGAATACCACCAAATACTGATGGATCCAGAGGATGCAGAAACGACATTATTTATAACAAGCTTCAGAACTTCTGCTACGTGAAAATGCCTTTTGGACTTAAAAATGTAGGAGCAACGTATCAGAGGGTGATTGATAGTGCATTTCACAATCAAATAGGGCAGACCGTGGAAGCATATGTTGATGATATAGTTATCAAAAGCATGAGGGTTAGTGACTTTGCCGCAGATTTGAAATAAACTGTAGATACGTTACACAACATCAGGATGAAGCTCAATCCCAAGAAGTGTATCATTGGAGTAGGCACGGGAAAACTTTTAGGCTACAGGGTATCTTCCAGAGGGATCGAAGCTAACCCGGAGAAAATTCAGGCTATAGTAAATCTTTCCCAGCCACGAACAATTAAAAAGGTAAACATATTAATGGGATCTTTGGCAGCACTCAATAGGTTTGTTTCAAAAGCGACTGAGAAACAATTCCCACTCTTCTAAATCTTGTAGAAGGTGAAGAAGTTTAGCCAGAAGGAAGAGTGTCAAAAAGCATACGAGGCATTAAAAAGACAAGCTCCAAGCGTTGCCGACATTGAAGTCACCAGTCTTCATGGAAACTCTTTATCTGTACTTGGCAGTTTTGCACGATGCACAAGAAGGTTGCGAACCTATTTCCATGGGCATTAGATCACTGTCTTTATGAATTTCCCAATCAAGAACATCCTGACCAAACCCGAAGCATCTGTTAGAAAGACCAAATGGGCTCCCAAACTAGGATAATGTGGGATCCAATTCCAGCCAAGGATATTAATCAAGGCTCAGGCCTTAGCGGATTTCATCGTGGAGATGACGAGAAAAGATGTGCAAGATGCAAACACACACAAAAATCTTATAGTAGATAAAATCAAGTCAAAGTGGGTGGATGTCGCATGAATCCGTTTGTAGATAGAGCGTCCAACAAGGAAGGGTGCAGGGCAGGATTACTGCTAGTTAACCCGGAAGGCGCAGGGCACAGATATTCACTCTGTTTTGACTTCCTGCTGACGAACAATGAAGCAGAGTATGAGGCGTTAATATGTGGTCTGGACCTTACAGTCAGAACGTAAGTCAAGAGCATTCAAGGATTCAACGACTAACAAATAGTAGACAAGTGCAGGGAGACAAAAGTGAATGCATTAAACAAGCTGGCAAGTGAATGCCCATATCTGAAAACACAAAAGTGAATGCATTAAACAAGCTGGCAAGTGCTGGTTCGATTCATTGAACAAACACAAAGATGTAAGAGTGGAAGTCATTCCAGACAGAAGCACGATGATCACAACTATGTCATCAATTCAGACAGATGAAGTAAGCTTGATGACACCTCTAATAGAGTACCTCAAAAATGGAAAGTTACCAGCAGACACCATATAAGCTAGGAAGTTGGAGTTGCGATCTCAAAACTACATCTACGAAGGAGGAATCTTATACAAGAAAGGATTTCTATCCCTATGGATAAAATGCGTAGGACCAGTATAAGGGAAATTCTAAGAGAAGTACACAAAGAGCTGTGTGGAACGCATCAAGGAGCAAGAACGGCAGCAAGAAAGATCATCTGAGCAAGATACTACTGGCCGAGCATGTTTAAAAATGCCTACAACTTTGTGCTCAAATGTAAAAACCGCCAGAACAACGCTTTGCTATCACATAAGCCACAGGCTGCTTTGAGAGGTATACATGGAGCATGACCGTTTGAAAAATGTGGGATTGACCTAGTTGGACCCTTCTCAAAGGGCAAGAGCAATGAAA
The DNA here is from genome assembly GCA_037428765.1 of Rubia yunnanensis. Taxonomy (NCBI): domain Eukaryota; kingdom Viridiplantae; phylum Streptophyta; class Magnoliopsida; order Gentianales; family Rubiaceae; genus Rubia; species Rubia yunnanensis. The sequence goes on from CM075064.1 coordinate 10,639,120, forward strand.
AATTTCTGATTGTGGTAATCAAATACTTTACAAAGTGGGTAGAGGCGAAGCCATTAGGACGAGTTATAGCTGAGGTAACAAGAAAATTCATCTGGCATAATATAGTGTGTCACTTTGGGGGGTTCACATACTATTGTTACGGACAATGGTACATAATTCATGAGTGGTACCTTCACTGATTGGTGTTCGAAGTTGGGGATTCTCCAAAAGTTTACATCAGTAGCTCACCCAAAGTTAATGGACAAGTAGAAGTAACGAACAGAACCATCGTTCAAGGAATTCAGACGCAATTGGAGGGAAAGCGAATTGGCTGGGCGGATGAAATACCCAACACCCTATGGTTATATAGAACGACCATTTGAGAACCAACGGGAAAAAGGCCATACAGTCTGGTTTATGGTCACGAAGCAGTGATACTAGTGGAAATTGGTTATTCAAGCCTCTGCGTATGCGATTACAGAGAGGAAGACAATCCGGACAAGATGAGGTTGAACTTAGATGAGCTAGAAGAAAAAACAGAATTAGCAGCGATCATACAGGCTAAGTATAAGGAAAAAGTGGCTAGAGCGTACAATCAGAAGAGTAAAGAAACACGGTTTCAGATTGGTGATCTTATGTTAAGAAAGAACGAGGAAAGTATAGCAGAAGAATGAGGAAAGTGATACCCAAAGTGAGAAGGACCTTACAAGGTCATGAAGGCTCACAAATCCAACTGTTACGAGCTACGAAGATTAGACGGTAACAGTGTCCCCAACACAGGGCACATGATTAATTTGAGAAGATTCTATGTCTAGAGTCGAGGAAACGGATAGGCAGCATCTAGTTGTACAAAAACCATGAGATTATCATTGGTTCCATCCATTCTTTTATTTCCAAGGCGATATTATCGCATTCTTATATTATAAAAACTATCTTTCTAAACAACGATTACATTTTTAGTTCGCTACTTGCAAATTTTAGATGACAGCACATCTTTAGAACATTGCAATCAATACATCAAGGCCTTTCAATGGTCAAAGGTCGAACACAATCATGTGTGTCATAATAAACATTGAACTGCAAGCTATGGATCTTGCAACTTCGCAAATACTACATCCGCAAGCTATAGATGTTGCGCATTTACCAATACTTACAAGCTTTGGATCTTGCAATTTCGCGAACCTTAGGAACTGTAAGCTATAGATCTTGCAACTTCGTAAATCCTACATTCGCAAGATATAGATCTTGCATAACTACCGATACTTGCAAGCTTTCTTGCAGTTTCGCGAACCTTACGATCGCAAGCTATAAATCTTGCACAAGGGCAGATTTGCTCATAAAAGTTACACAAGCAAACAATAGATCTTGCACGTCAAAGCTCTCAAATATGCAAGCAACAGATCTTGTAGCTTCGCTATACTAAACATGCAAGCTATAGATCTTGCAAAAAGATAGCAAAGCACAACAAATCAAACATAATTAATGAGATACGAGCAAGCCATAGACCCTGCAACTTTGCATCACAAGACTCACACAACTGGAAAATAGTTGCCAGCATAGGCATAAGCGGAAGATAGCTTATTAAGTGATAGCAATCACACAAGTTTAAAAAATCACAACTAAATTATTCAGAGCAGTATAAGAAAGAAAAAGTAATTTAAAACTAAAGATCTATCTACGCCTAGATGCTCTTGAGGATCCAGGAGATGGAGAACCACCACAACGACGATTGTGTTCAGGTTCACGATAGGACTGATCAGGCCTGTGCCATTTTTCTTCAGCATCAAGCTCCTCACTAACAATGTGGTCATACCGCCAGTTCATGTGTAAATAAGCATGATGGCTTACTAGACCCCTCTGCTCCATATGACCAAGATATTTAGCATAATAAGCCTTGAAGTCAGTTATAGGTCTGAACTCCTCGCGATCCAGCTGCATACTCATAACGTTGACGGTTTCTTCACATCTCTTCATCTCAGCCATCAAGTCTTGTACTTATTCTTCTAGGAGCCAAATATGCAATTAGACGGTCTCAAACAAGTTAATCCTCTGCCCACCAATTTCCATAGTAAGATCTCCACGACCAACAGTCCTTCGAGATAATGAAGGGAGAGCCTGAAGTTTATTGTTATACTCAACACAAGCCTGCTCAAGTTGGTGCACAGACTTATTAAGCCAGTCGCACTCAGAGCGGAGCTCCTCATTGTCGATTCTCAGCTGCGTATTGATAGCAAATTGTCCGTCAAACTTACTTTGCCAACTAATAGCAGAAGATGAAAGGTGATCACATTCATCCTATTTTTTCTTCAAGTGATCAAACAAGTTGTCAAGGAAAGCACAATTTTTTTCTTCAAAGATCAGTGTCTTCTAATGGGCTTTGCGAGTCTTACTTGCAACATAATTTCTAGCCTTCTCCTGTTGACGAAGCATCTTCACCATGTTCAATTGTTGACGGTGAATAAGACCATTCTGCTCGTTGCAAATCCGTCGTAAATCACGCACAACATCCTGGGTATCCTTCACATTCTTGTCCCACTTCCTTTCAAGGTCATTAATACCTAGGAGCACGTACTTAAAATGAATGCCTAGAGATAACGCTCATTCTTGGAGACGATTAGGGAGGTTAAGCGAACGCATGTACACAACATCATAATCAAGATTAACCAAACCACGAACAATATCATTGCCAAGTGATTCAACATTGTAACCATCAAGGACAAACTTACTGCAAGGACATGTTGTGGAAGAAGATGGCGAGGGATCGAAAATAGGAAGTTGTCATTTGATGCATAAAGGGAGCGACTCTATACGAGAGAAGTGATCAGAAGAAACAAGCTCATCATATTCCTTGGTTAAAGACTGAGTAACTCGAATCAACCCAATAGAGCAGTGAAAATTAGATGGCAAAAATTCGTAGCAATCAGAAAATCGATCAGTAGATCCCATAAAATTAAGTCGTTTCAAAAATTTATGATCAACAAAAATATCGAAGCCCTGCATATAAATAAATGCAATGAGAGGTCATAAAAATTGAGGGTTGAACAAAAATTAATATCCATAGCTATACAAATAGTAAAGACATACACTAGAGTATTTTTAAATTACAATTAAAAGCCTGAAAATCAGAATGCTAAAGATCAACTAATATCAGAGGTGGAGGTAAACAAAGGCTGGACAATGATAGCAGCATCTTCCGTGTTCGCTTGCTGAGGAGAAACTTCAGTGTTCGCATGGGCCTCGTTTACTGCAGGAACGTTAGAATTTGGAGGCGACCTAATAGTTGAAACAAAATGGAAGTTCCAGAAATTAATCAACCTCGCACTGTTTCAGCTCATCCACAGAAGGAAGACTAGAAAGACCAGCAAGATAGGATAATAGAGCATATGAATGACCACCGTCAGCGATAGTGCTTATGAAACCTTTGTTGAGTTAGGCTTTCTGCTCCTCTAATATGACCTCAGCCTAAGGATGTTTTGGAAGACTTTGAACTTTAGCGGCTGGATTTAATTGTCGCAACTTAATCATAGTTTTGCAATGTCCAACATTGCGAGTGGTGGAAGAAACCCCCCTCAAACAGCTTATAAACAGACTTGGTCTTCACTAGCCAATCAACAAGAACCTAAGAATAGCATGTAAAGTGGGACCCGTGGTCCGCACTTGCTTCAACTCCGATCGTAGCTTGGCAACCTCTCTCTCAGCAACCACTGCACGCTCTTTAGTAGCTTTAGAGAGGCAGTCATGGTCGCACACTTCTCCTCAGCGGACCAACATTTCTCCACAATCGAACCACCTATCTTTAAAAACTAGGCAACTCGTTCGCTGGCAAGATGAAGACTCTCTCCAACCCGGGTATAAGTTTTGATATACAAAAGTTAAAGCACAACAATGGAGCAACATCATGTAAAGTCAAATACATATTACATTTCGCATTACAAATAAACATACCCCAGTCATGGTTTCATGGAGCGAGATCTTAGACAAGGTAGCGAGAATAGTACCCTTTACCATCAATTCTTGGCTCAATAAAGGAAGCTTCATGTGCGAATGCCCAACACGCCTATTTTCTTTGGAGGCTCCATGGTGGTCGACGACCCACTATTCTGATCTTTCCTCCTCCTTTGAGAATTATCAGTTGTTTGATGACCGGCACCCTTCTCGTCACCATTAATAACGACCTCAGTAACTAAAGGCTGAAGACTCGTTATAGTAGCATTATCTTGGGACATGCCGATAGCAGATGCATCATTCGTCTAGGCGGCAGTGGCCACCAGTTTGTCTTCATCATTGCCAAAAAATGATCTCTCCATGGTTACTTTGGCTAAATCCATGTTTGCAAACCAACACGTAAGGGTAAGTCAAACAAAATAACACAAGTATTACAACAATGCAAAAATAATGATGAGGAAGTAGGACAGACAAAGAGAAGTAACAAGGAAACAATAAACACCTTCACCCTCACAATCAACAATATGAAGAGAGATCGTATGTTTGACGAGTGTTAACACAACCTCAGATATAACATTAAGGCGAACCTCGGCCTTAGGAAGTTTAGATTTGGGAACTTTATGGTTCTAAACCCACAGGCTTTGTTCACTCTCAGTACTGAGTTTTAAAAAGATTTTATTTTGCGCCACACCGCAGTTGTTAGGAAACCCACTAACAAACTCAACTTCAGGAATAACGGGATAAATGGTGAATTCATCAGGGGACTTTTTCACCTTGCGAAGCTAGCAAAGGTTACAAGACAGGTCAATCGAAAAAGGAACCTCAGCGGCTTCGCAGCCGTGGTAAAATACAACAAAAATAGAGATAGCCTTAGAATGAAGCTGGGGTAAGGCTACCTGAAAGTGGTTTAGTAAATCCATGATATGTGAAGGAAGACAAGTCCAAATTTCAGATAATCTAAGTAGCAAGAAATGAACCCAGAGGGAGGATTGCGAACACTATCAGAGCGTTCAGGGGCTTTAAGCTCAGAAGAGGACAAGAAAGGAAAACTAATTTTTAAGTTGTCTAAATAGTAGTCAGATATTACGCTACTGACGGTGGAGGAATTGGTGGGATGGTTGGAATCCTCCCCAGAATCAACGTGCACATCTAACATATCCTTCATTGAAGATTCACCAACAATGGGGATAGATGTGGAAACAGATATTATTCCTAAAATGCAGTTAAGAAGCCTATCAATTAGAGTTGACAGAGCGCAACTAAGTACACTCAAATAAAAATATTGCACAAAGTCAGCACACAATCCAAGAAAGAACAGAGCATGAAAAAGAAACAATAGAGGGACAGTGATGGAATAAAGTCTACATTGAAATTAGGAGAAACAAAATGCTATAAGGGAAAACCACGATACAAGGCTTATAATACCTGGACCCAATTTCTAGAAAAGAACAAAGAAGAGATTTGAGAAATTGAAGAAAACTTAGAGATATTAATGGAGACAAATTGCTTGAACAAAGAGGAAGATGAAGGGAAGAAGAAGACTTCAAAACAAATATGAGATTTAATATAAGGAGTTGAAAAGGTGAGAGAAGTCAAATCGAAGAAGGAATAATGATTATAGCCTGACAAAAAGTTACTCACTTTTTTTTGGAAAATGATACGCTGGCGCAAAAAGGGTTAAAAGTTGTTCACAAAATAGTGAAGCATGTTGGATGCATTAGAATATTCATTGTAGGGAGATATAACAACACTGAAGGATAATTTGGAACGACAAAGCGGATATAAAGAAGGGCAATCCGGTTAATATCCATCCAAGATTTCAAAATGATTGCGTTAGAGAAGAAGTAGGAGATGTATTCAAATTCAAAAAGCAAAAGAACAAATTGATAGCCAAAAAGCAAGAAACACTTCACGAAGACAGCCGTAGCTATATCCACAGTGAACATATTGTTCAAATCTCACAAGTTTGAAGTGCAACGGTTCATATACATTAAGCAAACGAAGTCATCGTTTCATGTCTACTAGTCTTCATGGTTGGGGGAGGGGAGGGGGAAGGGAAGGGGAGGGGAGGGGGAGGGGGGGGTTACGGTGTATACCTAGCCTATAGTTGGCATCATTGGGGCTGTAAGCCTAGCCATAGAACAAACGCATATAAGGCCGACAAAGCGATAAAGGTGGAGCCTAGTCTGAATCATGCGATCACGAACCGATAAATACGGAGACACGATTAAGCCACGACCAGGAAGTTTGGCCACGAACAGGAGCTATAGGGATGGTTGTACAACCCACGTTTTTAGATGAGAGAATTACGGAGCCACGGTGGTGAGCTCTTATAAATACAACAAAAGCAACACTGAAGAAGGTGAGCATTACTATACCGAGGAATTCCAATTCTCTAGAGAGGAGACTGATTTGATCGCCAGAATCTTTTCCCCGGAATCACTTACGGGATATGTTTTGCAGGAAGGAGAGTATAAGAGGTGACAACATTGTTCTACTTGACGGAGCAACCACATTATCAACCCATTAGCCTGAAACTCCCCTATTGTCGCCAAACACCGCGATTCCCTATCTTTCACCACTTCATAATCATAATGTTAACTGCACCTTCGAAAAACCTGGCTAAAGTACGATGACTGTTATGAACGGGCTATATAGAGCAACCTTGGTGTACGGTTGTGAAGTGAAGAACGTTGACCACCGTGAAGGGAAGAACCGTCGACCATGACGTAAAGCGATCCGACATGAGTCAACAATGCTTTTTATCCACTGCAGCCACCACGTGGCTGCCATGATAACGACCGACTGCGTTGTTAATTAATTGACAACTAATTATTATGCAATTCTAATAGTACCTGCATATAAATTTACACATTTTAAACAAAATCGTAATATAATATTGACGTTTTCGTTATATATATATATATATATTAATTGATTGTCATTTTTGTTATTTTTTAATCACTACCCCCTTGAAAAACAATACTCTACTCGATTGGCACAATATGACGTCGATAATCTTTAAATTGAATTTGCGCCGTACATATATTTTATGGAAGACGGAGGAAACTAAGTAAAGATCGAAGAGAAAATACATGATAAAAATACATGTATTGAAAATAGATGTGATATTTCAAATTTAGAAAATGAAAATCTTTGTAAATAATTGCTATGCAAAAAAGGAAAATAAACCAAAATTTACCGTACCGAGAAGCATCAACTCATATTAAAAAAATATCAGAAGAAACTCTCCCTTTCCCTTTCTGTTTCTGGTGTGCTTTCCCTTCTTGCCCGCAAAGCAACGCAAAGCCTCCCACCGCGTCAAACCCAATCAATCGAGAATGTCCACAATTCTCCATTTCCTTCCAAATATAATAATCATCTCTCGATCTTCATCATCATCATGACGCAGCATCATCATCTTAAATTCGTACAGAAAAATATAAAAAGAGAATTCTACACCATACGGTACACCACCTAATTTTTTACCAAAAGACGGTGGTTTCCAGGAAATTGCCAACCATATATAATACACACGGGGCCGCTGTTTTTCACGCACACACATACTCACAAATATCATCGCACCTACCGTTTAGGGGTTTCTCTTGCTTCTCTCCTCTCGGTGGCTTCGTCTCCAGGTTATGCCGTTTTCCCCACAGGTATTCTTCTTTGTTCTGCTCTGACCTTTCTTGCGAGGTATGGTTGTTGTTTGTATGTGGGGTTTGCTTGCTTTCTGTGTGTTTGTGGCGATTAGATCTGAGATGGGTTCTGTTGGGATTTGCAATCTGGATTGATTTGATGGAGATCTAGCTTCTGGGTTGTTTAGGTATTGGATTGATGGTATAGTTTTATCGGATTAATTGTGTGTCTGGGGCGATTTTAATCCTCTGAATTTGTTAGTTTCATTTGGGCTGTTTTTGTTAGGCTTAGGTGTGTGATTACCGGGTTTTTTCACGGAACAGAACACGATGGTGGGATAGGATATGATCCACGTGCCTACCTATATGTGAGAAGAAGGCTTAATTGCTGCGGCTGTAGTTATTGTTTTGTTTACTGGATTAGCTGGGTAGGTTGTGTGATTGATTGGAAACGAGAGATGTGAGATTTAACTAGCTCGATTTTTTTGGGAATTGGTTGGTGTGGTTTTGGTGGATTTGCATCTCAATTAGAGGGGGTATAGCGTTTGAGTGGTGGGTTTTGATTTGTTGTTATGAGAGATCATAGTATGTATTGCTAAATTATAGTTCTCTTGCTTTGTAAGATCTAGCTTTGTTGCATTTCAATGGTTAGTTGCTGTATGTTTATAATTGGTTTGTGATTTTGTGCTAGGTTACTTTTGGATTCAACCTGAAGAGATTAATTTTACTTAGGACATGGAGCAAGTGTGCCTCTGGTCAGATTGCGACAAATCTCGCAGTTTCTCATTCCAGGAAGTTCTTGATTGGCGGTTTTTCATTCTTGGGGACTTTCTCCTTGTTTCTTTTGTCAATTGCACTTAGTGCTCAGGATCAGTCAGTACAAGAGGCCAGATGCTAGTTTCTTCTGAGATAGTTGTTGGATCTTCGGTGCACTTCTATTTTGCTTCATTGACATGACATCCATTTGAGATCCTTCTTATAGTGTTCCTTTCAAGGGGAAAAGTTTCTGGGAAATACAATTATAATGGTCAAGGAGTTAGATAGTTCATAGCACACCCTGTGCACAGTTTACATTACCTAGCTATATAATGGTCAAGAGTTTGATAGTCTGTCGGCTTGAGGTTACATTTTAAAGTGTTTGGAGAGTTTTATGCGAGCCCAAATTGCATACTTGAGCTAGTTGTGGTTTTGACTGCTACTGTTTTACAATCAGCCTTTCTTGAACTGAGAATGAAGTCTTTGGGATAGAGCTGTGTTGTGCTTCTGGGTTTCGGACCTCTAATGTTACTGGCAGAAAACTTTTGCTATGTTATACATCAATAAGGCTGTGGAGGCTGTCCACTATAATCTTGCTGGTTTTGCCATCCTGTGCAAAGTTGCAGAAGATTAACGTTGGAATTTGCTTGATCAGCCACGTGTCAGCATACACGGTCTAGTTTGCTTTTACTTCATTGGCCTCTTTTCGAGACCACTGCTTCAGTATTCTCTTAAATAAACCAGTTACTTGCTTCTGAAATCGGAAAAATGGAGAGGTACAAGATATTTAAGGAAGTTGGAAATGGTACTTTTGGGAGTGTCTGGCGAGCTTTGAACAAGCAGAATGGTGAAGTGGTTGCGATTAAGAAGATGAAGAAGAAATATTATTCATGGGAAGAGTGCATAAATCTTAGAGAAGTGAAGGTGAGATAATTTACCTCATATTTTTGTTTCTAATTATTTCCCTCTTCAACAGCCACAGCTAATCTCTTGGTCAATTTCAGTCTCTAAGGAAGATGAGCCATCCAAATATTGTCAAGCTTAGAGAAGTTATAAGAGAGCATGACATTCTTTACTTCGTATTTGAGTACATGGTAAGCGCTGGCCTCCTTTCAGGAGGAATGAATTTGTTTAGTTATCATATATTCATTGCATAACAGCATTCCTCCAATTTTGTAGGAATGCAATCTATACCAGCTGATGAAAGACAGGGTAAAGCTTTTCTCGGTAGCTGAATTGAAGAATTGGTGCTTCCAAGTTTTCCAAGGTCTTCAATACATGCATCAACGTGGATACTTCCACCGTGACCTTAAGCCAGGTAATTAGTAGTTGATTCATTGATCTGAATAGTTACTAGGATGCATTAGCAGCCAATGGACACCAACTCTAGACATTGATTTGCCTGACTGGTATTATATTCTATGTCAAACTATCTTTCACAAGGTTGTGTTGTTTTCAAGTGTATTATTAAAAAAAAAGAGTTGGTACTGTTTTGAGCTGTTTGTAAAGAAGACTCTTACGCCTCTGTTTCTTGTTTTAAGCAGAAAATTTGTTGGTTTCAAAGGATGTAATCAAAATTGCTGATTTTGGCCTTGCCCGTGAAATCAACTCTCAACCTCCATATACTGAGTATGTTTCAACACGCTGGTGAGTTATCCTCTCCTGACAGGCGTACTTCTGAATGGGGTGTCTTATGGTTACTCCCTCCCTGTCACTCGAGTAGCTCATCATTTGAAAATGTAGGTATCGGGCTCCTGAAGTGCTACTCCAATCTCCCAGCTATGGCCCTGCTGTTGGTGAGTATTAATTTTGTCCCCTTACTTCAATGACTTATGATGTGGTAGAGCATTACTTAGTTTGATCGGTGTTGTGGACAGATATGTGGGCAATGGGTGCAATTATGGCTGAACTATTCACTCTCCGTCCCCTGTTTCCAGGTTCAAGGTATGAGCTTTGTTGTTGTTCTTGTTTGTACTTCCACTGTTGGTGCTAAATTTCTATTTTCTATCAGTAAATCAAACTAGATAAGGTTCAACTATGATCACTGTCAATGTTTCTGGCTTTCTGCACTGTTTCCACTGAGACCTGTTTACATTTTTGACATTAGTCTTTGAGTGGGGCTCTATGCTTGCTTAAGTTATAATGAAAAAAGCCTGCAATGCATCTCTGACATGCTCCTTTTTTATACTACTGCAGTGAGGCCGATGAAATATATAAAATATGCTGTGTTATAGGGAGTCCAACAGAAAAGGACTGGTCTGAAGGACTTGAACTTGCTGCTGTTATTAACTATCAGTTCCCTCAGGTATGTTGGTTCAGATGTTTGGTGTATCTTTCGAGTAGTTGGGCTATTGTGTTTTGGTGCTTTTGTGTTCATTTTTGATCGTTTTCTGAAGGGCATGTGTTATGAAGGATCGCCTTTTGTTTTTGAGGATCTACATATAGTTTCTCTTGAGAAATTTATTTTCTAATGTCATCTCCAAAAAAGGTTTTTGTTACAACTTGTAATATGAATTTTTGTACGATAGGTTGCTGGTGTCAATCTTTCTGCTTTGATACCTTCTGCTGGCGCCGATGCCATAGACCTTATTCAAGTAAGTATTCGTTCAAGTACCTTTATGTTATCTGTCTCTCCCCAGATAAGTACTAAGCTGCTTGAGGAAGTGTGTTATTGACAAAACAGTGTATTTCTTCTAGAAACCCTTTACTGATTCATTCTTTTGTTTCATTTCTAGTCGCTTTGCTCGTGGGATCCATGTAAGAGGCCAACTGCGGCAGAGGCACTTCAACATCCCTTTTTCCAGGTGATTTTCTATTCCTTTGAAAGACCGTGAATAGCAGAAAGTAGTAAGCTTACATGCACACATTTTGTCCGTGTTGCAGAGTTGCTTTTATGTCCCGCCATCTCTGCGCTCTAAAACAGCTACTCTCTCTAAAATTCCACCATCAGGTTTGTCTTCTTAACATGGTCATCATTTATTCTCTTACGAGGAATGCTGGGTAATAATTAAACCTTGTATGTTCTCATTCTTGTAGCTGGAACTAGAGTTCCAATGGAGCAAAAGACTGGAAGGAGGTATTCGGGCTCGATAAACATCTCGAAACCTGCAAGTAACTTCCCCATGAGATCAAGCGTTCCTCCGACTCATGCAATGGGCGTGCAAAGGAAGTTGGAGATGAGTGTTCAGGATGAGCAGAAGTCTTTCAAGAGCACTTTGAGGCAACAACCAAAATATCGGCCTCCAGCTAAGAACAATGCAGTACCCCCTTACCAGATGGGCAAGGTGCGTGGAGCATCCGAAGTAGCTGAGAAATTCTCAAACATGAGCATGGGATCTGGAAAACCGTCTCTGAAACCACAGCAGCCTCAGGCACTACCTATGAAGGCTGGAGGATGGCATGGTCGATCTGATATGTTCCTTGGACGATCTCAAGATATGCTTCCCGGGAGGAACGTGAGCATGTCCAGGAAAGTAGCAGGATGAAGTATCGCACGATCGGTGTTAAGTTTTATGTTTTTTGGTGTGTTTATCTAGGAGCTTGAACAATGTTATCGATGTCTACTTGGTCGTCGACCAAGTACAACCTTTTTTAAAAGTATCTTTTGGAGACATTTGTCTTGCAATATAAATATGTTTGCCAATATAAATATATTTGCCTATATTGCAAATCTATAGCTGTCTAAACAAATATTCTTGTCAAATGAATAATTTTCTTCGGTGCCAACTTAGGCAAAGAGCTAAATAAGTAACCTCGCTGAATGCATTAAAGAATTACTTTTTTTTTTCCTTTTTTTCCTTTTTTTTATTATATTTTTTTTTATCACACACCTGTTTCTCTATTAGGATTCTCTCTTTAGACCCATAACATAAAAATCAAAAACAATCATTCTCTTCTCACCTAATTGGTCAATACCATTAACGTCCATATTCTTAATCAAAGAACACCGTCGCACCATGGCGGCTCCGCCCACCGGCGAGAGTCCGCCACCATCATACCTATCCATTCTGACCCCAAAAACAACAGCTAAACTAACCACCATCTCATCTCTACAAAAATCCGCATCTGAAACTTAACCCCATAACCGAATTCAAAGGAGAGATAATAGTGCTTTTTCAAGAAGATGTTATAGATCCACCTCTCAGAACCCTTCAAGCGCAATTTAATCGGCAAGTTCACAAGGGGGAGGCCATCTCTGGAGTTTATTCGACAACAAATTAAAAAGATCGATTTCAAAAGTGAAGCAAACATCACAGCTCTGGACCGAAGGCACGTGTTCATCAAATTCGATCTTGAGGAAGATTTTCAACGTTGCTGGATCAAGAGGAATTGGAACCTAGGAGGCACAATTATGAAGGTCCTTAATTGGACAAAGAATTTCGATGTAAAGGAGGAACCACTGGTGGTACCAATCTGGCTATCAATTGAGTTCTCGCCGGCATACTATCTACACAAAGATTGCATCCCCCTCATAGCCAGCCGCCTAGGAGAGCTCATATTCGCAGATCAGCCAACGATAAACCACGCAAGACCTTCAACAATACGCCTGTGTAGAGATGGATCTCACTGACGACTTCCCGGAGAGAATAAGACTGGGCTCTACAAAAGATAGCAAGTGGTACGATATCCGATATGAAGACCATCCTTTCTACTGCACCAAATGTCTAAAGATTGGGCACAAAACAACCGATTGTGGGGTTAGAAAAGCCCCAAAAAAGGTGAAAGAACAATGGCGCCCAATCCCTGACCTTGAACATGGTTCAAGGAGACACACACAACAGGAGAAAAACAAACGAAACGCAAAATGAGGAGGATGAAGTATTTCAGGATGCTGTCGATAACGTATTGCAGGAAGCGGCAGAGAAGAAAGATGAAAACTTTGAGGACATCCCGACTAAGGAAATGACACTGAAAAGGCAAGCAAGCAAAAGGATTTGTCATAGTGCCGAGCCAAAGAATACAATCAAAAGAAGTCACAACAACTGGCAGTCTCTCGATGACATTCAGATCAATGCCAAAAAACACATCCTTCAAACCTTAAATAAATCACTTATTTTTTAGGATCTTAGAAATTCTCAAGCAAAAATGACTGAAAAATTTCCATCTTAAGTACAGGAGGTTAAAGACAAGCAAGGAGAACACAAAGAGGGGAATGAGGAACAACAAATGGATGCACACCAATAGACCCCAACCAGTGCTATTCAAATTCAGATTCAAGACCAGGACAACAATAATGGGAAGAGCCTTCAACAAAGAGAACAACCAGAAACCCTTTATACAAGGTAATCACACCCAAGGTAACATCAAACCATCTAATAAGGAAAAAAGTAGAAATTTCTCCAGATCTCCTAATGCTATAAGCACTCGCTTGAAATTAAAATCAAAGACATCCAATGAATGTTAAAATCCTAACTTGGAATCTGAGAGGTATAGCCGAATCTTTGATTAGACTTGGACATCTTTTACATGTTCATAATATATTTGTACTCATAATTATTGAGCCTAAACAGAACAAAGAAAGACGTAATGGATTTAAACAAACATTGGGATTGAGGAATGCTATGCTACAGAAGACTCTAGGATATGGATAATGGCTAGAAATGGATATGAGGGAATTGTCACAACTTTGAATGAACATTTTTTGAGTATTAACATGAAAAACACACAGACACTAAATGAGTTTCATATAATAGCTGTCTATGGAAAACACTCAAGAGCACTAAGACAGAACATGTTTACAGATATAGAAGATGCCTTGAAACAAATCAACACCCCATGCATTGTAGCAGGAGATTTTAATGTTAGTAGAACCCTACTTGAATATAGATGGAGATACAGCAGAATCCCAATAGTATGCAAGATTATGACACTTTTATAGTGAAACAATCTAGAAGACATACCAACGGTTGAGAATTATTATACATGGACAAACTCAAGGAGGGGTTATGATAGAATCTATAAAAGAATTGATAGGATATTAGGAAACTCACACTGGTTTAATAAATATCCAAACACATAAGTTCATGCTTTAGCCATGATGCCTTCTAATCACTCACCTCTAATCTTAGACACTAACATACAAGATAATACATTTCCAAAGGCCTTTAGATTTCAGAATATGTGGATAGTTAGACCTGAATTAATGCAACTAATACAAGCTAACTGGAATCAATCATGCCTACACATGGGGAAGTTTGGATTTTCACATAAGCTAAAGAGATTAAAATTGGAGTTGAAAACAAGGAACAAAAACACATTTGGTAATGTCTTTGAAAATATGAAAATTGCAGAAAAAAAGGTCCAAGAATCGGAAGCTAAATATGACACTGATCAAGACCCCAATGATCTAAATCTCCTCTTAGAAGCCAAAGTTAAAAGATGAACATCTTTTCTGGAAACAAAAAGCGAAACTCAACTGGATAAATGAGGGAGACCTCAACACTAAATTCTTCCATAACTCTGTCAAACAAAAGCATAACAGACTTAGAATTAACAAGATTAAGGACGAGAATAGAAGCTGGATTACAGATAAAAAAGAATTGGGGGATCATGCTGCAAAATTCTTAAAAAACATGCTAACTGATACTAATAATGACAAATCAGGAAATTCCATGTTGAGATATTTAGAATTCATATCCACGGTAGTGACAGAACAAGAAAATGGTGAAATGATCAAGCTAATTCAAATGCAAGAGCTGAAAAACATTGTTTTTGGACTTGACCCTAACAGTTCTGCAGGGCCTGATGGTTTTCCCAGTAGCTTCTACTGGTATGCATGGGAAATTATAAATGTAGATCTACTTTCATGTGTGCAGGAGTTCATGTGTGGTATTGCTATACCTAGGAGTATCAGTAGTACACTAATATGCCTAATCCCAAAAATTGAGACACCAAACACACTATATGATTTTAGGCCTATTTCTCTGTCCAACTTTGTTAATAAAATATTCTCAAAGATCCTGGTAGATAAGATGTCATTAGTTGTGGATAAATGTATATCTAAAGAACAATCTGCCTTCATTAAGAGGAGGGAAATAAGTGATAATGTACTTATTATGCATGAGATAGTCAGATTTTTAGATAAGAAAAACCAGGCCTTAAACCTAATAGCAAAAATAGACATGTCCAAGGCCTTTGATAGAGTCTCCTGGCCAATGTTGAATTCATTGCTATTGAAACTTGGGTTCCATGGCCATTTTGTGAAACTGATCTTACAAAATATATCAAATGCATGGTTCTCAGTTTTACTTAATGGTAAACCCAATGGCTTTTTCCAGGCCAACAGGGGATTGAAACAAGGGGATCCCATATCCCCTATTCTTTTCAATCTCATAACTGAGGTACTTAACAGAGGCCTGAAGATCATGTTCAACTCTGAACGGATGGATTACGTCCAGATCCCAGGAGGATTTAAACTAACACACCTATCATATGCAGATGATACGGTGATTTTCTTAAAAGCCACAAAAAATCCATCCTAAATCTAGTAAAATTCCTACACCATTATGAAAAAGCCACTGGACAAGTTATAAACTACCGGAAAAGAGCTTTTTACATAGGTAAATGGGCTAGCACGATCATAGTTCACAGGGTGTAACACATCACAAAGATGAGCTAGGGAACATTCCCATTCACATACTTGGGAGTTTCATGCTATAAAAGTAGAAAATTAAATGTTTATTGCCAGTACCTAACAGAGAAACTCAACAAAAGAGTCTCAAACTGGAATTCCAAGTTACTAAATCAGGCAAGGAGGACAATACTCATTAGACATGTCCTTACAACAATTCCACAACATACCTGGTGTGTCTCAGCCCCAACAAGTCACATAATCTCTGAAATGGAAGCCATTTGTTCTGAATTCCTATGGGGAAAAAAAATGAAACTGACACATCTAAAAAACACTGGAGATCCTGGACTAGATTGTGTTACCCTAGGCTAGAAAATGGGCTCAATTATAGGAATTTTCATACAAGCATAGATTCATTCTCAATGAAACTATGGTGGAAACTACAGGAAGGGTCAAGTATATGGGCACAACTCATATGGTCACTGCCAAAATCTAGCAGAACATCTGATCCATGGAAAAGAATCCAAACAGTAAGTCTTAAAGCTGTGGAGAACTCTAGAGTCATAATAGGTAGTGGTCTTTGTAATTTTTGGACAGCTAATTGGACTGGACTAGGACTACTAATGAATAACTGGAACCATAACTCTGAACCCCCCAGCCCTTATATGACAGTTAAGGATTTCTCAAAAAATAGGAACCACATGATGCAGTCACTTAGCATAGGTTTCAGTTCATTGATTATGTCAAAGTTGGAACACTCTATTATGCTCTTTGACAAACAGGATCACATGGTGTGGACACTATCTACTACAGGTAAGTTCTCTATACAGTCTGCTTATCAACTGCATAGGAACAAGAAACAGCATGTGTCAGGACTGGAAAAGGTATGTAGCTCAATTTTACCCCAAAAGATTGCAATATTTGTCTGGAAACTGATTATTAAACTGCTCCCAGTGATGATATATTGCAAACTATGATGATAATGTTGCTTCAAGATGCCATCTCTGTTTTAACCATGAGGAAACTCTTCATCATATTTTTAATAAATGTCAGGTCACTGAGAAACTTTGGAAACATACTGCTTACTTGCTAGAAATGAATGACCATACATGTGATCATATATTTGACAAATTATCTTGGTATTGGTCGAACACAGCCTTTTCAAAAACAAAAAACAAAATTGCTCAGATTCTACCATCTTTACTTTGTTGGATAGTGTGGACAAATAGATGCTCAGCTATGTATGATGACAAAAAAGTGAGGGCTGACAGTATGATTTTTGAATTGAACAGAATGTTGGCTGATATTTGTACTGTACATCCTAAGGTTATATATAGAGATTGTGATTCCTTGGTTTTAAAAGGACCAATCCCAATGCAGAAGCAAACAAAATCTAAAATCATTACAGCTTATAAATGGGAACCACCGAACATATGGTATGAACTGAACACAGATGCCACACATTCCCATTTATCTTACTCTAAAGCTGGAATAATTGTCAGAAACAAGGAATGCATAGTCAAAATGGCAGCAATAGATAGCATACCATCAGCAGACTCAGCATTAGAGGCCAAACTATTGGCTATCAGATCAGGCCTTCACTTATGCAGTCTAAATAACTTCCACCCATTGATAATTGAAACTAATTCTATGTAGGCTGCAGATATACTACAAGGAAGGAAAATATCACCATGGAAGATCAGGAAGTTATGTTGGCAGATCAATGATGATGCAGCACACATAGGAGCCACATTTCAACACATCTTCAGACAATAGAATCAGGATGCGCACGAACTTGCACATATGGCAATCACCCTGGATACTCAACTGATCACAACCTTACAAGCTCCAGACTTCAACCAAAGAGTCAAGGCAACAATCACAGCAGATCAAATGCGACTGCCGAACATTAGAGTTCACAACTAAAAGTTTGTGGAATATTGGGTGTCGCAAGATTTAGAATATTGGGTGCCTCGAGCGCTCGAACATTAGAGACCTCGAGCTTGAACCCTAGTCCCTGAAGCCCTCGAACCTGTTCCTTCGAGCCCTCAAATCGAACCCTCAAGCCTAGTCCCTCGAGCCCTCGAGCCTAGTCCCTCGAGCCCTCGAGCCCTCGAGCCTAGTCCCTCGAGCCCTCGAACTTCAACTCTAGAATGCTCGAGCACTCGAGCTTCAACTCTAGAATGCTCGAGCACTCGAACTTCAACACTAGAATGCCTCAAGCATTGAGGCTCGAGTCAGCGAACACATACCTTTAGCCTTCAGCCTTGAGTCCTCGAACTCCAGTCTCGAATCTTGAGACTCCTTCCTCGAGACTCATGCCTCCAGCCATCGAACAACCTCGGGGCCTCGAGGCCTTCAACATCCTGCCCCAGGCTGCCAGTCCTCCAAGATCCTACCTCAGGCCTCGAGGTCTCCAACATCCTCGAGGCCTCAAACATCCTACCTCATGCCTCCAGTCCTATAAGGTCCTACCTCATGCCTGGAGGTCTCGAACGTCGAACCCTACAATAAGGTGGCAGTGAAGACAAGACCGAACAACAGATGGAAACCTATTCCTTTTTCATACTTAGAGCTATTTTATCGATCTGGCCATTTACCCATGTTAACACGAGGGGTGGAGACATGGAAAATGGAATCATCGACAAAATCGCCCTAAGTAGATTTTTGTTTGGGCAATTTTTACTACAGCAACTTACCCTTTAGTACAAAGTCTTCAAAATAAATTTTGAAGCAACATATTGTAAAAGAATCCTTTTTGCATTTTTCAGGTTTGGGGAACCTAATAAATATCCCTCCCATTCTTATGGGTTAACTTTAAGAAAAGAATATTTTTTTGAAACAATAAAAACCAATGAGAATATAAATGAATAAGCATTAAAATTCATTATATATACTTCTCTGTCACACTAAAACTTGCTTATTTTGAAGCTTTTCCAAAGTTAAAATTTGTATTTTGACCCTAAAGTTCAACTAATGTATGTATAGTAAAAATATCATATGAGATAGAGATCTTGTTCGATTAATCATAACATCTATTTTTTAAATATTATTTTTTATTCAAAATTATTATATGTAGTTAGAGATATTAACGGTCAAACATGATCATTGAAAATCGTGAAAATACAAATAAGCAACTTTTAGTGGGATATGGAGAGTATATCTATATCTTAAAAGCGGTAATCTTGGGAATGAACATTTACTTTTCGTCGTCACTAATTCATTTTCTTTTACTTTTTTTTATTTATCCTTCCCATCTCTACTGATACGTGTCATCACGTCTCTCTGTGTGCTTCTTCTCTTTTTCCACAGCCGTACACAAGTCCTGCACTCTTGTGGGCTGTGATTAATAATGTTGATGTTCCTCTTTTGTTGATGTGGTGAGTAAAGCAGCATCATCTCATCTTTAATTATTTTCCTTTCTTCCGGTGAATTTGATCTTTTTGATGTTTAATTTTCTCCCGCGTCTAATTGATCTATTCCTCCATCTGCAACAGTGACTCTGAGGATGACGACTCCTCCACCGCCTCTATTTCCTTTCAAGGTTTGTACAATCTAAAATTTGCTTCTTTTTTATGTCGCTGATGTTGTTTGTTTTACTTCATTACCATGGTGATGGCGTTGGTTGTTCTGGATTTATAGGGTTTCAGATTTGGTGATGATGTTAAGGAGTTGGTTGAGTTCGCAAAGAATCAAGGGCCGGGGTTGAAAGTTGAAGCTCAAGTGTTCGACGAAATGACCCTTAAAGAGGTTTTCATCATCTATGTTGGCCTAGCACCAAGGAAATCATCCTGAAGCTGCAGAAGTATCCCAGCCTCGCCATCTTCCATTTGTACAAGAACCCTATAAGAAATTATTCTATATTTGCGTGTTTGTTAGTTTTTTTGGAGAGGTTCGAGTACATGATTCGAGTGGAGAGGTTCGAGCTCAGGATTCGAGTGGAGAGGTTCGAGCTCAGGATTCGAGTGGAGAGGTTCAAGTGGAGAGGGTTCGAGTGGAGAGGTTTCGAATGGTACTGAGTTTGAGTGGTACTGTGTTCGATTAGTGAGGGTTTGAGTGGAGAGGGTTCGAGTAGAAGGTGTTCGAGAAGAGGGGGTTCGAGTTGTCCCTGGATGAACAATAAACTTCCATCGTAATTTCCTAATTTTGTTTTCCCCCCTCCTACGCATTATTGTCTATGTTTATCCGTTCTCCATAATTCAACACGTGTCCTCTACTTTTATACGTGGCCGCATCCAAAGCTCTTTCCAATTGCACGTATCTTCTCTTTTTTTATTGTCCATGTTTATCCGTTCTCCATCATTCAACGTGTGTCCTCTACTTTTATACGTGCCCATATCCGAAGCTCTTTCCAATTACACGTATCTTCTCTTTTTTGGCTTCCTGTCTATGTTTACCTGTTCTCCATCATTCAATGCGTGTCCTCTACTTTTATACGTGCCCATATCCGAACCTCTTTCCAATTACATGTATCTTCTCTTTTTTGGCTTCCACAATATTTTTCTCTCAGATGGTTAGGTTCCTATCCTTGCACAATTCCACAAGGTAATTTCATAGTTTCCCTAACCAAAATTAGCCTTTTCCATCATCGTTGCTCCGATTTGTGTAATGTTTCTGGTATTCTTTCAATCTTAGTCGAAATAGAGTCCGATAGAATGTGATTTTGGGATTTTCTCTGGGTTCCTAATGTTCATGTGTTCTTCTCCTTCAACCTACCAAAGTTTGATTTGTGAACACAAGGTGTTTGTTGAATTGCCTGACTTGTTTTGTTAATTGTTTTCTCCTTGTTTTCCCCTTCTTATTCACAGAGGTCATGCCACCGCAATTTTAGGACAACTACATGAATTGGGGGATTATTTCTGATGGAGTTTGGTATGAATGAGCCAATTGTGGCAATGGATTTTTCCTCGAAATACCTTTTTCTAGGTTTTTATGCATGCTCATATCATTGTTTTCTTAGTTTGTTGTAAATATATATTTTTTTCATTTATAGTGATTCACTGATTGGACTGCGATTTCAATTATGGAGCTGGAGCTGAGAAGTGAGAGGAAGCTTTTTATAGACTCCACCTTTTTATTCATCTGTTCCACAGGTGCTAATTCCGTGTACCCAGCGTATGACCTTTTTTTAGTCGTAATGCTTGCCAAATTTTCCGTTCAGAAGAGCCATTAACTTTAATTCTGAACTCATATGTAAAACAGGTTATATAATTTAGCATTTATCAGTGTTACGCCTCCGTTATTACTCTTTTGTGGCAAGGAGCATCAAAACCTAGCGCAGCTCTTTTGTGGCATGGAACATCAGAAACCAATGCAGTAAGAGGCGAAGAAATGTTTCAATCTCGAGTAGAGGGGTTTCGAGGGTTCGAGTGGTGAGGTTCGAGTGGTGAGAGTTTGAGTGGAGAGGTTCAAATGGAGACAATTCGAATAGAGGGTTCGAGTGGAGAGGGTTCGAGTGGTACTGGATTCGAGTTGTACTGCGTTCGAGTGGAGAGGGTTCAAATGGAGGGTTCGAGTTGAGGGTTTAAGTGGAGAGGTCCGAGTGGAGTGGTTTGAGTAGAAAGGTTCGAGTAATACTGGGTTCGAGGGGTACTGGACAGAGTGGTGAGGTTCGAGTGGTGAGTCTTCGACTAGTACGGGTCGAATGGTGAGGGTTCGACTGGAGAGGGTTCGACTGGAGATTGTTCGAGTGGAGATGGTTCGAGTCGAGCAGTTCAAGTAATAAGAGTTTGAGTGGAGAGGGTTCGAATAGTGGTTTGAGTGGAAAGGGTTCGAGTGGAGTGGGTCCGAGTAGAGGTTCGAGTGATACTGGTTTCGGGGTGGATGAACAGTAAATTTTTGTCGTAATTTTTGTAATTTTGTTTTTTTCCCCACCCCTCCTACACATTATTATCTATGTTTATCCGTTCTCCACCATTCAACGCGTGTCCTCTACTTTTATACGTGTCCATATACGAAGCTCTTTCCAATTATATGTATCTTCTATTTTTTTGGCTTTTTGTCTATGTTTATCCGTTCTCCATCATTCAACGCGTGTCCTCAACTTTTATACTTGGCCATATCCGAAGTTCTTTCCAATTACATGTATAGTACTTGTTCGAGTGATACTGAGATCGAGTAGTACTGGTTCGAGTGGAGGGGGTTTGACTAGAGAAGTTGGAATGTAGAGAGTTCGAGTGGCAATAGGTTCAAGTGGTAATGGTTTCGAGTGGTACTGGTTCGAGTGGTGAGGGTCCAAATAGAGAGGGTTCGATTGGAGAGGTTTCAAGTGGTACCTGGTTCGAGTAGTACTGGTTCCAGTGGCGAGGGCTCTAGTGATGAGGAATCGAGTGGAAACAGTTCGAGTAAAGAGGGTTCGAATGGAGAGGGTTCGAATGGAGAGGGTTCGAGTGGAGAGGGTTCGAGTAGAGAGGTTCGAGTGATACTATGTTCGAGTGGTACTGGGTTTGTGTGGTAAGAGTTTGAGTGGGAAGTGTTTGAGTAGAGGAGGTTCAAGGGTTCAAGTTGAAAGGCTCCAACTATAAGGTTCAAGTGGAGAGGGTCCGAGTAGAGAAGGTTTGAGTGGTGAGAGTCAACTGGTGAGGGTACCATCCACCACTGGAGAGAGTACCATCCACCCCTTGAGAGGTTATAAAACCACCCCTCGAGAGGGGTATACCATCCACCTCTGGAAAGAGTACCATCCACCCCTCAAGAAGTTTGTCAACCACCCTTTGAGGGTACACCATCTACCTCTCCAGAGGGTAAGCCATCCACCACTGGAGGGAATACACCTTCCACCCCTCGAGGGTACGCCATCTACGTCTCGAGAGAGGTGTACTAGTTCCCGAGGGTACACCACTCCTCGAGAAGTCACACATCCACCACTCTACAATACACCGGCCCCTAGGATACACCACCCCTCGAGAGGGGTATACCACCGAGAGCATCGAACCATACACATTAGCTCTCAAACCATGACCCACTCGAGGCATATGCCCCTTGAACCATCCACAACACCACCACTCGAACCATCTACCCATCGAACATCAACCACCCACCCCTGGAACATCAACCATCCATCTTTCAGATCATCTTACATCCACCCCTCAAACCATCAGTCCTCGAACATCCACCACGCCACCACTCGAACCATCCACCTCTCGAATCACCAACCATCCGCCTTGAGGCCTCCCTACCACTAGAACCATCCACCCCTCGAAGAACATCAACCATCCACCTTGAGGGGTGTTGAGGGGAAATTGTTAGAAAACTGGGAATGACCCTATTGAGTTGTTGAAGCCGGCCCCAGAGGCAGTTATGTGCTGGAAACCTCCCAAGGTGAACCACTTCCACGCAGATGAAATGTTTTCAACCTTAGCAGGTATTATTCCCCTAAATTCCAATAGACTTGGTGAGGGAAGAAAATAGCCTGCCCCAAAGTAGCTATGGGTCGGAGGACACCCTCGACGGGATAGTGCTGTAAGTCGATAAGTTCCTTTGTTTTTTTGTTAACTATCTATTGAAGTGTGTTTCTTATTATTATTTCTTATTCTAGGTAAGAATTAAAACACATCCAGTCACAAGGGAATGAAAATTACCCATCCTTCTCAAATCAGAGCATTAAACATTCAAAGGGCCATCACATCCCATCTAGTGCTTTGGGGCCAAAATCCCCTTAACGCATCTAAAGCACCCAAGGTACAAACCTTGCAATCATTTGAAGGTCCATCACAGCCCATCAAGCACCTTGGGGTCAAAATCCCCTTAATGCATCTAAAGCACCCAACGTACAAACCTTGCAAACATTCGAAGGGCCACCACAGTCTATCGAATGCTAAAGGGGCCAAAATCCCCTTAATACATGTTAGCATCAAAGGGTAAAACATTGCAATCGAAAAGACCCCATGGCCTATCAGACGCTTGGGGTCAAAACTTCCTCTTTCATGTGTATAAAAGAGCCTTAGAATGAAAAGGAAAAGAAATAGTTAGCATACTCAAATAGATTAGAAGGGTTAATCCCCTTTGTGAAAAGTTCCATTCCTCGAAAAAAAATAAGGGGCAAAAGAATTTTATTTTAAACATACAAATTTCCATAATGGCTTACAGATAAGACCGTAGATTTACAACAACTATCTACATACAAGGAAAACCTATCCTAAGGAATGGGAAATTCTCATTCTCACGAGTTCCCAATCTCTGACATTCGAGCAGAGCTCGAAGACCCATGGAGCAAAACTTGAGATCTTCTCGTTAGGGGTACATCCTCAATATTCTCATCTCTAGTGTTAGAGGGGGCTGCTCTACTTTTGTTGCCAGCAATGCTGCCCCTCTGTTGGACAAAGGTCCTCCGACGGAAGTAAGGCCACCTCTCCCTTGACCGGAGGTGCTGGCCTGATTACTTGCTGAGTTAACCCTCAAAATGGGAGCCCCGTGAGGTGCAGATCGAAAGCTAAAGGCCGTTACCTGGGAGTGATTTGTTTGCTTGGCCAAGTTATAGAAGAGTGACTCACGCGAGTGAATACAGAGCTTCCCTTTCGCCGGGAAGTCCCGGAGGGGTCACCCTCCATGAGGCCTTGAACCTCACTCCTTCTTGGAGTAGAACGGGAACTTGAAGCCTCGCTCTTATCCTTCTTTTCCTTTCGTAACTCGTTGAGCCACCTTTTAGCCTCCTAGTAAGCTTTGATGTACTTGGGATCCTTTGTAATGTGTTTTCTCTCCATAATTTTGATGGTCTCTCTAAGGAATACTTCAAATTCCTTGACTAAGTTTGCCTCATCAGTCCCAAGTCGAATACCATATGCTCGAAAACTATTAGCAGTCATTGTACAAGTCTTCTGTAACTCAGCGTAGTCACTCTCAATCATTTCCTTGTCCCTATAGACAGCCATGCAAGGTGCCTCATTTTTCTTAACCGCCCGTTCTAGGGAGGGAACTAAACATTGGAAGTCTTGATTCTGTTTCTTCCACTCTTCTAGTATGGGGGTGGCTATAACAAGGGACGTATGAGCCACTTCTATATTTTCCCGGTACACTTGAGCCTCACTACAATAGTGCTCAATGTTCTCGTTAGGCTAAGAAGACTTCACTCCCCAAAATCCTTGTAAGCCTTAGCAGCAGCGATGCACTCATGCATCAAACTAAACCCAACTTTGGTGGTGATCTCTTCGAGGACCTCACTGTGTCGAGATTTGAGGAAGAAATTGTCCTCTGAGATCCTACCCTTAGCCACATCAAGAATGTTTCCTCCCTTGAACGTCTAAGAGCATGGAGGAGTTCCTTTTGTCTCTCATGAAGACCGTTACGGCTAAGTTCCTCTTAGGCAGCTCGAAGCTCTTCTTCGAGCCAGACCGATTTATGCCAGAATCGAGAGGCTTTGATTCGGTTCTCCTACACCCACTCTTCATTTTGGTGATACCATTATTTCATGACTTGGAAAAATAGGTAAAAAACGGCACCCCTTTGTAGCTGGGGGGAGGGGGGTAGGGCACCAAGTCCAGTATCTACAAGTGAAGCAAAAGCACATAAGTAGAAAAATAATTTTTTTTATTAATATTAGAAAGGGGGGGGGGGGAGTACATCAATAGTACTAAAGAAAATAATTCATACATCTTCCCCTACACTACAATCTGCTTGGTTAGGGCTCGAAGAGTTGGTCTTGCGTTAGGGCTTCGGCTGAGTTAGGGGATCATGCTTGCTCCACTCCTTATCCTCATCCACTTCAGATTACAAATCTTCTCCATGGAAAAGAGTTTTCCAGAAATATTTAGGTGATCGAGCAATGGGAGTTTGAGGCCCCCATCCTGAATGAACTTCCACCAGAGGTGGTCCGGCTACTCCGAATTGGAGTTGTTTTTATGGACATCCACCATGGTAGCATATTTTGTGGGGAGGTCCTTGCAGATGGAATGAGCAAGAACATTTCGAGTGAGCCTCACCAAGACTTTGGAGAGGGATAAGAAGAAGTCTCAAAACCCTTTGGTCATCACAAGCTTGTTGGTGTAAGCTTCGAGACGGAGGCCTACTTCTCCAGATAAAAGATTGGCAAGCTTCGAATTCTTGCTGGTTAGGGCTTGGATGGATGCATGGGCCTCCGACAATCCCTTTTCGAGCACCTTCAAACGATCATCCTTTTCGGAGCTCAACTTCTCCAACTCCCCTTTATGTTGTGAGGCTACCCTCGTCAGTTCCGCCTTATGATTGGAGGCCACTTTCTCCAATTCCTCCTTGTGGTCTGAGGCAGCCTTCTTAAGATCTTTCTCGAGCTCATTTACCCTAGCCTCGTGGGCTTTTGACTTGGCCACAGCCTCATGAGTTTCTTTGGCTTTTTCCAGGAGGGTCTGGAAGACAGAGTCCAGGGCGGTCGCAGTAGTGACCACCTCTAGAAAAGAAGCAAGGGCGGAACCAGCCGTACCCAGAGGGGCGGGGTTACTTTCCCTCAAAATGTACCCACCTTAAGGCTCAACAACCTTGGTGCCATCGGCTTGGAACTTAAGGACGACAACCTCATCAATCCGCTACCTCTGGGGGGAAGGGTTGTGCAAAAAAGTTCTCTCACAATGCCTTTTGTTAGTTGTGAGACACTGGGGGGGCTCCGGTTGGACCTCCGAATGGGCCTCCGACTGGACTGCCACCTGGGGCTGGGGCTGGGTGTGTACCCACGGTTAAGGCTGCTCGAAGATTATCTCTTCTTCCTCCTTATTCCTAAGACTGAGGAAGCTAGTGAAGCCCACTGAATGTCACAAAAGAAGGATAGGTCAGTCAAGAAAATATAAAATTAAGTCAAAATGTAAGATGCCGCAAACACCTTTCTTTAGTGGAGAGGCGCTCCTAGAGGGGGCCTCTGTAGCGCTATCAGGTCTTAGGGGCTCTGAAGCAGTTTCGACCAATACAGTCTTGTGAGGCTTCGAAATGGGTTTTAGGGGCTTCAAAGAACCAACCTTTATCTTCTTCAGTTTTTTCATAGCCCCATCATCGGAAACCTGTGGGATTCTCTTAACCTTCTTGGGCCTATCACCCTCATTCACCTTCTTCTTTCCCTTCCTTTTATCCAGAGTAAGAACCTTCAAAGCATATATCAGATGCCTGATATAGTCACAATTCTTGGAAGTGTCAAAAGGCTCACTAAACAACCTATCCCTATCTCTAACCACGCTATCTGGAGCAGAGTAACTAGCAGTGTTCTCAAACTTAGGGCTCAAATTCCACGTTGGAACATAATAGTTCTTAGCCTCACTATCGAAGGTGTATATGGGGATTTTGTGCCACCCTTTGCATTTCGAGGAGATTTTGATGGGATGGTCCATGAACCTATTGTTAAGGGTCAAAGTCCTGTTAATCTCTATATCCCCGTGCACCATGGCTACTAGTGGAAAGGTAGTAGAGAGACCTAAAAGCTTGTAGCTAGGAGTTTTTCCTAAGCTATTACACCGGTTCATGAACGCCATAACATAGAGTATGATGTTTGAATAGAGTTGGGCTAGGTTCACCTGGTGCTCCTTGAGAAGCCGAGAGAGGATAGGGGGTAAGGGAAAATAGAGCCCAAACTTGAAATAGCACTTATAAATGGCGCACCTTCCAGGTCTCGTATCCCTGTGGTTTTTATCTTCTCAAAGGACCTCCAACCGCAAGTCCTCTAGGAGCTCAATCAAAAGATGAAAGGAGGATAGCAACTGGGAAATCTTCTCAGGAATTGGCTATAGGCTTTCAAGAACTGGGGTAAAAATCTTCTCAAAAAGGAAATGGCGGACTTCGTTATCTTTATTGATCCTGGCCTCCCTTGAAGCACGTAACCTCAAAGTGACCCTGCCCCTAGTCGGTGCTGGGAAATTGGCAGAGCTCTCTCCGCCTTCCCTACTGGCTGAATTGGGACCAGTGGTCGACGATGGAACAATGCAAAAATCTTGTAGGCGGAAGTATTCAACTTCGCCAGTGGAGGAAACAACCAGAAAATAGGTCGGGATTGAGTTCCTTTCCCCCAAAGGTGTTTGCAACATTTTATAAACAAAAAGAAAGGGTCAAGTAAGGTGGAACTTACTAATTCTTAGCCAGAGTTTGGCTGGAGATTTATGAAAATGTTTGGGGAGAGAAGAAGTGCCCTGAGTTGCTCTAGAAGAGAAAGGGAGAGAGAAAGAGAGTGTGAAATTTGAAAATTGATTTGGGTAAAGAGTAAACTAAAGCGTTGGGAAGCGCCTTATATAGAGGGAATAAAAGGTAATGATTACCTCAGGCAGCCAAATAGTAAGTAAATACGTGGGTGAATAGGCCGTGTGAGTGAGAAATCCTAAGCATTAATGGAGAAAGTGGCATGCGTTAGATCCAACATGGACCTCATGCGCTCAAAGTTATGAGTGAGAATCACACCCTTGTGACCTTTCCACTTCTGATGCCAAATCCAAACTCTCGGACTCTAACACAAATTAAAAGGCTGAGGGTCGAACCCCCTATTCCTAACTATTGGGTCCCGAATGCCCCTTGAAAATAAATAGGGCAGAAGCCAAGCCCTAATAACATAGATTAGAAGGTTGAGGACCGAACCCCCAATTCCTAACTACTGGGGCCTGAAGGCCCCTTGAAAAATAAACAGAGCTGGGGGACTCTAACACAGATAAGAAAGCTGAGGGTCAGACCACCCAACAAATTAATCCACCTGAAGGAAAAATTGAAAGCTAATATGAAGGATCTCAAATCCACCCCTGGATCGAACCCCCAACGCATTGTAGGGGCTCAAAAAGTGTACCCCTAAAGTAGTGCGGGATCTGGAAGGAGCTGGAAGTAGCACCCCTGCTCAATAGTGAATTAGAAGCAACCTCATTGAAGGGTAAATCTCCAAATTCACAGGGGCGGGCACGAATTCAAACCCAAGCTCATGAGATAAATTCGAAGGCCAAACCCTCAACTTTCCAGGGGCTTATTGATAATGTGTAATTTTGTAATGGGCCTAAGTGCCTAGTTCGGCAAGCCCAGGTCTTCATTTTACCTCTTGGGTAATATCCTTTGGGCCGGCCCAAGGGATAAGTAATTGCTCCACAAGCAAACAAAAATAGTTTCCATGCTTTCCAACATATATAAAGGCTAAAGTTAACTCTACAAACTCAAGTATTCAATCCTAATTACTCAATTGAACTATTGTTTGCTGACTTGATCGTCGGAGCCTCTTCCCCCCCCCCCCCGGAAACCTCCTGGGGCTTTGTCTTGTGGATTCCGGCCACGACGGTGGAACAACTGCTGTGGTAAATTGGGGTGAATCAGTTGGTGGAATGCACAGTTCAAGCACGACCAGGGGTGGCCATTTTGGAGGATGGCGTGGAGGCAAGTTTGGCACTGGTCAGTTCTCATGTGGGCCTGGTCGATGGCGGCCGCACTATACCTGGTGCGATTGTCCTGGTCACTATGCTGCTACCTGTTATAAGATGCTTATATAGACTGGTTCTTAGGCTCATCGTACATATTCGACTCATCTGGTAAAATAATTTTAGTCATCTCTGCAGTTAGAGCCCTCCACTTGCACCTCAGATTGGTACATTGATTCTTGTGCCACCAGTCATATGACATCTTCAGCTTGTAGTTTGGAGACTGTGACTCCCTATTCTTGTAATTCTCATGTTTCTGCTGGTAATGGTGCTAATATTCAGATTTCTCATATTGGTGACTATAAGATTTATGATGATTTCTGTGTATCTGACATTCTGGTTGTTCCTGAGATTACTAAGAATCAGTTGTCTATTAGTAAACTTACCATAGATTTGAATGTCTTTATCACTTTTGATTATCAAAACTTTGTGATTCAGATCAAAGTTTCCAAGGCACTCGTGGGCAGAGGTTATAGTGAAGGTGTTATTTACGTGTTGGATAGAGGCGAGGCAACTTTATTTTCTCATTTGCAGCAAAATAAAGAAAGGGCATCCTATGAGCTTTGGCACGCTCGCTTGGGTCATGCACCAACAACATTTGTTTCAAATTTGCAAAAGTCTAGTTTAGTTTTAGGTTCTTTGTTGTTGCCTAAACCACAGACCTCTGCCCCCTGTGTTATGGCGAAAGGTCTACAATTGGCTTTTGTTGAGAACCATAAATGTGTTGCGCATGTACTTGATTTGATTCATTGTGACTTATAGGGCCCTTCCCATGTTTTGTTGTCGAATGGTTTTTCATAAAATGCCTTATTTATGGATGATTTTTCACGGTTTACTTGGATTTTTCCACTTCATCAAAAGTCATATTTTGTTGCTACTTATTTTCATTTTGAGGCAGTAGTGGAGAATCAATTTTCATCCAAAATTAGGGTTTTCTTAGAGTTATGATGGTACAGAGTTTCTAAACACTCGCCTACGATCTCATTTTGCCACTAAGGGCATTCACCACAAGATTTTGTGCCCATACACTCCAGAACAGAATGGGCATACAAAACGTAAAGAAAGGCACATCTCTGATATCGGCCTCACTATGTTGTTCCACTCGCACATGCCCATTTCTCACCGGGATGATGCTTTTGCTATTGATTCTTACACGATCAACCGATTTCCTACTCCAGTTCTTCAGCATGCTTCTCCTTATGGGGTTCTTTATGGTCGCGACCCCATCCACTCGAACTTCCACCCTTTTAGGTGTCGGGTATTTCCATTTTTTTGAATTCCGACCACAAGTTGGGTCCTAGAAGTATTCCTTGTGTTTTTATCACCTATAG
This sequence comes from Rubia yunnanensis, assembly GCA_037428765.1. Lineage (NCBI taxonomy): Eukaryota > Viridiplantae > Streptophyta > Magnoliopsida > Gentianales > Rubiaceae > Rubia > Rubia yunnanensis. Next base: position 10,669,670 of record CM075064.1, read on the forward strand.
CTCTCAGTATAAAGGTTTTTGGTGACTTGATTCTTCTACAGGAAAGGTTTACATCACCCGCCATGCTCGATTTGATCTGGAGCCCTCTTCTCGGCCACCAACACCAGCCTTCCCACCAACATCCTTGGCCATCCTGTCTCTGGTCAGCTTTGCCCTTGCTTCTCCAGTTTCATCGGCTGACTCTACTCCTCTGGTCTCTCCTCCTCGATCGCATACTCATTGTATGGCTGCTAGGTCGGCTACTGATGATATAAAGAGTATAGATTATTCAGATATTATTTCTCATGGTCTTATTATTGCCTTACTTGCTCATGGTCTTACTGTTGCCTTACTTGCTCAGTCTAAGCCCACAGATTATTGCATTGCCCTTCAGGATTCGGCCAGGGTTTCTGCTGTGGATGATGAGATGGAAGCTCTTCATGGTCACCACACCTGGGATTTGGTGCCTCACCCTTCACGCTAACATTGTTGGCTTCAAATGGGTTTATTGCCTGAAGAATTGATCAGACGACACTGTACTTGTGGCGCAGGGTTTCTCACAGATTCTGGGTTTTGACCTTAACCACACCTTCAGACCTGTGGTCAAAGCCACCACTATTTGAAAGTTATCGCCATTGCCATGATGCACTCCTAGCTGCTTCATCAGTTGGATGTCAAGAACACCTGTCTTAATGGTGTTCTTGATGCTCCAGTCTGTATGAAGAAACCCGTTGGATATAAGGACCATGTTCATCCATATTATGTATGTCGCTTGTGGAAGGCCATTTATGGACTTAAGCAAGCTCCTCGAGCATGGTTTCAACATTTTATCACTTATTTTACTTGGCTTGGTTTTCAGTGTAGCTCGCCCGATGCATCTTTGTTTCTTCTTTCATGAGGATTATTGATACTGTATCTTCTGGTATATTTTGATGACATCATTATTACAGGGAATGATTTAAATTTTCTTTGGCAGTTCATTGATTGGACTCATCGGTAGTTTGCGATTAAGGACCTTGGCTCTCTTCATTACTTTCTTGGTCTAGAACTTTTATCTACTTCATTAGGTTTACTTCTTAGTCAAGCAAAGAATGCTCGGGACATTTTCACTCGTGCAGGGATGTCTGATGCTGCACCAGTCTCTACACCATGATGTGCATCATTATATGTGCGTTAACTGATGCATTCAGTGTAATAATTGACTTTTTTCATGTTGGATTGCAAGTATTAGTTGAGTTTACGTGACAAGGGGTTTAGACGGTCATATTTGGTTTTATTGTCTAAATCCTACATTTTCTATACTTAATTGGTACTAATGGACACCTCGTTTCCACGAGCATCTTGATCTTCCCTTGTGATCATCATTATTAGGTCGCTCGTGGGTACTTTTCGTCACCTTTTGTATTAAATGCTGTTTGTAAGAATGGTAGAAGATGTCGAAGGCTATTCACATTAGAGTGGTAGTAGATGAAGGCCATAGACTCTAAAATGTGGTAGTAGGTGGATTGAGCCCAAGAAAGGCAAATTCAAAGTTCAAAGAGGCCAAGGAAGAAATAGAACAATTGTTGTCTGAGAGTTGAACAAAGTTTTGGGAAAGATACGAGAAGAATCATCCCTTAATAGTGGCATCATTGGATTCATCTTCTCGAGCGCTATAAAATCGATTACAAGAGCTCTCAAATTAGATAAACGGTTCATCCGTAGCGGAGCAAATATGTCAGTAGACCGAACCAGCCACGACCAGCACAAAGGGGGTCAATACTAGGGCTTGGCACAAGGGGGTTCATGCCAAGGGTCTCTAGAATGACCCGTTGAGTCATGCTAAGATCCAGCATGAGAGGGGTTGGTGCCAGAGCCTCCGGCACCAACCGCACCCATTACAGCATCACATTTTGCCTCGTTTCACTCCAAATCGGCTATGTTTGGACCCGGACCATACCATTTTACATGGTCCTTGTCATTTCAACTTTGAAAATGCAAAGACCACCCAATGAACCACGCCAAACTACATGGGGTGCAGATCAAAAGTTAAAAAATGAAGCTCCAGACGATGGTCGACACCGATTGATAAGGCTCATGTCAGCACGAGGCTAACCAGTTGGCACGACCTGTGCCAAGACACACGCCTTGTGTCAGCATAAGGCTAACTATGTCAGCACGGGGCACGACTCGCACCGGTTGACACGGCCCGCGCCAATTGCGGCTGCCAGGGTTTTAGACCCTATTTTGGGCCTATTTGGAGGCCTAGTTCTCTACTACTATATATAGGAACCCTTAGTCTTCTAGTAAAAACTAAGTAGGTATAATGTATATTTTCTCTCTCTCTCTCTCTCTAAGTAGGTAGAAGAAATATGAGAGTTCTCTCTCTCTCGCTCTCTAGAGTTCTTCTTCTCTTCTCATTCTCTCTTCCTTTTCATTTCCAGATTTTAGAAGTATTGGATCATATTTTCTAGTTTATTTGTAGTTTGGAGAGCAACTTAAAGAGAGAAAAACTCTCTTTTCTCTCTAGGTTCTTTCTTTCTTCTCCTTTTATTTTCTTTTGTTCCTAAGATGTGGAATTCAATGAAATATTTAAATTCCATGTCTAGTGAGTAGTATCTATAGCTTGGAGATAATTTGTATTCATATGTTGATTATGTTTTTGTGAGATTCATTAGATCATCCTAATTTATATGCTTATGATATTATGGTGGCTTGTTCTTGAATTGTTATAATTTCATGAATGATACACTTCATTAGCACACACTCTAGTCTATATTCATATTGGTTCAAATATTGATGCCCCCCGGGGAAGAGAAATCTAGATGTGATATGGGTAGCGGGGTCTGGGTCCATGTTGGTGTGTGCACGTAGGTATTTATCGAGTTTTACCATTATGATGACATCACATCAGTCTTAGCTGGAGAGTTGGTCCAAAGGGTTACGGGTAGAGATAGCAAATAGTAGTGAGGTAGGGTTTTAAGAGGTTCTAGTATCATTGATAAGGTGCCTACCTCCCTTATCATTTATAGGCTTAGGGGTACAACATTCATGGTGTAATGCCCATGACATAATCGTACAGGGGAGAAATAGATCTGCACAATGGTTAGATCGTTGTTGCACTCCACTAATTATGGAGGCAGTGCCGATGGAAGATTTCAAGAGCACTCTACGTGACAGGTGCGGGAAAGTGCTCACCATCAACCACATCACATGTTGTGAGCACTAGATTAGGTTGTTGAGGTCTTACATGTGATTGAATCAAGGATCGAAACATTTCGTCAACCATGTTACACAAATATTTCCCAAGTGTCTGTTAATATAGCTTGCTTGCTTTTATTTTTCATGTCCTTAGTTGTTAATTGAAAAACCAAAAACCCCTCATTTTACAATACGATCTATACCTAGTAACACCAAAAGATTGACGACCAGTACATGGTTGTATTTTAATTGACTATTAGGCAATAGTATCTCTGTGGACATACCTAGACATACCACTAACTACCTCATAGGTAGCTTAGTAGTAAGTTGGGTGCTAGATTATAAATTTTATCTTTGGCCCTCTCATAAGCCCTCCACTCGAGTTAATTTAGCTACAACTTTATGACCCCGAGTGGAGGCGGTTCAAATTTTGGCGCTACTGTCGGGGATGCTAGTGTTAGTTGAGTAGATAGTATTGTTTTTTAGTTTGTTGTTTTTTGGAGTAGGTATTGCTTGAGTTCTTTGTGCAAACTGAGGAACCTTGCACTACGATTTTGAATTTTGTGTGTTTTCTTTGTTTGTGTTTAATTGAAGAAAAAAATATGTGGGAAAATACTCAACGGATGACACTTTGTAGGGTGTGTCATTATGATCATCCTACAGAGCGTTGCCTAAGGTTAAGTGAATTTGGGAGAAGAGAGTCTCAACGAGTGAGATTTTGTAGGATATGTCATTGTGATCACCCTACAAAGTCTTGCCTTTGGATGAGTGAAAATGAGAGAGATAGGTAGGAGTTGTTAATTCCCAAGGCCGATGGGACCATACCACTAATCTCCAAATTTGAGGCTTAGTGGTAACTCGAATTTGTAGTATGGAAATGCATCGAGAAACCAACACTCTGGGTTAGATAGTTGGATTTCACCAACTTATTCAATGCCTCAAAACCAATCCCTAGGATTGGTTCCCAAATTAGATTATGGAGAAATTTTGCAAGCTATAGATAATGTGACCAAGAGTAGTAATTTACTCTAATCACAATTGCATAGCGACATTAGAGATTTGAGAACTCAACTCTTCTCAAGTATTGAAAAGGTTAAAGGGAAAGTAATTGATTTAATGAAAAGGTGAACCCAGTTGAAACCCAGTATTCCAAAAATGAATCATCCTTAGTTGAAAGTAAATTTTTGGTAGATGAATCCAAAGGGGATGGGGAATGGTTTGTTGAGATTGAAGAAATTGTGGAAGGGGTAATTGTACTTAATTCACAATATTACCTATTTTCACCCCTACCTCCACCTATAGAACCAACTCCCACATTTTTGGAACCCTTAGAGGAAACCATAGAGAAGCCAATTGAATATGCTGAACTTTCAAACCGCCTATTTCCTCTAAGGCTGACTCTTCATCTACTATATCTTCCTCTTGGAAGATTCTTACCCCCACCTCTCCATTTTTTATTTTCTATGGTGATGGGGTACAAACCCGCACCATATGGATAACATTAAGGTCGTGGCGATGACCTTAAATATACGGAGCTTCTTGGGAGGCAATTCGAACTTTGAAAAATTAGACTAGATAAGTATTTTTGGTGTGTTTTCTTATTTGTAGCTTTTTGTTTTTGGAACACTATTACACTTGGTGTGCATGTTTGTTTTGTAAGAAGCATATGGTTCTTGGAAAAATGTGAGCAAACAGGGAGTCTAACTCATGGACCATGTAGACGTTCATGGTTTGTGGTGCTAAAAATGGTAGCCAGGGAGGAGAACCAAACCCCAAATTCATGGAGCGTGTAGATGTGCACGACCCATAAGCTCATATACTTTCCTACATCTAAATCACCATTCCTTCTCTACCACCCCTAAAATACCACCAACATCCATTTTCCCTCAAACCCCTTAAACACACAACTCGAAACCTAAGAGCTAACTCCCCATTGTGATTCAATTCTTTATTTCGATTGTGGAGCATGATAGTGGTTAGATTGAACTTTCTTGATTAGAGGTTAGGGGCAGTATATTGGGGTGAAGGTATTTTGTTTGTTACATTCCATGATTGTGCCATCAAGGGTATATTTTAGTGTTCATGTTTTATTATAACTTCTTTCCTATTTCCTTCCCTTGACATATGTTCTTTCATTTTGTATATGCATTGGAACAATGCGATCTTTAAGTGTGAGGGAGGGGATTAGATAGAACTTATGATTTTTAGTTGTTTCTATGTAGCTAATAGCTCTTCTAGGAGCATTTTGAAAAAAATGGGGAAATGAAAAACAAATACCCGGCTAAGTTGGAAACCTAAAAGGGCAACTTAGGAAACATTGGGAAAAGTCCGGATAGGTCAAACGACCTAGGTAAAAATGAGAGGCCGTGTGGAAAAAGGTGAGAATGTGAGCTCAACATGTGTGAAAGCTAGGATGAAAACCCAAAAGGGATCCTAGGTAAAATGAGAGAAATTGAGAGATAACAAAAAAAACTAGGTTGACGATACATTTGCATCATCCTTGGTTGTAACTAAGTTGAGAATCTAGAGTTATCCTTAGCTACAACTAAGTCGATGCTTCTTGGATTTTGTTGGTGGATTGTTTTTTGCTATGACTCTTCGATTGCTTTTGGGGAGCTTTTTGGGAAAATTAAGCTAGTTTAACACTTATCTTTCTTTGCTTACCTTTTCTTCACTTTATTTTGGGTGGTTAGATTACTATATATTCTTCGGGGAGTGTGAAAGTTATGCGATTCTTGCTTCTTTGGGGGAAATAGAGTAATCTAGGAATAAGTTGAATGTCTCGGTTAACTTATACCTGCACACTACACTTTTCTTAGTCCTTTTCTTTTTCTTATTTACTCGTGGATGAGTAAAGGGTTAAGTGTGGGGGGTCTGATGTGCATCATTATGTGTACGTTAACCAATGCATTCGGCATAATATTGGCTTGTTTTTCATGTTGGATTGCTAGTATTAGTTGAGTTTACGTGACAAGGGGTTTGAATGGTCATGTTTGATTTTCTTCTCTAGATCCCGCATTTTGTAGACTTAATTGGTACTAATGGACACCTCATATCCATGCACCTAGATCTTCCCTTGTGATCATCATTATTAGGTCATTCGTGGTTACTTTTTATCACATTTTGTATATAAAACTGTTAGGAAGGACGATAGAAGATGTCAAAGTTTATTCGCATTAGAATGGTATGAAGGCTACATACTCTAAAGCGTGGTAGTAGGTGGATTGAGCCCAAGAAAGGCGGATTCAAAGTTCAAAGAAGCCAAGGAAGAAATGGAAGAAATGTTGTACGAGAGTTGCACAACGTTATAAGTACGGATGCACCGTTAGATTTGTCTTCTCGAGCGCTATAAAATTGACTACAAGAACTCTTAAATCAGATCAACGGTGCATCCATAGCAGAGTAAACAAGTTAGCCGGCCAAACCAGCCACGACCAGCATGAAGGGAGTCAGTACCAGGGCTTGACACGAGGAGGTCCGTGCCAAGGGTCCCTGGCACGGCCCGTTCTACCCCATACGAGCCATGCTAAGATCGGGGTGGGGTGAGTGCCAGAGCCTCCGACGCAGACCGTACTTATTCCAGCATCCTATTTTACACCTTTTCACTCCAAATCGGCTAAGTATGGGTTCAGAGCGTGCTGTTTTACACGATATATGTCGTTTCAACTTAAAAAAATGCAAAGACCAGCCGACGGCTCGCGCCAAATGGCACGGGGTGTAGATCAGAAGTTGAAAAGCGGACCTCCAAATGATGGCCCGAGCCGATTGACAAGGCCCGTGTCAGCACGAGGCTAACCAGTTAGCATGACCTGCGCCAAGACACACGCCCCGTGTCAGCATGAGGCACAGCCCGCACAGGTTGACATGACCCACGTTATTTGCGGCTGCTAGGATTTTAGACCCTATTTTGGGTTTTGAGGCTCAATTCCCCACTACTATATATATGAGCCTTTAATATTCTAGGAAAAATTAAGTAGTTATAATGTAAATTTTCTCTCTCTCTAGGTAGGTAGAAGGAAGATGAGAATTATCTCTCTCTAGAGTTCTTCTTCTCTTCTCCTTCTCCTTTTGTTTTTTCTTTTCTAGATCTTAGAAGTCTTGGATCATATTTTCTAGTTTAGTTTGGAGATCAACTTAGAGAGATCAACTTAGAGAGATAAACACTCTCTTTTCTCTCTACGTTCTTTCTTTCTTCTTTTTTTATTTTGCTTTGTTCCTAAGATGAGGAATTCAATGAAATATTTGAATTCCATGTATAGTGAGTAGTTTCTATAGCTTGGGGATAATTTGTATTCATGTGTTGATTATGTTTTTGTGAGATCCATTAGATCATCCTAACTTATATACTTATGATGTTATGATTGGTTGTTCTTGAATTGTTATAATTGCAGGAATAATACACTCCATTAGCACACACTCTAGTCTAAATTCATGTTGGTGCAAATATTGATACCCCCGGGGAAGAGAAACCTGGATGTGATATGGGTAGCGGGGTTCGGGTCCACGTGGGTGTGTGCACGTAGGTCTGAGTTTTACCGTTACGATGACAGCACACCAGTCCTAGCTGGTGAGTTGGTCTGAAGGGTTACAGGTAGAGATAGAAATAGTAGCAAACCAGGGATGTAAGAGGTTCTAGTATCATCGATAAGGTGCCTACCTCCCCTTGCCTCATTTATAGGCATAGGGGTAGAGCATCTGTGGTGTAGTGCCCGGGACATAATCATACGAGGGAGAAATAGATCTGCACAACGGTCGAAAGTTTGTTGCACTCCCCTAATTACAGAGGTGGTGCCGATGTAAGATTGCAAGAGCACCCTACGTGATAGGTATGAGGAAGTGTTGACCATCGACAACACCACGTGTTATGAGCACTAGATTAAGTTGTTGATGTCTTACATGTGACTGAATCGAGGATCGAAATATTTAATCAACCATGTTACGCAAATATTTCCCATGTGTGTGTTAATATAGTTTGCTTCCTTTATCTTCCATGTCCTTAGATGTTAATTGAAAAACCAAAACCCCCCCATTTTACTATACTATCTATTCCTATATTGTGTGATGTATGTATACATAACACACATACATATAGAACCACACTAGTTAGGTAAAACAACATGTTGCACGGTGAGCTTGATAAAATATTATAGAAATACTATATGAATGTTGCTACAAAACAGGAATGTTAAAATAGTTGTAATTGAAGCTACAAATGTACCAAGTTTACATGTAATTGAAGCGTGGAGATGGTCACACGGTGCAACATTCAATCTGAGAAGACAAAGAAGAAGAAAATGAGAAGGAATGAAACACAAAATAATAAAAAAAATCCATTGAATTGTCCAATATACCCTGAACGACCGCTGTGTCAACCAAAGGGTTTCGAGGATATCATTTTCCTTTTTTTATTATTATTATAGTTTACCGGGAGATAAACCACACCACCATGGCAGGCCCACTGTCCCCTACATTTTTCTTATTTAAATTGTACAAAATACAAAGATGAACTGCACAAGATTCCGAACAAAATGACAATCAACTTCAATATGCTTCGTACGCTCATGGAACACTGGATTTGCCACAATATGAATAACGGATTGTCACAAAATAAATGCATAGGAGAAGTATGTGCAACCCCTAAGTCGCGAACCCCTCTACTAGAACACCTCCACTTGAACCCTCTCCACCTGAACATTCACCTCTCGAATCAGTACCTCACGAACCCCTGCACTGGAACACCTCCACTTGAACCCTCTCCACCTGAACCTTCACCTCTCGAATCAGTACCTCTCGAAACTCTTCACTGGAATCCCTCCACTTGAACCCCCTTCACCTGAACCTTCACCTCTCGAATCCGTACCTCTCGAACCCCTCCACTTGAACCATCTCCACCTAAACCTTCACCTCTCGAATCAGTACCTCTCGAAGCCCTCCACTGGAACACCTCCACTTGAACCTCTGCACATGAACCTTCAAATCTCAAATCAGTACCTCTCGAACCCCTCCACTGGAATCCTCTTCACCTGAACCTTCACCTCTCGAATCAGTACCTCTCGAACCCCTCCACTAAATCCTCTTAACCTGAACCTTCACCTCAAGAACCAGTATCTCTCGAACCCCTCCACTGGAACCCCTCAACTAGTACCCCTCCACTTGAACCCTCTCCACCTGAACCTTCACCTCTCAAAGTACTTCTCGAACCCATCCAAATGAACTGCTACACCTGAACCTAAGCCTCTCAAATCAATACCTCTCAAACCCCTCCACGGGAAGCCCTCCACTAGAACCTCTTCACCTGAACCTTTACCTCTCGAATCAGTACCTCTCGAACCCCTCTACTTGAACCCCTCCACTTGAAACCTCTCCACCTGAACCTTCACCTCTCGAATCAGTACCTCTCGAACCCCTCCACTGGAACCCTTTTCACCTAAACCTTCACCTCTCAAATCAGTACTTCTCAAACCCCTCCACTGAACCTCCACCTCTCGAATCAGTAACTCTTGAACCCCTCCACTAGAACCCTCTTCACCTCAACCTTCACCTTTGGAATCAATACCTCTCGAACCCCTCTACTTGAACCCCTCCACTTGAACCCTCTCCACTTGAACCTTCACCTCTCGAATCATTACCTCTCAGACCCCTCCACTGGAACCCTCTTCACCTTAACCTTCACTTCTCAAATCAGTACCTCTCAAACCCCTCCACTGGAACCCTCTTCACCTAAACCTTCACCTCCCGAATCAGTGCCTCTCGAGCCCCTCCACTTGAACCCCTCCACTTAAACCCTCTCCACCTGAACCTTCACCTCTTGAATCAGTACCTCTCAAACCCCTCCACTAGAACCCCTCCACTTGAATCTCTACAGCTGAAGCTTAACATCTCGAATCAACACCTCTCGAACTCTTCCACTGGAACACCTCCACATGAATATGTGCACTTGAAACTTCACCACTCGAATCAGTACCACTCAAACCCCTCCACTGGACCCCCTCCAGTGGAACCCTCTCCACCTGAACCTTCACCTCTCGAATCAGTACCTCTCAAACCCCTCCACTGGAACCCTCTTCACCTGAACCTTAACCTCTTGAATCAGTACCTCTCGAACCCCTCCATTGGAATCCCTCCACTTGAACCCCTTTCACCTGAACCTTCACTTCTCAAATCAGTACCTTTCAAACCCCTCCACTGGAACACCTCCACTGGAACCTCTGCACCTGAACCTTCATCTCTCGAATCAGTACCTCTCGAACCCCTCCACTGGAACCCCTCCACTTGAACCCTCTTCACCTTAACCTTCACCTCTGGAATCAGTACCTCTCGAACCCCTCTACTTGAACCCCTCCACTTGAACCCTCTCCACCTGAACCTTCACCTCTCAAATCAGTACCTCTCGGACCGGTTATGTCTAAAGAAGTGGTAATGATCGGTGCTATTGTTTACAATTGCGCCGGTATAAATTCACATGTGTAGCAACGTGGTTCATTTTTATAATTTTGGCACCAAAAATATTATTTTTAAACTGGTAAATTATTTTACCGGTGTAAAATTTTTAAAAAATGGGAAAATGGTAGAATTTCTACACCGGTTCCATGTTATACCGGTGTATAAATTATTTATCTTAGGAGAAAAATTACATACGCACATGTATTATCTTTATGCCGGTGTAAAAATGTGCATTAAATTCTCACCTACCACCTTTTTGGCGGGTTAAAAATTAGAATTTTGGGAGAAGGAGTTCGTTAATGGTGTTTTTTGGTTGATAAAGGCATTGAATGATCCAATATGAAGACCATAGACGGTACCATTTTTTAAAAGTTATTTATGGATATTAATTATTTCATGGATGATTTTGGTTGGTATATATATATATATTGTGTGTTTGATCATTTGATGGTGATTGAGGTAGAATTGTTGATATTAGTGTGTGATTTGTTCTCAAGATTGATGTAGTTATAATGCTATGACTATTGATTTTTATATTGTAGGAGATATTGTGAATGTGGTAATTGTGATTTGGAATATTGGTGTTTATTGTGCATTAATGATCTTGTATGGTTTGGATGTTATCATTAAATTTTATTGTCATAAATGTGTTGAAGTTTAATTGTTTGACATTTATTGATATGTAGAGTTGTATTGTGCCGTCGAGAGGCATAAGCACCTGTATGCCAACGTTAGTAGCGTGAACGGTGAATATATTATCTTTGCGGATGAGTTTTTGGACCATGCTTTTAGTCGTGAGAAGCGAATATTATGTCCTTTTCATGATTGTAGAAATAGAAATCGTACTGATAACAAGGACATGCTGAAACTCCATTTGTATAGCCAGGGGTTTGCAAAAGATTATGTTGTGTGGATATTTCATGGGGAAAAATCACTGTGAGATGAAAGAATCAATACCTTGAGTAGGGAAAAGAGGAGAAGGTTTTGGAAGGAACTCTTGTTTTGCAAAAATGAAAGCTTGGTCTTGAAAGAGCAAGAGTACAATACATATAGATAAGAATAGTGAATGACTAAACTACCCTTAAGCTAAACTAATGTAATTACATATATGTTAACATCCCCCCTCAAACTCACGATGCTACAGCAAGAAGCATTGAGAGTTTGTCTGATAAGAAACGAAAGCGAGCAATGGAGTGAGCCTTTGTGAAAAGATCCGCAATCTGGAGAAAAGAGGGAACAAATGGCAATGAGATCGTACCAAGGTGCAAGTGATGGCGCGTGAAGTGACAATCAATCTCAATGTGCTTGGTGCGCTCATGAAAGATAGAATTGCGTGCAATGTGAATAGCACTCTGATTATCACAATGCAATGGAGTGGGTCGTGAAATTTTGATGCCAAAATCAGATAGTAACCAACGCAACCAAACAATCTCAGCTGTAGTCGAGGCCATGGCACGATACTCAGCTTCTGTAGAAGAGCGAGAAATGACATCCTGTTTCTTACTCTTCCAAGAAATGAGAGAGTCGCCAAGAAAGATACAGAATCCGGTAGTGGATTTGCGATCCTCAACATCACCAGCCCAATCAGCGTCAGAATAAGCACGCAACTCCAAAGATGATGATGAAGGAAATAGGAGACAACGAAACTGGGTGCCTCGGAGATATATGAGAATGCGAAGAACAGCAGCCCAATGAACCGATGTAGGAGCAGTGACAAACTGACTAACCACATGTACAGCATGCGCAATGTCTGGGCGAGTGACTGTAAGATAAACCAAGCTACCAACCACCGTACGATAAAGTGTGGGATCTGACAGAGGAATCCCATCATCCGGAGAGTAATGAGCATGAGTCTCAAGAGGAGTGTCAACCGTCTTATTGTCTGTAAGACGGGCACGCTGAAAAATATCAGCTATATACTTCGACTGAGACAACAGATAACCCTTAGCAGAAGAAGCAACCTCAATACCCAAAAAATAACGGAGCACACCCAAATCTTTCATAGCAAAACAATAAGCCAAATCACGCTTCAATGATTCAATACCCTCGCAATCATCACCGGTAATAATCATATCATCAACATACAAAGAAAGGAGAATACGACCCTTACTTGTATGCTTGATGAACAAGGCCGAGTCATAAGAGCTGGGACGAAAGCCAATAGAGGATACCACAGTGGAGAACTTCTCAAACCAAGCTCTAGGCGCCTGTTTGAGTCCATAAAGAGATCGGTGAAGCCTACAAACATGCCCCGGCTCATGTGGTACACCGGGAGGAGGAGTCATACAAACCTCCTCGTGAAGATCACCGTACAAAAAGGCATTTTTCACATCCATCTGTGAAATCTTCCACTGAGAAACAGAGGCAACTGCAATCAAGGTACGAATGGTGGTCATCTTGGCAACAGGAGCAAAGGTCTCATCATAATCCATCCCATGCTCCTGTGAATAGCCCTTTGCAACAAGGCGAGCCTTGTATCTCTCAACAGATCCATCAGACTTGGTCTTAATCTTATAGACCCAACGAGAACCAATGGTGTGCTTTCCCAAAGGCAAAGGTACCAAATCCCAAGTGTGAGTCTGATGCAGGGCAGCAAGCTCCTCAGCCATGGCAGCCTGCCAAAGAGGATTACAGACAGCCTCTCTATAGGATGTAGGTTCAGACAGAGAGTGAATGGAGACAAGAAATGAAGCAAATGAGGGAGAATAAGAAGAGTAAGCAAAATCAGGCTTCTGAGTGGACTTACAAATACGAGTAGACCGACGAGGGGGTGGATGCGCCGCAATCTCAGAAGATGGTGGAACAGGCGGTGAAGGCAATGGAGGGGGAGAGCTCGGAGGAGTATCTGTATTCAGAGGATTAGAGTCTGGTGGCGGAACATCATCGGTGGTGACATCAAAAGGATCAATGCAACGAAGATCTGACTGAGTCAACTGATGGGAACTACGTGGAACAGAGAAAAAAGGAATATGCTCTAAGAACACAACATGACGAGAAACATATAATTTTTGACTGACTGGATCAAAGCAACGATATCCCTTCTGACCACTACCATAACCCAAAAAGACACACAAGGCAGACTTTGGGAACAACTTAGAGCGCTCAACATGAGGTTTAAGGACAAAATAAGTGCAACCAAAAACACGCAACAAAGTATAATCAGGTGCAACCCCATACAGCCTCTCAAAAGGTGACAAACCTGAGTTGTGAGAGGTTGGAATTCTATTAATGACGTGTACAGCAGTGTGAATGGCTTCCCCCCAAAATATCCTAGGAACATCTGCTGACAACAAGAATGAGCGAGCTGTCTCAACCAGGTGACGGTGTTTCCTTTCGGCAACACCGTTCTGCTGAGGAGTATCCGTACAAGAAGTCTGACGTATGGTGCCATCAGAAGACAGAAGCTGGCAAAAAGCATTAGAGGTGTATTCACCTCCCAAATCACACCTAAAACACTTAATGACAGCAGAATGTTGTGTCCTAATAAGAGCTCTAAAATCACGATAAATATCCAAGAAATCATATCTATGCTTCATAAGGTAAACCCAAGTATAACGAGTAAAATCATCAATAAAAGAGACGTAATATCTAGAGCCCTCTTTCGTAGGTACGGGAGAGGGTCCCCAAACATCAGAATGAACAAGATCAAAAGGAGCAAGAGATGATGAAGTACTGTTCTGAAAGGGTAAAGCAGAAAATTTTGCAAGTTTGCAACCACTACAATCAGAAATATCATGAGAGTTCAATGGTCCTAAAGCACCCGTAGAGGTTAGAAACCTTAAACGGGATGCAGAAACATGACCCAAACGAGAATGCCACAAATAAAAGAGTGAAGACGAACTACTCAAACGAAAAGATGACAAATTCACACTAGAGGCAGCAACATCATCTGACATTCTGAGGTGGTCCAAAACATAAAGTCTCTCCTGCCTATGGCCTGTCCCAATCATCATCTGAGATTGACGGTCCTGAATAAGACAATGAGAATCCGAAAACCAAACATTTAGACCAGAATCACACAATTGACCAACAGAACATAAATTTAAGGCAAGATTTGGTATATAGTAAACATGATCAAGAAGGATAGAAGGGGTGACAACAGAACCAATACCTTCCAATGGCATACAAGTGCCATCAGCGGTCACAATAGGAAGCGACAAATGAGGAGATAATGAAACAAAAGACTCAGACTGAGGGGACATATGATGAGTGGCACCAGAATCTATGATCCATGTACCTGAGACAGATGATGATGGTGGCAAACCTGAGGGAGAGGCAGACATAGCATGAGGCTGAGGCTGTGAGGCGAGGAACTCCTGGATCTTCTCTAGCAAATGAGGATCCACAGAAGGAGCAGCCGCTAGTGCATTAGGCATCTGAGGTGGACGAGATGCCCAAGGAGCCACGGGCCGAGTAAGGGGCCGATAAGGAGGTCGTGGCTGATAAGGAGGCCGCGGCTGATAAGGAGGCCGCGACTGTGATGGAGGAGGAGGACCACCACTGCGGGACAACAATGGACACTGAGACTTCCAATGACCCTTTTGATGGCAGAAAGCACACTCATCAGAAGAGACTCGAGCATAAGTACTAGGTTTCCCACTTAAGGGTCGATGTGGGACAGCAAAAACTGATGACATAGGAAGGAGAGGAGTCTCCTTATCTCCCTTAGACTTAAGGCGAATTTCCTCAGCAAGCAACTCATTCACCACAGAATCAACCGAAGGCAGGGGACTACGATGGAGGATAGCCCCACGCAACCCCTCAAAGTCATTACGAAGGGCCATCAGAAACTTAACCAAACGCTGCTCTTCACGCCTCGCGATATAAGGCTCAAAGGCCCTCAATTCCTGGGACTCAGTGAGTGCCAACTGATCCCATAAGGAAGACATGGCAGAATAGAATTCCTGAATACTCAACTCATTCTGTCTAAGTGCTCGAATATCAGTCTCCAATTGGTATTGTTCTGCAAAGTTAGACTGTGTATAAATCCTCTCCAAATGCTCCCAAACCTCCTTTGCCGTCTCATACTTAGCCAACTGAGCACCAATCGAGTGAGTCACGGAGTTATTAATCCAAGTAAGAATCTTTGCATTCTCAGATTCCCAAGTATCCGACAAAGTATCATAATCCTCAACTCCTAACGTAGGCAGTCTCTTCACACCAGAGATATACCCCCACAAACATTTGCCACACAAAAAATTCCGCATCACATAGCTCCAATGCGAGTAATTCTTACCGTCCAATTGCACACTAATTGACTGAAGGGAATCATCCCTACCACCCACCATGATTACAATTCCAGAAATTCAAATGCACAAATAACACAATCACCAAATCGACAACAGCTATAAGCCCCACAATCAGAAATCCAACAATCACAAACCCAAACAATCCCAATAATAAACTCCAATTAGAAAAACCCCAAACAATAGCAAACCCTAAATACGCATACCAACAATCCAAGCAAACAGCCCCAATTCGAAAGAAATTGAACAACCCAATACCAATAATCCAAATATCAACTGTAAGATCCGAAAAATACCTTCACGAAAAACACAAGTCCTAAAAATTTTTTAGTCCTAAAAACACAGTTCGATCAGCGCTGTTGGGCATCGGATCACAATCTACTCCAAGAATCACAACCAATGCTCTGATACCATGTGAGATGAAAGAATCAATACCTTGAGTAGGGAAAAGAGGAGAAGGTTTTGGAAGGAACTCTTGTTTTGCAAAAATGAAAGCTTGGTCTTGAAAGAGCAAGAGTACAATACATATAGATAAGAATAGTGAATGACTAAACTACCCTTAAGCTAAACTAATGTAATTACATATATGTTAACAATCACCACTGGAGGTGAAAGTTAGTAGTGAGGGAGAGTGTTTTAGGGATGCTAAGTTGGATGACATGTGTGAGGAGGTAGTTAATAAATTTAAAGGGAGGCCCAAGGTTTTGGCTAACTTTCTAGATGAGAAAGATAGACCATTATATCCTGGTTGCAAGAATAAAGACACGGTCATGTCATGTTTGATGGATTTGTTTAATTTGAAAGCTCTTGGGTCATGGATTTATACTAGCATGAATAAATTGGTTAAGTTTTTGAATGAAAAGTTTCCATTCGGTAACAGAGTTTTAGATAACCTTTATAATGCTAAGAGAATTTTGTGTCCGAGGGGATTGGAGTATGAAAAGATACATGCTTGTCCGAATGATTGTGTCTTATATAGGGGTGACCAAAAGGATAAGATTGTTTGTCCAGTATGTAATGTGTCACGTTATAAGAAAAAGAGAAATGTGGCTGTTGGTGGAGAGCATGTTGTGTCAGTGAGGGGGCAGGTGCCCGCCAAATGTATGTGGTACCTTCCAATTATTCCAAGGCTGAGAAGGTTGTTTAAGAATGATAAAGATGCAAAGAACTTGACATGGTACATTGATAGGGGAGGCTGTAAAGATGATGATATGATTCGACACCCGGCTGATGCGGACCAGTGGAAGAAATTTGATAAGATGTATCCAAAGTTTGGATCTGAACCTAGGAATTTGAGAATGAATTTGTGCATTGATGGTATGAACCCATTTGGTAATATGTCCTCGAAACACAGTCCATGGCCGATTATGCTTGCCATTTACAATCCCCCCATACTTGTGCATGAAGAGGAAATATGTGTTGATGCCCATCATGATTTTAGGGCCCAAATAGCCTGGAAATGACATAGACACTTATCTTTCCCCTTTGAAAGAAGATTTGAATGTGCTATGGTCGATAGGTAGCTTAATGCTTGATGGTTTTCGTGGTGAAGAGTTTCATTGAATGCAGTGCTTTTTTGTACCATAAATGATTTCCCGGCATATGGTAACCTTTCTGAGTATGTAGTCAAGGGTCACAAGACATGCCCTATTTGTGAGGATGAGACATATTACTATCAGTTGAAAAATGGGTGTAAGACTATCTATTTGGGTTACCATAAATTTCTGCCTTTGAAGCACAAGTTGCGGAATAACATGGTTGCATTCGTTGGTGGGAAGAAGAGGAGAAAGGTACCAAAACCATTGACTGGTGTAGCTATTCACAACAAGATGAAGAAATCGACTGTTGTTCTCGGTAAGACGTTGTCAAAGGGTGGTGGGGCTGTAGACGAGCTGTGGAAGAAAAGGTCAATTTTCTTTGATTTGCCATACTGGGAGAATTTAGAGGTTCGTTATTGTTTAGATGTCATGCATATTGAAAATAATGTTTGTGAGAGTCTGATTAGAATGCTTCTAAACATTCCCAGGAAGACTTAGGATTTTTTAAATGAGAGAAAGGATCTAGTGGACCTTGGTATTCTGTTGGATCTGGCCGGAGGTAAGAGGAAACCGAACATACTTGCCTCCCCCTCCTTACAACATGTCAGTTGCTGAGCGGAGATCGGTGTATGAGAGCATCCAAGGAATGAAGGTAATGCCGGTTACTCCTCTCATGTTAGACGGTTTGTGAATGATGAATTGCATCTTAATGCTTTGAAATTGCACGATTGTCATGTCCTTATGCAACAACTTTTGCCCGTTGCGATCCGAGGGTGTTTGGATTAGGAGGTTAGATTTCCGATTATGCGCTTGTGTTTCTTCTTCAACTCGATATGCAAGAAAAAATATTAGTAGGAAACATGACCGAGGAGGCTAGATTGGTACATGATTCATACAAATGATGTTGTTATCGCCTTGAGAGAGGAATTGAGGCCTCTCCCCCATTTGAACACACTGTCTGCATGCTTGAGTGGGGAAAATTCTATGAGACTCCACAATCTTTCAATTTAAAGTATCGTAAGTGATTTTTATGCAAACATGAGGTGCGGCCCGAACCTCAGTCAGGTGTACTATTGAGGCAAAACTGTCTATGTCACACATGATGCTATTAATGGTTTTTTTGGATTTCTGAATGTTCCAAACGATGAGGATGAGTTCCTCGCACTCCATGCTGACGTTGGAAGCGGCTATTATCTGCAATATCCGATTGGGAAGGAGACCGTTGGGACAGTGACTAGGCAAGGTAAAGAAATTGTTGAGCAGGTCAAACCTGGTTGAACAAAAATACCAAAGAAGACTCTAACTCTAGAAATGAATGGGTGGTATCACTTCATGGCGTCTAGGATTGACCCGGTAACTGTGAACACAGAAGTTCACAAAAGTTGACTTGGATACTTGTACGCAATAAAGAAGGAATTTTGTTAAAATGTTGGTCATCAAATTTGTATCACCTTGAAGGTGAACCGGGATAAGATGGGGTCATATGTTTTTTTGCAGTATCATTTTGGCCCTTTGTTCAAGAACGAGAGTTAATGTCTGCTCACACGATGTTTATGGCCAGCCAATGGGTAAGATTTGTGCAAAATCTTTCTACAGACAACCATCTGACATTCCTGTCCCTTCCATTGAAACCAAAGTCACTGCCTTGGATGTCGGTGTACAGAACTTGCTTGAAGAATCGAAGTACCAGAGATTGTGGTTTGACCACATAGCCAAGATTATGAAATATCAATTTCCTGAAGTCGTGAACACTGTTGGAAATTTACCTACCTTGCGCAAATGCGATTTGGAGGACATAGATGTGGGTACAAGTACCCATGACGGAGATGGACCGGGAGAATATGATTATGTCGAACCATTTTCTCGTTACTATATGTAGGAAACATGTGGTAGCTGTATTACATTTGTAATCCCGTACCAACCCTGTACTTTGTTGCACTCAGAGTGTAAAACATTTTCATATCGTTAGAATCTAATTCATTCCAACTTAAAAGAAAAGGGGTACGCTTGACGGGACGAGTTAGAGATTTTATAATCTTCGGGGTTTATTTTTTTCGGTGAAATTACTCCTGAATCTACAAATTATGTATGAAACGTATAGTTGGGCTACAAAAAATATTGAAACCGTGTATGAAAGCTTCATTTACATGAATGGGTAGAATTGTCAAAAATTGTATACTTAGGAGCTATGGAGGTTCCCCATATAAATTTTGGGGCCGTTGTGTGAATTTGGGAAGTATAGTGCAGACCTTCAATCTAGGTTTCAGAGGTCCTTCCGTGCACCTGTTGCACATAGAAACACATGAACATGATCGTATTGGATTGAATTGCATTTATCTGCCACCAATTTTTTATTTCGTCGCTTCTAAGATTCTTAGAGGGACTAAAGTACAAAAAGTAAAAATTTTACTTGTACATCAAAATTGAAATCTGCTTGAACTGGATGGTACTCCAAACATCCATATTGTATTTGCAAGCTGCATGATCGAGGAAATTGACGGGCTCGGACCCTATATTAAGTTCAGGAGATAATCGTATTTCACATTGAAACTATGAAGTAAACCTTTACCGTTTACTCTAAAACATGTACTAACGCTTTCGGTCAATTCACCACCCAGATACTTTTTTTTTGAAATTATGATTTAAGCCTAGAATATTAAATTTGGTAATTTATATAGTTTCCCAACGAGTGGTAAACACATTTCTCATTCGGGGGACCTAATTGCAAGAAATGAATATCAACAATTTTGAGAGTCGTAATTACCTAGGAGGTCCTAAAACAATCCTTGTTAAGTATTGTGCGTCATAGAATCGTATTCGGATCCATGGAAAAGTGATCGACGGGGTGAATAAAAATATTTGGGGTCAAAATGGAAATTTTATAAAGTAAAACAATGCTTCTTATTTTCATCGTATGGGGACCATGGTTAGTTAAGATAAGGTTAAACAACTTGCATGATGTTTAATTAAATAAAAAAGCGTCAATTTTAATAATTGGACTTGTTAAAAAAATACAGGGGAGGGGGGATGAAGGAACGGGAAATTTTGTTTTATAGTCGCTTTGTATGTGCACCGGTAATTTTTTAAATTATACCGGTGTATAAATCAATTTTTTTGCGCCAGTTGAAATTTTTTCAATTTTTCATTTTTTGAGCGGAAAATTTTACACTGGTAATGGTTACAATTAGCATAAGTATTTTAACCGGTGCTGAATACTTAGCAAAAATTTTGGCCAGTTACTCTCGAGTGGAAAAAATTATTAACATTAAATGATTAAAAGCAGCCGCGCGCCGCTGCTTTTAAGAATTTTTACACCGGAATACCAACTTTTAGCACCGGTCAATGAATTTGTGCACAATACTTAGCCAAAATTTTACTTTCGTACTCTTGGGTCAACAAAAATTTTACTTTCGTACTCTCGGGTCAACAAAAAAATTATTTAAAGTAGCTTCTTTCCACTTCCATTTTACACCGGTACGTACCTTTTAGCATCGGTATTTATACCGGTGCTGCATATTTAGTATTTTTTTGCACTACCAAGTCATACCAAGGTCTCTACATACGCACTGGTAATATCTAAAATACAGGTATAAAAAAGGTGGTTATATAAAAAAAATGGGATTCAAGTGGCCGTAACTGCTTCTCCTCATCACACTCCATTAATTTCTCTCCAAAACCGCCCTCCATCTCCTCACCCCTACAATTTCCACAACATTTAACCGCCACATCTCCTTATCAATCATCATAACTTCCCACCACATCCCCTCATTTTTCCAATAGAAGGTTGACCAAGACACAACCCATGGCCAAGTACAAGAGAAAGAGGAACTTCCCTAGCTTCACCAAATTCGATTTCTTGATGGTTTTAGTGGAGGAAGTTTGCCCATTTTTGTTGCATCAGTGAAGGTAAGTAATTTTTGTGTAGTTATGTATGAATTTCCATATCAATTTCTTGTCAAAGAATCAGGAATACCCTTATGCACAACACATGTTTGACAAAATGCCTCAACAAACACAAACTAGTTAATGAAGAAAACTTTAAATGATAGTCATGAATGAGATGATTATACAAGTGTGGGGATATCAAGTTTTACTTATTTTTTGGAAATATGTTCTATTTCTTGATTTTTTTTAGGTTTGTGATAGTGTTCATAGTCACATTAGAAGAGATTGATACATGCTCGGTTCAATGCCATTTTTTTAATCTCGTATGGGTTGTTTGTGTGTTTAGGGTTGTGATGTTCAAGTTTTATCAACTCGTATCAAGTTCTAAGTCACGTTATATCAAGTTCTATGCCATGTTCGTTCAAGATCTATGTCGTGTTATATCAAGTTCTATCACACAATTTTCAAGTTTTATTATTGTATTGTTCAATTTGTACACCATGTTGTATTGATTTTTATCATTTTGCTATTCAAGTTCTATGCAATTAGGAGCTTTCAATGTTGATCATCAATTGCATATTTTTTGGTATAATTTGTGAGGTCAAAGGATTAATTGACTTATTGGAATAACAATTAACTATTATATTGTCATAGATGCCACTGAAAAGGGGGAAGTTAATCACAAAAAGGAAGCGACCTGTAGTGAACAAGAAGGAAGAGGTCGATAATGAGGTCGATGTGGCTGAACAAGAACCCCCACCGAAATGGATCTCATTGCAAATCCTATTTGAGGAAGAACTAATGCAAAAAAAAAAGACTTGATTAGTGCAGAGGATGAAGAACACGCCCCTCATGGAGATGAGATTGAAAGGGGTGTTGATGGAGAAGATGGAAGTGAAGTGGTGGCTAGACCACCGATCAGCAAGGGAAAGGGGAAAGCCACCCTCAAATCAAGACCGAATGTTGATGAAGCAGACAAAAACTTGTCAAAGGTCGGGGGCAAATATGAAGAGGGATTTGACAAGTTTGAGATCAAATTTATATGAGGGGACGTGGAACTAGCACGTGCTAGTCTATGATGTTGGCAAAGCATAACAAGCCGGTCCCGGTGGCATTTGAGTTCCGTGGGAAAAAATTATTTGCAATAAAAAATGGACAGTGTGGCACGCTTATGGAAATTACGCGTTTAGGCGGCGCATCATATTTGGCGCATGCAATCACTGGTGCGATGTGCCGGATGATGTTAAGGAGGAGTCGTGGAAGGATGTTTTGGTAAGCTATTAGAGACTCGACTAGAGCAAATTTTTTTTATCTATGTCATATTCAACACATGATTAATGACTACTTGTTCATGTTATCGTTTCAGGCGAGCTTCACAACTGAAATACCCTTGACTAATGCTCAACTTCAAATGGTGAAGAAGGATTGCACGGACAGGGTAAGAGACCAACATAGGAACTGGAATACAATGGTGGCAAACAAGTTCATCCACGACGTGGAAAAAGGCAGAAACAAATCAGGAGTTTTACCCGTGGGAGAAGTACAAGTGGATGGATGAAGAAAAAAATAATTTGTTTGAGCGAAGGCGTCAGACGCCAAAATTTTAGGTATAATTAGGTTTCTATTGTGCTGATTAGAAACTATGTTACTCATAAATTCTTTAAAACTAAATTTATATTTATGATAACGATACCAGGCACTTTGAGAGACAAATATTCAGTTGAACGCGGGAATGGATTACACCCACCTCACTGGGAGGAAAGGTAATCGATACGCCATCCACAAATTGACTGATGAGCTAAAGGAAAATGAGAGAATTAGGTTGACTGCTGAGGGATTCACTGATGAGGAGATTGAGCAACAACTTAGTCAGAAGGAGTTCTCATAGGATAGATCTCTCGTCCACCTTGAGGCAAACAAGGACAAGAAAGAGTTATACACATCGAAAGAGGTTGAGAAAAACATTGTAAGTTACACAAAAATATCCAACTTAAGTTAATTTGTTCATTGCTTGTTACATTATTCTTATAGAAATTTGCTTTCCTATATCCATTCAGTTGAAATTGAACGAGTTGAAGGAAAAAGGAACATTGGTACTGTAGCTCGGTGAAGACATCCTCATAAAAGCAACAAAGAAGAAAGATCACCCGGGCAGGTACAGGGGAACTCAGACGGGTCTACCCAGATCGGTGGTTGTTCCTCATCTTTTCCACAGCAAGAGCGGTAGCAGTTCCTTAAGAAAGCACACCCCCCAGCGGAGACCATCTAATGATTAACCAGTTGTGAATCGTACCTCAAGCGGTTGGTGAAGGGCATCGCATCTGCAGGCGGTGTTCAAATTCTGCCAGGCCTTGAAGATCCCAAGAACTTTATCAAGAGGTGATGGATGACATTGCTATGGGTGCTACAAAGTCTGGTGCAGAGCCCAACAAAAGAGAAGGAGATGAGGATGTACGCCTACATAAATATATGCATTTTCTTTACATTGAATTAAACATATTAAAATCTCCATAACCATTTTATCATTTTACTTCACTTTTTAACGAACAGGATGGAGAACGAGTGACTATGTATGTGAAGGACATTGTCAATAAGAAGAAAATGGTCGCCCATGGGTTGCAACAGATACCTCATGGTCGGGATGCCCAACAAGGAAGTGTAGCCTGCGTGAGAGTATGCGAGCCAGTCTACCATCCTAGGGCGGGATTGCCCTTGGCGGACCACCAGTTCGATAACATTGGAGAGGCCTTGAATAACGTCATAGATTGACACGTGTCTTTGATAGGCAAGGGAGTCGAGCAACCAAGTGACATCGATGAGGACGATGTCGGTATGCAAATGGACAACGACGAGGAGGAGGTTATAATTCTCACCACCGACGATGAGGTACATTCTTGTAACACCTTAAATTTCATTTTGCACATATTACATTGACATTCCCATAATTATTAATACTTGTAACAAGGTGATACCAAGAAGAAATCCCACTCGAGCACTAATTACCGGCCGTTAGCGAGACCAAAATTCAAGAGGCTACCAAAATAGGTGCTTCACTAAACCCCAAACTTTTATTATTCATTGCCTAAGACAGTTCATTTCTACATACTTAAGTGAGAATTTCCTGTGATTTTTCCTCCATGGATTATCAATAGACGGGACCTGACAGACTGGCCCATTATGATGAGATTCATCCGGGAAGCCAATGCCGCTATCCTAGAAATGATTAAGAGAAAGGACTGCATGTTCTTCCCAGTCTTTCGACCATTGACCTTCGCAGCCCTTACACCAATGGTGTTGGAATAGATGTTCTGGTCGAGTTCAGAAAGAGACTCTGGAACATGCATTCGATGACCTGGATCGATAATGCACAGATCGATGTGTGGATGGGGTGAGTTTAAAACCTTAGAAGCTCAATTCATATTTTTAATCGATTAAGGTTTCATGTTGAGTATCATTTATGGTACATGCACCTTTGGGAGAAAATATGGGAAAATAATGTAGGCCACATTCAATTCTACCCTTGCAACTGTGGAAACTTGTCCAACTTTGGGCAGGAGGTCGACTAGCGTTTCAACTTTATCTGGGAGACAATGAAGGCAATGGATGTTGAGTTCTACATTATCTCATGCATTAGAATGTAAGTATTTTTTCCCAGATTTGACTTTAAATTTCAAACCCCTTCCATTTCTATCATTAATTAACAACCATTTTCTCCAATGATCATTGGTACCTCATCATTATCCATCCCAGAACGGAAGAGGTCTTCACGCTGGACACCTTGTTTGGGGGGGGGTGGGTTATCAAACCAACAAACTTGTGCAAACTCAAGGTCATTTCCAGGTATTACAATTAATCAAATAATAACTCCAATTTTATGAATATACTAGAACAAGTAAAAAAATTCATTTACTTTCTTGACAGACTTGCATGCGCATACCAAAGGGAGAAGAGAAAGACTGAGCCAGAACCCAACTACACTTGGAAAATCAAGAACATTAAGGTCAGTCATTCTGTCACTTCATCCACACCATTTGTTAGGTTAAAAATGGGTAATGACATATACCATTCAATGTGCACTACCAAAACCCAGAATGGTTTGTAATGATGCGTGTACTCATTAGATCTCAAAATTAGTTATTCTAAGTTTCTATTAGACACAACATTCTTCAATAACATTGTAAGTTTTAAATTCATAGATCTTCCCAGAGGGCCAAGGACCGTACCATGTGTACGGCATTCAAGTCATTGCGGAGAGATGATGCGGGGCTTGGCTTGATGAGTACCAGAATTAGGCGAACACTTCGTTGCAACTTTTGCATGAAAAAAAATGACATAATAGGTTAATAATTAATTTTCTGTGGTTGATCATATCAGAATTCTGTTGTTGGTGTTTGGTCATACAAAACTTGTGTTGTTTTTTAGTTTATTTCCATTCATGCTGAAGATAATTTTTCTATTCATCGTTTCAATAAATTATTGTGTTTTTTTATCAATTATCTTAGGTGTTTGAAAGTTCTTACAATTTTCGAGGTTTTAAATTTATAATAGTTATGACTAAAGTATTTTTCTGGATGTCGTTTCCCCGGAAATGATCCGGGAGGGACCACTGGAAAATAAATTGGCAATTGTAATTTTTTTTCAAGTAATACACCGGTATACAGAATTATTACCAGTGTAAAAAATATATCAAATTTAAATTGTTATTTTTTAAATGAAAACAAAATTACACCGGCAATTCAAGAAATTGACTACATACCGATGTATTTGACCATACCGGTGTAACTTGACATACCCGTGCAAAAAATATGGTTATTTTTCATTCAAACCGGTGTAAATTTCTAATAACCAGTGGATACAATTTACACCGACTTCTGCAAACATATAGGTGCGAATACTATGTGCCTCTTCACCTTTTCAAAACACCGATTGCACATACCGGTGCATACAAAAATTTTTACACCGGTTTAACGTACCGGTGCAAATACTATGTGCCGGAAATTCAAGAAATTACACCGGTATACAAAATTATAACCAGTGTAAAAAACAAATCAAATTTAAATTGTTATTTTTTAAATGAAAACAAAATTACATCGGCAATTCAAGAAATTGACTACATACCGATGCAATTGACCATACAGGTGTAACTTGACATACCGGTGCAAAAAATATGATTTTTTTCATTCAAATCGGTGTAAATGTCTAATAACGAATGCATACAATTTACACCGGCTTCTGCTAACCAATCGGTGCAAATACTATGTGCCCCTTTGCCTTTTCAAAACACCGATTGCACATACCGGTGCATACAACAATTTTTACACCGGTTTAATGTACTGGTGCAAATACTATGTCCCTCCATACCTTTTGAAACTGATTGCACATATCAATGCATAGAACGTTTTCACACCGGTATAAATTACATGTGCTAATAACTTGTATTTTTACACCGCTATACTTATGCACCGGTATTTTGAGAGGTTAAATTACCAGTGCTATTGAGGGTAAACTACTGGTGCTATTACCCCTGTCCTGCAGTAGTGACCATAGCTTCGCGTGCACCATGCCAAACTTTTCCAGCTTGCACAAAACAAATGGCATATCTTCAAGAAATGCAAAATTGGACAGTTTTGTTCCTCATTTCTGCGAGTTGGAAAAATCGGAAGAACAATATGATCTAATGTTATTACCTGAATCTAACACGCCTGAGCTCCCAGGTTCCATCAGCCAACTGTCTGATTGTGATGTATACACTGGGCTCATTTTGCTCGATCCATTCAGACTCCATGTCACTGGCATTGCTAATGGAAGCTGACACCTCATCCCTGGATGAAGTCGTTGTTCTAGATGGATCCATACCACCAGGAGGACAAGCGCCCAATCCAGACATATAATACTGGCTGCTGCCTGCTGCCTGCTGCCATGGTCTAATGGTGATCAGAAGGGAAGTAGCCCTTGCTGCTCCCAGTAGGTTTGTAATAGTTTCTAGTTGCTGGAGTCATCATCGGGCTCTCCCGTGCAGATCCAAGCCTCGAGTAAGAAGAATTAATCCCTCTGCGAAAAAAGAGAGTTAAGATTATAGCATCACAATAAACACTTTGCTTTCTTTCTTACAAGCATATGAATAATGAAACATCATATTCAACTAACACAACTGTCTCAAACCAGTTAAAAGGAAAATCTTCGAACACATTAAACTACAGTAGACTGAAGAATCATGGAAGTAGGAAAGTAGAAGAGAAAGATTTTACCCCAGCCTCTGATCTAGAAGGAGTGTCAAGGGCTTGCTTATTGAATCTCTGGACATTGTATAACTCCATGATCTGATCGTAATTCTCACCCCACCAGCATTGAGCTTGCAACTTGTTGAACATCTCGCAGCTGCGAAATTCAAAATGTTCCAATCAGATCTCAGGACTACAATCAACACTAAAATGAAAGGAATTTGGACATATCGGAAACATGGGGATGTTTCCTGGTGTGACATGAAACATGGGACCTGATTAATTTCTCCATTCTTCCATGTGAAGAGGTTTTGGTTTCCATTAAATTCAGGAGACAATTCTATTGTTGTGACCACAGTAGCGTGTGTTGGATGCATGGGTTATTATGAGTTTTTTCAAATACTTGTAGTAATAGTGTAATTTGTGAAGTATTTGAAAAAAATCTAGTTGATATGAATGTGTTGAATGATTGTAGTAATAGTGTAATTTGTAGTAATAGTGTAGTTTGTGAAGTAGTTGAAAAAATCTTGTTGATATGAATGTGTTGAATGATTGTTTGTAGTTTGAATGATTATGTTTGGTCTGATTCTATGAAAGTGTTGAATGAGGATGCGTGACTATGTGTGAATTGATTATGTGTAATTTGTTCACTAATTTTTGTATTGAAGTTGTAGTAACGGTTTAATTAGTGTGGTGTAAGTGAGCACACATTTTAGGATAGTGTAATAGTTTGAAAATCGATAATAGTATATGATGTGGTTGACTGACGATAATGGAACCCTGTATGTTTTAGGGTTTGAGGAGTAGAATATAAGTTGTTGAATAATACAGTCTTTCCGAATATCGAATTACATTATCTATATTTGTATAATGCAATTCTACGATGTTTTTGACGGTGTACCTGTACAAAGAGGGTCAGATTAAGTTTGATTTGACTGTGGGTGCGTATTATGATCCTCCCATACCAGAGAAGAACGTGACTCTCAAACGGAGGTTACGCCACTCCGAGTTAGTTGATTTAATTTTCACAAGGATTGGCATTGCAAGTAAGGGATTTCTATTAAAAATATATTATCGTTGTCATGAGCTGATTGGCTCGGCTGTATACTATCGGTGTTATAATGTGGATAATGACGAGTCTACCGCGACCTTCTTCAACATTATTGATCGAATGTCCTTGTCCTCAACAGATCTATACATTATTATCGAGAAGATGTCAAACACCATTGACCTTGTAAGTGATGTTAGTTCGGGCACGTTCATGTCGTTGTTTAGCAATATCCAGAACTATACACCTCTGCCAACCTTACCACCCCATGTTCATTGCGAAGGTTTTATCATTGGAGAGTCCAGCCAACCCAGTGAGTCAGCACCAATCCACATCGATCATTCCCTCATCACTGCCTTAGTCGAGCGTTGGAGCCCAGAGACGCACACATTTCACCGGAAAATGGGGGAGGCTACCGTCACTTTGCAGGATGTGGGCATCCTATAGGGTCTACCAATCGATGGCATGACAATCACTGGTGTAGACACTAGCAGGCGCACAGATGACTGGCAAAGATTGTGCACAGACTGCCTGGGGACTACACCAGACACGAGTGCTATCAGATGGGGTCGCATAAGGGCTAGCTGGCTGAGAAACTTGTTGCACAGTTCATTGCCTCTTGATGCCACTGAGGTAGATTTTCAACAGCGGGCTAGGGTTTTCATCCTAATGCTGGTTGGTGGAATGCTCATGTCAGACACATCTGGGCACCTGATCCCTTTGCTCTATTTTGTCGGTACTGATGGACCTAGATGCAGCACAACAGTACAATTGGGGGAGTGCCATTTTGACACACTTGTACAGGTGCTTATGTGACGCTGCAATCCCACAAGTCAAATCCATATCTGGGCCACTGGTCTTACTACGGGTGACATTGTTGGTTAAACTTGTCAGTTGTATATACTGTCCATAATGACATCTTATATTATATTAAATTTTATTTGAAAAAAATGCTTTTTATAACCCTACCTAGTTGACATAAGTGTCAATATAACCTTTCAGTATTTGAAAGTGCTAATATAACCTTATCTAGTTAGCGAAAATGTCAATATAACCCTCTCCGACAACTTTTAGCCGAAATTTTATAAAATTACATGTTTTCTCTTCTGAAAAAAAAATTAAAATATAAAAAATAGGAAATGACGTTCAAAAAATAGGACCGCCGCCGGACCGAGAACTATGAGGGTAAAATTATCCACATAATTTCAGAGTTAGCCCAAAGGGTATTTTGGTCAATTTACATAGAGTCAACGCCGAAAAACTGAAGTCAATGCTGGAAATGGGGTCTGAGGGTTATATTGGCACTTTCATTAACTAGATAGGGTTATATTTGCACTAAAAATTATCATAGGGTTATATTGGCACTTACTCAAGTAGATATGGTTATATTGGCACTTATCCCATTTTATTTTATTTACTATCAGCTGTGGGGATGGGAGAGAATACCAACCATCCGTCCTGCCATACGACTTCCAGTAACCATCACGATGAGTGCTCTTGGGTCCAGGTTTGTATTCAATTAGTAAGGACACAATTTTTAAACCCATGAAATTACTAGGAATGGCTAAAAGTATTCATTATGTTCCTCACAGGTGGAGAGCCCGGTATGATTTATCACAATCGCTCATTCATGTACTGAAAGTGTACCACGATCAGCTGACATCTCTCCATGACAGTCAGTTATTTTGTAATTTAGATTTCCTTTCTGATGACAGTCAGTTATTTTGTAATTTAGATTTCCTTTCTGTGAACTATTGGAAAAGGGGTTTTTCTCTCCTAACTGCAACACCCGTCTGTTATGTCAGTTTATTTGGCAACCATACGCTGAGGATGTCGTGCAACAACTCCCACAGTACTGTACTGCTGGTAGCAGCAACTGGCTACTGTGTGTTGACCTTATTTGCTGGCACGTCGTGGAGTACCATCATGTTCATCGTGTTCTCAGGTAGTTTGGCCTTATCCAGCCAATACTCACCAAGTTGGTCACTAGGGATGAACACAAACTACTTCATACTAGGGACCGTCGAGGGAGGTCTGGCATGGATTAGAGTGTTGAACTAAGAAGATATCTCGATGCTTGGGAACATCGATAAGAACAACAAGATAATGCAATTGGGTCAGCGGATCCATACACACCCGGTCGAGAATACATGGAGTGGTATTTTTGCAAGACAGTGACACTAATTGATCAGCTAGGAAGGCCCCAAACAATTACGGAGGGTTCCATGGAGACGGGGCTACTATGGAGTAAATGGTATTTCTTATATTTCTAATAGTTTTAACAATTAATACTTTAGATTCCCTCAATATTAAATATCTAACATATTTATCTCATTTATGTAGTTGCAAGCAATGTCCCAGATGCGCCTCATGTCAGATATTAATTTGGACGAATGTCCCCCACGTTTCGCCGACGTTATCAGGGGGTACATAGTGTTGCCACACGTACTCTACAATATGCATATGAGCCCTACAGACTGCAGTTTTATCAACCATATTTGTACAGTGAGAAGCCTTCCCCAGGTGTGAGATATAATGACATCATAAGCCACCGTCCAGCTCCACCTGGTTGATTGGGCGGTCGACCACCGCGTGCTCAGGCCCCTACAGACCACATTGGTTCATCTGAAGTCAGACCCTCATATGCAAGTCCAACGAACCCCGAACCATCACATGGTGGACCTTCACACTATGACACTACTACAGCTGTTTTCACTGAATATCTTACTCCCACTGCTAGTCATGCATACATATCGCCTACTTCTACATTAGATACAGATAGTGTTCCACATGTCCAGTATGATTCGAATGAGGACGCAGGAGTCGATATGGAGGAGGACTTTACACAGGGAGCTCTGCATGACGACGTACATGTTTCTACTGAGATGAATGTTCCATGGCGCACATCCTGCACCATACGTCCTCCTCTATGTGGAACGGGTGGAAAGCTTTGCAGAGGGCGTCATTAGTACATTACATGTCATTGAGCATTCATTTCATTACGTTTGTACCTATCTGTTTGACACGTCTTCTTCGGATATTGTACATTATTTTTTTTTATTCGTTAACAGTGGAAAAAGTGTAAAATTCGAACAAAAACTAAGAATTACCCAAATTGCGATTCAAATAATTCATTCCTACGCTATAAAATAATTCATTCCTACTCTATATTCAAGACTATTTCAAAAATTGCATATTCCACGATCAATTTTTTCCATTATCTTCAGTCCAAATTCTTCCGATGCATTTATAATTACTGAAATTTTCAAAAAATATAAAACAATCACATGTCTACTATGTGCTATTTTCACCCTAAACGAAAATATATAAAACAAATAATGGAAAATCAAATAGAAGACTAATTAAAAAATTGATTTTAAATTGAGGACGCATTCATAGGATGCTGGATTAAAAAATATTATTAGTTATATACAGGATGCGTTTTTAATAAAATGCATGTCAAAATTAATTTAATAAATTTGAGAGGACGCATCACCAGCAGGAAAAAATATATTTTAAAATGAAATTGAGGACGCAATTAAATAACGTGTCCTCTGCAAGAAATTACAAAAAAAAAACATGCATTGATTCGCGTCCTCTAAAATACGCTTAAAAAATGCATAATGTGAAAAGGTGCTCAAAAAAATACTGCATAATGAGAATGCATCCTCTAAATAAGGCGTGAAAAAAATTAGCGGGAAGATGACACATTCGGAGAGAATGCATCCTCCATAATCATGCCTAATTTTTAGAGACACCGCACTTGCGGCCAACTCTGCACAATGAAAGAAAGTACTACCTCCGTCCCAGCCGAATCTGCACACTTTTTGGTCAACTTTCTCAAGACATGTTTGACCATAATTTTCAACTAGTATATAGACACCAATATCATCATGTGAGATTTTGCTGGATTCCCTACATGATGTATTTTCTAAATATCAAATTTTAACATACCGTTAATATACGTAACTAAAATTATCGTTGGTCAAATATGACCTGACAAACTTGATCAAAAAATGTGCACATTCGGGTGGAACAGAGTAATACTATTAATTTAGTACCAATTCTAAGCTACAAAGAACCAGCACGTGACTAAAGACAACTGACTAAATTTTGACAGTTGTTTAGAATGAAACAGTTTATTTTGGTTCATTTAAAGTACCAGAAACGGATTCTCTTTAGGTCATTTCCACCATGCCCGTCAAATGGGTCGGGTGATACGTTGAATAACCGTTATCTATATACTATAATTATTTATTGGATAATGACCCATTGGGTTAATGGATATAATTGGATAGTAGTTATTGAGTTTAGTTGAGTTGGATAATGGATTATCCGTTGGATAATTTTGAGTGAGTGGAGTTGGGTTGGGTAACGGGTGACCCGTGGATAATTTTATATCATAAGATAACAAAATTTTCACAAGTTTGATTACGAATGATTTAATTTTTCCCTAACACGTATAATCATTTTAGAAACGATCAAATTCTCGATTCATCATATTTATCGATTTCGGTTCATGTCTTAATCAATTTTAATTTAAACCAATTAAAAATTGATAAAAGATCTCGACGAAAGAAGTAGAAGTAGTATTTAAGAAACTTTTACTAAATTTGAAAAATCTCCTCCATGAAATATGAAGATTTTTAAAAATATTTTCTTTTATTGAACATAAGAAAATAATAAATGAAATCCCCACATTTAGCCACTCGAATAAATATTTCCTCTTTTGTAGTTATGTACACGATTCAGCCTATATCAAAAAATGATTAGAGTTAATCGTAATTTTTCACTTCAAGTAAAATGTTACGTGACTTATCCATTTATATTTTAAATGGTTGAAAACACCAATTATCCATTAAGTATATACTGAATTATCCATTGGGTATAAACATTATCCATTGGGTTTATACTAATTATCCATTGGGTCTATACTAATTATTCATTGGGTCGAACTAAATGACCCATTGGGTATAGGTAATTTATTTGGGTGAAACGTGAAATACCCATCAAGTCTTTGTTCTTTCTCAGTTCTCAGTTCTCACTTCCCAGTCTGCGTTTTGTTCATCAATCGGTCTGCGATTTGTTCATCAATCGGTCTGCGTTTTGTTCATATTTGATTCCATAATATTATATTTTGTAATATAATATTATGTACATTATATTATATTGTATTTAATAATAAAAAATATATATAATATGTTGGCTTTGTAAACTCGACGAAACTAACGAACAATATTACTTGGGATCGAGCTCGAGCTCAAATACTGTACGAACTCGAATATTGCACGAAATTGAATACTGTACGAGATTGAACTCGAATACTGTACAAACTCGAATACTGTACAAACTCAAATACTGTACGAGATTGAACTCGAATATTGTACGAACTCGAATATTGTACGAGATTGAACTCGAATACTGTACGAACTTGAATACTGTATGAGATTGAGCTCGAATATTGTAAAAACTCGAACACTGTACTGTACGAGATTGAACTCGAATATTGTACGAACTCGAACACTATACAAGATTGAGCTCGAATACTGTACAAGATTGAACTCGAATACTGTACGAGAGCTCGAATATTGTACGAACTCGAATGTTGTACGAGATTGAGCTCGAATATTGTACGAACTCGAATATTGTATGAGATTGAGCTCGAATATTGTATGAGATTGAGCTCGAATATTGTACGAACTCGAATCCTGTACGAGATTGAACTCGAATATTGTATGAACTCGATGACTGTACGAGATTGAGCCGAATACTGTACGAGATTGAGCTCGAATACTGTACGAGATTGAACTCGAATATCAATACGAACTCAAATGATGTACGAGATTGAGTGCGAATTTTGTACGAACTCGAATACTGTACGAGATTGAATTCGAATACTGTACGAGTTCGAATACTGTACGAACTCGAATATTGTACGAGATTGAACTCGAATAATTTGTGAATTATAATTTGTATAATTTGTGAATTATAGTGAATATTTATGTTAAATATTACACATGCATTTAATTGGGTAATTTTTTATATTTATTGGGTATTTATTATGTTCACATTGAGTTAACATAATATGGGACCCATTGAGATTAAAATTTCCCATTAATATAAATATTTTCATCCCAAATTCTAAAAAATAATGAGCATTTAATACCTGATCTCATTGGATAACAACTTGTAACCCAAATCGATAGAAAATATTTAATGATAACTTATTGGGTTATTAAATAATGATTTATTGGATAATGACTTATTGAATAATATATTTTAACCCATTGGGTCATATGAATATCTCATGGGTTATCCAATGGGTTATCCATTTAATAACCCAACTCATTTATGACCCAACCCATTATGACCCAACCCATTATGACCCATTTAATAAATGGATTAATTGGATAATGACCCATTAGATAATGATCCATTGGATTTGGATAATGGGTTTATCCAATTAACCCATTTGACGAACCTAATTTCCACCATTAGGGAGGGACACAACGTGATTTGAACCCCAGGCTCAACTTGTGCCACCCATTCTTTAGGCTCATCTTCATCTTCAAGCACCACATCACCATATTGCGCCGAGATTGACACTCTCCGTGGAGTCCTGTCGCCACCACCAAAGGCAGCGCTGAATCTTGAATAGTGCCGACCGCTTCTCGTGAAATCCCAATAAACACCCATCTTGTAGTGTATAGTTAGTTTGTATCATCTCGTCGATTATAGCAGCTTCTTGTTCTGCTTTACTTCAAAAGGGTAAATACATCGTAAACCAAAATTTTGAAGCCAAGAAGAACTGACGGAGAACATAAACACATTTTATTTATGGAATCATCACAAAAACAGATGGTAGGCCAACGAAGTTTTGAATCCAGTGCTTGAATATGAGTCGACCAAGGTGAAAGTCAAATATTGAAAATATAAGAGTCAAACTCAAGTCATTAAGAAAATTGAAAATTAGGCCCCGAAGAGCCTCATTTCCGAGTTATTTTGCTGATCAATGACGTCGAGAAACACGGGGTCAACAGTGACGTGACTATCCACGTGAAGTCGAAACTTGTGGTCCCACCAAAGCACCTTAGCCTCTCCCTGGATATCCACCCTCGCATCCAGCACCATCTCCCTCTTCGCAACGTCCGCCAAGAACTGCTTGGCGTGGTGAGCCAGCTCCATGCCGCTGAGCCGAGCCGGCAGCCGGAGCACCTTGCAGGACTTCGCCATCTGCGACCCGGATTCCACCGGCGCCGACCCGAGCAGGCTGCCCGCGTAGTAGATGGACATCTTGGTGGAGGAGTAGTTGATGGCCGCCGGGTTGGGGTTGGAGATGTGGACCGTCAACAGGACATCGGCGTCTAAGACTGGCAAGTTTAGCTCGAAGGAGGTCAGCTTGATGGAGATTAGGTGAAAATTTGGGTCACGTGGCTTTGACGACAGTAGAGTCGTCGCGGCGGTCGCGGCTGCTGCGCCTACCAAGGCGGAGGTCCAGCTCCAATTTGCTTTTTTGCCCATGGGGCTTGGAGGATACACAAAGCAAGGAGGACAAGAAGAGAAAAGTAATAGGATGGGCCTTTCACCACAGAATTTTATAGGCGGGTGTTTATTGTACCTAGGTGTGTGAGATGAATCAAATACTGCCACCTATTTAATAAATTAGCAATAGTTTTAAAAATAAAATTAACCATTAATAAAAATGGGATGGTCTCATGTGTG
The DNA here is from genome assembly GCA_037428765.1 of Rubia yunnanensis. NCBI lineage: Eukaryota > Viridiplantae > Streptophyta > Magnoliopsida > Gentianales > Rubiaceae > Rubia > Rubia yunnanensis. The sequence continues at coordinate 10,705,932 of CM075064.1, forward strand.
GCAACCTAAACTTTAGATAGGGGTTTTTCTACAATTCTAACAATATTTTAATTTCAGAGACCTATCTCTAATAATTTTACAGGGACCTATCTCTAATAATTTTACAGGGACCCATCTCTAATTATTTTACAGGGACCTAGTGCTAATAATTTTCCATGGGCTTTTTCGTCCAATTTTTTCCCATCATTTTTCCACCACCTGCAATCTAAAAAAAAATCAAAAAATATTTATAAAATGTTTTAAAATGCAAAAAAAAAACAATTAAAAACTGCAATAAAAAATCGCAGCAACATCAGCAAAAAATAGCAGAATATGAACGAAAAATTATAAAACATCAACTTAAAAAATGCAGAAATTTTTCTTAAAAAATCAAATGAAACAGCAAAAAAATATATTAAAGTTCAATAAAAAAGCAACAAAAAATTGAAGAAAAAAAACGTTGAGTACGACTAACAAAAAATCAACTGAAAATCCATAAAAACATCAACAAAACTAAATTGTCATTTTAAAAAACTACAAACATCAAGTTATATCACCCAAGCGGCGATTGAAGTACTTACAAGTTATACTTTTAGCACCAGTTTGTTTTCATAACACACACAAGTTATAAAATAAGCACATACGACCTACATTTGAAGCACTAACAAAAAATGAAAAATGTCAACGTAAGGAAAAAACACTACAAAAAATCAACCATACCATCAAAAAAGCTACAAACATCAACTCCTAATAAACAACGATTGAAGCACTTACAAGCAACAATTGAAACACTTACAAATTGTACTCTAAGCACCAATTTATTTTCATAACACACACAAGTTATAAAATAAGCACTTACAACCTACATTTGAAGCACTAACGAAAAATGAAAAATGTCAACATAAGGAAAAAACACTACAAAAAATCAACCATATCATCATAAAAGTTACAAACATCAACTCCTTAAAATCAACGATTGAAACACTTACAAGTAACAGTTGAAGTACTTACAAGTTGTACTCTAAGCACCAATTTGTTTTCATAACACACACAAGTTATAAAATAAGCACCTACAACCTACATTTGAAGCACTAACAAAAAAAAATGTCAACATAAGGAAAAAACACTATTCCCTCCATCCTAGGGGAATCTGCAGAGAGATAAAATCTCTCTGCAAATTTTTCCCTGGTGAAAATACCCTTCTGCCCCTGTCAGCGAATGGCATTCAGAATTGCTTTGCGATATGAAGAATTGCATCGAGATATAAAGAATTGTTTCATCCTCTCGCCACTTGCTTCTCCTCGGCCACCTAGTTCGCGCCGCCACCACCACTCATCTCCTCATCCTTCTCCTCCATCTCCATCTCCACCACTACCACCCCCCTCCTCCTCCATCTCCACCACCACCAACCTCCTTCTTCATCTCCACCACCACCACCCATCTCCACCACTAAGTTTCCCCTACCTTTACAAGGCCCAGATCTGACTCTCTTATTAAGATAGTGTTCCGCCGCCGTCTCAACCCCTCTGCTGCCTCCTCCTTAACCCCTCCGTCGTGCCCCCCCCCCGCCACTCTCTGGTCAAGCCTCTCCAATTCTCCACAGTGCCTCTCCCGTCGTCCTCCCGCAGTGCTTCTCCAACTCCTCTCCTCCTCCGCCTCTCCTCTCCATTGCATCGTCGGATCAGAACAAGTGGTGGTGGTGGGGGGCCCGCATTGCCTCTTTCCGGCGAAATCACTACCGTGGTGAGTCTTGGAGGAGTGGTGATTGTAAATCGAGGCGGCGGTGACTATAAATTGATGGCAATGGTGATTTTAAATGAAGGTGGTAACAAGGGAGATAGTATGGTGGTGTGTCTCCGTTGGTAGGGTTCCACCCATGGCGTCTCCGCCCTTGACAAGGTCGGACTGAAGAAGATCTCGCCGGAGAAGAGGCTTTCTCGCCGAAGAAGAAGGACAAATTCTGAAGTGTGTGGGTGAGTGTAGGGTTTTGAAAGAAGGAAAACGGGGAGTAAATGGGGGCGTAAGTATGGAAGAGAGAGGAATTGGGAAGAGAGAGAGTTTGATGGGTAGGTGGTAGATTTGTGTAAAATTTTAATTGTTTAGGGGTAAATATGTATTTTGATAGGTTAAATTTTACTTGAAATGGAAAGTGTGCAGATTTGACTGGGACACCCATATAAGAAAAGTGTGCAGATTTTCCTGGCACGGAGGGAGTACAAAAAATCAACCATATCATCAAAAAACCTACAAACATCAACTCCTTAAAATCAACGATTGAAGCACTTACAAGTAATGATTGAAGTACTTACGAGTTGTACTCTAAGCACCAATTTGTTTTCATAACACACACACGTTATAAAATAAGCACCTACAACCTACATTTGAAGCATTAACAAAAAATGAAAAACATCAACATAAAAAAAAAACAACAAATATCAATCATTTCATTAAAAAAAAATAAAAGCATCCTTATCACCTAGAACTCATCTAGAGAATGAAAAAAATCAACATAAGCACCTACAACCTACATTTGAAGCACTAACAAAAAATGAAAAACACCAACATAAGGAAAAAAATACTACAAAAAATCAACCATATCATAAAAAAATGAAAACATCAACCCTTATCACCTAGAACTCATCTAGAGAACGGAAAAAAATCAACATGAGAGTAAAAAACTAAAAACATCAACAAAAAAGCTACGATACCTCAAGAGTATAAATTATTCACTTTGAAAATCATAAGAGCAACGTGCATATATAACCCTACATAATTGATGAAAGTGAAAATATAACCTTGAAAAGACTATTTTGCCCCTATGCAAAAAATAAATAATTGAAAAGGAATTAAAAAGTTTCCATTTACTGGTAGAGAAAAGAGAGGCTGACTCACCTCCTCCTCCTTCTTCATTTACGTGTTTGGTCGCCGGCGTTAGAGTCAATTCTTTCTTCTTCTTCAGTTATGCCGGCGAATCTCAGTCTTCATCTTCCTGAAAATTTTGAGGGGCAAAACTTCACCACTGCCCAGCCCCACCATTCCACCTTCCTGAGAGGCCAACTCACCTCCTTCTTCTTTTTCATTTACGTCGGCGAATCTCGAACTTACGTGGGGCTGATGAGGGAGTTGTTTGGTCACCGCCATCGTTTCCTTCTTCTTCTACGGCATCACCGGAGAAGAAGGGTGGGTAGCAAAGAAGACGACCAGATATGAATTTGAAGGTGAAATTGAGGCGATGTAGCGAATATGGGAAAATGAAGAAGTGGGAGGAGGTGAGTCGGCCGTACCTAGCCTTCATCGACCCATGACGATTACATCGAATCTATGTTTATGATGGGTTTTCGCTTGGAAGTTTTGTGAATTTTGTCGATAATTGAGGGTGGTAGGGAGATGGGAGAATCAATTGAGTAATTTTGTCGATGTTTTAGCTGGGCAATGGTGGGGCTGGGCAGTGGTGGCAGTATGGTTGGTGGTGGTGGTGGGGCGACGACAAGCTGGTGGTGGAGGAGGTGGAAGCAGAGGTGGTGAAGGGATAGGGCGAACAGATCTAGACGGTGGTGGAGGTGGTGGAGCAAGGCTTAGTTGGTAGAGCGGTGGTGGAGCAAGGTGGACTGGTGGTGGAGCGGTGGTGGAGCAAGGCTATTTTAGTCTTTTAGATTTTTGTATTTGGGTTAAAGGGCATTTTGTCATTTCTGGTCGGTCAATGGCCGGAAATGGCCAGTCAATGCCGAAAATATGGTCATAGGGTTATATTTGCACTTTCAGTCAAAAGTCAGGGTTTTTTTGCACTAAAAAACAACTCTGGGTTATATCTGCACTTTCTCCATCACATAGGGTTATATTTGCATATTACCCAAATCATAAAATATCACCGATTATTTTTTAAAGAAAAAACAACCAACATCAACTCCTAACACCTGAACCTCATCCGAAAAATGAAAAACATCAACATAAGAAAAAAGACACTACAAACATTAACTCATATTACCAAAACCTCAGCCGAAAAATGAAAAACATCAAAATGAGATTTTTTTTTTTAAAAAAACTACAAATATCAATCCATATCACACAAAAAAAACTATAGAACCTCAACTCATATCAATTTAATCTTACCTAAATAATGAAAAATATTAACATAACAGAAAAAAAAGTGAAAAACATCAATAAAAAGCTACAATACTTCAAGAATAAAATTTATTTTAAAAAATAACCTAGTGGGATTTGAACCCGGGCATATAACCTCAAAGCCTAGAGCAATATACACTACACCAAAGGCTATTATTGAACATGCACACAGTCAAATAATAGTAAACCTCAACATGTATGTCATGAACATAAAGTCTTCAAAAATAAAAAGGTCATAGTGAGACTCGAACCCCTGATCTTCAGCTCAACCAGAGGAGTAGTATCCACTACACCAAACAATCCTTCGATGAATTAAGCTCAGCCAGCAACATATTATACCTCAGCAAATCTTTCCAAAAAAGTAGAACACAATATTAAACCTCACCTCTCTGATGCCAAAGCTCAGCCGCCGTCCGTCCGTTGTTGCCGTCGCAGTCTGTCAACCATTCGTCGGTCCCGCGCATGGCTGCACGCACCGACACAAACATCTTCTTCTCCACAAAGCGTGTGGATCTCAAGCATCGGCGTAGTAACCGCTTTCCGTCACTTGGCTTGCTTGACTCATTGTCGCCTCACCATCGCCTTGCTTTGCTCGTCGTTGCTTGCCGATATGAAAATCCTAGCCTCATCGTCGCTCGAATCTAAAAACCTACCCTCCTCACCGTTTGAATCTGAAAATCTAGTCTCGTCGCCGTTCAAATCAGCCTTGTAACCATTTGAATTAGCCTCGTCAAAATGTTGATTGATCATCGGTGAAAGTAGAAGAAGAGCAGTGGCGAAGCTATGGCGGTTTGCGGTGGAGATATGGCGGTTACAAATTTTCGATCGGAATAGAAGAAATCCGATCGGAAAATGAAAATTGAAAAATATGAAAATTTTGTGATGTATATAGTATTTCGATATTTGCACAGTGGATCCCTAAATTTATCAGCATATTTTTAAAAATACCTCACATCAAATTTCATATTTATATTAATTGCATAATAGATCCTACCTAAAGATTAGACTGCATAACCCAAAACTTTGTGAATACTGCCATTGATTGAAACTTTTTTAACGGTAGCATTTGAAAATGCCTCCAAACAAGGTTTTGTGCGAGCACGATTCCTGTGTAAAGATTGTAGAAATGATGTTTATTTAGTGAGGAAGAAATTGAAGCAACATCTAACAATGAGGGGGTTTCAAACAATGTACACTTCTTGGGTATGGCATGGGGAAGTAGGTCAAACTTCTCATACGAGTGAAACTAACAATAAGAATATAGAAGATGAATTAGATGGGAATGTTGAATTTGACAAAATGGTTGAGGATATTGCTAGAGAGTCCAAAGGTAAACCCGAGGTGCTACAAGCTTTACACGACGACAACGAGACACTATTGTATAATGGGTGTAAACATTTGGTATTGAGTGCGACTTTGAGGATGATGAATTTGAAGGTCAAATTTGGGTGGATCGATAAGCCGGTGACTGGAACTCTTGAATTGCTTAGGGATTTGTTACCCAAAGGTAATATTATGCCAGATGGTTGTATGCTGCGAAAAAGGTAATGTGCCCGATGGGATTGGAATTGAAAAAAATACATGCTTACCCAAATGATTATATGATGTACCGCAGGGTAGAAGATGAAAATTGTGAATCTTGTCGGGTATGTGGTGAGTCTCGATACAAGTTGAAGAGGGGTGTAATTGTGGCGGGAGCGGAGAAGTTAACTAAATCAAAGAAAAAAACTCCAGCAAAGATGATGTGATTCCTTCCTATAGTTCCACGATTGCAGAAGTTATTTGCGTCTAAGGAAGATTCTAAATTTTTGCGTTGGCATGCTGTGAGGGATCGACCAGTGGAAAATTTCATTAGACATACGTCGGATGGTGAACAATGGAAAAAAAATTAGATATTCTTTACCACGAGTTTGGCGAAGAACCCCGGCATTTGAGGTTACGCCTATGTACTGATAGAATGAATCCATTTGGTAATATTAGTAGTACACATAGTTCTTTGCCTTTGATGTTGGTTATCTACAACCTTCCTTCATGGCTGACAGTGAAAAGTAAGTACGTTTTGCTATCTTTGGTGATTTTCGGTCCTAAGCAACCTGGTAATGACATTGATGTGTATCTTGCAACTCTTGTGGAGGATTTGTTGACCATATTTAAGAATGGTGTTAGGACATATGATGGTATGGTTGAAGATTACTTTACATTGAAAGCAATGTTATTTTTCACTATTAATGACTTCCCTGCATATGGTAATTTTTCCGGTTACTCGGTGAAATGTCACTTTGCTTGTCCTATGTACAAGAAGGCTACTAATTATCATCAATTGAAGCATGGTTGTAAAACAATTTATCAAGGTTATCGGCGGTTTCTTCCGGAGGATCGTCCATGGAGATTGGCAAAAAATGGTTCAATGGGTAAGTTGATTCAAGAGAATCACCGATTGCTTGAACAGGGAGTCAGATATTTGAAACTGTGAAGAATTTGGCAAATGATTTTGGGAAAAAGAAATGGAAAGTCCCCGTAGATGGGAGCTGGAAGAAATGCTCCATATTTTTTTAGATTGTCCTATTGGGAGCATTTGGATGTAAGACACTTCCTTAATGTGATGCACATTGAGAAGAACGTGTACGATTCCCTGGTCGGGACGTTGTTGAATACCCCTGGAAAAATAAAGGATGGGCTTAAGGCTCGGTTAGATTTGGTTGAGATGGGAATTAAGAAGACCTTAGAGCCACTAACTTGGGGTGACAATTGTTTCTTGTCCCCTGCTTGCTATTCAATGTCTCAGGTGGAGAAAAAGTCATTTTGTGAGACGCTTATTAGTGTTAAGGTCCCGGAAACATGTTCTTCCAACATCAGACATGTGTGTCAATTGAAGAATGATCAATTAGAAGGGAAATTCACACCCACCTTCAAGAATGATATTCTTTGTGATGCAAAAAATAAATTGGACCACACAGGGAGTGTTAGGTGAGTGGTCGGGTCCTTAACACTACCGGAGGCATTAGGAATTACCTGGTAATATGGTCATGCACAACCAATGCGGATCCACACGTTGCAAAAACATTCCCTTCAACAAGAAAAATGAATTAAGCAATAAGACATTCTCATTCAAAAGTTGATCCAACATACGGACCTACCTCTTCTCGGAAATTTGGATGATTTAACACCCGATTAGACTCCCCATCAAGAGGATCACAACACTCTCCTAAAGATGTTGAGGTTAATCGAGAGGCAATTATTGTAAGTCCTAGCTACGAGCCGACAACCTCGAAAAGGCCTTACTCGCAAGTGATAAAAAGGTACACGCTTAAGTATACGGACTCTTTCATATGAATTTTGTGTATGACATAACATTATTAATTGGTGCAATGTAGGGTTCTTATGTTTGTGAGTTATACATCGATCAAGACATAAGTGGTAGACCACTACACATTTCCAATGGTTTTTTACATGAGCTAATGAGATATTATCACACTATACTAAATCCTGAAGATTTTTCAAGAGTATCTCTTGAGAAGGCGTTGGTAAGGGGTGCCACATTGCCAATTCCATATAGAGAATACAAGACTGTCGGTGCCGCTCATGGAATGTTTCTTTTGTTTCCTCGTCGACTAATTTATACCAATCCCATTAAAGACCGCCATTTGAAACTCAACCAGCCAACAACACCTAAGGACCTCGTAGCTACAACAAAACCGGAGCAAGCTGCACCAAAACGGGACGAATGAGCACTTAAACCGGTCCAAACAACACAAGACAAGATTTGACAACTGGTACCAACGGCACAACAAGTCCCGAAAAACTCACCTCCCTTCGTGCGAGTGCTATACAATTGGCTTCAACCACATGATAGCAACTCAACTTACGGATTTCATGGAAACGATTTCGTATTTGGTGCAAAACAGGATATCATTGCTCTATGGAGTGATTTTGAGGACCTTTGGAAATGTGAGCAAGTTAATCAGACAGTAATGTCAATTTACACCTTGTGAGTCCAATATCAATATATTTAATTCATGTTTTCATTTGATTACTTTCTCATTCTTTATGACTAATGTTTAAGTTTTTTTAAAATTTGAAGGTACAAGTATTTTTTGTATAATCTAAAGAAGGCATGGATTCCAACATATGCCTGATGTTGACCCAAGAAACTGGTTGTACAAATCAAGAGAGATTCGACTAAATGATAATCAATGTCAATGTGCTTAGCCCACTTATGCGCCACTAGATTCTAAGCCAAGAAAATGGCACTCTTGTTGTCACAAAGCAGAAGAGACGCACCAGAAAGAGGAGCATGAAGATCATGAAGCAAATGAGTCATTCAGATGACCTCAGAAGCAGTGTTGGCCAAAGCACGATACTCTGACTCAGTGCTGGACCTAGATACAGTGGGTTGTTTCTTCGCACTCCAAGAAACCAAGTTACCGCCTAAGAAGACAACATAGCCGTATGTAGAATGACGAGTCTCAAAACACCTGGCCCAATCTACATATATATAACTTAGCACCTCCATAGAAGAAGTACAAAAATTGAGACCAAAATGTAAAGTCCCCCGAACATAGCGAAGAATCCTAGTGAAAACCAAAAAAGGATTCTCTCGAGGGTCCTGAAGATACTGACTAACAAAATTAACTGCAAATTCTAAGTCCTGACGAGTAATGGTTAGATACTGGAGAGCACCAACCAAAGAGCGATACAACATCGGATTCTAAAACTGTGAACTCATACTATTGTGGAGCTGAGAATTTGGCAGAAATAGTGTAGAGACTAGCAATGCATCTAATATACCAGCTCGAGAAAGAATGTCCCAAGCATACTTTGCCTGTCCCAGAAGAAGTCCCGAGGCAGTGGGCGTGACCTCCAAGCCAAGAAAGTAGTGTAAGGCACCCAAGTCTTTGATGGCAAACTCATGTTGGGTGCGATCAATGAACTTCCAATTAAGAACGGAATCATTCCCAGTCAAAATGATATCATCAACATATACCAACAAATACAACAATGACAAGCCACGAGACAACACAAATAATGAAGTATCAGAAGAACTTCAACGAAACCCAAGATACAAAAGATAAGCACTAAAGCGCTGAAACCATGCTCGAGGCTCCTGATTCAGACCATAAATAGCCTTACATAGACGACAAATATAGTCCGGATGAGTTGGATCCTTATAGCCAATGATCTACACCATAAAAATTGGAGAATCAAGAACACCATTAAGAAAGGCATTCTTGACATCCAACTGATATAGAGACCAAGCACGCATAGTAGTAATAGCAAAAACTGTCCGAACTGTAGATGCTTTAACCACGGGGATGAAAGTATGGTCCAAGTCAAAACTGAGAATTTGAGAGAAACCTTGAGCTACCAAACGCTCCTTATGGTGATCAACCAAACCATCACGTTTGTACATCAGTCAATAAACCCATTTTGACCCAACAAGTTCATGTTCGGGGGGCATGGAACAAGATCCCAAGTATGCTGACTACGAAGAGCTGTCATCTCCTCATCCATGGCAGAAACCCAAGAAGGATCTTGTTTTGCAGAACGATATTCAGTCGATTCTTTCCAAACAAGAAGAGCTGTAAGAAGACCATGAGCATAAATATCTGAATAATCTTGGTGCTGAATAACTCTGGTGGAAGAAAGTGTAACCATGCCAGAAGTTGCTGGATGCGGAGAAACCAAGATCTGGGACATGGCTGAGACAGTGGGACCGTGACCGTCCTTAGTCATGGTTGAGGTACCATCATGGGATGGGATAGAGAGGCTTGTGGTCATAGTACCAGAAGGACCTAGAGCCATCCATAGCCAGATGTGGCCTGTGACTGTATGTGGTTGTGGCCGTGGCACCTGAAGAGCCTGTGGACATCACTCCTGGGTGCGAGCTATCACGGTAGGGTGCGGGAAAGGAGCCAACACGGCCAAATACGAGACTAGGAAAATGGACGCGGGTTTGCTTCTGGGGCAGCTGGATGAGAAAACTTATCATCATGAAACTGGAATTGAGGTGTGGATAGAGCTGATGCTAGTGACAACGCCATCCCATGATTCAGATCAGTAAAGTCTGAGACTTCCACACCTGAAGAGGAGACCCAGTTCCTAATATAAAGGGATGAACAAAAGGAAAAATTTGACAACCAAAAGGATGAAAGTTACCATAGATAAGATCCTGACGATAAAGAAGACCATAAGGTGTCGATCCCTGCAGGACTGGAGTAGGCAAAAAGTTGATAATGTAGACAATAGTGGTGAATGCATCATCCCAATGGGAAATAAGAAGATGTGAGTGAAAAAGGATCGTGAGACCCATTTCAACAACATGGTGATGATTGTGTGTTGTTCACCCATTCTGTTCCGGAGTGGCCGGACAAGAAACCTAATGATGAATACCTTTTGCCATAAAATGTGATATGAGTATGGTGTTCAAAAATTCAGTGCCATCATCACTTTGAAAAACTTTAATTTTTGCTGAAAATTGATTCTCAACAAGTGCCTCAAACTGCAAATAAGTGTCAATAAAATCTGATTTGCGACGAAGGGGGTAAAACCAAGTGAATCTCAAAAAATCATCCACAAATAATGCATAATACGCAAAACCATTTTTAGATAAAACTGGGGAGGGACCCCACAAATCACAATGTATTAAATCAAGAACATTGTCAGCACGTTTAGGGTTCTCAACAAAAACCAACCGTTGACCTTTCGCTATAACACAGGGGGAGCAGGTATGCGGTTTAGGCAACAAAGAAAAAACTGAGAGTAAACCAGACTTATGTAAACTAGTAATCACTGCACTAGAAACATGACCTAGGCATGCAAGCCACAACTCATATGAAGCTTGACTCTTATTCTGCTGTAAAACTGAAACAAATGATGCATCTCCTCGGCCCAAAATGTACAATCCATTCTCACTGTGCCCTTGACCCACGATTTCCCTGGCTACTTTATTCTGAATGACAAAATTCCAGTCATCAAATGTAATTAGGACACCTATATCTCTGGTTAACTGACTAATAAACACTAAATTCTTAGTAATATCAGGCACAACCAAAACATTAAAAAAAATGCAAGTTCTCAGAAACTTTAGAATCACTAATATGAGTTACCATAACTGGAGCACCATTACCAACAAGAACACAAGATTTACGAGCATAAGTAGTGAAACTGTCTAGGCTTGAGGTGGAAGTCGCCATATAACTGGTAGCATCGGAATCAAGGTATCAATCTAACAGATGAGAAGAAGTATCAGACTGCTGAGAAGAGTGATAATTTTTTGCCAAATGAGTGCTCGGTGAACGACCAATCTGTGCATGCATCTGGTAATACATTTCAGCATAGTGATCGAGTCATCCGCACCAGGAACATTGAGGCGACCGCGACCAGCTGCTCGAGAACTGGAAAATGACTGACGACCGCCGCTGCACCTGCCATCGAAGTGACGATCGCGGGCACCGTAGAAAGGCCATGTGTGGCCACCTTGAGTCAGCGTGTGATCCCACGCGCAACCGGCTTGAGGTGTGTCACTGGTCTGGAACGTGACCTGTCATGCGGATGGTCCTGAGTGTCCCTGTAAATTCATCAAAAAGGCCTCGTGGTTTTTGGCACGGGCAAGAACATCTGCATAAAGCAAGGTTGGAACATAATTAATCTAAGGAGCAGAAAAATATTTATACTCAGAACCAAGTGTAGTCAAGAACCAAAATATTTTATCAACATTTGAAACTAAAATACCCATGACAAACCGTTGTTCAAATATCTCTTTAAATTAGAGATGAAGTTCATGAACAGTACCAAACTTATGAATACCATGCGCATCTGCGTGAAGACGGAGAATGGTGGAGGCACTGCTATTCTGATAGATGAGAGCAAGATTATCCCAGATATCTTTGGAAGTGCCACAACCTGGGAGTTCTGCGAGAACTTCAGTGGTTAGAGAGGAAAATAGGAGACTGCAGAGACGTTGATCTCCATCAACCCATTGATTATACTCTTCTTTTGATTTCAAATAAGCCTCTTGAAGATCAACCTTGCTACCACCCGAAGGAGTTGAGACTGTGGCAGCAAAAGACAGGAATTTGCGGTGGTGGTGGTGGTGGTCGGAGAGTGGGATGAAATCTAGTGCCATTAATGAAATCGTACAGACCTTGAGGATGAAGGACATAACCTGCTTGATGTTTCCAAAAAAGATAATTTGATGGAGTGAGTTTGATATGTATCATCTGAGTAGAGTATTGTAGAAGAGTTTTTCTTGAACCATGATAGGGAGGAAAAGCAACAGATCGACTGGGAGAGGAGACAGCTAGAAGAGGAGTAGAGCAACGCGTGTCAGAGTGGAGCAGAGTGACACAGAGCGGCGCGCATGAGAGTGGAGCAGCTAGAAGAGGAGTGGAGCCACTGGCGATCGACGCCGACGAGAGAGGGGGCAGCGGTCGATAAAATTTTAATTTTTTAGGTTTTGGATCAGAAGAGGCTCTGATACCATGAGAGAATGATTTTTCGTAAGGAATTTTACTATTGATGACTGAATGTATGGAGAGTACAATAGAGGTGTAATAAGGAAAGAGCTCTAATCATAATAAATCATAATCTAATCCGTAATCTAATTTATCCTAACAAGGAGCTTACATTAAATTTTCCATTCATAACAATTCGGATGGAAAATAGGCATCATCTTCCTTGGAGTAGGGTTTTGGGGAAGAAGACTCTTGGTTTTAGGGAAGAAGACTCTTGGTTTTAGGGAAGAAGATGCGGCTAAAATGGGAGTGAGAACGCGGTTGGAAGGAGAGAAGGGAGAAGGAGAAAAAAAGAAAACTACTAGGTTAATTTGGGGGTATAACCGTCCTTTCAAGTTTTTTGAAATTTATTCTTTTAAATAGGGGTATAATGGCCTTTTTTTTATTTCCAGCTAAATTCAGGTTGTCAAGGTTAAATTGGCACTTTCGACCAAATAATATGGTTATAATCGCACTTTTGGATTTTACAGGGTTATATTTGCACTTTCGATCAAAACATAGGATCATATGGGCACTCCTCCCTAAAGTAAATCACAAAGACACATGAACTGGTTACGTAGTTCGGTGAAATTCACCTACATTTGCGAGCCTGACCCAGTTCAAAATGAATCCACTAATAAGAAAGATAGTACAAAGTACACCATACAAAATACTTAACTTTTTTAATTAATCATGTGAATTCTACTAGTTCCCCTAGTTGTCAATCCGTCTTGATCAGACTCTCTCTGACCTTGAAACTTGCCGACGCTGGATCTCCTCCTCCCAAGAAATTAAGGCTTACGTTCTGAACTTTGGATTAAACTATTTTTGATCATGTTGAAACACAAATGTAAAGCTCTTGGCTACTTCTGAATATCGAAAACCTGAATGCAGATTTTCTCAAAATAAATATGTTACTAGCTTAGCCAGAATGTCCACGATATATATCTTGGTCGCATGTATCTCGTTCCTTGTGCGAGTATAATTCCTTCTCCATCAAATATTCTACTCCCTCCATCCCAGCTATTTTTGCGGAGAGAGAAAAATGAATTTTTTTTAAGGATTCACTATTATATGTTTTCTTTTCCATGTGTTGGTGAGGTACCTTCATCTTATTTTCCTTTTCCATTTAATTTCATCATTTCAACATAAAAAATGAATAAAGGTTGGCCCAAAAAGGAAATAAAGGGAAGAGTTCAAAAACATGTGGGACGTCCAAAAAAGGAAAGAGTGCAAAAATACTTGTGGCGGAGGGAGTAATTAGCAACAAATCCCATGGAGATATGAATTATCAAATCTAATCTCGTTAAGTAAGGAACTAGAATATCTCGTCCTTATCCAACATATATCAATTACAATTCCATAAATATAATCCAATCCCATAAATATAAGAACTAATATGTTCTCCAAATCAAATCAATTGGACGAGATGTACACTTCTCATATTTCATCTTCAACCATTCCTTCTATCACCGAAATTCCTTCTTTGATGTTAAAACACAACAATACCATATTTGCATAATTTTCACAAATTGCCAATTTAAAAAATCTGAACTTTACAATCTCCCCCTTTGGCATTTTGTGGAACCGTTAACCTTTTGGACTTTCATCGCAATAACTATGCAAATAGAAACATCAACGAAAACAAGCATTGATGTTGGAACATGAGCTCTAAAGAACTTTAACTCCCCCTAAATACCACAACTTCTAATCATCAAGACATCAACATCCATGTTTGAACATCAAACTCACACTCAACACTTAACTCAGAAAATCATGTTGGAACACTAGACCAACATAAACAATTATAAGTACCAGAAATTTGAGACTAAAATCACATAACAACTACAGAATTACATAATGCACATAGCTTCCAGTCTGGGCCAAAATAATATCATGTAAGCCAGCAAAAAATATCCAAAGACATCCAAATCCAAAAGTACTCCACCTTGGGGCCATAAAACATGCCAAAAAAATCCAGAATGTCAAAAAAAATATTAAGACCAGGCATCAACTTCATCAGCAGACTCCCCCTAAGCATCTTCATCAGTATCCAGCATGGTCAATTCTGCTTCAAGGGTGGCAATTTGGACCTGTAGACCTACAATTTTTACCTTTAGATTCAGCTTCTTGGCTTCCTTGGCCTTCTTTGGTACTGCTATTGATGAAGTACCTGTCTCAGAAGAGGTCCAGGGAAGATCATCAATCTTCCTTGTAGATAAAGTCCTGGAATTTGCCTTGACAATCTTAGGCACTATGAACTGAACTCATCATCATTTTTTACCTTCACCTTTGTTGCTCTAGCTAATGCAGTAATTATACAAGGATATTTCGCAATACCATCTTTTTTTCCTCGAGGCCAATACTGCGTATGTTCAGCAACCAACAAATACAAAATGATTTGTTTTGTCCCCAAAGGTAGTTTTTAGGGGTATTTTTATAATTTTTCTAATTAAAAAACCTCAAAAACAAAATATAAAGTCTGTTTTTAAATTAGTAAAACTACAAAAATACCCTTGAAACCCACCTATGGAGACAAAACAAATCATTTTGTATTTGTTGGTTGCTGAACATACGCGGTATTAGCCTTGGAGACAAAAAATGGTACTGCGACAAATGTTGGGGCCAAAAAAATAATTGAGTCATTTCATTAATCTTTTCAACTATTAACTCAATTACTTTACAGCGCACATAAGTCCACACAAACCACTCAGACTCAGCATCTAAGTTCTATGCCATGACATTCACATAGAACTTCTGAACCAGCTTCTTGTTATACTACTTGTAAACCGTGCAGCAGTGGAATAACCCAGATGCTCAAGAAAAGCTGTAAATCTACTTGTATTGTAAGTTTCCAGATCCAATGGCCTCTCTGTAATAATGTTCCACTCACTGCTCAGATCTCAGCTTTCTTGATACGTGGTATCATAGAAGTCTTCATTTAGAGCGGACCTGGAAGATATAGCTCTCTTTGAACTCTGGCCGATATTCTTCTTCACTCTTTTCTTTTTTAGGCTGAACCATCATTGACTCAGTTTTTTGAAGCCTTCCTCTTAGATTTCCTAGTCTGAATAAACTCATACAACACCTCATCACTGGTGTAGGTCAAATCTTCAATAGGCATTTCTTGTGTTGGAACACCAATTCCTGCCTCACCATCAGTTTCAGTGTGTTCCTGTGTTGGAACATCACCCTCATCCTCTGTATCTTCCAACTCCAGTTGGCCTGATGTTGGAACATCATCAAGGTCAAGCTCTTCAATCTCATCTTCTCCTTCCACAGTATCTGGCTGATATGATGTTGGAACATCATCAGCTTCAGCCTCTTCTCCTCCTATTTCCATCTCTAGGGTTAAAATCTACACAAACTCATCATTGCCATCCTCATCATCCTCCTGATTTTTTGGGGCATATTCTCCTCCTAGATCATAGTCATCAACAATCTCCATGTCAACATCTTCTCCCCCTGTATCCTCATTCTCTGCTAGACCTGTATCCCTGACTTCCAGCCCATCCTCATCTGAATCAACATTGATCACCACCTGAGGCAACTCCCTCAGTTCATTCAATTTTTTTGGCCACACTCGGGTCATATACTTGAACAGCCTTGTACATGGTAGAACTTAACAAATTTAGTTCTTCAGGCCACTCATTTACTCTTCTCAATCTCAACTTTCTAGGCCATGATGCTATGGTGTAAACACACATTAATTTTCTTCCTTCATACTCTATGCATGCTAGTTCTGTCAACATAGGATTCCAGTCCTCCAGATATTGAATACCCCCAATAAATACTTTTAGCCAATGGCTTAAGTCACACACATTAATCTTCCTAGACATAGATTTATACCCTATTAAATCTAATAGTTTCTTATGCTTCAAATAATATCCTATAGAATCAGCAAAGGACTTAAAAGTTTGGCCATTAAAAGTGAAGGATTTGTCCTTGAATACCTTGATTTTGATAGGCAAAGAAGGATCTTGTACTGGCTGCACTGGTTGCAATATAACTTCAACCCCTGGTTCAAGTACGCCATCCCTGACATCAAACATGTTGTTCTTTGGCAGATTGATGCTCTGCTCCTACTCTCCAAAAATCTTCTTGAAGTTCTTTCTCTTCTCCATATTGATACTGTGAAGGGTTTTTGCACAAACATGACTTCTCGGACTTTTGAAAAGAACAACTCACACGCCTCCAACCAATAATATTTCTTCGCATGAATTTCGAGCACAATCTCAAGAATATGGAAAGAATATCGGGGAGAGGTTTCGGGAAAGAGGAACACGAGAGGAAGACAAAAAGTTAAAATTTTACTTTTCTTTCTCAATAGCCACACCATGCTTTTTATCTTTCCAAGACAATAATTACTCCTTCCAGCCATCAAATCTCAATTCTCTCTCCTCTAATTTAGTATTCTTCTATATTCCAACATACACAAGCCACTTCTAATTTTGTCCATTTTATCTTTTCATTTTTTTTTGTGTTTTTCATTTTTTTGTACACAAAAATAAGAAGCAAAAAGTCTACAGCTAATTAAAAAGCAAAAAAATGCCTCAAATATGGCACACACCTAGGTGTTGTCTGAGGAGCTCAAATAAGGCTGAATCTAGTGGGTTAGTAAAAATATCAGCAAATTGGTCCAATGTTGGAACATAGGCCATCTTGAATTCTTTTCTCTCCTCAAGATCTCAAATAAAATGGTGTCTTATATCACTGTGCTTTGTTTGAGAATTCTAGATTGGATTCTTGAATATGTCCATAACACTTTTGTTGTCACATAAAATCTTCATAGGGCCTTGATCAATTCCATAATCCTTCGGCATTTGTTTCATCCATAATAATTGTGCGCGACAACTTCTATCTGCAAGATATTCAGCTTCACCTAATGATAAGGAGATAGAATTTTGTTTCTTGCTATACTAAGATACCAAATTCGTGCCAATGAAGAAACAACCACTAGTAGTGCTTTTGCGATCATCTGCATTACCAGCCTAATCAGAATCAATGTAGCCAAATAGGTCTGAGTCTTAATTTTTAGAATAATAGATACCATACTCAGAAGTCCCATTAACAAACTGAATAATCCATTTTACTGCAGTCAAGTGAGTTTCCTCTAGACTTTCCTGAAACCTTGCACATACCCCACCACTAAAATATATATATCTGGTCGACTGCCTTGGTATAACAAACTACCAATCATACTTCTATATAATTTCTGATCAACTGAAATACCTTTCTTATCCTTCACCAACTTAGTTGTAGCCCCCATTGGAGTTCAAACTGATCAAGGATTGCCCAAGCCAAATCATTTCACTAGATTCATGGCATACTTATTCTGATTTATAAACAAGTAATTCTTTTATTGCTTCACTTGAAGTCCTAGAAAATAATAAAGTTTATCAACCATACTAATCTCAAATTCATCGTGCATGAGATTGACAAAATCATGTACCGTAGATGGTGAAGTAGAGCAAAAAACAATGATATCTACATAAATTTGAGCAATAAAAAATTTTTGATGACCAGTTGAGAACAAATAAGTGTGATCTACTCCCCATAGACTATAAACTTTCTTAATAAGAAAGTTAGTAAGTCATTCATACCATGCGCTTGGCACCTGTTTCAGACTATATAGTGCCTTTTTGAGTTGGTACACATGATATGGGTAGTGAGGATCTTCAAATCCTTTTGGCTGCTCAACATGGACTTCTTCATTCACCACTCCATTTAGAAAAACACATTTCACGCCCATCTGGTATAATGTAAAGTTCATAGTACACAAAATAGCAAGTAAATTCCGAATAGATTCTTACCTGGAGCACCTTTGTGCTTGAGAACCTTTGTCTCATCATGGGATTGTTGAGCACCTTTGCCATATGTCTCATCAAAATCAACTCCTTCTACTTGAGCACCTTTGTGCCACCAACCTTACTTTATTTTGAGTAATCTGACCATCAGCATCTGACTTATTTTTGAAAATCCATTTGGTCACCATACAAATGATAGTGGCTATCTTAAGATGGAGATCGAAAGGTGTGAAAGGGAAGGGCTCCTACGAGGCCTAAACCTTCGTCCACAATTTTCAGACGGTATGGTGAGATAGAGGAATGATCAACGAGGTCGGTGACCGTTCAGGAAGAACTTCCCTCCCACTCCTAGGGTTAACCACACCCCTCAAGTTAGGAGGCAAGATCATCAAAAAGAGCCATACGGGAACCAGCTTACAGGGAATCCCAACCAGAATGAAGAGAATCTGGTTATTTGTAGGTAGGTAAGTGTCATTAACAGGGTAACCGGTGAAGGATCCTTGAACACTGTGATGAAAGCTGATTCAAGGCGTGTTCCTGTAGGTGAGCCATCCCATAAGAGATTTTGACTGAATAAAATGACAACATTCTCGAAAGAAGATGCAGGCCCTAATAAACCCCCCATGCAAATCCAATGGTGATTTCAGCAATGATTAGGAACTCGTTGGTCAAAACTTTCTCGACGATGGAAGTGGGATTGAAATCATGTTCACTAGTTGTTTCGATCAACTGGATATTGGTTGAGGTAATCTAAAGAAGTCGCTATGCCCTTTGTCAGGATTCACAAGGAAGACGATAACCCCAATTGGCAAAGTCACTATGTTGGTTAGAGTGGCAGTTGGAGATAAGGGGGTAACTATATATTGTAACTTTGCGGTTGTTGATACTTACTCCCCATACAATGTGATCCTCAGGAGGTCCTAGATGTGTCAGGCTCGAGCAATATGGTTCACATACCATATGATGAACGAATAAGGGGGTAGCATGCATTCGAGGTGATCAGGTGGTGGCAAAAAACTACAAATTGGTGGTTGTGTAAGGGGTAAAGAAAGGGGATGTGGCATCGATCCACGGAATGGCTGGGCTAAATTATACCAAGCAGATCCCAGTTCAAGATTTGGGTGTTATTGGTTTTGGTAAGATGATGCCGAAAGTGATAAGAGCATGCTGCAGACATTGCTTAGTGAGTATGCAGATGTATTTTCATGAGACATGATAGTCCTAACGGGGGTACCTGCAGAACTAGTAGTCCATAGATTGAATATCGACTCTTCGATAAAGCCCATCAAGTATAAGAGAATAATGTTTTCCCCAGAGAGAGCTGAGGTAATCAAGATGGAAGTAGATAAACTCCTTAAGGCATATGTCATTGAAGAAGTGCTTTACCCAGACTGGCTTGCTAATCCAGTGATGGTCTCGAAGCTTGATGACGCATGGTGAATGTGTATCGACTTTACTGATTTGAATAAATGTTGCCCGAAAGATAGCTACCCCCTCAATTCGATCTACAGGCTTGTGGAAGCAATAGATGGATACCAGGCTCAAGCCTTTTTTGATGCACACAAGGGGTACCATCAAATATTAATGGCGGAGAAATACAAGACGAAGACTTCATTCATAATAGAGGTTGGCTATTTTTGTTACTGAAAGATGTTGTTTGGCTTGAAAAATGGTGGAGCAACCTACCAAAGGTTAGTGGATAAACCGTTCAAAAGTCAAATAGGCAGGAACCTTGAGGAACATGTGAATGATATGGTGGTAAAGAGCAGGTACTATGATCAATTTTTAGAATACTTGAGGGAGATATTTTTGGAGTTACAAATGGAAAATTTGAAGCTGAACCCTGCCAAATGTGTTATCGAAGTGAAGGGATGGCAAGTTTCTGGGTTTCTGGTATCAGAAAGAGGCATCGAGGTGAATCCTGAGAAGGTGGAGTTTTTGATAAACATGAAAAGTTTGAAGACTGTAAAAGAGTCCAGAGGCTAACTGGCTTGCAGCTTTGAGTCGTTTCCTATCGAAGGGGGCTGAGAAACACTTACCCTTCTTTGATGAGGACTGCGAGAGAGCTTTTGTAGCTTTGAAGGAACATCTTTGAACTTTACTTACATTAGTAAAGCCTGATCAGGGAGAGGTGTTGTACCTTTAGATTTCCGCTTAACCTCTGGCAGTTAGTGCAGTCTTGGTAAAGGAAAAGAAGAATCAACAGAATCCTATATACTTTATGAGTTAGACATTACATGGTTTAGAGACGCGGTATACTTCCCTTGAAAGATTGATTTTAACATTGGTCCATGCCGCTCGAAGGCTCCACCCTTATTTCCAGGGTCACACTATAGTGGTTCTGATGAGTTTTCCCATTAGGCAGGTGCTCCTTAATCCCAAAGCTTCAGGAAGGATAATGAAATAGGTTGTGGAGTTTGGCAAACACGACATCCAGTTCCAAGCCATGACTGCAGACAAAGGCCAGGCTCTCACTGATTTTATTGTGGAAATGATGAAAGTGATCAAAGTAGGTGACGGTACTAATAAGGGTGAGTCATGGAAAATGTTCGTTAACAGATCTTCACATTCAAGAGGTAGTGGAGCCAGGGTGTTGCTCACAATCCCTGAAGGCACTGATTACCCATACACCATGCACTTTAAATTCTTGGCTACAAACAACGAAGTTGAATATGAATCCTTAATCATCGGGCTTCATTTAGCCAAGGATATGAAAGTTAAAAACATGGATGTATTCAGTGACTCATAGATTGTGGTTCAATAGGTCAAGGGGGAGTATGAAGCTAGAGACTCCAGCCTGCAACGGTACTTGGAATTGATAAAGCCTATGTTGAAGTGCTTCCAGTTGTGAACTCTGATACAAATATCTTGAGAGGAAAATGAAGCTAGAGACTCCAGCCTGCAGCGGTACTTGGAATTGATAAAGCCTATGTTGAAGTGCTTCCAGTTATGAACTCTGATACAGATATCTCGAGAGGAAAACCAAAAGGCGGATACCCTTAGCAAGTTGGCCTCTTCGGACTTGGGGGGTTTTCATAAAAGCAGATTCCTTTCAAAGAACTATATCGTCAAAGAATAAAAGAGCCGACTGTGATGGTGATCAACGAAGAAGAAACTTGGATAACTCCTATTATCAAGTACTTACATGAGAGGATTCTTCCCAATGAATCAGCCCAGGCCAGAAAGATTTTCCTCAGAGCTCCAAGGTACGTAATATAGGATGTACACTTGTATCGTATGGGTTATTTGCAACCCTTGATTCGATGTGTTGCACCATGTGATGCGAATTACTTGATCACGAAAATTCATGAGGGAATATATGGCAGTCATCAGGGAGCTCTTTCAATAGCTAGAAAGATGATCCTAGTAGGGTAATACTGGCCGACTATGTTCGAAGATGCTAATCAGTACATCCAAGCTTACTACCAATGCTAAAAGCATGCACCGATGTTCTAAGTACCCCAAACAGAGATGATCAGTATGCACAGTACTTGGCTCTTTTACAAGTGGGAAGTTGACTTGGTCAAGCCATTCTCGGAAGCACCAAGCAGGCTTGTGTACATGCTAGCGGTTGTAGATTATTTTTCCAAGTGGTTCAAAGATGAACCTTTAACAAACATAAAAGGAGAAGTCAGTTGTCTCATTTTGTTCAGGGAATATCATTTGCCAATTTGGAATTCCAAGGGTCATTGTATCCTACAATTGCATCCAGTTCACCAATGATCCTTTCAAAAGCTGGTGCAATGAATTCAAGATCCAGTTAAAGTTAACAGTAGTCTACCACCCACAGAAAAATGGCCAAGTCAAGCGTAATAACCTAAACCTCGTGAATGGAAACAAGAAGAGGCTCGAAGGGGCAGTAGGAAATTGGGTGAACAAACTTTCAAGTGTATTATGGTCATATCAGACAACTTCATCTTCAGTCACCGGAAAAATTCTGTATAGCCCGACTTACGGTACAGAGGTCATGATCCCAGCTGAAATTGGTTTGCTAATCCCAAGGGTAATGGCGAATAATGGAGTGGAAACTGATGATAATCGACGTCTTGACTTGGACTTAGCAGAAGAAAGCCAAGCATTGGCAGTCATTCGCAAAGCAACGGTGAAGGAACAAGTCAAGCGGTACCATGATCGAAGAGTTAAAAAGGTGAAATTTCAAGCAGGAGACCCGGTCATGAGGAGTAATGAGAAAAGTATGCGGCAACTAGAGGGAAAACTGGCTCCCAATTGGGAAGGGCCATACAGAGTGTTAGAGGCACACCTGGGGGGAGTTACGTCTTGGAAGGGATGGATGAAGTATGGATACCTTGAAGATGGAACATCGCCAACCTTCATCAATACCACCAATTTTGACCTGTAGTATGCCCTTATAGCAAGAGCAGTTGACCATTTTTTGTATGATTCAGTCATGGGTTTGTTAAATAAAATCACCTTGGTCTTCACTTCTACAGCCAATTATATCAAGTTCAATAATATTCTTGCATCGATAAGACCAAGTCTGAGTTCACTTATGCCCATAAAGCCAAGTTCAATAATACTCTTGCGTCGATAAGACCAAGTCTAAATTCGCTTGCACCCATAAAGCCAAGTTCGGTAATATTCTTGTGTCGATAAGACCAAGTCTGAGTTCACTTATGCCTATAAAGACGAGTTCGATAATATTCTTGCATCGATAAGACCAAGTATGAGTTCACTTGTGCCCATAAAGCCAACTTTGATAATATTCTTGCGGCGATAAGACCAAGTTTGAACTTGCTTGCGCCTATAAAGCCAAGTTTGATAATATTCTTATGTCGATAAGACCAAGTCTGAGTTCACTTGTGCACATAAAGCCAAGTTCGATGATATTCTTGCATCGATAAGACCAAGTTTGAGTTCACTTGTGCCCATAAAGCCAAGTTTGATGATATTCATGCATCGATTAGACCAGGCCAGTTCACTTGTGCCTATAAAGCCAAGTTCGATAATATCTTTGTGTCGATAAGACCAAGTTGAAAAAATTCCCTTGCACAGATAAAGCCTAGTTCTTAGTAAACAACTTGTATTGACATGATCAAGTTCATTAAATTTTACTTGTACCCATAAAGCCAAGTTCGACTATAAAAAAATCGACAAAGTTCACGTTGATAAAACGACATGGCGTTGATAAAGAACAGATAAAAAATTTGCGTCAAGAACCATGCCCAAATAATTTGATTGTTCATGACGGTGCTCGAACCAAACATCACGAACAAAGAAGCTAAGATTATTCACTTATACAAAATAGATATTAATGAGAGCAACATAGGTAAACACTTAATCAGACCACTGAATTTTTTCAGGTTTTATGCATGTTGTCATTTCGATAAACATTTGACTTCACCTTCAGTGGCCTCGAGGACCTGGGTGGTACGCCCTCAACGTGGAACTAAGTCCTTAGGATGAAAATCCTCCTCGTCATTATAACCCTGAACCAGATTGCACCATAGTTAACCCTGGGAGTAGGGGGTGCGTTAATTTTTTTTTTATCGAGTACTAACGCCCATGCTCGTTTCCTTAGCGGTATTTCTCTTAGCAAAAAGGTGGGTATTAACAGTGTTTGGTCCCTCTGGTAGTGATTTCTTGTCCCGAGTACTGACAATAGTGCTAAAAGGATTCTTTGCATGGACACTGCTACATCTCTTCTTGGAAAACCCCCGCCGATCAGTTCTCCTGAGCTAATTGACAGTTGTTAGCAGCTGAAGGATGGACATGGACAAGCCAGTCATGGACATCATCAAATATTGAGATATGATTAGGATATCTGTTTAAGCCCTAGTTTGTCATGGATTTCTTGATTTCGTAGAGAAATTTAGGAGTATCATCGATAAGACCCAAATTAAGAATGCCATGTGATAAACCATACGCTCAAAGACTGTCAAAGAAGGATGAAAGGGTAGAGGTATGCTCGATCACTTGATCTTGATGTTGGGAATTCTGAGTCACCAAATCCCTACAGAGTTGAACATTGTCCTCGATAGTCTTCCTAAGTTGGGATATTTTAGCTTCGAGGCTAGAGTTTCAATTAACCATTTCATTGAACTAGGCCTTGTACTTTGTAGCTTCTTTCTATTGATGTTCAACATCTTTCCCTTTTCTTAAGGCACAATACAACCTAGCACCGGTGAGGCAATGAGCCAGAGTAGGGTAATCCTTCATCATCTCATGACGAACCTCTTGGTGTAGCATCTCTTCGGGTTTGAAAGCTTCATCAACAACAGCAAGAGCTACAGCGGTATGACCAGGGTTTGGATCCTTTCTTGCCTCTTCAAGAAGTTTTTAAATAGGGGGATGTCTATTATCTTGCCAAGATAGCAACTCCGTATTTGTTAGAATATAACTTGAATCCAAATCCTTTTCTATTTTGGATTTGTTATTGGTAATTCCAATTGTTTTTAGGATTAGGATTAGGATAGTCATATTCCATTTTTCTTTAGGATTTTGTAGTTTAGGAGATCTATATAAACTCTCATCTAGGTCCATTTTATAATATGTGTGAGATTTGAAGACATATGTTCTGGTCTGAAAAATCTCTTCTGAGTCTGTTAATAAAATCAGTTTCTATTTTGTGGGCGTAGCTAACACAATGTTAGTAAAACACATAAAATTATACGTGTTCTGCTTTAATTCTTTGTTCGATAGCTGCACCTGTCATAAAAAAATGGTAACAGAGCCATAGGTTGATCCGAGTCTTCTATTGCAAAATAACAATGAAGAAGAAAAAGAAAATAATATCTAAGCTTAGGTGATCCGTTGGAAAATTTGGAGAAGTTGTTTGTTTTGTCGCCTTTCTATGAATCACGAGCTGCCGTGTTTGACAAGTTCTTAATGGGTTGAACTTGTTAAATATCTGGTTGTCTGTTCAAACATCTGCTTCACAAGGTATTTCTTGGTTGAACTTGTAGAAATATGACTGCTCTGTTAGCAAACCTTTTCCTGGTTGGATTTGCTTTAATTTGTATGTTTTGTCACAAGCCCTTTCTTGGTTGGACTTGTTGAAATTTGTTCTATTTGATAAATCCTTTTCTGGTTGGATTTATTATGCTTGGTGGTATTTTGGTACATATATGGTACATCTGTCTTGGCACTTCTCTTATGCATTTGTAGCTATCTAGTACATCTGGCACAACCACTGTGCGTCTGATACATCTGGCATCATCACAGTGCGTCTATTACATCTGGCACCATCAGCGTACATCCGGTACTTCTGGCACCATCATTGTGCATATGGTACATCTGGTACAACCATTGCGCATCTAGTAAATCTAGCACAATAGAGTGCTTTTGCATCTAGGATATCCACCCATCTGCATCAAATTTCTTGGAGATTCAATTCAAGGGGGAAGTTGTTAGAATTGTATTGAATCTTATTTTGTTCTATTTTTGGGCTTTTGAGTTGAGGGAGGGGAATTTTTTGGATTTCTCCTCAAAACACCTTGAACAAAGTTAGACATGTTCCACCAATGACAAGTACTCTGTCGCTAAGTTTTCTCATTTATAAGAGTTTCAGTTTCAAAGGTGAATGTGGAGTTATGAATGTCTACAAGGGTTTGAAGGTGGATCTGAAAGGTTCTAGTTGGTCAAGTTGCAGTACGGTTGAATCATCTGAAGATCAGAAGAGGATTAAGGTGATGAAAGTCGATAATGCTGATAATCCTACTGATTGTCTGGACTTAGTAAATGTTCTAGCTGTTAATCTGGGCCTATGGGGGGCATTCTGGAGCAGAGAGAGTTACGATACATCTGGAAAGTTTTGTTGCATCTGGTATCATCTGTTATCTGCTATTGGTTATCTGTTTCATTTTGGAGGATTCAAGTCAAGGTGGAGATTGTTAGAATATGACTTGAATCTGAATCCTTTTCTGTTTTGGATTTTATTGGATAATTCCAATTTTGTTTAGGATTAGGATAGTCCTATTCCATTCTTGTTTATGATTTTGTAGTTTGGGAGATCTACATAAACTCTCATCTGGGTCTATTTTGTAATATGTGTGAGATTTGAAGATATTTGTTCTGGTCTGAGAAATCTCTTCTGAGTCTGTTAATAAAATCATTTTCTGTTTTGTGGACATAGCTAACACATTGTTAGTGAATCACGTAAAATTATCTGTGTTCTTCTTTGATTCTTTGTTCGTTAGTTGCACCTGTCATAACAATATTTGCAATGGATAAGTCCTTGTTAAGGCAGATTAGTTCGTTGCAAGCTTTCGATAGTTCAACCCGACTAACTCACGTTTGGTCATCTCCAACTTATATCTCAAAGGCAGGACCTAAGGCAAAAAATAAAAAAATATTATAAGTTCCAAAATCAAATTCATTCATTTCTTCATCCAAAAGAGTACAATTGAAGGAAAAAAATCATACATTGTTGGGGCCTACAGTATGGGGGTTCACAACAGTGGCAGTCTCATTAATCTTCTCATGCATGGTCGAGGAACCATCCCTACTCTTCGAAGAGCCAGTGGGTTATGAATTCTTGCTTGATATAGGCTTCCCCAGGTCTTTAGGATTGATCTCTTGGAGCTCCTCAACAGTAACAAATTTATTCGACTACTTGATAAAGTCGAGCAGCTTGTAGTGGATACCCCCAACACTGGCCTCATTCCATCGAGATTTAACCTACTCATGGCCTTATCATCGATGAATTTGCGGAGTTCTTCGATGAGCTCAGGAGGAAGTAGAGGGACCAAGTGCTCAACCAGCTCGTTGAGGCCCATCTGCTTCAAGGACTTCAGAAGCCCCATCAACTTATTAGCAAAACATGCCAGCTAAGCATGTTAGCCCTCCGGTTGGAACTTCTTTAGCATCTTCTTCTCTTTTCCCCTTATCTTCTTCTGCTCTGTCTCGAGTTTCTTGTCAAGGCCTTTGGATTTTTACTGAATCGCCACATGCTCCTCCTCGAGCTTAAAACGCTCCTCTTAAAGTTTAGAGCGCTCTTTCTCAAGCTTGGAGTAATCCTCCTGCCAAATCACTTATGCGACCACTTCAAACAAACCTCTGAGCCGAGAGGGCACGCAGGTAGAAAACATTTATGAAGAATGCATACTACACTCAATGGCTGCAAGGACCTGTACCGCAGGACAAAAATGAGCAGCTAGAATCCCGTGGAGTAATTGAACAAACGTAGCAAAAACTCACAGGGGGTCCCCGCCAGCTTCTCCTAAGAATCTGAAAAAGTTGGATAAGTCGATACCGCCACCTAGGAGCGACCCCCCCCCCCCTCAATGGGAAAAGTCATCATATTTCTGCTTCTTGGTCCTTTCATCTGAAGCTTTTAACTGATCTTACAGTTCAATCACAGGAGTCTCAGTAACTTTCATCGAAAGGTCGACGGTTGACTAGGCATTTTTTATGAAATTCTCCTGGAGATCATTGAGAATGTCCATTTCTTCCACTGCATTAAGGAATAGATTAGATATCTTGCTGACAAAATTAAATGGGAAATAAAAATTTTAAGAAAAGTTCTAGCTCAGAGAACCTTCTGAAGCACCCAGGGAAGTTATTTCCCTAACTCCTTTGGAATCACCATGAGAATGAGAAGACACCTCCACAAATCCTTTTCTTTTTCTACGTTTTTAGGATGAAAATTGAGACTAGAGTCCTGGAGGATGACACAGCCCGGGTTTCGATGGGTCTCCGAGGTATAAATCTCTTCGTACAACCACTGTGGCCAGGCAAAGGACTTCACTCCCTTTACCTCAGGGCGATAGAGTTTGGCATCCAAGGCCTCCTGACCCCTAAGGAGCGCTACTTCCTCACGCATGTGATCAGGAATCAAATGCCCTCCCCGCTTCCTGACCTCAACTTTCACCTTAGAATTCCATTGAGGGGTTCGATAAGCCCCGGAACAGTCAAAGGTGAATGCCTTTTGTTGCCAACCCTTATTGTTTGAAATAGAAATGATAAACTGCACAACGGGGGTCTTATTAGACAAAGTGAATGTTACTCGAACATCCAGTTAGAGTGTAAAGTATATAGAACTTGAAACAACTCGTAACGAGGGATGACCCCAACATCCTCGCATCGAACCATGAAAGTCATTATTAGGACAATCACATTTAGATAGAGCTGGCCCAAGCTAACATCAAACTCTGCCATCAGATCATTCAAGAGGAGGGAAATGGAAAGCTCAAACCAGACCGAATATGATGGTTGTAAGTGATTGATCTCCCTACAGGTAGGGTTGAGGGGGACTCATATTCTTCTAAAACCCTAAGTCTAGCATCTAAGGGAACTCTTTAGTAAGGGGGAATCTTCTCGATAATCTTCTCTAGTTCGCTAGGAACAGTGTATTCCAAACCCAAGCTTTCCTTACTCGATAGATCCACTGGGGAATGACATTTATGGATAAAAAACTTTCTCCTCAAAGGGGCATAGGAGATAATCTTTTTCACCTCGCTAACCCCAGCGGGAACCCCTTCAAAATTAGGGCCTGATTAACCAATTGAACTGCCACCCACATCCTTATTTATCGAGAGCACTCTCGCTCCCATGTCACTACTCACTATCGGATGCCCAGATTTCACAAAACCCTCTCCCGGATAACTTGTTACTGAGTTATCTGAGCTAGTCGGAATCTCGCCAGAGTCTGGATCACTATACAGAGAACGGGATTCAATGTCCTCTGAAACAGTCTTCTCTTATGAACTCTCTCTAAACCCAACACGACTGCCAGAATTTGTGAGGGGTTGAGATTTGGGAAGATATTGAGGAGAAGAAACATTCGTAAATAGTGAATCGGGCTTGAAAAGGGAAAAAAGCCATGGAATAGGACTTTCTCGCAAAAGAAGAACGGGGCTGAGAACTAGAAAGAGTTTGAGACATGGAAGAGGTCTTTTAAGAATATGAGTTTACCTACAAGAAAGAAGAGAGTTAAATGGGGAAAGTGGCGATTGAGAGGGGAATAAAAAGGGAAGAGAAACAACGGTGAGTAATAATTACATTGAAATGCGAGAACCCTAACAAAGCGTGGTAAATTGTGAAAAGATACGTCCCCACATGCTTGAATTTCCCGTTCCTCTTATTCACACACGCCTTATGGAATTCATAAGGAGACGAAAAGGCTATCCAAAGAAAACCAAGTGTTCAACTGCTGACGAAATGTTATAATCATTTTTGAAGCCAAACTCATCAAAGACAAACTTATTCACGCACGCCTTATGGGATCGTTCAAAGGCACGACGCTTCGATAACAAAAAATCACTTGGCTTTTCTAGGGCTCTTAATTATGAGCTAAGACCGAGACCTTGTTGGGCTTCTGGCCCAATGCTTAGAATGGCTCACAGGTAACCTATTAAGGCTTTACACCAGGAAGCCTTATTACCCCTCGCAACAAGGAAAAAAGGAAGTTTAAGAATTATGCAACCACAATTAGGGTTAAGTAGGTATAAATAGGAAGGTATGTCACTATTTTTGGATTATGCACTATTAATCGGTGGTTCGATGAGATACTAACTTTATCATCGGAGTTTCTCCCCCCGGAACACTCTGGGGTCTGTTTGTTTTGCAGGTGGTGGATCCTTGCTAGCAGATCAATGCTGGGCTTCTGATCGGGTGAAGAGATGCATCAATACCATATTTTCATAATTTCTACAAATTGGCAATTTAATAAATCTGAACTTTACAATCAAGAAATGCAAAATTGGACGGTCATGTTCCTCATTTCTGTGAATCTGCAAAATTGGAGGAATATTAAGAGCTAATGTTATTTCCTCATGTTTTCATATTATTTCTTTTGCAATTTTTTTCATGCATATTATGAGTAGCTAATTAGTTTTTTGACATAGAATAATGAATGTTAGTTTTTACATCGTGGTGCCTAATTGCCTTATAATTGATTCTTGCATGTTCTTGATTGTTCTTTGATTAATTCATTTCTAATGTGTATAACCCTGATCAACTTGAATGTTGCTAGGATATTGCTATCCAATTTCCGCTAATACGTAATTGTTGGATGGGAATAGTAAGTAGCATTATCTTGTGAAAAACAACTAACTAGATAAGACTATAATAGCGATAGGGAATAGTTAAGTGTGCATTGCTATATGCTTTTACTTTGGTAGATGATATATCGGGTTCTTTTATTTCTTAATGCTATCAAAATATAATCTGGTTCAATGAATACTTTCTGGCGGTATTGTGGTAAGGAAAACAGTTAGTTAATTATAATTGATTGATTATCGATAAACTAAGAAAAAATTGGGGAGATTAAGCGTACTTAGTTTCCTATAACTGATAAATATGTAAGGACTGATTCATCATTGCGCCTATTATCGATATTAACAAGCATGAGTTATACTTAGCCGATATAATTCATATATGTATATATTTCTCATTTTTAGATTCATCATTTGCATTTTTAGTTATAGGAAAATCATTGAATTTAAGGCGTGATGGCTACACCAAAAAGGTTTTCAAAATTAATTGAAAATAAATTATAATTATCATTTTTGCTCCTCGTGGGATCGATTATTTTTACCGATATACTAATTAGTATTTTACTGAGTTTGCAGGTTATTTGACGAGTCAAACAATTCTCACTATACTTTTATTTTAATTTAGGAGTGGGTCTCCTGACAGGCGGCCTGTCCAAAAGCTTATGGACAAGCCACTTATTTCTTACCTTGTAGACTGCATTTCTTAAATTACATACAAAATTTAAAAATTTTGAAAATATTTTTTTATATCATATATTTTTATATTTTCAACTTCAAATACATATTATTACTTGTTTTAACTTATAAAATGCAATATTTAAATTTTATAAAAAAATTACAACTTTAAAACAAATGCCCCTAAGGACTGTACCTAAGGTTATGGGAAGGCTACTTTCCTGAGACTTTCCCTTAGGTTATTGCAGCGTGAAATATAAACACACATAAGCACAACAATTGTTTAAAATTGTGTAAAAAAAATATACGCACAACATTATTTATCGTGCCATAGAAAACTTATTTGGACATCTCAAAATTTATTTTAATGGTGCCATAGAAAACTTCTTTTCACACCATTTCAAAATTTACTTAATGATTTTGACTTTACACATATACACGACATTTGAGAATTTATTTCTTTTTTAAAATAATTCGTTTTCAATTTTCAACGTTTTAATGCACAATTAATGCACGCTATTTAAAAAATGGATTTTAATTAATGTATGTTTATCTGAATATTCGTTTTTGGCAAATTCTTGGGAAAAATAATCTTTCCATAAACTTATGTAAAGATAAGTTTAATTAGAACAATAAAAGGTAAAAGGTCTTAATTGCAATATTAAAAATGTATAATACGTGTAGTAGTTATAAAGTTTATAACCCGATTCATACTATCTAAAAATTTTATCTTCATTTCTTCTAATTTACATTTTAAACCTTGGTCTTTCCATGACTTATGAAAATACCGTCTTTCAAGAGACGGACTCTTGATTTTTAATTCATCTTCATTTCTCAAAGAGTCCGTCTCTTGAAATTTATATTTTCTTGAAATTTATATTTTAAAAGCTTACTCAAAATTTATATTAAATTCAAAAAGTAAGATGCATTTCAAATTTATATTTTAAAACAAATAATATTCACATAATAAAATAAAGCACAACAATTGTAAACTTTATAGTTTTGAATGAATATGCGCATGTATAATGTACTATTGTACTTCATAGTTTAGTTGTTTTTAAGAGTAGTTGATTTATTATAAAAAAAATATTTGTATGGGTGTACATAAAAATCATCATATGAGAATCGTTTCAATTAATCGGCTAATTTGGAATAATTCGGACGGATATAGAGTATAGAATAGAGTAATACTTAGATGCTGGTAAATGCTTCGTACTAAGAAAAGACCAATAGAGAAATGTTTTACATATCCCTCTGCATGCAAAATGATTCTTCAAGCATACAAAATGTCACGCTGCTTCGTAACTGTATGCTCTCTCTTTTTCCACTTTGAACTTTCTAATTAATTTTTTACGGTATCCAACAAGCATATTTAATCGTCTAGTTACATATAATAATTATACCAAATGTCACGCTGCTTCATAACTATATGCTCTCTCTTTTCCACTTTAAACTTTCTAATTGATTTTTTACGGTATCCAACAAGCATATTTAATCATTTAGCTACATATAATAATTATACCTATAAAATTAAGAGTTCATCTCTTGAAAGACGGTCTTTCCATAAGTTATGGAAAGACCAATGTTTAAAGTGTAAATTAAAAGAAATGAAGATAAAATTTCTGGGTTGCATGAACCAGGTTATAAATTTTATAACTTCTACATGTTGCATACTAAAATTTTAGTGTTGCAACTAAGACCTTTTACCTTTTATTATTCTAATGAAATATCGTCTTTCCATAAGGTTAGGGAAAGACCGTCTTTCCCAAGACTTTGCCTAAAATTAATGTTTAAAAAATAGATATTAAGATGAATCTAACAAGATCCCATATAATATTTTTATTATATATATATATATATTAATTTTTATTTAGCATCAAAGTTTACAAATGTTAACTTCCAAAAACTAATTAGAAAGTTTAAAGTGAAACGGAAAGAATATGATTCTGGACTTTTGCCTGTGCTAGTAAGCAGGTGGACGGCCCCTGTGATCAGCGTAGAAAGCTTGAGCGAAACAGATTACCGCATTTCACGTAACTTTTTTGAACTGCTCCGGTGATGGATGATCCTATGAACCGTTCTCAGATGATGCTCCATTTCTTCTGATTATGAGGATAGTATTTGTCCCCTTCCTCTTGCCCAACAAAGCAAAAGACCACATTGTTTGGGCGTCTACTACGCCAACAGCCTCCGTCTCAATTTCGTAGATGTTTTCATCCTCATGTATAACATTATACTCCCTCCGATTCTTTAGTGGCACACTTTCCATTTTTTTTTATTTTTTTTGTCAAATTTCTTCAATTTCACTCATTTTACTTTTTACGTTTAATTTTATCCATTCATTTTTACCACATAAATTCAAATACCTAAACATATGGTGCCACTAATAGTAAAACGGAGGGAGTATAAAAAAATTTATTATTCTTTTAAATTTTAAATTATTTGGGGATGAAATTAGGATCAAACTACTAATTACCGTGTATAACTTGGGTTGATATGTTTTTATATTGTTGGATCATAAATTTAATTATAGATGCTCACAATGATTAACCACGTTATAATATTCGCCCATTTTTATTTGTAACCACGAAATTAATTTAATTATTACTCGATGAATCGCTAGAGAAAATTGAAACATATTCTTTAGTTCAAACAGGGAAATGGAATAACATAATGCTCAGATGCAAAATATACCCTAGTATTCATCGGGAAGAAACTCATGAACATAATAAAGGAGGTATGCCAGCCACCATTAGAATTGCTCTTCTTCATAACGTGCTAACTTTTTTTTATCACCCATTATTTGGTTAGTATTACCCACTCATGAGTAGATTTGAGAATAGATAGTTATTATCCTCTATCATTTATTTAAAACTACGTAATTTTATGAATTTTAACATTGTGAAATTATCATCCGATCCGGTTTTTTTTCGGTAAATGTATAAATCAAGGTGCGTATTTTTTTTGTAAGTTTTATATAATGTCGTTCCAATTTTATTGGATGTCTTCAAATGGACAATTTTTATATCGGATGTCTTCAGTGTAGTAGATTAAGTGATATTCTCAACCAAATTAGGTTGGGTAGGAAAGGCGATCAATCCGCTCGCCCTCAGCTGCCCATACCAGCCCACACCCAGGCCATCGTATGAGAGGTAAATCACGGTAGCCCAGCACCAGGACCCATGGGCTTGGCATTGCCTCGGTGCGCACAAGGGAGAATTAGGTTGTGTAGGAGAATAGATGAGTGTTGGCATTAAAAACGATATTAATAGAATCAGCACAACATTTAAATGATTGTACATTTCTGTCTTCAAATGGACAATTTTTATATCGGATGTCTTCAGTGTAGTAGATTAAGTGATATTCTCAACCAAATTAGGTTGTGTAGGAGAATAGATGAGTGTTGGCATTAAAAACGATATTAATAGAATCAGCACAACATTTAAATGATTGTACATTTCGAAATCGAAATGTGCTTTTAATACCTTTTCAGTTCTCAAAACCATTTTGTTAATGAAGTGTTGCGCAGGAGAATAGATGAGTGTAAAAACGATATTAGTAGAATCAGCACAACATTTAAATGATTGTACATTTCGAAATTTGCTTTTAATACCTTTTTAGTTCTCAAAACCATTTTGTTAATGAAGTAAGTTGGTGTACACATGAGTCGAGTATTTAGTTTTGATGGGTGTTTAGTTCTAAAAATGATCTTATCAATGTAGTAAGTTGGTGTACCCATCGATAATTTATTTTAATTTGGTCACATTTTCAATAGAATTTTATTAGTGTAGTAAAGTATTGTTAATTATAATTTGTTATCCATTTTAGAAATTTGTGCAGTGGTTGAAATATCAAACACTCTAGTGTTAACATTTTGGTATATAATAAGTAGAGTGAAACTAAAAGAATCATTTAAAAAATCATTGAAATCCATTACAACATCCCCTCTGAACCCTATTACTAATCTATAATTGCATAAAAAAAATATATAATCATCCACTCTGTTTTATCGTGGATTAAAAATGACTTATAATCACACCATTTCAGATTAGAAGATTGAATATTTTATTCTCTACATCTCTACTTTTACATATGTACACAGTATTCAAGAATCTATTTATTAATTTATTTTAATTTGGATATTAATTCGTCCCCATTTCTCAAGGCAACCTCATCAATGTACCTAATATTATCCGATTTAATTTTTATTCGTATTTCATTTTCAATAAAATTTTGGTAATGTGGTAACTTGTATCCTCTTTAATTAAAGTCGTTATTGTATACTCGTACACATCATTCACACATCATTCGAAGATTAAGTTGTTGTAGTTGGTCTTCAATTCTCAAAACCATCTCATTAATATAATGGTGTACACCTCACTTTACAATTTATTTTTAATTTATATTTTATTGGTAATAGAATATATTAATGTGGTAAGTTTTACGGTAAGTCTTCAAATTTACTTTGTACGTTAAATAATGAAATAATTGCGACGTTGATGAATTCATTTGAATCGGTATAGTGGTTGAATCATACCGAAGTGTAAAGATCAAAATTAAATAGTATATAAATTTTTGTTCGATTTTCTATTCAAGTTTTAAAAAAAATTTGTGTTCCGATATAATCGGGCTAAAACTTGATTTTTTTTTCTGGAAATTAAGTTAATATACTATGTTAGATTTATTCGTCCCTAGTATTATTCTATAATGTTGAGATTGATTTTTCAAATAATTTCTACTTTATTATTTTTAAAATTAAAATTACAGTTAAAAATATTTTACACTAAAACTTTTAAGTAATAAAATAAAATATATTAAAATTTGATTCCGCTCGAATCTAAATTGAAGTTATTTCTATTTTACTGTATTTTTAATTATTCACCCAATCATTCTTGAGTCCGTCTCTTGAAAGACGGTCTTTCCATAACTTATGGAAAGACCAAGGTTTAAAGTGTAAGTTAGAAGAAATTAAGATAAAATTTTCGGGTTGCATGAACCGGGTTATAAATTTTATAACTACTACATTTTTCATACTAAAACTTTAATATTGCAATTAAGACCTTTTACCTTTTATTGTTACAATCAAACCCCGTCTTTCCATAAGCCTATGGAAAGACCGTCTTTCCTAAGACTTTGCCATCATTCTTTGGGTTATAGCTCAATTCTACGTAAAATTTCTATTTGAATTATGTGGGCCGCTGAGGGCGAGCCACGAACAACCTACAGCATAAGTCATGGCGCCTTCCTATAAATATAAATGCACACTACATTCTCACCAGTTTTTTTTTAATTGGGCAATAACTCAAATGAGCACACAATAAAATCTCTCCCCTTATCCTTGGTGTGAATTGAACCATGACCTCATGATAGTAACACTAAACTTCAACCTTCAATTCTCACCCGTTATTCCTTTTACTCATCACTCTAGTATATACTCTCTCTTTTTTTCAAAATTTAAATGGATTATGGGTTGATTCGTAATTTTATGAAAACATTTAATTCACGAAATCTGGTTTTGGTGATTAACCGAGATCATTTACCATTGTTGTAATTAATGGGAGTGATTTAATTTTTATTTATTTATTACCATGAGATTTCTATAACTTCAAAAAAAATTTAAAATATACTCTCTCTGTTTTGTTATTTATGTCACACTTAATGTAAATTGATGTTTTCTATTATTTGGAACACTTTTAATTTTTGGCCAGATTCCTTCAATTTCATCCACCCATTCTATATTTTACTTTCTACCCTCAATTTCAGTCACTCATCTTCTTCACCTAAATCAAAATGGTACCATAAATAGAAAAATGGAGGGAGCATTATTATACATAAAATAATTATAATTTAACCCTCAAAATTATTGGGATCGAATTTTTCATGATATGTGCAATATCGGTCAGCCATAAACCCCAGTTACTGGATCTAATCCTCCCAACAAGTAAGAAATTCCGCATATTTTGACCAATTCAAGGTAAAAAATGGAGTTGCCCCTTCGACAAAACTCGGATGAAGTTGAGCCAAAAAAATTTAAGAAGTATTAGATAAGGATAAATTGTATATTTGAAAATATTTTCAATTATATTTAATAATATAAAATATAACCACTAATATAACACTTATCCCTATTCGAGTAGAGAATTTGTTGGAGTAGATTCAGATGCAAATCTAATAACAAAATTGTTATTAAATTCAAAATATAGTTACTAAATTAATTACATAATAAAATAAAGCACGAGAATTATAAAAGTTATAACTTGGAATTAATAAACACCCCATATAACTTGCCTCTTAACTAAGTTGTTTTATATTTGCAGTTTAATATTACGAGCAGTTTATTTGCTATCAAAATAAACTTACACGTATGGTCTAATATATTTTAGTTTTTATTATTCTAATTAAACTCATATTTCCATAAGCATATGAAAAGATCGTATTTCCAAGACTTTGTGACTATTTATTAATAACGAGATAAATTTAATGAATCTTAACCTTGTGAATTTATGTATACATTAGTTTTATTTTTTTTAAGTTGTAAATACTCTAGTATAAATATAATTCTTTTTCTATTATCCTAACTTTAAAATGTTAAACTTAAGTGATACTTTTGAGTTGGTTGGAAAAATGAGCAATGGCATTAAAATAATTTACTCTTTGCTTGGATCAACTCTTAAAAAATAGGTTCAAATGTGTGTGGCAAATGGAGTAAATCAATTTTAAAAAACGTGTAAAACGATTAACATGAGCCCACAATCAGTACAAAATAATCCGAAGAGTATGAATACATTAAAGAGATGAAATACATTTCAGCCATGCATAATGTTAAAGAGATAAAATACACTTCAGCCATGCATAATGTTGCACCATTAAAGATATGAAAAGCATGCGTAGACATGCTCAGCAATGCATAATGTAATACCATGAAAGAGATGAAAAATACTTGTACATATTATAATAGTTGCATAAGCCATGAATATGATTGTATATAAACTTCTGCACCATTATAATATAATGATGGAGAGACAGATGTATGGTAATGCATTACCACTTTTCCCTTAACTAATGATGGGAAGTTTAGATGGACTGAAAATCACCCTTCCAAGATAAGAGCTAGTAATTCTTACAATAAAGAGGCCTACATTAAGAAGAAATCAAAGACAAAGTCTCCCCAAGAAAACTACATACATGTATATAAAAGAAGAGCTACCTCCCTAAATTCAATAGCAACAAAAATGAAAATGGAGTCATTCTAAGGTTCAGGTTGAACATTTCATGGGACTTCATAATCTTGTATAAATAGCATTGTTTTGTAGAGGAACAAAAAAAACCATCTTAGCATTACCATTTCCTTCCTTCCCACACAAACAAACACGTTTCCTTACTCTTTTTAAATAACTTTCATATCACCTAGAGGTATTGAGTTTGTATCCTATCTCGGTTTGCTTCCCACCACAGCTTCGCGTGCACCTCGCCAAACTTTTCCCGACTGCACAAAGCAAATGACATATCATCAAGAAATGCAAAATCGGACAGTTCTGCTCCTCATTTCTGCGAGTTTGCAAAATCGGAAGAACAATCTGATCTAATGTTATTACCTGAATCTAACACGCCTGAGCTCCCGGGTTCCATCAGCCAACTGTCTGATTGTGATGTATACACCAGGCTCATCTTGCTCGATCCATTCAGACTCCATGTCACTGGCATTGCTAATGGAAGCTGACGCTTCATCCCTGGATGAAGTCGTTGCTCTGGATGGATCCATACCACCAGGAGGATAAGCGCCCGATCCAGACATATAATACTGACTGCTGCCATGGTCTAAATGGTGATCAGAAGGAAAGTAGCCCTTGCTGCTCCCAGTAGGTTTGTAATAGTTTCTAGTTGCTGGAGTCATCATCGGGCTCTCCCGTGCAGATCCAAGCCTCGAGTAAGAAGAATCCCTCTAAAATTAAAAGAAAATTAAGATTATAGGATCAGAAGAAAAAAAAACAATTCATTTGCTTTCTTGAAAGCATATGAATAATGAACATCAGTTAAAGGGAAAATGTTGTGTTAAACATTTGTCGAACTTTATGATATGGATCATCTGCGAATGTACTAAACTACAGTAAACCTAAGAATCATGGAAGTAAGAGAGTAGAAGAGACTGATTTTACCCCAGCCTCTGATCTAGAAGGAGTGTCAAGGGCTTGCTTATTGAATCTCTGGACATTGTATAGCTCCATGATTCGATCATAATTCTCACCCCACCAGCTTTGAGCTTGCAACTTGTTGAACATCTCGCGGCTATGAAATTCAAAATGACCCAATCAGTGAGAATGATCTCAAGACAACAATCAACAATGAAATGAAAGGAATTTGGACATATCAGAACTTTCTTTCGTGGGGATGTTTCCAGGCATGACATGAAACATGGGACCTGATTTCTCCATGCTTCCATGTGAGAGGTTTTGGTTGTTATTAAAGTCAGTACCAATTTTAAGCTACCAAAGGACCAGCATTCATGTGACTAAGACACAACTGACTAAATTTTGACAGTTGTTAAGAATGAAACAGTTGATGATTCATTTAAGGTACCTGAAACGTATTCTCTTTAGGTCATTTCCACCATTAGGGAGGGACACAAAAGTGATTTGAACCCCAGGCTCAACTTGGGCCACCCATTCTTTAGGCTCATCTTCATCTTCAAGCACCACATCACCAGATTGCGCCGAGATTGACACTCCCCCTGGAGTCCTGTCGCCACCACCAAAGGCAGTGCTGAATCTTGAATCGTGCCGGGTACCCGGGTGAGGACCGCTTCTCGTGAAATCCCAAGCTGGGGTGGAGGAATTCGAGCTTCCTGGCTGCATGTAAGGATATGGAACTCCCTCTGATATTGTGTCGAAATCTGGATATGGCCTATGTGCTTTCTTGAAACTAGGACTTATGGTAGCCTTGCCCTGCTTGCTATTACCAGATACCTTTAAAGCCATATCTTTAATCTGCACAAAATTGGACATAAATTTAGGAAAATCTCCAAGTGCATATTCACCTCAAGCTATTCAATGTAACAGTTCCAAGATTCCATTTTTTCTCAAAGATTTTTTCCCTTTTCTAACGAAGTGTGCATAACTTAACATGGTATATTCAAGAATCAAGACAAGCAGACAAATGGCAAAGAAAGTCAAACAATGTTGCATATTTTTAGTAGAGCACAATGGTCCAAATTAGACACTCAAGCATTCAATATCCTCCCAACTCACCTGGCCTAATGGCACTAAATTGTTACTGCCATGCTGAACCACCACAGTTGGTGGACAAGATTTCCTTGGTGGGTCAAAGTCATGTAGACAAATTAGACAAGCCTTTTCCAAACATGCGTCTAGTCCTTTATCAACCTCCCCACTTGAGAAAAAGGATAATAACTTGCTCTCATTGTAATCCATTCTCTTCCAAATTGACACAAAAACACACTAATAATACAAGTAATCCCTAATCCAACTTGTTACTTCGATTTTATAACTCATATCTTATAATTGTGTTCCGTCAATAACCTTATAAGTTGCTCATACACATAGGGCGTCACATTTCTATCCTATCCATAGCAAATGAAGTAGTTTATAAGTCATTGCTGGCAATCGTTTCCACTCAAGACACATTGCATCGTTTATTAAAAATCGACATACTCCTCTCAGACCACCACACCCCACCACCACCATCCAGATGGGGAAAAGCCATTATTGTTGGTATTCAATCATAGAAAGCAAAAGTTGCTGGCCCTCAAGCCCCCACCCCCAGCCAAAGGCAACTATTGAGGAGGTTCATAAAATCAGTGAAATCTGAGCAAAGGCCGCCCTATCTATGACCATATCATGGCCTTTCACCTCCAAAGATCATACTTTTGTTTTGCAGGCAGAGTGACACAGTACTAGTGTAATAAATTTACCAATCCCAATGCAATAAATCTTTTGATTCAAAATCACACAATAGACTACACACATTAGGGTGGCTTAGTGGCAGAGTGCCAGTCATCAAGTTATGAACTTTTTTCCTCAGAAATCTAAACCAGACCCTACAAACTATAAACTCAAAACAACACAGCAGACCTACTAGCTAACCTAAACTAATCCTAGCCATCATCATCAAAGCATTAAAACCAGGATGTTAATGTCTTGAAAGCCCCATTTTGATCCTCCCAATTCTTTCTCAAAGAAGAAAAAAAAGAACGGAACCCTCCTCCTACCTCTGCCATTTGCATTGCAATGAATTCTAGGCCTAATTGAGTAACACATTAAATGAACAATCCCAAGATGAGATTTTGCGAGATGATTATATGGTCATTACACATTATAATCCATTCAAACCCCTTTCCCACAAAAAGGTAAAAAAGAAAGTTAAAGATGAAGAGGAATGGAATGGGACCAAACCAAACAAAACCAAGAGATTAATTTGTACACATGATCCAAGGTATAGTTCCACCATATGTCCCACTTTAAAAGCTTTCATTAGCTGTGTGTGACTGTGAACCATTCCACATTGGACCAAAACAGCAGAACCAAAGCACTTCTTTCTCCATTAAAGGAATCTTCACATCCCCATTTCTCAATCCATCCTTCCCACCCCTTCTCCCTTTTATCAAGAATCAAGAAATACCAAACCCTTAAAAGGAAACTACAAGCAGTAGACTACTATTCAGCTCAAACATACATACACAACATTAATTTATTCTGGGAAGTGGGCCCCTTTTAAAACAAAAAGGGCAAATGGTGGGACCCACCAACAGAGAGGGGAAGGAAGGAAAGCACCGGACTGGATTCTAAGCTGTCTGTTTTTGCAAAGAAGTGTGAATGGAGAAAACAAAATGGACGAAAAGAAAGAACAAATTCATGCAAAAATGTGAACTTAATAGGCTTAGATTAGAACCTGCGCCGTCAGGCTTTTGACGGCTTCTTTCGTACTGGGCGTCCCACGCGGGCTCTCGTCGTCACGGTCCTCTCTTTGCTTGGAGCACGTTATGCACGTCAACATCTTTACCTCAAATATCCCTCTTTTTTTCTGTAACAAAAACAAAACCAGGAAGATGCTTAAAATTGCAGGTTTGGTGGGAAAGAACATAACTTTCCTTAATTTAGTGGAAGTGGGATTTCAAATTTGACGATTTCTTAAAAAACAAATAGAACCCAGATGGAAATTATTCAAAAAGAGGGGATTTTGCGGATTACAGGGAGTGATTAAATAGTGGAATTATGCAATAATTATTATAGTGGCTGTTGTGTGTGCTTTACTATACATAGCAACCCCATACGAGGATAAAAGAATCAAGAAACAAAAAAGCAGAGATTTTGGGATAATCCCACAAATCACAGCCGAAGTTTCTCTCATTCAATCTCCCCCATCATTGCATCGCCTAAAACACAGACAGCATTTAACATCACATCACTCCCCCAATAACCCAAATTTGATTCCCCTGTTTCCATTACACACAGCCACACACTGAAACTCCACAGTCCACACACCTAGAAATGAACGGACAAATGCCCCATTTCAACTGCATGGCATTTTTGAGATCCTTTTGCTATGTTTCGAAACGTTTTCAAGAGGGGATGGGGAAATGAATGTCTGAAGAAAGGGAATAATGAGTGCAAAGCGTGTCGAGGTTTGAAAGCGCTTACTCTGTGGACAAACAGACAAAAGATGGAAAAAGAAAATGAAACGTACTGCTACTATCACTATACTATGCCTCTGAAAACGACCCTCCTTACACCCCTCCCCTACATTACACACGCTCTTTTCTGACTCCCTCTTCCTCTGCCTCTTCAGTATCACAAATCACGGTCGAAAACGTGGTTTTCTCATCTTTTTTTCCCAGAAGAAACAGTAAAAACAGAGGACTCACCAATGGCAGAGAAAACAGAGGAGGAACCGAGGAACAGAGCAGTTCTGAAAGTTATATTTCACTCCTTTCTTTTTGTCTGGGTCCGGATTTTTCAGAAAGAAGGAGAAGAAACGGAAGAACCCATCTGAGAGCCACGGAAAACGGGTCTCCGGTGGAATTCCGGCCAGTGACAAAAAATGGAGGAAGACAAAAAAATGATTTGGGGTTATCTGGGTCTTACGTTATGAGAAGAGAAGGAAAGCACAAAAGAGGAATGGAGACAAAGAAAGGGAATAACTGGAGAGAGTGTAGTGTGCATTTATAGAGAGGCGCCATGCCGTCATGAGTCGCCGTTATTTAACGGAACGACGAGGAGTTGTACTTCGCGCTTCTGGGGTTGTACTGTCTCTATGTGTGGGGACCTGCGGAGAGACGGTCTCGATGTCC
Organism: Rubia yunnanensis; assembly: GCA_037428765.1. Lineage (NCBI taxonomy): Eukaryota > Viridiplantae > Streptophyta > Magnoliopsida > Gentianales > Rubiaceae > Rubia > Rubia yunnanensis. Next base: position 10,749,265 of record CM075064.1, read on the forward strand.
TAGGACACCGTGGCCCCACTTGTCTAGGGAGATGGTGCCATGTAGGATACGGTGATTGTAGTTTAAGGGTAATGGAGGAGGAATTCCACCTAGAGAAATGTGATTGGCTGTTTAGCTGTCTTATGGGGATTAATGGCTTAAATCAGATTTAACATGGGAGTAGAGCATTGGGAATAGTAAAACTGTTCTGCAATCGTTTTTGTGATTTTAGTTTATCAAATATCCAATCTCTTTCATTAACATTATCAACTGAAATTATAAAAAGTTTATTTTATTTTTTTCTCCATGGTTAAAATTATTTTGCAACAACTTCATTAATCTCACTTGATTTTCTTTATCATACTCATTAATTATACCTTTAATATTTAATTTAAATAAATTTACCTACTCAAATAAATTGAGGCAAAGTCTTGGGAAAGACTATATTTCCATAACCTTATGGAAAGACGGGGTCTAACTAGAATAATAAAAAGGTAAAATATTTTAGTTACAATATTAAAAATTAATTGTATAACGTGCAGTAGTTATAAAATTTATGACCTGATTAATGCAACCCAAAATTTTTATCTTAATTTCTTCTAATTTACCGTTTAAACCTTGGTTTTTCCATGACTTATGAAAAAACCATCTTTCAAGAGGCGGACTCATAAATTGAAATGTGAAATTTAATACTCCCTCCATCTCAGCTTAAATTACAACATAATCATTTCAGACCGTTCGAGAAACATGTTTGACCGTTAATATGTTTAACTACGTATAATAACGGAAAACAAAAAGTTACTTTCTAGAAATTACTTGTTACGACGAATTCAACAATATTACATATGATAATATTATATATCATATATCTATTTAAATATGCGGTCAAACTTTGATAGATAATAGTTTCATAAAGTAAGTGAGTAATTTAAGTTTGGACAGAGGGGTACATTTGTAATTTTTGAATTGAATTGGTTTTTCAAATTTTCATATTAAAAATAATTTCAATTTATAAAAATAGTAAAATGAGGTTAAAATGAACCCTTTTTTTTAAAGAATGTAATTTCAATTTTGAAAAATAACCAAAATATAATTTCGAATTTTAAAAATAAAAATCATAGTATTTTTTAAAATTTTAAAATATTGCAGAAATTAATTTTTAATTTTCAAATATTCAATTTTTTTTAAAAAAAAATCAATTGAAACACATGGCACCACATGATTGGGCCACATATCCCATTCATAGAAAAAAAAAATTTAAATGGGAGACAACTGCTACCACATGACAACTCATTGGAAATAAAATGTCCTGCGCATCAGCGCGGGCCCACTATTTCATGTGGGTTCTAACCACTTTTGCAGTGGGAATGGTTGCAATTTTGAGCTACCACCAATTTCCAATATATTGGAACCCTTTTAGAATCCCAATTGTGGGGTTCCAAAGTTCTACTTCGGTTCTAGGGTGGTTCCATTTCGTGGTTCCATTTTTGAACTTGAACCACTCTTGAATCACCATTGTACATGCTCTTATGCATGTTTTGTTAAAGTCTGGTATGAAATTGTGTCATTGATTTAGATTAATGTGTAATATAATAAATTTTTATTAGAGATAAGCTTTAATTTTTATACAGTTTGGAGAACATGAGGGATTTTCTAAGTGTAAATATCATTTCTAGGGTGTTCGGGACAAATAATTGATAAATTAATGATCCTGAATCATAAGACTCTCGCGTGTAAAAAATTCAAGTCAGAAAAATTTGCGGATCACTTTTTCTTACCATTTTCGCGCAATTCATGCATTTTTACCACCAAATTTCATTTCACATAATTGATGTTTCAAAAAAACCTTGTGATATTTTTTTTTCAAAACCCCTTGAAATCATGTGTTTGAAAGCTAACTATTGATCTTTTAAGGTAACTCTTGTGTTTATATGTTAAGATTTTAATACTCCGTACATTTTGACAGTGGTTAATGACATTTTACTATCTTAAATTTTAATTTGTACTTTTTCATCGGTTTATAATTTATTTTTTTCATTTTGATTGGTGTGAAAGTTTTTTGATGCGTTCTTTAAAAAAAATACTAATATTGATGTTTCTTTTTTTTAATGTTATATTTTGAGATAGTTTCATGTTAGACCGACTGACAGTTAGACTAATCATGGAAAACCTAATTTCAATAATTTTTAGGATCAAATAAATTATTTATACATTGCGATTTATTTTAATAGTTTTTAAAATTATAGGAAACTCATTGCAATAAATTAAATAAAAATGTCAAATCACTTCATTAATTACATCAATTATAAAATGACTACATCTAACCGTCAGTCGGTCTAAAACAAGACTTCGTATTATATTTTGATTTATACAAAAACTTGGGTGGGACGGTCTCACCTAATGTTATGGTGAGACAGAATGTCTAAATATAATAATTTAAAGAAGATGGGAGATGACATGATTTTTTTTTTGTAAATTTTTTTTTGGAATAACGAAGACTTCTCATCACCAAGAATTCAGTGACGTACAAGCGATCTATCGATCCATCTATCATTTTTCCCTATTTACGATCCCTACCGGATTCTAACATCAAATTAGAACATTTTCCTCTCAACTTTGTACCTAACCATGCCCTATATACAATGGTTTCTAAAATGCTATCTCCTCCCGTTGGTGCGCTCTCCCAAAACAGATATCATTCCTGCAATTCCAGATGTTGTACATTGTTTTGCAATCGCCATCTTCGTAAGTCTGCTCTGACATCCTTTTCTTCCTTTGTAAACTGCTTTCAACCATTCCATTTCATGCTCCCAATCACTCGGTTGTCTATTCCATTTCAGCCATTTCAAAACTTCTATCCATATTTTCCTTATTTTCAGGCATTCAAAGAACAAATGATTTATAGCTCTTCATTGTCACAGAAAGAACACTGTTTACCTTTATCAATTCCCATCTTCAATAGTCTATCTTTTATTGCAAGGCATTTTTGACAGCACAACCACAACGTAAAGATAGCTTTTCGTTTAGCTTGGTTGTTCCAGATAAGATACCTCCAGTTTGCTCTCATCCCCTCTCTTCGTGTCCATTTGTAAATCTAATGCATTTTGAATTTTCCTGGTTCACATATCTGCCCCCATATCTGGTTTCCCTTGATTTTATCCCGTCACTTAACTGCTTTTTTATCACCCTCGAACAATTAGCCAGAAACTTAACATCCATCAGGTCTCCTCCTTTTATGTAGTATGAGCGTATCCAACGTACCCACAATTTTTCTGGTTTCTAGCTCAAGTTTTAGAGCATCTTGATCAGGCTGGTTTCGTTCCATTCCAGCAGAGAAATTATACTAAAGCCTTCATCCTTCCTCTGATTACAAATTTTTCCCATTCCGCCGGAGCCTTGTTTGTAATTGTCTCACCCTCGCTCCATAAAAACAATCGACACAAAGCCTCAACGTATTTAAGAACTTTCTTAGGCAGTGGAAAACATTACATCCAGTAGTTTGTGATTGCAAAAATGACACTTTTGATTAACTGAGCTCTCTCTGCATAGCTGAGAATTTTAGCACTCCAGTGCTTAATTCTAGCTAGCATTTTGTCAATTAGGGGTTGGCACATGCTTACTATTAGATGTTGACTACAAACGGGGATGCCCAGGTACTCCAATGGGAGTTGCCCTTCTGTAAAGCTAGTGATTCTTTCCATCTCCATTTTCTACTCATATGTTACTCCTCCATAGTACATTCTGAATTTTTTAGGATTCACTGTTAGGTTGTAGATCTTGCAAACGTATTGAAAGCTTCCATCATTACCTTGATTGACTTAGTTTTCCTTTTTGAAAAGAGGAGCAGATAATCTGCAAAACTGAGATTGACAATTTTGGGTTTGCCATACTTCTCGTGATACTAGAACTTACCATTTTCCTTCAATCCCTGTAAGCATCTGTTAAGGTACTCCATGATTTTGACAAAGAGCAGGGGTGATAGCAGGTCACCTTGCCATAGCCCTTGTTTTGCTTCAGCCAGTCCAAAGACCTCTCCATTTACAATGTACCTGTAGGAAACCGTAGTAACATAAGTCTTTACCCAATCCACGAATATCCTTGGCATGCCCAGTTCTTTCATAATACACTCCAATGCTTTCCAACCCACCGTGTCATAAGCTTTCTACAAATCCATTTGTACCATACATTTGGCTCCTCCTCTTTTCCTGGTGTAGCCTCTGATGAGTTCATAGGCCAGTAAAATATGGTCATGGATATTTTGGCCAGGGATAAAAACTGCCTGACTTTCATTAACAATCTCCCTTATAACCCCATTCAGCCTTCTTGTTAGTATTTTAGATATGATCTTATAGACTGTCGTACAACACGAGATCGTTCTAAAATCCTTGACTTTCACAGCTTCTGAAATTTCAGGTATCAGAGTAACAATGGTGTTGTTCACAACCCTGTACATCTTTTTCTTTGCAAAGAACTCCTTCACTGCATTGACTACATCAGTCTTCATCACACTCCAGTTCTATTTAAAGATTTTTGAGGTGAAGTCATCCAACCCAGTGGCTTTGTTTTCCCCAATTCCTTTAACTGCAATCCATATTTCAGCTTCAGTCACTGGGGCTATTAACCTTTCACAGCTTGCTCTGCTCACTGTATTGTCTTTTCTTATGATGTTTAGATCAACCCATTCTGTTCTCTCAGCTTTCCTGCCAATTAGCTGTTTGTAGAAATCCAACACTTCCTCCATGTCCCCGTTGATCTAGTATTCTTGTTCCATCCTCCTTCTCAAAATATTTGATACCTATTTGTTAGTTCTTGGCCTTGACTGTAGCATGGAAGTAGGCATTGTTGCCATCTCCTACCCTTAGCCAGTCCTCTTTTGGTCTTTGCATAGCCAGTTTCTCATCCAGTTTTGTCCACCTGATCACCTCTTCATTGCAGTCTGCTACTGCCCGAATCCTTTCCCTGTTCACTCGGTTAAGTAAAAAGTAAAAATGGGTAAGTAAAAAGTCGCACAATCAATAAATTTATTTAATGTTGCTGAAATTTACTTATAAATATTAAGAACAAATGTACAACTAATTTTGAAAATTTTAGAACTATTAAGCATTAAAGGTGGGGGTCAGTGGGGGCACATACCCCCAATGTCCCCACCCTAGATCCGTCGATGTGTTTAGGAGAAGCTAATGTGTAATTACCTTTTCAATTTCAAGCAAATCCACATTTACAACTTCAATGCACTCTATTGCGTACAACATTACGTCATAGCCGCATTCCCATGTTTGTGTTTGTTTCTTGTACTAAGTTAAAACCACATTAAACTTGTAACCTATAAAAACACCTAAATAAATCACTCTGGAAAAAGAAAAGAAATTTTTCTAATTTATACCTTGATTTCCACCACCTCAAATATCATTCCATGAACTTCAAAATTGTCCTTCATAACGGACTACAAAATCTTGACGAATGCTTCCGATGGTTGGAAGTGCAATGGGTCCATCCAATACACCCGTTTCTTTTTCGGAACAATCATGATCAATCGTCAATGATCTCTAATCAAAAAAATTAAAACAATGTTAATAAAACAGCCTAAATGATGTTTGTAAACATAATTTTAATTGTTAATATAACCTTTCAATGTAAGGCGCAATGACAAATTCCTTATCCTTCCTCCCAAGATTTTTGCGAATGTAATCGATTCTCTCTTACTTTGTACATCCAATTTCTTGAGGCATCACCGGGCACATGTATCTGACCAATACCTTCTTTTGATTGTACATAAAATACAAGTATCTTGAAAAGAAATAATTTTTCACATTAATTGTAAACAAGTGACATTAATAAATAGTGAACAAGAAATAAAAGTATATATAAATAAATGTTACTTACAAGATGTATTCCCTCTGTTTCTCTAATAGTGGCTCATCACTTTTGGTGTTATAATTTAGGAAATGCTAAATGAGTTGATGAAATTGAATTGAAAGAAGAAAACGTAAAATAAGTGGATGTATAACCTTAAACTTGCCATAAATAGAAAATGTAAATATAAAAGAAACATCCCAAATTAGAAAGTGTGTCACTATTAAAGAAACAAAGAGAGACAATAGTGTCTGATTAACTTTCTCACATTTCCATAAGTCCTCGAAATCACTCCATAGCGCTATGATATCTCGTTTCGCACCAACTACACAATCGTTACCCAAAAATGAGTAAGTCGAGTTAGTTTATGTGGTTGTAGAAAATTGTTTAACACTCGTACGAAGTGAGGTGAGTCTTTCGGGCCTTGTCCTCTTGAAACCAGTTGTCTAATTTTGTCCGGTATTATTAGACCGGTTTAGGTGTTTTGTGGACCGGTTTTGGTGTAGCTTGGACCGCTTTAGGTGTTGTTGGACATGTGACTTTCAAATGCTGATCCTTTATAGGATTGGCATTAATAAGATGATGCGGACACAAAAGAAACATTCCGAGTGCGGGCCCAACATTTTTGTATTTGCTGACGAAATTGGCAATAGAGCGCTCTTCACCAACACCTTATCCAGAGAAACCCTTGACAAACCTTCCGCAGTCGGTACTGTAATGATATCTCATTAACTCAGGCAAAACTCCATTGGCTACGTGAAGTGGTTTACCATCTATGTCTCGATCAATGTATAATTCACACACATGAGAACCCTACATCGCACCAATTATATTTGTCAACCATTTCAACAAAATTTGTATGAACGATTTAAAAAAGTTAATTGTTTAACTTTTTATCACTTGAGAGGATGGCCTTGTCGAGGTTTTTGGCCTCGTGATTAGGAGTTTGAATGATTGCCTTTTGATTTACCTCAACATCCTTGGGAGAATGGTGTGATCCTCTTGATGGCGGTGTCCAATCGGGTGTCAAATCATATAAGTTCTCGGGAATAGCAAGGACCATGTGTTAGATCAACTTTCGAATAAGAATGTCTTGTTGCTCAATCCGTTTCTCTTATTGTAGAACTTATTTTTGCAAAGTGTGGGTCCGCGATGGTTGTGCATGACCATAGTACCGAGTAATCCCAAACGGCTCTCTTTGGGTCATGAACCCTCTCTCTCCCCTAACACACCCCACGTGGTTGGGTTTTTTTGTAGCCTTAGTAAGTATGTTTTTCTTAAACGTGGGTATGAATTTCCACTCCAATTCATCATTCTTTATTTTTTCCTAACCATTACAATTACTGGAATTCGTTAGCTACAGTAAACGGGAAATATGGTAGAGAAGTAAAAACTAATGATGTAAAAGCTTACCACTCGTTCCGCAAATTCTTTTTCCTCATCCTTCCCGTACATACCCTTCTTGTTTTGTAGGGCTTTGAGGAATAAATCACACCGATCGATGTTATCCACATCCATTGGTCTTACACTTGCCCTTACCTTTTTTTGGTCATCCCGGCCTCGATTGCAATTTGAACATCATATTCAAGACGTTCTTCCACTAATTGCATTGACGTCATTACATACCCCCACGACTTAAACAATGAGGAACTAGATTCAAACCAGCTAAGCATTGTGTTTCTCTCCACGTACCCTATGTTAGAGACACGTCAACAATAAAGACACCTTAATCTAAATACTTTGTAAATTAAATATTTCATTACTAATGTTAGAATCATTCTCCAAAGCCCTCCTCTTGTGGATCTCCTAACTCTCTGGAAGAATGTTGTGTACATTATCCATAACCGATCACCCTTCTCCGAAGAAATACAGTTCCCAAACAAAGTATATTTGTGTTCCTGCCAACTCTTGCACATCATGGTCATTGCCTTCTTTCTTAAAAATTTTATATTCTGACAATCAATTTCGAAAGGTCTCTAAGAGGGTTTAGAACTATGGGAGTTAAAATAAGGGGAAAGTTAATATGTTCAATAAGATGTGCGAATAACACTATGATCATCAAGGGTACCTTGCATTCCATGCATAGGGTCTCCTTATAGTCTTTTGGCACCTCATGCCAACTACCGTTCCTTGGACAAACACTTTGCCGACTTGTTGAAAACCAATGTTGTCAACTCTTTCCTTGTCATCCTACGTTCTAGTGCTCTACAATGAGGTTTGGTTATTCCTCTCTCCCCGGACACATCATCGTTATCGCCACTAAATCCCAATCGTGAGGGTTGGGAATTCAGTGAACGCGATGGATCATCACACTATCACAAGAACCCCCATCTAGCACCATTTTTTTTTGTGTTCTAGCACCAATTTTTTGGGGTCTAAAAACCGTTGCATAAGTAGGGGGTGAAGCGGTTTCACCATTTTTTTAAAATCAGTGTTAATTTATCACCGGTTTTTTTGTTAACACCGGTTTTAAAAACAAGTGTTAATTTGTGCCCCGTGATAGAGGTTAGGCCCAAGAAGGCCATTGGGCTGTAGGTATGGATGTCCGGTTAGGGGAATATTTAATACTCTAACTTCATTACCGCATTTGTGGGTAATTAAGGGTGATAATTATGGAGTACGTTATTTAGGACATGGAGTATAAATACAAGGTACACATTTACTTATAAGTCATTCTTTCTTAATCATATTGAATGCTTAGACTAACTTAAGCATCAGAGTGGTGACCCCTGGAACCCCGGGAAAAGTTTGATTGCAAGTCAATTTGAGAAGAACCCAAGCCCACAAACCTGTTGGTGGTCGAAGACGCATCAAGTGGCACTTGTCTGTGGGGAAGACTAAATTGGATCAAGGGTTTGAAGAGTTTATGTCCACGGTAGTTTGAAGGAGTGAAAGATTTAGGTCAATAGGTACGGGGGCTGGATCTCCACCAAGGTTAACATCGGAGAATCCAGAAGGAGGAAACGATGCCCGTGTCAAGGATAGTGACATGGCTAATACTTAAACGATGGGAGCGGAGTTACGAGCATAACCTAGTACAGGCATATGCCACGAGAGGGGTTAAACCTCAGTGGTGATTGGTGCAAACACCCTGGTACCAATCCAACATTATATGCCCGGGCCCTCAAGGACTTTGGAAGTGATAGGAGAGCAAATATAGAGAAATACAAATCCCATACTCGAAAAAGTGGTTGATTCGAGGGATGGAAGGTTTATGAAGGTTTTAGGAGATTCGTATATGGAAGCCTATAGCCAACATGGGCAAGAAAATTAGAACGTGGGGAGGGCAGTCAAGATGTGGAATGAGAAGCTCAGGTCCTGGCTATGGCTGGTTACCGAATCACCCTTCCTCCGAGGGATGAATGAGTCACGATGGGGGCAGTACTGCCTTTGGGAATAACTACAGGGTAGGACTATCAACCCCAACCCCCGATAGCCTACCCTTATTAGAGATATGTTGGAGAACCACTACAGGCTAGGCCCCAGCCTTCCATTCCTGGTTATTCCCAAGGCCATGTATATGTGCTACCTCCGCTAGCCCCATCTGTTCCTACCCTCGACCTGGCCGGTCCAGGAGCGGCATATGAAATGATGACTACTTCTGGCACGCAAGGATATGGGAGTATAGGAATCAGCTAAGGGCTGTACAATCCTTATGTTCAACCGCCACTAGCATACCCGAACCTTCTACTGCACTGGATGAACCCAGGATACGGAGGAACCCAACATCTCTATATGCCACAGTTGGGTGGTCACGATAGGGGGCTAAACCTGTAAGTGGGTCAGCATGAACCCCCCTAGGATGAAAGTGAATCGTTAAGGAATTGGATAGGTTAGGTTGATCGGCCCCTTGGGCTAGGCTGCAGGGTCTCCTTTCAGCTCGGTGATCACTGGGGTTCAATGGCCAATAGAAGTGAAACCCCTGAAAGGACTTCCCACATAGAGTGGTGAAACTGAACCTCGAGAGTTCATACAAACATTCCTGGGCTTGATGAGTTCGAGGGACTTTGATGAGAAATTGACATCTGGTAGGCAGCTAACTTGTGGGAAAATGCAAAAAGTGGTTTAATAAGTTGCCGAGGGGATCGCTTCAATTGTATCGGGACTTCAGCGGAGCGTTATTGAGCCAGTACTCACAGAAGAAGAAGTTTACCAAAAATTTGTTAGAACTCTACCTGATGAAACAAAAGCCAGGGGAAAGTACGGATACCTTCTATCACCGATATGTAGACGAAAGTTTGGGGGTGATAGAAACGATAGAGAATGAGGTAATCCAGGGGTACCTGTTAGGGATGCAAGACCTGGAATTATACAAGAAGCAGAGTACTAATACTCCTAAGACATTGCAAAAACTTCAGGAGGTCGTGGAGCAATATTTGATGGAGAGGAGGTAACAAGAAGGAAAAGAGATAGACTTGCAGAGAAAGTGGGAGGAAATGTAGAGCATAGAGGGAAAAGGCCAATCGAGCCCATAAGAACACCATTCGAGAGGTATAATCTGTTGCCCCCAACACTCAGAGGAAGAACTCTGTCACAGATTTTAAGCATACATATAGGTTTGTTTCGGACACCTCCACCCTTGCAGAGTTTGCAAAACTTGGTTGCAACCTGGAGAGCAATAAAATTGGTACTATGATCATCACAGAGATTACGGTCATGACACAAGCGATTACATGCAGTTAAGGATGGAGATTGATAGGTGTGAGCGGGAAGGATGATTTTGAGGACAAGGACATAGGAACCAGGCTACCCCATCGAGGCCATGGATGAATCAATGGCAACCTTACAGAAGAAACAATAAAAAACAATAGAGGTAGAGGAGATAGAAGGCCTCGAGAATAGATATTCGAGACAGGGGGCAGGAAGGAAGGCAGGATAGAACCCGGAAGCAACAGGGGGGAAATCAGGGAAACCAAAATGGAGAAAACCAACCCATCTGAAGGGTAATTAACGGCATCAACGGCATAGCGGGAGAGAGATCCTTGAACGCTGTTATAAAGGCTGAAGCTCGAAGGGTTCTCGTGGAAGAGCCCAGTTATAAGAGGTTTCAACCGGATGAGACTGTTACTTTCTCGGAAGTGGATGTTATGTCGGACCAAATGCCCTATGCAAACCCCATGGTAATTTCAGCAATTATTGGAATGTCCTTGATCAGGAGGGTGTTTGTTGATGATAGGATCGGGGTAGAAGTGATGTCTGCTGAGTGTTTTGACCAGTTATACATAGGGCATGAAAATTTGAAAAAAATCCACTTCCCCTTTATCATGATTCACGGAAAATCCAATATTTCCCATGTGAGAGATAACACTACCCGTTCGAGTGGGGGATAGTGACAAGGGAGTGACCATCATGTGTAGTTTTGCTGTCGTTGATGCACCTTCCCCTTATAATGTAATCTTAGGAAGGCCATGGATGTGTCAGGTTTGGGCGGTCTGGTTTACCTACCACCTGATGATGAAGTTCCCAACTGAAAAGAGTGGCATCCATTTGAGGAGATCAGACTGTGGCACAAAAATGTAACCTAACGGTAGTGCGAGAGGCGAGGAAATGAAGGGATGTATTGGTAGTGCACGCAGAGACAGGATTAGCTGATACAATATATATATATATATATATATATATATATATATATATATATATGCCCATTCGAGATAAAGGGTTAGTAGCTGTTGGGAAAATAATTCCTGAAGATATGAAAAGATGACTGCTAGACTTATTAGGAAAGTATAGAGATGTGTTCTCGTGGGATACATCTAACCTGACAGGGGTCCATTCGAGTCTCGCATTGCATAGGCTGAATATCGACCCTTCGATTAAACCAGTGAAATAGAAGAGAAGAGTGTTCGAGCTGAGGTAATTAAAGAGGAGGTGGAAAAATTATTGAAGGCAGATGTGATCGAGGAGGTATTCTATCCTAATTGGATCGCCAACCCAGTTATGGTTCCAAAGGATGATAGAGCATGGAGGATGTGTATAGACTTTACTGACCTAAATAAATGCTGCCCCAAAGATAGTTACTCGTTTCCACCAATCGATAAGTTGGTGGAAGCCATCACTGGATACCGAACTTTGCCATTCTTTGACGCGCATAAGGGGTACCACCAAATTCTCATGGTGAAGGAAGATAGGGAAAAAATATCATTCATTACAGACAGAGGAACATACTGCTATGATAAGATTCCCTTTGGGTTAAAGAATGTTGGGGTTACTTATAAGAGGCTGGTCGATAGAATGTTCAGGGGACAAATAGGGAAAAACATGGAGATATATATGGATGGCATGGTGGTCAAAAGAAAGAGTTATGAAGAATTTTTAAAAGACCTGGAAGAAACATTCGGTAAGCATCGGGAAGCTAATTTGAAGTTGAACATGTCTAAGTGTGCCATTAGTGTGGGAGCTGGGAAGTTTCTCAGATTCAGGGTCTCAAAGAGGGGGATTGATGTAAACCCGGAAAAGGTCGAAGCTCTGAGGATAATGAAACCCCCCAATCGATAAAAGATGTGCAGAAGCTTACAGGATCTTTGGCAGCATTCAGCAGGTTCTTATCGAAGGGGGTAGAGAAGCAGTTACCTTTCTTTGATGTTCTTTGAAGGCAAAGAAGTCTGAGTGGAATGGTAAGTGTGATGAGGCATTCGAGCAATTGAAAGAGCATTTGGGGACATTGCCTACCTTGATAAAACCAGATAAGGATGAGACGTTGTACTTGTATATTTCTGCTTCATCGCTAGCAATTAGCGCGGCTTTGGTTAAAGAAAAATAAAAGGTTCAACACCCGATCTACTTTGTTAGCCATGCTTTGTAGGGGCCGGAGACGAGGTATATGGTTCTTGAAAGGTTGATTCTAGCTCTCGTGTATGCAGCCTGAAGGTTGAGACCCTACTTCCAGGGACATAAGATAGCGGTGCTCACGAACCACCCAATTCGAAAGATTCTGCTAAGGCCAGAGATTTCAGGAAGTATGATGAAGTGGGCAGTAGAATTAGGAGAACATGATATCCAGTATCAACCTCGAGTTGTGATTAAGGGGCAAGCACTAGCAGATTTTATAGTGGAAACTAAAAAACCCCTTAAAGTGTGTTTGGAGCCCACCCAGAATGAAGAAATAAGACAAAGAAAGATATGGAAGTTGTATGTGGATGGTTCATCACATTCAGGAGGAAGTGGAGCGGGGGTCCTACTAACTAGCCCCGAGGACAGAGATTACCCTTATGGATTGAACTTTTCATTTAAAGCAACTAACAATGAAGCTAAGTATGAGGCATTAATCACTGGATTGTGCCTCGCGAATGAGCTACAAATGTAGGAACTGGAGGTTTTCAGTGATTCTCAAATTGTGGTTCAACAGGTGAATGGAGAGTACCAGGCTAGAGAGTGTAATTTGCAGAGATACCTCAAAGTAGTAAAGAACTTGTTAAAATTTTTCAAATTTTATACATTGACACAGGTTTCGGGAGAAAACAATCATAAAACAGATGCTCTAAGTAAGCTCGCTTCTTCGGATTTGGGAACCCAATCCCAACAGCAACACCTCATGAAAATTTTGAGCAAGTGAAGTTTTGAAGAGCCTATAGTGATGGTGGTTGATGTTGTAAACTCCTGGATGACAACGTTCGTGACATATCTTCGAGAGGGAATTCTTCCAGAAAATGAAGTAGATGCTAGAAAGATAAGGTTGAAGGCTCAAATGTATGTGTTGCAAGAAGGGTTATATATAAGAGGTCATTTGCAGCCATTACTTCGATGTGTTAACTCTCACGAAGTAGATTACCTTGTAAGAGAGGTTCACGAAGGGGTATGTGGCAGCCATCAGGGATCTAGGTCTACAGCGAGAAGGCTCATTCGAGTAGGATTTTACTGGCTGACAATGTTCGAGGATGCAAACTGGTATATTCAGGCTTGCCATCAGTGTCAGAGACATACACCTATAAAACATGTTCCACGGGAAGAAATGAGAACCACCTATAGTTTGTGGCCATTTGACAAATGGGGAATCGATTTGGTGGGCCCTTTTCCGGAAGCGCTAGGAAAATTCAAGTACTTAATAGTGGCAGTGGATCATTTCACCAAATGTGTAGAAGCAGAGCCCTTGACAAACATAAGGGGAAACACGGTCATCTCTTTTTGCTGGAAAAACATTGTGTGCCATTTTGGAATCCCAAGGATGATCATCATGGAAAATGGAACGCAGTTTGCTTAACATCCCTTCAAGAAGTGGTGCGAGGAATATAAGATTAAGCAAAAGGTGACATCTGTTTACCACCCCAAGCCAATGGAAAAGTGGAAGTGACCAATAGAACAATAGTAAATGGAATACGAGCACCTCTGGAAGGGGCGGAAGGTAACTGGATATGTGAATTACCTAATGTGTTGTGGGCATATCGGACAACTGAGTCCTCCACTACTGGAGAAACACCTTATAGCCTTGTATATGGCTCGGGAGCAGTAATTCCTGCAGAAATAGGAGTTCCTAGCCCAACGATGATGGCTACTGCAGATGAGATAGTGAATCAACAAAAAAGATATATGGATCTAGTGGAGGAAATGAGAAAGCTAGCTTCTCTACTCGAGGCTAAGGTCAAGGAATGGGTCAGAAGATATCATGACAGAAGGGTAAAGAAGGTTTTGTTTAACCCGGGAGACTTGGTAATGAAGAAAAATGAGAAAAGCAAAAAGGGGTCCGAGGGGAAGTTAGCTGGAAATTGGGAAGGACCTTATAATGTGATCGAATCACATCCGGGAGGAAGTTATGTTCTCAAACAAATGAACATGATTCGAGTACTAAGAAGGTGGAACATTAGCAACTTGAGAGAATACTACTAGGTATGATGTTTGAGTGGTTTGCTCTAAAGCGGCACTCTAGATGATGTTCGAGTGGTTGGATCTAAAGCGGCACTCTAGTTGATGTTCGAGTGGTTGGCTCTAAAGAGGCACTCTAGTTAATTTTCAAGTGGTTAGCTCTAAAGCGGCACTCGAAAGATATATTTTACTCTTGAAATGATAAGCTAGTAGGCGAAATTGGCAGGATGTAGGTGGAAACATAGAACCTGGATAAAATGCTTGTCTCTAAATTGCTTAGTTTTTATTTACCAAACATGCACAGGGCTCCCCTGTTCGAGGGGTAAAATATGAGAGATGGAAAGAATATTAATTATTCATTCAAATTCCAAAAAATGCTAAGGATACAATATTCACACAAACAATTATCCAAGTTAATCCATCTACATATATTCATTCACTGGAAGGAAATCCCACTTAAAACAACTCTTCAGTGGAAATAGGCTTTCCTAGCTTTTTTATGTTTGCCTTTATTTCTTTGAGTTCTTCAAGCTTTATACCAGCCGCCATTTGCATATCCTTCAATTTCTCCTCTACAAGATATTCTGAGGAATCGAGGGAAGTGACGGCAATGGTCCTACACCGTTTCTTCGTGGAAGGTTCGAATGGGGCCTTCGAGGATGACCCATCAGTTTTGCTGCATTTTGAGGAAGACCCTTGACTAATTTTGCTCAATGGGACAAGGTGTCATTCAACTTTTTTTACGACAGACTAGTGACTGAGGGGCAGAGTGAAAACTCAAGGGAGTAAATCCCTTTACTTTCAGTTTCTGCTAGCCCATCGAGAATGAGGTCAAAAGCCTTCTTCTGCCATGGAGTCCCATTCTCATGAACGTTGACCTTTTCCATCCAGTACTGGGCAGCTTTAAGTAGAAACTTTGGAAGATGATCGTTGTTGATTAAGTAGGAGGAAGGTATGTCGTGAGAAAGCATATAGGCACGAAGGCTTACTTCGTGTGCGGGGATTTTTTCTTCAATTTCAGCAAAACGTTGTTCCATTTCTTTAGCTTGTACCTTTCAAGCCTCGATCTTCCCAGTGAGTTTTACGTTTTCTGATAAAAGGGATTCCATCAAAGAGCTATCTTTAACCGGGGGTCTACCTCACATGGCTGAAGGGGCTGAAAGGGGTTCGCTTGTGGAGGGGGGGTCGCTAGCTATCTTCCAAGCGAGTAAGTCCTCTTTAAGGCTAGCCACTCTGTGTTGAGCTAACAAATTCTGTTTGGCAATTAATTCCCTCTGGACTACCATTCTATGATTTTTTTACCAAGCCACCAATTAGGGGCTTTTTCACCACTGAAATCCTAGTTGCAGCAGCAAGGCGGGACTTTACAGAACCGAACTTCAAATAAATTTGATGCATCAGTTCTTCTAGTTCTTCATCAGTGGGATCGCGACCCTTGACCATTTCTAAAGGATAGGTACCATTAAAATCCTTGTTAAGGAAATCCTTGACAAACCCCTTGAAAGTAGGATGATCTTTAGATTGCCACAGCTTCATCTCGGCTTCAAGGTTGTGGAGCTTGTCCTTCAAGGAGTCTTTCTCTTGGTTACACTTAGAAAGATCTCGAAGGGCAATCAGTAGTTGTTTATTTATCTCATCCAGTTCTTTTTAGGCACTCGAAATCCCCTCTTAAGCGCCTTCTAGCACCATTTTCAATGAATTATACTACGAAAAGAAAACAAAGGTAAAATCAATAAGTCGCGGCAAAAAGAAAAAAATGTATTTTCATTGATTCTAAAAAAAATAGGGTTACAATTGAGGGGCCTTAAGTAAAAAAAAGAAAAGAGGAAAAATTTTACAATCAAGGACCAACCCTAGAATCATCCTCCTTTGATGTGGAAGCAATCATTCCTTTGACCTGGTTGGCGGGGAACTTTTGCTCAAGAGAGGCAACTCCAGCCCCAGGAAGGGGGATCGTTCGAATCCCCTCAGCAGTGAAGAACTACCATTTGGCCTTGATGAAATCCAGTAGGGCAAAGCGAAGGCCGTTGTTTTTTTATGGCCTCATCCCATTTTGCGTCCAAGGTGGTATCAGGCTCTGGATTAACTAGTTCGTCCACATTCTTGGCCAAATCTTTAGAAAGAGAGGCAGGCACTTGTGGCTTTAGAAATTCCTCGGCTAATTTGTTGTAGCCTATTTCCTTGGCCATCCTTAGAAGATCCAGGAAAAGTTCAAGTTGCTCGGGGCTATTCAATAGCTTGTGTTTGAAGGCCTCGAGCAGTTGCACATGCGTGGCTGGATCTTCTGCAGCTTGAACACTCTTGTCGTGGGTATCCTTCTCTAGAGACCATTGACGCCTCTCGGCATCAACACCTTGCCTCTCACTTTCCAAAAGCTTTTTATTTTCTTTAAGAGCCCTATCAGTTTCCTCGCGCACCTTGTTTTTCTCCTTGAGTGCCTTCCTTAGCTGCAAAGTCTCAGAATCTTGCTTGCTGAGCTCCTTACGAAGGTTACTTTCACCAGCGGAATAAAGGGAAACAAAGGCCACCATTTTCTTGGTGGTCTCACGCAAAATTTTAGAGGCCTGACAAAACAATTCAGCTCAGATTAAGGCTACAAATCAAAAAGTGCGGAGAGAAAAGAGAAGGGATAAGAACCTCACAGTTAGAGACCATCTTTGACAGTTGATGCTCAATCCCAGATATGGACGTTGCATCAGTTAAGGGGGCAGAGATTCTTGATGAATGTCCTCACCGCCATGTGTTCCTATTATTGGTTTTGCTGAGAAGAAGCCGATAGTATTGTTATTCGCTCCCGTATTCTGGCAAACATTACTGGTGTTAGGTGACTGCTCAACACCAATGGTTGAGATAGGCCTTTCTAGGCCAACCGTGGGAGGAGAGACCGAGTTCGAGAGGGGCGACACTAGAGTCAAGGGAATGAAAGCCTGCCTCGAGGACTTTGGCTTCTTTAAGCCCTTAGCGAGACCCACTGAAAAAGGAAAAAGAGAGAGAGAGTCAGCCAATAGCGATGAACATAACAACACAACAAACGGGAAAAGTAGATTTCTATTAAGGTACCTTTGGAAGGTCCCGAAAGCCTAAAGTCGCTAACGATGATCTCAAGGGGAGGGCCATCTCTAGGGCCCTCACATTCTCTTAGCCTCTTTCTCATATCTTTCCAGAGTGTGTTAAACACATATTCTTCATATACTTTGGGCAAGAATGCAAAGCCATCAATCCGGGGAGTTGGGGTTGTTGAAAAGGTTGTATTTGAGGGAGCTGGACAACCATTTTTGTCTGTCCTTCTCAAGGGCATCTGGGCAGATGTATTCCCCAGGTTTGGGAGATTCAACTTGCACGACCCAATTCCACGGAGGGACTCGATACCTTCTGCTATTGAACAAGATACCTATTTCCAGCTCTTCCAATCACCCGAATTTCCAGGAACACTAAAAACTTTATGATGTGCTTCTCGATTAACAAATGTGACAATCATATCGGTAGACTTCCCACTATGGAACACAAAGTATAGCGAGCGAAGCAGATTATAACTAGGTTTAATACCAAATTCATCACATTTGGTAAGAACATCATATTGATCACCAAAATGGTGGGGTGGACTTGCGCACGGCTCACCTGAAATTGCCTAAGGATTTTGGAAAAAAGGGACAGAAAGGAAAAAGGTGAGCCCGCAACAAAGGTGTCGGAGAGAGATAGACAATCTTCCTTTGGGAAGGTTATGTAGGGAGTAACCTTCTCAAAAGGGTTGAAAATTGGCATCCAGAGCTACTCGTTGGCCAGAAGGGATCGAGCCTAAAATTTTGGAAATAGCGGTTCCCAGGATTGGAACTGGGGGCTCCCTCCCTGAGTCCTTTAGCCTTAATCTTCAACGAGTCCCTTTTTTCCTCCCTTGAAAGGGCTCAGCCAGAGAAGATTTCCTAGTTCCACTCGAGGGTGCTCCCTCCCCCCTCGAGGATTTCCTTATCCCTCAAAGGAAGTACTTCTTCCTCCTCCCCTATGGCTTCGAGCTCTGAATTTAGAGGAGGATAAAAACCAATCTTGCCGCTCGTAGGGGACCTCGTTATGTAGGGTTTGCACATGCCCCGAGGAAAATTACTGACAGCTTCTTGAGAGAGCATATTAGTTACGGGAATGACACTCTCTTCCCTAGAACTATTAGCACCATGATCAGATACGCCCTCTCCAGCATCTTAATTGTGCTGGAGTCCTTCAAGATGGGTGCATTTCAGGCCGCTAGCGGTTCTCTTCGACGTACTAACCCCTTACTCGCCTACCCTAATTTCATCAAAAAGTTTCTTGGAGGCGGAACCCTCATCAGAGCGGTCCATGATGGAAATGGGGGGAAACGAGAAGATTAGAAGGAGAATAGGGATGAAAGAACTTACTGATTTCTGGAAAAAGTGATGGAAGTTGGATCGCTCGTGAGAGAAATGTAGAAAGAAATCTTGTAAAAAGATGCATGCAAACTAGAAGAGTAAATAAGGAAGCGCGAATGAGGGGTAATTATGGGGGCTGAAGTGACGGGTAATTATTTCTTCATTGGAATTATAAAAAGTTATGGAAAGATGTGATCACCTTTTTATCTTCTAATAGCGCGGTGTTTTAGGGGCAGTGACACGCATGATTGCATAGCACGCACATGCCCTTTTGGAATCTTAAACGATAAAGTTGATTAGAAAACCCGGTTCTCATCCTCGAAGGCAAGAACGCAATGTGCAAGGTTCATTTTGAGCCTTCAAAGTCCTCGAATTGTCCCATGCATTCGAGACCTCGAAGACCTTCATGACGTTCCAGCTTTCTAAGATCAAGAACCTGTTTTTCTGGGGGCTCTTGATAGAGTTTAGGCCTATGAAGGCCATTGGGCCGCAGGTATGGAAGCCCGGTTAGGGGAATATTTAATACTCTAACTTAATTACCGCATTCGTGGGTAATTAAGGGCGATAATTAAGGAGTACGTTATTTAGGACACGGAGTATAAATACAAGGTACACATTTACTTATCAGTCACTCTGTCTCAATCATATTAAAAGCTTGGACTAACTTAAGCATCAGAGTGCTGACCCCTGGAACCCCATGGATAGTTTGATTGTAGGTCCATTCGAGAAGAAACCAATCCCACGAACCGGTCGGTGGTCGAAGATGCATCACCCCGTTAGCACCAGTTTTATTTTGCACCAGTATTAAAAAACTAGTGGTAAATTTTGTGCCTTATTAGCACCGATTATATTTGGCACCAGTTTTAAAAACCGGTGCTAAAATTTTTAAGGAGATTAAAAAAATGCCCTTCCTCTGGAAGCAGCTGCGCGCAACTGCTTAATAATTTAGTAGGGTATTAATTTAACAATCATAATAACAGTGAAAGAAATAGTTCAAAGGCAAAAGCAGCTGCTTTAGGCTGATTTAAATGTAAAAAAAATTACATGTTGTTACCGGAGACTAAAACTTTTAAACAATTTCTTAGTATCCAGCACCGGTATATATACCGGTGCATATGTTCACTATACCGGTGTAAATTATGTCCAAAAGCATGTGCTTCAGGCTCATATGATTATCTTTATAACCTCCCCTATCCATGTACCATGCCAAGTTCTTTGCATCATTAGCATTCTTAAAAAACCTTATCAGCCTCGGAATAATCAAAAGGTACCACATACATTTGGTGGGCATTGGTCTCCTCACCGACACAACATGCTCTCTACCAATAGCCACATTTCTCTTTTTCTTATAACGCAACACATTACATATTGGACAAACAATCTTATCCTTTAGGTCACCCCTATATAAGACACAATCATTCGGACAAGCATGTATATTTTCAAACTCCATTCCCACCAGACACACAATTCTCTTAGCTTCATAAAGGTTGTCCGATACCCCATTACCGGATGGAAACTTCTCATTCAAAAACTTAAGCAATTTATTCATGCTAGTATCACTCCATAAACCAAGACCTTTCAAATTAAACAACTCCATCAAACATGACATGACTGTGTCTTTCTTCTTGCAACAGGGATACAATGGTCTATCCTTCTCACCTAGAAAGTTAACCAAAACCTCGGGCCTCCCTCTAAATTCATTAACTACCTCCTCACACATGCCATCCAATTTAGCATCCCCAAAACACTCTCGCTCACTACTAACTACCACCTCCGATGGTTATTTTTCCCCATGAAACGTCCACACCATATAATCTTTTGCAAACCCCCAACTATACAAGTGGAGTTTTAACATGTCCTTGTTATCAATATGATTTTGATTTCTACAATCACGATAATGACTAATATTTGCTTCTCATGACTAAAAGCATGGTCAAAAAACTCATCCACGAAGACAATATATTCACCGCTCACCTTACTAACGTTGGCATACACATGCTTACGTCTCTCGATGTCACGATACAACTGTACATTTCAAAAAATATCCAACAATCAAACTTCAACACACTTATTATAATAGAATTTCATGACCACATCCAAATCATTCAAGATCATTAATGCACACAAATATTCAACATTCATAAAATGTCCTAGAATATAACAATCAATAGCCATAGCATTATAACTACATCAATCTTAAGAACAAATCACAAACTAATATCAATAATTCTACCTCAATCACTATCAAATGATCAAACACACAAGATATATATGTCTACAAACCAAAACCAACAATGAGATCATGAATATCCATAAATACATTTTTTTAAATGGTACCTTCAAGGGTCTTCATAGAAGATCATTCAATGGCTTCATCAACCAAAAACTCCCATTAATGAACTCATTCTCCCAAAATTCCCATTTTGAATCCGCCAAAAAAAGGTGATAGGTGAGCATTAAATGCACTTTTATACACCGGTATAAAGATAAATACCGGTGCGTATGTTTTTTTTTGAAAAATCATGATTATATACACTAGTATTATTCGGTATCGGTGTACAATTTATACCATTTTCCCACAATTTTTTCCACACACCGGCAAAACATATAATCGGTGTGAAAAAATATATATCTTTGGCACCAAATTCAAATAAGTTCACCATGTTCATACACTGGTGTTTTTGTTACCGGTGCAATAGTATACATTAGCACAGGTAGTTACCATCTTTATACATTTAACCGGAGCAAAAAATACAAAAATCCCATCGGTAGACCTTACACAGGTGCGTATGTATTCAAAGGCACCGCTATTATGGAAAACATGAGTTTTACCGGTGCAATAGTGTACTTCTGCACCGATATTCTATACTCATGATTTTTTACCGGTGCGTATGTACCTGTTTTCTAGTAGTGTTTACCGTTTGGGTACAGGCAGTAAAAATCTTATTTTTGGATACTCGAAATACCCTGTATAATTTAACCTTTTTAATTATAATTAATTTTAAAAGGCCGATGAGCAGGTAAGATTCAATATATGACCCAACTTTGTTGTTTTAGTCTTTCAGATGAAATTAGTAGAATAATGTATGAATGATAATATGCAATTGTCTTAAAATTTTAGGAAAGATAATGCTTGTAAATTTGTTTTGCTCGGACAGGTGAGGACATATGTTGGAATTAGTGCATATGTCTTTGCATTTAAATGGTTATAGGAAATGTGTGAAACTAAAGAGAGTTAATGAATCATGCTCACTGCTAAATTGCTCAATGCTAAAGTTGCCGATTTCAGATTCTTCGGCGGGTAGACTGATACCTCATTACCAGGCCCAAAAATCTAAGTACCCGCACTTTGGGTACCCGGCTCTTTGAGGCTAGGCCACAGGCTGCATTTTTAAATACCCGCATATACAGGATGTCCAGATGTGCAGGTATGTTAAGTTCAAGTACCCACATTTGAACACCCCTACAGATAACCCTAAGATAATTTTTAGTGCAAAAACAACCCTAACTACTTTACATAAGTGCAAATATAACCCAACCTAAAAAAAGTGCAAATATAACCCTAAAGACTATATTCCGACATTAACCGGTCATTTCTAGTCATTGACCGACCGGCAATGACCAAAATGCACTTTCAGCCTAATACACGATACAGAGGGATCTCGCTGGATAATTCGAACAAAAAACATTTGCATTTATTTCTAACTAAGTTCATTATTTTTATTCGTGATTCATATTAATGACTTTAAATGGCTAAAGTATATAATTTAATAAAGTTATTTTTTTAAAATTAAAAAGTTAGGCGCTACAACTACATAAAATTTTGTCCCGAACTTTTAATCCTTTATTTTGGATAAACCAATATCTTTGGGAAGGGGGTTTATAAGATTCTCATACCTTTTCCATTAAACTCAAATTTTCACAATGTACGATTGATATGGGATAAATCCATTTACATTGAGACGCTAGTTAAATATTACAATTATAATCCAAACTCTCTAAAAGTGTGTAATTCACCATATTTGGTGTGTCTGTCATCGATAGAATAAATAGAGTACAAGAAGCTAATTACATTGAACCTAGACTGTTATATATATATATATATATATATATATATAAAGTATCAATCGCAATCAATCCAAGATCAATCAGGATATTCTATCTATGCTATCACCCCTCTCAAGCTAAGCATAAGACTACATGATACGCAAAGCTTGTAACGAAACAAATAAAAAAGATTACAAGACAGACCCTTAGTGAAATTATCAGGAACCTGTAGAGAGGATGGAACATGCTAACATGAAGCATGACCGAGGCACCCAGTTCACAAACAAAGTGATAGTCGATGTCAATATGCTTGGATTGCTTGTGTGCAATTGGATTTTGAGAAAGGAATATGGCACTGTTGCTGTCGCAAAGTAGGAGAGGCGACGTCGAGAGAGGAACCTGAAGCTCCTTGAGCAGACTGCACACTTAAGCAAGTTCAGTCACAATGTTCGCCATAGCACGATACTCAGACTCACAACTGGATTGAGATACCGTCGGTTGTTTCTCAACACTCCAAGATACAAGATTTCCCCCGAGGAAAATGGCATAACGATTGGTAGATCGCCGTGTCTCTAGGCAACTTGCTCAATCAACATTGGAGTAGCCTAAAAGTGAAAGACCACTGAGAGATGGCTGAAAGAAGAGGCCATGGTGGAGCATGCCATACACAAAGTGAAGAATGCGTGTGATAGCCTAATAATTATCTTCTCGAGGCGACTGGAGAAACTGACTAAAAGAGTTGACTGCATAGGAAAGATCTAGGCGAGTAATGGTCAAATAATGTAAGGTACCGACCAGCGAGCGGTAAATCTTGGGGTTCGAGAACTCGGAACTTGAGGAACTGTGAAGCTGAGATCCAGGAACAAAGGGTGCAGTGATAGGAGCAGCATCTGTCATACCTGCATGCTGAAGTATCTCCATTGCATACTTAGCATGTCCCATAATAATCCCAGATAATGAATGAGAGACCTCTAATCACAAAAAAATAGTGATGCACACCATGATCCTTGATTGTGAACTCACAATCAGTGCAGGTGATGAACCGACAAATGAGAAGAGGATCATTGCCGGTAAGAATGGTGTCATTCACATATACTAACATATATAGAATCTTCAAACCCTGAGAGAACACAAATAGAGAGGTATCGACAGAACTGCACCAGAATCCCGGACAATGTAAATAGGATTTGAATAGCTAAAATCAAGCACTTGGAGCTTGCTTGAGACCATAGATAACCTTGCAAAGACAGCATACATAATTATAATGAACGGGATCTATGTAATCGGCTGGTTTCTCAATGTAGACAGTCACATCTATGAGACCATTAAGAAATGCATTCTTAACATCTAACTGATGAAGAGGCCAAGAGAAAGTAGTAGCTATGGACAAGATAATTCTGACTGTGGAGGCCTTAACGACGGGACTAAAAGTGTGGGTGAAGTCGAAGCCTGGAAACTGTGAATATCTATGCGCAACGAGGATGGCTTTTTATTGATCAATAGTGTCATCATTGCGATGCTTGAGGCGGTAAATCCATTTGGAGCCAATAATGTTGACACCAATATGGCATAAAATAAGATCCCAAGTGTGTTGTTGATGAAATGCACTCATTTCTTCATCCATAGCAGCTACTCAGTTAGGATCTCTAAGAATAGATCAATATCCCTAAGGTTCAGTCCGTTCCAGTAATGCCGCAAGAAATCCTATCATCACATAGTCTATATATTGCTTTGTCGCGCAACTGCCTATTTAAGAGTGGGTGGTCATACGATAAATCTCAGTTGGTGGAGAAAGCAGTGGATCGACGGCTGGAGATGGCATACGAGAGTCATCAGAAGGAAGTTGTAGAGAGGCAAGTGTCGGAGAACTGGCATGTGGTGATGGGATTGACGCATCAGAAAAATCCTGAGTGGGTGGAAAATGAGCTGCAGAAGGCCCCGACAAATCATCCAAGTTGGGATAAATAAATGTAGAGACATCCAGAGATTCTAGAGCAGTAGAGGCGGTATCCCTAGGAAATGGGAAAAAAGTCTCATCAAATTGAGCATGGTGAGTGAGATAAACCTTTTTGGAGACTAGATCTAGACAATGAAAACTCTTATATCGAGCACTATAAACCACAAAAATGCATGGAGTACTGTGAAGGGCTAGTTTGTGGGGAGTAAATGGCAAGATGAAAGAATATACCTGACATCCAAAGGAATGAAAGTTTGAGTAGTCTGGATGGCGGCCATAGAGCAGAAAATATGGTGAGGTGCTGCGAAGAACATGGGTGGGAAGCTTGTTGATGGTGTAGGTGGCCGTGGCAAAAGCAACATCTCAATAAGAGATCGGCAAGCCAGAAGAGAAAAGCATCGATAAACCTATTTCTGTAATGTGGCGGTGTTTACGTTCCACTCTACCGTTCTGCTCTGGTGTAGATGGACAAGAAATCTGGTGAAAGATCCCTTTATCTGCAAAATGGGATTGTAGGCGAGCATTTGTGAATTTGGTGCCCCCATCACTTTGAAACACTTTGATCGAACGAGAATATTGGTTTTCAACCAATTTCTGAATCTATAAGAATGTCTAAAAAAATATGATTTTCTTGCCATTGGATATTATCGGGTAAACCAAAAAAATTCATCAACAGAAATGGCATAGTAAGAGAATCCACTATCAGATAAAACTAGAGCAAGGCCCCACAAATCACAATGCACTAGATTAAGGATAGCCCGTGCCCGTCTAGGATTGTCCACAAAAGAAAGCCTTTTACCTTTCGCCATTTCACAAGGCAAGCAAAGAGAAGGTTTAGGCGGTAAAGAAAAAACCTCAACAAGATTTAGTTTATTTAGCAAAGAAATAACTAAATGGAAGTATGGCTAGTCTAGCATGCCAAATATCAAAAGTAGCTCTATGTTTATTATTAGCTCGAACATAAGCAACAAAAGCAGCACCACTTCTCTCAAGCACATAAAGGTCACAATCACATCAAAATTGGCCCACGACCTCCTTTGTGGAGCATTTTTTAATCACAACCGAATTTTCATCAAAACATATCACAGCATTTAAGTACTTTGTCAATTTACTAATGGAAAACAGATTTTTTGTAACATCGGGGACCACCAACACATCAGAAAAAGATAAATTATGAGAAAACTGATGATGCCAACATGAGTAATGGGAATAGTACGACCATTAGCAACAGTGACATAACGATTATCGGTGTAGGGGACAACACTATCCATGCTAGAAGAAGAGGAAGCCATATGATATTTTGCACCAGAATCCAAGTACCAGTCAGAGGCTGAATCGCCAAGTGAAACAGATTACTGGAAAGCAATAGCAAGATGAGCCGACTCAGAGTTTCGAGCTATTGAAGAAAGCCTAGAGCACTGCAGAACTGTATGACTAAAATTGTGGCATATTTGATGCTTTGGATTCTAGTGCCTTTTTTTAGTAGAACTAGAACCCCAGCAGAATGGACTGAATGACCAGAACCACCCCCACGGCTGCGCGTGGTGATCGACGCACCTGGGGGCACCGAGTGAGCTTCACCCGCAGTGAGTTGCTGCCACAGCCATTGAAAAATGTAGATCCAGAGGCAGGGAATGCGACTGGAGCAACGTCCGACACCGTTCTAGAACCCTGGGACAATTGGTGGAAAAGTTCATGGCTGGGAGCTCTGGCGACCACGTCGGAATAAGTTGGCAACAACGACTGCAACAGTTGCACACTAGTAAACTCGCTAAAACTGAAGCTGAGGCCGAGCAAGAAAATTATCACCCAATCTCTAGGAAATACTGGCACGTTTATAGCAGTGAGAGCATCAACAACAGTCTTGAATTGGCAGTGAAAATCCATCACCAAAGAAGAGCCATGGTGAATAGTGTGAAGCTCATCCTTAAGTTGCAGTTCATGGGAAGTAGAGGAATTGTCAAAAGCTGCGGGCAAGGAGTCCCACACCTCCTTCACTGTAGCACATATGATTGCCTCTAGCATAGCCTCTAGCATAGCCTCCTCAGTGAGCGATGAATGGAGCAGTGCTTGGAGTCTCTTGTCTTGAGCCTCCCAGGAAGTTAATGCAACCTAGGATTTAGATGCATCAGGGGCAGCATCTCCGGTCTGAGAAGAAGACCCAGTTGAAGAGGATTCACCTCCAGAAATAACAATGGGCTTTGGAGTTGACCCATCTAAGAAACCGAAGAAACCCTCGGATTCAAGGAGCACTTGAACTTGCGACTTCCACATCATATAATTGTTGGAGTTAAGTTTAATCGACAACATAAGAATGAGTGTTGAGTAGCTTAATGGATTTTTGGCCATTGAAGCAACGGAAGGTTTAAGATTTGAGAAATGGCTGAATAACAAAGCTAGAATCATTACCCACCTGATACCATGAAAGTATGTAATTCACCATATTTGGTGTGTCTGTCATAGATAGAATAAATAGAGTATAGGAAGCTAATTGCATTGAACCTAGACTGTTCTATATAAGTACAATATCAATCACGATCAATCAAAGATCAATTAGGATATTCTATCTACTCTATCAGTCTCAATGGCTGAAAGAGACATACATAAAGACACTAGTAAATATTACAATACTAAACAAAGGCTTGTGTGTCAATAAGAATGTCGCACCAAGAAAAAACTGTTCTCAATGTGTAGTCATATAGTAGCCATATAATAGCCACAATAGTATCGACATGAGACTACCATCAGAACCAAACATTTAATCAACAACATCATGCAACTCGCGGTTAAATCCCACTAGTATATACTCCCTCGATCGTAGAATAAACTTACTAATTTGATTTTTAAGAGTCAACTAGATTAATGTTTAACTACTAATATTTTTTTTATGTATGAAAAATTATTGTGTAAAAATAATTATTTTTAAAAATATATAATGTGATGATCTATAAAATTTTCACATGGAATAGTATCACATATACATTAAAAGAAACTAGCTGGAGTCCCGCCGCGCATTGCGCGGTATTTTTGATAAAAATATTTTGATTTGAATAAAATTTGTTTCTAGATTTCAGAGATTAAGTATAAACTAAAATTAAATTCTAAATTTAATGAGTCCATCTCTTGAAAGACGATTTTTCCATAAGGTATGGAAAGACCAAGGTTTAAAGTGCAAATTAGAATAAATAAACTTTTTAGTCTAATGTGAAATATTGTCTTTTATTTTTATTATAATAA
This sequence comes from Rubia yunnanensis, assembly GCA_037428765.1. Lineage (NCBI taxonomy): Eukaryota > Viridiplantae > Streptophyta > Magnoliopsida > Gentianales > Rubiaceae > Rubia > Rubia yunnanensis. The sequence goes on from CM075064.1 coordinate 10,777,513, forward strand.
TCCGTGTATGAATTTCTCAAATAAATCAAGTAGTACTTGATTAAGTTAAAAGAATGATTTAAAAAGATAGACATTATAGTAATTAAGAGGAAATTTATTCTTTAACTAATGCAACCAATACATATCTCATCATTCTATTAGTAAAAAAACATGCATATCATTATTCATTAAAAAAAAGGAAACTAAAATTAAAAAGATAAATATGATTCAAATTAAATTCAAAACAATAAAGGAAAATGGAGTAGAGAAATAGAGAAATATAATGGAATAAGGATCATCCTCGATAATGGATAAATTTTGAAACCTATGTCATCCTTCTTGTCTTTGAGTTTGGTTGCTCTTCAACTTTACTTTCAAGTTCATCTTCACTTTCAAGGCCTGACATCAAATTAATTTGGACCTTTTTATTTCTTCCTCTTGAGTTTTTGACTATGTAACAATAAAGAAACAAACTATTAGCTTATTAAAAAGAAATTTGTATAGCAATTTGGTTTAAAAATTTACCTTTATATATCCAACTCACATTAATCAATCAACTTAAGTTTATCAAATCATACAAAAAATAATAGCTTGTGAAGTAAGGAAATTTTTACGTGAGTATAGAGGTTCGAGTGGAGAGGGTTTGAGTGGTACTGGTCCGAGTGGTGAGAGTTCGAGTGGAGAGGTTCGAGTAGTACTCGATTCGAGTGGAGAGGTTCGAGTAGTACTCGATTCGAGTGGAGAGGTTCGAGTAGTACTCGATTCGAGTGGAGAGGTTCGAGTAGTACTCGATTCGAGTGGAGCTGTTTGAGTAGTACTCGATTTGAGTGGTAATGGGTTTGAGTGAAGAGGTTTGGGTGGTACTGGGTTCGAGTGGACAAGTTCGAGTGGTACTGGGTTCGAGTGAAGAGGGTTTGGGTGGTGAGGTTCGAGTGGAAAGAGTTCGAGTGGTGAGGGTTCGAGTGGTGAGGGTTCGAGTGGAGACAGTTTGAGTCGAGATTCGAGTGGAGAGGTTTGAGTGGTACTAGATTCGAGTGGAGAGGTTTGAGTGGTACTAGGTTCGAGTAGAGAAGGTTCGAGTGGAGAGTTTCGAGTGGTACTAGGTTCGAGTAGAGAGGGTTCGAGTAGAGAGGGTTCGAGTGATACTGGGTTCGAATGGACTAGGTTTGAGTGGTACTGCGTTCGAGTGGTACTGCGTTCGAGTGGTACTAGGTTCGAGTGCTACTGAATTTAAGTGGTAATGGGTTCGAGTGCTACTGGGTTCAAGCGGAGAGGTTCGAGTGGCACTGGCTTTGAGTGGAGAGGTTTGAGTCGAGGCGGATGGTTGATGTTTGAGGAGTTGATGGTTTGAGTGGTGGCGAGGCGGATGGTTGATGGATCGAGGGGTGATGCCTCGAGAAGGATGGTTGATGGTTCCAGGACCTCGATGGTTAATGAATTAATGGAGAGGTCCGAGTAGTACTGGGTTCGAGTGGTAATGGGTTCCAGTAAAGAGGTTCGAGTAAAGAGGTTCGAGTGGTACTGGGTTCGAGTGGAGAGGGTTCGAGTAGAGGATTCGAATGGAAAGGGTTCGAGTGGTACTGGTTCTAGTGGTGAGGGTTCAAGTAGAGGTTAGAGTGAAGGTGTTTGAGTCGAGGGGTGATGCCTCGAAGGGGATGGTTGATGGTTCCAGGGCATCGAGGGTTAATTAATCGAGTGGAGATACCTCGAATCAACACCCCTCAAGGCGGATGGTTGATGTTCAAAGGGTGGATGGTTCGAGTGGTAGGGAGGCCTAGAGGTGAATGTTTGATGTTCGATAGGTGGATGGTTCGAGTGGTGGCATGGTGGATGTTCAAGAACTGATGGTTTGAGGGGTGATAGTTCCAGGAATGGATGGTTGGTGTTCGAGGGATAGGTGGTTCAAGGGGTATATTCCTCGAGTGGGTCATGGTTCGAGAGCTAATGTGGATGGTTCAATGCTCTAAGTGGTATACCCCTCTCTAGGGGTGGTGTACCCTCGAGGGCTGGTGTACTCTAGAGGGGTGGAAGTGTGACCTATAGAGGGCTAGTGTACCCTCGAGGGTGGGTGTACTCGCGAGGGGTGGAAGTGTGACCTCTTGAGGTCTGGTGTACTCCTGAGGGGTGGAAGTGTGACCTCTCGAGGGGTGGTGTTCCCTGGAGGGCTGGTACAACTCTCTCAAGACCTAGATGGCGTACCCTCGAGGGGTGAAAGGTGTACTCCCTCCAGACGTAAATGGTGTACAACACAAACCCAATACCACTCGAACCTCTCTACTCGAACCTCTCCACTTGATTCCTCATCACTCGAGCCTCACCACTGTAACCTATTCGCTCAAACCTCTCCACTCAAACCCAGTATCACTCGAACCCTCTCCACTCGAACCCAGTATCACTCGAACCTCTTTCGGACCCACTCAAATTGAACCCTCGATTAGAAACCTCTCCACTCAAACCCAGTACCACTTGAACTCCTATAACTCGAACCGCTCGACTTGAACTCCTATTACTCGAACCATCTCCACTCGAACTCTCTCCATTCAAAACCTCTCCATTCAAACCCAGTACCACTCAAACTCTTTACTCAAACCCATTACCACTTGAACCCAGTACCACTGGGACCTCTCCATCGATTCATTAACCCTCGAGGTCCCGGAGCCATCAATCATCCTCCTTGAGGAATCACTCCTCGATCCATCAACTATTCGCCTCGCCACCACTCAAACCATCCATCCCTCAGACCTAGTATCCCTCAAACCCTATCCACTCGAACCCTCTCTACTCAAACCCAGTACCACTCGAACATTATCAATTTGAATTCTCTACTCGAATGCTCACCACTCGACCCCTCACCACTCGAATGCTCACCGCTCCCCCTCACCACTCGAACGCTAACCACTCGACCCCTCACCATTCAAACGCTCACCACTCGACTCTTCTCCACTCGAACCCAGTACCACTCGAACCATTTATCACTCGAACCCAATACCACTCAGACCTCTCCATCGATTCATTAACCCTTGAGATCCAGGAACCATCAATCATCCTCCTTGAGGCATCACCCCTCGATCTATCAACCATCTGCCTTGCCACCACTCAACCATCCACCCCTCGAACATCAATCATCCGTCTCGACTCAGACCTCTCCACAGTACCACCCGAACCACTCCGCTCGAACCCAGTACCACTCGAACCCTCTCTACTCGAACCCAGTACCACTCGAACCCTCTCTACTCAAACCCAGTACCACTCGAATCCACTCCACTTGAACCCTCTCCACTCGAACCCAGTACCACTTGAACCCTCTCCACTGGAAACTCTCCACTCGAACCCTCTCCACTCGAACCCTCTCTACTCGAACCCAGTACCACTCAAACCTCTCTACTCGAACCCAGTACCACTCGAACCTCTCCACTCGAATCTCGACTCGAACTATTTCCACTCAAACCCTCACCACCCAAACCCTCTTCACTCGAACCCAGTACCACTAGAACCCTCTCCACTCGAACCCAATACCACTCGAACCCTCTTCACTCGAACCTCTCTCTACTCGAACCCAATACCACTCTAACCTCTCCACTCGAACTCTCTCCACTCGAACTCTCTCCACTCAAACCTCACCACCCGAACTCTCTCCACTCGAACCCTCACCACCCGAACTCTCTCCACTCGAACCCTCACCCCCTGAACCTTCTTCACTCGACAACAATATGAATCATAAAAAAAATTAAGAGAAAAGTACATGTATAACCATACATAATTTACATAAGTGAAAATTTAACATTTTGATAATTAAAAGTGCAAATATAACCTTAGATAATAAGTGTAAGTGAAAGTATACTCATTCTTATAGATTTAGGCCGGAATTAAATGAAAAGACTATTTTAACCCTGTGAAAAAACATGAAATGTCAACAATATGAATCTTAAAAACAATAAAGTCATAAATTCAACCATATGTACTTCTTATAGGACCCAGAAAAATCACTTTGATTCATATTGTTTTTTTTATAAATTTGATTAATTGGAACATCATCTTCTATTACGACATGTTGCCTTCTTCTTCAATTTCAATCTCGTCTCCAAAAGATATGGTGGTATATTTTGGTACAATTTCATCTTCTCTCTAGCAACTTTACTTGAACTATATATTAAATATTTGGAATTTCATTGTTGCAGAAAAGAGGATGATCTAGATTATCAGTTACAACAACCATATAATAATATTACCTGTGAGAATTCATGACTTCTAGATCCTTTATGATTCTCTAGTGACGTAGGACATCTATGATGAGAAAAAAAAAACCTGCCAAAGGAAGTAAGCAACTAAAGGAACAAGAAACAGATAAGTCCAGAGATTGTATTTGCTTTCAACATAAGGCCATGAAGGTCTCCGAGGGGTTCCAACAGGATCCATAGCTTCAAACAATACAAGATCCCACCATCGAATTGTGAAGAAAACTAAACTTGACCCAAATAATTATATTAGAATAAGCATGGGAACCAAGAAGCATATTCATCTAAAAATATAACATCTGAAACAGATCAATGTCAAATATTAATAATGATACGTGCAAACTGCGGTGCAATGAAGTTTTCAGCAAGTATCTTAGTTAATGTTACATGCAGTAGCGTGATGGTCAAAGATACTGCAAACACATTTCCAATCAATCTCCAGCTCTGTTGATATTAGGACAGAACAATCAAAATTGGCACTTTGTTGCTTTAGTATAAAAAGATATAACTAAGCCTGGCTAAATAATACTAACAAAAACAGTAAAAAGAAATCAATTGCAATAAAAAAAAGATACAGTAGAAGTACACAATTATTGACATGCAGGTGAAGAAATACGATAGAATCTGCATTCAACAACGTAGGTCTTGGCTCCAACTTTAATGTTAATTTTCTCGATTTCAATATCCATGTATGGTGATATTACACCATTACATATATCTTACACTCAAAGAAGCATTCAATTTTTTCCATAAGTTAATCCAAGACAGGGTTAGACAGAAGATAAGAACAGTTGCAGAATCACTTGCCAAAACTGATTCATGATAGAAAAACAATAACAAATCTTCATTAAGCAGTCAAAAAGCAATATAAATCTAGAAATAGAACCACCACTTTGAAAGAATGAAGAATGGGGCAAGATTCAATTTATCATCATAAAAAATAACCTCGCTTTCAAATAAGAAAATAGGCAACACTATGAAAGGAGAAAAGGACATCTAACTTACCAAGCAAAAGGTGCATGAAGATGCTCACAATTATATCAAAAGAGTTGAACCCTGAGCTGCACCTCCATACAATCAGTGCCTAAGCTAGAGGCCACTGCATATGCATTGGAGGAAGTCAAGATATCAGAGAGAACAAACACAAGATCATAAAATTCTACCAAGATAGCTGCTCATCAATAGCCCACCCCTGCAAATGAGAAGCAAATCATGAAGAACTTTTCATTTCTAGAGTAGAAGAGAAGCATGACCTAGAAGATTGTGTTGGTATAGTAGCAAAAATCCAGTTGAAAACAATAGTTCATTTCCATTAGAAAGCAACAAAAAAAGCAGAAAGGAACGCTAAAATATGGGTGGGGGAGAAATGAAAAAAATGACTCACAATACAGAATGTGTTTCTGCCATAGTCGAAGGCCTCGTAGGGCTTCCTCATCTCTTTTCTACTTCCCATAACTCTAACCGGCTCGCTGACGCGACGAGGACACTCCACCGGAGTATCAGAGGTAACTTCGTCTTTCACTTCATCATCTTTTTCTTCTCCCTAAAAAATGTTCAGTTTTATCAGCTTCGATAGGTTTACGGCGATAATGTCAGCGGCTTCAAACGATAGAAAACTTGGAGGCTCAAAGATTGTACCGATCTACAATTATATCATAAAACAAACATAAAATTAAGAGTCAAAGATTGTAGTCGATAGGTAAAGAATAAGGCGTACTTCCTCGAGGCCACCGGATCCTCCGGCACTTCACCGAATTAATCTATCTCACGACACAGTTTCAGCTCACGAAATTGAAGGAAAAACAGGCAATTTTCAGTAAATTTGATTTATAGGGCAGGTTTTCATGTATGGATGTTTACCTAATGTCGACCATGTAGATATTGGGGCAATGCTTGAGAGAGAGGAGCTGGGAGGAATTGATGTACTTGATGCTCCCGACCATCTTTTGTTCTCATCTTTGTCGATTCGATGCTCCGTTCGCCGCCCCTCCGCCGTCGCACACCATACACTTGGCTTCCAAACAAATTAAACGATTTCAAGATTACAAATTCAGATCAAAACCCTAACTAATTGAATCAGATTCACGATAATCCACAATCATATAAAACAATAAAAAGCGTAGGAGAGAGAGTACTGTATCATCCATGTCATAGAAACGAAGATGAAAGGATTGAAAACAAAAGAAGGAGCATAGATTGAAAAAAAAATCAGAAGAAGAGGAGAAGCAGGAGACTGCATGAGAACGACGTCGTTTTGTATATTAGGTTAGTCAAAATAACTCAAACACCCCCGGTTGACAGACAGAATGCAAATAATATCTATTATATGGTGTTTTAGATTAATGATTAAAATTAATTGGCTTGAATTAACTTTATATAGTTAAATCATGAAGTTCATTTTAGTAGGGTAATATAAAAGAAAACAACACAGGAAGTATTACATTCACGGACATTTTACAAGTCACATAATTTTAAACGGAGCAATTAATGATGCATGCATAATTATGATTTTATTCAGTCTTGACGTGTGACTCACCGGCATGCATATTCAAGAAATTAACGTGAGAAGGAGACCTCTCACTGTACCTAAATCGGAACGCAAACAAATAGTTCGCTCTTTTATGTAATAGATAGAAGATACTTATTTAAATTATAAAGTATATTATATTTTAAACTTTTGTTCAAAATGTGTTTATTGGTACGGGGTGTTATCTAGTGTATATATAACTACCAAAATTTATACTCCCTGGATATATACTATCTTATGTTGTACAACCTTTTTTTAGCTATAATTCTTTAAATCGAGAAATTCTATTGATGCGTTTCCTTTTAACTCCTTGCTTTAATTTTTTTTTCCTGAAAAGATTGGATTTGTTATCATAAAATTTATTGATATAATTTTAAAATAATATGTACTATAATACAAGATATTGTAAAAAAAAAATTAATAATCAAATTGATCAAATATCTACATCTAAATTAAATTATCTATTACATCAACATATGAGTTAATTAGATCATCTACACATAACACTGCATGAACCTAAAATTTTAAACCAACTCGGATCCCTCTTGTATTCCTAAAATTTTAAGTATCTTGTAATTTTTTTTTCTTTCTTTCATGTGGGGAGGCAATAATATACCCCACGATTATTTAAAGAAGAAAAAAATCAAGATTTATATATATATATATATATATATATATATATATATATATATATATATATATATATAGGGAGGGGTTCTATGCACTCCCTTATATTAACTCAAATCTACACTCAAAAATCCTGACCGTAGGATCACATCAGATCAAACCTCTTTTATTTATTCCATTGGTTTGATCTGATGTGATCCTACGGTCAGGATTTTGAGTGTAGATTTGAGTTAATATAAGGGAGTGCATAGAACCCCTCCCATATAATATATAACTATATATATATATGACTATATATATATGACTATATATATATAACTATATATATATATAACAATATATATAGGGGTGGGATGATGTGAGAACACCCATTAATATGAGTACACTCATTTATGTGAAAACAAATCTAATCCATTGAAGTAGCTAAATCAATGGTTACAATTTTCGTGTTTCTATATTTCTTCCGCTAACGATACTACTTCGCTGTACATGTGATGATATATTACTATTACTTTGCCGCACTTCATGCCAACAACCTAAGCTAGTTAAATATTTGAGAAAAGTGCATATATAACCCTATATAATTGATGAAAGTGCAGATATAACCCTGCGATGATGAAAGTGTAGATATAACCCTGCAATAATTGAAAGTGCAAATATAAACCTGGTCAGTCAATGCCGGAATAATAGCTTTAGGGTTATATTTGTACATATGTATAATAGTTAGGGTTATATTTGCACATATGTATAATAGTTAGGGTTATATTTGCACTAAAAAATAACTCAAGGTTATATTTACATTTTTTCCAAGGTTATATTTGCATATTACCCTAAATATTTCCTTTTGAGTCATTATTTTGTCAATACTACCACTTGGTGTATATTCGTCATTGTCAGATAGACCTTTCGCATTTTAATATAATTTATTTGCCTTTTTGCATTAATTAATAAACATATTATTTATTTGCCGTAATATCTTTGCACTGTAACATTTTATTTTCATTGTACATTAAACCACTTAGAAGCAACGATATGTAAAGAAATCAAAGCAAGAATTCTGGATTTGCAAAGAGTGACTCAAAATCTAGATGCCATTGGAATAAGCACCAGTCCCTTATTACGATGCTCAAGCTATATTTAAATCACCTACAAGTAATACATCAAGCACCTGCAACTCGTAGTGTAGATGTTTCTTTTATAATTTGTATATGCTACGAAAACAAATTTGTGTGCTATGAAAATAAATTGGTACTTAGAGTACTAGCCCCATGTGCTTAAACTATTGCTTGCAAGTGATTCAAATGTAATATTTAGGCTGTTCTTTTATAATTTGTATGTGCTACGAAAATAATTTGGTGCTTATAGAACAACTCGTAGGTGCTTAACCATTGCTTGTAAGTGCTTCAAATGTAATCTATAGGTGCTTCTTTTATAACTTGTATGTGTTCCGAAAATAACTTGGTGCATAGAGTACAACTCGCAGGTGCTAAAATCATTGCTTGTAAGTGCTTCAAATGTAATCTATATGTGCTTCTTTTATAATTTGTACGTGCTACGATAATAACTTGGTGCTTAGAGTACCACTCACAAGTGCTAAGACAATTGTTTGTAAGTGTTTCAAATGTAATCTAGGTGATTCTTTTATAACTCGTACGTGCTACAAAAATAACTCGGTGCTTAAAGTGCAACTCCTAGGTACTTCAACCCGTGCTTGTAAGTGATTCAAATGCACCCCATAGGTGCTTCTTTATAAATTGTGTGTGTTATAAAAACAATTTGGTGTTTAAAGTATAGCTATCAAGTGGTTAAAGTATAATATGCATGTACTTCAATATTATTTTATTTTTTGCTGCAAAGTTATTTATAAAGAAAATGTCCAACATAATTGAAAGGCAAATTTATGTGCCTATCCTGTATGTTCTCGTGTAATTTCCATGAAAATTTGGCGAGCTGAAAGGTGGAGAGGGCGTATCAGGAGAGAAGCGGCTTTTCAAAAAAAATTGTGATCAAAATTCAGACCTGATTTTTGAGCTTATAACCCGAGTACGAACTAATATTAATATTAAGTAATTCAACGTAATTAGATGTTAAGTTCAAATCGTTGGATTGTCTATTTGAATGGCTCAGATTTATTCTCACATGAAGAGATGTTCTCACATTAAGGAGGTGTTCTCACATTAAGGAGGTATTCTCATCTGATATATATATATATATATATATATATATATATATATATATATATATATATAACTAACTTCGATCCCCATAGTCAGCGTCACTTGATGTGTCTGCGACCGCCAACCAGTTTGTGTCATCGAACATTGTCGGCCAGTAAAACCTTGCTCGAATGAGCTTCCTTACCACGGACCTGGCTCCCTGGTGGCTGCCGCATACCCTTCGTGAACCTCTCTTATGAGATAATCAGCTCCATGAGGGTTAACACATCGAAGTAATGGCTGCAAATTACCCCTTCTATACAACCTTTCTTCCTGCAAAACATACATTGGAGCCTTCAACCTTATCTTTCTAGCATCCACTTCATTTTTTGGCAGGACTCCCTCTCGAAGATACACCACGAAAGTTGTCATCCAGGAGTCTTCCACTTCAATCACCATCACCACAGGTTCTTCAAAACTTCGCATGCTTAGAGTTTCCATGAGGAGTTGCTGCTAGGATTGGGTTCCCAAATCCTAAGAAGAGAGGTTACTTAGAGCGTCTTCTTTATGACTGTTTTTCCTCGAAACCTGTGTCAACGTATAAGATTTGAAATTTTTAACAAGTTCTTCGCTACCTCGAGGTATCTCGTACTCTCCATTCACCTGTTGAACCACAATTTGAGAGTCACTGAAAATCTCCAGTTCCTCCACCTGTAGCTCCTTTGCGAAGCACAACCCAGTGATCGGTGCTTCATACTCAGCTTCATTATTACTTGCTTTAAATGAAAAATTCAATGCATAAGGATAATCTCTGCCATTGGGGCTAGTTAGTAGGACCTCGACTCCACTTCCTCCTGAATGTGACGAACCACCCACATACAACTTCCATATATATCTTTACCTTGTTTCCTCATCCTGAATGGGATGCAAGGACACCTCAAGGGGCTCTGTAGTTTCCACTATAAAGTCTGCCAGTGCCTGCCCCTTAATCGTAACTCGAGGTTGACACTGGATATCATGCTCTCCCAATTCTACTGTCCACTTCATCATTCTTCCTGAAATCTCTGGCCTTAGCAGGATCTGTCGAATGGGGTGGTTCGTGAGCACCACTATCTTATGTCCCTGGAAGTAGGGTCTCAACCTTCGGGCTGCATGTACAAGGGCTAGAATTAACCTTTCGAGAACCGTATACCTTGTCTCCAGCCCCTGCAAGGCACGACTAACAAAGTAAATCGGATGTTGAACCTTTTCTTTTTCTTTTACCAGAGCCACACTGATTGCTAGCAGCGACGCAGAAATATACAAGTACAGCGTCTCATCCTTATCTGGTTTCATCAAGGTAGGCAATGTTCCCAAATGTTCTTTCAACTGCTCGAATGCCTCGTTGCACTTGCCATTCCTCTCAAACTTCTTTTCCCTTTGAAGCACATCAAAGATGAGTAAGTGCTTCTCCGCCCTCTTCGATAAGAACCTGCTTAATGTTATTAGAAACCATGTAAGCTTCTGCACACCCTTTATCGATTGTGGGGTTTTCATTGTCCTCAGAGCATCGACCTTTTTTGGGTTTACATCGATCCCCCTCTCTGAGACCATAAATCAGAGAAACTTCCCTGCCCCCACACCAATAACACACTTAGACGGGTTCAACTTCAAATTAGCTTCTCGAAGCCTACCAAATGTTTCTTCCAGATCTTTTAAGAATTCTTCATAACTTTTGCTTTTGACCACTATGTCATCCACATATATTTCCATATTCTTCCCTATATGTCCCCTGAACAGTCTATCCACCAGTCTCTGGTAAGTAGCTCCAGCATTCTTCAACCCAAAGGGAATCTTTTTATAGCAATACGTGCCCACATATGTAATAAACTATGTATTTTCATTGTCTTCCTCCACCATGAGGATTTGGTGATACCCCTTATGCACATCAAAGAATGCCAAAATTCGAAATCTAGAGATGGCTTCCACCAGCTTGTCGATTGGTGGCAATGGGTAACTATCTTTGGGGCAGCACTTAGTTAAGTCAGTAAAATCTATACACATCATCCATGCCCATCATGCTTTGGAACCATGATTGGGTTAGCAATCCAATCAGGATAGAATACCTCCTCGATTACGTCCACCCTCAATAAATTATCCACCTCTTCTTTAATTGCCTCAGCTCTTTCGAGAACGTACACTCTTCTCTTCTACTTCACTGGCTTAGTTGAATGGTTAATGTTCAGTCTATGTAGCGTGAGACTCGAAGGAACTTCCATCAGGTCAGATGTATCCCACGAGAATACGTCTCCATACTTTCCTAACAAGTTTTCCAATCTTCCTTTCACGTCTTCAGGAAATAGTTTCCAAACAGCTACAGACCTTTTATCCCAAATAGGCATTTGTATTGTATCAGCCTCTGCGTGTACTGTCGCTACATCCCTTTGTTTCCTCGCTTCCCGTACTGCCGTGAGGTTACATTTTTGGGCCACAGTCTGATCCCCTCAAATGGATGTCACCCACTTTTCAGTTGGGAACTTCATCATCAGGTGATAGGATGACCAGACCGCCCGAGCCTGGCACATCCATGGCCTTTCTAGAATCACATTATAAGGGGAAGAAGCATCCACGACAACAAAATTACACCTGATGGTCACTCCATTGTTGCCATCCGCTACTCGAACATGCAATGTTATCTCTCCTATATGGAACATTGGGTTTCCCATGAATCCCAATAAAGGGGAAGGGGATTTTTTTCAAGTTTTCACGCCCTATGTCTAATTGGTCAAAACACTCAGTAACCATCACTTATACCCCGCTTCTATCATCAACGAACACCCTTCTGATCAAGAACGTTCCAATAATGGCTGAAATAACCATAGGATCCGCATGAGGCATTTGGTCAGGCACAACATCCACTTCCAAGAAAGTGACCGTCTCATCTGGTCGACCTCTTATGACTGGGCTCTTCCGCGGGAACCCTCCGAGCCTCAGCTCTTATACCAGTATTCAAAGATCTCTCTCCCACCATGCCATTGATGATGTTAATTACCCATCAGACGAGTAGGTTTTCTCTATTTTGATTTCCCCCCTATTGCTCTTGGGGTCTATCCTTCCTTCCTTCCTGTCCCCTGTCTCTTATCACCTATTCTCGAGGCCTTCTATCTCCTCTCCCCTCGTTGTTTTTTATTTTTTCTTCTATAAGGCTGCCACTGGTTCATCCAGAGTCTCGAGGGGGCAGCCTGGTTCCTATGTCCATGTCCTAAAAAGTGTCCTTCCCGTTCACACCTGTCAATCTCCATCCTTAACTGCATGTAATAATTTGTGTCATAGTCGTAATCCATGTGATTATCACAGTTTCGATTTGTTGCTCTTTGGGCTGCAACTGAGTTGTGCAAACTTTGCAATGGTGGGGGTGTCCGGAATAACCCTCTATGTATGGTTAAAATCTGTGTAGGGGTTCTTCCTCCGATTGTTGGAGGCAGTGGATTATACCTCTCGAATGGTGTTCTTATGGGTTCGACCGGCCTTTTTCCTCCATGCTCCACATTTCTTCTTACTTTCTCTGGAAGGCTATCTCTTTTCTTTCTAGTTGCCTCCTCTACCCTCAAATACTGTTCCACTACCTCTTTAAATTTTTGCAAAGTCTTAGGGGTATTGGTGCTCAGCTTCTTGTATAATTCCAGGTCCTGCATCCCCAGCAGGTACCCCTAGATTACCTCATTCTCCATCGTTTCTATCACCCCCAAACTCACATCTATATACCGGTGATAGAAGGTTTCTGTGCTTTCTTCTGCCTTTTGCTTCATTTGGTAGAGTTCTATCGAGGTTTTGCTAAACTTCTTCTTCTGTGCGTACTGGCACAATGCTCCGCTGAAGTCCCGATACGATCGAAGCGAGCCCCTTGTCAACTTATTAACCCACTCCTGTGCCTTTCCCCGCAAGTAGCTACCTATCAACTTGCATGTCAATTTCTCATCAAAGTCCCTCGAACTCATCAAGCCTAGGAACGTTTGTATGAACTCTCGAGGGTCAGTTTCACCACTGTATGTGGGAAGTCCTTCTGGGGGCTTCACTTCTATTGGCCATCGAACCCCAGTGATTACCGAGTTGAAAAGAGACCTTGCAGCCTGGCCCAAGGGGCCGATCAACCTATCCAATTCTTTTCTTAAGGGTTCACTTGCATCCGAGGGGGGTTTGGGCTGCCCCCAGGCAGGTTCAGCCCCCTATCGTGACCACCAAACTGTGGTATATAGAGAGGTTAGGTTCCTCCGTATCCCGGGTTCATCCAATGTTGTCCGAGATTCGGGTATGCGGACAATGGGGGTGGTTGAATATAAGGATTGTATGGCCCCTGACTGATTCTCATACTACCATATCCTTGCATGCCATAAGAGGCCAATATTCCATATGATGTTCCTGGACCGGCCAGGTCAAGGATAGGAGCAGATGGGGCTAGCAGAGGTAGTGTAAATACGGGACCTTGGGAGTAACCAAGAATAGAAGGTCGGGGCCTAGCCTGTAGTGGTTCTCCAGCATATCCCTGATAAGGGTAGGCTATCGGGGGTTGAGAAGCCCACCCCGTAGTTATTCCCAAAGGTGAGGGCAGTAATACCCCCATCATTACCCTATCATTCTGAGAGAGAGAGAGGTGATTCAGTAGCCGCCCGCAGCTAGGACCTGAGCTGCTTATTCCACATCTTGATTCGGGGTCGCCCTCCCCACGTTCTGATTTCCTTGCCCATGTTGACCATAAGCTTCTATATACGAATCTCCTGAAACCTCTGTAAACCTTCCATCCCTCGAATCAGCCACCCTTTCGAGCAAGGAATCAGTGTTTCCTTGTCTTTGCTCTCCCATCGCTTCCAGCGTTCTTGAGAGCCCAGACACATCGTTCTGGACTGGCGCCAGGGGGTTTACGCCAACCGCCACTAATTTTTCCCCCCTTGTGGACTACGCCTGTATTAGGATCCACTCGCAACTCCATTCCCGTCATTTGAATGTTAGCAATTTCGGTGTCCTCGATGCAAACATCGTTTTCTCCTCCTGGATTCTCCGATGTTAACCTTGGTGGAGATCCAGCCCCCTACCTATTGACCTCAACCTTTCACTCCTTCAAACTACCATGGACATGAACTCTCAAAACCCTTCCGTCTTAGTCGTCTTCACAGACGGTGCCACTTGATGCGTCTTCGACCGCCAACTGGTTCGTGGGCCTGGGTTCTTTTCGTTCTAACCTGCAATTAAAATGTCCCTGGGATTCCAGGAGTCAGCACTTCGATGCTTAAGTTAGTCCAAGCGTCCAAATATGATTAAGACATAATGAATCATAAGTAAATGTGTACCTTGTATTTATACTCTATGTCCTAAATAACGTCATTCTTAATTATCGCTCTTAATTACCCCACTAATGCGGTAATTAAGTTTGAGTATTAAATATTCCCTAACTGGATTGTCATACTTTCGGCACAATGGCGTTCTTGGGCTTAACCTCTATCAGTAACATCTGGTTAAATTCATGTTACATATCATAGAAAAATACACAGTTTGATTGTTAAATTCACGTTACTTTTTATCATATATATATATATATATATATATATATATAAATATTAATTATCTATTTTATGTATTTTTAAGTCAAATATAAAAGTTTGGAAAGAACGTATGAATATACTTTAAGGATTTACTCCATTCATTTCAAAGTAAAATTTTCAATATTTTCAGTACTATTATTTTTACACATCTATTATTAATATCTTTAATTATATATTTACATCTAAAAATTAAAAATTTTAATGAAAAATGTATGTATCTTAACGTATTTAAAATGATTGCACATTATAATAATACTATTTATATATCACTTATACCAAACTACTCTATTTAAACATTTTAAGCAAAATTCGTGCAGCCATATTTAAGTACACAGGGCGTATTAAAATTCAAAATAACTTTGGTCAAGGGCATATGTCAACCCATAGATTATGAAAGAAGAATGATTTCCCGGAATGAAACTGTTAATACTAAATGAAATATATAGAGTACACAGTGATAAACTATGATTAAAATAACTCTACCCCAGTCAATAAGATAAACATAAAATCTAATCTAATCTAATAATCTAATTGACTTATTCTAACCCCACCCCAACCCCCAGCCCCCACCCCCTCTCAAGCGAAGGGTCGGCGTCTGAAGAACTCGAACAGAGGACGAGAGAGCCCCAATCTGAAGAGAGGTCTAATATGAGCAACGAGCAGCTTGCAAGAGGTCACCAACTCACGAACAAAATGGTAGTCGATATCAATATACTTCGCCCTCTTGTGCGCTATCAAATTTTGTGCCAAGAAGATAGCACTGCTATTGTCACATAACAACAATGGGGAACCAGAGAGCGGAACCCAAAGATCACGGAGCAAATGAGTGAGCCAAACAACCTCTGAAGCCGTGTTGGAAAGAACAAGATACTCAGACTCAGTGCTGGAGCGAGAAACGGTGGGCTGTTTCTAGGCACTCTATGAGACTAGATTCCCACCAAGGAAAACAACTTTTAAATCCTGAGTTAATTTGCTAATCGAAAGAATTTTTTTAGTGATTTCAGGCACAATATACACCTCATAAAGAGACAGAGATTTAGAAATCCGAGAATCACCAACATGAGTAATAGAGAGTTGTGAATCATTATCAACATACCCGTGGGAAGAACCATCGTAAGGTGTCACATGATCAACAACAGCAGGAGACGATGCCATGTGTTTTGTAATGCCAGAATCTACAATTAGCCTAGTGCCACATTGCTTAAATCTTGAGAATCCACCAAAATGAGCCATAATGTGAAATGTTGAAGCCAAAATGCGCACAATGCGCAAAGCAAAACAAGGAGTAGTGCTAAGACAAAGGCGCGTGTAATCACGCGCACAAATGCGTGAGGTGCATTGAACCACGCGCATGTGAGAAGCCTGTGTGATGTCTCGCGCGTGTTAATCACACGCCGAAGTAAAAGATGTGCCCTTCGTTGACTTAAACACACTGAATTTCAGGGCCAATCTAAACCCTTTTGCTACTGAAGACACCGCTTGAGAAGTGAAAATAACATAGGAGTCGTGCTACTGGAAGCCCCCGCTGCTAAACGCCGGAGATGACTGGAATGCCGGTGATGACTAGATAAACGCTGGGAAGGAATGCCAATGAGAGCACTGGGCTGGGAAGGGACAATGTAGACCACTGGAAAACGTTGGAAAAGCAGAGACGCCGATGCCACTGAGAGAACCAGAGACACCGGAGGAAGATGCCGCTGAGAGGGACTGTGTCTGGAGATCTGAAAAAACTTGAGGGATGCCAACAGGAGTGGCGGGAGAAAAATAATTTGGTGGGTCACAATTTAATTTGATAACTCTGTCTTTGAAGGTAATGTTAAAATTTTGAGAAAAAGTTTAAATTTAGATGAATAAAGTGGGGCTAAATTAAAATTAAAGTAAGGCACTAATAAAAAAATTATATATTAATTAACTAAAAAATGTTTTAAAGATGGTAGGGCAATTGCCCTGCCTTGCACTTGAATAGATCCGCCACTAGATGCCGATGAACACGGAAGAGATCGCTGGTGCTGAGGAGGTTGCCGGTGCTGAGGAGGTTGCCGGTGCTGAGGAGGTTGCCAGTGCTGAGGGATGCGCTGCCGGAGGAGATTAATCGAACGCCGGAAAATGACGACGCCGAAAGGATTACTGGTAGAGGACGGAAAAGAGCCGCCGGAGATTGCCGGAATATGATCGGAACTTTGCCGGGATCAAGGCCGGGAAAAAGAGAAGAAGGGGGGCGCCGAATAAAAAATTAAAATTAAAATTTAGGGTTTAGGATCAGAACTTGCTCCGATACTATGAAAGAATGATTACCCGTAATAAATCTGTTATTACTGAATAAAATATATAGTACAAAGAAATAAACTGTGATTAAAATAAATTTAACTTAGTCAACAATATAAACATAAACCTAACCTAATCTAATTACTTGACTTATTCTAACCTATTCAAAAAACATAAATGACATTGGATATCAACTTAAAGAGCACTTTCGGAATATAGCATCTCGTAAACCCTCCCTACTTGATGCTGCCTCTCTTGTCGCAATCCTTCTTCTTCTTTAAATTTTTTCCCATCTTCTCAATAGGAGAGATGGGGAACAACAGTTTATTTTAATTTATATTTTTTAATAAAATAAGTGTGAAATTTATCTACATAAATTAGTTTTATTCTTCAACCTAATCAACTAGATTGTTGTGTTCATGATGATAACTCGATTTAGTTGTTTACGTTGATATTTTGTTCTCGATCTGCTTGTTTAGATCGTGTATTCGTAATTTTTCTTGTGATTTTATTTTTGGGTTTTTATTTATTTGGATTCGTCAGATCTATATTCTTCAATGTGTTTACAGTTTAAACAACCTTGAACGTGGTTGGATTAAGTGTTGTTACCGTTGTAAAACATCCATGTTTGGTGTAGTGATATTGATTCATGATTCGCTTCTCTCTGCCAAGTGCTTATAATTTTTGCGGGAATCCTGTTAATATCCCCGAGGACAATGTTACAATTGTTTTATTGGATCTCTGATCTGTAATAGTATAGACGATCAGTCTGGTTGACGTGTAATTTGAATAACCTTGCAATAGATTGGTTATACCTAGAAACTAGTTAGGTTGGATGTCATTTCCACTTATTGTAATCGTTGCTAAGCATTTTTCTCAACAGCTTGGAATGAATGATTTTTTTAAAAAAAATCAGATTCAAAACACATAAATATTATTTAAAAAATTATAACCGGCACATTTAACTTATTTGATTTATGCATAAAGCATCCAGAAGTTTCTCAATAAGAAAAAAACTTGTACTACGCAACTTGACAAGAGTCACAGAAAAAAACAACAAATTGCTATTTTGAAAGGAATTGGAGTTTGTGTAAAGGGCGGTAAATACAAAATATTACCTATCCCTTTCTCGATTAGTTTATTCCACTAAAAACAAAAATATACGGTTTTTTTAAAAAAAAAAAAAATTGGGTAATAACTCAAATGAGCCCCAATAAAATCCCTCCCATCCCCTTACCCTGGTGGGAATTGAGTTCCCTTGCCCTGGTGGGAATTGAACTCATGACCTCATGGTAGTAGCACTAGACTCCAACCGCTAGGCTAACATTCAAATCCCAAAAAAATATACGGTTAGATATGTCGATATTATATGATACCTATACAATTTTAACTTATATATATATATTCAAAATCTGGAAAAAATTTAAAATGATTCTATTAAATTGAAAAAATGCAGATAAAATATTGTAAAATCTAAAAGTGCAAAATTAACTTCAAGTTTTTGTAAAATAGTGGAATTTTTATCCATTTAGTTCAATTACGGCGATGACTCAATGAAATCACCGGCTAACCAAACATGAAAAGACAAAATTATCCCTGGACTCAAAACTACAATTGTAATGATAATTCTACTCCCCCCCTAAACTTCTTCTTCTTCAAACCACATTGAAAAGTGAGTACTAGTTTGGTACCACATTGATTTAAAATGGTAGTCATTTTTTGCTGAAAGGCATATTTTTTGAGATAATAATGAAAAAAT
Organism: Rubia yunnanensis; assembly: GCA_037428765.1. Taxonomy (NCBI): domain Eukaryota; kingdom Viridiplantae; phylum Streptophyta; class Magnoliopsida; order Gentianales; family Rubiaceae; genus Rubia; species Rubia yunnanensis. The sequence goes on from CM075064.1 coordinate 10,796,637, forward strand.
GGTATTTTTAAAAAGATAAATTCAATAACAATTAAGGTACTGCCACACTGTGAATTGTGATAATTAAATACGAGTACCAATTTAATACAACAATATTACAAGTCGCCGCACTCTTAGCTTTGCCCCTCTCAGAAATCCTACTTTCATCTTCCATCATGGAAAAAGGGGAAGTAATAGTTTTTCAATTCATACTTTTTAAATGTTTATATTATTGTAAATTCATCTGGATACACTAGTATAGTTCGGTAAAGTTTATAGGTTAGATCGTTGTGTCCATGATGATCGCTCCATATAGTTGTTCATGTCGATATATTTTGTTCGATCTTGTTGTACAAATTGTGAGTTCGTGGTTTCATTTTTATTTTTGTATCGGGAGTTATATTTATTTTGATGGGTCAATATGTGTCTATTAAAGTGTTTACAGTTTGAACAACATAAATCGTATTTTGAATCAAATGATGTTATAGTTCTTGAAGATCCCCATTTAACATAATAACATTAATATGTAAAGTGATCATGATTTTCGCTAAAAACAACCCGTAGGGTTACCCTAAACCCAACACCCTCTACATTTCTAGTTACCGCGGGACTGGATTCGTTTGATTATGAAACAAATTCCTAGTCCGCTTCCCAGACCGCAGGAAATGGAAGTTTGTTTGCATTGGTATTTTGGAAGGGAAAGTCTCAGGAAATGCGGCTTTTCTATAAGGTTATGGACAGTCTTCAGGGTCATAAAATTTAAATATTGTATTTTATAAGTTAAAACAAGTAATAATATGTATTTGAAGGTGAAAATATAAAAAATATATAATATAAAAAATATTTTCAAAATTTTAAATTTTGTATGTAATTCAAGAAATGCAGTGTATAAGGTAAGAAATAAGTTGCCTGTCCATAAACTTATGAACAGACCATCTGTCAGGAGACTCACACTTTTTGGAATATGCTGGGAGGAAAAGACAAAAGAAACGTGGTACCAGAGCTAGTGGTAGTAAGTACGAGCATGTAGAATAAATTTTGAATGCAAAAATATGGTTTCTGTAAGCAAAGCATTTAAGCCTTTAGACATAGGCCACCTCCTGCGCCTCTGATCTTCAAATTGCATGTAATAAAATCTTTATAGAAAATCTCCAACTCCTCAAATATCAATGTCAAGCCAAAGAATATTCCTACCACTCATCACCAGTAATAATTGAAAACTTTGTGATTAAGATTAAGATCTAGCTCTAACACGCAATTAGTAGGTTACTTTTTATAGCCGCACACCATCCATTATGATTTTGAACCAATGACATGTAGGACTCCTCCAGGTATTATAATGTTTCTTTGAACATTTATTCCAATGCATGGAAACAGCGGAGAAAATGTAAAATAAGTGGATTAAACGATAACAATGATTATAATGTGTGGAATTGGCATTCAATTTAATTAGACTCTAGCAATGACTAATTTAGTGTAAGGATATTTAAATTATATGTCAATCAAATCGATCGTCTGCATTGTTACAAATTATATGTTCAATAAAAATTGCAGCATTGTCATTGAGAGATTAACTTGTCCTCCGTAAAAATCATAATCACTGGGTAGAGAAAAACGTATCACACATTAATATTATCGCTACGCCAAACAAGGATATTCTAAATGTAACACCTAAAATCCAAAACACGATCCATGTTGCCAAACCGGTAAAGACATTGAAAACGCAAATTGACTAGTCCAAATAAAGGGATCCCCTTATACAAAAGTATAAAAAAAATTACGAACACACAAACTGTACAACCCTATCGTAAACTATACATTAACGCGAACAACTAAATCAAATTATCATTATGAGTACAACATTCGTTTCATTCGATGTGGCACACTAGCTTTATGTGTTTGGATTTAGGTACTCCCTCTATCCCGGATTAAACTGCACACTTTACTATTTGACATTATTCACTGTCAAATTTTGACCGCATATTTAAATAGATATGTAAGCAATAATATTATCGTATTTGGTACTGTTGGATTCATCATAACGAGTAGTTTTTAAAAGGTAAATTTTTATTGCCAATATTGTACGTAGTTAGATATATTAACGGTCAAATATGTTTCTTGATAACCGTGAAAAAAATTCTATGCAATTTAATCCGGGACGGGGGAGTAAATGAAATGAGTGGATGAAATTAAATTTAGAAAGAAAAAAAAGTAGAATGAGTGGATGAAAATGAAGGAATCTTACCAAAAGAGAAAAGTGTGTCAAAACCACAAAAACAACAAAAAAAGAAAAGTGTATCACATCCAATGAAACAGGGAAAGTACAATATAAAACTTACGTGTAGAGATAAATTTTACACTTATTCAATAGCAGAAATATTAAAATAACATCAATTATTTTTCCATATTCCAATAATGAAAACACGGGGAAAAGAAAATTGAGAAATTGTTTACGCCGGTAGAAGTCTTATATTAGACATGAGACTTTTGAAATACAGTACGAGACTCATGAATGACTGGTGAGTTAAACACGATCAAAGTTCAATATTGAATTTAAATTATCCCGCTTATTAAAGTTATAGGCTTTGATTTCAAGTTAATTGATGTCATATAGAAGTGATCACAGACTCGTGGTGTAAGTACTCATTTTGTCCCATTCAAAGTTACAATTTAACTATTTATTAATTATAAAATCATTAATTTTGATCATAAAATTAATTTGATGTATAAGTATACATATTATTGAATAATGCATTATTAGATTCGCTATAACATATATTTTTAAAATATCAACTTTTTACGTATTTCAATTATTCATTGTGAAAGATGTAAATAATCAAATATTTTTTATATCAACTAATAAAGTTAAAATGTGCAGTTTAAAATGACACAAAAAGATTACATTGTATTCAAGCAAAATTCTAACATCCTTCTCATCTCATGTAGTAATAGTTTTTACTCATCATACAAAGGTAGACATTAATAGCAGAAATATACACTCACTCAAAATCACAATTTTAAGGATGACAAAGTAAATTAACAGTAAAAATATACATTTACTTTATCATTTGAAATCTGGTTTCCCTTTGAATTCATACCTTTAAACTAACCAATGTAGTACTATAACATCGTCGTCAGATTGGCCGCAAATAGCCCGTGATCAGAGATGCCGATTAAACTTTAAGATTTTTTGAAACGGAAAGGAATAGTTTTAACGTTTCTAACTTTTATTATAAAAGAAACCTTTAAATTATCAATATGATTTATTATTAAAATTTATATCACGTGGTTAAATCATCTAACAATCTATAATTTACAAGTTAAGTATAAATAAATTTGTACTGAAGAGTTACAAATTAAATGCTCCCTCCGTTTCACTATGTTTAACACCATAGGTTTAAGTGTTGTATTTTTTTAAGTTGAAATGTGTAGAGGAAATTGAGTGAGGAGAATAAAAATTTTAATGATTGGTTGAGAATGGTGTACTTTTTGTCATAAAAGAAAATGTGACAAATTTAAAAAAATATACAAATATAGTAAGTGTGTCAAACTTAAGAAAATAGAGGGAGTAGTTGAAATATTAGAAACTTACTTAAATATGTAATTATATTTAAAGTTGAGTATGGATGATAATGAAATTACTCACTTTTTATTATTATAATAATTATTATTATTTCAAAAGTAGTAAATGAATCGGACAAAAATCAAAATTGTTTCACAAAACCAGCATTTTGCAAGCAGTACAATTTATACTGTGAAAATACAAGTAACATTTCACGTTTTATAAAATTGGAATCCAGTTTAGAAAGATATTAATGAATTGTTGCCATATATACAGTGAGTATTTTGATCAGTGACGGATAGATTGGTTGATTACAATGTTTGATTTACTACCATTTGAGAAAGTTCATTAATTTATACTGTAAATTTTTTTCTTGAACAATGACTTTAGTTTTCTGTTGGATTGTAATGTCGAATCCAGACATGATCAATTCAATATTCAAAACTAAAGCAACATTTAAATTCAATATGAGTAACTGAAAAGGTGAAAATTACTGACCGAGGTCTGTTAAGATTAGAAAGTTAGGAGCTTAATGTTAGAAACTTAGAATGCATCGATTAACTCTTGAACTCAACAAGGAACTTGTTTTCTTAAGCAATATAGGGTCCAAGTTTTAATTATAAATCTTAGTAATCCCTTTGTTTAACTAATAGTGACACACTTGCCTTATTGAAATTTTTTTTAAATGACACATTTTCCATTTTTGGCAAGATTCCTACAATCTCATCCACTCAATCTACTTTTTACTTTCTACACTCAATTTCAACTTCTCATTTTCTTCACATTAATCCAAGAGCTTAAACCTAGTGTGTCACTCTTAGTGAAACGAAGGAAGTAACATATATATAATGTACTTCATTTGTCCCACCTGAATTTGCATCATCATCATTATTACATTGTTGAAGAAATATGTTTTACCATTAATAACGACAAATAAAAGTTGATATTAAGATACCACTTATTACGATGAATTGAACCATATCATATACAATAATATTGTTATTTATATAGCTATTAAAATATGTCAAAGAGTGCGCAGGACACATAGGGTATGTATCATTATTCAACTGGATGATGGATCGAATAAATGACGGCTTAGTGGGTTGGATGATGGATGAAAAACCTTATCCACCCTAAACCATCACCCGTTTTTCTTCATGTTAATCTATTTTTTCATCCATTTACATGGATCAATGGATCGGGTGATATATAAATTCTGATGAAATTATTTTACCTATGGATGACAGGTGCTACCTAATAGAGTAGAGGTAAGTTAATATTCAGGAGTTTATTAGGATATATTAAAGTCGTGTACATTTGTTAAGGATTCCTTGTAGGAAATGTTATAAATGGTAATTACTCTATAGAATTAGTTTCCTTATAGAATTAGTCATAGATATTAGTTTCCTTATAAATTTAGAATCTTATACCTGTCAGACTTTGGTTTGATGTACCCCTATATTTATTGCTAATTATTTTTTTTAGAAAAATCACCATAGATCGAGATTCAACTTCAGTAGCGGTAGAAGTAGCAGCAACAACTGTAGCATTAGCAACGGTAGAGCAGTATTCAACTTCATTAGTGGTAGTAGCAGCGGTAGAGTAGTATTCAACTTCAATAAGAGCAGTATTTGTAGGAGACAATTAAAAGTAATTCTCTTAACACTTCAGGATGGTGGGTGCAATAACCAAACCAGGTCCGTCAGAAGAGCCAGTGAAGTAGGGGTCAGTCGACACAACCAACATGTACAGGTATCTTAGGGGCAGATTGCAACTGCAACTGTTTTAGTAAAGTCGCAATTACCTCATAGCCATTCATATTCTGAAGCGCAGTAGCCTCAAAACTAGCATCAGTACGTGCTTGTTTTTCGAGATTACTTCCGGAGGTAGACATAGTGCAAAATCAAGTACGGATCAGCAGCAGGTGCAGCAACCGGTGGCGGATCGGATCGACGGTGGCGCGTGATAGGAACGCGGCGACGCGTGAGCTTCGGGATCGACACGTGTGGCTTAACGCACAGACTGATCGGATCAGGAGAAGCAGCGCACGGATTACCACGGCCAGACGGTGGCGGTGGCGATCAGTGAGTGTCGGAATGGAGAAGACGGTGGCGGCTGTATGGCGGCGCATGGATCGACGTGCGGCTTGACGGCGGCGACAGCTCGGAAAGGCAGCGAAATATTTTCTTAGGGTTTCAGGATTTTAAGCTCTGATACCATGATAAAATATAAAATACTTTATTATGGTGCACTGATATTAATCAATGACACATCTCATCAATGATGAGGGTTACAATATATAGGGGTACAACAAACCAAAGTCTGACATGAATAAGATTCTAAGTCTATAAGGAAACTACTATCTATGGCTAATTCCATAAGAAAACTAATTCTATAGGGTAATTACCATTTATAACCTTTTCTACAAAGAAAGAGTTTCTATTTCCTTAACAACATTGACTATTATAATCCTTATATACAATTGTATATTAATATACACATTCACTAACAGTGTGTGGTTTATTCGACCGCGACTCATAATTTTTTCCTTTTAAAACTTTTTAATCCTATACGTTTTTTGTATTATTCAACCCCAACTTTAGAACTGTAAAAAGTGTTTCCTTCTTTAATAATTCTGAATCCACTGCTGAAAGTAATTAATGACATAGTCCTCAAGAAAAAGTACCTTTTGGTACACGAAAACGGGGTTGTGTTGTCTTAGCACCTCAGTACAACTGAGCAATATAAAAGGGCTGGGCAAGGTAGGCAACAAGAAGAATATGGTTAGGTTAAATTTAAAACAAACTGACTATAGCCAAAATGACCACACGCTGAGGGGTGCTTTGGGCAGAGGTAAATTTCAAAACCCCAGTAAATTTAGACTTACTGTTTTACCCCTGCAACGGGATTTGTCAGCATTGGTTATTGTTGCCATTTTGGTGATTTGCTTTGTCGATGCTTTTGTTGCCTTCCCCTGTTGCCCTTCCTCCTTTACCTTTATTCCTTTGGGGCTAACCTCTCTTTAAGCAAAGAAAAAATGCTCGGAATAACGCGACAAGGTTTTGCAAATATAATCAGAAATCTGGCCCTTTGGTCAATTGGGTTGTTGCCACGTGTCATTAACCTTTTTTTTGTTGGTGCTCTTAAAATTTAAATTGGTGTTAATTTTCGAATTAAAATTTAAACCTAAAGTTTGTTTGATTGAAAGTGTTAACTCTAAAGTCTAGAGAATGATAAAAGGCACCCTTGATCGATGGTAAATTTTGAAGTATATATTTGAGAAATGATAAAATATTTTTTTCAAAACAAGCCTCTAAATTTAAATGTGATAAATTTTGAGAGCCGTGTTAATAGAGAATGGCTCCTGATTGATCGACTAACGGTTAGAGCAATCATGAAAAATCTCATTTCAATAACTTTTAGGTTCAAATTATAATTGTTTATATACTGCAATACATTTTAAAAGGTTTTCAAATTATAAAAACTTTGTAGCAATAACTAGAAATAAACATCAACCCACCCAATTGATTACATCAATTATAAAATAATTCCATCTAATAATTAATCGATCTAAAACTAGCTATTAGTAATACACGTACAAGGCTACACGTAAAGTATGAGTTTGACATCTATCAAGTTTCAAGTAAATAATGAGTATGTTCTCGAAAACCTGTCTTGATAAATAAAAATTATTTAATAATATAATTGTTCGAATTTTATATATAAGAAGAAGAAAAGATGGTAAATAAATAATTCCAGGGCTGACTTAGAAAGAGAAGGTTGCTGGGCAAATGCGTTGATGATAGAAGTCCATCAGAACACCTAGAATGGAAGATATGTATTGTGTTGTAATGTATTCATAATCTCAAAGGGTATTACAGGTTAAAGAAAGGGTAATACAAGAGTATAAATATTAAAGTATTCAGGGAAAATGCATTTTTAACTCTATTATTTTGCAAAAGTGCTAATATAATCTTGTAAAATTTGAAAGTGCAAAATTAATCTTAAGATTTTGAGTAATTGTGCACATATACCCAAATTGCACTATTCTAGCGTGGACTGAAGGAATTTGGGCATTGACCTAATTCGAAAAGACAAAAAATAAACCTAGGCTTAAAACTTAAAATTTCATGACCATCCTACCCTTAGGCTTTTGGGTATATATATCTGCACACAAAACTTCAAACACACCGCTGCTCATTGTGCTGCCGCCACCTCCCTTAAAATCCATGGCCCACAACCGCTGCCCAACAACACTTTTTTTCACAGCAACAACACTTCTCTGTCACCAACATCATCACCCAAAATCCTAGCACCAACATCACCATCTCCCCCTCATCCTCACCCAACCCCGCCCGCCATTAGCCACTTTCTCGCCACCGCGCCACCCCCGGTTCACCCCTCGTTCTCTTCCACCCACCACCTCGTCCTCGTCCACCCCAGGCTAGCCTTTCGTTTGTTCAACCACCTCCGCCACGGAGAACAACCAAGAACCGAGCGATGTTGCACGAGATCTGGACTACTGGGAAGAGCCGAGCGCCCACCCAGTCTCCATCCTGGTCCTTTCCACTGGGAAGAGACAAGCGTCCACCCCTCTTGTCTATTTAGCCACCGCCGCCACAAAGAACCACCAAGAACTAAGTGACGCCGGTTGAGATTTGGACCACTAGGAAGAGTCGAGCGGCGTTGGAGAACTATCGGTTGCGGGCCATGGAGAGCCACCATTAGTGGAGGAACTTGGGAAAGAGGGAAAGAGAAACTTGGGAAATAGGGAAAGAGACACTACTGGGAGCACACACCCCCCCCCCCCCCCCATGGGCACCAATATTTTCATCCAATAAGCACCGGTATTTTTTGCATTTTCATACCGGTGCCTAAGTAACTCGGTACAAAATAATTAATTACATAGGCACCTGTAAGACTTACCAGTGCTAGAAATTTAATCCAGCATCGTGTACCACTTACCGATGACTATTTTACAACCCCCACTCATAGACACCGGTTTGAAAATGTTCGAAATACCGGTGCCTATGTGGTACATGCCGGTGCTAGTAAATAGGCGATCAATAAAAAAAATTCCAAGCAGTGATTATAAACTCATTGGCCGGAAAATAAAAAACTGGAAAGTTTATAACCACAACCAAGAAGTTCATTACTTTTATTCAAAAAAACAAAACCCTACATTCATGAAACAAACTAGACCTAAATATAGATAAACAACAATTATCATAAATACTATAACGTAATCTTCATAAACCCTATATAACATCAACGACCTAGATCCGTGAAGGTGAGGTTGGACAGAATGGCTGAGGCATGGCTGAGGCATGGTCAAACGCGGTGTCCATATATACTTTAGAGTTCTACAAATGTTACGGTAGTTTTCATTAAGTATGTGCAATTTGTCGAATAAAACTATTATGCAACATTTAAGCATAAAACTATTTAAAATGTCGAAATTATGCAGCGTTTAAGCATTGAGGAAACATGGTGTGTATAACTGTGTTTTAACTATGTATTTGACATAACTATGTGTTAATGTTAAACACGCCATGTTAAACACTAACACACCATGCTTCCTCAATGCTCATATACTGCAATATCTCCCAAATTTAAATTTTAGAGTTCTGCAAATGTTACAGCAGTTTCCATTAAGTATGTGCAATAATTTTAAGCATAAAACTATTTAAAATGCCGAAATTATGCAGCATTTAAGCACGGGGGAAACTTGGTGTGAATTACTATGTTTTAACTATGTATGTAACACTAACTATGTGGTAATGTTAAACATACCATGTTAGACACTAACACACCATGTTTCCTCGACGCTCAGATACTGCAAAATCCCACAATTTAAATTTTAGATTTAAGCAAATGTTACGGCAGTTTCCATTAAATGAACTTGAAATCATCAAAACAAGCCAAAAGATATGTTAACCTTAACTAATGCTTCTTCCGCTAAGTACAGTTTGTCATACGAAAAGATTTAAAATGTCAAAATTTTACAGCATTTAAGTACCAAGACTTTTGGTGTGTATACCTATTGTGAAAATAGATAAACACACCAAAATCCTCGGTGGTCATACACTACAAATTCTCCACAATTTAAATGTTGAAGTTGTACAAATGTTACAACATTTTTCATAATGGAAAAAGCATTACATAGTTAGAGGGCTATACATGAATTGAAGGCAACTAATGCAGTACCCTTTAACTAATGAATATTTTGACATTTAAAATGTCGAAATAAAGCAGTTTTTCAGGGCCACGGAAGCAATGAGTGTATAAACAAACCATGTCAAACACTCCAAATTTCCTTGGCCCTGGTAGACTGCAATATCTTAACAGTTTAAACATCAACTAGAAATCATCAAAACATGAAAAAAGACCTTTAAACCATAATCTACTTCGTCATTCATTCAAAACATTGTAGTTGTTCGACGCATTTAAAACTAAAACATAAACACATCAACATCCAACAATAAACTATATCACATTACTCAAACAAAAACCTTCAAAGTCGTACATAATTAATCAAAAAATCACTATTTATGTCACATGGTACAAATTCTACAATTTATATCACAGGGTACAAATTCTACCGTTTATAGAACAATTTATATCACGGTGTACAAAAACGTTCAACTTGATACAAATTCTAATTATGACAAACCCCTAAATGTGACACAATCATCTATATATCACAGGTGCTCTAAAAATATTTCAGATAAAACTACCTAAACATCAAACCATACATTTTTAACGTATTGAAACATTTGTTAACTACAGTTCTATTTGTAGGTCTAAGAAAAAGTAAACCGATTGGAAATGAAATAAACATGGAATAAAAGGAATACATTTGGATTCTCTCCGGGTTGCTCCCTGGATTTTGGCTATCCCGACTAGTTTCCTCCATCTCCAGCCCTTGGAGTGCTTACCGGTTTTTGGCTCTCCCCACCGGCCGGACGGCCTTTGGGCCAATTTTTTCCCTTGGGTGGCAGACCAGTTTCCTCCATCTCTGGACGGCGTTGGTATTTGTGTATCCCCACCGGACGGCGTTGGTATTTGGCTCTCCACCAGACGGCGTAGACATATGTAATGTGAGGGTTTGAAAAAATTGAGAGGGTGAAGATGGAGAGGGTGTACAAGTGAAGTGTGGGATTAGGCTTTCAGGGTTTATATAGATAACAAAAGTTGAACGATTGAGATTAAATGAAAGAGAGAAATTAATGGTCCAGATGTACTCATCAAATTAGCACCGGTATTGAATGGATTATACCGATGTCTATGTGTGTTATATGCTCTGGGCTGCTTTAAATGGATTTTTTTTGTAATTTTTCAAAATCGAGAGCAAAAACCGAAAGAATGTTTCTAAGTCCCAAGCACCGGTACCACTAGCGGTGCTAAAACTTCTTCACCGGTGCACAAACCATTTAAAGCAGCTGTCTGAGGCTGCTTTGAATGGATTTTTTTGGTAACTTTTCGAACCCAAGAGCAAAATCAAAAGAATTTTTCTAAGTCCCAAGCACCGGTACCATTACCAGTGCTAAAATTTCTTCACCAGTGCTACAACCAGTTAAAGCAGCTGAGGCTGCTCCAGAGTGTTTTTTTCAGAAACAGAGAGGAAAGCAAAGAAATTTTTTCCCAAGTTTGTAGCGCCGGTAGGTTGTGAACCGATGGTATGTTGAAACTTTCACAAATTCAAAATTTCACCCCACACTTTCTATCCACTGACCAGAAACGTTGGATAGTTTTTCGGTTAATGTAGTTATATAATTGGATTGATAAGAAATCAATTATACATTCCGTCTTTCATGTGTTCGAAAATTGTGTATGACAGGTCTCCAAAATGGATCCGTACATAACTTTTCTAAAATTGCACGATTGCCCAAATTTGCGTTACACCTTCATTTTTTATCGAATTTATTTCATATTAGGTATTCATGGGTTAATTGAGTTTTAAAATAGAAAAGTAATTTTTCGTGAAATTTAATAAAGCGCTAGTACATGCGTTATAGTATCTTACTATAGATTACTCAGAAGTTAGGAAGTCCAAACGGGGAGGATTACTGGTGAATTTTTTCCCAACAAATATCAATACTTTTTTTATTATGTCTTGGCATATGCTTTACGGATTCATAATGTAGCATTACATTCGAGCGGATTTTAATTTGGACGTCCGAGTGAACTTTTTACCTTTTGCACTTAGGTCCCTCCAAGAATTTTGGAATTGTTGAAAACCAAAATTGGCAACTCCATATTGAAATTTCAATATTCGAGTTCACAACTATGCGATTTGGACATGATTGGATAAATGGAACATCACCGAAATTGAAAATAGAAATCTTGTACAACATAATGTTGTAATTGCACAATTTCCCAAATCTGAGTTTTGTAAGTATAGCACCGGTATATTTACCGGTTCTACAACTAAATTATCATACAGGTGCTAAATTGTCTTGTTTCCCGCGTGATTTTTGTCGTAGTACAGGTTTTTTACACCGGTACGCGCATTACATGTGCTCAAAAATTATCTCATCTGTATACGCACTGGTATGTTGTTTATCGGTGCAGGAAACTATAAAGGCACCGGTACTTCTTTGTTCAGATGTTAATATTGGTGCTAATGGTATTTTTAGCACCGGTATTCTGGCACCGGTACATTCGTACCGGTGCCTATGTATCTGTTTTCTAGTAGTGAGAAAGAGAAGGAAGGTAATCTTGTCTTTTTTCAATTTTTTGTTTTTTGATTTTTCAAAATAGGGGTATAATCGTCATTTCACCAATTTCCGACCAAATTGGCCATTGACAAATTGGTCAATGAAGTTTAGGATTAGATTGACACTTTTAGATTTTAAAGGGTTATACAGACACTTTCACCATAAAAAAAAGGATTAAAAGCGTACTTATTCATCCGATATTACTTACTTGTATCGGAACCTTTTCCTCTAACTATTCCAGAACAAAGTCTTTTTGTCATTAGATCGATGTGTGAAATCTGGTCGATTATTTGAATTACATTAGGGATGAAATGAACTATCTCTTAAAACTTTTTGCCAAAATAAAATCACAATGATGGTCAAGGGTTGTTGTAGTTCCCACAAGATCTTCATAAGCAAGAAAAGCACAGAGTCAAGATTTCAATTAAAGCCATTTCTCGTCATCAAGCAAAGATTACCTGTCATATACCACTTCTACCTTGCAATTTGGAAGCAACCAATCGAAGTTTCAAATCTCAAACCTTTGAAAATCCGGCACTTTTTGTATTGCTTCTCTTGACCTTTTAGCTATGTTCTCTTAATAGTATTATTATGGTTCAACATTTTCATTTTTTTGACTAAATGGGGCCATAGTGCTACACGAAGGGCCGTCTGACCGAGCTTTAATTCAAAGGCTAAACTTGCCTATTGATTGTAATCATAAGTGCCCAATTATGTGACCAAGGTTACTTGGGAAGTTGGGATCAAATCAGTGCAACAACTTTGGCTTCATCTCAAAAGTATTTTTATGCTCTGTAATTTAAAGCCTATATGCTCAAAGTTTCTTCCTATGATGTGCTATTGCTATGGCCCCTTAGACAACAAAATCGAATTTGAGATTAGAAAAACGTCTCCTATAGTAAAAAAATTCCGTATCCTAAAATTGCCTCTAGTTTTACTTCACAATATAGTAATGAAAATTTCCAAGCTCTAAGGAAATTTCCCAACACCACTTGATCATTCGATAACAAGTTGGGTGACAGTATATTGATCAATAACATATAATGAAAAAATAACAATAATAGAAATGTACAAAAATTTAAACTCTAATATAAACTCCAACGGGTCTGAATTAACTCAAGTATTTAGTTTACGAGGTTTACATAAGAGTGCGCTGAGAAAGAAAGTGTCACATTTACTCATTTTAATAAAATTATCAAAAAAATAACACATTCGTAGACATTTTGTATGACAACCAGTGGCGGAACTAAACCGGGGCGAGTTGGTGCGGCCGCCTCGATAAACTCCTGCAAACTAAGAGAGTAATACTTTTTATGTCTTTGTTTGGCGTCCCGGCCCATTAAAATTGAAAAGAATTCTGTCTAAGAAGGAAATTCGCCTGCTCCGGAGATGTTAATGTAGTTCAGCCCCTCCCACTCACCCACACACCCCCTCAACTTGTAACACGGTTCCGCCACTAATAACTACTTAAGATTGATATACTAGTTACACAACAAATGAAACATCTCCTTCTTATGCTGCAGGTAGTTTTCAGTCTGGTACTATAGAATACCTTGTATGAGTTTGACTAACACTGGGTGGGGTCAATAATAGCAAACGACCAATGAAAACTACTCCATTTTGTATAGCTCCAATAAACGTAACTAGATTAGCTATTTCAATTCGCAAAGCTGTAAATTATACACCGTTATTATTTTAGTTAGGGTCTGAAAAACTCAATAAAATCACTCTCATCCATCATTAGTGGATGCATTGCTTAACAGTATATCTATTGTATACACAACAAAAAAAATAAATAAAAATAACATTAGTTTGATGCTTGTAATACCCTAAAATCCAGATTGCATGCGGTGGATATATCAAAATATGATGAGATGAGTGTATTATTCTATCAATAAACTAAATAGGTGTTATGGGCTAGAATAACGTGCATGGCTTTTAAATCGTGGTTCAAGAAAAGATTAATCTTTCACCCACAAAGCACAAAAAAAGAAGAAGAGAAGGAAGGAGCTTATGGCTTTAGCCACATGTAGGAAATGAAACACAATAATGCATAAAGGTTGGGAAGGAATATGTAGAGAAAACCAAAAAGCAAATAATGTCCAGACAGATTGAAGACTTTGTTCCAACGTTACGAATGTTTTGTTGTTCACTTAACTTTGTTATCTGTCTTAAGTAATGCCATATGCCTTTTATGAACCAGTAATTAAATCAGATTTAGCCATCTAGGGCTGATTCCAATGCCAAATAAACTTTGAAACTCGTTTTTTTTAAATCCTTTTTTTAAGAATCTCACTAAGTAATTTGAGATAGGTCTATTCAAACTAGTTGTTACTTTTTCTGTTCTTAAATTTGAATCGATTCAATGAATTAGATCACAATAAATCGTATAAGTCGATTCATATTGGTTGTAACTTATTAAAATAAATAATACAAGTCGATTTATATTAGTTGCCATTGATTTGAATTGGGCAGCAACATCAATCATCTAGACTCTAAATTACAACTTCTTGTTTATTTTTACATCTATCTAATAATTTGAACAAAAATTTAATCATAAATGTAATTAAATTATTGGCATATGTATAGTAGTAGTATGCAATTTTGATGTAAGTTTGGAAAGTGATTATAAAAAGACATCTCAACTATCACTCCAATCATCTTGAGTGTAAAGGTAGGAGATCAAATCTCGATCATTATAAACTACACTTTCTTTCCTTATTCCCAATGTTGGATGTAGCTTTGATTGCGTGCTTTTCTTTCCTAGATTTCCCTTTTATTTTTATTTTTTGTCTTTTATCATTATTAATAATCGCTGCTTATGCCATTATTAAAAGAAGTGGCCTGCTGAAAATTATCTTTCAAAACGCCATTCAAACCCCATCAGCATTACAGTACCATGGGTCGATAATGAGATAAATTATAACGTTAAAAAATAATTACACGGTGGTCACTTCACATTGCCCACAAGAAACCCTCCTACTAAAGAAGATTACAGAGAACCTTTTTATCTGAGAAAATTTTCATATTGCATCTATCAAGATTTGATTGCATAAACACAATCAATAATCATTTATTTAGCCACTTGATTGATCACGCGAGAGTACTAGTATTAAAGAAAAGGATGACATTGCTCGTCCTCAAAATTCTTTCAGCCTATCATAAAAATTGATGGTAAAATTTCACATATTTAAATCATCCCATAAAGTAATCTCTTCTTGCTGCACACTATTTAGCTATTCATCAACAAATATTTCATACTACATCAGTCAGAATTCAAATATTGGCATACACTACATACCGACCTTTGTAAGATATCGACAATTTGAATCAAGCAAATACATGCTTGAATGTACACGACAGCTGCAACATTAAGTGATTTGAAGAAAACATTCTTTTAATCCACACTGAAGCACTGGGCGTAGATAGATACAGAGAAATTGGGAGAATTAAGGTGGATATCCTTCAAGTTTTGATGGACTAAACTGTTTCAAATTTGGTTTACAGCCCAATATGATTAGTCGTCACTTCTACTTCAGTGTTCTAGTAGACCTACTTAGTACAAATATTTCCCAATATCACCCGATACATGCTTGCGATATTATGTTTTTGAGTCCATCTCATGGTGAGACCAATGACAAGTGGCAAAATAGGAAAGAACAAACCAAATTCGGGGGCAAAAACCTAATAAATATGGACTCGGGGTTATAAACGTAACGCACAAAAAAATCCAAGGGGTTAGACAGCAAATAAAAGACAACGGATTCTAAACAAGCTTCCCAACCCAAAACCGTGAAAAAGAAAGAGGCACAAAACATGATTCAGAAAAATGCATTAAACCAAAACGGATCAAACATGGAAATCGGAATCAAAATCAATCATACCTCTTAATCCTCTAAACGTTGTACTTCATAAAAAATTAACCAGCCCGATTTTGAATAAAAACTTCAATCAGCAACAACAAATCACATTGCAAGCAAGGTACAACTAGATCCAGGTTTAAATTCAACATTAATTGCAACAAATCTGTGACTAAACAAAATTTTGATATTTTGCAGATTCAAAATCAAATCATGATGGAAGAAGGTGATTTACATATCGAAAATCAATTAACGATCATACAATCAACGCAAATACAAAATCCTACACAAGAAAGCAAAACAAATATCAGTGATGAACAAATCGTACCTATTTCGCAAGGTAGGAAGCTGAACTTTCTATCCTTGAATATGATATTTCATTTTTCTAATTTGAAGAGCACCAGACTGAGTTTGTGAACGATTCCATTGCATTTAGATCATGTTAAACGAACAGTAGCAAAACTGTGTATAACAAAATTCGGATATGGATGAACAGATCTTGTTGCTCTGTTTTAGAACAATGTAAATTAGTTGTGAATGTGCTGTAAATTTCATTTAAAATGTCACAGCTTTCAAATTGTAGAGGTCACGCTATAAGAACTTATTCTGAATAGGATCTGTTCACATTTTGAACTGATTTATAGCAGACGATATTCATGAAATATGGCACGATGTTCATGATGTTACATGCTAACTAAACATAATCAAAATAACAATTTGCAGAAAACACGATGTGATGTTACTCATGTACTTCTTGATGTTTCAAATATATAACGCGATGTTCTAACTCTGCAACATTATGTATAGCTCGTTTTTATAATTTATTGCACGTTTTCAATTACATGATGAAATATTCTGTTAGTTTCTATGCATGTTACTGTGTCTTGCGATAAATTAGAGTTTCACCTACTTTGTTATTTTGTGCCAGTAATTAATAATTTGTACCTTGAACTTAGTTGTACTTTCTTATTCTATTATGCATTTGAAAAATGTGTTTGATTGATGTATGTTGGGTTAGGATGCTTTCATGTAGGAATAAAGCTATCATGCTCAGAATTTTGGGTGCTCTTTGTTAATGTTCATGGCCATTAAAGGTTTCAGTAGCTCAAACATATTCACGTGTTATCGTAGAATCTTATGAACTTCTCCTTAGTACATACAGTATGGCTTGATGTTTTAAATATATGTCATGATGTTACATGCTACTTGCACATATCAGAACAACAATTTGTAGAAAACATGATGGGATGTTTCTCATATACTGCTTGATATTTCAAATATATAACATGATGTTCTAAGTCTGCAACATTATGTATAACATTTTATTATTATTATTATTATTTATTGGGACTTTTCAATTACAAGTCTACCAAACTTGTTGGAAATAGATCAAACACAATCCCTTCAAGGAGTGCAAGCAACTCCATGGGAACAACTTGAAACATTATACTATGCACATGCAGCTTCACTTGGATTTTCTGTACGAAAGTCGAAAAAAAACAAAAAAATGAAAGGAAGGTCAAGGAAAAATATTGCACGTGCTCGTGCGCCAAGGGAAATCAGTTTCAAACACTCTTGACACCCCGACCAAACAACCACAAAACAAGAGAAGAAAGACAAAATAATTTCCCATTAAAAGAACAAGATGTAAGGCTGAAATTAGGATCAGGCTTGTTGATAAAAATATCTATGAAATTAAGCACCACATAACTGAGCACAACCATGAATTTACAAGGAAGAAGTGGCAATACTTGCAACGTGGTGAGAGGAAGATAGAGGATGAAAATGCAAGAGCAATTGAGGCTATGGAATTGATGGGTTTAAAGCCAGCCACAAGTTTCAAATATTTGGCATGTGATGCAAATGGATAAGAAAATGTAGGACACATGATGAGGGACCACATTAATTATGTCAAAAAGTTGAGGATGAAAGCAATTGAAGAAGGTGATGCACAGAATGTGATCGATGAGATCTACAAAATTGATGGAAGGGATGAGGATTTCTTCTTAGAGTCAACTTGGATGAGGAGGGTAAACAGTTGCACTTTTTTGGAGGGATGCAATGATGAAAGAGGATTACGTGCTCTATGGTAATGTGATGATATTTGACATCACATACAGGACAAATGAATATAACCTTGTTTGTGCACCGATTGTGGGAATCAACAACCATTGGCACAATGTGATGTTTGGTTGTGCATTCATTGGTGATGAAAAGAAAAGGGCCTTCATTTGGTTGCTAGAAACATTCAAAAAGTCAATGGAAGGAAAAAAAAAGCCAGTGACAATATAACCGATCAGGACTCGGCTATGCATATGCCATCTAAAAGATACTTACCGCAACCTGCTCGATTTCTGTGTTGATGTTTCAAAAATATGTATGTGATGTTTCATGTATTTGTGTTGATGTGTCCTACCGGAACATATATGATTATACAAACACTATAAATTAATTTCTAAAAATACATGTATGATGTTCCTGTACTATGAAATTAAGTTTCATGATAAATTGCTTGATGCCTTTTGAAATGAATTTAAACATGAATACCAGATGCTTGATTTTTAAATAGCAGGTCATAACCTTTCATAAAAACACAGGGATGTTTCATACTGAAACCAATTTTTGTACCAGGTGTTCAGTAACACAAAGCACGAGCTGTGTCTATTGCATCTGAAATAGAATACAATCAGTCACTATGGTAAAGTGAAGAGTGATGAAGAAGTTGGCATGGCATTCGACCATTGTTTGAAGAAATGTACAAATGAAGAGGAATTCTAGAGATGCTGAAACTCTATGATGGATAAGTACCAGCTTCATGATAACCAGTGGTTCAAGTGCCTACACGAACTCTGAGATAAATGGTGTGCTGCATTAAGAAAAGACTTCTTCTCGGCTGGAACATTATCATCATAGAGGAGCAAAAGCACAAACAATGCAGTCAGCTTCAGTGCCAACAAAACAACAAACTTGACACAGTTTTTCTCAATATTTGAAAAACTGTACAAAGCTGAAGAAGAATAGAGATCAGCAAGGAATACAATGGGTCAATAGGAAAACCAAGGTCATCAGAACAAGGACCTAAACTTGTGAAACATGCAGCTAAAATATACACACATAAGTTGTACAAGGACTTCGAGGCAGAATGGAAGCTAGCCATGGAAATTAAGGTTGTAAAAACATTCAACCTTGGATACAAAGATATTTATGAAGTACAACCTGAAAAAAATGACACAAACATGGAGAAGGTCACTTTCAAGAAACAAGATCAAAAGGTGGAAATCAAATGCTCTTGCAAGTACTTTGAAGAGGTAGGATTATTGTGTTTCCATGCCCTTCGCATCCTCCATTTGCACAACATCACTTCCATACCTGAAGATTACATCCTTAATAGATGGACAAATATGGTAAAGCAAGAAATATAGAACAAGGTGCTCGGAGGAACAGCATCACAAAACAAGGAGATTAAAGGTAAGGTACCATGGCTTCATGATATGCTACACAAGTACTACAATCTTGTGTTGAAGTGTGAAGAGGAAATAGAAAATAGAAGAATCCTTGAAGAAGGCCTATATACTTGGATACAATCAATCAAATGAAAGAAATGGATACACAAAAGAATTCAACAAATAATAGTGCAAGAGGTTCAAGAACAAAGATAACTCCCAAAGCGCTCGATCCACAAAAAATATAAACGAAAGGAAGAAGTGCAAGAGTGAAATGTAAGCTTGAAAGGAAGAAGCCAGTCAAAAAGGAATTCGAATCCAGGACACCAAAAGTTCAATTGATCTAAAACCATCTTGTTGGTAGATGTTTACCGCCATACTATGATGTTACACACTTATGGATTGATGTTACATTGTTACAGTTTGATGCTTTAGAAATAAGTACTGATCAGGATGTTAATTTTTTTACCGGTATATTTAAAACCTATCACTGTTCTTATACATTCTAATCTTATTGGATTGAATTTTTGGATGTTACACTTCTATGCACTGGTGTTATTATTTTCTTACTTGATGATTTATAGATATAAGTTGCCTCACATGTCTTTATCTATCTCACGGATGACCAGGTATTTTCAAATATATATATATATATATAAACATAAAACTTCAAACAATGATTGTTCAAAAGTATAAAAAATCACGCATTGATAATAGAACATCACATCAAAATCGAAAATGATCACATCCAATAAAAACATAGAAAAAATACAAACAATTTTATATCATCCCATAAACTGTCAAACACCATAAAAATATCACCATTAATCACATAAAGGGTTCAAATGGCCTATCAAATCCCTAACTTAAAAATAAGTTATTCAAACCAACAAATATTCATAAAAAAACCAAAGTTAAATACTAGTTCATGACACTCAAATCCTAATTCTTATTGTTTTCCTTTGCAGTTGGGCCTTTTGAAGATGATGCCCCTCCAAGTTCTTCAATGTCAACATCAAATGATGGAGAAGGTCCTCTATTCATAGGAGAAACAACAGGAGCACCAACAGGAGTACGATTCCTAAAGGCATTCCTTACAATCTCATCAACGACATCAAACAATTCAGAGTAACCGAAATTGTCTGAGTCGAAAGGAGGAGGAGGCAGGGAATCAATAGCAAGTACATAATCCTTAGCACTTTCACCCTACTCAGAAACTATGGCCCTAGTGACAACCTCGTTATTCCTCTTGAACCTACGGACAACTTGATTAGCAACCTAGGAAAAAAATAATTAGGAAAAGATAACAACACCAGAAGATTGAAATTAAAAACATCTCATACAAAATATAAAACACCAATTACTGATATCAAAACATCAAAACTGGTAACACTTGGAGTTTACACTTAAAATTTCACATACAAATTTTATAACATCAACTACTGATTTTAAAACATCAAATCTAATAACACCTAAAGCATAATCTTAAAACATCTCATACAAAATCTAAAACATCAAGTCATGCTTTTAAAACATCAAAACTGAAAAGATATGAATACTTTCAGATCCTCCATCATTCATACTCGCAGCATCAGTAGGCAAGTATTCTGGAACCACAATGCTTAAAACTTGCAAGCTTGAACCAGCTGCTTCATCCTTTGTACGACTACCTTGCTTGGATGTCGCAGCAGCACTACTGCCCACATACTTCCCCATAAAAGTCAAAGGAAATTCATCCTTAGACATGTGGTACTAATCAAAACATACCTCGACAATCTACTTACAACGTTTCAGCAACAAAGAAGTGTCCTAGTGACGAATAAGAGGAACTATGGGAGGGATATTTTCCTTGAAAATGAAACCTCTACAGGTAGCATATCAAATGAACAACTACACAAGCATTCACTGCTGTGTAGGAACTATACTTATACTTGTACACTGCCTCACCTAGCTTCCTAAGCACGTACCCACACCAGTCATAATTCCTAATCTCCACTACATCCTAAACAACCCAAAGAGGCTTATAATCCACAATGCATCTAGCAGTAGGACTCAAGAAGATGCAAACAACATACATGACAAACAATTTCTTAAATTCATCTCCACCTTCAACTAAGCCCATCATTTTATCATAAAACCTTTCACAATAAATATCACCCAGTTTATCAAACCCAAATCCATCCCTCCACATCTGCCTCAGTTCTAAATCCCTTCTTTCCCCCTTCCCAGCATTACTAACCTCAATAACCTCGGTATCACTGATAGGGAGTGCTAAAACATCACACACATCATCACGGGTTAACAAATACCTATCAGAACCAATGGTTTGAACATAGCTAATTGGATTAAAATTTTGAATAAGGTAGGGAATGAATTCTGTAAGAAGGCAATTAAAATTATTTTTAAGCAAACCATCAAAACCAATCCCTTTCACAGGTTTAATTTGTTTTGCAGCCAGCAAGGAAGACACCTTTTCAATTTTCCAAGGGCTACACCTCGTAGTGAAGCCCGT
Organism: Rubia yunnanensis; assembly: GCA_037428765.1. Classification (NCBI taxonomy): domain Eukaryota; kingdom Viridiplantae; phylum Streptophyta; class Magnoliopsida; order Gentianales; family Rubiaceae; genus Rubia; species Rubia yunnanensis. Next base: position 10,818,713 of record CM075064.1, read on the forward strand.
CTTAGCACTGAAAAAGAAAAAAAATCATGAAACATCACATACAAAATTTTAAAACATCAATAACTGAAAGTAAAACATCAAGTCACACTTAAAACATCAACATGAATAATTCATGAAACATCACATGCAGACTTAAAACATCAATCACTGGAAAAAACATCAATAAAACCGCCGAGCAAATACAATGCTAGAAATTAATAGGAGAACTGGATTACGGACATAATTGACGCATGAAGTACTCTTTATTTAGCAAAATCAGCAAATTCAAATAGTTAAATAGAGAAGGTAAAATGAAAAGAAGTATTCGTATGAGATTGGCTATATAAACTGTGGTAAACTATACAATTAAATGTAACTTGACTTTCATTAACTTTTATTCCTAATTTGGTGACTAAAAACTATCATATAAACGATTCGAGTTCATAACATGTTAGCTTCACACCACAATAAGCGAAATAAAAGTGCCAAGAACACTATCCATACTAAATAACATCATAACCTAAATGATCTAATTACACAAGAAAAATACATTTTAATTTAGATATGCATCACAACAAGATGCATCAGCGTGACTCCAAAATGAAAGTAAAACATCAAGTCACACGAAATAAAATCAACAAAACTTAAACTAATAAATACCAAAGGCAATACTTAAAATATCAACAAACCTTGCATCATCATCAGACACAACCTCGTTTACCTTTCACTTTCATCTTGGAAAACCCTCTCAAAGGCTTCTTCACAACCGCCACCTCAGATTCTAATTCAGAATTAGATCCACTTGTAACATCAACAGCTTTATCAACCTCCTCCACGTTTTCAGAATCTTCAGATCCAGATTTTGATGCTTCACTTCCAGACTTCTCTTCAGAATCAACATCTTTCTCAGCTTCAGGATTTTAATCAACATTGTCATTCACAGTTTGGGTGTTAGGAATAGTATTGAACACCTCATCATCTGAAAAAAAAATTAAAACATCAAAAGGTGATATCTAAAAAGTAGAGCTATAAAAACTAAATAAAAAATAAAAAAATCCTACCAAAAAAATGATATCATCCAAATCACATTCCCTGAAGCTTGTTTCTCACTAACACCATATTTGAATTTTTGTTTCTCAGCAACTTTCTTCTTGACATCATCAACTAAGATCAGAAAAAAGAAATTAAAACAGATAATCGGACCTTGGCATCATTAAAAATGATAGAAATCTAAAATGATTAACTAAGAATGTAAAACATCATACCATAATTTTAAAAAAAATCACATCATAAATTTAAAACAATACCATTGCCACTAACACCCTTAGCAGTAACTTTAGATTTCTTCACAGCTAGAGTCTTCCACAATATCCTCCTCTCAGTACCTTTCACTCCAACAACATCATCCTTTTTTTTATTGCTTCTTCAAATTGGCATCACTCCTCATAACAGGCTTTTTGCCCTTACCAACACCAACAACTACAAAAAATACAACATCAAATCAAATTCCATAAGGAAAGGGGATAAAACATTGAAAGGTTGAAAGAAATGAAAACAACTAATTTAATTTCAATACCTTTGCCACTGACACCCTCATAAGCAACCTTGGATTTCTTCACAGCCACGGACTTACGCAACATCCTCCTATTTTGCTGACTCTCAGGATTAACAACTTTATGAGCAGGACCAGAACCAGATTCAGGCATCACTATCTCCAAATTATGACCACCAGATCCTCCTGAAGTTTCATCTTCATCAACCAAATCAATCTTCCCCTTGACTTTCTCCTTCTGTCTCCTCTTTGGACGGGAAAGTCCTGAAACAGAACTACAACATTAATAAAATTATATGAAACTATAATATACAAAATACAAAAAAGTAAATAAAAAAGTAAAAGGCAAATTCTCAGGATTAGCGGCTTCATCAGCAACAACACTATCTGGAGGATTAGCAGTTTAATCAGCAACAACACCATCCAAAGGATTAACAACTTCATCAACAACAACACCACCCGGTCCAACTTCATCAACTTTATCATCACCATCCGGACCAGAACCCGATTCAGTCAGTAGCGTGTCCAAATGGTGAGCACCATCTAGTCCAGCTTTATCAGCTTCATCACCTTTATCAGCTTCATCACCTTTATCAGCTTCATCACCTTTATCAGCTTCATCAGTTTCATCTTCGTCGACCAAATCAAGTTTTCTCTTGGCTTTCTCCTTCTGTCTCCTCTTCGTAGAGGACGCTCCTGAAATAGAATAGCAGCATTGATAAAAAAAATGAAACATTAATCTACAACATTCACAAAAGTAAATAAGAAGAAAAAGACCAGACATTAAATCAGCATTAGGATCACCTCTCAATCGGTGTAATTGTCTCACAACACAACCAACATTTGCATCCAAAACATCAAATTTAATTATATAAACATCAGAAAAAAAAATAATGCAACACAAAATTACTTCAACAAAAAGATAACAAGATTAAAAAAAATAGTTGCACATCAACACACATGGAAAAATCAATCTGAAAACAAAGAACATCAAACTGAAATATTAAAACATCAATAAGACAAAAAAAATTCATGCAAAGTGAAAGCTTATGAAAATTGAAAATGTAAGGCATCAATAACATCAAACTAAATCTAAAAGCCAAAATGGAGGTATGAAACATCAAAAATGCAAAATAATACCAAATAAATACAGGAAAAAATAAATATAAACCATCATTTAAAACCTCAATCCAAATCACAAACTACATCACACTCCTAATTTTAAACATGAACCTAAACAAACACAACAAACACAAACACAAACACAAAATAAATTAAATACACCTCTAAAAACTAATCATACCATCCAACACACTAGCTCATACCTTGAACTTATAATATTATTCAGTAAACTTAAAAGATCATTGCCTGAACTTGAAAAGCATGTCAAACTAAAAAGTATACATCATAACATGAATTTAAAGCATCATTCAGTAGACTTAAAACATCTTAGCCTGAACTTGAAAGCATATCAACATGCAAAGTATACATCATAACCTGAACTTAAAACATCATTTAGTAAACTTAAAAAATCAACATATCAGCTCAAACAGAAAATGACAAATCAAATACATGAAAACATAGAAACAAAACCTAAAGCGCAATGCATGAAAGACAAAATTGATGAAAAAATACACTAGAAAGACACAATAGATGACTGATCAACATGAAAAGAGTATAAGTGAAAAATTAATAGAAAATATGGAACATCATGTCATAAAAATACAACATCACAAATAACCGAACAACAAAAATTATAATTAAATATGGAAATATATTCAAAAAATCCCTCCAAAACAGAGACAAGTAGAAAATACCTTGAGAAGGTGCTCGTTTCTTTAAATTTTTTATAACAGGAGCAGGACTAACTTCATCAGAATCTTCATAGTTCTTCGCAATGTCCAAAAGAACATCATCAATTGATTCACTAGCAACTTTCTCCTTCGACATCTACAAAACAACAACAAAAACACATAAACTAACACACAACCTAAATGAACACTAAAATATTAGACACATTCAATACAGGAAAAAAATCAATTCTAAATCCATGAGAAAAATAGTAGAATAACATCAAATTCAAGCAATAAAACACAGGACCAGTAACACCTACTCAACAAAGACAAAAAATATAGCACTCCCCAAAATATGAGTACAGTCAAGAAACCCTAGAAGCTTCAAATCGAACACAGTAAAGCAATATTAAACTACACAATCAAAAGAGAAACACAAAATAAGCATAAGAAACACTTAGAAAACCTACAGGAAGTATAAAACATCACATTCATCCAAAACATTGGGAAGAGTTTTTTTAAAAATAACCAAAATACAAACGAAAAACCCTAGCGACTACATTACCTTGGTAGATCAAACACAATCCGAACTCGTCCAGGCATAGATCATCAAAAACTGAATGAAAATCAACAAAAACCACCGGAACAAAAGCGTAGCTTCAATCCGATCAGTGCACACTTGAAATGGAAAGAAAACCAAAGCAATAACCGATTAAATAGAAGAAATCTGAGTGGTTGTAAGAATCTGAGCAGTTGAATATTGTGAGAGAAAATGGTTGAATTTTGAATGAGAATATGATTCAGCTTCCAAAAAAAATGGGAATGAAAATTGAGGCAAAATTTGGAAAAGATGATGTCCGGTTTTAATATATATACTAGGACTAAACTTCAAATTATTACAATTACACATCCAAACCCCAAACTTTTAAATCATCAGTATGAAACCCCATCTTGAATTCTTCGCAATTTAATAATTGGTCTCATTGTGAGACGGTCTTATAAAAGACTATGTCTATGTTTCTTGTGTGTCTCTTGACAAACAGTCTGTTCATAAGTTTCTTGACAAACCACTTATTTTTTACTTTATACACTGCATTTGTTAAATTATATACTACATTTAAAAATTTTGAAAAGACTTTTTTTTACATTATTTATTTTTATATTTTCACATTCAAATACATATTATTACTTGTTTTAACATTTAAAATACAATGTTTAAATTTAATTAAAAAATACAATATTTAAGGTAAAAGCCACTTTGGACTGTCCTTAAGCTTATGGAAAGTCCGCCTTTCCTAAGACTTTCTCATATTTTTTATTGGATTGTTAATTTATGATAGTACTGACGATCAGTCTAGTTGACGTACAATTTAGATGTTCTTGCAATATACTATTAATTATTGCTAGACCCTAGTTAGATTGAATGTCAATTCAACTTGCTGTGCGCTTTTCCCAGCATTTATGTGAGAGAATGATTTCCCGTAATGAATCATGTATTACTGCTCATAATAAATAGAGTACAAAAGGAAGGCTAGAACTAGTATAACTCTACTCTTGTCAACAACTCTATCCATAACAAATCAAATATAATCAGATACTTTACTTCTCATAACACCCCCCCCCCTAAAGTGATGCGTCAGATGCTCAGTGATGCAAAGCTTGGATCGGAAGAACTTGAACAATGGATGAGAGAGCTCTTTGGGGAAGATATCTGCAATCTGAAGAGCAGTAGGAATATGAGAAACACGTAGTTTGCCAGAAGTAACTAACTCTCAAACCAAGTGATAGTCGATGTCGATGTGATTCTCCCGCTTGTGAGCTACTAGATTCTGCGCCCAAAAAAATAGTACCACTATTGTCACAGAACAGTAGTGGAGATCCAGCAAGCTGTAAATGAAGATCATGAAGAAGATGGGTCAGCCAAACAACCTCAAAAGTAGTGTTGGCAAGTGCACGATACTCGGACTCCGTACTCGAACGAGAAATAGTGGGTTTTTTCTTGGCACTCCAAGAAGCAAGGTTTCCACCAAGAAAGATAACATAACCATAAGTGGATCATTAGGTCTCCATACAATGATCCCAATCAATATCAAAGTAACTCAGAACCTCGGGATAAGTGGCAGATTGAAAAGCAAAACCGAAATGTAGATAACTTCAAACATATTGAAGAATCTGAGTAATCACCGCAAAATCACGAGAATCCTGAAGATACTGACTGATTTTATTGACCACAAAGGCCAAATCAGGATGAGTAATTGTCAAATACTACAATGCTCTAACAAGAGAGAGATAAAGCATGGAATTCAAAAATGCAGGACTGCTGGAGCTGTGGAGTTGCGATCCTGGCACAAATAAAGTGGAGACTGGAGTAGCATCTGACATCTCGACACGAGTGAGAATATCCTTGGCATACTTAGCTTGGCTAAGAAGTAAACCCGAGGCTGATAGTGTAACTTCTAAGCCAAGAAAATAGTGAGGAGTGCCCAAATCCTTGATGGAAAACTCCTAATGCTTCTGGTCGATGAATTGTCCTAGCAGAGTTGGATAGTTACTTGTAAGGGTGATATCATCAACGTAGACCACCAGGTACAGTAGTGACGATCCCCGAGACAGAACAAAGAGAGAAGTACCAGTTGAACTGTAGACAAATCCGAGCCAAACAAAAAAAGTACTGAATCATTGTAACCATGCCCGGGGAGCTTGCTTAAGGCCATAAATGGCCTTCCGCAAACGACAAACATACTCTTGATGAAGCAGATCGTTGTAACCAATGGGATGCGCCATATAGACGAAAGCATCAAGAACACCATTAAGAAAGGCATTCTTGACGTCGAACTGATGAACAGGCCAAGAACCCATCGTAGAAATAGCTAAAACGGTACGAACTGTGGATGCTTTGACCATTGGTCTGAAGATGTGGTCAAAGTCAAAACCTGAAATGTGTAAGAAACCTTGCGCCACAAATCTAGCTTTATAACACTCAATAGTGCCATCTCGTCGATACTTCAATCGGTAAACCCATTTGGAGCTAACAATGTTAATGCCAAAAGGGTGAGGCACCAAATCCCTAGTGTGCTGTCCCCGAAGAGCTGCCATCTCGTCATCCATGGCAGAAACCCAAGATGGATCCTGAAGAGCAGTCCAATAATTTGTGGGCTTGGACTGAGCAAGTAAGGCAGAAGTAAGACCGTGAGCAATGATATCTGATCGAGTAGCCATCCGATGAGTACGCGGCTGAGGTGGAGAGACCGGAGGAGTAGTCGTAGCTGACGAAGTGGGCGATGAAGGGACCGATGAGGTGTTTGGAAAACCAGGTGGGCTGATTGGCAAACCAAGTGAGCTGGTCGATGGCGAGATAGGCAGAGTATGATGCATCAGAATGGCCACTGGATGGTTTGAATCGGTAGGGCTGACATGACATGGTGTCGTAGCTAGTGAGAATAATAACATCGATGAGCCAGGAGGGATGGAAACCAAAGTGACAAGCCAAGAAGGAGGACATGCCACCATGGTAGAAGCATGAATATCAACGGATGCATCAGTGGGATCCAAGAAAGTAGAGACATCCAGAGATAACGGTGATACTGAAGTAGAACCATCAACATAAGGGAAGGAAGTGTCATCAAACCGAGCATGTCTGGTGACATATATCTTTCCAGATGTAGGATCCAAATATCGATGTCCCTTGTACTGGAAGTTGTACCCAAGAAAGACACAGGGTAAACTGCGAGGAGCGAGTTTGTGAGCTGCATATGGACGAAGATAAAAGTACACACAACTACCAAATACATGGAATTTTGTGTATATAGGAACCCGGCCATTAATAACTTCATATGGTGATCGTCTGCTAAGAACAAGAGTGGCAATTCGATTCATAGTGTAAGCGGTTGTAGCAAAGGCCTGAGGCCAATGAGAGAGAGTGACATGAGAGGGGTATAACATAGACAAACTCATCTCAGCAATGTGGCGGTGCTTGCACTCAGCTCAATTGTTCTGCTCAGAAGTATATGGGTATGAAATATGATGGTAAATGCCCCATATCTGAAAGTGAGAGCGCAAATGACCATTTACGAACTCAGTCCCCCCAACTCTCTGAAACACCTTAGTGGTGGAAGAGAACTGGTTCACCACAAAAGCCTCAGATTGGCGATAAATATCCCAAAAATCAGATTTGCGATGCAGTTGGTAAAACTATGAGAGTCGGGAATGATCATCGATGAAAATAGCATGATAGGAGAAACCATCAGCAGATAAAATAGGAGATGGACCCCATAAGTCACAATGAACCAGATCAAGTACATTGGCAACACGTTTATCATTTGTATAAAAAGATAAACGCTTCTCTTTAGCCTTTTCAGACGCATCACAAAGAGTAGGTTTAGGAAAAGCTGATGAGACAGATAAAGATCCAGAAGCTTGCAAACCAGAAATAACGAAATGCGGAACATGACCAAGTCTAGCATGTCAGATTTCAAAAGACGCACACGACTTATGTGATTCCATGGTAAACAATAAGACAGATGCACCACAGTCTAAAACATAGAGCCTACTTTCACTATGACCATGACCCAAGGTTTCACTAGTGATTTTATGCCTAATAATAAATGAGCGATCAACAAAGCAAACAACATTTAAATCATGAGTTAATTTGCTAATTGATAGTAAAATTTTAATGATATCAGGCATAATAAGCATATCATAAAGAGATCGAGATTTAGAAATCCGAGAATCACCAATATGAGTAATAGGGAGTTGAGAACCATAACCAGCATAGACACGGGCAGAACCATCATAAGGTGTAACATGATCAACAATAGTGGGGGACGATGCCATGTGTTCTGTGGCACCAGAATCTCAAATCCACTTGGATCCATGGTGTTTGAACTCCAAGATACCTCCAAAATAAGTCATACTGCACAATGACAAAATGGAGAAAAATAAACAAAAATTTTGCAGGAGCAGCAGGGCGTGTTCACACACACGGGAGATAAGAGGGCGTGTGGACACATGCGCAAGAGACGCCGCTGGAGATTCTGTGGGTGCGTGTAAGATATGCGAGTGAGATAAGCGCGGGATTGGAACCCTGGAGCAAAACGATAGCAATTATGATGCCGAGTGAAGACGTCCGAGGAGATGAGCTTGGCCAGAGACAAAGCCACTATAGACCATGATGTTCACGACGACGAAGCTTGGCCGGTGCTGGACTAAGACAAAAGCAAAGCCGCTGCTAGTCGGAGACGTGGAAGATGCCGCCGAGAAAGAATCGCTGGAGGACGATGTTGGACTTTAATGGAGAAGGAAGGCTCGAGAACCTGGACGCTATGAACAGTGTGAGGCTGGTCGAGATTTGCTGCCGGGAGAGGAATGGAGAGAGGTTCCTTGAGAAAATTAAAGACCTGCAGGAATTGGATCAGTAATTGACCAGAAGTTTCGTCGGAAAATGGAGAAAGAGAGAGAGGCCAAAGAAAAAAATCATGTATTACTGCTCAAATACCACGAGAACTTGCTCATGGTATCAGAACTTGCTCTGATACCATGAGAGAACCCGTATTGAATCCTGTATTACTGCTCAGAATAAATAGAGTACAAAAGGAAGGCTAGTACTAGTATAGCTCTAGTCTAGTCAACAACTATATTCATAATAGATCAAATTAAATCAGATATTTGACTTATTATAACACTATGAATGATGATTTCAAAAAAATGGAAAAAACTTTAATCCAGTACTTATTTTGAGAAGTAAGATTTCAAAAATCTCCCAAATTTATTATTATTTGAAATACATTATTTAATTCAGAGCAAATGACTTCAGTGACCCCTTAACTATCAGATCGTCCTCCTTTGGCCTTCCATTTTTTTCAACAATATTGGCATCTCAACTTGCAAAACTGTTGAGTCATGGCCCTTTTTTAAACACTTTTGGCCCCTTAACTATCTCGAAAACTAGCTCATTTGCTCATTGAAAGGCCAAAAGTGTTTAAAAAAATTTGAGAGGTGGATGATCGTGATAGGTAAAGGGTCACCATAGTTATTTGCTCTTTAATTTATTCAAGTTGTATTTTATTTACAAATTGTTCTCCAACACCTCGTCATTGTCCACCAAGAAGAATATAAATTATTCTAAACCAATATCATAAAATTCAGAGGAGTTGGAAAATCTTTGTTTCAATTGGTGTTGAATATTACAAAACTGTTTAAAATTGGGATAGTGCTTCTCCAACTAAATCAAAATCTAGAATAATTATTTTGCTAAAAAAAATTATCTTTCCAAGAATTCTAAACCTTGATTTCCAACAAGAGGATACACTTTAATCTCTCTTCACTTGGCATCAATACGTACGTAAGAGATCAGAATTAAAACTGAATGGTACGATTGAGCCGATAAATTGTATAGAAGGGTAAAGTTCATCCCTCTGTAAACGACCTACAGTCACCCTCACCACCCAAATTGTTCTAAGCATCCCTGTAAAATCCCTGAAGTTTCACAACGTTAAACACACTTTGCTCCCAATGGAATGTGTAACTTACAGTTCCTTCACTGATGCTGGTAGGCAAATTATCTCCCTCGTGCCTACGTTACACACCAATCACCATCAATCATCCTGATAGTAAACACACATTAATCCTTTCACAATGGCAGAATATCCCATTAATTGTCATCCAAAATCCACACCTGAAAGTGACGTGTTTTTCTATTGTGAACCTTGGATTATTAGAGTCCAATGCCAAATAGAATACATGATGATCCGCTTCCAACCTATGCCCGTTGTTCTCTATGATCGCGAGTCCCTTAAAACTTTTAGTGTATTCTCGATCAAACTGTAATCCCTCTCAAACGAAAAAAATACGAAACTGACTAACACAATATCCACTACTTGTATCTTGAAATGAAATTTTGGTTCTAACAATTATTTAGTTCAAATAAATATTCATTTCCAATTTAACCAAGCATGTTAAAACATAAAAGTTGACACAAGAGAGTTGGTTACGCAGTTTGGTGAATCCATCTACGTCTGTATGACCTAGCCCAGTTCAGAAGAAATCCACTAGTCAGAAATGATACAATACGAGTAACTTATATAAAAGTACTTATCCGAACTAATTATTTTAATGGTGGATTTTGCAAGATCCCCTTGCTAGTGATCAACTTTGATCAGACTCTCTCTGACCTTGAAACTCGTTGATGGTTGATCTCCTCCTCCCGAGTAATTAAGGCATATGCCTCTGAATTTTTTCAACAATTTATCAACATACTAGGATATAAGAGCTGACTCTGAATACTCTCTAAAAGCATAAATCGTAGCTTCGGGTTTTCACTCAATAAGAACCATAAAGAGAGCATCCGTACCTTCTCTATTTTTTTTTGGAAACAGTACCTTCTCTATTTAATGTCAAAAATCAACTCCTAGAATATGAGTTGATTTCAAAGTCATTATCAAGAGTCTAACCGTGTTCGAATATTCCTTCTCCAACTCAAATCTCCGATAACTTAGCATATCTAATCTAATCCCATAAAATTATGAATTATCTAATCAAATCCAATCACATGGAAGTAGGGATTTAGTCGATAGAGATATGCTTTATCCAATCAAATCACACACGGAAATAAGAAACCAATCCATCTTCAACTTCTTAACAAGAATAAACTATTCGGCTTTAGTTTCAGCTTTTGTTTGATGTTCTAACATTGAATAGTCTTCCTTGCTCAAGAAGTTCATAAATGACAATCTTAAATATGAGTCAAATACTTTAGACTTTGCAATCCCCCATTTGGTATTTTGTGGACCCAAACAACTTTATCAATAGATCTGATCCTCACAAATCAAGAAGACACCCATAAACATAACTTATGATATTAGAATACCATAAATAGCTCTGTTTGATATTAGAACACTTGAATACAAGTAGGAATAATACACCACATCAATATTGCATATGTTGGAACATCAAGACGGAATACCACAATATATCACCAAAATGTTGGAACATAGAGACATAATAATATCCAAAAACAAGGTAACTGGGTCATAAAGCAACAGAGCTAAAACAAAGAACTAAATCTCCAAATCCCCCCCGGAGGCCATAATACTTTGGTATTTTGTGGACCCAAGCAAATTTATCAATAGATCTAATCCCCACAAATCAAGAAGACACCCATCAACACAACATATGATATTAGAATACCATAAATAGCTCCGTTTGATGTTGAAACACTTGAATACCATTAGCAATAATACGCCACATCAATATTGCTGATGTTGGAACATCAAGACAGAATACCACAATATATCACCAAAATGTTGGATCATAGAGACATCATAATATCCAAAAACAAAATAACAGAGTCTAAAAGCAACAGAGCCAAAACAAAGAACTAAATCTCCAAGTTTCTCCTCTGGGGGCCCTAAACATGCCAAAATGGGGGCAAAAGGAAAAAAAATCACTGGGTTGGTTCTTACTGAGAGGCTGCTAGTTGTCTTCTTTCTTCCTCCAATGCAGCGAACTGAACCATAAGAGCTGTAATTTTAGCATCATTTGCAAGAAGATGAGCTTCCCTCTAGTTTCTGCAGATGACGTAAAGGCTGGTGAAGATGGATTCTAGGGCAGATCATGTACCTTCCTTAAAGAGAAGGTTCTCTTATTTGGCCAAATGAGAACTGTAAACACAATCATATCAGTGTTCTTGGCCTTGACTTTCTTTTCTCAGATTAAAGCTGAAATGAGACAAGGATATGGCAGAGACTTTTTTGATCTAGAGGACACTGTCTCACTGACAATACTCTCTTGAATTACGAGGCCAAGATTCACAAAAGTTTGAGTACTAATGTAGTAGAGCAATTTGGGCATGTCTCGGGTAAGGGCAGTTGCTTTAGATGAAGGAATCAAACAATTAATAACTATCTGAAAATGGTAAAAATACCTTGATGAAAGCATAGATGCAATAGTCCAAAAAACTGACCAACACAATAGCCACTACTTGTATCTTAAGTAAACCTCCTACACACTGGTACGACTACTATAAACAAATGCGCAAAGTGCAACATAACCATGAGACTAAATAATTACATCCTCTTCTTTCTCCTTCTTCGAATGAAGTTGCTGAAAATTTGTTCTAAGAGATCGAATGTTCTCCTCCATGTAAAATAGGGTGTTTCTCGTATCACCCTATAAATAGTCCTATACACCACATGATCATCCACCAAGAATAAATTTAAATAATTTGAAATCAATATCAAACAAACTCAAAGGGTTTGAAACTGTATGTTTAAAGTGGTGTTGAATAACATAACACCACAATTTGGTAGAAATCCTTGTGGGTAGATATCGTAAATATGAGCCCAATCTTCAACATTATCACTTTGCCACAGTGGAACCTCATGCCTTTGCGTGACTTGAAACGTACGCTTGTTACCCCACTGTCCCCTCAGCCTAAGATATGACTTTACAAAAAAAGTAGTCTGCATCATCATCCGCTTTTTCCATGATAGTCATATTAAAGACAATTTATCCCCAAACTTAGGTAGGTACCCTGATAAATAGGGATAGTGAAATAGTTGGAATGTTTCTCCAATGACATCAAGAAATGTACTCCCTCTTAGCGAAACAACACAAAACTAACTAACACAATAGCCATTACTTATATCTCGAATAAACCTCCTACACATCGGTACAACTATGATAAATAAATGGGTACAATGCAACAAGACCATGAGACTGAATAATTACATCATCGTCTTTCTTCTTCTCTGAATGAAGTAGCTAAAAACCTAGTCTAAGAGATCGAATGTTCATCCACCAAGAATTAATGTAAACTATTCTGAATCAATATCAAAAAAAACTTTGAGGGGCTGAAATTGTTTGTTTGAAGTGTGATGTGTCTCAAAAACAATCAAGAAACACCATCAAGACTTTTGGTTGCAATCTACAAAGAAACAAGCCTCAGAGAGGCCCAAGGGAAAACTCCTTGATGCTTAAGTTAGTCAACCATACGAATAATGTATAAAGAAAATGAATATTAAATAGTGTACATACCATGTATTTATACATGAATAATCTTAACAGTGTTTGTGTACGACTTAACTTTTGCATGACACATTCAATGCCAATAAAGGCGGCATTATTGCTGACCATTTCTCCTAAGATCACTAGGTTGAGGTAGTCCCAATTGCTTATTTGGGCGTATCAGTTTTAACCATCATCAAAAGACCCCACAAAACTAAAGATCTCCTCAAGGTTTAAAGATATATAAGGTAGTTGAGTTAGGGTACTCTGACGAGGAATCTCGAGGTTCGTCATCGATGGGATTGAGCCTCAATATGATATCTTCAGGCCATTTAGTCAAAGGATTATCTTTAGCCCTTGAGGTGATGTTTGGTTTTGTCATCTATTATTATTTTTTTGGAATTCGTAAGGACGCGTGTCTTGTTCAGTTTCTTAAAAAGGTGCATAGATGAAAGTTTTCTTTATGGGAGATGTGAAAAGATTCTCACACCTTTTCAAATTTTTAGTTTTTGGAATAACATTACCTAGCGTTTCATCCTTCATAATTTCCCATTGTCTCAACTTTCCCTCATTTTACAAGATACTTCGTGATTAAACTCCGTGAAGCTCACTCGAGAAAACCCTCTCCCAATTAACTCCTGATAACCTAACCCTTCCAAAGTCCTCGAAGGTGTTTTAGTAATACAATTTGCTACTTTGAAAGTCTTCTTTATTTTTCTGTTGCATGCCCTTTATTATTTTACCTTTCAGTGGGCCTTAGTGGAGCTTTGAAGGAATTGAAGAAGGGTGGTCAACAGTAGAATAACTATGTGAGAAATCTTCCCCATGTTGCGCCAAGTGCCCTCGTACAGGGAAATGATGCACAAACACCTAATAGACCCAAAAGGAAAAGCCCAGAATGACTCTTCCCCTACGAACATCATAAGAAGGGAACGAATGATCAAACCCTTCAAACCACCTGTATTCCTCAATAAACTCACATCCACTTGAACCCTTCGGGTGCTTTCGTCTTGGATAAGACAATTCTGGGAGGCTTAGTCAAGGACCCGAGGTTTGAAAATATGTTTGAGACCTTATTTGTTTTCTTTTTTCCCCTTATCTCTTATCTTTCATCTTTCTCTTTTATGCCTCAGGTGTACCTGATATGAATCTCCTTGCGAAAACTCACGATTTGCGAAATTAATATCTTTGATCTAGTGAAGGGATCTGCAAACCCGCACTGTCTCGCATGAAATTTAGGAGTCTAGCCCTCGGGGTATGCCTAACTTCGACTTGCTCTCTAACTAGCCATCAGGATCAGATTACAAGGTTTATTGATACTTAACTAGCCCTCGGGGTTAGGAACCAATGGAATAGCTCGCAAGCAAAGAGTATAAACTCAAAAGGTTGTATTTTGATTGATAAAAATGGTGTGAAATTCTTCCATAAGGCCTTCCTATTTATAGGGTTACAATCTTGCCCCAAACCCTAATCACAACTAGAAACTGAATTGACTTATGACAGCTTTTAGAAGCTAAAACCAAATCTAACTAAAATGCCTAAAATAAATGGTAATCTAAGGTAATCTAGTTGAATTCTTCAAGAAGTAACCTTGAAGAATGTTACCTTATCTAATCTTACCAAATCTGATTCTAATAAGAATAAAACTGAATATACTAAACTCTAATGGATTGTATTTTCAAAATTCAGCTCTTCAAAGCCACATGGCCGAGCTATCAGTGCAATAAACCCAAAAATGAAATAGTTTTATAATATTTTACATTGGTCACACTACCTCATTAAAAAACCCAGTGGGAAAAAGAATATAGTGTTCTTCATGATATCTTCAGTTTGTCGACAATCTTGAATAATGAATCCAAGATGTCGATGCTGACTCCTTCTTCAATTCTTCATCATAAAGGCAATCAATCAAAGCATTAAAAGCAGCATCCCTAAGCTTAGTCCTTGACCTAGTCATAGGTCCCGCCATGTCACTTAGAGGATCCTAAACATATCCTTTAAATGTTTAATCAAGTCGTGGAATGCCTTTATTTATGGTGGTAGTCATCGGCATCTCCATCATTCCCTCCGTGGTCGAAAGGTTTCGCCCTCGAAACTGAATCGTCTTCAAATGAAAATGGAGATAAATCAGCAACATTGAAGGTCGCACTAACACCATAATGATTTGGTAACTCAATCTTGTAAGCATTGTCGTTCACACGATCCAACACTCTAAAAGTACCATCTCCACGTGGACTCAACTTAGATTTCTGAGCATTTGGAAACCTCTCTTTCCGCAGATAAACATAAACATAATCTCCCACGTTGAACCTCATCAACTTGCGGCTTTGATTAGCTTTATTAGCATTATGTGCATTTGTCCGTTCAACATTCATGCGCACCTTCTCATGGATTTTCTTCACAAAATCAGCTTTCTTTTCTCCATCAAGGTTTTTATCCTGTTTAAAATTCAAAGGAAGTAGATCAAGAGGTGTAATAGGTAGAAAACCATAAACAATTTCAAATGGAGATAAAGAAGTAGTAGAATGGATAGTGCGATTGTAAGCCAACTCTGCAATCGGAATGCATTTTCCCCAATTCTTTAAGTTTTTCTGAACTAGTGCATGCAGGAGAGCCCCTAGGGTTTGATTGGTCACTTTTGTTTGTCCATCTGTTTGAGGATGACTGGCAGTCGAAAACAGCAACTTTATCCCTAACTTGTGCCACAAGGTGTTCCAAAAGTAGGATAAAAATTTAACATCGCGATTAGAGACAATGGACGCAGTAATTTCATGTAACCGAACTACTACCTTCAAAAAAATAGATCTGTAACATGCTTTGCATCATCTGTCTTCCTACAAGGAATAAAATGTGTCATTTTTGAAAATCTATCCACAACCACAAAGATAGAATCATTACCTGACTGAGATCGTGGAGAACCTAGGACAAAATCCATGGAAATATCAACCCAAGGATGAGTAGGAACAGGTAATGGAGTATAAAGACCATGAGGCTTAGTTTTAGACTTAGCCTTCAAGTAATCAAGACAATTCCTACAAACCCTGTCAATAGCAAGTGCCATTTTCGGCCAGTAGAAGTGTTCTCGTAACAAATTATAAGTTTTAAATGCACCAAAATGTCCCATTAAACCACCTGAATGAGCTTCTCTAACAAGTAATTCACACATAGAACATTGAGGAATACATAACCTATTATTCATAAACAAGAAACCATCATGCCGAAAAAACTTCTCATAAGCACCATTTTTGCATGCAGCATAAATAGATGAAAAATTAGAATCAGCCGCATATAAATCTCGCATGAATGAAAACCCTAACATAATGCATTCCAATCGTGTAAGTAAAACATGTCTACAACTCAAAGCATCAACAACAACATTTTCTTTACCCTTTTTGTAACGCAACACATAAGGAAAAGATTCAATGAAACTAGACCATTTATCATTATGCTTATTCAACTTCATCTGACTCTTCAAGTATTTCAAGGATTCATGATCACTATGAAGGACAAATTCTTTATGCAATAAATAATGTTTCCAAGTTTCTAATGCACGCACAATTGCATAAAATTCTTTATCATACACATGATAGTTTAGAGCACCGCCCTTTAGCTTTTCACTGAAGTAAGCTATAGGTCAATTTTCTTGCATCAAAACAGCATCAATACCAACACCAAAAGCATCACAATGAATCTCAAGAGTCCCATTAAAATCAGGTAAAGCAAGAACATGAGCATTACATAATTGCACTTTTAATTCATTAAATGCATTCTCTTAACTCTCAGTAAAAAAAAATTCACATCCTTTTTAACTAGTTCATTTAGAGGTGCAGCAACAGATGAGAAATCACGCACAAACCGTCTATAAAAACTAGCTAAACCATGAAAATAACGTACCTGGTTGGCATTAGTAGGTCTTGGCCAGGTCTTAATGGCCTCAATTTTGGTTTCGTCAACTTTTATGCCCTCCTTGGAGACCACAGAACCGAGAAACACCACTTCTAAAGGGCAAAATGTGCACTTCTTGATGTTCGCATACAAATAAGACTCACAGAGTGCAACAAGAACCATTTTAACATGCTCAATATGTTCATCAGTCGACTTAGAATAAATCAATATATCATCAAAATAGACCACAACAAACTGACCAATAAACTTTCTTAAGACATGTTTCATCAATCACATAAAAGTACAAGGTGCATTAGTTAAACCGAAAAGCATAACAATCCATTCAACAACCCAAACAATGCAATTTTCCATTCATCCCCCTCATTCATTCAAATCTGATGATAACCCCGAGTCAAATCAATTTTAGTATAAATCACAGATCCATGCAAATCTTCAAGCATATCATCTAACCTAGGGATAAGATGACGATACTTAATGGTAATCTTGTTAATAGCATGACAATCAATGCACATACACCAAGTTTTATCTTTCTTAGTAACTAAAATGACAGGCACATCACAAGGAGATAGGGATTCTCGCACATAACCTTTTTGAAGTAATTCCTCGACTTGTCGTTGTAGTTCCTTTGTCTCCTTAGGGTTTGCTTTATACGCCGGACACTTTGGGATAACCGAACCCGGAATCAAGTCAATCTGGTGTTCAATACTTTGCAAGGGTGCTAAACCCGCAGGTAAGGCTTCCGGGAAGACATTTCAAATTCCTATAACATCTGAGCAAACCGTGGAGGAACATGCATAGGAATATCATCACTAGCAAAGTAGCTCTCATTAAAATGCATGATAAGCACATAAGAATGATTAGAAAAAGCACAATTCACATCCCTAATCGATGCATAAAACGATATACCAGAGTAATTAGGAAGTCCATGTCTCATCATGTAAATTGATGGCAAAGGACTAAAATGTGAATATAGGATTTTACGCTACTTATCAGAATCATTCTTAAACTTACCTGGCTTACCTGGGATGACCTCCCTTGATATTTGGTCGAAATTATCAAGGTTTTTACCTCTATTTTCACCTTGGGGCCGATCTCCTTGAAGCCCTTGCTAGGGTTTTGGTCGGCCATTTGCACATCAGTGGCAAACTTTTCTTTATCGACTCTCATGCATTTCTGTGCCTCTAAAACTTCCACTGGAGATAATGGAACCAAAGTGTACCTAATTCTATCCTTAATCACAATAATTTTGTTGGTGTAACCATCATGCATGGATTTACGATCAAACTGCCAAGGTCTCCCTAACAAAATATGACTAGCTTCCATAGGTATAACATCACATAAGATAGAATCATGGTATTTTCCAATATTAAAGTTGATCATGCATTGTTTGTTAACCCTAATTTCACCACTACCATTTAACCAAATAAGTTTATATGGTGATGGATGAGTAGTCACAGGCAAAGACAATGATTTAACAAGAAAATTAGACACATTGTTAGCACAAGAACCACCATTAATAATCAGTAAACAATTCTTATATTTCACAAGTCAACGAGTATGAAAAATGTTAATCTTTTGTACCCGTGTTTCAGCCATTTGAGAGTTTAGAACTCTTAATGACAAGAAGTTACCTTGTGTTTCTGGACCTTGTTCACCATGATCATTTATGATGATCTTTTCATCTACCTGTTCTTCACCACTTTCATACAGTGGTGGCATATCAGCATATTCATCTTCTTCATCTCCTTCCCCAAGTGTTGTTAGCACTCGTGCATGAGGACAGTTATTGCGGACGTGTCCTTTTTCTTTACAATGAAGACAAGTAGGAGAGTTAACAAAAACCAAATTTGATGAAGAAGTAGTGGACTTACCTAGAATTTTTTAAACCTGTTGGGTTGGTGGTGCTACCCTCCTCTCAGTAGGATTATAAGTCAGATTTGAATAAGTCTGAACCGATCCTCGTCCTCCCATGGGCATGCCCCTACTGCGGCCATAACTAGGGTTTCTAGAGTCAAACCCTAGTCATTGACTTGGAAAACTGGGTTGTGGCCTCCTTGGTCGCTGGGCACTCTCAACCAACCTTGCTTTCACGAATAAATCGATCATAGATATGTGATGTTGAAGCTTGACTGGCATTTGAAGGTTTTCACGCAAGCCTTCAATGAATCAATTTTTGATGAATGTGTCGTCTTCTTTCATTCCAACCCTTCTCATGGTCAACCAAAGATCTTGCCAGTATTTGTCAACTGCACAATTTCCTTGCTTCATGTTGGACAGATAAGAATGTTGTTCCATCAAGTAAGTAGCCAGAACATGATATTGGCGAAGCTCAGATCTCAATCTCTCCTATGTGGAGATAGGTTTCTTTCCAGCAAGATATCGCGACTCTTTTTTTTTCCACCATTCAGCCGCATAGTGAGTGAAAGAATATTGTGCCACTTTGACTTTCTCCTTCTCCCGATAATTGTTGAGATCAAACAGATTCTCAATCTGTCTCTCCCAATCAAGATACTTCACTAAATTGTGTTGACCATCAAATCGAGGGATGTCATATTTTAAACCCTTAATGTCTCGATCTTCATCAGAACCCAACTCAGATCCTAAATTACTCTTCACTCTCCTTTGGGAATGAGGTTTACTGTGGTGATGCCTTCTAGAAGACCCTCTGTGTGATCACTTTTCTGATCCATCATCAGAATAATCATCTGAACTTCCAGAACTGTTGCATTGATGGACATATTTGTTGGTTTCTTCCCCCTTGACCGATGATGTAGGTGTAGACGATGCCATGCTGTCAACTTTTCTCGCCAACCTTTGCACCTTACTCATAAGTGCATTTATTGCGATAGCAAACCGATCAGGATCATTGGCTTCATTTGGATAATTCGATGCCACTCCGAACTATCTGGAGCCTCTTCAAGTGGATGACTACCACGCCTGCCATTAGAGGTGTTCGTCAATGGAAAATTGTTAGGATTGCTAACAAAAGGTGGGACGAATGGATTTTCGTCCCCCATCTTCGCTAAACTGCTAAGAAAATCAAGCAGTTAGTTAAAAAAATCTTCCCCCCTTCCCTTTGTTTAGTAAGGTCACTCACCAAGTGTATAACACTCACAACTCACAAGGCGAAGGCTAATGCCAGGGCAATTGATCAATTCAAAGCAAACTATGAAGATGAGTACTGCAGAACTTATTTCAAAATTTAAAAAATATATAAACTCAAAATTTGGCTCTACGATCTGGAATTCCAAATTCTAAAAAGAATAAGGAACAAAACACAATTTTAATGGCACAAATCAGAGCTATATTGAATGAATTATGACCAAAACAACATTGCTTTATGTAGGCGACAAATAGGTTCCGAAAATTCAAGAAACTTTTCTGAAAACAAATTGGAATAGGAACTCAAATCCAAATCCCACATGGTAAAGGATTTTAATGACTTACTTGTCCCCCAAGTTAAAAATTCAGATCAAAACCCCTCTCTCAATTGGCTTTTATTTCCTTTTTCTCTCCCGGTTAGGATTTTGACTTTTCTTTTCCTTTTTCAAACCAGATTTTCTTTTTCTTTCCCTTTTTTTGCAGCCACAATTCATTTTTTTTCTTTTATTTTTGTACTATAAAACTCACAACCAGAATTTTATTCCCCAAGAAAAAATTCCAGTCACAATTACCAATGTTTTTTTGGAAATTACAAATCTGCCCCAAATTTCAGGTTTCAAATCCTAAATTCTGATTTTGAAACCCAAAAATCTGCAACCTTTTTTTTTAAAAAAAAAAATTAGGAACAAAAATTTCCTATACAAAACTTAGAATAAGAAAACTGTGACAACTTCCTCTTGATTCAAATGAACTTCGAGGTGTTCAAGATCGTAAGGATCAAGAATATGACACTATATATATGGAAAACGACACAAGACTATTTTTATTTTTATTTTTATTTTTATTTTAAATTTTAATAAGGTGTAATCAAGAATCAAAGAACAATTCAAGATCACGGAATCAAAGAACGATAAAGAAAACAAATAGGGTTATGAGCATGCAATAATTTTCAGAAGAGTTGACGAAAAATATCACAAGCACATAAACTGTTTAAGCTATCTAAAAACTACAAAAATGACCGGGAGGTGAAGGCGGATAATACTTGTTAACGCTCAGACCCTTCGACGTCTTCCTGACTCAATTGGTGAAGGTGAAGGCGGATAGTAATACCGAAGTATTCTAACTCTCGGACCCTCCGACGTCCTTCGACTCTAGATCCAATCCTCCTGGTAAGAAAGATCAAACAAACACAGTTAAAACACGACACGAAAGAGTTTATAAATTTTTAAAAAATCAAAAATAAATTCAACAAAAACTTGAAACCCTTTTTTTCCGGCCTCAGTCGATCTTTTGCTTTGCTCTGATACCAACTGATATGAATCTCCTTGCGAAGACTCACGATTTGCGAAATTAATATCTTTGATCTAGTGAAGAGATCTGTAAACCCGCACTATCTCGCACGAAATTCAGGAGTCTAGCCCTCAGGGTACGCCTAACTTCGACTTGCTCTCTAACTAGCCTTCAACATCAAATTACAAGGTTTATTGATACTTAACTAGCTCTCGGGGTTAAGTAACAATGGAATAGCTCACAAGCAAAGAGTATGAACTCAAAAGGTTGTATTTTGATTGATAAAAATGGTGTGAAATTCGTCCATAAGGCCTCCCTATTTATAGGGTTACAATCTTGCCCCAAACCCTAATCACAACTGGAAACTGAATTGACTTATGGCAGCTTTAAGAAGCTAAAACCAAATCTAACTAAAATACCTAAAATAAATGGTAATCTACGGTAATCTAGTTGAATTCTTCAAGAAGTAACCTTGAAGAATATTACATTTTCTAATCTTACCAAATCTAATTCTAATCAGAATAAAACTGAATGTACTAAACTCTAATGGACTGTATTTTCGAAATTCAGCTCTTCAAAGCCACATGGCCGAGCTATCAGTCCAATAAACCCAAAAATGAAATAATTTTATAATATTTTACATTGATCACACTACCTCATTAAAAAACCCAGTGGGAAAAAGAGTATAGTGTTTTTCTTGATGTCTTCAGTTCGTCGATAATCTTGAATAATGAATCCAAGATGTCGATGGTGACTCCTTCTTCAATTCTTCATTATAAAGGCGATCAATTAAAGCATTTAAAACAGCATCCCTAAGCTTAATCCTTGACCTAGTTATAGGTCCCGTCATGTCACTTAGAGGATCCCGAACATATCCTTTAAATGTTTGATCAAGTCGTGGAATGCCTTCATTTATGGTGGTAGTCGTCTTGGCATCTCCATCAGTACCAGTCTCTATCCACCTTTCTGGCAATGTTGGGTGCCAAACAAGAAAAGCTGCACGAGGAGAGCTCTAGCCTTTGCAAGGAGGTCTAAGAGAAGAGCACCAAACTAACTCAAGTGAAAGATGAGCTCAAGAAGCCTCAAAGGAAAGACAAAGAGCTAACCCGCTTAAGGAAAGAGCTGAAAGAGGCCAAGGAGAGTAACGAGGCCCTAGAAGTTGAGAATCAGAAGATTGTGCTCCAAAAAGAAAATTTGGAGAAGGCTCGAGGCCCATATCTCTTTGCTCGATGTTTTCGAGGATAAGCTAATGAAAACTCAGGAATTTTATAACTTCTTCCTCAGTTTTCTTCAGTCAGCACATGATCATAGTTGACATTCCTTGGTCGAGGACGAGTTCTTACACGCATACTCCGATCTTCTTTCAGCTCAGAAGATTGAGTATCTAAAGACTTTCCTCGCACCTAATACACATGTAAGGACCAACCATTGAGCCATCCACATCTTTTTCAACAGTTATAAACTTCACGATCGCATCGCCGATTAGCTTGGCCAATGCTTCATTCATGGCCAGGGTAGGTACACGATGGGCGTGGATCCAGAACGAACATGTCGTAAACTGAACTCGCGATGCGATCATGCCTTCATAAGCAGTGGCGGATCTATTGATACGCGAGGTAGGGCTCCAGCCCTACCTCGGTCGCCGGCCGGAGCTTGGAGGAGGCGGGAGCGCTTCTCCGGCGCGGCGGCAGCAAGGGCCAAGCCCTGCTCGCCGGAGAAGAAGGCCGCGCTGCGGCCTTCTTTTTTTAAAGTGATACGCACTAAAACGACATCGTTTCACGTTAGTGAAACGATGTCGTTTCGTTTGGATTTATTTTTTTATTACCTAAGTAGTAAAACGACGTCGTTTCGCTTTAGTGAAACGACGTCGTTTCACTAAGTAAGACGAAAAAAAAAGAAATCAGAAATGGATTGGGCCAAAAACTGAGCCCAATCCAATAGCCAATTAATCCATCCTTTAAAAGCTGGAGACGAGAAGGACAGCAAGCACAGCACTCCTCCTTCCTCCTCTGCCTCAGTCGCTCTCAGCCCGTCGCCGCCGCCGCGCCACCGCCGTCCACCACCGCCGTCCGCCACCGCCGGCTGCTTGCCTGCCTCGGCCCGCCGCCTCTCCAAACCTGAAACCACGGTAAGTCTTCTCTTCTCTTTATGCTAATATTTATTAATTTTAGGGTTTATAATTTATTGTCTTTTAAATTTATTTCTTCAAAACTTAAATATATGTATAATGTGAACATGATTTCTAGATTGGATGTTGAATTGAATTTATATGGTTGTATTATATATGATTGTTGAAGTTTTGTTGAATTGCATAAATTGATTTAGTTGAATTGCATATTTAGTTGGAATTTAGTTGAAATTATAATTGTTTGATTTATTTTGTATAATTGTATGTGAAAATGAAATTGTCAATTTGTCATAATCGGTTTATGGAATTATCAATTAGGGATATTTGTTAAATTGAATTTAGATGAATATGATTTTATAAATTTTTTGTTATCTCAATTTGTTATTGTTTCGTAACTCTTTTAGATTTTTTAAAAATAAATCAATTTGTTATTGTTATCTTAATTTTTTTGTTATTGTTATTGTTTCCCATGGGTGGAACCAGAAAAATTTTTCCAGGGGCAAAAATTTTTCAGCCTCCCCTGAAAAAAATTTCTGGTTCCGCCCCTGTTCATAAGGTTCGCAAATGACCAACAAAAACTTACCAAATAACCATGGTTCAGTCTCCAAAACCCAGGCATTATCAGCCGGGTTGGAAAACTCAAACAGGATTATAGTGTCACATGGAAACTTGCCAGTCATGGAGTTTTTTAAATCACAAAACTGCTGAAAAAGGTCGGTGATCTCATCATGAGGAATACGTTGCGGCGGTAGAATTTTTCCAACCAACATCAATCGGGATTGGCTTCGATCAGACATTAATGACGCTGCCAGAGATCGGGTTTCCTCCTCCGTAAGAGAGAGTAGAGTTGTTCCAGAGCTTCCAAGTTCGCCATCGGTGGGATTTTAGTGAATACAATGACGAGAAGATTTGGTCTTCCATTGTAAGCTTTGGGGCGGATATATAGAGCAGGAAAATGCCGGTCCCCAATGGGAAACGGAATCCGGCGAGAGATATAGAGGAGGAAAACACCGGTTCGCAATGGGAAACATAATCCGGCGAGAAAGCTTGAACTACGAGGGACAAGGAAAACCCCTCTAACCATAAGGTAGAGAGTTTTTTTGGAATGCACATCAATTTGAGTAGTTTAAGAGTTTCACGTATTTTTGGAGGGTCTTTGTATAAATTTTTGTGCAAAATTTGAAGAGCATTTTTTTTGTGTAAATTAAGAGTTTCACATGCTTTTGGACCATGCATTTTTTTGTGTATTTTATGTGTTTGTTCCCTTAATTTGCACTTTTATTTATAATTAATCATCACTTAAACAGTTAAGGGAACAATCTAGTGATCTACGTCTAGAGGTGTCAATTCAGGTTATCGTGTCACATTCGTATTGTGTTGGAAACGTGTCGTGTTGAAATATGTCGGTTAAATCATGTTGATTTCATTTGTCGTGTCGGGTTGGGTTGGGTACCTATCGTGTCGGGTTGGGTTGGGTACCTATTGTGTCGGGTTGGGTTGGGTACCTATCGTGTCGGGTTGAAAATGTGTCAAATTTTTCTCAGATTGGATCGTGTCGGGTTGAGTTAATATTGGGTCGGGTTACTGTCGTGTAATTTTTATACTCGGATTAGGTCAGGTCGGGTCAAAATATTGTTGGGTTGGATTGGATCGAGTTATTGTCGTGTCATTTTTTTTACTGAAGTTTTATTCGGGTCTGATTATGTCAGTTATTTTTTATAATGTTTCATATTGAATTCAGATATATTTTGGGTTGGTTCATTTTAGATCGGGTTATTATGTCACCTGATTAAATTTGGGTTGGTTTAGGTTATATTTCAATAATACTATTGTTACAACTGCACTATTATCAAGTATTGTTTCGTTGTAACTTGCAAAATGTAAAAACTTGACTCGTAACTCCAAATTAAAATTCGCTCGAAAGTGATGCTACCCTATACACCCCCATTGTATTTTCCATGTACGTAACAAAATATTTATCAACAATCGAGCATAAAAATATATCCGTAATCATTTTCAATTCCTTTCTCACTTTTATGTAATCAACTTTAAATTACATTGTAACACGTATTAGCGATTTCCAATATTTCACTAAAAAAATTAATTTATTTAATACTTCTATATTTAGGCAAGAATAACAAAAAATAATGTATTTTGGAGCAACGAATTATGGGGTAACACAATTTTGGGCCACAGTATAATTTTTCAAGACTGTTTAGAAGTATTCAATGTTGACTTTCAAGGCCCTTATGTTCACTTATACATGCCCAAATTGCAAAGTCGCAGTAGTACATTATTGAATTGCTTTTTAGTGTTGCCATTTTCGTGATTCGACAATTCCAACTTTTTTGGAGGGACCTAAGTGCAAAAGGCAAAAACTTTACTCGTAACTCCAAATTGAAATCCGCTCGAATGTGATGATACCCTATTAACCCCCATTGTATTGTTCAAGTCCGTAACTGAATATTTATCTACAACTGGGCACAAGAACATATCCGTAATCCTTTTTTATTTCTCTTTATTACTTCTAAGTAATCTTAAGTTACTCTAGAACATGTACTAGCGCTTTTCAACATTTCACCAAAAAAAAATTTGTTTTCTATTTCTATATTTATGCAAGAATAACAAAAATTGTGTAATTTTGAGAGAAGGATAATGTCGTAACATTTTTTTGGGCCGTACCGTAACTTTCCATAAATATGTTAGAGATGCTTTTGTGCCTACTATCTTAGTTGAATAGCAGTGTTGAGTATTCATTGAATTCAATTCACTTTTTAAAATACTTTAGTGCAATTTTGTGTTGTAATAAATATTATGATTCTAATTTTTTAAAATAAAAAACTAGTAAAGTCCCACGGTTCATTGCACGACATTATTAATTTTAAAAAATAGGATTACTTTTAAGTATTTTTGTGTCTTACATTTAAATTGAAAATAAAGAACTTTATTTACAATTATGAAGTTTAGTTATATAAGGAAAAATATATGAGTAATGAAGTGAAATAATTAGTTTAGTTAGAAATCGTTACATATTAAATACAATAAAAATGATTATTTTTATAATATTTCATTCAAATTATTTAAAAAATAATTATTTATATGTTGAGCTCATTTTAAAGGTTATCATAATTATATATATCTCACTGAATAAAATTAAATATCAAATATTCTTATGATCAGTCAGTCTCTTAAAAGACGGTCTTTCCATAATCCATGGAAAGACCAATGTTTAAAGTGCAAATTAGAAGAAATGAAGGTAAAATTTTTGGGTTGTATGAATCGGGTTATAAACTTTATAACTACTACGTGTTGTACAATAAATTTTTAATATTGCAACTAAGACCTTTTATCTTTTGTTATTCTAAATAAACCTTGTCTTTCCCATAATCTTATGGAAATACCGTCTTTCCCACGACTTTGCCTATTCTTATTAGTCCCACTAATTATAAAATACCCTTATCTAACAGTGACTCGGTCTATAACAAGATTTTGTGATAATTTATTCAATATTATTTTTATAATACTTTTCAAACTGATTTTTGAAATTAATATTTAGTCGGCTCTCTATAATTACTAATTCAAAATCATAATTTTAATGAGACATCTCTCTTTATTTGACTATTATTCATTAGATTTATAAATTTAGTCGTGTGCATTTTTAACTTAACTTTGTGTATTCACATTTGTTATGAATTGACTTTACGTACTAGTAATCATATGGCTAAAAACCCCATTTGTTATTAGTTTGATGCATAACCAACTTGACTCGGTTCCATATTAAATGTTAATTGACTTTTTATAACTACATTTGTTTTGGATTGATTATATGCAGGGTTATATAGTTGATTTATCGGGTTGAATTAGGTTCGTGTTAAATCGAGTTCGGGTTGATCTTGGGTACGTATTCAGGTCGGGTTCGGGTCCAGATTATCGGGTCATATTCGGGTTTTGGGTTGAATTCGATCGTGTTGGGTTCGAGTACATGTCAATATTTCTCGGGTCAGAATCGGGTTTCGGGTTGAGTGTGATCGTGTCAGACAAAGAGTGCTTACCATATGCTGACGAAGGATTTTATTCTCCGTCTTAATTCCAGTTCTCAGCCATCCCTCTTGGTTTCGTTCATAGGAGCTGTGGCATAGATAGAAGGCTATAGAGGTGAAGAGCTACTCTCAGGAGAGCCAGGAGACAGCGAGCATAGAGCTCGTATCCATACTTCATAACTCTAGGAATGGAATAGATTTCCTATCTCTAATTAGGTAGACATTAGAGGTTCAAATCATCTTGCTTCTTTATCCTTTGTTGCGCTTGCATCCTAGCTAACCTTATAAGCCTTATCTATTCTTCTTTGTTTGATTAGATCAAATTTTGAGTTAATTCGATCGTATCGGTTCAGGTCGAGTTCTTGGTTCGGGTCAGAGATTGACAGCGTGGTTTGATATGTGATTAGTATTCCTGTATTCAAAATCGTCAAATCCCGCCACTATAAAAATCCAAATTTCCCTCTAATTTCCAACACTAACACATTTCCCCAAATTAAAAATTGAGATCTGAAAAAGTGCGCGAGAGAAATGAGGAAGAGTTCGACCAGAAAGAAGCCCTCGGCGGCGGATCTTCTCGCTTCGCGGGCGCCTACCACCGCCGCTACGCCCGGAAGCCCTCACAAATCCGGTACCGAGTCACCCACGGATATAGAATTCGATTTCCACAAGCTGTCGTCACTTTCTTCTGCGAGCAAGAAGAAGAAGAAGGCTGGAGTAGCAGCGCCGTCCTCGATGTTCATGCCGCCGTCCTCCTCGACCAAAGGCGTGGACACGATTTCGGATCTCAAGGACTTAACATCGTCGCAATTGGATTCGATCAAACGCCAGCTGGAGCGATCGCACTCGGAGATCATGAAGGAGGTTGATGCTTCCCAATCTCGTCTACAGAAAAGGCTCAAGGTCTGTATATTAGTATTTCTACATCCGGTATATTGTTCCTTATTTTGTATGATGTGCATTAGATGCTCCGAAAATTACATGCTCCGTGCGATTTGTTTTTGCAGCTGCTGTATTTTTTAAAACTTATTTGTGGATTATGGTGTTCAACATAAAAATTAGTCTATAAAATGTCATGCTGCAACTATAGAGAAAGAGTTAATATAATGTATAGTGCTAATGACATAGATCTAGGGTTAGGCTCTGTGCTCTGCTAAACCAGAACAGAAGCAATAGGTTTACAGTTTATCTATCACTTTATTAGTATAGTATTGTTCATTTTTGTAATTGTTCTATATTGAGTTTCACATCGACATGAAATGAGAGGTTGAAAATTGTGAGAAATTGGTTGCTGGATCCATTAAGCTTTCATAATATGATATGAGAGTCGTCTACTATCCATTAAGCTCATTATTAGTCATTCTGTAGGAGGTTTTTGACCCACTTCAACAATTGGATTTGAACTGCGGGTATGTCAAAACTTGAATTGCTAGGGGTTGTCTTAGAAAAGGAAAATAATCACAACATCAACATTAAAAGCTACACCTACATTTCACTATTTGGGTTCAGCAGTTAGCTATCCTTCTTTTGTTTACTTCTGATCTTATTTTTGTTTTGACCACAGGCCAGTGGTAGATGTTGATATGTGATTTTGATAACATTAAGATCTGTTTGAATCAATTTTTAAATGCCTTCGATTTCTGTTTATTTTGCGTCACTCTGGCAGATGCAGTCTCAAGGATGCCAGCAAGTGATGGAGGAAGCAGAGAGGGAGTACAAGAAGATGTCTGATCGTCTTGGGGACAGTCAGGAAGCAATGAAGGTAAGAACCTTGAGCACTAATTGTCTCTATGATGTCTCGTGCTTTGCCTACCAATGTTTTCTACATCCAGATTCTCAACTTAAAGGACTTATCACTGTCTTCAGGCTTCATTCACAGAATTCATGGAGGAAGCACAGTCCCGTGCAACACGTTGTAAGCTCTCTTTTCCCCCAGAATGCATCTGTTATAGTGATCATTAATGGGGAGTAATTCAGAAGCGCCCCTTTTCTATTAGTTATCCATGTATATTATGCATAACGTATTCCCTGATAACGCAATTTTTTTTGCTTTTATGTTGAGACTTGCAGTGTGCAAAACAACCATTCCTGAAATTTCTCAGTCCTTTGAGAAATCCATCAATGCTCTGAGGACCCGCTATGGAATTTCCTGAACTTTTCCTAAATGACTCAGAATTTAGGTGAGTTGCGTTGAGAAATTTGATTTGCTAGTTTGAGTAAACTCCCATTTGTTTGCTGCTGGAAGTATACTTGCATTGAGCATCGTTTTTTTATTTAACATACTCCCATCCTGTAGTCATTGATTAACGGATTTTGACTGAAAGTCATTAAATGGAGTCTCAATGTGTAGTCTTCTACTGCTAGCAGGCACAAAACAATTCGGATGAGACATGAATAATGTTGTTCATGCATGTTAATGATTGTGCTTAATGAGTTGTACATATCCCTTTGTCAGATCTTTACTCCAGCCTCAAGGTAGGTTACGCCGTAGCATGTAATTCACTTATGAGTTGTATTTTCTATGAGAAGAAAAGTTCCAGGAGATTAAAATAGACGAGTACAAAATTCTATTTATTTCTGTGTCCTGGAGACTTGAGATTTCTGTTATAGCATACCAGTTATGTAGGGGAATGACTGGAATTTCGGGTAACTGTTGGTGTCTTCTGAGGACTTATTAGGCTTCTCACATCAGTGTTAGATTTCTTGAGCTTCTTGTATGAATGTTCTATGTTGCTAACAAACAAGATATGTGCTAAATTTCCTCGTCACATTTCCATTTATGGGAACTATAGAGTTGAGTCTGTTCACTGCTTATGGAGAATGCAGAAGCAATTTCGTGTCACCTGAATTTGATTCTCTTTTTCTGCAGAAAGATGTAGATGAGGATATAGCCACGGAGGTGTTTATATTGGAAAGTGCAAATGCATACTTAGCTTGTGAATTTAGTTAACAGTTGTTCTTCTGGCTGAAGTAGGTAAGGGGACTTGGCTACATCATTAGCAACCCCAGATGTTGCCAATGAACCATTTACATTTATATTGCTGGTGGTAGCATTGATTTTTCAACTGATTTCATCCATAAAATACAAATATACAATGTGCCAAGAAAATGAACTTTCCTTACAAGTTACAAATGCAGTACCATTGATTGTGGAGTCCTGTTGGTATAATTCATTTTCCTTCATTTTGGACGTTTGATGAGTACCAAATATTCGGAGGCAATAGTTGGATGGCCTCATATTTGAGCCATGTTCGATGGAGTATGGTTATTAAATCACATTCCTTCACGACTGATAATTATGCGGATTGTAATATAAAACCTTCACAAATCAAACTAATGTGTAGTGTTATTCGAGCACGAGTTCATGGAATAAATGGTTACTAGTTACTTTTACATGTATTGAAGTAAAATGACATGGGAAATTATCAAATTGACTGTGAGTACCCTAGTAACTCAATGGAGAAGAAATATAGGACGCCGAGAAAAATATGATTATATTGTACAAACAGCTAAACTGACTAGGAAACCCAAGAGGGCACCTGCTGTCACTTCAATCTCTGTATGGCCAACCGATTCTTTCAATGGAACATAGATTCCTCTCCTATCAAGCGGCACACTTTGAGTACTGGCATCGGATTCCAGTAACAACGAAGCATTTCTTCCTACTTTTGACTCGTATTTCTTCAATCCATTGGTCTCGAAACTTGAACATACTTCCCCTGAAACAGGTTCCTTTCTCACACCATCATCACCACCACCACCTGAGGAATCCTGGTCTAGTTTGTTTCTGAACATGGCCTTGTTAATTACCTTTGCATGACTTCCAACTTCCCTTCTAACACCCTGAACACCAAAAAAATTGAAAAATAAAACATAAGGGACTGTACGCTTTCCTCCTGTGCAGAACCAACCGATTCAAATTGAACTTTGAGAAAAGCAGTACAAGACAAAAGGAAGGGCTTGCATTTTAGTTAATGACATTTTGCTTCCGATGGTAAAAAGCTCTAACAGGTGGCGGGCAACTTCTACTCCTAACTAATGAGTAATAAAGATAAGCCAAGACTATCCACAAAGAGCAATACGAATGATCTTATGACTAATACTTTAGAATGGGTTACTAATAATGCACCTCTTCTCTTCTGTTCTATACGATCAATTTGTGTGTTATTTTGTTTGTATTTATCTGCTATTATGTTAAGAAGTTCCTGTAGTCATTTCGAAAGTAACTGTTGTTGATGAACTGCAAAGCCAGGATAAGAAGCTCAAAATAACAAATCTAGTAAGTAGTTACTTGTACTGATTCATGTCATCAGTGATCATATATAAATACTGGAATGAAGAAGTCCTTATGGTTCATGTCTCTTTTCTGCCGACTCAGGTAACTAATCAACTAACTTCCGAATCACCTTTCTTTCTTTCTCTAACATACCACTCCATACATCAACAGAAAGTTGGCACTAGACTCGATCTGTCCCTTGGATCACAGGAACCAAAGACACCTCTTGCTTATTTTTCCTTTTGCATGTAAAATTAGGATGACAAACTCTTGAATGGCAGTTCAGCTCTACAATACCCACCGATGGCAGAATTAGGATGGCAACAAGGAAGGATTATGAAACTAAAGCATTTGCTCATCTCGCCTGGCTAAGTTCGAACAAAGACCAAAGTTTCCAAAATGTGCGATGAAACCTTCCCCATCCAAAACTGATGTTTAACCAACACAACTAGAATGGAAAAGCCACTCATCGAACGACTTGGGGGTGTACCCAACTAGTTTACCACTCAAAATAATCCATAAAAGATTCAAAGATACTGTCATACCAGAATTACAGGCTGGGTACAGGTACCTAGCTTATCTTCAATTACTATATGTGCAATAATCACGTTGTCATTCAAAATGAAGAGCAATAAGTTTGAACCTAGGGGGGACTGTTGGAGCCAACAGCATCATTTCAAGCTCAAACTTTAAAGCAGTAACACAACATGGTTTTTATAAATGTGCAACATAATCTCCAACATCAAGATGATCGTTACTAAACTAAGTGGTAGGAGCACCTCACTGGCATATGCCTCTTGTCGAATTGATAAAGGAGAAAGAAAAGGAATTAACCTGTGCATCATACATGATGAGGCAAGCATAAACAACTGCTAAGCCAAAAATTGAATCCGAGAAACCCCTGAAAAGGAGAGGAAAATAATGAAACAAAACACACAATAATAAAAAGAAAAACAGCTGATGCACCTAAACATGAATCCTTCTACGGCAAAGAACAATAGGAAAACAGAAAAAGAAAAAAGATTACACAAGTAGCCACCTTTCAAGACCAAGTGTGGTTGCAGTGGCAACAACTGCCTGTAAATGTGGATGAATGTGGGGAAAGAAATACGTATTAGTTACAGATAGAATGTAGTGAATTGACCTCAGATTTAAATGTAACAGTGTGAAGCGGTACAATGGTCAGTGCAATTACAGAGGAATGTGTAGAAGGGAATCCTCCAGACCCAAAGACATCTCTAAAGACCAGGTTGCGTCTGCCATAGAGAATCATTGAGGCAAAAGGCTTGCAAAACTGCCCAACTGCGGCTGACACAGCTGCTGCTATCAAAACCTACCTTAATTACAGATGGAGAAGTTTCATTACACCAAAACCATGAAACTATGTAACTTTAGAAGAAAGTGCAACACGGAATGCAACTTAACCTTGTTCTGTACGATATCAACGATTTGAGCGCTGGCTTGAGAACACTGCACGATAGCTGAACAACTAAAACTACCACTGTTTCTCCTCATTTCCATTCTTCTTGCAAGCCAAGAGGGACGAAAACCAACCACTCCCTTATTCAGCCGGATACCCATCATCGGATGGACAATGCTCCCACTCGGAAGCACCATCCCCGACATACTCACTGTTCTACAGCTTAGACAGCTCCTACAACCAAACCATGTGGCATACAAAGCTATGAAACCGTCCAATTAGATTAAACTAACTAGCTTAGACAGCTCTCTTGTCTCATTCTTTGTCATATAATGCTAACAACAGGCCATATAGCCGAACAAAACATGATTACAATCGGTATGCATGCTACACAGTTTTGCTAAATAGTTTACTCAAACAAGGATACGCATATAATCAAGCTGAAAGACTGCAATTTGTATTCCAGCAATAATTTATGGTCTTCTCAGCAACGGGTTAAACCAGACAACAAATTCAAGAAATGGTACCAAAAAGAAGGAAAATTGGCTGGAAATATGTACCTGGTTCCGGGTGGGAAGACCACTAGAGAATGGCTGCAGAAATATGGAAACTCCCTTGATATTCTTTATGGTTCTTGAATTATACCAGAGTCAAAACGTTTACTTCGCACATGATGACAAAAGAGCATCGCGACGGCGTCGTATTGGGGATCCCAGGGTGCCAATTTGCCAAATTGAGAAGTTATGCTTCCTAATACGGGAGGTTTGATGGCTTAAAATGACGGCTCCCTTTCTCATCTAAAATTGCATAAGAAATATTCATTTACTCAAAATTGGTCAATTTAAAAAGTAAAAATGGAACAATTTATAAGATAATATATTATTATGTGGGATATTGTTAGAATCGTCGTAACATCTATTTTTATAATATCAACTTTTTATTATTTTTAAATGTGCACAAGTAAAGATATTAACGATCAAAAATTATTTTGGTCAATTTATAAAAGTCACATTTGCAAATACAGTTGGGACGGAGGGAGTACTATAATAGAAAGTTGGACTAATATATGTTTCACAAACTCTTATTTTATACTGATTAACCGTTAGACGATATTTAAAAAATATATATAATTGATGTAATTAATGAGGTGAATTTATGTTTATTTTTATTAATTGTAACAAGATTGTTAAAACTTTAAAAAACTTTTAAAATGTAAGTATCGCAATGTATAGATAATTAATATTTGGCCTTAAAACTATTGAAATGAGATTTTTTATAATTGATCTATCTGTTAGTCAATTTATTGAATTCACTCATTTAAAAGGTTTTTATCATCAACGATTTAGAAATTATAGGGTTGAGATAAGTTATCTCATAAAAATGCATGACAACATTAATATCTCTATATCTTAAAAGCGGCGATCCCTTCGGTGAACAGTGACTTTTCGTTGTCGCTAATTCGTTTCCTTTTCCTTTTTTTATTCCTTATTCCTACGCATTATTTTTACGGCCGTACACGCGTGGTTCTTATATATTTTACGGTCATACACGCGTCCTCCTACCCATATATCTTTTCCAACCATCTTCTACACATCATTCCTACCATTTTTCTCTGTTACATCCAGACTTCTCTTCTTCCCACTCATCTCTTCTTTGCCGTATCCTCTCTTTTTTTGGCTTCCTGACTATATTTATCAGTTCTCCATCATTCTCTTTTTTGGCTTCCATAAGATTTTACTCTTAGATGGTTGGGTTCCTATCCTTGCACAATTCTACAAGGTAATTTTTTTGGTACCGATATGTTCCACAACTGGTGTGATCTGTTCCGGCAACATCTCTACTTGAGGGAATGCCTCCGCCGAATTAGGATGAGCTCGGGACTGCTGGCTAGTTTCTCTGGCCATCTCCGTCGGCGTTGTAGCAGTGGTCTTTGCGAACAGGGCTCTCTGGCGAGGTTGGAGTAGAGTTCGCCAGGCCTTTATCGTTCTTAGCGATGGCAAAAGGGGGTAGATGGTTTTCTTGGCGGCGCCACCTCTCAAACAGGTCATTCAAGCTGGGCCTTGGTCGTATCCGGCGAAGGTGGGGTAGAGGATGCGGTCGGCTTAGGCTGTAGAGAAGGGGTCGAGTGGTGAGCATTCGGGTGGTGAGAGTTCAAGTGGTGAGGGTCGAGTGGAGATGGTTCGAATAGAGGATTCGAGTGGTACTGATTCAAGTGGTCAGGGTTTGAGTAGAGGTTAGAGTGGAGAGGTTTGAGTTGAGTCAGATGGTTGATGTTCGAAGGGTGGATGGTTTGAGTGGTGGCGAGGCGGATGGTTGATGGGTCAAAGAGTGATGCCTCGAGGGAGATAGTTGATGTTTCCAGGACCTCGAGGGTTAATGAATTGATGGAGAGGTTCGAGTGGTACTGGGTTCTAGTGGAGAAGTTCGAGTTGTAATAGGTTTGATTGAAGAGGCTCGAGTGGTACTGTGTTTGAGTGGAGAGGTTCAAGTGGTGAGGGGGTCGAGTAGTGAGCATTCGAGTGGTGAGAGTTCGAGTGGTGACGGTCGAGTAGAGAGGGTTCGAATAGAGAATTCGAGTGGTACAAGGTTCTAGAGGAGAGGTTTAAGTGGTGGCGAGGTGGATTTTTGATGGGTCGAGGTGTGATACCTTGAGGGAGATGGTTGATGGTTCCAGGGCCTCGAGGGTTAATGAATCGAGGAATGATGCCTCGAATAAACACCCATCGAGGCAGATGGTTGATGTTGAAGGGGTGAATGTTTCGAGTGCTAGGGAGCCCTCGAAGCGGGGTAATAGTTCGAGGGGTGATAGTTTGAG
Source organism: Rubia yunnanensis (assembly GCA_037428765.1). NCBI lineage: Eukaryota > Viridiplantae > Streptophyta > Magnoliopsida > Gentianales > Rubiaceae > Rubia > Rubia yunnanensis. The sequence goes on from CM075064.1 coordinate 10,855,013, forward strand.
GAGTGGATAGTTGATGTTCGAGGTGTGTATGGTTCGAGGGGTATATGCCTCGAATGGGTAATGGTCTGAGAGCTAATGTGGATGGTTCAACGCTCTCAGTGGTATACTCTCTCGATGGGTGGTATACCCTCGAGAGCTGGTGTACTCTAGAGAGGCAGATGTGTAACCTCTCGAGGGATGGTATACCCTCGAGGGCTGGTACACCTCTCTTGAGACGAACATTACATACCCTCGAGAGTACACTTTCCATATCACCGGAGAGAATACACCTTGAACCCCTCGAGGGTACGCTATCTACGCCATGAGAGAGGTGTACCATCCCTCGAGAGGTTACACATCCACCCATCTAGAGTACACCTGCCCTCGAGGGTATACCACCACACGAGAGAGTATACCACAGAGCGTTCGAGTGGTGGTTCGGTGGATGTTCGGGAACTGATAGTTCAAGGGGTGATGGTTCCAGGAGTGGATGTAAGATGGTCCGACAGATGGATGGTTCATGTTCTAGGGGTGGATGGTTGATGTTAGAGGGGCAGATGGTTCAAATGGTGGTGTCATGGATGGTTCGAGAGGGTATATTCCTCGAGTAGGTCATGGTTCAAGAGCTAATGTGGATGGTTCAACGCTCTCAGTGGTATACCCCTCTGGAGGGGTGATGTGCCCTCGAGGCCTGGTGTATTCTAGAGGTATGGATGGGTTCGAGTGATGAGGGTTTGAGTGGTGCTAGATTCGAGTGGTTCTGGGTTCGATTAGAGGCTTCGAGTAGAGAGGTTCGAGTGGTACCGGGTTCGAGTAGAGGATTCGAGTAGAGAGGTTCTAGAGTACACCAGCCCTCGAGGGTATACCATCCCTAGAGAGAGTATACCACTGAGCGTTAAACCATCCACATTAGCTCTCGAACCATTACTCATTCAAGGCATATACCCCTTGAACCGTCCACGCCTCGAACATCAACTATCCACTCCTAGAACTATCACCCCTCGAACCATCAGTTCTCGAACATCCACCCCACCACAACTTGAACCATCCACCTTTCGAATCATCAACCATCCGCTTCGAGGGCTCACTACCACTCTAAACATCCACCCCTTCAACATCAACCATCTGCCTCGAGGGGTGTTTATTCGAGGCATCATTTCTCGATTCATTAACCCCGAGGCCCTGGAACCATCAACCATCTCCCTCGAGGTATCACACCTCGACCCATCAAAAATCCGCCTCGCCACCACTCAAACCTCTACTCTCGAACCTTGTACCACTCGAATCTCTCCACTCGAATCCTCTATTCGAACCCTCTCCACTCGACCCTCACCACTTGTACTCTTACCACTCGAATGCTTACCACTCGACCCCTCACCACTCGAACTCTCTCCACTTGACCCTCAGCACTCAAACTCTCACCACTCGAACGCTCACCACTCGACCCATCAGCCCTCGATGGTATAGTATCCCTCGAGAGGTTACACATCCACCTCCCTAGAGTACACCAGCCCTCGAGGGTATACCAGCCCTCGAGAGAGTGTACCACTGAGAGCGTTGAACCATCCACATTAGCTCTCGAACCATTACCCATTCGAGTCATATACCCCTCGAACCATCAACACCTCGAACATCAACTATCCACTACTAGAACTATCATCCCTCGAACCATCAGTTCTCGAACATCCACCACGCCACAACTCGAACCATCCACCTTTCGAATCATCAATCCTCCACTTCGAGGGCTCCCTACCACTCGAAACATCCACCCCTTCAACATCAACCATCTGCCTCGAGGGGTGTTTATTTGAGGCATCATTCCTCGATTCTTAACCCTCAAGGCCCTGGAACCATCAACTGATTCCCTCGAGGTATCACACCTCGACCCATCAAAAATCCGCCTCGCCACCACTCGAACCACTCCTCTTGAACCTTGTACCACTCGAATCTCTCCACTCGACCATCACCACTCGAACACTCACTACTCGAATGCTCACTACTTGACCTCTCACCACTTGAACCTCTCCACTCGAACACAGTACCACTTGAACCTCTTCACTCGAACCCAGTACCACTCGAACCCCTCCATCAATTCATTAACCCTCGAGGTCCTAGAAACATCAACCATCCCCCTCGAGGCATCACCCCTTGACCCATCAACCATCCGCCTCGCTACCACTCAAACCATCCACCCTTCGAACATCAACCATCTGACTCGACTCAAACATTTCTACTCAAACCTCTACTCGAACCCAGACAACTTGAATCAATACCACTCGAATCCTCTATTCGAACCCTCACCACTCGACCCCTTACCACTTGCACTCTCTCCACTTGACCCTCACCACTCGAACGCTCACCACTCGACCCCTAATCATTCGAACTCTCTCCATTCGACCCTCACCACTCGAATGCTCACCACTCAACCCCTCACCACTCGAACTCTCTCCACTCGAACCTTGTACCACTCGAACATATTATCACTCGAACCCTCACTGCTTGAACTCTCTCTACTCGAACCTCTCCACTGGAACCCTCTCCACTCGAACCCTCTTTACTCGAACCTCTCCACCCGATTCCCCATCACTCGAACCTCACCACTGGAACCTTTCCGCTCGAACCTCTGCACTCGAACTTCTCCACTCGAACCTCTACTCGGACCCACTCTACTCGAACCCTCTTCACTCGAACCCTATATTCGAACCCTCTATTCGAACCTCTCCACTCAAACCCTCTCCACTCGAACTCCTATTACGCCTCACCACTACTTTATTTTTTATTTAATTTTAATTTTTAATTAATGAAGAACTAAGCAATTTCATAACCCATTGTCGACAGCCCGCGCTTTGAACCCTAGTTAATATTAAAGGTATAAAGGGTCAAACCTTTAATATTGATCTAATTCTTTACCTTTTGCATTTGAAAAGTTGTCTGTTAAACATATTTGCGGACTAAGCAAGTCGACTTGAATAACTCGTATAGATGAATGAATTACGATTGATTTGAAATTTGTTAGGCCGTCTTCTTTTCAATTTAAGTGCAATACACTTCTCTTCAATTCATTAATTTTTTCCTTTGATAAATTTATATAAAGTTAATTATACAATTATCATGTAACATTACATTTGTTTTTAACTCAATTAATTTCAATATAAATCATCGAAAAGAACGTGGTCATGCTTATACAATATCATTCTAAAATTCCACATTTGAATATCACATACATAAAAAAACTCGATGATTTAAAGTTGTTGTTAGAACTAAATAAATAGTGCAATTAAATGGGTCAAATTAGATTTGAAAATACTCCGTATTATAACGCCGAGCCGAAACCGGATTGAACCTGAAGATAAGATTCCACAGACCACAGCCTATTAAAATCTCCACAACTCGAACGAATGGCTCTGAACAAGAAGCAATGGAAACCATTTCATATCCAACACTAAAACCCATAACATCATTCTCCCCATCAAAACACCACTTCCAACCCAGGATCTCCACATGGAAATGCAAGAACAACTCCGCCCCCCCATCCGCAGCACTGAAGAACGGCCCCCGAGGTTTCGGAACGCCGCCAAAAAACCCCAAGAAAACCAAGAAGAAACCAGGCAAAAACCTCGACGAAGACGAAGATGAAGATGGAGACGATGAAGACAGAGACGCAGCAGGCGTCATACCGGAGATCGTGACGAACAGAATGATGAGCAGAATTGGGTTCACAGTAGGGATCCCTCTGTTTACAGGGCTGCTGTTCTTCCCGTTCTTCTACTACCTGAAAACTGGGCTGAAGATCGATGTGCCCACCTGGGTGCCCTTCATCGTGTCCTTCGTGTTCTTCGGGACGGCGCTGCTGGGGATAAGCTACGGGATCGTGTCGGCTAGCTGGGATCCGATGAGGGAAGGTTCGGTGTTGGGATGGAAGGAGGCGCAGAGGAATTGGCCTGTTTTCTGGGATTCTTTCTGGGGAGGGAGTGGTTCTAAGAAGAAGTAATGATGATCTTGTTGCTTTCTTTTTTTCATTTTTGTAGGGAAAATTGTGTGTGATTCGATCACATTTTTGCCTTTTCGCTATTTTGGAGTGCATGATTTTACTGTGGAGTAAAGTGGAATTTTGGTCCACATTGTGGTAGGTTTTGAATTTGGAAGCAGAGGGTTGAGGACGCATCTCCATAATGCGTCCTCCCCTTTTTTAATTTCAGCCTTCTTTCCTTTTTATTTTTTTCTGGTGGTGGTCCCTTTTTTATTTGTTTTTTAACACAATTTGGCTGCGAATTTTTTTCTTCCGAAAATAATTAGCATTTATTTTATTGTTTCTAAAATCAATCAGAGGACTCGTTTTGGGAATGATTTTATTTTTTGCATCAATTAGAGGACTCATTTATAAAATAAAATAATGCCTGAGTTAGCATTGCTCTATTTTTCCCGAAATGATTTTCGTAGCACTCGTTTTGGGGAGCGACTCCTCAGATCCGGCGAATTATTTTTTTGAAAGTATTTGGAGGAATCGTTTTTGAAAGGAGCCCTCAGACCTGGCAATAGTTTGATTTTTTACGGAAGAAATTAAAGGAGTCATTAATATATACATATACGGATAAATATAAAAAATATATATATATATACGGATATATATAAATATATACATAAATATAAATAATTATATATATATTACAAATATATAAATATATAAATATATAAAAATATGTACACACACGTAAATGTGTGGATGTACACACATATATAAATATAAATATAATTATAAATATAATTATAAATATAAAATAAATATAAATATATACATATATATATATACAAATACAAATATAAATATAAATATAAATATAAATATAAATATAAATAAAGATATATATGTATATATATATACATATATATATATAAATATATATATATACATAAATACATACATATATATAAATATAAAAATATATATAAATATGAATATAAATAAAGATATATATATATATATATATGAATATATATATAAATATATACATATATATATAAATATACATAAATATAAATATAAATAAAGATATATATAAAAATATTTAAATATACAAATATATATATATATATATATATATATATATATATATATATATATATATATAAATATATAAATATGCACACACGTAAATGTGTGGATGTACATACATATATATATGTAACTATATATATATAAATATAAATAAAGATAATATAAATATAAATATATACACATATATAAATATAAATAAAGATTGCGCATAAGCAGACTTTTGTTTGTTCGATGAAAATTTGGAAAATAGTCAAAAGATGATTTTGGGTCTCGTTGTTCGAATCTTTTTGAGTAGTCTTGAATGTCGGTGCAGGAACGGAGTGTTGCATAGTTAGAATGGATACTAGTTAGTATGAATGTACAGTGTAGAACAGTACGAGTGAAATGTAATGTCAATTAGTGGTGAATAGCATGTACTGTCCTATCGATGGTCTCTGCAAAGCTTTCCACCCGTTCCACACGGGGGAGGACGTATGGTCTTGGATGTCCGCCGTGGTACAACCGTCTGTGCGGGTACATGTTCTTCCTCACGTGGAGCTCCCGCCGGTATGTCCTCCTCCATTTCGTATCCCGCTTCCTCGTTGGAATCACAGTAGGCATATGGAATAGTACCTGTATGTGATGGATCGATATGGGACATGTACTGATGACTGGATGCTGGAGTGACATATGCATTGTAATCTGATGCATCCATGTTGTACTGTGAGGGTTCCCCGGCTGATGGTCCGCAAATCGGTGGACTCGCATGTGAGGGGCCCGCTTGTGATGGACCAATGTGTTCTGCATGCCCCCTAGCACGAGGCCTCCGACCTCCTTGCCGACCAGGTGGGGCCTGACGGTGGGTTCTGAGGTCAGTATATCTGACACCAGGGAGCAGTTCCTCACAGTGCACAAACGGTTGATAATGCTGCGGCCTGGAGGGCTGATGCGCATGTTGTAGACTACGTGTGATAACATGATGCATCCTCCTTATGACGTCCGCACAATGTGGGGGCCAACCATCCAGATTAATGTCTGACATGCCATGCAACTGTGTCATTCCCTGCAACTACGGAATCGAGATGAATATGTCAGATATATAATTTTGAGGAGCTTTGTTGTATTCTTTCTTGACAATATTTGAAATTTAGGACATACCAAGTACTCCGCGGTTGCACCGTCCCCGTGGAAACCCTCAGCAGCTGTTACAGGCCGCCCTGGTTGATCAATGAAGGACACCGTCTTACGGAAGTACCACTCCAAGTAATCACGGGTGGGTAGGTATGGATCCGCACTCCCCAGTGGGGGTAATTGTCGGTTGGACCAATGTTCCCAAGTGTCGAGATATCTTCTGAGCTCGACACGCCAATCCATGCCCGACCTTCCGTGACGGTCTCTAGTGTGGACCAAGTTGTACTCATCCCTACTGACCAACTGGGTGGGTATTGGCTGAATCAGGCCGAATTGCCTGAGAACACGATGCGCATGATGGAACTCCATGGCATGCCAGCAGATGAGGTCGACGCAAAGCAGCCAATTGTTTCTACCAGCCGTACAATACTGCGGGAGTTGCTCCAGGACGTCCTCCGCATATGGCTGCCAGATGAACTGAGACAAGATGCATGTGTTGCCGTTAGGTAAAGGAAACCATTTTCCGTGTGAAGTCTAGAAATCAAAATCCAATTATTCCTATACCTGATTGTGGTTGAGAGACGTCAGTTGATCACAGTATACTTTGAGAACGTGCATTGGCGATTGTGAACAATCGTAACGTGCCCTCCACCTATGAGGAACCGAGTGACACAAATTAGCCCAACTATGGAATTGCATGTGGACTTATGAATACCGCATATTGAGGGATCAGACAAGTACCGGGATCCAAGAGCACTCATCGTCACTGTCACCGGTAGTGCCCCGGCCGGACGGATGGACGGTATACGTTCCCATGCCCACAACTGCCAGTAAATGCAATAGAAATGCCCGTTAATATTAAGCACGGTATGTACGAACGGCTATGTCGACCAACAATTTTACCTGTAGCAAGACAAGTGGCCCGGATATGGATTTAGATTGTGGGATTGCCGCGTCACACAACGACCTGTACAAGCATGCAAGAATCGAACTCCCCCAACTGTACCGATGGACTGCACCCAAATCCGTAAGTGCGGATAAGTAGAGCAACGGGATGAGGTTGCCGGACGTGTCGGACATCAGCATTCCCCCAAGAAGCAGCAGAAGGAAAACCCTAGCCCGCTGTTGGCATTGTACATCAGTGGTATCATCAGGGAACGGACTGTGCAGTAGCGTTCCCAACCACCTGGCCTTAATGTGGCCCCCCCTGATACAAGTGAGGTCTGGTGTAGCTCCCAGGTAGTCTGTGCAGATGAGCTGCCAGTCCTCCAGACGCCTGACGGTGTAAACCCCTGTTACTGGGATGCCATCGATCGGTAGACCCCACAGGACCCCTATATCCTGCAAGGTGACCGTGGCCTCCCCCATTGGTAGGTGAAACGTGTGCGTCTCTGGGCGCCAACACTCCACTAGGGCGGTGATGAGGGAGTGGTCAATCTGTATTGCGGCAGAGTCCAGGAGTCCCTGAAATCCGGCGTCACGAACATACCGCATAACCTGTTCCGACGGTTGCTCGGTCCAGCATGCCCCGTCGCACCGACGCACCTGCAGTGCCTCATCCTCTAGAGTGCCGTTGTATAGGGCACGAGCACGGTGCTCCTGGTGTAGGTACAACAAGTCCTCCTCAATCGGTCCTGGATGGTACATTGTTTTTACCTGTACGCAAATACCAACCCAAGTTAGATGTTTTTTCTGGAAGAATAGCACAGATAAAAGTAACACTGCGTAATGTGACACATATTTGCCAAACATAAGTAATACAACAAAATCTGCCACATATATCATTTAGTACAAGGAATACTACATCAGACTACGAACGACAGATTCAGCATGCCCTCTCCCATCGATGTACAATGCAAACCAAGTGAAAGATGGAGGTTCTATTACAGACACCGTATGACACCACGATACTAAGCACGACCACGCCTACGAATGCCCCTGGTTTTACCCGCCACCCTGTCATCCATCTGATTCCTTATCCTCCTCTCCGCAAACTGTCCACGCCTCCTGTTGCGAAACTTTTCTACATCCGGAATCAACCTCCAACTGGCACACTGCCAGAGTGATGGATCTCGCACGGGCATGAACCCCTGACTGTATTGTTGGACATATGTGGTCGTGTGATACACCCGGTCACACAGACTAGCAGGATCGTCACGCCTATGTCGACAAACGGCCAGGGCATGGGAACAAGGGAAACGAAATATTTGCCATTCGCGACAAGTGCACTCCCTGCTACGGTATTTGATCGTGTACTGTCGTTCACTAATGCTCCCGTCGATGTTCCTCGCCACAACCCTGTATGTCTGCGACGCGTGCCCGAACAGGGTGACGATATGTCCCTGTGCCAATGTATCCTGCTTCTGGAACTTTTTCCAGATCCTCTGAGGGAACACGGACCTGGACAGACGGGAAATATCTCATAAGCAGTGAACCGGCATGCCGGTAAATCTGAAAATGCAATTAACTGACAGTGTACCTCCAATCCGTAGCGTCCGTAAGCCTCTGTGCAAACATTTCAACCATTCGCTCGAACGTCGCTTTGACATACGCTGTTATTGGAAGGTGGCGTGCGCACCGTAAGCAGTTGTTGAAGCTCTCCGACAGATTCGTTGTCAAAATTCCCCACCGCCGATCACCATCATCGAAGGCAAGACACCACCTACTCCTATCTTGCCGTTCCAGCCAAGCCCAAGCGGACGGATCCATACTCTCCAGCTCCTCCTTGTACTCCCTCCACCTGCTCTTGCGCCTGGCACTACCGAGCTGCCACACCAGAGACTTCATGAGCGCATTCTTGAACTTCCCGCGATCATGTGATAAGAAGTTTGACTGAAAATGCCGCAAGCAAATCCGGTGGTATCCGACTGGCTCCATCCACTCCTCCATATTTGTCATCGCATTTACAAGTCCTGCGTGCCTATCTGATATGACACAGATTGGTCTGCTATCACCACCAACAACGTGAAGACGCAGTCTCCCCATGAACCAGTTCCAGCTTTCATTCGATTCCTCGTCGACAATTCCGTAAGCGATAGGGAGGATGTAATCATTTGCATCGTGGGTCACGACGACCTGCATTGTGGACTTGTATGCACCTTTCAAGTGAGTGCCGTCGACGCTGATCACCGGCCTGCAGTGGCGGAAGGCTGCAATTGCCTGACCGAATGCCCAGAACACAAATTTAAATTTCATACACCCGGGACCGTGTATTCTGTCTGGTACGCCAGCCCAATCAACAACGGTGGTCGGATTAGCCCTTACAAGTTCATCCATAAAAGTTGGGAGCTGTTCAAAAGAATCCTCCCACGTTCCAAATACCATGTCAATTGCCTTCTGCCGAGCATACCAGGCCTTCTTGTAGGAGATCGTGACATTAAACTCATCATTCACTTGAGCTCGCACATATTTCACTGTGTACGAAGGGTTAACATCAATGTGGTGGCGGATTGAACGGGCGATCATCACCGACGTCAGATTCACGTTACCCGTACATCGACCAGCCCCGACACACCCATGGCTACTAGCCCATTTGGTGATCTGCCACATACCATGCGAAGCCTTTTTCGAAGCTCTGCAAACCCAAACACAATTCCCAGTTCCTTCGACGACGTCCTTGCATTTCGCATACCATGTGCGTGAACTGCTCTCCACAACCCTGTGTTCCCTATTCATCATAGAACTCCACCGAGAAATAGCTTCGACCAACTGCGGCTTTGTCTGAAATCGCATACCCACGTCCACTTTACCAGTCTCCTGGATATAGGTAGAAACGCCGGACCCAAAATGGGTAGGGTCATATCTATCCTCATCGGGGCCCCCATAATCTCTATAGTAGGCCTGTGTATCCGGGTTTGCTAGAATATGAAACGACGTCGGTACATTATTCGTGCACACCAATTGCTCTTCCTCGTCCCCGGGATTCGAATTGGTTGATAAGGAACGATCATCCTCGGTTCCACCATCAAGTCCAGGTGCCGAGCCGTCATCCTCGCTACCATCATGCCGAGCATCGCGGTCGCTAATGGCACCCGCGAAATCATTGCGGAAGACATTCTGCTCGCCATAGTCTACCACGGCTCTACCACCACTTGTGGACGGCTGGGCACAATCCACGTGGGCATACTGTCCAGGTTGGCTGGACTCACCAACTTCAAGACCCCAGCTACGAACAGGTGGTGGTATACTGGGCACAGCGGCGGAGTTCTGTACGTTGCTCAGCAATGACATGAACGTGCTTCCCCGCGCCCCGTAATTAGCGATTGGCAACTGTTCCGTAACAATGTAAAAATCCGCAGAGGACAATGCCATTTGATCAACAACGTTGAAGAAGAACGTGGTTGACTCATCATCTTCCACAGGATAACATCGATAGTATACCGCCGAACCAATCAGCTCGGGACACCGGTAATACATTTTCAACGAACAACTCTCCCTCACAATGGCCAGTCTCGTTACAATTAAATCAAAAAATTCCAAGTAGTTTAACCTCCGCTCGAGAGTCATAAAACTCGCTCCGGCATTGGAGGATCATAATAAACACCCACACCCAAATCAAACTTAATCTGGCCCCCTCTATACATATACACTGCCAAAAACATCGCAGAACTGCAACACACAAACACGTAACACATAACTCACAACGCAACGAACCAAGCTCAATCATGAAATGTACACACAATCATACAACACAATCATACATATACAATTAAATTAACTAAATTACTCCAGCATATCAACAGATTATAATTCAACCCAAACGGCAACAACTGACCGACGACCGGCAATGTGCGACACTCACATAATGTCAGAACACGTTCGTATAACTCTGCAGGCCGGAAATACCTACTACATAAAGGATAACAGAGTGGGAGGGGTTCTGAGACTTACGGGTCTACGTCGGTGAACGCGGTCAACGCGGGTCAACGACGTTCAACGTGGGTCAACGGCGGGTCAATGGGGCAACGGCGGTTCGACGGGGTCAACGGTGTCAAGAAATGCAGTCAACGTCGGGTCAACAAACGGGTCAACGTCAGTCAACGTCAGTCAACGCGGGTCAACGGTGGGTCAATGCGGTCAACGGCGGGTCGACGGGGTCCACTTCAACCCGAACACGATCTCTGCAACCGAAATCCGATTAACAAATTAGTAGCAATTAACAAAAAAAACAAAGAAATATTCAGCGGAAAAAAAAAATACCGGATCCCGTAAAAAACTCGAACGGCGGACAAAAATGGAGGAACACGAGCAGAGCAATACCGGAGAACGAGTGCAGCGGAGAAAGAGTGCAGCTGAAAATGGCGGAACACTGGCGAAAATGTGACTCACTGTAGAAGAAAGGTGAGAAAGGAAGGCTGAAGAAGATGGACAAGGCTGGATAAGTAGAGCAATTCGGGTGCTTTAAACAAAAAAAATCTGACGCAACTTGCCACGTGGCAGCTCGTCATTGGACCGAAAATTCCACTTTTGACCATTTTGTTTAACATGCAGCCGCGCACGACGTGGCAACTCCCCTGGCCGACACGTGGCCTGGGGATTTCAGAAAAGGGGCCGGACGGGATTTCAAAAAAAGAGGCCGACACGTGGCATATCCGGATGAGAGGACGCATTATCATAATTCGTCCTCGCCACGTGGCACATCCCCCATTCGGCCACGTGGCACGTCCGGATTTCCAAAAAAAAACTGCGGATAAGAGGACGCATTATCATAATGCGTCCTCGCCACGTGGCGAATCCCCATTCGGCCACGTGGCACATGACAATTTTGACCAGATTTTTGTAAAGAAAAGCCACGTGGCGAGGCCCTATACGGCCACGTGGAATCGCACTACACAAGTTCGGAAAAAAAATTTGGTGCCAGGGAGGACGCATTATAATAATGCGTCCTCGGCCACGTGGCAATCTCCCATTCGGCCACATGGCACCTGACATTTTTGACCGGAATTTTGGACCAAAAAATAAAAAAAAGGAAAAATGGGAGGACGCATTTCCGAAATGCGTCCTCCATATTGAGTTGCTGTTTGTGGCTACTGTAGCCACAAACATAGCAATTTCTCGTTATTTTGTTGCTTGGTATATAACTGTCAATGCAACATGGCTAGGAAAAGAAACCTCACAATTTGGTTTCCTTAAATTGAAGACTACATTCAAGCATGCCATTCCTTTTTCCCTTTTTTTTTTTCTTTTCTAACAATCGACACAATCTCATTCTCAAGCATGTCATTCAAGTCCAAAAGTTGATTGGAACAAGTCCATTCCCACGTCATTCAAATTTTGTCCCCAAAAATTTCTCATTGTAAATTGACCACGGATAGAAGGAGTATCAAACATTTGGACGGTGGAAAGTATATACTTTATTATTTTAAGTTTAACCTTTGAAAAGTAAGAGCCAAATGCAAATATAACTTTATATAATTGACGAAAGTTCAATTATAATCCTGAAATAATTGAAACGAGGCACTTGTTCAGTTAACTTTATATTAACTTTGAGAGGCACTTGTTTGTGAAGATAAATCTTCTATCCTTCTTATATAGTAGTTTGCAAGAGTGAATTCAACATCTCTTGTCAAACCTCACCAATGACTCCCTTAGGACTAAGAGTATCCCCTTGATGGCATTTAGCACGAAGAATCAACAAGCTTGACAACACTTATAAATACTACACCGTATCTAAGCATTTAACCAATTCATGCATTTACACAATATTAGTCAAGAACGATCGACATTCATAGACTTCTCTCATTTGCTACCTAAAACAAACATGACAACGAGTTCGACGTCATCACATTCATCTAGCAATTATCAACACACCAACATCATTTAAGAAGCTCTAACTCATGCTCTTGGATTCCACATTAAAAGAGGGGAGAATTACCCACTTTCTCCCAACCCTAACAAGTAATCATACAAGAAATTCATATACTCAATCTTCCAACAACATCAATGCAACGAACAATTCACATTCAAAGCTCAATAAATGCACAATAGAAAAATCACTAAATAGATAGATATAGTTCTTACTACATAGATATGGAAGCTTCAATCCATTGCTCCTAAGATAAAACTAAGCTAGATAATCAAAACCCATAACATAGAACAAAGATCTACAAAGAAAGAAGAAGAAATGGAAGAAAAATGGTGAAAAACTAGGATTTTGGAGCCTCCAAGTCGGGCTTAGACAAATAGGTAAGAAGGGAGGTTATTTATAGCCCAAGTTGGTCAAAAAGAAGGTCAAAATGCAGCAGGTGTCGCCTGGGCGGAAATGGGCTCGCCCGGGCGGCGGAGGTCTTAGCCCGAATTCAGAAATTGCCTCGCCCGCGACTTCTTGTTTTTCTCCCCACGGGTGAACCGTTGATCCGTTTTGAGAGTTCTTGTAGTCGATTTTATAGTACCCGAGAAGAGGAATCCAATGGTACCACTTTTGGAGGCTGATTCTTCTCGGAAAATTCTCAGAACTCTGCTTCAAAACATAGATCAATCTTCACCCTTTGCTTTGCTCTCCTTTCTTTACTTTATCTTCTACCACTTTGTGAGTGACCTTCCATCTTCTACCATCCTTTCGAATGACCTTCACTAAACCATTCCTAAGTGCTCACAAGAAATCTACAAATTAAGCTTACAAAAAGGAATCTAGATGCTCATAAGGAACAAAAATCCATTAGACTAAACATAGGTTACAAAATGAAGGATTTAGATATTAAAACAAAAAATGGTCATCTAAACCCCTTATCGTGTAAACCCACATAAATCTAGCAATTTTACAACAAAAATATGATAAAAGAGATGTTAAATGCTTTGGAAAATACATGCATTTGACGTTTCAACATTCCCATTCAAGCATGTCTCTGCGCAAATTGTACTTGCAATATCACAACCAAACTTCGTGCAGAACGCGATGTCGAGCATCTTCACCAATTTCTTCTTGGGTTGGATGACTCCTTTGGAACTCTTCACTCTAGCATCATGGCACAAGAGCCCCTCTCGTCCATCAATCACATTTATGCTTTGGTCGTGCAGGAAGAATGCCATAAGACTCTCATGCTCGAACACGATACCAAATCCGATTGCATGGCGTTTGCGGCTTAGGCCAAGTCCATCCCTTTGGTGCGCGTTCAGCCTCCCTCTGGGCCAGACAGATCAGCCGGTCGTCCCATATGTTCTCATTGTGGTAAGCACACACATGACATCTCAAAGTGAAGTACACACATGGCATCTCAAAGTGCTGGAAGCTCAATGGTGTTCCTGAGGGGTTCGTGCACTGGTCGGCCATGGTGCACAACCAGGGTGCTAGTCGCGGTCGTGGCGGCCCGCCAGCTGGAGTCGCCTTCTCGGCACAATAGCAAGTTCCTGCTCACACGTCTGATGTTATGTCCCTCCCGGAGTCTGCTACTCGAGGCTCGAATCTCAGCCCCGACCAGTGGCAGGCAGTATTACGGATGTATAACACCATGAACACTCCTTCTTCAGATGCTACTGGTAAGCCCCCTCTCTAGATTCTCGACACGGGTGCTTCTTTTCATATGACTGGAAATCTTTCCATCCTACATGATATTGTCGATATTGCTCCTGTGCCTATCAAGCTTCCAGACAACTGTGTTGTTTTAGCAGTCAAGGAAGGTTCTTTGGTTTTTTCTCAGTCTGCCAGGATTGACCATGTTCTGTATCTTCCGACACTGGAATGCAATCTCTTGTCCTTTGCTAGGTTGCTTCTAAATGCTCGTTGTTTTTCTTTCTTGACCGAAAAGTTGTGTATACTTCAGGAAAATGATTCGAAGATAGTGATTGGTGTAGGTGAGCAGAGACATGGTGTTTACTGGTTGCAGCATTTCTTGGCAGCCGCCCGTGCCTACTTTGCGACCAAGACCGAGAAGGTGGAGCATCGAAGACTGGGGCATCCCTCCTTTACAGTTTTAGCATCTTTACCCGTTCCTCGTGCTGCTGTACGGAGTTCTATTCCTTGTGATATTTGTTTTCATTCCAAACAAACCCGAACTATTTTTCTGTTAAGTTCTAATAAAGCTACAAGCTTGTTTGATCTTGTATATTGTGACATTTGGGGACCATATAAAATTCCCGCTTCTTGTGGTGCAACTTATTTTGCTACCATCGTTGATGATTACTCTCGTGCTACATGGGTTTATTTAATTAAGTCCAAGTCAGAGGTTCCAAAACTGGTTATGGATTTTTGTGCATTAACTATCACTCAGTTTCAGACATCAGTTCATTGTTTCAGGTCCGACAATGGTACTTAATTCTTTGGTCTTAAGCCTTACTTTACTTCTCACGGTATTCTTCACGAGACTTCGTGCGCTTACACACCTCAGCAGAATGGCAGAGTGGAATGCAAGCATCGCCATCTCCTAAATGTGGCACGTGCTTTGCGGTTTCAAGTTGCTCTTTCGATCAAGTTTTGGGGCGAATGTATTCTTACACCATGCTATCTGATCAACCTCACTCCCACTCCGGTTCTTCAAAATCAGACTCCTTTTCATTTTCTTTTCCAAAGAGCTCCGAAGTACTCAGACATTTGGGTCTTTGGGTGTCTCTGCTTTGCCTCCACTCTTCCTCGGCCTACGGACAAGTTTGATGCTCGTAGTCGCAAATGCGTCTTCATGGGTATCCAAGTGGAAAGAAAGGCTGGCATCTATATGATCTTGAATCGGAACAGTTTTTCTTCTCCAGAGATGTTGTGTTCTTTGAAGATATATTTCCATTTCAGAGTTCATCCACTTCTCCGTCGCCCACTTTGACCCAGGTAGACACTCATTCGGCTGTCTTCGATAGTCCGGATACTTCACCCATCACGACAAGGGGGAGTTCTTTACAACTTTCTCCCTCCTCCACGGTCAGGGGGAGCATCCATCCGGACCTAGGCAGCTCATCCACGGCCATTCCGCCAGTGCCGCTCCCATCTGCGACCGAGCTCATGCTGACCGGTGACTACTCCTCGCTGCCTGCCGCGGTCAGCTCGCCAGCCGAGGAGGTTGTTTCAGACGTTTGGCGTAGCTCACGCCAACGTCAGCCCAATGTTTTACTGAAATATTTTATATGCAGTTCTATGCATCGTGATGATTCTCAGTCGATTATCTCCTCCACTCCATATTCGATCATCAGTTTTGTCTCCTCCGCTAAATTTTCTCTAGCTCATGCTCACTTCCTAGCCACAGTCACCTCAGGCCATGAACCAGTTCTCTTCTCAGAGGCCGTCCAACAGGCTCCTTGGCGTGATGCAATGCACGCCAAAATTGAGGCCCTCGAGAGAAATGGCACCTGGTCTCTCACAGCTCTTCCTCCTGACAAGAAGCCAATTGGTTGTAAGTGGGTGTATCGCATCAAGTACAAGTCTAATGGGGATATTGAACGCTATAAGGCTCGTCTTGTTGTGTTAGGGAATCGCTAGGTTGAAGGCATCGACTTCAATGAGACTTTCGCTCCCGTTGCTAAGATGGTAATAGTTTGTACATTTTTTTCATTGTTGCTATACGAAATTGGGAACTGCACCAAATGGATATTCGTAACGCCTTTCTGCATGGTGACTTGGACGAGCTTATCTTTATGAATCCACCTCTGGGCTACTCCAAGGCGCTTCCTATCCAGGTATGTCGCCTACATAAGTCCCTGTATGGTCTCAGGCAGGCTCATAGAAACTAGTTTTCTAAGCTTGCGCATGCTTTTCGCTAGTACGGGTTTCGCCAGAGCTATACTGATTACTCACTATTCAGTCTTACTCATTCTGGTCATACTCTTCATGTTTTGGTGTATGTCGATGAGCTCATTAGTGCTAGAGATAGTTCAACTGCTATATCTACTTTCAAGCAGTACTTGTCATCATGCTTTCATATGAACAATCTCGGGATTCTTAAATATTTCTTGGGACTGGAAGTTGAGCGCAATCTATTCGGCATCTTTGTCTCTCAACGTAAATACACTTTGGAGGTAATGGCAGAAGTCGGTCTGCTAGGCTGCAAGCCCATTGCTTTGCCTATGGATCCAACACAGGCCCTTGCCAAAGCTTCTGGTCCGGATTATGATCACCCAGAGCAGTATCGTCGCCTTATTGGGAAGTTGGTCTATCTAACTATCACTCGGCCTGAGCTTAGTTTTACAGTTCATACTCTTTCGCAGTTCATGCAGCAGCCGAAAGTTGATCATTGGTATGAAACTTTGAAAGTTCTACACTATGTTAAAGGCAGTCCATGACAGGGTCTGTTTCTTTCTCGAGATAGCATCTTGGCTCTGACTGCCTACTGCGACTCGGACTGGGCAACTTGACCTATCACTCGACGTTCTGTCAAGGGGTTTTTTGTCACCTTGGGCATCTCGCCAGTTTCTTGGAGGACCAAGAAGCAACACACTGTTTCGCGTTCTTCAGCCGAGGCCGAGTATAGGGCTATGGAAAATGCTTGCTGCGAAATCCTCTGGCTCCGTTCTCTCCTTTGCTCCTTGGCGTTTCCCACTCTTCTCCGGTTTGACTCTTTTATGACAGTCAGGCTGCCCTCCACATTGCAGCCAATCCAGTCTTTCATGAGAGGACCAAACACATTGAGATTGACTGCCATCTTGTTCGTGATATAGTGTCTTTGCGTGTCATTTCTACTCATCATATTTCCACCTCGGATTAGTCGATGGACATTTTCACCAAGGCACTAGGACAGGAAGCTTTCATCCATCTCAGTTCCAAGTTGGGCATTCTCGATCTTCATGCTCCAACTTGAGGGGGAGTAATAGAGTTTGTGTTGTAATAGACTTTGTACTTCACTTAGTTAGTCTAGTCAACTCATATATATTTGGGTATAAATCCCTTTCATTGTGTGAATATCAAATAAGAAAACTCTTTCCCAAAATCCCTTCTTTCAAAGGAATATGAATATGGAGATGTTTGTTTTGTGGATGTGGGATGAGAGAATATTAGGCAGGCAGGTTGAATTTGCTATAATTTGATGGAAAGTTTTCAACTTTGGTGTTGGATATGAGATAAGGAGAGTTTGGAATTTTGTTGTTTAAATTCTCTTATCAGTTTATGCTTTTCTCACTTGTGGTTTGTTTCCAGCGGGTGAAAGATTTGCCGGAATATGCTCTATGAATCCCGCCTTTGTGGCTTTACCCGAGTTCTCTGCCGCCGTGGTTTTTCTTGAGTTCTCCTCCGCTGTGGATTTGGGGAGAATGGTGGTGGGTTTGGTGGCGGAAGAGGGAAGAATAGTGGCAGAGGTGGGTTCATGTGGAGGGGCTTTGGTGGTGGTGGTGGCCTGGCGATGGCTGTGATGGTCCCCAAGATCATGAACTTGACTAGAATAAGGGCATAATTGTCCTTCCAGTTTAAGGCTTGGTTCATAAGTGTATTTTAGTCTTTGCAAGTGGATCAATGGCTGGAATTTGTTAGTATATTTGCACTAAAAAATAATTGAGCGTTATATCTGCACTTTTCTGAACGTATAAGGTTATATTTGCATATTACCCGAAAAGTAAACTACCGATCTACTATACTAAAAGCAGTTTGTTCAGTACTGCTAACTGTTATCGGAGGATGCCATCTCCTCGGGACTATCCATAACTTCGGTTTCTAATCTCGTGCAAGTTAGGTTGTGGTTGTAATGGATGCAAGCGGAACATAGACGTTTTACTTTAGGTGTGTGTTAATCTTGCTTCACGTAATGTCGAATGTACAATATGATAGAGGTGGTGTGGTGATTGACATCAATGCTAATGCCCCAGGTAATGAAACTATGATCTAGATAGATATGATAGTATGACTCTTTGAATTAGAACCGAGATGGCAAGGGTAGAAGTTGAGGGATCAAATCTTAAATATAAGTCGCTTCACTTTAGTTGGATTCGGATGGTCATATTCAAATGAACAATATCCCGCCTGTATAAAAAATGTACGCTCCAAAATTCCCTCTGTACACATTCACATAAGTTTTATTATGAATAATGGAGACTAAAAATGAGGACACGGTCGATGGATCTTCTGGCTTTGCCGGCGCCATGACCGGAAGCCCTAACAAATCCGGTTCGGAGTCATCGTCGGAATTGGAGTTCAATTTCCACAAGCTGACATCACTTTCTTTCTGAACAAAGAGTTCTTGATTTAAACATGCATGAAATTTGAAAATTGGATGCAGTTGTAGTTGTTGGCAAGTCTGGACATGAGGGTGGAGGACGCATTCGTGGAATGTGTCCTCAATGTGGCTTTTTTTTCTTCTGATTATTTAGAGGATGCATTCTTGGAATGCGTCCTCAATGTGGCATTTTTTTCCTGATTATTTAGAGGATGCATTCTTGGAATGCGTCCTCAGTTACGTATTTTTTTTTCGCTGGAAAAATAGAGGACGCATTCTACGAATGTGTCCTCAAATTTGCAAATTTAATTTTCTTTGAAAATGGAGAGGACGCATTATACGAATGCGTCCTCAATTTAGTGTTATTTTTTTTGCTTAATATTTGGTCTATTTATTTTATTCTAGAAAATATTGATTCCCGAAAATTGATTACAAGATTTTTTTATTCCAGGTAATTTATCTTAGTTTGGTCATATTTTTTTATTGCGTGATTAAATTTTTGGTCCAGAAAAATTATTATTTATTCCCAGAAATTTCATATTATTTTTTCTCGAGTATAGCTGTGTTAAATGTTTGCTCTTGTACTTTTTGGAAAAAAAGTTTAGAAAATTATAATAATGTCTTTTTTGAGGAAAATCCCGCAACTCGTACATGTTTCGTTAGAGGACGCGTCTTTAATTTTTTAAAATTGTGTCCTGAATTCAACAAAAGCGCATTTTCCAAAATGAGTCGTGAATTTAAGTAATAAATTATCCTTGAATGCAGCAATGTATACTTTATTATTTTTCATATACTTGTTTTCAGTGAAGATTGCGCATAAGTAGACTTGTGTTTGTTTGATGATATTTTTAAAATTAGTGTAACGATAATTTGGGATCGTGTAATTTGCAATTTTTTAACTAGTCATGAATATAGGTGCAGGAACGAATTATTGCATAGTTAAAATGAATACAAATTAGCAGAAATGTACAGTAGCCGAACAATACGTGTGAAACGTAATGCAAATGAGTGTTGAATGACATGTAATTTCCTAATGACGACCTCTGCAAAGCTTTCCACCCATTCCATACGAGGGAGGATGCATGGTCCTGGATGTCCGTCATGGAACAACCATCTCAGTAGGTACATGTACTTCCTCACGTGGAGCTCCCTCTGGTATTTCCTCCTCCATTTCGTCTCCTTTCTCCTCATTCGAATCATAATGGACATGTGGAACACTACATGTATCTAATGGAGCGGTAGGCGACATGTATGCATGACTAGCTGTGGGAGTGACATATGTAGTGAAATAAGCTGTAGTCGTGTCATGTTGGGAGGCTCCCCAGTGTGATGGTCCGGCATGACTAGCAGTGAGAGTACAATGTGCAGTGAAATCTGATGTAGTCATGTCATACTGTGAGGGTTCGCCATGTGATGGTTCGCCAATCGCTGGACTCACTTGTGTGGGTCCAGCTTGTGATGAACCAATGTGTTCTGTATGGCCCCGAGAACGTGGCCTTCGACCTCCCTGTCGACCAGGTGGAGCCGGACGGTGGCTTCTCATGTCAGTAAATCTCACACCAGGGGGAGGCTCCTCACAGTGCACAAACGACTGATAATACTACAGTCTAGAGGGCTGATGCGCATATTGTAGACTATGTGTGACAACACCATGCATTCCCCTGATAACGTCCGCGAAACATGGGGGACATTCATCCAAATTAACATCTGACATGATGCGCAACTCGATCATTGCCTACAACTACAGAAACGAGATAAATATGTTAGATATATAATTTTGAGGAAATCTAAAGTATTATTTCTTAACAATATTAGAAATTTAGAAAATACCATATACTCCATAGTTGCACCATCTCCATGGAGGCTGTCCTGGCTGATCAATCATGGTCACCGTCCTACGAAAGTACCACTCCATGTATTCATGACTGGGTATGTATGGATCCGCACACCCAAGTGTGTTTACTTGTTGATCAGATTGATGTTCCCAAGCATCGAGATATCTTCTCAGTTCGACATGCCAATCCATGCTAGACCTTCCTCGACGGTCTCTAGTATGAAGCAGTTTATACTCATCCTTACTGACCAACTGAGTGGGTATTGGCTGGATTAGGCCGAACTGCCTGAGAACACGATGTGCTAGCAAATGAGGTCAACGCAAAGTAGCCAATTGCTGCTACCAGCTGTACTGTACCACGGGAGTTGTTCCACGACATCCTCCTTGTATGGCTGCCAAATAAACTGAAACAACATGTAGGTGTTGCGGTTAGGTAACTAAAACCATTTTCCCACAAAGTCAAAAAATCATAATCGGAATTGGCCTATACCTGATTGTCATTGAGAGATGTGAGTTGATCGCGGTATACTTTCAAAACATGCATCGATGATTGTGATAAATCGTACCGGGCTCTCCACCTATGAGGAACAAAGTGAATTATATTAGCCATTTGTTGGAATTGCCTGTGGTTTGAAAAGAGTGTCTCTTGACTAATTCGACACGTACCGGGGCCCAAGAGCACTCATTGTCACTGTTACTGGTAGTGCATCGGCATGTCAGATGGATGGTATGCGCTCCCATGCCCACAACTGCCAATAAATATAATTAAATGTAATGTAAAGTACTATTATGGGCATTATGTACAAATGACTAGATTGACCAACAATTTTACCTGTAGCAAGATAAGTGGCCCAGATATGAATTTAACTTGTGGGATTGCAGCGTCACATAAGCACCGGTACAAGTGTGCCAGAATGACACTCCCCCAACTATACTGATGTGCTGAACTTAGATCCATCAGTACCGACAAGTAGAACAACATGATAAGGTGGCCGGACGTGTCTGACATGAACATTCCCCTAACCAGCAGTAGAATGAAAACCCTAGCCCGCTGTTGACATTGTACCTCAGTGGGATCAGTGGGGAACGTACTGTGCAATAAGTTTCCCAACCAGCTGGCCCTAATGCAACCCCCTCTGATAGAACTGGGGTCTGGTGTAGCACCCAGGTAGTCTGTGCACACTCTCTGCCAGTCCTCTATACGCCTAGCAGTGTCTACACCTGTGACTGGAATGCCATCGATTGAAAGACCCCATAGGATCCCTACATCCTGCAAAGTGACTGTGGCCTCCCCTATCGGTAGGTGAAATGTGTGCGTCTCCGCTCGCCAATGCTTCACTTGGGCAGTGATAAGGGAATGGTCATTGTGTATTGGTGCGGAATCCAGGAGTCCCTGAAATCCTGCTTCATGCACATACCGCATAACTCATACATGCATTCGATCGGTCCAGCATGCCCCATCGCACCGCCTCACCTGCAGTGCCTCATCCTCTAAATTTCCATTGTACAGTGCACAAGCACGGTGTTCCTGATGGAGGTACAACAAATCCTCCTCAATGAGTCCTGGATGATACATTGTTCGTCCCTGTTAACAATTATTAACACATGTCAAAATTAATTGTTGAAGAATAGCACAAATAAAAGTAATACTACATCATGTGATACATATTCCACAAATAAAAGTAATACTACAACATGTGATACATATTCCAAAAATAAAAGTAATACTACATCATGTGATACATATTCCACAAATAAAAGTAATACTACATAATGTGATACATATTTCTCAAATACAAGTAATACTACATCATGTGATACATATTCCAGCATATCCCATGAATACCACACTACGAACAGAACACTAAGCATGACCTCTCCTACGGATGCCTCTGGATTCACCCGGCACCCACTCATCCATTTGATTCCTTATCCTTCTCTCCGCAAATTGACCACGCCTCCTATTGCAAAACTTTTCAGCATCATGAATCAACCTCCAACTGGCACATTGCCAAAGTGATGGATCTCGTACAAGCATGAAACCCTGACTATATTGTTGTACATAGGTGGTCGTGTGATAAACCCTGTCACATAGACTAGCAGGATCGTCATGCCTATGCCGACAGACGGCCAAGGCATGGGAACAAGGGAAATGGAATATTTTCCATTCGCGACAAGTACACTCCCTTCTTCGATATTTGACTGTGTACTGTCTTTCACTAATGCTCCCATCAATGTTCCTTGTCACAACCCTATAAGTCTGTGACACATGGCCAAACAAGGTGACAATATGTCCCTGTGCCCATGTGTCTTGCTTCTGAAACTTTTTCCAATTCCTCTTCGGAAACACGGACCTAGACAAACGAACAAGAATTTAGAATCCAGAAACTGGTCTGTGAACACATAAAGAACTATAATAAATAAGGAAAGTACCTTAAATTCGTGGCATCCATTACCCTTTGGGCAAACATTTCAACTGTTCGCTCGAACGTCGCTTTGACACACGCTGTTATCGGGAGATGACGTGCGTGCCATAAATAGTTGTTGAAGCTCTCTGACAAATTCATTGTGAGAATTCCCCAACATCGATCACTCTCATCAAAGGCAAGGCACCACTTACTGCTATCTTGTTGTACTAACCAAGCCCAAGCAGATAGATCTGCACTCTCCAGCTCCTCCTTGTACTCCCTCCACTTGCTCTCTCGTCTGGCACCACCAAGCTGCCAAACTAGAGTTTTCATAAGCGCATTCATGAACCTCCCACCATCAGCAGTAAGGAAATTGGACTGAAAATGCCACATGCAAAATTGGTGGTATCCAGCTGGCTCCATCCACTCCTCCATAGGTTTCATTGCATTTATAATTCCATCATGCCTATCTGATATGATATAGATTGGCCTGCTATCACCACCAATAACGTAAAGACGCAGTCTCTGTATGAACCAGTTCCAACTTTCATTCGTTTCGGCGTCAACAATTGCGTAAGCGATAGGGAGTATGTAGTCATTTGCATTGTGCGTCACGGCAACTAGCATTGTGGCCTTGTATGCACCTCTCAAATGAGTGCCATCCACACTAATGGCTGGCCTGCAGTGGCGAAAGGCTTCAATTGCCTGACCAAATGCCCAGAACAAAATTTTAAATTTCCTACACCCGTGCCCGTGTATTCTGTCATGTACGTCTGCCCAATCAACAACGGTGCTCGGTTTAGCCCTGACAAGCCCATCCATATACGTTGGCAGCTGTTCAAATAATTTCTCCCAAGTTCCGAATACCATGTCAATTGCCTTCAGTCGAGCATACCACACCTTCTTGTAGGAAAGGGTGACATTGAACTCCGTCTTGACTTGAGCTTGTACATCTTTCACTGTGTATGAAGGGTTTACATCAATGTGGTAGAGAATTAAACGGGCAATCATTACCGACATCAGATTATTGTTACCCGTAGATTGACCAGCTACAACACACCCATGGTTACTTGCCCATTTGGTGATCTCTCACATGCCATGCGAAGCCTTTTTGGCCCAAAGACAATTACCAGTTCGTCCGACAACGTCCTAGCATTTCGCATACCATGTGCGTGACCTGCTCTCCACGACTCGGTGTTCCCTGTTCATCATGGAACTCCACCTAGAAATAGCTTCAACCAATTCTGGCTTTGTCTGGAATCGCATACCCAACTCCACTTCACCATTCTCTTGAACATAAGTAGAAACTCCGGCACAAAAATGAGTTAGGTCATAGTTATCCTCATCAGGGACCCCATAATCCCTATAGTAGGCCTGTGTACCAGGATTCGCCAGAATATGAAATGACGTGGATACATTGTTCGTGCACACCACTTGTTCATCGTCATCCTTAGGATTCAAATGTGTTGATAAGGAACGATCATCCTCACTTCCATCATCAAGTTCAGCTTCCTCACCATCGTCTTTGCTACCAACATACCGAACAACATGGCTGCCAATGTCACCCACATAATCATCATCGAAGACATTCAGCTCGTCATGGTCCGTACCATAAATACCACCACTTGTGGACGGTTGAGCGCAATCCACGTGAACATACGCACCAGGTTGGCTGGACTCACCAATTTCAAAACCTCGGTGATGAATGGGTGGTGGTAAACTTGGTACAGTGGTAAAGTTCTGCATGTTGCTAAACAACGACATAACGTGCTTGGCTGTGCCCCGTCATTAGTGCTTGTCAACTTTTCCCTAACAATGTACAAATCCACTGAGGATAACGACAATCGATCAACAATATTGAAGAAGAACGCGGTTGACTCATCATCTTCCACATTATAACACCGATAGTATACGGCTGAACCAATCAGTTCAGGACAACGGTAATATATTTTTAACATATACCCCTCACTTGCAATGCCAAGTCTTGTGATGATTAAATTAACTAACTCGGAGTGGTTCCACCTCCTCTTGAGAGTCACGTTCTGCTCCAGTAGTGGAGGATCATAATACACACCCACAGTCAAATCAAACTTAATCTGACCCCCTTTGTACATATACACCGTCAAAAATATCGTACAACTGCATTATACAAATACATAAATTTTAATTCCTTTTCATTGTATCCTTAAATATGTGCTCCACTCGGCCACAATAATAAAACTATTACTACAAACTTAATACATTAATCATTAAACAATTCACATAATTACTTCACATAGTCACGCATCAGCATTAAACGCTATCATAGCATCAGACCAAATATAATCATTCAAAGTACACACAATCATACAACACATTCATATTAACAAAATTATTTTGGGTTCTCCACAAATTATAATGTAACACAAAATTCAACAACAAATTTTCTAGGACAACTCACACATAATCATCGAACACATTCGTAAAATCATGTAAGGTTCAGTTAGTTCTGGAAAATGAAAAATTGACTGGGCTGGTGTCTAAGACTCACGGACAAGGTGATCAAAGCGGCGGTCAGCGGCGGTCAACGGTGGTCAATAGCAGTCAACGACGGAAAAAGCTAAGCTCTTCAACGAAGCACGTGTTCGGCAACAACCAAAAAACCAATATAAATATCAGAAAAAAAACATACAACATAAGAAAATAGAAAATTGGAGCCTGTGAAAAACAACCAACCTTGCAAGGAAATTGCCGGAAGTAGGCGAAGATGGATGCAAAATTGCGCAGAGGTTGGGAAGGAGGCGGAGATTGGCGTGGAATGCCGGAGAACCAGTGGTGCAAAGGCGGAGGAGCGGAATGGCGGTGAAGGCTCGGGAAGGAAAGGAAGAAGAAGATGAAGATCTAAATGGATTCTGGCGATTTTAACACAAATTGGAGGACGCATTCACTGAATGCGTCCTCGCCACGTGGCAACATGGGCTTCACCAACGTAGAATTTCATAATGCAAAATCAAAAAAATAAAAATAAATAGGAGAGGACGCATTAGGCAATAGCGTCCTCAAGAAAAGTCAATGGAGAACGCATTTGCATATTGCGTTCTCCACAGTTGAAGCTGCTTTTGCCTACTGTAGCCACAAAACTAGAAATTCTCCCCCCCCCAAACAACAAAAAGAAGAAAAAGGTGCTTGTTTGATGCCAAACGGTAGTACTAGCCATTCAAAATGTCCTTGTGGGCAAGTGAAAGCAGTTAGTGGTATTGAAGATTCTGTTAGATCAATGTTGTTCCGAACATCCTTTAGATAATAGGATCAACAAAGGTTTATTTACCGCAGATATCAAATTAATCAATCCCTCTACTATCATTAAAGTCAAACCCATGCAATACAGCCCTACAGACAGGCAGGAGTTTGCAACTCAAATAACAGAATTACTAAATCTAAAAGTAATACAAAAAAGTAAATCACCACATTTCTCACCAGCATTCATGGTTAGAAACAGAAGTGAACAAAAAGAAGAACGTCCGGGAGTAGCGCCACTCAAAGGAACGAACACGAATTCGGGTTTAGCATCGTCTCGATAGGACGATCAAACGCTATCTGGAACGATCGCATTCGGAGATCATGAAGGAAGTTGCCTGAAAATTACATGATTCATTGTGATTTGTATCAGCTGCATTGTTTAAAACATATTTTTGGATTATAATGTCTAGACTGTTAATTTTCGGTTGGTTTACATACTGCACAACTAAGGCAAACATGGAAAAATGTATACTATTCAATGGTTGAATTATATGGTCTGTAGTGAAGATAAACTTCCTTTCCAGATGATTACTTTGTCAACAACTAGAAGTCTAGAAATTGGTTTTGTTAGACTGATAGATATCCCCCCTGTATGATCTGAGATTGAGAAACAAATGTTAAATTATCAAATATCTGCTTCGATGATTACTTCTTGGGAATTGTTCGCACATGATTTTCTTTTCCTTTTGATTTCCTGCTGTGATATATAGCAAGCATCTTGTTGAGGAAGAGAATTGTGAATTACAAAAGATGTCGTCCTAGCACCAGGGTCACAAGTTCAACCTCAGCCTCCCTGCGTGGAGAATTCTCATATTGCCTCCCTGCGTGGAGTTTTAGACACAGAGATAGTATAGTGATCTCTGTCACAAATTGCCTCCTTTATAGAGTTTATCTTGGGTTTGGGGAGCCTTATATACACCCCCACTAAA
Source organism: Rubia yunnanensis (assembly GCA_037428765.1). Lineage (NCBI taxonomy): Eukaryota > Viridiplantae > Streptophyta > Magnoliopsida > Gentianales > Rubiaceae > Rubia > Rubia yunnanensis. The sequence goes on from CM075064.1 coordinate 10,882,666, forward strand.
TTTTTTTAAAAAAAGAAGTTATTAGTCATTCTTTAGGAAGCTCAATTCGGGTAATAACTCCCATAGAAGCTTACTCATTGCTCAACAAACTGCCTGGAAAAGGAGCTGGAGTTGCAAACTTAGTTCTAGAAGCTAAGATTTGCGAGTTACCTTCACAGATGACTACTTGCAATGGGGTGCTTTCCCTTCTTTGCTTTAAGTTTGCTCATGGCTGCGACCAACTGTGTCACTCCTAAATATTGAATTAATTACCTTGTCTCTAGTTGAATTTTAGTCTCTCGTTCAAGTCTCTCCTGCTGGTATCTCTGTGTGCTGGACCGTTTGTAGCCAAATCTCGGGTGGAATAGGCCCTAAAAATGGATTATTGAACATTGAAAGATAGGTGAGATTGATCAAAAGTCCAATTTCAGATTTTTTTTTTTTTTGGTATTTTGAATTGAATTCTAGAGGATTCTTTTGAGTTTGAGGGCCAATGCTCCATTCTCAGATGTATGTAAACGTTTTGTATAACATTTGTAGCTGCTGTAAGAGTATAAAAAAAGTTGACTTCTCTTCTGAGCAAAACATTTTGAGCATAAATTTTGGGTCTTGCAAAAGCTATATCACAACTTTTATAGCTGCTGAAGGCTGTCTCAAGCTGTTTAACAGATGGGAGATACTATGGCAGTGACTTTAAAGGTGGCCCAAAAATCATAAGCAGAGGCATAAACAATGACAACTCTGAGTTGGAGAAGGACAGATGGGGAACTTGGAAGTTGCATGGTGATCCAAATATGTATTCTTCGCATACCTCTTTTATGTTGCTGAAGTAACTCCAAAATGGGCAATAGGTAATGCATGAATAATATTGTGTTTAGGGGAATAAGTACTGCATAGCACAATACTGTATGCACGCTACTCCTTCCACCCCCTTTTATATATTCGGTTTTTGACTAGCTCATGTAACAGTCCAACTAGGACTACATTAATCATCTTGGTTCAACAGAAGAAACGGTTAGGCCATTTATTGAAAATGAAGAAGCAGCAATCTTGCTTGATTTGGATGAGTTCTTGATTGTTCCAACAGCTTTGTGTGCCATGAAACCAGGTTGCTTTGGTGAAGGAAGGGATATATGTTCACTGCCTAGCATCAACACAACATCGAACATGGTTGGGCGATCATTTGGATTATCTTGCACGCACAGAAGGCCTATGTTAATGTATCTTAACGCTGCAGATAGTGTACGAGGAGGAGCACATTGACAACCTTGTAGCAATGGATCCATTAAATCCTGTGCTCGGTCTGAAATCCACAACTCCCATGCCTGCAGCTCAGTGGCAGAGCCAAAGTCCGGGTCAATTTTGTGACAGATACAATCACAGGTACAGTATTTATTCAATTCGTGCTAATTGCACCATGAAGTTAATATGTTGCTGCTTACTTGTCCAAGAAGATTGGGTGTTTCACTGTAATAAAAGCCGGTGTTCTTCTTCCCACTCACAATCTCAAGCAACAATACGCCAAAGCTAAAGACGTCGGATTTGATGGAGAATAGCCCTCCCAGTGCATACTCAGGTGCCATGTATCCACTGAAATAATTATCAAGTCACGCATAATAATTCAGAGTTGGGAAAAAAAAGATTTTTCTTTGCTTACTAGGTTCCAACAATTCTATTGGTGTTCGCTTCTGAACTGTTGCCACAGAAAATCCTAGCCATGCCAAAATCAGAAATCTTGGGATTCATTTCATCGTCTAAAAGGATGTTGCTAGCCTTAAGATCTCGATGGATGATGCGCAACCTGGAGTACTGATGCAGATACAGGAGCCCTTGAGCAATGCCTTCTATGATCGAAGTACGACTCCTCCAATCTAGTACTATCTCCTTTTTATTGGGTTCTGCATGCATGCTCTTCTGTCATTGCATAGAAATTGCAACAAAATGTGTACTGCTACTAAAATGTTATGCTGGAGAAGAGTAGACTAACCAAATAGGAAAAAATCCAGACTTTTATTTGCCATGTACTCATATATCAGTATCTTCTCATCCTTGTCCACGCAACACCCCAGTAGTCGAACAAGATTCCTGTGTTGCAGTTTAGCGATCAGCATAGTTTCATTTCTGAATTCCTCGAGCCCTTGTCCGGATTTCCTTGAAAGTCTCTTCACTGCTATCTCTTGGCCCTTGAGTAGTTTTCCCTATACATTTACCAAGATGATCAGAAACACTTAAATGTCCCAACATCATAATGAATAATCCATGTGAGTTTACCTTGTAGACTGGTCCAAATCCTCCCTCCCCGAGCTTATTGTGTAATGAGAAGTTGTCCGTGGCAGCTGAGACGCTTGCGTAGCTGAACAATGGCAGATCAAACTCGTTTTTGCTTGATATCCTTGCATTGCTCTCATTATTTACATGTCTATTTTCTAAATTGCTACTGGAATTGAACTCAAATGATTGTAAATCTTGGCCTGAGTCTTTGTTCCAAGTACCTGTTGATCATAGGAAAGGTATTCAGACATTTACAGATTACTATGATTGAAATGGATGGATTTTTGTCTGCTTAGTGCTTACATCTCTGCTTTAGTTTTCTTATGCCTAAACATGCAATTCCTCCAAATGCTGTAACTGCTACTGAAACCACCACTCCTATGATTATTGTCAATCTCGCTGAAATTTACAACAGTTAGTTTTGCTAGAATTGTAGATAGAAATGATTGAAGTATAAGTTTTGCAGTGTTGAGAATACAGACCAGAAGAAGCATCTGGAAGATCAGAACTGGCAACTTTCACATACAGAGTTTGTCTGTCATTATCTCCATCAGTAATCTCTTTTAAGTTCAATAGAGCTCCATTCCATGCCCGGCAACGATTGTTGTCGTAGGAATAAGCAATACAAGAGCAATCATCCCAGCAGGCTGCCCTGCATACAGCAGAGTTTTGAGCAGAATAGATCGATTCCGAGTTGCTAGGTAATCTCAAATTTGAAACTTGCAAGAATCCATCCTTGTTCCCATTTGGCGAAGTACTATTTCCACATTGCAGGGGGGCTTTTCTTTGACAACCTGTCCTCCCATCTCCAAAAGAAGCAAAACCTTGCAAGCAAATGCAAGAGGGGCGTGGATTATTAGCCCTGGAAACACCAAATTCGCCGCAAAAACCATAAATACCAGCAGGATCTCTGGGTTGAGAAAATATTTCGGTCCAGGTTTTATTGCTTGTCCGTGCTGCAAGCTGCTTGAGATTGCCTGAAGCATCCATCACTAATCTTAAGAGCACATCTTCAGCCAGCGGGTAAAAGGTAAAATAAGTACCACTTGAGGTTGGGACAAGGCTGAACTTAGCTACATAGCTCATTTCAGGAACTAATTCGAATACCTGGCCAGTCCAGGTTCCGGTACTCCAGTACTCGTTCGACTTGTTCCATTCCAACAGAATCCGACCATCTGATGTCTTCGTATCCACCACAGCTGAGAACTTCCCAGGAGAAGGATCATTCAAGTTTTCCCACGAAATAAGACGCTGGGGTTCGAATCCTCTCTCAGGATAAATACCGATGATCTTGAACCCGAACTTGGCCCCAGGCAGCCATGTATCAGTAGGATGATCAAAACTCTGCCAAAGTATCGAAGAGGGATTCGAACTTTCCCTCAGTACAAAGTTCCCGCTATCTAGAAGAACTGCCTCGGGCTGTTGTGAGTCTGATAGCCTCAAATTTGTAGACCAGACAATTCCAGAATCATTAACCAATTCCACGTTACCATTTTCAGACATGTGAAGAGAGGAAATCCTGGATGTGCTGGACATCGGTGCCTCTCTGTTAGCTACCCAGACAATGGTCTTTTCTTGAAATCCTACGTACCAAATGCCTACATACACATTTCTGCCTTTCGAGAAGAATCCCAACTCAAAAGTTCGCTTTTCAGACACAATCGTTTGCGCTCCAGAAAGAGTTTGATCTTTGGTAAGTGCTCCAGCAGCAATGCATGTGTAGCATATGCTTGTAAAGATTGCAAGCACCAGATACAGTACACAATTGCCCCTGGTTTCTGACATTTTTCACTCTATATTGTATTCCAAGTTTCCAACATCCTTAAATGATTTTTGCAACGTTGTATATGCATACTCCAAGTTAACTCACGCTAGTTCCGTTTCTTTTCTTCCTTTGTGACAAGTCAACGTTTTAGTAACTGTAGAATAAAGAAAAGCCTTATAACTGGTCTAATGAGAAGATTCAACGTCAACGATCAAGTCAGATATTCGTATGACTGAATTCCATGGTAAGGGCATGGGCAATGGGCAATGGGCAATGGGCAATGGGCAATGGGCAATGGGCAATGGGCAATGGGCAATGGGCAATGGGCAATGGGCAATGGGCAATGGGCAATGGGCAATGGGCAATGGGCAATGGGCAATGGGCAATGGGCAATGGGCAATGGGCAATGGGCAATGGGCAATGGGCAATGGGCAATGGGCAATGGGCAATGGGCAATGGGCAATGGGCAATGGGCAATGGGCAATGGGCAATGGGCAATGGGCAATGGGCAATGGGCAATGGGCAATGGGCAATGGGCAATGGGCAATGGGCAATGGGCAATGGGCAATGGGCAATGGGCAATGGGCAATGGGCAATGGGCAATGGGCAATGGGCAATGGGCAATGGGCAATGGGCAATGGGCAATGGGCAATGGGCAATGGGCAATGGGCAATGGGCAATGGGCAATGGGCAATGGGCAATGGGCAATGGGCAATGGGCAATGGGCAATGGGCAATGGGCAATGGGCAATGGGCAATGGGCAATGGGCAATGGGCAATGGGCAATGGGCAATGGGCAATGGGCAATGGGCAATGGGCAATGGGCAATGGGCAATGGGCAATGGGCAATGGGCAATGGGCAATGGGCAATGGGCAATGGGCAATGGGCAATGGGCAATGGGCAATGGGCAATGGGCAATGGGCAGTGGTTTAAAATTAAAAGTTCGCTCTAGAGATAAAAAATTACCATAGTGGTGGTTTTTAGAGTGGTCTCTTAAAAAAGACCACTTAAAAGTCTCTTGCTAAGAGACCGTGCAAGAAATCGGACGTGGCCCAAGCAACTGACACACGCACATGGACTTTGTGCGCGTGCATTTTTTTGACCGTCTGGGACACGTGTCACCCCCTAAGTGGGCCACGTGTCCCACTAATTTGTTATTTTTTTGAATTTTGAATGGGACACGTGTCCCATTCTCGTGGCGACACGCGTCCCACTAAGTTGCTGTTTTTTTTTAAAAAATTTGAATGGGACACGTGTCCCATTTTAGTGGCGACATGTGTCCCTGCCGTATTTTTTAAAAAAAATTTTAGAATTTATTTTTTATTCCATGATCCTCCCATTTTTGCATATAAATATAGATGATTTTAACTCATTTCATCACACTACTTCTAATTCCAATACTTCCACCTGACTAATTTTTTACACCGAAGCATGATATTGACAAGATCGAGAAAAATAAATTATTTAACATATTTTGAAAAAAATAAAATTATATTTTAAATGTTAAAATATACTATTAAATTTCACATTCAACTTATTTTGGATGGACAAATTTATTTTAAATAAAATTTAATGGTTAAATTAATAAATATGATAGAGAAAATCAAGTGGGTTCCATGAATAGTATATAGTGGTCTCTTAACCATTGTGGAGAAAAAAAGGGGTTGTCTCTTAAGTGGTCTCTTAACCTGAGGTGAAAGAGAGAGAGAAAAAAAATATTTAATTGGTAAGAGACCGCTAGCGAGGGCCTAATGAACTTTTATGTTTTGTCATAGCATTTGCTGTGTACATAGAGTAAAACTTGGGGAAATTTTTCTCTGTATTCAATACTCGAAACAAAAGGAATCAAAACCTATATATACAAGTATATTAAGGAATTAGAATATTACTTGTAATTGTAATTATATTTTATTATCCTTTTCTACCTTGTATAGGTATTCTGTACCACTATATAATTTATCATGAGATTATTAATACACACACATTATTACCCTTATTTTCTACATGGTATCAGAGCCTAAAATCCTGAAACCCTAAGAAAATATTCCGCTGCCTTTCCGAGCCACCGCCACCGCCACCGCCGCCGCCGTTAAGCCGAGCGTCGATCCACGCGCCGCTACCGTCAGCTCCGTTCCGCTGCTCGTCGATCGCCACCGCTGCCGTCAGCTCCGTTCCGCCGCTCGTCGATCGCCACCGCCACCGCCACCGCCACCGCCTGGCTGTGGTAATCCGTGCGCCGCCTCTCTTGATCCGACCGATCCGTGCGTTAAGCCACATGCGCCGATCCCGAAGCTCACGCACCGTCATGTTCACGTCACGTATCGCCGCCGGTTGCTGCACATGTTGCTGATCTATCCCTGATTTGGCACAATGTCTGCTTCTGAAGAACAGGCTCGTATTGATGTTGCACCTGAGGTTCTGAAGCTTCATGATATGAGTGGTTATGATGTGATTGCGACTTTCTTGAAGCAGTTGCAGTTACAATCTGGCCCTCAGACTACTGTACCTATTGGTCGTCTGTCGACTGATCCTTACTTTATTGGCTCTGGCGATGGTCCAGGTCTGTAAATTATACCGAACATGATGAAAGGTCAAGAAAATTACATTGAATGGTCTGATGCGACGTGCCGCGGATTCCTTGCTAAAAACAAGATTGAGCTCATTGATGGATTCATTACCAAACCCCAGGATGGTCATCCTGATGCTGCTGACTGGCCTGGGGTTAATGCTGACCTGAAGGCAAGATTTATTCTTGGTGATGGTATGAAAGTTTTGCAAATGCAAGAGGCTATTCAAAGTTGCAGGCAGAACGGTCAGCCCATCGACATTTATATTGGCAAACTGAAGAAGTTGTTTGCAGACTACCACTGCATGTGGCCTTCTCTAGTTTGTGACCGTTAAGAAAGCAAGGCACTATGCCATTGCAATATTTCTGCGAGAGTCTTCCGAGAGAGAGAGAATGATTTGATCTATCAATTCATCTCTGGTCTCGACAAAGACTTTCACACCTTGCGATCACATATCATGAGCATTGATCTGATGCCACCTGTCATGAAAGTGTATGCCCTTGTTGCCCAGGAGGAGAATCATCGAGCTGTCATTCGAGCTCGCGAGCCTTCTTCTACTCCATGGCGTAAGCTGCACGATGCCCACCATCTACAAGTTCTTCGCTAGTTGTTCTTTCTGCATCTGACCGCAAGAATCTTGTTTGTACACATTGTCATCGCAAAGGTCACAACAAAGATTCCTGTTTCCATATCATTGGTGTACCAGAATGGTCCGAGGAGTTGAAGGAGAAAGCCAGCGCCGCTAAGAGAATGACGCCAGTCTCTCAGCCGACCGCTGCCACCGTGAATGGAAAATCCGCCACAGCCTTTCCACTCCCACAGTTTGCTGATGCCGCCATGTCGCCGCCTGGACTAGCGGCGACGGCTTTCTCTGGCCTCGTCCCTACCCGGTCTAATTTTGGCCCTGCTCTGTCTGATGACCATTGGAGCACGACCATGCATTTATTTAATTAGTTCAATTCTCTTACTGACAATGGGTCAGGTAAGTCTACTTTGCCATGGATACTTAATTCGGGAGCCTCATATCACATAACCGGTGACAAGGGTTTTCTTACTGATAATAGTACTGCTATTGACACTATGAATGTTGTTTTGCTTGATGGCTCTGTGTCATCTACTACCTAATATGGTTCTATTTGCTTTGGTGTTGTCGCTCTTACTCATGTGCTATATATACCTACTTTGCGGTGCAACTTATTATCATGTTCTAGATTATTATCTGCCTTAAAATGTCTAGCTTTGTTTTACTGAAAACTATTTCATTTTTACAGAAAATCAGTACGAGGAAAGTGATTGGTGTGGGTGAACAGAAAGGGAGGGGGGTGTTTTGGCTTCGTCTGCTGGATACTCGTGATTATCCTCCTATCTTGCAATCTCTTTCGATAGTTGCTTATGTGTCTTCTTCTGATTTATGGCATCATTGTCTTGGACATCCTTCCTCTACGGTGTTGTCTTCTGTTTCTTCTATTGATTTTAGCACTAATAAGTCTTATGTTCCTTGCTCTATGTGTTATAGAGAAAAACAGACTAAACATAGTTTTCCATTGAGTTCTACAAATGCTACTGCACTATTTCAACTAATCCATTGTGATGTTTGGGGTCCTTATAGAACACCATCTTCTAGTGGTGTATTTTATTTTTTTAAACTATAGTTGATGATTATTCCCGAACTGTTTGGGTTTATTTATTATTGGCTAAGTAAGAAGTAGCGTCTAGATTTTTGGAATTTTGGTGAAGAACCCGTGGGGCTGAACCATACTACGCGTTTGGGCTGATAACGGTACTAAAATTTTTCCTTTGAGATCTCATTTTGCTGCATCTAGGATTATCTTTGAGACATCTATGGTTGATACACCACAATAGAATGGTCGAGTTGAAAGAAAGCATCGCCATTTACTAAATGTGGTGCGTGCCTTACGGTTTCAAGCCAGTCTTCCAATTGATTTTTGGGGAGAATGTGTCCTTACTGCTGCTTATCTGATTAACTGGACACCGACGAAGCATCTCAATGGTCGTACTCCCTTTGAGTTTCTCTATGGGCGAGCTCTAAATTACTCATCCTTAAGAGTTTTTGGATGCATGTGTTTTGCTGCTCATGTTCCCAGATATCGTGACAAGTTTGCACCAAGAAGTCGGCGTTGTTTGTTTCTTGGTTATCATGCCGGAAAGAAAGGCTATCACCTTTTTGACCTGGAATCTGCATAATCTTTACCAGTCGGGAAGCAAATTTTTTTGAAAACCAGTTCCCATATTCTGCAACTCCAACATCGACCTCAACAGAAGACCCCGGCGGTGCCACCACCTCACCGTCGTTTCCAGAGTCGCACGACCCCTTTACCTCCGGTCGCCATCGATCCTTCACTGCCCGCCGCTGCTAGTTCTCCTACGCCGGTTGCCGTCGGTTCTCCTACGCTGGTTGCCACCGGTTCTCCTATGTCGGTTGCCGGCGGCCACTCACTGTCGGCCGCTGCTGGTTCTCCTATGCCGGTCGCCGCCGGTCACTCGCTGCCGACCGCTACCAGTTCTCCGCCACTGTTGGCTGTTGCCGATCCCCTGCCGCCACTCGCCGTCGGCTCATCTACAATGGCCGCCACCGATATCGGCTCACCGGTGCATCCCCAGTGGATGAGGTTCCATCACCGGATCCCAACCAAGCTTGGTAAACCGTTGCATCGCTAAGGAACCCACCACATCACGCACTGCCGGAGACGGAGTCCCATGCACCCCACGCTCCGCATGAATAGCCTCCTTTTGCGACATCTCTAGCTCCGGATAGTTTCACCACCGAGTTGCCACCTATAAGATAGAGTATTCATGCTCGCCAACCTCCTCCTTACTTGGAAGATTATGATTGTGATGATTATGCCTATACTCTTACTAATGAAACCCCCCATACTGCTACGTTCACTCATGCGCTGTAACTATCCTCAGGTGCTCTCTATCCTCTTACTGATTATGTAAATTGTGAGAATTTTTCTACTATGCATTCCAGATTTTTGGGTGCAGTAACATCTATTGCAGATCCCACCACGTATTTTGAGGCATCCCATCATGCTTATTGGCTAGATGGTATAACTGGCTAGATGGTATAACTGATGAGGTTACTGCGCTTGAGAAAAATCAGACTTGGACTTTGACCCCTCTGTCTCCGGATAAGAAGGTGATTGGTTGCAAATGGGTTTACTAGACGGAGTTTAAGTCAGATGGTATTGTTGAACGTCTTAAGGCATGCCTAGTGGTTCTTGGGAACTACAAGATTGAAGGGATCGATTATACTTTGACATTTGCTCTAGTTGCAAAGATGAGTTCTGTTCGCCTATTCTTATCTGTTGCAGTCATTCGTGGTTGGGAACTGCATTAGATGGATGCCCATAATGCTTTCCTGCATGGTGATTTGCGTGAAGAGGTTTTTATGAGACCCCCACCTGGCTATGCCGCGCCCTCTGGTCAGGTATGTCGCCTTCAGAAATATCTTTATGGTTTTCACCAAGCTCCTAGAAATTAGTTTTCCAAATTAGCTCAGGCTTTACAAGCATTTGGTTTTGTTTAGAGTAAGGCATATTACTCTTTGTTTGTCTTTTCCTGTAGATCAGTTTCTTTGCATGTTCTGGTTTACGTGAATGCTTTGGTTATTGGTGGTAGTTCTTCTGCAATCATCTTTGAGTTCAAGAAATACTTGAGTTCTTGTTTCCATATGAAAGATCTTGGTTTACTTAAGTATTTCTTGGGCATAAAGAATGTTAGAAGATCGGATGGGATGTTTCTTTTGCAAAGGAAAATTACCTTGGACATTTTATTTGATACAAGTTTATCTGCTTCTAAACCGACTAACTTTCCGATGGAGAAACATCATGATGTGGAACGTGTTGAGGGTCCAGCTTACCATGATCCTGAGCAGTATAGGTATTTGGTTAGGCACCTAATATACCTGACTATCACACATCATGAGCTTAGTTATTCAGTACATACACTTGTACATTCCATTAAGTCTCCTTGTGTTCCTCACTGGCAAGTTGCGGTTCGTGTATTGCACTACCTGAAGAATTATCCTAGTCAAGGTTTATTTTTCTCTTCCAATAGTGCGTTACAGTTGACAACTTAATGTGATTCAGAACTGCATGCCCCATTATCTGACATTCTCTTTCCAGATATTTTGTGATGATTGGTGATTCTACGATTTCTTGGAAGACCAAGAAGCAACCTACGGTTTCTTAGTCTTCCGCTAAATCTGAGTATCGTGCTATGGCTGTTACATGTTGTGAGTTGTTATGCCTTAAGTCTTTATTGAAAGACTTAGGGGTTCTGCACCCTTCTCCTATGTGACTGTTTTGTGACAGTCAATCTGCTCTTCATATTGTGGCAAATCCAGCATTTCATGAATGCACATTGAAGTTGATCATTGTCATTTTTTCCGGGATATTGTTCAATCTGGCACTATTGTTACTTAGCACATCCCCACGACAGACCAACTTGCATACTTGTCCACTAAGGCTCTCGGACGTAACCAGTTTCATTCCCTGCTTGGCAAGTTGGGCCTTTCTGATCCCCATGCTCCAATGAAGTATTAAGGAATTAGAATATTATCTGTAATTGTAATTATATTCTATTACCTTTTCCTAGCTTGTATACCACTATATAATGTATCGTGAGATCTTTAAAACAGACACATTATTACCCTTATTTTCTACAAAGTAAGTTTCAGTAACTCTGCATTAGTTAGCTGATCAAGCTAGGAACAATAACTAACCACTAACTGCTAACTGCTTCTAACTACTTGTGATCAACAAAATAAAAACTATAAGTATTGTTTTAAAATCCATTTTTAAATTGCCTGAAAAACTACAAATTTCTTAGCTCCAACAAACTTCAGTTGGAAAAACTTTTGTTTTAGGTTCAGTTGCAATTGTTTCGTGGCTTGATCTTGCCATCTTTCTCCTCTTGTAGCACCAGAGTGAGCAGCTTCTAAGTAATCTTTACACTTTCTATGATATCCAATCAGTGCCAAGAGAAACTAAACTAGGTCGGAAGATGGCAGGGGTAGTCGCAAAGAGACTAAATTCAAAGATTCTAGTTCAGTCTCTTTGCTCTCCTCCTCCCCCTCTAAAGGGCAAACCATCACAATTGATTGTGTGGGATACTTAATTACTATATAGCTGGTATTATGAAACCAATAGGTACCCGATCCAAGCACACGATCATGAATTGAAATGTCTTCATCCAAGATTCTTCCTTCCCGTATTCCTTTATCACCCGCACCTCAAACACCTCCCTCGTCTTCGAACACAGTGCAAGTGAATCATCCAACAAAACCATATCAGCATTCCTCTCGTTAGAGGGTGGGAATTCTGGACATCTTATCTCACCAAATATCTCCTCCTCAAAGTTAAAAGTAACCATCCTCTGCCTAGACCCGGCCCGTCCACTTCCGGCCAGTGGTAGCCCCACCAATGAAAAAAGCCTTTTACAAACACGTCGGTGTTGTAAGTATCATGTCAGAGCGACAATTTGATGTTGAGCTCTCTCCATCATCCTCCAATGGTAAATTATATAGTGTTTCATTCCCGGTACTTGTAGAAGATTAGAATCTTCTGATATTTGTTGAAGATCAGCAAATTTGATTCTAATGGATTTATGCAGACTCATCTTCAGCATCCCTCAGCAATAGCATCAGAAGGCAGCACAAGGAAGCATCAGACTTAGAAGTTTCTAGATTAGAAACAGTTAGTTAGTTTCTAGTTAGTCAGTTAGCCTTAGTTAGTTAAAAGTTTGTTGTTAGTTTGCTGATTAGTTTGTTGTTAGTTTGCTGATTAGTTTGTTGTTAGTTTACTGATTAGTTTGTTGTTAGTTTACTGATTAGTTTGTTGTTAGTTTGTTAGCTGATTTGACAACATTATAAATGTACACATTGTATGCCATTTGAGTAAGTTAATCAACAAAGCATTTTACCACCAGATTGCATTTCCATTTTGCTCTTCATGCTTCAGTTTTCTCAAGTTTATCTGCAGTATCTACAGGTTTGTTCATGGTATTAGAGCTTCAGGATTGATAAACCTGAAACTCAAAGCTGTGTTTTGATCTGTGATTTGTTTTTCCTCCTTTTGAGTCATGTTTTCTTGATCTGAATGGCAGACTCATCTTCTTCTTCAAACTCTGTGCACTATAGAAATCTGTAGCCAAAATATGTTGTGGATGAGAAAGGATTTGTCAAGATTAGAGTGGAGATTCTTGTTTATCTAACTACTGCAGATAACTGAAATATGAGTCTTGTTGCAGAACTACTCAATGAGAAGAACTTTTTGATCTGGAACAGAGTTATACTCAGAGCTTTGAAGGCAAAGGATAAGCTGGTGTTTATCACATGTGAATTTCATAATCCTCAACCTAAGTCTCCGATCTTCGAATAGTGGGAGAAGGTGAATTCCACTTTAGTTTCTTGGATTATGAATTCTATCACTCCAAAGATAGCTAGGAGTTTTGCTTTTATTGATAATGCACGAAAACTTTGCAGTGAGATTCAGTAAAGATTCTCTGTAAGCAATGGACTAATGCTGTATCATCTCACAAATCAGATTGCTAAATTCATGCAAGGGCAAAGTTCAGTTAATCAGTATTTCTCAAATTTGAAACGTCTTTGGGATGAACTGGAATGTTTAAGGCCAAAATGAAGATGTTTGTGCCTTTCAGAGGCCTATAAATGTGGTTATGATGAGGCTGTTGCACAGGATGATAATGAAGACAAAGTGCAGCAGTTCTTGGTTGGATTGAATGAAGAATTTGAGGCAGTTAGGGATCAGATCCTAACAATGGAGCCAACTCCTTCAATTGGGAAGGTTTGTTCAATTGTTGCAAAGGCCGAAAGTCAGAAACACACAATCAGCAATTATGTGTCTTCTACAGAACATTCTGCCATGTTGGTTAGATCAAATTCTGATGCTGCAGGTTAGAATTATAGAGGAAAATGAGGCTTCAAGAAAAGGTATTCTCAATACAAGAAGCTTTTAAAGTGTTATCATTGTCACAAAACTGGACATGTCAAGGATTTCTGCTTTAAAATCCATGGCTATCCTGATTGGTGGCAGGAAAGAAAACCTAGACCTAAGAATGTTGTGACTAATATGGCTATAACACAGGAGCAAGATGACACTCCATTTGATGTTTCTGATGTGCGGAATGGAAACAATATGCAGGCAATGTTTGCATCATTCATGAAGATGATAGAGTTAAACAAACAGCAGAATGGCAAAGGTATAGAATCATCACCAGGAGAGGTTGTCAACCTAGCTCACTTTTTTTAACTTCTCAGGTAGTGTTCTAACTCAATAGAAAAATTTGGCTTTTCAATTTGATGATGATACATGGATTCTAGACAGTGGTGCATCAAGTCATGTATGTGGCAATAAAAATATTTTTCAAACAAGCACTCCAAACTCAGTACCTATTCCAGTTCATCTGCCAAACAATACCTCACAACTTGTCACTGCCATAGGATCAGTTCATCTCACACCATCTCTCATTTTGAATGACTGTTTGTATGTTAATAGCTTCAAATACAATTTTCTTTCCGTGAATAAACTTGCTCAGTCAGGAGATGTCCATTTTGACTTCTATCCATCTGTTTGTTTTATTCAAGACCTCAAGACTAACATAGTCATTGGGGTGGCTAAAGCTAGCACATGACTATATCTCATTACTCCTGCTTCATTTGATCAGAATTTCATTTCATCTTCTGTTCATTCTTTCAATTCATTGTTTTTCAAAGGAAAAGAAACATCTGTAGAAGTAAATAAAGTCTCGGTAGAAGATTCAAACATATGGCATTTAAGGCTTGGGCATGCATATGATGTAATCATGCAACATCTTGATATAAAAAATAAAGACAGCTTTTAGTGTCATATCTGTCCTTTGGCTAAGCAAACTATGCTTGAATTTCCTTTATCTCATATTAAAACTTCTGAATGCTTTAAACTGATTCATGTGGATCTCTAAGGTCCCTATAAGATGGCATCTACATATGGATACAAGTACTTTGTAACCATAGTAGATGATTTCAGCAGATCCACATGGACCATTCTTTTAAGAATAAAAGATAGGGTATGTGATTCTTTGCAAAGCTTTATACAAATGATCAAAACACAGTTTGAAAAATCCATCAAAGTCATTAGAACAGATAATGGAACAGAATTTGTAAATAGCAAATGTCATAATCTTTTTGATAAACTAGGAATTGTTCATCAAAGAAGTTGTGCTTATACACCTCAGTAAAATGGAGTTACTGAAAGGAAGCACATGCATTTTCTAGAAATGTCTAGAGCTTTTATGTTTTAATCTGGTTTTCCAAAGCATTTCTAGGCTGATGCTGTTTTAGCTTCTACATATATCATAAATAAATTGCCTACATCAGTCTTAGGATGGAAATCTCCATATGAAATCCTTTTTAACAGAAAACCTGATCTAACAAATTTAAAAGTTTTTGGTTGTCTTGCCTTTGCTTTTAATTTGTCACCACAGAAAGATAAATTTTCACCAAGAGCTTTTTCTTGTGTATTTTTAGGATATCCATCAAATCAAAAGGGTTTCAAACTCTTTGATATAATACATGCTAAATCAATTGTGTCTAGAGATGTTTTTTTTCATGAGAAACTTTTCCATACAAGAAACTTTTCAAACTCTGATCATGTCTTTCATAAATCTTCCACAACATGTACTTCTATAAGATGGCATCAATCTTCACCATTTACTTCTTTGGTTCAAGACATTGAAAACTCTTCTAGTATTCTTCCGGTTGATTTCCCTAATCAAGATATTCTTACTTCTAGTCACCCAAATGATCCACATAACTTGATATCTTCAAAAATATTTTTGATCACACAACTGATCCTTATGGTCCTAATCCTTTCCACAATTCTCCTATTGCTCATATACATCATTCTGAGTCTGCTCAAGGATATTCAGATCATGCTTTTGACACTGCCTCTTCCATACCATCTCCTGATTCATCTCTATTATTTCAACCAATTTAGCCTAGACATAATACTAGGCCTAAAAATAAACCAATATGGCTAAAAGACTTTGTTACTAATTTAGTTCTTGATTCCTCATTCACTCATATTTTTTTCTGCTACACATATTGCTTTTCTCACCACTATAGCTCAGATTCCAGGACTATCTTAATACAGAGAAGCCATTCTTTATCCTGAGTGGATCAGTGCTATGAATGAAGAATTGCTAGCTTTGGAAGACAATAAAACTTGGGACATGGTTTCTTTACCACCAGGAAAGAGGGCTATAGGCAGTAAATGGGTGACAAAAATAAAGTGCAATCCTGATGGATCAGTTAGCATATATAAGGCCAGGTTAGTGGCTAAAGGTTATAGTCAGATTGAAGGTGAAGATTTCTATGAGAGCTTCTCTCCACTTGGTAAAACTATTACAGTGAGATTATTTCTTACTTTAGCTGCTGCTCAGAACTGGTTTCTTCATCAATGTGATGTGAACAATGCCTTTTTACATGGCTATATTGATGAAGAACTTTATATACTGCCACCTGCTGGTTATCACTTGGCTAAAAAAGGTACTGTTTGTAAACTGAGGAAGTCTCTATATGGCCTTAAACAAGCCTCTAGGAAATGGAATCATGAATTTACCAAGAACTTGAAGCACCTTGGGTTCCATCAGTCTTATAACGATTCATGTCTATTCCTCAAATTCACTAGCTCAGTTATTCTAGCTCTTATAGTCTATATGGATGATGTTCTAATTGTTGGAAATTCAGAGGTAGCTATTCAATCTGTGAAAGCTTCTTTACACAAAGCTTTTACTATAAAAGACCTTGGCCCTGCTAAATATTTTTTAGGAATTGAAGTAGCCAGATCAAAACATGGAATGTTTCTCACTCAGAACAAGTATATTTCAGGTGTAGTTTCACACCTGAATCTTGATCAAGTAAGGCCTACAACTTCTCCTCTTCCTATAGATTGGATTTGCAGTGATACAACATCCCTTCTCTTACTAGATCATTGTCCTTATCAAAGATTAATTGGCTGCCTACTTTATCTGAATTTTACTAGACTAGATATTACATTTGCAGTGCATCAACTGAGCCAATTAGTTCACCAGCCTACTCAACATCACTGGCTTGGTGATCTCCTGTTGTCAAATACCTAAAACATCATCTCTCCTTTGGCCTATTCTATCCATCTCAGTCTCAGCTCCATCTTAGCAGCTGTTGTGATGCTGATTGGGGAGCCTGCAAAGAAACAAGGAGATCAGTGACTGGTTTTTCCATCTTTCTTGGATCATCCTTGATCTCCTAGAAATTAAAGAATCAGTATATGGTATCTAGATCCTCTGCTGAGTCTGAATATAGTTTCTTGGCTATAACTCTCTGTGAACTGAAATGGCTCTGTTATCTTCTTAAGGATTTCAGGTTGTAGCTTTCTCTTCCTATACCCGTTCATTGTGATAACAAGGCTGAAATTCATATCACCGAGAATCCGGTCTTTCATGAACGAACTAAACACATTGAGATCGATTGTCATCTTGTTTGAGATGCATACACAAATGGCTTTATTACTCTTCTCCATGTCAATTCTTCCTCCAAACTTGCAGACGTTTTTACTAAACTTCTATCATGCACTTAGTTTTTGCCTATCTTTCTCAAAATAGGCTTTTGAAATACTCACAATAGCCTCATTTTGCAATACTCAAAATGGGCTTTTGCAATACTCACAATAGCCTCACTGGGGGGGGGGTAATGGATTTATGTTGACTCATCTTCAGCATCCCTCGACAATAGCATTAGAAGGCAGCACAAGGACAACACAAGGAAGCATCAGACTCAGAAGTTTCTAGATTAGAAATAGTTAGTTGGTTTCTAGTTAGTCAGTTAGCCTTAGTTAGTTAAAATTTTGTTGTTAGTTTACTGATTAGTTTGGTGTTAGTTTGTTAGCCGATTTGAGAACATTATAAATGTACAGATTGTATGCCATTTGAGTAAGTTAATTAACAAAGCATTTTACCACCAGATTGCATTTCTATTTTGTTCTTCATGCTTCAATTTTCTCAAGTTTATTAGTAGTATCTACTGGTTTGTTCAGATCTCTCTCTCTCTCTCTCAATATTTGTGAGCAATTACTTCGGATGCTTTCCTCAGGTAATCTAACGTACTTTATTCTGACTACCTTGTAATCATTCATGGACTGATTGAGACTAAAACCTAGATTTTGGGTTGGATAGATGCGATTATCGTGGAAGAGTCCAGGAGGAAGTGTCGAATGCTCCAAGGTCGTAGGATTATACAAGTGGACAACGCCCTCACAGACACGTTCTGCAAAGCATGTGATACCATTACAAGGTTAAACAATCGGGAATGGGATTTTGAAATGGTAATTTGTGATCGTGAAATATAAGAGGCGGTGAATCGCGGTTGTGGAAGCCGTAGGTCATGAGCTGGTATTCATTATCTCCAAGGGGCCTGAGATACACGGCGACATCATTGTTGACGGGGTGCTTGTCACAAAGACATGGAGTTTCTATGATTAAAAACTGCTATTCTTTACACACACAACTCATCCTCGCCAATGGCTTCACACCTAGTTTCCCAAGAATCTCAATCAAAACATCTTCCGCAATCCATATGATTTCAATGTACGAGACTATAGGTGAGAAGATAAGAAAAAATCATTCGACGTGGTCATTCTATCAAGATAAGTTCAATAGCACCGGCATGTTTATAAAAGGCTTCTTTCACTGGAGGGGCCGAAGGGATATCTCGGGCCTGGGGAGAATAGTAACTTTTGAATTTAAGGAAGAGATGTTTGGGGAGATAATTCTCACATAACATAGTTGTGTTAAATGATTCACTTGGGTTGTGTTCGAAAACAAGGGTGTGATTTGAGGTGTGGGTGATGAAGGAATATGGGTGATGGAAGACTAGCCTAGAAGGCTTATTGGGCCTCCAGCCCAATCAGCCAAAGAACCAATAACTGCTTATTAAGGCACCTTGCTAAGTGGGCCTTAGTGGGTCTTTAAACGAGGTTAAACAAAAGAGAGAAATGGAAACCCTAATTAGGTTTAGAGAGATATAAGTAAAGAGGTACGTCACTTATTTACATTAATTCACTATTCACTTATCAGCGATTGTAGACTAACTTTACCATCGAAGATCTTCCCTCGGGAATCTCCGCAATATTGGTTTTGCAGGTGACAGGTTGGCAGCTAACGGATCAGGGCTGAGCTTTCAGATCGAGTTCAAGGATGCATCAAGTGGCAAGCTCGGTGGGACCCGATTAGAAGTCAGATCCAGATCTATTGGTGTATGTCCACCTCTACTATTTGGAGGAGTTAACGGCTTAGGATGAAAGGGGTAGACGTTGGAGATGAAGTACAATTTGTGTGTGGAAGTCAGATGTCCACTGCCCCAGCAACACAAAATGTAGGGGCAGATTTGATTGGGGTATCATCAGGTACAGATTAGGTGGCTCCTTCCGAGGGGCCACACATTGTTGGTGTGACCATGGGGGCTTGGAAGTGACTCTTGAGCCTAGGATGGATATCTCGGTGTTTGAACCTCATTTGGCACCAAGAGGGGGTGACGGTTATTTCATAGAATGTTTGAGAGATTCCCATATCTAAGCATACGAGAGGATGGTTAGGCTGAATCAAAATGTGATAAGCCAGTAGATGGGTTTGGATAAGATCTCGCAAGTACTAATAGCGGTTGGATATCAGGTGGTTCCCCCGGCAGCCCTAAGTTCGTTAGTAGCAGGAGTATCTTCGATAACTTGGGAGCAGATAAGAGCTTTTCCTATGGCAAGTCAGATGATGGGAACCCCTTACTTTGGGCATCAGGAAGCAACTCAGCCCAAACCACAGCCTTCCTTCCCAGAAGGGATGGTTGGACAATACACGAGACCACCATTCCTAGGCTTTGAGGATAGAAGGAATGCAATGACTATCCAAGGAGGGTACGACTACTATAATCAAAGGGTAGTTCTTTTGGGATACCCAGGATGCGCTGGAGGGGGGAGGGGCTTCCCGGGGTAGGCCATATCACCAACATATGGTTTTCCGTTGAGATATCAGTAGAGTCAGGGCCAATATAGGGGGATGTCAGTTAGAGAAGCAGAAGATACGCTTGGAAAAGAACTGGACAGGTTAATAGGTCCAACATGGCAGTTAGCTGGATCCCCCTTCGATGAGACAATAACGGGTGTCGTTGGCCAGGGGATGCCAAGCCACCAGAGGGACTTCCAACATATAGAGGAGATTCAGACCTTCACGAGTTCATTCAAACCTGCCTAAGTTTGATGAATTTGAGGGATTTTGATGAGAAGATAACCTGTAAGCTCATTGGCAAGCTACCTTCGAGGAAAGGTGCACGAGTGGTTTCATAAGTTACCCAAGGGGTCTTTGCAGCTATACAGAAACTTCAGCCGAGCCTTATTGAGTTAATATTTTCAAAAGAAGAAGTTTACAAAAATGTTGACGAAGCTATACCAGACAAAGCAAAGACCAGGGGAATCAACATCATCATTCTATCATAGATATGTAGATGAGAGCTTGGGAGTGGTTGAAGGGATAGAAAATGAGTTAATTCAGGGATATTTGATAGGAATGGAGGACTTAGAGCTTAGAGGTGTACCAAAAATCGACCACGAAAATTCCCAAGACACTCCAACAGCTCCAGGAAATATTGGAGCAACACTCGAAAGTTGAGGAGGCGACCAGAAAGAAAAGAGAAGGAATGATGGCTAAGCAGGTGAAGCCTGCCGACTGGGGAAAAGGCAGATGGAACCCTCGAGAAGGAGGTTCGATAAATACACGCCCATGCAGTGTTCCCAGGTGGTGATTTAGAGTATCCACAAAGGGGTTTTTCGGGAACCCCCACCCTTAAACAGGCCGGATGAGGCTATGGCGATGAGGAAGGCCACCAAAACTTTTTGTGATCACCACAGAGACTTTGGCCACGATACAACTAATTGTGGTCACCTCAGAATGGAGATTGAGAGGTGTGAAATGAAAGGTCTCCTTAGAAAAGCTAATTTTCGTCCACCACATCCCCGAGAGCCATTGAGGCATAAAAATAAACGTGGCCGTCGACCGTTTAGGAGGAAGGATCTACTCCCAAGAATGATCGTGCACCTCTGGTGGTTCAACAAGAGCTTTGATAGGAGCCATATCAAAACCAACCTACAGGAAACCCCAACCAAAATGAAGAGCTGGCTGTTCGTAGAGTGGTGAATGTTATCAATGGAGTTACAGGTGAAGGGTCTTCAAACACCGTGATGAAGGCTGAGTCGAGGCATGCACTTGTGGGCGAGCCCTCCCATAAAAGGTTTCAGCCCGATGAAATGATAAAATTTTTTGAAGCGGCATAGTTCCTAACAAGACCCCTCATGCAGAACCGATGGTCATTTTCGCGGTGATCAGGACTTCGTTGGTTAAGAGAATCTTCATGGATGATGGAAGTGGGGTAGAGATCATGTTCTTATGTTGTGTCGACCAGCTAGACATTGGCCGGGGTAATTTGAAGAAATTTTTATGGCCATGTTAGGATTTACAGGAAAGTCAATCACTCCCCTTGGTGAAGTCCCTTTACCAGTTAGAGTGGCAGATGAAGATAAGGGAGTAACGATGTACTGCAACTTCGCAGTTATTGATGCCTACTCCCCTTATAACGTGATACTCAGAAGACATTGGATGTGCCAAGATCGAGCTGTGTGGTCACCATACCACCTGATGATGAAGTTCCCAATGAGTAAAGGGGTGGCCTGCATTCGAGGAGATGAGGTTGTAGCAAAAATTTGCAACTTAGCGGCGGTGAAAGGAGCAAATAAGGGGGATGTAGCTTCAATACATAGAGATGCAAGATCATCGGGTACAGAACATATCCAAGTTCAATGTTTGGGTGTTGTTGCAGTGGGCAAGATGAGGCCGAGAGTGATAAGGGGCCGGTTGCAGACCCTGCTTGACGAGTACTCAGATGTGTTTTCCTGGGACACCACGAATGTGGCAGGGGTGCCTACCAAACTAACCGTTCATAGACTGAATGTTGACTATTTGATAAATCCCATCAAGCCAAAGATGAGATTTTTCGCTCTAGAATGGGCTGAGGCGATACGATTGTAAGTGGAGAAACTTCTTGAAGCTGATGTTATCGAGGAGGTATTCTATCCGGAGTGGTTCACTAACCCAGTAATGGTTCTGAAACATGATGGTGCTTGGCGTATGTGCATTGACTTCACATACTTGAACAAGTGTTGTCCCAAGGATAGATATCCCCCCCTTTCAATAGACAGGCTCGTGGAAGTAATAGTAGAATATCAGATTTCAGCCTTTTTGATACACACAAAGGCAATCACCAGATACCAATGGCAAAGGAAGACAAGGCAAAGACTTCGTTCATAATGGAGACTGGTACCTTTTGCGACAAAATGATATCGTTTGGCTTAAAGAATGCAGGGGCGACCTACCAAAGGTTAGTGGATAAGTTGTTCAGAAATCAGACTGGAGGGAACTTGGAAGTATATGTGGATGATATGGTGGTGAAAAGAAGAAGCCATGGTAATTTCTTGGAGGATCTAAGTGAAATATTTGTTGAGTTACAAAGGGCTAATTTAAAAATAAATCCTGCCAAGTGTGTTATCGGAGTGGGGGCTGACAAGTTTCTGGGTTTTATGGTTTCCGAAAGGGGAATGGATGTAAACCCTAAGAAGGGGGAAGCTTTGGTGAATATGAAAATATCGAGGTCGGTGAGAGAAGTTCATAAATTAATAGGTTGCCTAGCTGATCTAAGTCATTTTCTATCGAAGGGGGCTGAAAACCATCTCCCTTTCTTCGATGAATTGTGTAGAGCTAAGAAGTTCGAATGGATGGAGAAGTGTGAAAAGGCATTCGTAAGCTTGAAAGAACATCTTCAAGTCTTGCCAAGATTGGTGAAACCCGACCCAGGAGAGATACTTTACCTTTATATCTCAGCTTTGACCCTATCAGTTAGTGCAGTCTTGATCAAGGAGAAATAAAAGCAACAACGCCCAATATACTTTGTTAGTCGAGCTTTACAGGGTCCTGAAACACCGTATACCTCCCTTGAGAGGTTAATTCTATCATTGGTCCATGCTGCTCGGAGGTTGCATCCCTATTTTCAGGGGCACGCCATAGTGGTCCTAACGAGCTTCCCCATTAGACAGGTGCTTCTTAACCCCAAGGCTTTAGGAAGAATGAAATGAGCTGTGGAATTGGGCTAGCATGATATCTAGTTTCAACCCAAGAGTGCAATAAAGGGCCAAGCTCTTGCGGATTTTATTGTGGAAATAACGGAAGTGATTGAGCTAGAAGAAAGCACAACGAAGGAGTCAAGAAAATTTTTCATCGATGGGTCCACACATGCAGGAGGCAGTGAGGCTGGGATGCTGCTTACCAGTCCCGATGGCAAGGATTACCCTTATGCATTACACTTCAAGTTTCCGGCCATAAAAAATGAAGCTAAATACAAGGTCTTGATCACAAGGCTTTGTTTAGCCAAGGAGATGAAAGTTGAGAGTATGGATATGTTTAGTGACACGCAGATTGTGGTCTTGCAGGTCAAAGGAGAGTACAAAGCTAGGGAGCCCAACCTGCAACGATACCTGGAGTTGATTAAGCCCATGCTAAATGGTTTTTGATCATTCACTCTAACGCAAATACCTTGAGAGAAAAACTAAAAGGTGGATGCCCTCAGCAAGCTGGCCTCCTCGTACTTGGGGGGATTGTTTAAAAAACAAATCCCATTCAAGGAGTATAATAATTGGAGCATTGAGGAGGCAGTCGTGATGGTGATTGAGGAGACAGACTCTTGGATGATCTCCATCATTAAGTATTTGCAGGAGAATATTCTTCCCCTCAAACCTACCCAAGCCAAAAAGAATCACCTAACGGCGCTGAGGTATGTATTATAGGATGGATAATTGTATCGTAGGGGTTACTTACATCTCTTACTCTTATGTGTTGCTCCTTGTTATGCAAGTTATTTGATCAGGGAAATCCACGAAGGAATATGTGGTAGCCATCAGGGAGCTCGTTCTGTTGCTAGGAGGATGATCCTCGCATGATACTATTGGCCAACTATGTTCGATGATGCGAACCAATATATCCAAGCTTGTTTCTAGTGCCAGAAACATGCACCAATGATCCATGTGCCCCAAACAGAGATGATTAACATACACAGTACTTGGCCCTTCGGCAAGCGGGGAATTGATTTTGTGGGGCCGTTCCCAGAGGCACCAGGTAAGCTTAAGTATCTCCTGGTGGCGGTAGCGGTGGACTATTTCACTAAGTGGGTTGAAGTGGAGCCGCTAGCTAATATCAAAGGGAAGTCGGTGGTATCATTTTGTTGGAAGAATATTATCTGCTGATTTGGAGTTCCAAGGGTTATCGTGTTTGACAATGACATGTAGTTTGCTAATGATCCTTTCAGAAGTTGGTGTTAGGAATTCAAGATCCAATTGAAGTTGACGGCAGTCTACCATCCGCAGGCTAACGGCCAAGTTGAGGTTACTAATCGTACTTTTGTTAATGGAATCAAGAAGAGGCTGGAGCAGCTGGAAATTGGGTCAACAAACTTCTGAATGTCTTATGGTCGTATCGAACAACCCCCTCAAGAGAAGCTAACGAGACACCATACAGTCTGGTCTACGGCACTAAATGTGAAAACCCCTACCGAAATGGAATTAGAGTACATGTAATAATTAAATTTTATCAAATATTCCAATTTTTCCTTTAAATTTCCAAAAATATATATGTATATATATATATATTTATAAATAAAAAATATATTATATATATAATAATAATACTAATAACAATAAGTAAATAAATAAATAAGTAACAGAAATTACCGAGAATAAATTATACATAATCATACATATAGATATATTATATGACAATAGTAGTAATAGGCAAATAAATGAGCAAAGGAATAAACAAATGCAAGAAATTACCATGAAGTAAAAGCTGGCAGCGAATGTGAAAGAAATCATCCAAAGTAATTTTTGAACAAGTGGAATTACCGAGAAGAGGAAACGGACGGCGGACGTGAGATGTTTTGTCCAAAGTAACTTTGGGCAAGTAGGCTTGAGGTTTACAAGATAGAATTTAGGTTAAATAGGTGTCAGAACCCTATATTTTACCAAGTATAAATACCAATGACATCCTTTCCAAAACTTACAGTCTTAAGAAAGATACTTTGAGTACCAAAATTCAGAGGCTAAGCAGTGAAGTAGAAGCGGAGGTTATCAAGCCAAGTTTAACTAAGGTGAGTGTTGCATCGCCCTAGCACAAATTGAGTTAAATTGGGTTTATGTTTACATGATTCCATCAGAACCTGACTCTCTCTCAAGCTAAACCCTCCACCTCTCGAACCCCTACTAAACCCTCCACCTCACGAACCCCAACTGAACCCTTCACCACACAAATCCCTGCTGAACCCTCCACCTCGCGAACCCCTGTTGAAACTCTACCTCTCAAACCCCTGTTGAAACTTTATCTCTCCTACTGAAAATTCCCCCTCTCGAACCCCTGCCAAAACTCTACCGCCCGAAACCCTACTACCTCTCGAACCCCTACTGAAACCTTTACTCTCGAACCTCTACTGAAAACTTCACCTCTCAAACCCCCTCTGAAAACCTCACCTCTCGAACCGCCACTGGAAACATGTATCTCTCGAACTAGTCCCACTAATACCTTTACCTATGGAACAATACACCTGGAATCTATGTCTCGAACTAGTACCACTGCCTTTACTTCTCGAACAATATTTCTCAAACCTACCTCTGGAACTAGTAACCTCGATATCTTCACCTCTAGAAACCTTTTCACTGGAAGCCTCACTACTAGAACCTTTACTTCTCGACCTCACCTCTCGAACTTATGCCACTAAATTCTTTTCCCCTCAAACTGTACCTCTCGAGCCTATACTTCTTGAACTAATACCACTGAACCCTTACCTCTTGAACCTCACCGTCTGAAACTGTACCTCGAGAACCTCACCCACTAAACCAGAGAATATCTCTCGAACCCCTCACTGAAAACTGTACCTCTCGAACCAAACCCCCTGAACTGTACCCCTCGAACCATACCTCTCGAACTGTACCTCCTGAATTCACCTCTCGAACCTATACCTCTAAAACTCATACCACTGAAACCACTACCTCTCGAACTTACCTCTCTAACTCATACCTCTCGAACCTACCTCTCAAACCTTACATCTCAAACTTGTACTACTGAAACCTTTACCCCTCGAACCTTACCCCTCAAACTAGCACTACTGAAACCTTTACCTCTCGAACTTACCCCTCGAGCTAGTACTATTGAAATCTTTATGGACTCACTTCTCAAACCTTACCTCTCGAACTAGTGCCACTAGCACCTTACCTCTCAAACCTCACCAACTGAATCCGTACCTTTGGAATCTTTCTAACTGAACCTGACCACTCGAACTGGTTCCACTTACCACTCGAACCAATACCACCTGATACCCATACCACCTGAACCTTCTCAACTCGAATTCTTTACTCGAACCTCCTGTACTCGAACCCAACTACTCGAACCAGGAGTACTCGAACCCCTGTACTCAAACTCCTCTGCTCGACCCCGGTACTTGGAACCTGATACTTGAACTTTTCTACTCGATACTCGAACCATGAGAGAGAGATATGACGGTTACACTCAAACGATGGTATTTACTGACTGCTGAATTAATTGTGTATTTTATCCTACTGTACTAGATTATCGTGAAACTAAACTCCTGAACTGCTCTGATAATTTCTGTGAAATACTAGCTCGTACTCTATCTTGCCGTGTCAAACTTGAATCATATACTGCTCTGATAACCGAATTGTACTTTATCTTATCGTGTCAAACTTGAATTACCTGCTACCTGATTACTTTTCTATGATTTTGGGGGCCCCAACGCGATTGTAGTTTGGTCGAAGTCAGCGGGGAATGGTACTGACCGAACCGTCTGATTAGACCAGCTGCACGTGGATTTTGTTATGCTAGCATAACCACCTGACTTATACGGGTTCGTAACTGAACACCGGCGTGAATGGGAAAAGTGAATTCTGAATTGATAGCCTCCGGGCATCATTGACTGGGTTATATCGTGTATGTTAGTCACAGTTTCCATGTAGGCACTTGGCAGCAACTCAGTATTAACCACCCGTATCCTTTTACTATGTGCTAGGACATACGTGGCTAGTTGTTAATTGTTAATTGTTATTACGTGATCACTAAAACTCAACTGGATAAATACTGGTGATGGAACCTCACTAAGCAAGGAGCTTACCCTAGTTAAACAACCCTTTTTTCAGGTGAAGAAGAACCATAAGAGAAAAGTGCTTGATGTCTTTACTTCTTTGAGAAAGATCCTGGCTACTTGAATTTTAATGTGAACTTTAATGTTGTAATGGTTAAGAGAAACTTTTATTTGACATTTGTAATAATCCTTTTCACTGTAATAGTAAAGTAGGTTTTTGAATTATTTAAATCGCTTCCGCATAATCTTTAATTGCTCATTATTACTGGCCCTTTTGGTAGCACGCTCGAACCCGACCCAAAACTTGTGTTGGGGTTTGGGGGTGTTACAGATGTGGTATCAGAGCATTCTCAAACCAAGTAAAGGCAAATTCATATTTACCTTAATAAAAGATTCTAGAGGAAACTAAATGAACTATGAATAAAGTAAGAGGGGTTAGTTGTGTATAAACTGTCAAGCTAATAAGTTTGTCATGTTGATAGATGGACAATAACGTAGAGATTGCAAGCAATGCCTTTCAAGAAATTATTGAGGTGAAAAGACATTACGTAGCATTCCTAGAGACATTTCTTCCTTGGATGGAAATAATAAACAATCCTCAATGGGTAGAAACTCACGCTTACCCAAATTGGATTGAGCATGCATTAGTCATGGAGTGAGCAGAATTAATGGGCAGGGTCCTTAGCCTCGAGACCCAAGAACAATTAACGAGAGATGCAATGTGGGAACAATATCTGCGTTCTAACGCTGAAGAGACAAGGGTGAATACGACGGTCATTGAAAACAATCGATTGAGGAATCAAAGAAGTAGGGAGCTTGGACAATGGGATGCAGAGCGACAAGAAGTCTTTTTCGACAAGTAGACTTAGCCCTGGTAAATGCCCAAGAACTACAGGGAGGTCTGACCGCCTATCGTCGATAACCAACAGAATCATGTTGGTGGTGTATTAGAGAGATTCGAGGCACGATGAAGCAAGCTCTTGCCATATTGTGGGATGATTTAATGGACCGAGCGTACCCTGGAGCTGAGCAAGAAGAAAGAGGTGACTCCACCAAGGATTCAAGAATTGATTAGAATTGGAAGCTGACTTTTTGGGGGAAACTTACAACGAAGTTACTAACCGTTTGTAAGATAGGTATTAGAACAAGAAGTGAGTCCCAATTTTTGACGTCGAAAGACGATGCTAGAGGACTATATATTATCGCAAATATCTTATAATGAAGCTATAATTACTATAAAATTTTTTGTGATGATATAAAAATATTTTGTGAATTATATTCTTTTGGTTAGGTAACCAAATGACATTGGTTCAATCCATGGAACTAAATTATTCAGTATAGGACAATGGAAAAGGAACAAGGGGAAAATTTCAAACTCACCCGCGGGACAGAATCCCCCAACCGCTGGGATGGAATTATTCGCAAGTCAAGTTACTGAAATTTTGAGTCACATGATAGAGAGAGACAATCGAGCTTGATCTCTGGTCAGGGATCGAAGTCATAGACCAGAGACCAAGGACGCGGCCTTGGAACGATTCCAGAAGTTTCATCCACCCAGGTTCAATGGCGGCCCAAATGATGAAGTTGCCGAAAATTGGATCGAAACAATGGCTCGAACCTTCCGAGCCTTGGGATATACAGATGGACAGAAGGTGAATTTCACTATATTCCAATGAGAAGGCGCTGCACTAGATTGGTGGAACATAATACAAAGGAAGTGGGACATAAAGGAAACTCCCAGGACCTGGGAGAATTTCAAAAGGGAGTTTAAGAAGAAGTTCATTCCACCTCTAGTTATTGAATGGAAAGAAGCAGAGTTCATAAACTTGAAACAAGGACTGATGATCATAACAGAGTATGAGGCAAGGTTTTTCCGCCTCTCTAAATTTGCAGAGAAGATGGTCTCGACTGACGAGGAACGCAAGAGGAGATTTATCCAAGGGTTAAGGCGGGAATTGAAGGATACCCTAGCCCCGACCTATCAGAACAGTTATGCCGCACCATCGAATCCGCTTGCAGAGTGGAGAAAACCAAGAATTCCTTATGAACCATGCACCAATCGAGAAGGAAAAATGTGAGGTCCCAATAAGTATACATCCCTGGCCCACAGGGAGTAAAATTTGAGCAAAACAAAGTCCCTAGGGAAGACACATCCCGACCCTCGACCACGTCAAGGAGGTTGAGCTTTTCCTCATGAGGAACGACTCAAGTATGTTGCACGTACTGTGGAAAGAGAGGTCATGATGAAAATGATTGCCGGAAGAGGGCAAACAAGTGTCTATGGTGTTGAAGTGCTGAACATAGAATATCCGAATACTTGCAAGCTCAGCCGAGTTGCTTGTCTCAACCCATGGGATCCCAGGCATCGGTTGCCAAACCTGCTCAGAAGGGAGGAGAAAGAAGGGACAGTGAACCAAAAGTGCAGGCTCGTGTATACGCGATGGAAGATAGTGAAGCCCCAGTTTCGACCGAGGTCATTGAAGGTACCCTTCCTATCTTGGGTAAAATAGCTAAAGTTTTGATTGATCCTAGTGCTTCTCATTCTTTTGCTAGTTACTCCTTTCTTGAGAATATGGAAGAGAAAATAGAGGACTTACCCTATAAATTGGAAGTTAGCACTCCCACAAATGATATTAAAATCCTAACTGGACGTGTATGTAGAAACCGTGAGGTGAATGTGGGATGTAGGGAATTGCCCATAGACTTAATTGCTTTACCTTTAAAGGGATATGAGGTGATACTTAGCATGAATTGACTTGCTAAAAAACACGCCCATTTAAATTGTCATACGAAGGAAGTTAAGCTGTGTCGACCCGGGGAACATCTGATTAAAGTAAATGTAGGAAAGAAGAGATACTCCTTATTACTTGTGGCGGGAGTCAAAGCTCGACGAATGATTTGTAATGGAGCAACTGGAATATTGGCTTATATCTGGAATAAGCCAGTGGACCAGTTAACAGGAGAAGATATAGCTGTGGTCCAAGACTTTCCTAAGATATTTCCAGTGGAACTAGTAAGTTTACCTCCTGAAAGGGAGACTGAGTTTACTATTGATCTAGTACCAGGAGCCACACCTATTTCTAGAACCACTTATCATATGGTGCCACTAGAAATACAAGAGTTGAAGCTACAACTCGAGGACTTATTAGCTCGAGGATTCGTTCAACCAAGTACCTCTCCCTGGGGAGCCCCAATATTGTTTGTTAAGAAGAAGGACGGCACTCTTCAGATGTGTATCGACTATCGAGGCTTAAACAATGTGACAATTAAGAATAAATACCCTCTTCCCATTATTGAGGAATTGTTTGATCAACACCAAGGGGTAGTCGTATTTTCCAAACTGGATTTGCGACAAGGGTACTACTAGTTACGAGTGAAGAGGGAGGGCATACCTAAGACAGCTTTCAATACTCGATAGGGTCATTACAAATTTATGGTAATGCCACTTGGAGTAACCAATGCACCAACGTTGTTCATGGACCTCATGCATCGAGTATTTCGGCCATACCTAGATGAGTTCGTTGTCATCTTCGTTGATGACATCCTAGTCTATTCCAAATCTCAGCAGGAGCATGAAGGATATCTAAGGAAGGTATTACAACTGCTTGAGGAGCACAATTTGTACGCCAAGTTTAGCAAATGTGAATTCTGGCTAAACCAGGTGAAATTTTTGGGGCACGTGATTTGTAAGGAAGGAATATCCATGGACCCCTCTAAAGTTGAGACAATTCTAAACTGGAGGGTACCAAACAATAGTACAGAAGTGTAGAGCTTTCTTGGATTGGCAGGATATTATTGACGTTTTGTTAAATACTTCTTTAAGCTAGTATCCCCTTTATTCTACTTAACTCAGAAAGGAGTTAAGTATGAATGGAAGGAGAAGACTAAATCCAGTTTTCAAGAATTGAAGAAGCGTCTGACCACTGCCCTAATCCTTGCCCTACCTGAGGGAAATGATGGATTCATAATATATACTGATGCTTCAGGGGATGGTCTAGGGTGCGTATTGATGCAAAGGGGCCACGTGATTGCGTTTGCATCTCGAAAGTTGAAACTTTATGAAAAGAATTATCCCACCCATGACCTAGAACTAGTTGCAGTGGTGTTTGCCTTAAAGAAGTGGTGGCATTACTTATATGGAGTCACGTTTGAAGTAATGTCAGATCATAAGAACCTGAAGTACCTATTTTCCCAAAATGACCTGAATGTGCGCCAATGACGGTGGATGGAGTTTTGGGGGGATTATGATTGTATAATCAATTATCATCTTGGCAAGGAAAATGTAGTGGCAGACGAAATAAGCCGGATGGTGAATTTGGCACATATCTGGATATAGGAGACAGAGATGTTGTCATAGGCAGAGAATTGGGAATGCGAGACAAAACCTGACCTACTTGTATCCTTCAATCTAAGGGTACAAGTGGCTTTATCCACAGAGATTAAGAAGGCTCTAAGAGTAGGATGAATCATTGGTGAAGAAGAAAAAGCTTCTCGCTGAAGGGAAGTTACCAGACTTTGAAGTGGATGGCAAAGGAGTACTAACCTATAGAGGTAGGCTTTTTCTACCCCGAAATTCAGCAATCACTCAAAGAGTGTTGAAGGAAGCTCACCGATCCAAGTATACGGTGCACCCAAGAGGGACCAAAATGTACCGAGACCTGAAACAACGGTACTATTGGGATTATATGAGGAGGGACATAGCAAAATACGTAGCACGTTGTTTGGTGTGCCAGCAGGTCAAGGCCAAGCATCAGAAGCCATCGGGATTGTTACAACCATTAGAGATTCCAGAGTGAAAATGGGATCACATCACGATGGACTTTGTTACATAATTACCCTAAACACCAAAGAATTTTGATGCAATATGGGTTGTGGTTGATAGGTTGACCAAGTCAGCTCATTTCCTACCGATCAACGTTAAATACTCCTTGGAAAGACTGACTGCCATCTACATCTGGAAAATTGTAAGATTGCATGAGGTACCGATAACTATCGTATCCGATAGGGACCCAAGATTCACTTCCTGCTTTTAGAGGCAATTGCAAGCAGCTTTGGGAACCAAATTGAACTTTAGTACAAGTGCTCATCCACAAACAGACGGGTAGTAGGAGAGGACAATTCAAACCTTGGAGGACATGCTCTGAAGCTGTGTTGTGGATTTCGGGGGAAGTTGGGACGCTCGTTTACCTTTGGTAGAATTCGCTTATAACAATAGTTATCATTCGTCCATTGGTATGGCCCCATATGAAATACTCTATGGTAGGAAGTGTCGGACACCCCTCTTTTGGGACGAAGTGGCATAGAAAAAGATCTTGCCAGTTGCCAGTATACCTTGGATTGAGGAATCCGTGGATAAGGTCAAACTGATAACGCAACGCTTACAGACGGCTCAAAGTTAACAGAAGAGTTACGCGGACCATCGAAGCAGGGATTTGGAGTTTTGGAGTGGGTGACCAGGTGTTTTTGAAGGTAACCCCTCACAAGGGTCTAGTCCGGCATGGTAAGAAAGGAAAACTGAATCCTAGGTACATTGGCCCTTTTGAGATCGTACAACGAGTCGGGCCAGTTGCGTAACGACTTAACCTACCTAGCCAGATGGGGGAAATTACACAATGTTTTTCATGTGTCACTTCTGAAAAAGTACCACCCTGACCCCGGACACGTGCTGACAGGCGCGGGCGGTCGTCGCGCCCGCGCGCCAAAAGATAATTTATAAGCCCTAATTACTTACTTTCTACAGCTAGGTAGATAGTGGCAAATCGGGGTCGTCCAATGAGAAGAGGGATCTTCCTAAGCGTCTAAGCACAAAATGGTTGATATACTAGGCTAGGAGTAACTATATTTACACACACTTAAAAGCAATGTAAAGAAGGGGGGGTTGGTTGGTTGGTTTCCTAAGTTAACAAAGATAACTAGCAACGTCAAGTGACTATGCTAATCATCAAACAAAACTAAGAAAAGGGTTTTAAACTACAAAGATAAAATGACTTGGGGGCAACGGATATCCACTTCCACATCTAATGTAGTTCATCGAATCATTCACACATTCCATCATATAGCATTCATGACTCAACGCTCACACACCCCATCTAGCAAGTACCACAACACACACACCACAAGGAGCTCTAAGTTCATGCTCGTGGATCTTCATGCAAAGGTGCTACGGAATTCGTCACGTTCCTACACCTAAGCAATTCAACCACACAAGCACTCCCTATGCTCAAACCACTCATGGCACACGTGCAGTGAAACACACCGTCGAGAGTATATAAACGCCAAACAACAAATGCTTCAGGAATGAGTTTAAATCATCTATTCAATACTTCAACTACTTGTCGTGGAGACTGAACTCCTATCCTTCTTAGTTCGTAGTTTGCGAGAGTGAGTTCGACATCTCTCGTCAAACC
Source organism: Rubia yunnanensis (assembly GCA_037428765.1). Classification (NCBI taxonomy): domain Eukaryota; kingdom Viridiplantae; phylum Streptophyta; class Magnoliopsida; order Gentianales; family Rubiaceae; genus Rubia; species Rubia yunnanensis. The sequence goes on from CM075064.1 coordinate 10,915,948, forward strand.
TCACCAATGGCTCCCGAGTCGCGACCACGACTCAAGGTGTCATTGGTGGCATTTAGCACGAAGGACCAACAAGCTTGGCAATGCCTATGACCACTACACCGTGACTAGGCATTGAACCAATTCATGCAATTACACGAGATTGGATGAACGTGCAACGCACATTCATCCGCGAGCATATGACTCTCTCGTTTGCTACACAAACGAACATGACGAAGAGTTCGACATCAATCACATTCGCCTAGCACATTGTCAACACACTAACACAATCAAAAGCTCTAATTCATACTCTCACATTGCTACCAAGAACAGGGGGGAAATTAACCCAAATCCCCCAAACCCTAGCTAGCAATTAATCCAAGCATTTCATATCATCAAGCTCTCAACAACATCAATGCAATCAACAATTAACATTCAAAGCACAATAAATGCACAATAGCAAAAACATCAAATAGATAGATATAAATGAGTTCTTGCTACATAGATAGTGGAAGCATCAATCCTTTGCTCCCAAGAACAAGAACTGCTCTAGAACAACAACAAAAGACATAATCAAACTATGAGAAAGCTAAGAAAAGAAAGAAGAAGAAAAACCTAAAATTGGCGCCCAAAACCAGAGAAAACGCGCCTGGAAAAGCTTGGAGAAGAAGAGGGAAAAAAAGTAGTATTTATAGTTGGAAGAAGATAAAGTTGATTTCTGGCCACCCGTCCATCGCAACTCGCGACGGTGTTCGTCGCGACTCGCGACGATGTCCCGACTCGCGATGGTGTCGCGACGGGAGCCAGAATTCTCATTGTTTCTTTGTCTTCTTCATAGCCATCCCTCTCGATCTTCAAGTCTTCAACGGCTCCAAAAATGGTCTTCAACGGCCTCCGGTCTTCATGTCTTCGAAGTGAGTATCCAAAAGTCTTCGAAAGTATAGTCTTCAATGTCTTCCGGTCTTCGTTGGTTCCATGTTCTTCCCTTGTCACACAAAATCCACTTAAAAGAGGTAAAAGAGTACAAAGTTGCTTTTACCTCTCCTAAGTGAATTTCAAGGTAAAACACAAGCTCTTGATAATAAAAGAGCACAAAAGTAATCCTAAATACTACTAAATAATGCGCCTAAAATGGACACATCACGTGCTAAACCATGAAGACTTAGCAGTGAACAAAAAGCTAATGTACGAGGAAAATCCCGTCAAGATATTGGATCAAAAAATCAAAACCTTGCGAACTAGGGAGATTCCAATGGTCTTGGTGTTATGGAGAAATTAAAAGGTCGAAGAAGCAACTTGGGAGTTGGAAGTTGAAATGAAGGATAATTATCCAGAGTTGTTCACCGAAAATGGAAATTTCAGGGACAAAATTCACTGGGGGGGGGGGGGAGATTGTGAAAACCCCTACCAAAATGGAATTAGAGTACATGTAATAATTAAATTTTATCAAATATTCTAATTTTTCCTTTAAATTTCTGAAAAATATACATGTATATATATTTATAAATAAAAAATATATAATAATAATAATAGTAATAACAATAAATAAATAAGTAAGAGAAATTACCGAGAAGAAATTATACATAATCATACATATAGATATATTATATGAGAATAGTAATAATAAACAAATAAATGAGCAAAGGAATAAATAAATGCAAGAAATTACCATGAAGGAAAAGCTGGCAGCGGATGTGAAAGAAATCATCCAAAGTAATATTTGAGCAAGTGGAATTACCGAGAAAAGGAAGCGGACGGCGGACGTGAGAAGTTTTGTCCAAAGTAATTTTGGGCAAGTGGGCTTGAGGTTTACGGGATAAAAAATTTTAGGTTAAGTAGGTGTCAGAATCCTACATTTTACCTAGTATAAATACCAGTGACATCCTCCCCAAAACTTACAGTCTTAAGAAAGATACTTTGAGTACCAAAATTCAGAGGTTAAGCAGTGAAGTAGAAGTGGAGGTTGTCAAGCCAAGTTTAAATAAGGTGAGTGTTGCATCGCCCTAGCACGAATTGAGTTAAATTGGATTTATGTTTAAATGATACCATCAGAACCTGACTCTCTCTCAAGCTACACCCTCCATCTTTCAAACCCCTACTGAACCCTCCACCTCACGAACCCCTACTGAACCCTCCACCTCTCGAACCCCTGCTAAAACTCTACCTCTCGAACCCCTACTGAACCCTCTACCTCACAAACCCCTGTTGAACCCTCCACCTCTCAAACCCCTGTTGAAACTCTACCTCTCGAACCCCTGTTGAAACTTTATCTCTTGAACCCCTACTAAAAATCCCCTGCCAAAACTCTACCACTCGAAACCCTTCTACCTCTCGAACCCCTGCTGAAACCTTTATTCTCGAACCTCTACTGAAAACTTCACCTATTAAAACCCACTGAAAGACTTCACCTCTCAAACCCCCTCTGAAAACCTCACCTCTCGAACTGCCACTGGAAACCTATATCTCTCGAACTAGTCCTACTAATACCTTTACCTATGGAACAATACACCTCGAATCTATGTCTCGAACTAGTACCACTGCCTTTACTTCTCAAACAATATATCTCAAACCTACCCCTCAAACTAGTAACCTCAATATCTTCACCTCTAGAAACCTTTTCACTGGAACCCTCGCTACTAGAACCTTTACTTCTTGACCTCACCTCTCAAACTTGTGCCACTGAAACCTTTACCCCTTGAACTGTACGTCTTGATTCTTACCACTGAACCCTTTACCTCTCGAGCCTATACTTCTAAAACTAATACCACTGAACCCTTACCTCTTGAACCTCACCATCCGAAACCGGACCTCGAGAACCTCACCCACTGAACTAGAGAATATCTCTCGAACCCCTCACTGAAAACTGTACCTCTCAAATCGAACCTCCTGAACTATACCCCTCGAACCGCACCTCTCAAACCGTACCTCCTAAATTCACCTCTAGAACCTGTACCTCTCGAACTTATACCACTAAAACCACTACCTCTCGAACTTACCTCTCGAACTTGTACTACTCAAAGTTTTACCCCTCGAACCTTACCCATCGAACTAGTACTACTGAAACCTTTACCTCTCGAACTTACCCCTCGAGCTAGTACTACTGAAGCCTTTACGGACTCACCTCTCAAACCTTACCTCTCGAACTAGTGCCACTAGCACCTTACCTCTCGAACCTCACCAACTGAACCCGTACCTTTGGAATCTTTCTAACTGAACCTCACCACTCGAACCAGTACCACCTAATACCCATACTACTTGAACCTTCTCCACTCGATTTCTTTACTTGAACCTCATGTACTCGAACCCAACTACCCGAACCCCTGTACTCAAACTCCTCTGCTCGAACCTCGGTACTTGAAACCTGATACTCAAACTTTTCTACTCGATACTCGAACCATGAGAGAGATATGGTGGTTACACTAAAATGATAGTATTTACTGACTGTTGAATTAAGTGTGTATTTTATCATACTGTACTAGATTATCGTGAAACTGAACTCCTAAACTGCTATGATAATTTCTGTGAAAGACCGGCTTGTACTTTATCTTGTCGTGTCAAACTTGAATTATCTGGTACTTGATTGCCTGTCTGGTGAACGGTTCTAACCGGACCATCTGATTAGACCGGATACACGTGGAGTTTGGTATGCTAGCATAACGACCTGTCTGATACGAGCTCGTAACTGAACACCAACGTGAATAGGAAAAGTGAATTCTGAGCTCATAGCCTTCGGGCATCACTGACTGGGTTATGTCGTGTATGTTAGTCATTGTTGCCATATAAGCACTTGACAGCAACTCAGCATTAACCACCTGTATCCTTTTACTATGTGCTAAGACATACATGGTTAGTTGTTAATTGTAAATTGTTATTCTGTGATCACTAAAACTCAACTGGGTAAATACTGGCGATGGAACCTCACTAAGCAAGGAGCTTAACCTAGTTAAACAACCCTTTTTTAGGTTTAGAAGAACCATAAGAGAAAAGTGCTTGATGTCTTTACTTCTTTGAGAAAGATCTTGGCTACTTGAATTTTAATGTGAACTTTGATGTTGTAACGGTTAAGAGAAACTTTTATTTGACATTTTTAATAATTCTTTTCACTGTAATAGTAAAGTAGGTTTTTGAATTATTTAAATTGCTTCCGCAAAAACTTTAATTGCTCATTATTACTGGCCCTTTTGGTAGCACGCTCGAACCCGACCCAAAACTTGTGTTGGGGTTTGGGGGTGTTACACTAAAGCCGTGATCCCAACAGAAATTAGCCTACCAAGTCCTAGGTAAGGTCAAACAATGAAGAGGATAACACTGACAATCGACGATTAGACTTGGACTTAGTTGAAGAAGCTAGGGCATTGGCTGGAGTTCGCGAGGCTAAAGTGAAGGAACAGTTCAATCGATACCATGATTGGAGGGTACGCAAGGTGAAGTTCAGTATAGGAGACTTGTTCATGAGGAGTAACGAGAAGAGTAAACGATTGCCGGAAGGAAAGATGGCCCTTAACTGGGAAGACCCATATGAAGTAGTGGAAGCACACCCTGGGGGGATTTATTTATTATAAGAGTTGGATGGAACACGGGTACCTCGACGGTGGAACATTGCCAAATTTTGTCGTTACCACACAAACAAATTTTGTATGATTCTGACAAGAGTTTATTAAATGAAATCACTTTGTGACCCTGCATTCGATTATATTCACTTGTGTCAATAAGGCCAAGTTCGACAATATCCTTGTGCCGATAAGGCCAAGTTCGATAAACTCCTTGCGTTGAAATGACCAAGTCGAATACACTCGCTTGCACCGATAAGGACAAGTTCGATAAACTCCTTGTGTCGAAAAGACCAAGTCGAATACACTCACTTGTACCTATAAGGCCAAGTTCAATAAAATCCTTGCATCGAAAAGACCAAGTTGAATACACTCACTTGCACCGATAAGGCCAAGTTTGATAATCTCCTTGCATCGATAAGACCAAGTCGAGTACACTTGAGATGATAAGGCCAAGTTTGATAATCTCCTTGCATCAATAAGACCTAGTCGAGTACATTCACTTGAGCCAATAAGGCCAACTTCAATAAAATCTTGCACGACGCTACCAAGTATAACACATTTGCCTCGACTAACACGTCCAAGTTTGATACTATTGACATAGAGGAGAAAAAAAAGTTCTTATTTGATCATGTTCAGAGAGATTATTCGAAGGAACAATTTGAGATTAAGTTACAAACTTTATACAAGACAAGTTATACAACTTAATCAGTCCAATCAATTCTTTCTAGTTGTATACCCATTGTCATCTCAAACAAGCGGTCAGCTTCACCTTCAGTAGCCTGGGGGGATTGGGGGACATGCCTCCACGTGGAATCAAGTCCTCAGAATGTGAAACCTCCCCATCTTGAATCTGAAAGGGACTTTCGATGGTTCCATAGTTAACCACAGAAGCATGGAGGGCGCCACCTTTCTTGGACCGAGGGCTAACACCCACGAATGGTCCCTTAATAGCTTTCCCCCTTGAAGGCGGGCAAGCGTCAGCAGTGGCCGACTCCTTGGCTTTAGCAATTATTTTGGGGGTTAATAGTTTCTTGGTTAGAGCACTAATAGCCATAAAGGGATTCCTAGCTTCAACACCCCCACACTTCTTCTTTGACAGTCCAGTGAAACCCTTGTGAATTGGACGGATGTTAGGAAAAACACGGACGGGCCAATCATGGATGGCATCAAATACTGTGATGTGATCGGGATCCCTATCCAAGCACTTCCATGTCATATACATCTCAATCTCATAGAGAAATATAAGAATTTTGTCAATAAGGCCTAAGTTGAGATGTCCATGTGACAGACCATACACTCGAAGATTATCGAGATGGTGGAGCTGTTCTCGGACACTTGATTCTGGACCTGGGAATTCTAGGTCGTCAAATTATTGTTGAGTTGAGCGTTACCCTCGATAGTTTTTCAACGTTGGGATATCTCTGTTTCGAGAGTATAAATTTTTACAACCAGCTCATTGGCTTGAGTCTTGTACTTTGTAACCTCTTCTTGGTAATGACCAATATCTTTCCCCCTACACAAGGCTCGATACAACCTAGCTTTAGTAAGACAGTGCGCCAGGGTAGGGTACTCTTTCATCATTTTGTGAAGAATTTCTTGATACAGCATCTTGTTAGGGTTGCAGGATTCTTCAACAACATCAAGGGACACGGTAGTCTTACTGGAGGGATTCCTCTTGGCCTCTTTGAGAAGCTTTTGGATTGAGGGATGGTTATTGTCAGGCCATAATTGCAATTCCTTGTTCACGAAAGATAATTCTCAAGTAACCCTATTTAGTTCATTGCAAGTCTCCGATAATGCGGCCTTGGTTCCGGCTAACTCAAATTTAGTTATCTTCAACTCTTTTTGTAGGAATAAACACTACGGTGAAAGATAAAAATAATTAAAGCCCCAAAATCAAATTCATTTCTTCGTTAAAACAAGTACAATGGAAAGACACTAGAATTCATACATCATTTTGAGCTAGATTAGTTTTCTCGACGGCACTGACCTCGTTAGCATTTCCTTGAGTGGTCAAAGAGGGCCCTTCCTTATTCTTCAAAGAGCCACCATGTTGCTTGCGGGTTCTTGGGATCGACACCTTGGAGCTCCCCAGCCATGAAAAATATCTTCGATCACTTTATGAAGTCGATCAACTTGAAGTGGACATCCCCCACGCTAGCTTTATCCCACCAGGACTAAACTTTCTCCTTAGCTTTATCATCAACGAGCTTCCGGAACCCCTCAGTACATTTAGCCGGAAGGAGGGGAATCAAGTGCTCGACCAGTTGATTTCAACCTATCCATTTCGAAGACTTCAAAATTCAATGAAGAGGTCGTAGAGTTCAGTGGAATCAACCAACTTCTTGGCAAAACACGCCAGTAACGCGTGTTAACTCTCTAGTTGACACTTCTTCAGCATCCTTTTCTATTTTTCCTTGAGCCTCTTTTGCTCCTCATTCAAGTCCTTAGACTTTGAATAGAGCTCCGCACGCTCCTTTTCGAGCTTGGCATGCTCCTCCCTCCTAATGGCTTCAACGACTGGTTCGAGCGTACCCTTAAGCAGAGAGGGCACTCAAGCTAAGAAAATGCATGTGGAACGCACACTGGACTCGAGAGCCGTAACAACTTGCACCAAGCTGATTAGACAAACCCAATCGTCGTAAAGGAAAATCAAACGAAGTTCGCAAAAACTATCAAAAGGCTCATCTCCAGTTTCTCCGAGGGACCCAAAAGACTTGGACAAGTCCAGGTTATCACTTGGGGGGTGACCCCCCTTGATGAAGGAGTTCCTCAAACTTCCACTTCTTGGCCCTCTCTTCTAAGATCTCTAAGTGGTCCTTCGCTCCGACCACTTCTGCTGAGAGATTGGCAGTTTGCACTGTCTCAATGAGATTCTCCTTGAGGTCATCGAGAATGCCCATACCTGCCATAGGAATAAAAAAGAGGTTAGAAGTATCAATGATAAAGTAAAGAAACAAATTCTAAACATTTATAGCCCCAAAAACCTTCTGGGGCATCTGGAGCAACAATCTCTATAACTTCAACAGAATCATCATGTGAACAAGAAGAAACTCCCACCACTTTGTTCCTGCAGCTTTCGAGGCAAAGCATAGGTTTAGAATCTTGGGGGTTCGATGGACTGGGGTTTATATAGGACGTCGAAGCATAGATGTCTTCGTACAACTAGTCTGGCCAAACGAAGTACTTCGTTCTCTATCCCTTTACCTTAGGTCGGTAGAGCTTGGTGTCTGAGGCATCAGGTTCCCTCAGGAGCGCTACATCTTCGTGCAGGTGATCAGGGATCGAATGTCCGCTTCGTTTTCGGACTTCAACCTTTATTTTGGAATTCCATCGGGAGGTTCGATATGCCCCAGAACAGTCGAAGGTAAATGCCTTTTGTTTCCACCCCTTGTTATTGGAAAGGGGGATAGTAAAGCAATCATCGGAGGTCTTGTTAGTTTGGGTAAAAGTTCCTCGAACCCCCTGGTTAGAGCGCAATGTGTACAACACTCAAAATAGTTCGTAACGATAGAAAATCCTAACTTCCTTGCATTAAATCATCAAAGACATTATTATGACGATCACGTTCGAATGAAGTTGACCCAAGTTAACCTTGAACTCTTCCATCAAATCGACCAATAGAGGGGGGAAAGGGAGCACAAACCAGAACAAAAATGATGACCATAAGTGATCAACCTCCCTATAGGTTAGGTCGAGGGAGATTCATCTTCCTCTAAAACCCTAATCCTAGCATCTAAGGGGACTCGTTGGTAAAGAGGGATCTAGTCAGTTATCTTTCCTAATTCATTAGGAACTGTATATTCTGAGTCCTCGTCCTCCTTGCTCGATGAGTCAGCTAAAGTACGATGCTTTTCGACAACAAACTTCCTCTGGGAAGAGGCATAGATGATTTTCCTCGCTTCATTAACCCTAGTCGATGCCTCGTGGTAGGGGCTCAATTGATTAGCAAGGCCACTACCCTCGGCCCTATCTATGGAGGGCATACCGCCCCTAGCATTCCGCCTACCAAAGGCAGACTAGATTCTGCAAAGCCAATCCCCAATGAATTTATCACTGAGTTGCCCGAGGTGGCCAGAATCTTTCCAGAATCAGCAATGTGCATAAGACGGGACTCAATCTTCTCCGAGAGAGTCCTCTCTGAGAAGCCGCCTTTAGACCCAATTTGACTCACAAAACCAGAGGGAAATGGGGATTGAGAGAAAGATTGAGGGGAAAAGGCATTGGAAAACAGTAAATCAGGATTGAAAGATGAGGAGGCCATGGTAAGAAGAACTTACTCGTGAAGAGAAAGGTGGAAGCGAGACTGAGATGCGTTGGAAATTGAGATGAAGTCTTTCCCAAGTGTGATTCTACCTGGAAGCAAAAAATATTTAAATGGGGAATTTTTAGGAGTGAAAGAGAATAAAAAGGAGAGATAAACGGCAGTTGAGTAATGATAACTGCATAGAAAGGGGAGAATTGCGACACAATGTGGAGAGTGGGAAAAGAAATGCCCCTCACGCGCTCAATTTTCCCGCTTCTTCTTATCCACGCTTGACCCTTAGAATTTGAAGAGGCGCGAGGAAGAGAAAAAGACCATCCAAAGAAAACCCAAGTGTTCAGATATCATTGAATCCTCGTTCCAGCTCACGGTGTCAAACTTATCAAATAACACAAAGTTTAAAAAGACCGTTCGTTAACACAACTTTTCGATAGCCTATCACTTGCCTTTTCTGGGGGCTCTTGATGGAGGACTAGCCTAGAAGGCTTATTGGGCCTCCAGCCCAATAAGCCAAAGAACCAAAAACAGCTTATTAAAGCACCTCGCTAGGTGGGCCTTAGTGAACCTTTGAATGAGGTCAAGCAAAAGAGAGGAATGTCAACAAAAATTAGGTTTAGAGAGGTATAAGTAAAGAGGTACGTCACTTATTTACATTCATTCACTATTCACTTATCGACGGTCGTAGACTGATTTTACCATCAGAGCTTCTCCCCCGGGCATCTCTAGAGTTTTGGTTTTGCAGGTGACAGGTTGGCAGCTGGCGAATTGGGGCTGCGAGGATACATCATCGGGAAAGAGGAATCTTGGATGAAGAAGTTTTTGATCCATAATCGTGTGCTTGGATTGGGTACCTATTGGTTTCATGACAGCAGCTCTATAGTATTCATGTATCCCACCCAAGCAATAGTAGTTGTGTATCCCACACAATCGATGCTTATGGTTTGCCCTTTCGAGGAAGAGGGGGGAGACAAAAAGAGATTAAAACTAAATTCTTTGAATTTAATCTCTTCGCCACTACCCCGTCTTCCTTCCTAGTTTAAATTCTTTACGCAATAGGTTACTTTTGGACTAATTCAATCATAATAATTTCATTAGTTTCTTCTTAAAACTAATTGTTTTGGAAACTATTATGTGAGATGATGCTGCTCTTAAGGAGTTGGAATTGGGCCGCAGTCCCAACTCATTAAATAACATTTTTGGAATTGCTTAGCCCAATAGGGTTTAGCTATGTAGGGATCAATATTGCATTTATCACATAGTAGGGTTTAAGTGTTATAAATATGGGGATATGTCTTTTCTTTATGATTCATTCACTATTATTCCTTATTTACTGATATTGGGGGCTGACTTTACCATCAGAGAGTTTTCCCCCAAAACATCTCCGTGGGCTTTGTCTTGCAGGTCACAGTGCTAGGAGAAGGGAGTGCAGTCAAATCGGGATTCAGATTCATCAAGTTGGCATGCCCAGCGGGACCCAAAGAAGTCAAAATCGAGATCCTTATTACTGTGATTTTTTCTTCTTCTAGCAGCGCTGCGTGTGAGATCTTTTGAAGGTTAAACCTGCAATCTTGGACCTTCTAATGGTCGAAATTATTTTGATAATTTCACGGATTCAATACTGAAGCTTGGTTCAGGTTTATCATTTTGGCAATTATAGCTATAGAAGCAGCTATATTTGACTAAAAATGTTGAAACAGATCCAAGAAGAGCTCTTTGTGCTGGTTTACCTTTGGGGACTATCCCCCTTGAATAAATGGCAACGAGAGTGGCTGGATCATTATGTTTGGCTACTGGGGGTTGGTGAGGAAATGATTATCAGCAGCTGATTTGGTGGCTTCAGAACAAAGATATTGGTATCCCTTATCGAGGGTTCGTTGCTGTCTTCCCTCATCGAGTTCGCTGCAAAGTATATATCCCCTCGAATGCTCTTGTCGAGAAGTCAGATCGTCGCCACTGTTATATTAATAACCTTGTCAGTTTTTTTTTTATTTTCATTTAGTTCACCCATGTTCTCCATTTCATTTACGAGCATTTAGGAGCATTTAGGAGGTGCATGCAATTCACCCATGTTCTCCTTCTCATTTAGGAGCATTTAGGAGTATTTAGGAGCTGTAGTTATTCCTACATTTGTAACTTATTTTTCAACTCTTTTTATAGCCAAATGAATGAAGAAAAGTAGTAAGTTTTTTACTGCACCAAACCTTTTCTTTGTGTTTTGTTTTTTCTTTCAAAACCAACATTTGGTATCAGAGCACGCACGATCACGGCGACAATGTCTGGCGAGAACGCGATTTCGCTGTCGCCACCGCGGGGACGTGGAAGGCAGCGTGGACGGAGCATGGCACGGCGGAACCATAACGAAGTGATCGTCCACGAACGGACAAATCTTGGCGGCAACATTGTGTATCCTACGCTGACAGCAACCAATTACATTGAATGGTCCCTTGTGATGAAGATCAATCTACGCGCCCAAGGGTTGTGGCAGGCAGTTTCCGGCGAAGGCGAACCAGATGAGCGCGAGGACATGGCGGCGTTGTCGGCGCTGATACGAGCAGTCCCGCCTGAGATAGTGCCAGCCCTAGCCGTGAAAAACACGGCTCATGAAGCTTGGGAGGCAATTAGAATGATGCGAGTCGGAGTGGATCGCGTGCGAGAAGCGACGGCGCAATGACTACGCAAAGAATTTGAACAGATTGCGTTCAAGGAAGGTGAATCACTCGATGTTTTTGGCATGCGCATCACAGGCATTGTCAATAACCTCCGCTCTTTGGGTGACGCCGTCGAGGAGGTGAAGGTGGTTCAGAAGTTCCTGCGAGAGGTTCCGAGCCAGTACGCTCAGATTGCGTGCTCGATTGAGACACTCCTCGAGCTGGACGGCATGACTGTTGAGGAGCTAATCGGGAGGCTATGGTCGGCTTCTAAGCGGTGCTTCATAAATTCCACGGGCAACGCAAGTGGTCAAGTCCTCCTCACGGAACAGGAATGGATTGCACGTGGTAAGAGCAACAACCCCGGGAGCAGCGGAAAAGGCAAGGGTTTCCGAAAATGGAAGAAGCTAACAAACGGCAGGCGAGACGGTGGCCAGCGTGCTTCGAGCGGCGATCGTGACATGACGAATGTGAAGTGTTACAATTGTAACAAGTATGCCGGCCATATCTCCAAGGATTGCCCCGAACCACGGCGTGAACGGAAGGGACGAGCAAACCTTGTGCAAGATCAAGAAGAGGAGGCATCACTACTTGTGGCGAGACTACACTCTCTCACAACCGGGACTCAGGCAACCGACGGTCATGTGTTGCTCAACGAGGTTCGGTCACAAGCTAGGTCGACAAAGCAAGCCGGCCAATGTGACATAACGTGGTTCCTGGATTCAGGAGCAAGTGCCCACATGTGCGGAAGACGTGATCACTTCTCCGAGTTGGACACAAACGTGCGAGGCTCCGTCAAACTTGGAGATGACACCTCAGTGGAAATTGAAGGCATTGGCACGATCCTCTTCACGTGCCGAAATGGTGAACACCTCACGCTCACGGAGGTGTACTACATACCCCGACTACACAGCAACATCGTCTCCCTGGGGCAGCTGGATGAACTCGGGTACGACGCGCACATTCGGCACGGATGGCTCCATCTACGTGACCAGGACGGGCGTTTGCTCGCGCGGGTGCCGAGAAACTGCGGGCGTCTCTACGTGTTGCACCTCAACCTGGCGCGCCCTGTGTGTCTAGCCGTGCACGGCTCCGAAGATGGATGGAGATGGCACGCACGTTATGGGCACATGCATTTTGAGGCGCTCCGGCGTTTGTCGCGTGACAACCTAGTGCATGGTCTCCCAATGATTGATGACGCGGAGTGGCTGTGCGACGCCTGTCTCGCGGGGAAGCAGAAGCGAGCAACATTCCCTAAGCAGGCTTGGAATCGTGCGAATGAGCGACTCGGCTTGGTGCATGCGGACTTATGCGGGCCGATCGATCCACCCACGCCAGGAGGTAAACGATATTTTCTTCTAATGGTAGATGACCATAGTCGATATATGTGGATTTCTTTGCTTGCCTCAAAGGATCAAGCCGCGGACGCGATCAAGAAGATAGTTGCAGCAGCTGAACTCGAGAGTGGATGCAAACTGAAGGCACTACGCACTGACCGCGGTGGTGAGTTCACTGCCCATAGTCTTGGTGATTACTTCTCGGAGCACGGCATTCATCGGCAACTCACGGCACCATATACGCCGCAGCAAAACGACGTAGTTGAGCGACGAAACCAAACCGTGGTTGGAATGGCTCGCTGCCTTTTGAAGGCTAAGGAGATGCCAATAAAGTTCTGGGGAGAAGCAGTGACGACGGCGGTCTATTTGCTGAACCGTGGAACGACGAAAAGTGTAGCGGGCAAGACACCCTACGAAGCTTGGCACGGACGTCGGCCAAGCGTCCAACACCTGCGTGTTTTTGGGTGCCTGGCTCACGTCAAGACCACCGACCCACACATGAAGAAATTGGACGACAGGAGCAAGCCAATGGTTCTGTTTGGGTATGAACCAGGTACAGCGGCGTACCGTGTCTATGACCCGACCACGGATCGAGTGAAGTGCTCCCGCGATGTTGTTTTCGACGAGGACACCGCATGGGATTGGAGTAACTCAGCAGACGGCAAAGAGAAGCGCAATCCGCCGATAATGGAGACATTTTCTGTCGATCATTTTGTCTCAACTGTTGCAGGTAACCACACGACAGAAAATGGCTCGTCCTCGCATGTCCGGAGTTTCACCGGAACCGATGAACAAGACACGAACAAGGACCGTCAACACCGACTGCAACACCGACTGCACCAACGGTCGAGTTTGTATCCCCGCCAACTGCTGCAACGGAGTCATCTCCGGGCGAGGAGGCGCCTCAACGGTATCGCACGATGGATAATCTACTTGACTCGACAATCCCTGTTGAAACCAGAGATGATGAACTGTGTCTCCTCATCGCTGACGAAACGGCGTCTTTCACTGAAGCCGAGAAGGATGAGGGGTGGCGAGCAGCGATGGTGGAAGAGCTGGCTAGCATTGAGACGAATCAAACATGGTATCTTTCTGTGCTACCTGCAGTAAAACGAGCGATCGGACTGAAATGGGTTTATAAACTCAAACGCGACGAAAATGGAGAGGTGATGAAACGGAAGGCGCGATTGGTCGCGAAAGGCTATGTGCAGCGTCAGGGGGTGGACTTCGATGAGGTTTTCGCTCCTGTCGCGAGGTTGGAAACAGTGCGAGTACTGATCGCACTCGCTGCTCACCATGGCTGGCCCATTCACCATATGGACGTGAAGACCGCCTTTCTCAACGGTGAACTGACCGAGGAGGTTTACGTTCAACAGCCACCAGGGTTTGTAATTCAAGGCGAGGAGCACAAAGTTTTACGACTTCAAAAGGCTCTCTATGGCCTTCGTCAGGCTCCGAGAGCTTGGAACGCGAAGCTTGATGCTAGTCTTCGCGATCTCGGTTTTGAGCGTAGTGAAGCTGAACACGCAGTCTATCGTCGAGGTAATGGAGAGCTGCTGCTCCTAGTTGGTGTTTATGTCGACGACCTAATAATCACTGGAGCCTCAATCCTAGAAGTGACCAAGTTCAAAGCAGAGATGATCAGTTTGTTCAAAATGAGTGATCTTGGAAATCTTAGTTATTATCTAGGGATTCAGGTACAGAGAAAGGATGGTGAAATTACTCTCTGTCAAGCAGCTTATGCGAAGAAGTAATTGCAGAGAGCGGGAATAGCTGATTGCAATCCATGTGCTGCTCCAATGGAGGCAAGACTTAAGCTGCGCAAAGTTGGTGAAGGAAGTTTAGTTGACGCCACATTATACAGAAGCTTAGTGGGGAGTTTGAGATATCTGGTGCACACAAGGCCAGACATCACATATGCAGTCGGCTACGTTAGTCAATTTATGGAGGAGCCTCACTCGGATCACTATGCAGCAGTGAAACATCTACTTCGTTATGTGGCAGGAACTCTAAATTTGGGAATTTCTTACAGGAGAGGAGATGGAGTTCTGAGTTTGACAGGATATAGCGACGCTGATTTGGCAGGAGATGTAGACGATCGAAAGAGCACGACGGGCTTAATTTACTTCCTCGGCCAAGGTCCTGTAAGTTGGCAGTCGCAAAAGCAAAGGGTGGTAGCAATATCATCCTGTGAATCGGAGTATATCGCAGCTGCAACTGCAGCTTGTCAAGGAATATGGCTTAGCAGGCTGTTAGGAGAGCTGAAAAACGAGCCACCACAAGTACCAAGGCTGCTGGTGGACAACAAATCGGCAATTGATCTCAGCCGAAATCCAGTGTTTCATGATCGGAGCAAACACATCGACACCCGATACCATTTGATTCGAAATTACGTGGAGCAAGGTGAACTTGAAATCGATCACGTCAACACTGAAGCTCAGCTTGCCGACTTACTGACGAAGTCACTTGGACGAGTTCGTTTCCAGGAGCTAAGGAGCAAGATTGGTGTTGCCGACACAACATAAGCAACGCCAAGATTAGGGGGTGATTTGTTATATTAATAACCTTGTCAGTTTTTTTTTATTTTCATTTAGTTCACCCATGTTCTCCATTTCATTTAGGAGCATTTAGGAGCATTTAGGAGGTGCATGCAATTCACCCATGTTCTCCTTCTCATTTAGGAGCATTTAGGAGTATTTAGGAGCTGTAGTTATTCCTACATTTATAACTTATTTTTCAACTCTTTTTATAGCCAAATGAATGAAGAAAAGTAGTAAGTTTTTTACTGCACCAAACCTTTTCTTTGTGCTCTGTTTTTCTTTCAAAACCAACAGCCGCCATCATCGAAAACTTGTCAACTCGTCAACTCTCGAAGCTCCCAACTCTTCGAAACTCGGCTTTCTAGCTTGATTAAGTGACTGAGAATGGCCTGCAGTGAGATTTATCATGTAATTCTTGTGTTATCCTGTCGGTGCAATACTACTGATGGAATTTGTGTTATTCTTCAACCTCGATGCTGAATCCCAACGAACCCGGCGCTGAGTCCCTTGCATCTTGCCGAGAGGTACAAAAGCTTCCCTTGGAAGCTCGTCCCTCGTCCTTGAGAAGAGTTCGTCGACCTTTGGACCCTTTGTCATACTTCGAAGACCACAACCAACATTGAAGTTCTGTTTTATGTGATTAAGTTCTTTAAGCTGGTTTATCCGATAGTTGCGCATGTTTTGGAACCAGCACCTGTTTCTGGTTTTACGGTGTTTGCAAAATACAGTATCTAACAAACAGCTTACAATTAGTTCATTAACTAATATGAGGCCTAATGTTGGGTTTTCCTTGAAGAGTTTCCTTAACCAGGAGCTTCGTGTTTTGTTGTGTTCGTGGTTTCGGCGGAGGTCGATCACGAGATGGAAAGCCTCCACTCGATACAAAGAATAACCATCGAGCCAAGCAGGAGATGTTTCTTTGATTGGGCTAATTTGTCGGCTAATTTTTACAAATTTGATGCATGCATGCTTATTTTGAAAATTTATTTATTTTAGCTGGTTGATGAGGACGCATTCAGAATGCATCATTTATGTGTATTGTATTTTTATTAGTTTGATCATGATGTGACAATTATTAGTTTTATAATATTAGACGATATATATTATTAAAATGAGTCCGTCTCTTGAAAGACGATATTTTCATATGGCATGAAAAGACCAATGTTGAAAGTGCAAATAAGAAGAAATGAAGATAAAATTTTTGGCATGAATCGAGTTATAAATTTTATAACCACTACATATTGCATAATAAATTTTTAATATTGCAACTAAGACCTTTTACCTTTTATTATTCTAACTAAACTCATCTTTTCATAAGCCTATGGAAAGATGGTCTTTCTCAAGAATTTGCCAATTAAAATAATGTTTAACAATTTTATTATTAAAAGAATATCAGATAGAATTCGAGTAATTAAGAGATCGAATCCATTAATACTATATATATAGTTTATAATCATATATATTTTTTTTAAATAATACATAGAATAATATATTACTATGTAATTCGAGTTTATGTTTAAAATCATAATTTTACTTTATTTTACTTTATCTTCTATATTTCTATTTTAAAAAGTTTAAATATCCAAAAAAATTGACTAACACATAATGTAATATATTTATTTTACATAGCATCAATCAATCTATCAATTTCTTAAACTAAATAATATTTGCTAAATATTTTTGTGGCTATATATTTTTTAATTTATGAATGAGAAATTTACCTTTTCGGTTATTTGTATTGTAAAGAAAGGTTTGAAAAATTTAATGAGTTTTATCATTTATATGATGTGTTCAAAATTAATAGTGGTGATGAGATATTTCGTTGGTGTGTGAGGATTTATTTACCATTTATTCTTGTGCGTTCTATTTTTATTTTTTTTCTTTTACAAAGTATAATTGACTGTTACGATGGATGATGTTCGAAGAAGTTTATGGTAGTTGGATTCTGGAAAAAAATGATAAGGACGCACTCCATTTTTTTTAAAATAAAAAAAACAAAAATGATGAGAACGCACTTATCAAATACATCCTCTATTTTTCCAAAATTTTAAAAAATAATAATACTGAAGAGGACGCATTCGCTAGTTATAGAATTTTCTCCTCATCAAAGACCATCGAGGAACTATATTTGAAGCTTCAAAAGAAATGCCATCGAAGAGCTGCCACCGAAGCCCGTAGTAGTTGTCTTCGAACCTTGCCGCTGAATCCCCTCGACCGCTTACCATCTGAAATTCCGTTTCACCTAAATTCTAAACCTTTATGCCAAGTTGTTTAACAGCTTGGTGTTGAAACACCAAGTTCAGTTTGATGTTAAAACTCAAAACGAAATACGCAGTGCACACACAACTTGGTTACGCAGTTCGGTGCAAATACACCTACGTCTGCGGGCCTTGCCCAGATCAGAAACCATCCACTAGAAAGCAGTCTTTAGTACAAGAAGCTTAACTTAAATACTAATCCATTGCTAACCTACAGAGTGAATGTTGTGAGATCCCCTCACTGCCGATCCTACGCCGTTGAACCCCCACGATCAACACGTCTCTCTGGATCTCCTCCTCCCGAGGAATTAAGGCTTCCTTGTTTCTGATCTTTACGAACTTGGTCGGTTGTTTTGACGAACCTCCAAAACCGAGACGAACAGCTTCAATAACGTATCTCACGTAGAGATAAAACCTTGATTGCTTCGCTCAACTTTTTACGAACTTGGTCGGATGAATTAACACTCCTCCAAACACCACCGGCAGATCGCTCCAAACTTCTCACGTAGAGATCAATTCTTGGACGCTTAATGATTGCGTTGTATCTTCTTCTTTTTATATCCTTCGCAATCCTGCCTTGTATCAAACTCTTTCCTTGTCTAACTCTACCAAGAATAGACTTCTAGACTAAGGAAAGATCTAATCCTAATCTGGTTTGTAAATGGACAATACTTTATTAATAGGACTTGTACCATAAATAAACTATTTAATCAATTCCTAACTATTACAGGAATATTCATTTACCAGAATTAGATAGCCACGAAATCACATACTTATCTTCACAATATTCTGATCTGATCGCATAATTATCCTCCATAATTAGCTCCATAATTCGCAGCTAAAACCTGCTGTCCAGAAAACCTGATCGCAGTGGTGTTAAAACACCAGATCCCAGTATTCACAATATGCCATAAAGAAGTCCAACTCCTGAGGACTCTACACCATCGTTGAGCCCATCCGTCTAGAGCACAACCCTTGGCTCTAAGGGTTCATCATACACCGAACACTAGCACTCACTTCCTAATACTTCAAAGCTCGAAAATTTTATCCGTCTATGCTTGATATTGTTCGCCGATCTAAGAGCTTATACAACGAGCTTGATGCGTTGCCCCACGACTTCCATCCGTCTATCGAGAGCTCTGAAGCTGGCCCTCAAGACTGTCGAAGCCTCGATCGAAACAAGCTTGAGGGCTCGAAGTCCATGGGAGTACCTTTGATATTTGGGAAGTGGGACATGTTACTCCTCCGGCTTCGCCGAAGTCTCCCGTGTCGTCGTTAGACAGGAGATGAAATGCTGTCGAGAAGGATCATCGGGATCTCGACGACTCGATTATTTCAAGTTTGTTCGAAGCGGTAATATTCAAGTTAGTTCGTTCGTTCGTCCTTCAAAGAGTTCCTCCGTCGAGAGCTTGTCTCTGGGGCTCGCAATCTTTGACTATCGAGAATTTGTCCTTAAAAATCCGTCTATCGAGAGCTTTTACCTCGAGCTTAATACATGTCTTGTTTTTGGATAATCAGCTTCGATGCATGCAGATTCATTCTTTTAAATTTAAAGGTTGGTATTTTATACTAACATTGATATTGGTTGTTTTGATGCCCACTACTAGAAGAAACCTTTGACATTGAATACTACCACCAAGATGCCTTCAACATTGGTGATGCTCGGTCATTAACGAAGGTATGATTCCGCCTATTGGCGATGTTCGGTCATTAGCGAAGGTCTAATTCCACCCATTGGCGATGCTCGCTCATAAGCAAAGGTCTAATTCCGCCCACTGGCGGTGCTTGCTCATTAGCGAAGATCCAATATTTCGCTTTCGCTGATAAGGCCAAATTTAACAATTTCACTCCTGCTCTCAAGTGATGAACTTACTCGCTGATAAGCGACGTTCTCGCTCTTAAGTGATGAACTTAATCGCTCATAAGCGAAGATTAAATTACATCCAAGAAACGAAGTTTGATGACTACTCTTGTCCAATAGACGAAGGACCAGCGAATAATTGAAGTGCACATCTTGATGAAAAGTGACACATCAAAAAGATAGACTTGCATAAGGACAATTATGTCAAAAATATCCAAGTTTGACTATATAACTTGCATCGAAAAGACCAAGTTCGACGATTACTGGGGTTAACAATTATTTACTTATGTCGAACAGACGAAGTTCGACAATTAATTACTTACGTCAAATGGACGAAACTCGACAATTATTTACTTACGTCAAAAGAATGAAGTTCGATAGTAAACAAAAAACAAGCAGCTTCTCTTACACCAAGCATGATGAAAGTGAAATAAGAAGCCCTCGTAGGCCAACCACCACATCCAGTGGTCTGCTCCATAGATTCATATGCCATATGCTGCATCGAGTCCATGACGGAAAAGTCTTCTAGGGATGAGATGTCATCAGCAATAACGAGAGCCCTTCGACTGAGGGGGGGTTGTGTACCCAAGGAGACCACTGCCGAAATTCAAAGGACACCCTCCTCGATTCCAATTTTTTGCGCCTAGAGCAGCATTATCCGAATCTACGTCGAATCAAGAAAAGCTACTTCAGGCGTACCTCGATGAATATACAAATACTACGACACATCGAATAATATATATGCTACAAGGAGAAACTCTCCCGAAGACCTAGGAGAGCCTCAATGATGGAGCTTCATCGAGAATTCCACTCCTGAGGTTAAATAATTCGCTCTTAAGCGAGAAAAATAATTCGCTTTTAAGCTATCAAAATATTCGCTCTTAAACGGCAAATACATCTTATGCGATCGAATAAATCCGTTTTAAAATTGCATACATACTCACTCGTAAATTATTAGTTCATTTGCTTAATAAACAATTTGCTATTTAGAATGATTCATTCACTATTATTACTTATTTACTGATATTGAGGGCTAAATTTACCATTGAAGGATTTTCTCCCGAAGCATTTCCGAAAGCTTTATCTTGCAGATCATGATGCTAAGAAAAGGGAGCGCAGTCAGATTGGGATCCAGATCCATCACATGGTTATTCACACTTTTAAATTTTACTAGGTATTTTCAACCCTGTGCATGACCATACTATCCAACATCCTTTAGTTGGATTGGGACACCGCGACTGTATTTTCTTTCCATGTTGATGTTGAATTCTGATTCTTACCTAATTATTACTTGCTCCCTTTCATACGTTTTTTTTTCTGATCAAATGTTCGTTTCTTTAGTTGGTTTGGTGGTGTTATGTTTTTCGTTGTGCAAATGACGGTGCCCCAATTTAGTTTTTTTTAACTGTATATGTAGAAAAAAAAAATACTCCCTCCATTCCATTACTTATGGCCACTGATGATTATATTTTTACCGTTAATATGTATAGCTACATATAACAATTTCGCATAAAAATTGATATTTAAAAATCAGATTTTAAGATGAATCTAATAATATCTCACATGATATGTTTGTTATATACTAGAGTTAAGTGCAAAAAAAAATCCTGAATTTAGGATGGAAGTTTCAATATAACCCAGCAATCTCAAAAGTGCAAATATAACCTTTGACTACGCTGACTTTTTAGTCAACCTTCGTTTGACCGGATTTGGATGAAAACACATTTTTGCCCTTACTTTTTATAAAAAAAAAAGGAAAAGAGGAAAACCATTGTCTCATTTCCTTCATCCTTTTTCTGAACGCACCTTCTTCCTCTCTCTTTTTTTGAGGCGAAGAATGGGGGTGGCGGAGGCGGGAGAGGGGAGAGGGTAACAGAGGCGGGGAATGGAGGGGGAAGGGTGGGGTTACGGTTTCCGGTGGATCGCGACGAGTGGTGTACGGGAGGAGGAGCTTGAGGCAGTGGGGGACAGCGACGGCGAGGGTCCAGGTTTAGGCAGTGGGCAACGACGAGGGTTCAAGTTGAGAGAGATTTGGAGCGAAGGCTAGGGTGGCGGGGGCGGTGGGAGGCGGCGGGCTATGGTAAAGGGGGGGTGGCGGGAGGGAAGCTAGGGTGGTGGAGGCGGCGGGGCTAGTGCCACCAGTAGCGCTCACGATAGAGGGAGCAATGGGAGCGGAGGAAATGACAGACCGGAGGAGTCACTGAAAATGAGCTAGTGGAACTCAGCGGAGAGATTCTGCAGCGGTGGGGGTGGTGAACCGAGGGTGATGGTGCTGAACCGAGTGTTGCTTCAACCCAGCGGAGACAATGGTGGAGCATGGCGGCGGCAGCGCCAGTGGTAGTGCACGACAGCGGTAACATTAGTTTTAAAGAAGAAATCTAGGTTTGTAATAAGAGGTATTTTGGTCATTTCATTTTCTGGTCATGCCTGAATTCATTTGGTCAATGTCGGAGTTAGGGAGTTTGGCTATATTGGCGTAAATGTTTTGAAAGCTAGGGTTAGACTAACGTACAATAATAATTATGGTTAAATTGTTACTTTCTGAAATTGCAGGATTATATTGACATTTTCAGGCTAGTGTTAGGGTTATAAATGTAATTTTCCTTATATACTATTAACTTATATTAATGATCAAAGTTTACTAAATTTAACCTTAAAAAAATAGAGTGACCAAAAGTAATGGAATAGAAGGAATATAATATATCACATATTTTAATTAATCGACTCAACAAAAAAAATTATTTTGTGAGGTCATTCTATAAATATTTTGATACATAAGAGTATGTAGAATGAAAATTCCAGATCGATTTAAGTTTGGAACTGAACCGATCTAAAACCCAACTAACCACAATGGGGTTAAAAAAGGGTTCCAGATAAGTGGAATAGAGCCTCGGTTACCGTAAGGTAAAATCGCTCCCCACTGGCTTTGTGTCAGGCAACATCACATGGCGGCATGCAGCGCCATTCTTTTCCCATTTCTTTTCCTTTCTTTCTCTATTTTTGGTTCACCTGAAGGCAAATGTATTTGGTTTTGTTTTCTTTCTCCATTTTTTCCTTTCTTTGTGCCAATATTTGGATACCAATTGGCACTCCAATTTCCTTTCTTTCTCTATTTTGGGACAATGGTTCATTTAATAGTGGCACTCCAATTTTAATTTTTTTCTTTACTTGATTTTTCAAAGCTTTATTTTTTAGTTTGTTTCGTTTAAAAGTATTTAAAAAGTCTGATTTATTTTTAAAAAATTAAAATTAAATTTTGGTTCTTTTTAAAAAATCAAAAATATATGGTTCATTTTAACTCTGGTTCATAAAATAATTTTAAAAAAATAAAACTACTTTTAAATATGAAACTTTCAAAAATGAAATTCAATTCATAAATTAAAATTGTATTATTAAATTTCATATTTCAATGGTAAATTTATTTAAATTAAATATTAAATGTATAATTATGAGTAGAATGAAAAAAATTAAGTGTAATTCATGAAATAGTTGCAAAAGAGTTTCAATCATAGTGGAAGTGAAAAATTGATTAATTTCTTTATAATTTTAGTTATTGAGAAAATTAAATATTTAATAAAATAAAAGCACAAAAATAATGGTAAAAAGTTTAACCGTTGCACATGATCTAACTTAAAAAAAGGTGATGAGCAGGTGTAGGTGGAATAACGATGGCCAATGGGTAGGCATCGGTGCTGTAAAATTAAAGGTGATTTTTTTTTTTTTTAAATAACCATCATAGATGGGGGAATTTGTATTAGCCTTCCCAAGCCGTAATAAAAACACAAATAAAGAAGCCAAAAGGCTAGGTAGCTGTACAATCTGAGCGGATTGCTCTTGAAGCAACCATTAGTTGCTTCCAAAAGAATAAACTAGAGTATGAGGATGCTATAGGCTGGACTCTCGAACTTGTTAGTGAATCAACATAGAGACACAGATCAGTCAGAGAGAAGAACCATAAGAGTAGCCTCTCAGTGTTGCATAATCAAAAGAACAGAAAACAGTAGCAGATTTGGTAGAGGAAGAAGAAGGCTGAGCAGGTTGATAGAGAAAGGATAGAAGCTGAGGTAAGCTTTGTTATTGCCCTACTCCAAAATTGATGTCATTCCAAAGCTTGTAACTTGGAGATCTTGAAGGCCATAAATAGTCTGTTGAACCGAGAAATCAGTTGTGCATCCTAGACATGAAACCTGCAAGGAAGAGTAAGAATGAGTAGCATCCGAACTATAAGATTCGTATCTCAGGGATGCCAGATTGATCTAGTCTGATTAGCCCCCTAACCGAGTTCGGAAGTTCAGATAAAACATGAAAGGATGAATCACATTGTTCATGTAAACATAGTTTAGCCAGTGCATGAGCCACAAGGTTAGCCTGTCTGTATATATGTACCAAATTGATGTCATGTAGAGATTGGTGGATCTCATCAGCTAATGAAAAACATCTCCAATGAGAACGGAGTGGATTAGTAGAGAAGAGAACCGCAGAAAGACAATCCGATTCCATATGAAGGGGGCCAGATAAATCCTGTGCAATCTGAATGGCAAACCTAATAGCAAGTGACAATAATGTTTAGTTTTAGGAATTTTTTTTCTTATTATATCATTGATTGTTCATTGATGGAAGTAATTGGAGTTAAAGCATCTTCAATGCTAGGGGTCGTGAATAAAAATAAGAGATATTTGTCAATATTTTATTAGGTTTCAATTAAAATAAAATTTTGAGGTGCGATTCTCAAACTGTGTGCGATTCTCACCTAGTTTAGGTGTGATTCCCGTTTAACGGATCTACGTCATCTTCTTCACTACTCTCCGGCACCGCCGATATGGCGGAACCACCACCAATCACCCCTAACCCACCAATCTCTTATGCCCAAGCCCTGAATCAAGAACTCCGCAAAGCCCTAAATCTCCCTTCCCCCATTTGCCAAATTGAAACAGTGCTCCCTTCATTCCAAAGTCAAGAATCGGACATCTGGGAGAACCCCGCATGCACTTCACCGACGAGGAATGCACAAAGCTGGAAGCCCCCCTCATATGGACGCTAGTTGGGAAGTTTTCTCTCAGTCGGCCGCAACTTGACAGGCTTTGAAAGGATTTTCATACTGCGGGTTTCAAAGGCCACAATGACATAACCCTACTTGACAATCGACATGTTCTGATATCCTTTTCTTTACCTGATGATTATTACCGCCGCTGGCTTAATAAAATATGGAATTTTGGCCCGTACTCAATCCGAATGACCAAATGGGTTCCTAATTTTAACCCTAATGCAGTCTCCTCAATTGCTCTTATATGGATTGCCCTTTGTGGTTTACCTCAGCAATTCTTTGATTATGGGGTTCTAATGTCTATTGGTAATATCATAGGTACTCCAATTAGGGTAAACAAGGCCTCTCTAAATAGAACCAGGCCACATGTGGCAAGAATTTGTGTTGAAATGGATGTTACTAAACCCATGCTGGAAAGAATCCGGTTAAGTTTTAGGGATATAGGTTTCTAGCAATATATAGAGTATGAGGGAGTACCACTGTATTGCTCTAATTGTCTAAAATTAGAACATATAGATACAGTTTGCAGGTTTGACAAGAACATACCTAGATTCACTCCCTGGAGACCTAAAGATTCTACAACACAATCAGGTAATAAATCCATTTACAATGATGAACATTGCAGACATAGAGGTAAAGGAAATGGTCCCTCTTCATATGGTATTCCTTTATCAAAAAAACAATTTACTCCGGTCTATAGGAGCAAATCCGATAACCCTTCTAAGCAGGTCTTCCAGGAAAATGACCTATCACAGGGTGATACACAGATGCATAGAGAAGCAAGTTCAGAAGATTTGGTCCTTACACAAGGATCCCAGGTTTCTCTTTCGATTCCTGATAATGCTATTAATGTCTTGACCCTAAAAAATAGCTAGTTATAACAGAGTTGGCCTCATTTTTTCACAATTTAACTCCTACTTTGCCTAATACAGAAGATATTAACCCTGAAGAACATATTGGAATTACTGGACTTCCATCTGTAACTCAAAATCCTTCTCCAAAGAATACCCAATCAAACAAAGACAAAATTAGTCCTAAAATCTGTAAGGTAACCTTTTCTCAGGCAGTGGATATGTCACCAACACAAGATCTATTACCTGGGAAACAACAAGCCAGTAATAACACACCTACTAAAATACCCTCCTTTCTGTGCTCACCTCATAAAGTTAATGCCACAGTTAATCTAGTTGAAAGCCTAAACCTTCCTAATCAGATGGTCGAGCCTGATAAGCATACCCAGGAAACAGCAACTAGGTCTACTATGTCAAATACTAAAGACACTATTCAAAGAAATAATCAGAACAGTACTAATCCTGATGATGCAGATGATTATATAGAAATCAATGGAGGAAACTCCCCTCCA
This sequence comes from Rubia yunnanensis, assembly GCA_037428765.1. Classification (NCBI taxonomy): domain Eukaryota; kingdom Viridiplantae; phylum Streptophyta; class Magnoliopsida; order Gentianales; family Rubiaceae; genus Rubia; species Rubia yunnanensis. Next base: position 10,941,792 of record CM075064.1, read on the forward strand.
TTATCATCCAGTAAGAAAACTCTTAAAGAACTTGATTGGCTTAATACAGAAACTTCTATGACGCAAACAGAAAAAAATTTAACTCAAGGGAAACCTAATTTTGAAGAAATAAAGGCGAACCTAACCAAAGACTAGTTAAGATTTAATGCAATTCTCAAGCTTAATACCATGGATGTCAAGAATAAACAGAGGAAGTATAACAAAAAAGACTACTCCTCCACACCTAAAACGGTTTTCACCCGTTCTTCCTTGAACCTTTCCAAAACATATCCATGATAAGTCTAAATATATGTGTATAGAATATAAGGGGAATAGGTAACAAACCTACTCAAATTAGATTAAAAGATATTAAAAGATGTAACACAATCAAACTTTGTGCCTTAATGGAACCTTTATTAAACTCTAATCAAGCACAGAATATCTCCAAAGAATTAGGTTTCAAAAACTCTTATGAAAGCCCGATTTGTAAGATCTGGATTATGTGAAAAGATGACCTATCAGTGAATATCTGTTTAGTAGAAGAACAGGTTATCATAATGAAAATTAAATCCAACAGTCTCTTATCTGAATGTCTAATAGGCTTCATTTATGCTAAGCACACAATCCAAGAATGAAATAAACTGTGGCAAGCCTTAGCAAAACTTAAACATGAACCTTTATGTCTAATAGGGGATTTTAATGTAATCACTGAGAATGAGGAATACCTAGGAAAATCCACCCCTAACCAGAACAGTATAAGGAATTTTAACAGCTTCATTAATGACCAAAACATGACTGAAATCCCAACCTCTGGAAGCCTGTTCACTTGGACTGGAATGAGGTATGTAAGAGACTTGATAGAGAAGTTTCTAACAATTTATGGTGGTCTAAATTCCCAAATTCTAAAATTAAAACACTTGCAAGGGAAGGTTCTGATCACACCCCTCTGATCCTACATATTTCTGACACCTCCCCTATGTCCATTCCAAAACCCTTCAAGCTTCAAGAATGTTGGGTTAATCACCCTACTTTTATGAAGCTAGTTAAAGATGCTTGGAATATACACACTACTAACAAAGGAATGAAAAGATTAATTTTTAAACTAAAACATTTAAAGCAAATCCTTAAAAGCTGGAACAAAAATGTGTTTGGAAACATCTTTGATGATGTCCATATCTGTGAAGATTTGGTGTTTAAAGCTGAAGAAGATTTACAGGAAAATGATTCCAGTAAAAATCTACAAGCTCTAAACCTAGAGAAGGCAAAACTTAAAATAGCTCTAACTAATCAAGAGGTATTTCTGAAACAAAAATCAAGGTTAAAATGGATGAAAGAGGGTGATAAAAATTCAAAATTCTTTCATCAATCAATCTTAAGTAAACATAAGAGGCAAACAATCTTTTTAATCAAAAAGGAAGATGTCACATGATTAAATAAAACAGAAGACATAGAGAAAGAAGCTAGCATCTTCTTCTCTAAACTTCTAACTAATGAACAAATGGATCCCTCAGGGATCAATGCTGCATGTATATTGGAAAATATTCCAAGAGTTGTAACTAATGATATGAATTCTAATCTACTCAAGAAAATTACAATGGAAGAATTGACAAGCATAGTAAAATCCATGGACAGCCACTCAGCTCCAGGACCAGATGGCTACTCTGGTTTCTTTTTCCAAAAATGTTGGGAGATAATAAAAACTGATGTCCTGATGATAGTGGAAGAGTTGATGGAAAAGACATACCTACAACCATCACATCAGCACTGATCATTCTAATACCCAAAAAATATGCGTGTTCATCTTTTAAAGACTATAGATCTATAAGTCTATGCAATTTCATAAATAAGATCTTTTCAAAAATAATTTCCACAAGACTTAAAAGCTGTTTAGATCAGACAGTCAGCCCAGAACAATCATCATTTGTTTCTGGAAGATAAATTGCTAATAATATCCTTCTCATGCAGGAGTTAACAAATCATTTACATTAAAAAACAAAAGGTTTTAATATGATTATCAACCTGGATATGATGAAGCCATTTGACAGAGTCTCATGGTCCTTTTTATCCCAAATTCTAATCAAACATGGTTTCTCATCCATTCTGGTTGATCTAATTATGAGAAATATAAAATCTTCTTGTTTTTCTTTATTAATTAATGAAAAAATAGTAGGTTTTTTCTCAGCATCTAGGGGTCTAAAACAGGGTGATCCACTATCACCTTTGCTTTTCATCTTAATGGCTGAGGCTTTCTCACAGGACCTGAATTTTCTATATAAATATGGAAATATCCAGCCATACAAATTACCCCACAAGATGAAAACATCAACATATCTCTCCTTTGCTGATGACACAACTATTCTTTTAAAATACACAAAGCAGGGACTAAAAACAATAATTAGTTTCCTGAAATCATATGAAATAGCAACAGGCCAGAAAGTTAATTTTGAGAAATCTTCTTTTCATATTTCAAAACACACACCTAACATAATCATATCCTTAATCAAACATGAAACAAATATGATAGAAGGATCCCTACCATTTAAGTATTTGGGATGCCCTATCTTCACAGGAAGAGTAAAGAATTCCCTTTTCCAGGGAATGTTAATTTCAATCCAAAATAGAATTAATCATTGGCATAACAAACTACTCTCTCCAACAGGAAGGGCAGTATTGATAAAACATGTCTTGAGTTCCATGCCAATACATCTTATAACCATGTTGAAGCCAACCAAGCTCATTATAAGTCAAATTCATAAAACGCTTGCAAGATTTTTCTGGAATTCTAACTCAGACAATAATAATAAAAAAAGAATATGGAAATATATCCTAATCTATGTTTCCCAACTGAGGAAAATGGTTAAAATTTTAAAAACCTTAATACTTTAACAAAATGTTTTTCCATCGAACTGTGGTGGAAACTCCAATTAGGCAAATTTCCGTGGGCACAAACCATGTGGTCTATGAGTGATACTCACAAAAATTCCAGAACTTGGAAACGAATCAAGGAGATTCAACACATAGCATTGTGTAATACAGAGGTTCTCCTTGGCTCTGGTTCGATTTCCTTTTGGAGTGCAAATTGGACTATAGTGGGTCCTTTATTAGAACACATTCTGAACTCTTCGGAAGTCCCTTATCCCAACTTAACTGTAGCTAAATTCGTACTTAATAAAGTTTTCTACTCCACAAACCTCAGAAATGTACTTCCTGATCATATTATTTCCATTCTGAATTCGGAATATAAAATTTTCCCTAACTATGATGATTCACTAATTTGGAAACCAACTCAAACTGGTGAATTCTCATTAAAGTAAGCATATGAACTGATTAGAAGAAAGAAACTGAATATCCCCTCTTTTACTTATCTGTGGTCTAAAATTTTACCAAAGAAAATCAGCTTCTTTAACTAAAAACTACTAAATCGACTAATAGCCTTACCGGATGTTCTTGAGGATTTTCAGTTTCACCTACCATCAAGATGTTGTTTTTGTTTAAATGATTCAGAATCAATCCATCACTATTTTAACTCATGTGATCAGGTTAGACAAATCTGGAACTTAGTAGATACTACTTTCAGTTTGTCTCCAAATACATTTCAGCTATTATGGGATAGATTCTATTTTTATTGGAATGTTTCCTCCTCTGATGGAACTTTTGCTAAGATAGTTAGAATAATACCATGTGTAGTAATCTGGTACCTGTGGTGTGCCAGATGTACTTATTTTTTTGAAGGTACAAAGACAACCATAAATCTCATATTTAAAAGAATATTATACCATATTAATGACACCTTGTTGGCATTCAAGCTGGACTTTAAATGCAAATTATCTCATATACCAAAAATTCTATATCAGAAATCCAAAAGCCAGAGACCATTAAGGACAATTAGGTGGCTCTTACCTTCAAAATATAAAATAAACACTGATGGTTCTTGTCTTAGCACTGGTACTTCAGGTATTGGTTGTATCATTAGAGATCACGAAGGTAAGGTAATTGTTGCTTTATCCAAGTCTATCTCGACTGAATCAGTTTTGCAGGCAGAATCAACAACTTTATTACATGGAATATACCTAGCTCAAGAGCACGTCATCAGAAGCACTGAAATAGAAACTGACTCAAAAGTGCTTCTCAGAATGGTACAAAAGCAATTCGAGATCCCATGGAAGATGCAACATCTAATGAGGGAGATATCTCATATGTTTCAACATATGGATTATACGATGCAACACATATTTAGAGAAGCAAACGGAGCCACCGACTCCCTTGCAAAGATGGCTAGCCGAGATCAGGTAAATAACGTTTATGTTTTTGCAGGTTTGCCACAAAGAGTTGCTGGTCATGTGAAGCTAGATGCGGAAGGAGTACCTCAGATTAGACTAGAATAGTCATTCGGAAAACTTTGTATCTATTTTTCCACGGTTGTATCTGTTGATCTTTAGGTTAGTTATCAGGTCAATGTATAGTTTTTAAAGATCTTCAGATAAACTATCAGAGGTAAGGTATTACGTCCCCCTCTTTTCTGTACCTTTTATTTTAATTAAGGAACGGGTAGGGGTTCGCCAAACCCCCCCACCATCACCGGTGGTTTTAATTAAAAAAAAGGTTTCAATATGATGTGCAAATGAGAGGGTTGATTGAGAAGTTTTTAGAGTTTTTGCACTCCAATGCAAGAGCGTCAGTTAACATCACTTTAGTATAAAAAACTATAATCTATCAATATTATTCAATAATAATTTTATATATAATATATTTATTTTCATTTATTTTAAATAATTTTTTTGATTTGAAAGAGTAAAATTTGTTTATATTCTGAATCTAAATAATACATTCAGATTGGGATCCAAATATTACATTTAAATTTGGAATCGTAAAATAATTAAAAGTAAAAATCCAAATTTTGGTAATTTGAAAAAATGACGGCTTCAATATGAGAGCATTAAGCGCCAATTAGGTAATCCCCTCTCTTGTCACGTCAAACTAAGTGACTCCCAACCTCAAATATCATCTCCAATGCAGGGGTCAAATAACAGCGTCAATCTAATGTGGACAAAAATGAAAATGATCTTCTCAAATTGACCTTCTGTTTTCAGAGGGTGAAAGTGAGGGTGTCACTTTGCCACATCTGCAAAATTTTCATACATACAAATATCAATCAAATTAAAATTTTGATCAAGTTTCCATACACAAATTCTAATCAATTTTAATTTTCAATAAGTTTCTACACACACAAATTTCAATCAGTGTAAGTTTTCAATCAAATTCATATTAATTCATCTAGTATATCATATTTTTTATTAGTTAATCATATATAATATTTAAAATTTTATGCACTCCTACACTTCTTTAAGAAAAATAGGAATGAAGATATTCTTAATAATTTATATAAAAAGTTAGAAGATGATGTAAATTATCATAAAAACTTAAGTTTGAATTAAATATATATGTGTATATGTGCTTAAATTAGTTTCGAAACTAAGAATACATACAAACGTAATATACGTAGACATTTGAATTTAATCTAGAATAAATGGGTATAAATAAAATTCTTTAAACTTTTATTATGATAAACATGACACGTCAACATTGAAGTCTCATTTACGATGCTTGCATTGGAGATCAAAATTTGACAAATTCATATTGGAGAGACACCATAATCCACGCATATTGAAGCTCAGTAATAATTCACCAAATAGCCTCAAAATTCGTGGATGACCCTCGTTGCATTGGAGATGCTCTGAACGTCTCAATACAGAAGGTCTAATTGAGACCCTCATTATACGTGTCATCCACGTCAGATTGACCCCCCCCCCCCCCTAAATTGACTCTTGCATTGAAGGAGAATTTTAAGTTTTCAAAGGATTAATCTTATGTGTCTTTTGATATTTTCAAAAGAGAAACTTGTATTGGAGATACTCTTACAAAGTCAGACTTTTTTTCTTCAGTCAAAGGATTGTGCAGCAGTTAAAAAATTCAAAAGTTATCCAATATTTAAATAATATGGTGTGCTTAATTTTATTTTTAGAGTTCCCATAGACCATATACAATGGTAAAACACTTTGTAATCGTTCTCGTGGTTTCACTTTATTAAAGATTCAATCTCTCTCTTCCACCTCATCAACTGAAACCATAAAGAAATCACTTCATTTTTCTTTCCACAATGGTTAAAACCACTTTGCAACCACCCCATGGACCGATCTTCTTAATCATACTCATTAATATTTTCTTCAATATTTAATTTAAGAAGTTTACTTACCAAAATAAATTAAAATGTGGAATTTAATAATACACTTTGTAATTTTTAATTGAATTTCCATTTCTAAATTTAATATTTAAATTAATTTTAATTTTAAAAAATTATTTTATGAATTAGAATTAAAAAGAAACTTATTTTCTTTTGTCTTTTAAATTTCGTTTTCTTAATTTTGTTTTAAAATTTTCCTTTTAATTTCGTTTTTTATTATTTAGTTTTTGGTTTCGCTTTCAAATTTAATAGTACAATTTCATTTTTAAATTTTAAATTTAATTTTGTTTTCTAAAATTATTATTTCAATAAAAATAATAGCAATTAGGGCACAAACTGGGAATTGGAGCGAAAAACGGGAATAGGAAGTATTGCATGTTTGTCAGCTTTTCAAGTGGGCAGCCATTGGAATTTGAACTGGGCCAGTTCCAATTATGGGCATCCAGGAGGTGGTTCCAATTTTTCAGAACCACTTTAAAAATCTCCTTATAGGATTTTGTGGTTCCACTTTGGTTTCAAAGTGGAATCTGTAACACCCCAAATCCACGACCTACCAGCTCAACACAAGTATCGGGTCGGATCTGGGCGCGCTACCGAGAATCCCACGGGATGGATTACTCAAAAGCAGTAACGAGCAAATAAAGTTTATGCGGAAGCAAATTTAGAAAATTCATAACCTAACTTACTGTTACAGTGAAAGTATTAGTACAAGTGTTAAACAAGAGTTTCAACTAAGACAAAAGTTCTAAAGGATCTGGTAAGGATCAGTTCACGTTATTATAACTATTTTAAAATCCAAAAAAAAGATTCTAATGGTCCATCCAGGATCCTTCCGCAAAAGAAGTAAAGACACCAGTGCACTTCTCTCTTATGGTTCATTTACACTTGAGAGGGTTCATTAAACTAGGGTAAACTCTTTGCTTAGTGAGGTTCCATCTCCAGTATTTACCAAGTTGAGTTTTAGTGGTCACAGAAAATAAATAGCCACATAAGTCCTAGCACACAGTAAAAGGATATGGGTGGTTAATGCTAAGTTGTTGTCAAGTGCCTATATGGAAGCTCTGACTAACATACAAAGCATAACCTTTTCAGTAGTGCCTGGAGGCTATTAATCAAGAATTCAATCTCACCAACCACGCCCAATCAGATGTTCAATTACGAGCTCGTATCAGAACCAAATGGCTATGCTAGTATACTAGAAACTACACGTGTAGCCGGTCTAATCAGACGGTCCGGTCTATACCGTTCCCCGCCGACTTCGACTGAACTACAATCGCGTTGAGGACACCAAAAAGTACAGAAAAGCAATCAGGTAGCAGATAAATCAAGTTTGACACGGCAAGATAAAGTACAAGCCGGTCATTCACATAAAATATCAAAGCAGTTCATGCACTCGGTTTCACAATAATTGAGCATAATATAAGTATATACTTACATATTTAAGTTTAGCAGGCATAACCCTCTCTAGTGGAGTTCGAGTACTCACGGTTCGAGTAAAGGGTTCAAGTAGAGAGGTTTGAGTGTATGGTTCAAGTACAGGGGGTTCGAGCAGCTGGGTTTAAGTGCAGGGGGTTCGAGTAGATGGGTTCGAGTACAGGGCGTTTGGGTAGATGGGTGGTTCGAGTGTGGGGGGTTCGAGTAGATGGGTTCGAGTGCGGGGTTTCGAGTAGATGGGTTCGAGTACAGGGGGTTTGTGTAGAGTATTCGAGTGGAGAGTGGTACTGCTTTCAAGTGGTACTGGTTCGAGAGGTGAAGGTTCCAGTGGTGGGTTCGAATGGTGCTGGTTTGAGAGGTACATATTCAAGTGGTGAGGCACGAGAGGTACTGGTTCAAGAGGTGAAAGTTCCCGTGGAGGGTTCGAGAGGTACTGGTTCGAGAGGTACTCTCCGGTTCAACAGGTGAAGGTTCCAGTGGAAGGTTTGAGAGGTGAAGGTTCCAGTGGAGGGTTTGAGAGGTGAAGGTTCCAGTGGAGGGTTGAAGAGGTGAGAGTTCGAGTGGAGGGTTCAAGCGGTACTGGTTCGAGAGGTGAAAGTTCCAGTGGAGGGTTCTAGAGGTGAGAGTTCGAGTGGAGGGTTCGAGTGGTACTGGTTCGAGAGGTACAGGTTCAACAGGTGAAAGTTCCAGTGGAGGGTTCAAGAGGTGAGAGTTTGAGTGAAGGGTTCGAGTGGTACTGGTTCGAGAGGTGAAAGTTCCAGTGAAGAGAGATGAGAGTTCGAGTGGAGGGTTTGAGTGGTATTGGTTCGAGAGGTGAAGGTTCCAGTGGAGGGTTCGAGAGGTGAAGGTTCCAGTGGAGGGTTCGGGAGGTGAAGGTTCCAGTGGAGGGTTCGGGAGGTGAAGGTTCCAGTGGAGGGTTCGAGAGGTGAAGGTTCCAACGGAGGGTTCAAGAGGTGAAAGTTCCAGCGGAGGGTTCGAGAGGTACTCTTTGGTGGCATCATGTATATATATAATCATTTTAATTCAATTTGTGTTAAGGCAATGCAAACACTCACCTCAGTTAGATGTGGTTTTGTGGTTGGAACTTGGCGCAACCTCTGTTCTTACGCTACCACCGCTCATTCACTGTTCTTATTTTGGTAAGAAAATGGTTTAAGGCTGTAAGTTTGGGGAGACGGTGATTGCTATATATACTAGATGTTGGCATGATGGGAGACATAGATGTACTGACACCTGATACCAAAATTTTATCCATTTACCTTCATTTGGATAAGGTTCATGTCCACTTGCCCAAATTTCACTTCGGATAAGTTTTCACGTCCACTTGCTCGAATTTCTTTTTTTTCTTCCTATAGGGTTTTGAGTAATAACTGAAAATAGTCGAGGGAAGTAGATAACAGATTGAATTTTTTGGTTAAAACCTAGCTATTACATTCACACTGACTTCATTACGGTCGGGGTTTTCACAGAATCGCTCTGGAACCTCCAATGTACATGCTCTTAAATTTTATATTTTCTTGAGAAAAACTTGTGTGAGACCGTCTCACCATATCAAATGGTGAGACCGGGGACCAAACTGCAATAAATAGCAAGGGAGCTAAAAAAGGGACCAAATTGCAAACAATAGAAAATAAGGCTAAAAACTGGGTTAAAAACCGGGTTATAAAAAAAATGGGCCAACCCAATTTTTTCTCTCATCCCAAATAAATGCCAGATCTCTTTCCTCCCAAAAATTAAGGAATTTCATTCCTCTTCAAACTCATCCCGAATTCAAGCTACTATACATTGGATTCAAGCTCTGAAATTTCCGATCAAAGCTCTGTAAATTTCCTGTTCAGTTTTGCGATCAAGCTCCGAGATAAAGATATGCAAAATTTTGAAAATCGGATGAAATTGGATTTTTCGATTGAATTTTGCGATGGAAAGATAAGAACATCATATTTCAAAGCTTCTAAGATCTCCGAAGGTGAAATAATCGAGGTAATATGAAATTTACGTTTGAAAATCTGAGTTTTATGGTTCAAATCTCAATTATATGAAATCTACGATCTAAGATCTTAGTTTTATGGTTTAAATCTTAGTTTTAATGGTTGAATTCTACGATCTAAGGTGTTTATGTTGTAAACTATGGAAAACGAAGCAATTCAAGGCAATGAATTTTTTTTTTGTATGAGAAAGAAGGCAATTAATATATTCAAGCTGAAAATTCAACAAGTTTACATCTAGTTTTGGTTTTGATTTCGTCTATACAGTTAAACGCATGAAGATATTGCATGAATATATGATGTAACGATTTATATTGTGGAATTGTTTTTTACCAGATCTGTAATTCAGTTATATGCATGATGTGAAGAAAATGGAGGTATTTTAAAATTTGCTGAAACGTATGAAGTAATGTGATGAACACTGGAGATAACTACATGAACACATGAAGTAACATGATATTATTCTTCTGGATAATTCCTCAATGTCTGAAATTTGGATACATGAAATATTTTGAGGAAATTTAGGTAATTTTGAATTTGCTGAAACGTGTGAAGTAATATGATGAACACTAGATGTAACAGCATGAACACATGAACTAACATGATATTATTCTTCTGGATAATCCTCAAGGTCAGAAATTTGGCTATATAATGTTTTTTGAGAAAATTTAGGAGTTTTCCTATTTTGTTGAAACGTATGAAGTAATATGATGAACATTTGATGTAACTGCTTGAACACATGAAGTAATATGATATTATTCTTCTGGATAGTTCCTCAAGCTCTCAAATATGGCTATATGAAATTTTTTGAGGAAATTTAAGTGTTTTTTAATTTACTGAAATGTATGAAGCAATATGATGAACACTGGATGTAAATGCATGAGCACATGAAGTAACGTGATATTACTATGATGGATAGTTCGTCAAGGTATGAAATTTGCTGCATGCAATTTTTTGAGGAAATTTAGGTGTTTTTAAATTTGCTGAAACATATGAAGTAATATGATGAACACTGGATGTAACTGCATGAACGCATGAAGTAACGTGATATTATTCTTCTAGATAATTCCTCAAGATCTAAAATCTAGCTATATGCAATTATTTGAGGAAATTTAGGTGTTTCTTAATTTGCTGAGACAAATGAAGTAATATGATGAACACTGGATGTAACTGCATGAACACATGAAGTAATGTGATATTATTAAGATGGATAATTCCCCAATGTCTGAAATTTGGTTGTATACAATTTTTGAGGAAATTTAGGTATTTTTTAAATTTGCTTAAATGTATGAAGTGATATGATGAACACTGGATGTACCTGCATGAACACATGAAGTAACGTGATATTATTCTTCTGGATAACTCCTCAGGGTTTGAAATTTGGCTATATGCAATTTGTTGAGGAAATTTAGGTGACTTTTAATTTGCTGAAACGTATAAAGTAATATGATGAACACTAGATGTAACTGCATGAACACATGAAGTATGTGATATTATTATGATGAATGATTCGTCAATGTCTGGAATTTGGCTATATGCATTTTGTTGGGAAAATTTAAGTGTTTTTAAATTTTCTGGAACGTATAAAGTAACATATATAATAAATGATGTATATGCATTAACACATGAAGTAAAATTATTGAACTTTATTAGATGATTCGTCAATATCTAGAATTCAATTGTATCCATTGTGTTTAATAAATTTTAATGTCCGTAACCCAAGTAATATGTTAAATACACGATGTAACTCAATAAATATATGATGTATTGTGATGCCGGAGGTCTGAAATATGATTAGTTGAATTTTTTTAAAAACAAATTGGCATTGTAAAATTTCTTAAAAGTATGGAATAATATATTAGATACAAGATCTTACCTCATAAACACATGAAGTAAATAAGTAAAGTGTATAAAATTGCTATATAAAAATGGCTTATGCATTATATTGAGAAAATTTACGTGTTTTTAAATTTTTAGAACGTATAAAGTAACATATTAAATAAATGATGTAACCGCACTAACACATGAAATAAATTATCTAACTTTGTAAGATGATTCATCAATATCTAGAATTCAATTACATGCATTATGTTAGAATATTTTATGTTTTAATATTTACCGTAGCCAAAAAGTAATATGTTAAATACACGGGTTAACTCAATAAATATATGATTTATTGTGACGTTGAAGGTATAAAATTCGATTAGTTGGATTTTTTTTCAAAATATTTTGGTATTGTACCTCGATGCACATATTTATCAATGACTAAATAACTGTTTAGGATAGCCGAACTGCATTGTAAATTACATGAACTAATTAAAAAATAGTTGATGTAATGAGTTACTGAAAGGATACATATTTGCAGAACCATATTTGGACGCCAATTTGAGTGACCTATAAGTATTCTTGTCTCAAAAACTACAAAGGAACGTGAAAATTCAAGCAGTCTAGCAGAATCTCTCATCACTAAACCGCCAACAATCCAAGATCCATCTCCCACAAAGACAAAAGGAAGAAGCATAAGAATTAAAGGAAGAACCATAAGAATTGAAGGATGCAAGCAAAAAATCCTCTCGCTTCTCTCCTCCCTGCTACTATTCATCATCCCTACCGTTACATACTAACGGCTAAATCACAGATCCCTCACCGGAACCCTCACTCACGCAACCACCTTTTAACCTTGTCGAGTTTACAAGGTTCCGCTTTGGCGGCTACCACCGTCAAAAGCTTTTCCCAAGCACTCCAAACTCGAAACCCTCCAATCTCTACAAATCTCCCTTCCACTCAAAATCTGAAACCAATTCTTCAATACAAGGGAGAATCGACTGTGCTCTTCTCTTCTGAGCAAGTATCGGAGCTATCCACTCACTACGCAAATGCTCTAATTGGAAATTTTCCAAGAGGAAGGCCAACAATGGATAAGCTAGAAACTGATTTCAAGACTGTGGGTTTCAGCGGAAGCTACCAACTGGGAGCAATTGATTTCAAAAACATCCTAATCAGGTTCCAAGTGAAGGAAGACTTCCAACGCTGCAGGATCAAGGGAGTTTGGTTGCTTAGTGACACCACCATGAGGATCCTCAAATGGATGCCAAACTTCAAACCAAATGCAGAATCTTCGATTGTCCCGGCCTGGGTCACCATCAGACAAGTGCCTCTCTACTACTACAATGTCCCGACCAAAGAAGCAATTGGATACCAGATTGGAAAATTCATCAAGATGGATCAACCAACATAAAGGCTAACAAGGCCATCTGCCCTCAAGATTTGTGTGGAAATTGACCTCCAATCCCAACTGTTGAGCCATATCAGGTTAGGCACTTCCCTAGAAAATGAAAAGTATGCCATAGAATATGAGGATTTACCTATGTACTGTTGTGGCTGTGAGAAGATTGGTCATCATGTGGATATGTGTAGAATAGTTAACCCTGAACTGAGAATTCCAAAATCTACCACCACACTGAATAGAATCCCTAAACAGATATCTACTAAACAGACTAATGGGAACGAACCCCCGCAATCAAATGCAACAGAGAAACCAAAGCCTAGAAACAAGCACATCAAAGAGCTAATAACACTTGCCCATACTGCTGTTCTGGCTAAATGGCTGCCAGTACACAAAAACAATAATCCACACACTTCAGGGATACCAATAAGCCAGAAACAAAGAGAAGCTCAACACAAACCTCCACAAGAAACACCAGATAAAATTGAAAGCCCTCATATAGACATTGAGACACCACAACTGGAAATCCAAGGGGAAGAAATTACCAACCAAGAGTCTTTACATACTCACAATGCTGGGGAGAAGCAACAGGATGTGACCCCACAACCTCAAAATGTTGTCTTCAAAACAACAACAATGAGGCTGAACTACAAAAAGGGGAAACCCAAGAATTAATTGATCTTACAGAAGAAGCAGGCAAACACAAGGAATATGCCAAAGATGACCTATCAGGTATCATCCCAAACTCTCCTTCAAATGAATGAGGTACTGATAATTTTCACTCACCATCCTGCAGATCTAGCCCCAAAAGCTCAAACAGGTTCCAGCTACTGTGAGAAGAACTTCAGTCTGACACAGTAGACTGTAGCTCAAGTACTAAAGAGCTTCGGCTGGATCATGTAAGTACCCAAAAATTCTCTAGTATGTTGGCTGGTAGAACATCCAGGAAGAGGACATTCTTTAACAGGTTAAATAGGATGAATTTAAGGTCTAATTCAAAAGGCAACTCTGGAAAGTCTAAATGATAGATACACACCTTAATATTAGAGCCCTTGTCTGGAACCTTAGAGGAATCGGAACATCCCTGGATAGGTTAAAAAGAATAATTAGGACTCATAATATGTAGTTACTTTGTATATTTGAACCTGAGCATCATTATCAGCAATGTGACACATACATGATTAAATTAAATTTTTAGTGTCACTATAGCTCAGATAGAAATAACATTTGGCTAATGTGGAACTCGTGTTGTAATGTTAACATCTTATCTGAGACTCATCAATATACAAAAACTTCCATTTCTTCACCCCTGCTTAGTGCTGAAATGTGTGCATATTTTATTCATGCGTCAACCTTAAGAATAGACAGGAAAAAATATGGCAGCAGATCACCTCACATTTAGACAGCAATAAAATTCTAATTGGTGATTTTAATGCCATAAATTCCATAACAAAATATAAGGGTCCCAATAAGCCTAATGTAAAAAGCATTAGGGACTTCTCTAATTTCATAGTAAGCCAAAAACTAACACATCTTTATACAGTGGGAAATACCTTCACTTGGTCAAACAAGAGAAGACCTCCTACATTAGAAAGACTTGACATGGCTATAATTGATCATGACTGGAATGAGAAATTTCCAAACAGCTCACTGCACACACTCAACAAACACATATCTAATCACTGCCCATTACTACTAACCATAGGGAGTAAAACTGCTTCATCACCTAAGCCATTTAGATTCCTAGATGCTTGGATAAATAGGCCTCAATTGAAACAAATCATTGAAACTAACTGGTCACAAACCATAGAAGAAACTGGCATGCTAAAATTCTTTCTGAAATTAAAAAGACTGAAGCAGGTTTTAAAAACATGGAATAAGGAAGTTTTTGGTAGCATAAATGATAATGTTAAAAAGGCTGAAGAGGAACTCAGAATACAGGAAATTAACTATGAGACAACAAATTTAGAATCTGACCTCATTGAGCTTAATCATAAAAATGCACTGCTATTGAGAGCGCTAACTGAGGAAAAAATGTTTTGGAAACAGAAAGCTAACATAAAATGGCTTAAAGAAGGAGATGAAAATACTAAGTATTTTCACTCAACTGTAAATCAGAGAAGACAGAAACAAAACATCTCAAAGATAAAAAAAAACTCAGAAGGAGTATGGACAGACAGTCCATTGGAGATTGAAAAATAAGCAATTCAGTTTTACCAAAACCTACTGACTGATGACTCTAACCCTAGAGATGACAAATTCCAAGGCCACTTTTTAAGCCAAATCCCTCATATCCTTGACAGTAGTGACAATTCACATATGCTCAGAAAGCCAACTTTGGATGAAATCAGGGAAATAGTTAACTCCTTGAATCAGAATGGAGCACCTGGACCTGATGGATTCTCAGCCAACTTTTTTAGAACTTTCTAGGACATAATAGGGCCTGATCTACTATCAGCAGCCTCTGATTTCATGTCAGGCACAAAAATTCTGGCTGGAATTTCAATTACCTGGATATGCCTGATACCAAAAAAAAGATATCCCTATATCCTTTGCGGATTTCAGACCCATATCACTTTCTAACTTCACTAACAAAATTTTCTCTAACCTTTTAGTTCAGATAATAACTGATATCTTGCCAAAACTGATCTCACAAAATCAATCAGCCTTCCTAAAAGGCAGAGAAATAGCTGACAATGTCATCTATGTCAAAGAAATGGCAAGATACATAAATAATAAACAAGGAGCCCCAAACTGCATCCTAAAATTCGATCTAACAAAGACTGTTGATAGGGTTAAATGGTCTTTTCTTAGTAAAATTTTGAGGAAATTTGGATTTCAGGACCAATTTTGTCAATTTGATCCTAAATAACTTATCTCGTGCATGGTTCTCTATTATTATCAATTCCAAACCTGCAGGTTTTTTCCAAACTTCAATGGGAATCAAACAGGGAGACCATTTATCCCCCTTACTATTTAATATTTTTTCAGAATCCTTCTTTAGAAGCTTGGCCTTTTGTTTCCATAATAAGAAGAACAATTTGTTTAAAAATCCTGCACATAAAAACACTGTCTCACACCTATGCTATGCTGATGACACAATCATCTTCTTCCAGGCCACTAAGACTTCCATAAAAAGAATCAAAGCATTCTTACATGTTTTTGAGGAATGCAGTGGCCAGCAGATAAACTATCGAAAAACCAATTTTTTCATAAGTAAACATACCTCTTTAACACATCTAAGAGTGATCATAAATTCATTAGGAATGTCCAGAGGTGTTTTTCCAAGTACATATCTAGGGTGCCCTATCTACACTGGCATTACAAAAGAGATACATTTTCAGCCTCTAATGGAAAAATATGAGATAAAACTGAAATATTGGAAAAACAAATGGCTTAGTACTGCTGGAAGACTCACACTCATAAAATCTGTCATTTTTGCTCTCCCACAACATCTATGGGCTGTCATGTCCCCAACAAAATTAGTAATAAAGAAACTAAACAGGAAAATCTCCAATTTCTTCTAGGGAGAACATGAATATGGTCCTAAAAAAGTGTGGAGAAGCATTACAAAGATGAGTTATCCAGTAAACCAAAATGGTATTGGGATTAGAGACATTAAAGGCATAATCCGGACTTTCTCCCTTAAATTGTGGTGGAAACTACAAAAAGGAGAGACACTATGGGCTAAATTCTTATGGTCCATCCCTGAATATCAAAGAAAATCCCAAATCTAGAAAAGGATTTAGAAAATAAACTAGCTAGCTGAAAGCCAAACAAGGATAATACATGGCAATGGTTTAACAAATCTTTTCACTGCAAACTGGACTGGTTTGGGATCACTGCAAGACTATGTAGACCCATCTATATATACAGTTCCACCCTACACTACAATCCAACATTTTCTAAACATGAAGTCAAGCTTCCTAGATGCTTTTAATAGATTACCTAATCACATCTTCCACATGATGATGGAGCTGCAGGTACATCCATTCAGACATAACAGATTAATATGGAAGCCATCAAACAATGGAGAGTTCAGTTTCAAGTCTACATACAAGACAGTTGCCTCACAAAAATCATAAATTAGAATTATGAAGAAATTATGGTTATCAAAACTGCCAAAGAAATTTTCTATGTTTATGTGGAAACTTTTAAATGCAATTTTACCTTTTGATGACATACTCATTTTCAGCAATTTTTCACTCGCATCTAAATGCCCATTTTGCAACAACACTGACACACTTAGCCACTGCTTCAATGATTGTTCTCTAGCCATAGACCTGTGGATATTTTTTGACCAGATGATAGGACTGAGGCACCAACATTTCAACTCCATCTTTGACAGGCTTTCACATTACTAGTCTTATAATGGAGAGACAAAAATACACTCCACATTAATCCCCATCTTCCCCTCTCTCATCTGTTGGCAAATCTGGAAAGCTAGAAACAGTTTCATTTTTGAAAATATTAGGCCAAATAGGGGGAAATGATCTATAACATCAAAAGAGACATGTTCCTCATCTTCTATACCAATCCCAGAGGTTAGTACAGAGATAAATGATCATCACTGGGTTCAAATTGGTCTAATCCCACCCATGAAAAAACCAACAGTACCCAAAATTAAATGCATCACATGGTCTAAACTAAAACTGGAATACAAAATTAATTTTGATGCATCATGGAAGCAGGGGGTAGACTGTGGTATTAGGATAGTTATCAATAATAAATGTGGATCTTTTATTAAGGCATGCCATAAATTAGTTAGAGCAAAAACTAGTTTCCAAGCTGAACTCCTAAGTCTAAAAGAAGGACTGATTTTTGCAACTGATCTTGGCCTAAATGCTTTTTCCCTTGAAACGGATTGTGCCAATATTCTAGAAGTAATGAGAGACCCCACCAAAGCCCCATGGGAACTGTATCATTTAGCATCTGAAATTAAACATGATGGGGGACATCATAATTACACACACTCTAAGAGAAGGAAATATGGTTGCTGATAGATTAAGTAAACTAGGAAGGAATAAGGAACCTAAAGTTCTGAATTACCATGACCTTGATCAGAAAACCAAGGGACTTCTAGCTCTTGACAAACAACAGATACCTGCCATTAGAATTTTGAATGGATACTGCTGATTTTAAAATGAAAATGCATGTTGGAACCATCAAGCAATTGAGCCTCGAGCCCTCTAGCACTCAAGCTCTCGAGCCCTTGAACCCTCGAGCTATCGAGCCCTCGAGCCATCGAGCTCTCGAGCCCTTGAGACCTCGGCCATCAAGCCATCGAGCATCAAGTCCTTGAGCCTACAAACCATCAAGCACTTGATCCTTGACCACTAGAACCGCGAGCACTCGAATCAAGTGGCGGCGGTAAAGAGAAGGAGACACAAGATGGAGCACTAGTGGAATCCAGGTCTACTGCACACCAGGGTGTATTTTCTGCACACTAGAACTTGAACCATAAGGCCTCGAGGATCGAACCATCAGGCCCTCGAACCTCCAGGCTCGAGGATAGCCGAGCACTCAAACCAGGTTTTGATCCTCCAGACTCGAGCACTCGAAACTCTAAACAGTCGATCACTCGAACCTCCAGACTCGAGCAATTGACAGTCGAGCACTCGAACCTCCAGACTCGAGCACTCTATCCTCAAGCACTCGAACCGGGCGACAAAGAAGATGACGAGACACAAGATACAAACAGGATTTCCAACACTCAAACCGTTTTTACTTAGAGCCTTTTTGGAGATCTGGCCATTTACCCATGTTAACATGAGGGGTGGGTACATGGAAAATGGAATCATCTACAAAAATGCCCTAAATAGACTTCCGGTTAGAAATTTTGACAAATGCATTTTATCTTTTGGTACAAAGTCTTCAAAATTATTTGAAGCAAAGTTTTGTAAAAGAATCGTTTACCGTTTTTAGGTTTGGGGAACCTAATATCTATCCCTCCCATTGATATGGGTTCATTTAAAAAAACAAAAAAAGGATGGAAGCAAAGAAAAAAACCAAAGATAAATGAGTTTGGAACAAAGACACCAAAACAACAAGTCTAGACCTATGAGATTCAATTTGACATTGTGTTTATATTATTATTTTGTACCTTTAACTTAAATTCTGAGACTAATCATTTAAATTGCGCTTCATATGCTTTGAACATCTGAACTAACTAATGAAAATTAATTAAATAAAAATTATATTCAAACTAATATAAACCAAGCAAGTAGTGTTTGAAAATAATGACTCAAATGAATAAAGTAAGTGAAAATACACGTGAACTAATGTTTGGATAAGTAAATTAAAATATGAGGACCAAAAAGTAAACCATAACACATGACTAGAAGTTTTCTGATGTTTTAACTAAATAAATAATCAAACAAAAAACCTAAATAACCGAACTATATACCTAAATAACACATTGCTATAAAAAGAACGATACATGAAGTAACAATCAGAAAAAATAGTAAATTTGGCAAAGCAAAATTTAAACACCTCAAAAATCATTGCTAGACAAAATTTAAACTTTAATAACAAACTAAAGATAGATACAATGGAACTAAAAAGATAAACTTCAGAACTGAGTTAATAAAAAAATTACAAGTTTTAATCGAGTTACGACCAAACAAATTCAACAACCTAGCAAATTATATCCAGAATCATACAAAAAAAATCATTCATCATTCAAATACAACAAAACTAATTATTCAAATCACACTACAAACTCAATATATACAAGTTCTCTCAAACATCTTGAAGTCCTTATTTGTGGGGTTGTACAATCGTGGATGCTCCTTCTAGTCCATCCAATTCACCTTCAGTAAAAAAGTTAAAAGTCGGAATAGGTTTGTTCTGTGCCCTTCTCCAATTGTTGACACATTCATCAACCATAGCACATACATTTTCATTCCAAAACTCTTGTGAATTTTTGAAGTCATCCGGGTGAATTTGGGTTTGCTCAGTAACACCTTCACTTGGTTGCAAGTTGCGCAATCCATCAGCAGTAACATCACCCTTAACCTTCTCCAACCAATCATGCATATCAGCAGGTTCAACTACAATGCTACGCTTGACAATCATGAGAAAAAATTAATCTTAAAACATAGTTAATCTTAAAACTGACTTTTCGACATAATGCTTTTTTGAAAATGGAAGAAATATATCACTTTTCATCTTGAAAAGTTGTTTCATACTCTCCTTGTTCAGTCGTCAAATACCTGACTAATGATCAGTTTACGCATAACCAGCACATGTTCATGTGCATTAAGCAAAATACCAACATAATAATATAAATATAAGAAGAATTATAATTACAAAATCTAACCAGAATGTTTTTCACATGCTTAAACATGGATTATTCATCACGGACACAACAACTATATAATATAACAAATAAACATGTGAAATACCAAAACTAATAATACAAAAAGATGAACAAATTATACTAAAAATTACTAATTTGAATTATATTGCCCTCAGCAACGACATTGCCCTTATCAATTTATATTTTTAAAAGAGATAAACTAATGAATTAAATAGTCAAAATAATAGTATAAACATAAGAATAAGTTATAATCATAAAATCTAACTAGGTTCCTTTAAAAAATGTTGAACTTTGGGGGGATTTGCTGGGGCGGATGGACTCACCTTCTACTTCCATGGAAAGAAGGGCAGAAACTTCTGCTAAGTATCCAATTCCAACCTACACATCATTGCTCACTTCATTGGAAAGAAGAATGACAACTTAACAAGAGACTTGGGTTGAGTGAGATTCTCGTAGATGTTGGTTGAGTAAAACAACTGATACAACAAAATTGGAAAAAATATAACATAAAGTCTCCATGTTTACTGGTCCTAATATATCAGATACGTTGAGAAACTCTAGCATCCCGCATTTAACATTTATAATAAGGACAATAAGCTAGTGCCAAATCAGTGACAAGTAATGCCAACTTACTTGGGTCCGGAAATCCTGTGAGTTGTATTTGCTAAGTCATTTCTGTATTCAGAAAATCTAAATCTTTGTGAATGTATAGATGGTACAGATTCGGTGAACATAATCTATATATGTACAATATAAATCAATATCAATCAAGATACTAGGAGATACTATAGAATCAATCAAATACCGTGATTGATTCTGTTTAGGATTAACTCCATATTATATCATGTACATTAAAAACAAAGAAATTATATAAGTAAATAAAAGATAAAATGAGAAGTACAAACACAATATTGATTTCCAAATTATGAAATTGAAACTTTTATCAGTGGAGTGATGATTGTGCTATATATGCTTGGTAACTAAATATGACATACCAAAACAAGAATTAACATATCTTTGATATATATTGATATCTAGTATTTACCTTTTGTAAAGTGGGCCAATAACATTATATATTTAGAAGAAGGTGAACTTTCTGGACACTGAGTGTGCCAAATCCATTACCATTCAGGAAGGAAACTATTTGATCAATGAATTCACTGTTAAGAATCTATGCATTCCTCGAGAAACCAAATTTAAATCCACGATTGAAGCTACACAAAATCAAGCAGTGAACACATAAATAACAGTAAGTAGAAAGTTTCGGCACTTGATTCACAAGTTTTATCAGCCTTTGAACCAAATCACTAACCTCCAAACCTTCATCCACGATAAAAATTCAGTATCTCTCTAAATTACTCCCAATTTGACGTCGTAAACCTATGTCGTATTAAGAAACTAGCCAAATCTCCGGTTGAAAATCAACTATTTTAGTGAGAAATCGCAGCGAAATCGACGGTTGAAAAGTACAACATTTGCTCTGAAAAGAGAGAAAATGGCGATGAAAAGGAAAATATGAAAAGAATCAAATGTATGAATTTAATTTATATCACTCTCACTATTTACTACTAAGACCCTCCGTTTCTTTTTCTTTGCACACAAGACCCGCTTCCTTGTGAATACAACCACAATAGAACCATAACATAACCTGAACTAAACACATAAACAGCCTAACTGAACACATAAACAACCTAAATACTCCATTATACACAGTTTCATACCAAAAACCACAGCATAAAAACAATAAAACAGAGCAGCAACTAAAAGTTCAGCAAACAAATCAACATCAACAGAAAAAATAGAGCATCATCAATAAGAACGAAGAACACATCAAATCAATCAACAGTAAAACATAAAAATCAAAGAAAAACAACACAAAACCCTAACAATGCAAAAATTAACAAAAAAGAAGAAGAAGAAAATCACCTTTTGATTCAACAGCGGATGAGGTAGGAACACTGTCATCAATATTCAAGTCATCTTTACCAGCAATACCTTCCTTTGATTTCATCATATCTACAAAATAGAGAAACACAAATTGAAAACACACATTATAAGGCCAAAATAACACATACACAGCCAGATTTACGAAGATAAACAGCGGAATCAACAAGAAAACAGCCGGAAACTTGAAGAAAGCAAAAAGGCTCAAATCTTACCTTTATCAGACCACAAAATCCAAAAAAATGAGAATATCTTACCTCTATCAGACCGAAAAAGACACTCCGATGCAATGTGGGCTTCAAAATCGCGATTTTAAACTGAAATCAAGCAGTTGAAATTGGATTTGACATAGAGAGTTTGGAGAGGGTTTTTGACGATTTTGATTTTCTGATTTTGTGAGCAAGAGAATATGAAAGAAAACTGAATAATTCTTAAATTATATATCTTACATACTATTGTCTTTAAATCCCTAAAACTATTTAATTTTCTTAGAGACCCCTGGTCTCACCATAAACATGGGTGAGACGGTCTCACCCAAGTCTTTGTATATTTTCTTTATGTAGTATTTGTTGTCCGGCAAGTCTTTGGAAAGACCGTCTTTCCATAGGCTAATGGAAAGATGGGGTTTTATTGGAGTTATATAAAGGTAAAAGGTCTTAGTTGCAATATTAAAAATTTATTATACAACGTGTAGTAGTTGTAAAGTTTATAACTCGGTTCATGCAACCCAAAATTTTTATCTTCATTTCTTTTAATTCACTTTAAACCTAGTCTTTCCATGGCTTATGGAAAGACCGTCTTTTAAGAGACGGACTCTTGTTGTCCTTAAAAAATAGCTAAAACTTAAAAATACGTTGAATTTTTTTTTTTTAAAGTCCCCTTAAAAGGCACATTTTCTTTATGTGTTTGCTTTCCTCAATTTGCTCTTTTATCTCTAATCAGTAATCAATCATCTCTTTAACAGTTAAGGGTGCAATCTTCAATATCCTTAAAGCTGGTACTACGCCGTTTAATAAGTGCTTAGCAAAATCGTCAATGACCCGCCACTATAAAAATTTAGTAAATCTTGGGAAAAATCGGTTTTTCATAAATATTGGAAAGACGGGATTAAATTATAAGTGTAAAAAGGTAAAATATTTTTCTTGCAATCTTAAAAATTTATTAACAATATTTAGTAGTTATAGGTTTATGATCCGATTAATGTAATTCAAAAATTTTTATCTTAATTTCTTCTAATATACGATTTAAATTTTGATATTTTCATAACTTATGGAAAGTCAAAAGACTATTCTAAAATCCAACCAAACAAAAGGCAAACGTTTCCCTCTAATTTCCAACACATTTCTCAAAATTCAAATTTAGGCTCTGGAAAAGTGCGCAAGAGAAACGAGGAAGAGTTCGACCAAAAAGAAGCCCTCGGCGGCGGATCTTCTCACTTCGCCGGCGCTTGCCTGTACAGAATAAATTATCAGCCACTTGTAGACTTCAATTAGTTGGGAAGGTTTCAGTTAGATTAGCGGTTAGATAGAGCAATTAGAGATCAGTTCTCCTTTCTGATTCACAGCTTATGCGTGTGTAATCTGTATATATAATATATTGTACATCTTGAGTTGGTTGAGTTCAATACCATTGGAAAATTTCCAAAATCTCCCTTCCATGGTTACAAATTTCTTTCTGTTTTTCAAGCTTGTGTACACTGCCACCGCCGCCAAGCACGTAAGCCCTAACAAATCTGGTACCGAGTCACCGACGGATCTAGAATTCGATTTCCATAAGCTGACGTCACTTTCTACTGCGAGCAAGAAGAAGAAGGTCGGATCTCAAGGACTTAACATCGTCGCAATTGGATTCGATCAAATGCCAGCTGGAGCGATCGCACTTGGAGATCATGAAGGAGGTTGATGCTTCCTGTAAAGTCCAAAATGTTTTAATTGCAATTTGTGACTATGTTGTAACATCAAACAATGATTCATGATGGAAGAAGGACATTGTGAAAGTATGAATCCGAGAAGAATGAATCTCATCCAATAGGAGTTGATCTGCCGATTATTTCATCTCCCATATTTGTGGGATTGGATTAAGATCTGAAGAGTTGGAAGAAGGAAGGAGTTCGGTTATGGAAAAGGATTGGGACGAGATATTCTGAATTTCTTACTTCAAGGGATTAGATTGACTAAATCCTATGTTCATCAAGATTTGAATATAAAAAATATTGTGAAGATAGTGATGGATTCGCACAAGGAAACTGAGACGTGCTAAAGGGCTATATATGGTGGACATTACTAGCTAAGCTACTCGCGAGTTAAAAAGAGAGAATCTGCAATCAAAGTTTTGCCTTCAGAAAAGTGGCACAAAGCTGTTTGTTGGTGTTCCAACATGATCAATGTTGTTTGATCTCAAAGTTCAGAACAAAGCCTTAATTCCTCGGGAGGAGGAGATCTAGCGTCGACAGAGATCGAGGTCAGAGGGAATCTGATCAAGGCGGATCGGCAACTAGTGGAACTAGTAGAATTCACGAGTTAAATTAGAAATGATAAGTATTGCGTAAGATGCATCTTGTACTATCTTTCTAATTAGTGGATTCGTTCCGAACTGGGTCAGGCGCCGCAGACGTAGGTGATTTTCACCGAATTGCGTAGCCAATTTTGTGTGTCTTTACAGTTCTACCACACTGATAAACTTGATTAATTAGATGATGTTGGAACACAGTAATCACAATTGAGATAATTAGGTAAAACCAAATTTCACTTCCCAATCTCGCCTCCAAAATAGGCTCAAGGTTTGTCCGTACATATGTATTTCTTCTCCGCTCCTCATTTTGTATGATCTGTGCGATTTTTTTCGGTAACAGCTGTATTGTTTAAAACATACTTGCGGTATGATTTTTATCATGAATAATATCTGATTATTCCACAAAAGCCATGCCGCAACTACAGGGCATATGACATGTATCTAGGGTTAGCTTCTGCGTTCAACTAGTACTGAAGCATAAGATGTACAGTTCCTTTCTGCAATTGTTTAATAATGAGTTTCACATCCGACATTAAAGGTTGAAGATTATGAGGCATTGGTTGCTGGATCCATTAAGCTTTCATAATATGATACCAACAATGAGTATAAGAATGACAATTGACTATTAAATTTTCCCAAACCAGTTGATCAGTTTCTTTTCGGTTCGTTAACATACTATACAGTTAATGCAGTTGGAGAAGCGTATTAATGAAGAGTCGTATGCTGTTGTGTTTTTTATAGAATACCACGTCTGCATGAATTGAGGTTCAGAAACAGAAGTCGAATGATGAACCACGTTCTTTGATGTGTGGGATACTTGCTCCTTTGAAAGTGCTTATTATTCTTTTGGGAATTGTTCGTACATAATTTTGTTTTCCTTTGAAATTTTCTGATGTCATAACAAGAGTTTGATCAAGGTGAATTGTGAATCAGAATATATGTGCACACACTAGAGTCACAAGTTCAATTGAAAGTGTAAAAGGCTTGATGATTTAGCCTCTGTATTGATCTCAATATATAGGGTACAATGAGGTGTATAAGAGGAATGTACAACTATGATATTATCCCTAATACTAATCAGAATCAATCTAATATCAATCAACACTAATCATATCAATCAACATTAATTAGAATCAATCTAATATCAATCAAATATCTTCTATCCTTACACCCCCCTCAAGCGAAGCGTCGGATGAACCGAGACGGCAAGCTTGGATCTGAAAAACTCGAATAACGATCGAGAGAGACCCTTAGTGAAGATATCAGCAACCTGGAGCGAAGTAGGCACATGACTAACCCGAAGCTTTCCAGAGGCAACGAGTTCCCGAACAAAATGGTAGTCAATGTCAATGTGCTTCGCCCGTTTGTGAGCAACAGGGTTTTGAGCCAAAAAGATTGCACTATTGTTGTCACATAACAAAAGAGGCGCACGAGACAACGGGAAACGGAGATCACGCAGTAGATGAGTCAGCCAGACAACCTCTGCAGCAGTGTTGGCCAAGGCACGATATTCCGATTCAGAACTGGATCGTGAGACTGTAGGTTGTTTCTTGGCGCTCCAGGATACAAGGTTCCTACCAAGAAACACAGCATAACCATAGGTAGAACGCCGAGTCTCGAGACAACGTGCCCAATCAGCGTCTGAATACCCCATCACCTCAGTAGATGACACAGAACTGAAAAAGAGACCAAGATGCATAGTTTCACGAACATAACGAAGAATACGAATCACAGCAGCAAAGTGATCGTCCCGGGGATCCTGAAGAAACTGACTGACTGAATTAACTGCAAAAGTCAGGTCAGGGCGAGTGATGGTTAGGTACTGAAGAGCACCGACGAGCGAGCGGTATAAGGTGGGATTGGCAAACTTCCCACTGGTACTGCTATGAAGCTGAGACTGTGGTGTAAAAGGGGTGGAAACTGCAGCAGCATCAGTCATACCGGCTCGACGCAGGATATCCCGAGCATACTTGGCCCGACTCAAGAACAAACCAGACCGTGCCGAAGAGACCTCTAAGCCAAGGAAATAGTGAGCATGGCCCAAATCCTTGATGGAAAACTCCCGATCAGTGCGGGCAATGAACTGGCTGATGAGAGCTGGATCATTGCCTGTGAGGATAATATCATCAACGTAGAGCAGAAGGTAAAGCAAGGTGGTACCCTGGGAGTAGACAAATAATGACGTGTCAGCGGAACTACACCGAAAACCAAGAGTGCAGAGATAGGTACTGAAGCGCTGAAACCATGCTCGAGGACCCTGTTTGAGGCCATAGATGGCCTTTCGCAAGCGGCAAACATAGTCAGGACGAGTCGGATCTTTGTAGCCAACAGGTTGAGCCATGTAAACTGGCGTATCAAGAACACCATTTAGGAAGGCATTTTTAACGTCGAGTTGATGAAGAGGCCATCTGCGCATGGTAGCAATGGCAAGTACGGTGCGAACTGATGCGACCTTGATCACAGGACTGAAAGTGTGCTCAAAATTGAATCCAGGAACCTGCGAATATCCCTTAGCAACAAGGCGGGCTTTATGAGATCTACAGTGCTGTCAGGCCGGTACTTTAGACGGAATACCCACTTCGATCCAACAATATTGACACCGGGTGGACGAGGAACTAATTCCCATGTATGTTGCTGACGAAGGGCAGCCATTTCCTCATTCATGGCAGCAACCCATTGTGGATCACGAAGTGCAGCTCGATAGTCGCGAGGCTCGGTTTGGGCAAGCAAGACCGAAAGAAGACCGGTGGCAACAAAATCTGGAGGCAGATCTTTGGTTCGACGACTACCATCTTGATGACGAGTGACCATATGATGCGTGCGGGCAGACTGCAGATCATCAGAATCAGATCCAGACGATGATGAACTAGAGAACATCGGAGAGGTAGGAGACTGAGGCGGAGTATCCAATATGGTGTTCAAAACCGGTGCTGGAGGTGGGACAGTTGCCGAGCCAGGGGAGCATAGTGAACAAGGAGGAGTAGGCACAGTCTGCTCTGCTAGAGGAACCACAGACTGAACAACTGGTAAGTCAGCATCAACAAAAGCAGAAACATCTAAGGAAGAAAAAGATGATTCTGAACGATCGGCTAAAGCAAGAGGGAAACAAGTCTCATCAAACCTAGCATGGTGAGTGATGTAGACACGTCTGCTGGCTTGATCCAGGCACCGGAAACCTTTATATTGAGAGCTATAGCCGATGAAAACACAAGGGATGCTTCAGGGAGAAAGCTTGTGCTCTGCATAGGGACGGACAAAAGGATAAACTCGGCAGCCAAAAGGGTGAAAGTTGGAGTATACTGGTTTGCGATGATATAGCAGTTTATACGGAGATGCCCCATCGAGGACTGGTGTTGGCAGTCGATTGATAGTATGAACTGCTGCTCCAAAAGCATCATCCCAAAAGGATAATGGTAAATGGGAATGGAATAGCATAGTAAGCCCCATCTCAGTGACATGTCGATGTTTACGTTCAGCCCGTCCATTTTGCTGAGGTGTATGTGGACAAGAGATTTGATGATGGATTCCCTTTGTAGCAAAATGAGCCCGTAGGCGATTGTTAATAAATTCCGTTCCCCCATCGCTTTGAAAAACCTTAATGCGGGCAGAGAGTTGATTTTCTACGAATGCCTCAAACTGGAGATAGATGTCCACAAAGTCTGATTTGCGGCTGAGAGGGTAAAACCAGGTAAAGCGTGAGTGATCATCAACAAATATGGCATAATAGGCAAAACCGTTTCCAGGCAAAACAGGAGAAGATCCCCATAAGTCACAGTGGACTAAATCAAGCACATGCAAAGCTCTTTTATTATTCTCAACAAATGAAAGCCTTTGACCTTTTGCCATAACACAAGGGACGCAGGTGTGGGGAGTAGGCAACACAGAGAAAACAGATAATGCCCCAGCTTTATCTAAAAGGGAAATAATATTATGGGACACATGTCCGAGGCGGGCATGCCACAATTCAAAAGATGCCTGATTTTTATTCTGAATGAAAGTAAGCAATGCTGCCTCTCCACGATCCAGCACGTAGAGCCCATTCTCACTGCGGCCCCTTCCCACGACCGACCTGGTTACCTTGTTCTGAATAATAAAGGATTTGTCATCAAAAGTAATCAGAACACCAAGATCACGGGTTAACTTGCTAATAGACAGTAAATGTTTGGTAATATGGGGCACAACGAGCACATCAGTTAATCGCAAAAATGGTGTAAGCTTAGAATCACCATGATGTGTAATAGAAATATGAGAGCCGTTTCCAACAAGAACTTGAGAATTACCGGTATAAGGAGTGACACTGTCTAAAACAGAGGAGGAGGATGCCATATGATTTGTCGCACCTGAGTCAAGGTACCAATCAGAGGCACGAGCAGTTGGTTCAAATGAGGACTCGGCAAGCTGAGCAGATTCGACGGGACGAGGAACCAAACGATAACACGAATTGGCTGAATGGCCTGGTTTCCTGCACCACTGACAAACCAGACCTCCACCACGTCCACGATCACCACCAGAGCGTCCGCCACGTCCGCGGCCACCGAAACGGCCTCCACGAGCGGTGCGTGTGCCAGACGCGCCGCCACCACGCGCCGGCGCGTGGTCCCATGCGCGGCCACCTGCTGGACGATCGGCCGCCAGAAAAACGGCGGTTTGAACTGCAGATGGAGTCTGAACACCATTGCTGCCATCGCCTGAGAGAGTGGAGAGAAAAACTTCATGATTTTCGGCCCGGGAAACAACATCGACATAATTCGGCGTCGGCGAAAGATTCATAATAGGGGCGCTGAAATCTCTGAATTCTGGGCCGAGAGCAGTGACGAACCACAGCACCTGATCATCATTGGAAGGAGCAGCATCCATGGCGGCGAGTTGATCGAAGATAGCTTTGAATTTGAGATGCAGGTCGTGCACCGAGCCGGTGCGACGGAGAGTAAGAACTTGAACACGAAGTTTGAGAATGCTGGACTTGCTCTTGTTCTGATATACCGTGGAAACAGTATCCCATATGTGCTGGGAAGTGTCACAGCCGAGGACCTCCGCCATGGCTTCCTCGGAAAGCGACGAGAAAAGAAGACCGCAAAGCTTCTGATCTTTGTTGATCCACGATTCACGGGCAGCAACGGCAGTGTTATAGGCTGCTTTATCAGCGGGAGAAGAAGGTGGTGATGGCACGGGCGGACAAGGATGGGATCCGTCCAAAAAACGGAAGAGATTTTGTGATCGAAGAATATGGCAAACTTGGGTTTTCCAAAGCATGAAGTTCCCAGATGAGAGTTTGATGTTAAGCATGTGGATTAGGGTGTTGTATGGTAGCTTTTCATCAGAAGCAACAAGGTTGGGTTGGCCGGAAGATGACATGGTGAGGAGGAGAAGGTGACAAGGTCGGATGTGATCTTGTTTGGAAGGCGAGCAGTAGGCCAAAAAAATAAAAGTGAGCAGCAGTGCTGCAGAGGAGGAAGAACAATGCTCAAAGGAGTAAGAGCTGTGCCACGAAGAGCAGTGCGAAAAAAATTTTGGATCAATGTTCTGATACCATGAAAGTGTAAAAGGCTTGATGATTTAGCCTCTGTATTGATCTCAATATATAGGGTACAATGAGGTGTATAAGAGGAATGTACAACTATGATCTTATCCCTAATACTAATCAGAATCAATCTAATATCAATCAACACTAATCATATCAATCAACATTAATTAGAATCAATCTAATATCAATCAAATATCTTCTATCCTTACATCAATATCAGCTAATTTTGTAGGAGGTTTGATTGTTTAGTTCATGCTCAGAGTATGATTTGTTGTCCCACTTCAACAATTGGAGTTGAAAACTTGAAATGCAGACTTGAGCTGCTAGGGGTCGTCTTAGAAAAAGAAAAAATTACATGTCACTATTTGGGTTCAGCAGTTACCTATCCTTCTTTTGTTTTAGTTTTGAATGCGGGCCAGTGGTAGATGTTGATATGCGATTTCGATGACAATAAGATTTGTTTGAATCAATTTTTAAATGCCTTTGTTTTCTATTTATTTTGCATAACTCAGAGAGGGAGTACAAGAAGATGTCTTGGGACAGTCAGGAAGCAATGAAGTTAGGACCCTTGAGCACTAGTTGTCTCGTGCTTTTCCTGCCCATTTTTTGTGGATCGCTATAACACTCAATGTATTTTACTTAATTATATTATCTATTTATACCCTTTAGTATATAATATGTATTTTTAATATAATTTAATTAATTAAAATATGTTTAATTTAATATTAACTTAAATTTATTATTTACCCTACCTCCGCCACCGTGCACCTCCGCCGTGCACCTCCGCTGCTGTCGCTGCCGCCACCGTCCGCAGGTCTTCTCTTCATCTCCGGTATCCTCCTCCACCGTCGGCCTTCTTCTCTTCTTCTCCGATCTTCTTCTCCGGCCTTCTTCTCCTCTTCTTCTTCTTCGGCCCGTTCTCTTCTTCTTCGGTCTTCTTCTCTTCTTCTCTCTGTTCTCCTCTTCTTCTCCGGCCCATTCTTCTTCTTCTTCTTCTCCGGCCCATTCTTCTTCTTCTTCTCCGGCTCGTTCTTTTCTTCTCCGGTCTTCTTCTGCAAAACTTGGGCTATAAAGTATAAATTCATCTCCTGCAAAACCGTGACATAGTGAGACAGGGGATTAGAAGGAAAATTGAAAAATTGCAAATCAAATTTAGGGGCAAATTTACAAGTAAAATTGGCTCAAGGTTAGTTGTGAAATGCACGAAAAATATCAAGGATTAAACAACAATTATACAATAACAAACCCAAAATACCCTTTCCCGGTTGAAAGCACGCAACAAATTCCCTTCCCCAAACACGCCTTCACCAAAGCGCTTCAACAACGGACGATTAAACATCACTTTCTCAAACAAAATCATTCACAAACACCAGATCCTTCTACCGTTGTTCATCATCAACAATCAACTGCAGCCATTTCAAAGAAAAACATCGATCAACATCAATCAAGTAAGTTACAGCTATACTTAGGTATTTATCTAACATCAATCACCCCAAATCTGTAAATCAAATCAATTTCAAAAATGCAGATTTAAAACTCAAATCATGACCGAAAAAAGTGATTACCATATCAACAATCAATTAGTAATCATATAGACGATGCACCGGCAGAGTCAAGTGCAACAAACTGAAATGATCTCAATAACGAACAAATCGTACATGCTTCACAAGGAAGATGCTAATCTTTCAGTAATTGAATTGAAGCTTTCAGTTTGATGATTTTAAATAGAACAGAGCAGCAACCTTTAAAAAAACTGATTTGTATGATTGATATGTCATACATGTTGTTGAATGTTTCATTTGAAATGCCTGATTTTTCACATACTTGAATTCACATTATAAACTGCTATTTTGAAGTTTTAAATAATGTAGTTGAGCCTCTTTCACATTATGAAGATGACTATATGTAGCTGGGGATCTGATTAATAGCATATGGTGTTCATTAAATTTGGCATGATGTTTTTATCGCATATCATGATGGTAAAAATTGTCTGATCATGATCAGGATTACAATTTGCAACAAACATGATGTGATGCTACTCCTGTCTCGTTTGATGTTACAAATATATGAAACGATGTTTTAACAATACAACATTATGTTGGAAATTCACTAAGCTTGTTTAGCATCACGTTTTGCAACATATGATGTTGCAAAAGGAATATTTGATGAGCCTATACATTGCATAAATTATCCGTTTTTAAATTGCATTTCAGAAAATATAACTATTCCAAGTTTTCCAAGGTTATACCCCATGTAATATTATTATTATCAAATCTACTGTGATTGATCTACTGCTGCAAATATTCTTACAATTTAACAACGGTCATACAAGCACAAAATATATTAATCTAAGAATATACTCCCTCAGTGCCATTAGTTTTGGCCTATATAATTTTGGTTCTAATTTTAAGAAATGCTGAATTTTAATGGTTGATTTTAATGATGATAACTGGGACAATGTATGGGCCTATACAAAAAGTAAAAATGAATTAGAATTCTATCTATACAAAAAATAAATATACACAGATTATCACAAATTATCCCCTTAAAACTCCTCCTCAAGCCGGAGCATACGAATCACGAATGCCTAACTTGCCGAGAAGACCTTGAAACGCCTGTCGTCCGAGAGATTTTGTAAACAAGTCTGCAGGTTGACTGGAAGTACGAATATGATGAGTAACCACTTCACCAAACTGGGCCAAATTACGAAGAAAATGACAGTCAATCTCAATGTGTTTCCTATGTTCGTGAAACACATTATAAGCTGCAATATGAAAAGTTGCTTGACTATCACAATACGAGCGCATGGGGGAGGGATGGCCAGCACCTAAAGACCATGTAGAGATTTAAGTCAAAGAAACTCACAACAAGCAACTGTCATAGCGAGATACTCTTTTTAGCCGAAGAACGAGAAACAGTCGACTGCTTTTTCATCTCCCAAGAAATCAGGGACTCACCAATCATCACAAAATAACCAGCCAAAGAACGTCGAGTGATTGAACAAGCCGCCCAATTAGAATCACAAAACACAGTAAGTTGAAGCGAGCTCTAAGCCAAGAGAAACAAACCCTAAACTGGATGACTCTTAAGAAAGTGTAAAACCTGCAATGCAGCCGGGTAGTGCGCCACACGCGGATTGATGATAACTGGGTACAATATATAGTCTATACAACATGTACATATTGAATAGATTTTATTAATACAAGAAATAAATGCTCACAAAATATCTCAGAATATCCCCTTAACAAATGCTGATGTGGCAGAGAATAATTGTGAAAAGTAGAGATATTTTGAGAAAATAACAGATCCAGTCTTAAAGTCGTTTAAAGTAAAGGGGACTTTGTTAGAATTTAACAATATACTTTTTTGTTATTTTATATAAGGCAAAATCTTGGAAAAGACTGTATTTCCATATGCCTATGGAAAGACATCGTTGAATTAGAATTATAGAAAGGTAAAAATTTTTAATTACAATATTAAAAATTTATTATGTAACATGTAGTAGTTGTAAATTTATGACCCGATTAATGCAATCCGAAATTTTTATCTTGATTTCTTTTAATTTACAGTTTGAACATTGAAATAGAAAAATGATTGTCAAAACTGACTATTATTTATTGGATAAATTGAAATAGAAAATATGCCAAAATGAATGGGAATGAGTCAAATAAAAGACCGAATAAGGAATCAACCTAATCGAACAACCCAAATTTATCACTTTCTCTCTATGCCTTTTGCTCCCCCTCCTTTTGATAATAAGCATACCCTACTGCGATAATGGTGCCACCAATTCTTCAATAGGGCCACCTTTTCAAAAATAGGTTGTTTGATTTTTGAAGGTTTTCTTATCTTTTCCCCTTTCTACTGTCTTCAAAAATAGGTTGTTTGATTTTTGAAGGTTTTCTTATCTTTTTCCCTTTCTACTGTCTTCCTTTATGATGAACAACTTTCTCTCAGACGTTGCCTTTTCCCTTTCCCATTAATTAGAAAGGAATTTTTTTATTATACCAAATAATGGTAAGATCAATTACTGTAAAATTGTTTAAGAATTCAGTAAAATTGTTTTACCATCATTAATCCTATCAACATGTATTTATAAAAGAGCTTGCTTACGGAATAAGCAAAGTTAAGGAAATCTAATCGTATACAAATACGGATTTACCAAAAATACATATATATTTCAAGGGTGGGTTTCCCGATAGACGGTCTGTCCATAAGCTTATGGATAGACCACTTATTTGTTACCTTATACACCACATTTGTTAAATTACATACAAAATTACATACCCTATAATCTGGCATTGAAAGGCCATTTCTAGCCATTGACCAACCAAAAATTACTAAAATGCCCTTTCATCCTAATATAAAATTTTGAAAGACAAAAATTCCCCTTGACCCATCGCCGTCACTGCTCCACCACCTTCACCACACCGCTGCCGCCACTCCACCACCGCCACTGCTTCGGCTCCTCAGCCCTAGCCCTCCACCACTCCACCACCACCACCACTACCACCACCTCCCACTCAGCCCTAGCCTCCTGCCGCCACCTCTTCAGCTCTACCGACCACCACCACCAAGCCCTCTCCCTACTTGCCACGCCCATAACCCCACATCACCTCCAACACCATCGGCCACCATTTTTGGCGTCGCTCAACTAAGCGCCGAAAAATTGAGACCCATCCCAGCCCCGCCTCCTCCCCTGCCCTAGCCTCCCACCACCGCCTCCACCACCTCTAGGGTTTCCACCTCTTTGAATTTGTGTTGTCGTCTCATCGTTGTCTTTTCATCACCATCGTCCCTTCGAGGAAGGCTGGTCTGCCTAATTCAAGATTCGGTCGTCACGTCGAGGAATGCTGATCATCTTTTCCCAATTCCAAAATTTTGGTAGCAATTTGGCAATTTGGGAAGATGAAAGTAAGTGAGTTTGGGTGAGGGAGAGTTTGGTGATTTGGAGTTTGGAGTTTGGTAGCAAAGGAAAGAGAACGGCGGGGTGAGTTTGGGTGAGGGAGAGTTTGGCGATTTGGCATTTAATAGCAGAGGAAAGAGAATGGTGGGGTGAGTTTGGGTGAGGGAGAGTTTGGAGGAGAGGTTATAAATTTACTTTTTTGTTTTTCTTATATTTTCCAGAAGGATAAAGTTAACTTTTCACTAATTCCGACCTCAAAATGCTGGAAAAGGTTATATTTGTGCATAAACTAACTATCTAGGGCTATGTTTGCACTGTCAATTATCACAAGGTTATACTTACACTTTCCTGAATTATATAGGTTGATATATGGCACTTCGCTCTTAGAATTATTTTGGTATAATTTTAAATTCGACATTATTGTCCAGTTTTATAAATATTTAAGATTCTATCTCTTGAAATACGATCTTTCCATAAGTTATGGAAAAGCTAAGGTTTAAACTGCAAATTAGAAGAAATCAAGATAAAATTTTCTGATTGCATTAATTGGGTCATAAAGCTATAACCACATCACATTGCAAAATAAAATTTTAATATTGCGACTAAAATCTTTTACCTTTTTATAATTCTAATTCAACCCCGTCTTCCTATATGCCAATGGAAAAACTGTCTTTCCCAATACTTTTCCAACATTTAAAAGGTTTTTCAATACTTAGAATTTTAATTTTCAAATATTTTATATATATTAATATAATTGTTATTAACTCTCTTTAAATATGAAATGTGTACATATTTGTGTGTATTGGAGTTTAAAAAATGAAATGTTAAAACGGATAAAAATAAGTTGAAGAGATTGAAAAATATTTAAAGTACTAGTATAAGATGAGTTGGTAAAGTGAAAGACTCATTTTCACCTTAAGTTTACGAAAGGAGCTTTAATAGAATGAATTTCAATTTCCATGTAGGATTTATTTATTTCCAATCCTAAATTAGATCTCCAACCCAACAGTACTCAAAGGTGAGAGTCGATATTATGTGGCTGAAAATTTTAGCGACCCCTGATAGAATGTAAAACTCCCAATCGTATGGGGCTATGTATTGATATTTATATGTGAGTACAAAGGGTTATAAGATACAATTGTACATGGAAATGACTATTACAAACCAATCATGAAAATGATTCTTTTCCTATGGTTCTTCTATTCTTTCTTTAACTCTATTACCCCCCTCCCCTAAAGCAAAGCGTAAGGTTACTAGTAGCGCAAAGCTTGAAAAACTCAAACCGAGGACGGTGTAGACCATTTGTAAAGATGTCTGCAATTTGAAAATGAGAAGAAACATGAAATACCTTGAATTTTCCACCATATCACGCATAAAATGATCATCAATATCAATATGTTTGGCTCTCTTATGCAAAATAAGAGAAAAATAGTACTATTTTTATCACATAGAAATATAGGAGACACACGAATCGTTACGTGCAAGTCCTTGTAAAATTCATCATCTGATCTAGTTCTGCCACATTATTGGTTACAGCACAATATTCTAAATACGAGTTAGAACGAGATGCTGTAGTTTACTTTTTAGCAGTCCAAGAAATTAAATTATTGCTAAGGAAGATGGCATAACCATATGTGGACCTACGAGTCTCTAAGCAACGAACCCAATCAACATCAGAGTAGTCAAGTATGAGAGAGCAGAAGAATTTGTTTAAAAAGTCAGACCATAATGAAGAGTAACACGAACATATAGCACAAAATCTGAGTGACAACCTGAGAGTGATCACCAGTGGCCGCATGCATAAATTGAATGCCCGTGTTGACAGCACATCGAGCTCAAATACTAACTAAACTCGACCCGATTAACTTACCCCTATTTGATTCACCCTTACCCTACTCGTCGTCATCGCTTCCTACCCAATCCAACCGGGGTAAATCAAACCCTAGGCATTACTAGAAAATAGAGTTTAACCCGTCGTTGACATCTCTTCTTCGATATCTCTTTTCAATAAAAATTAAAGGCGCTCGAAAACCTTCAAACCAGAATGACAACGAGAAAATTGAAGCTGGCAAAGAAAGGATGTGGATGCCGGTGATGAAGAAAGGTGGCGGGGTCAGCTAGAATAGGGGTTGTAGAAAAATGAAGGCAGGTTATGATAGAGAAATGATTTACCAGATCATCTGAGAAAAAATCTTTTTTTTATTTTATAGCACTTCAGTCCCTGAGCTTCCACAAACAGTTTAGATTTCAAAATAATAATTATTTTACTTTACGTCCACATCCAATAAAAACTTTATAAATTATACTTTAAACCTTGATTTCGCAACAAACCTCTCATAGGAAACTTTGTCTAGATTAAATTAAAGGGAAAAATACTGATATGACCCTATGTTTTGGAGCTTCGTGCTAATATGACCCTGTGAAGTTGGAAAGTGGTATTGTAGCCCTGTGTTTTGCATCAGAAGTACCGATATAACCCTGTGGCACTATTCCGGCATTGACTTTGCAATTTCCGGTGTTTACCAAATTTGAAACGATGAAAATACCCCTGACTTAGAATCTAAAATTTTTACTGACCATTTTACCCTTTACAACCTGAACTGTTCCTCCGAAATCGGTTAAATCCTCCGAACTGTTCCTCTGTGTCCAATTTTTGTTCCTCTTCCGCTCATCGATCTCCAACCACGAAAAAACTCCTTCTCTTCCTCTTGGATCTACTTCTCCGGCCGAGTTAGCATTCCAAATTTTCATTCATGGTCGACTACCATCCCAGGTATGTCAAAGTTTTGAATCTCGTTCATTGTATGAACCCTAGGCTTGATTTGGGGGAATTGGAATTTCTGGTATTGTAGTGTAGTATCATATCGGAAATTGGTTGGTATTATGATTTATCGATCTGGTTACGCACCCTAGGTATGATTTGGGGTTTCTCGATTATATCTAGTTTTGTTGCTATATGGTTCTGGGATGTTGAACTATTCCTGACGTGGTTTTGTAATCGTTTAACTAGCCCGAAGGATGGAGTCATCGAGCTGTAGTGTGAATAATTGTCGCTGGGAAAGTGTGTTGTGCAAGGTGTGTGAGAAAGAAACTAGTGTTTTTATGTCAAGAAGCGCAAAGAACCCGATGCAAGAAAGATGGATTCCAGCAGTGGGTTGTGCCTGATGTCGTTGAGTTGGGTCATGACAGTGGTGTAACTCCATTTCATCCCAACTCCAGAGTTCGTAGACCGGTTCAGAAATAGGAATCTCCAAGCGAACCGGTTGTAGCCCAAATGGGTGGCCCTAGTCAAGGCATTTTAGCACCCAGAAATGCTTGTAATTGTCCACTGATCCTAAGGGGCTTGATAGCACTAAATTTAGTGTTGGTTGGTGGTAACATGTTACTATTGTTTGTATGGTATGTTGTATTTGGCCGTGGGATGTGTTAGGCGTGGGATGTGTTAGCTTAGTCCCTGTTCTTGTTGTACTTGGCTGTGGGATGTGTTAGGGATGGGATGTCTTAGCTTAGTCCCAGAATTTAGTGTTGGCTGGTTGTACTTGGCTGTGGGATGTGTTAGGCGCGGGATGTGTTAGCTTAGTTCATGCTGTTGTTGGTGTACTTTCTGTTGTAATTCGGAGAAAGTATTTGGATGCTTGGTCCTATGGTTGATTAATTAGTGCTCATTTGACCTTATGTTTGCATAATATTTGCACATCTGACCCTAATTTCAATTAGTGCTAATATAACCCTATGTTTGCTTAATAAGTGCTCATCTGACCCTATATGTTGTAGATTAGTGTGAATGTGACCCTAACATTTCCCACAAAGTGGTAATCTAACCCTGTGTGGTACGAATTATTTTAAGTCAGACCCTATGTTGTAGGGACCTTTATGGTCGATAACCCTAGAAGTATAGAAAACAACATTCTAGTCTGATTAGTAAATTAATGATGAACTATACACATTGTCTTCCAAAAGATATAAGGTAGACTGTTTCTCTAGGAGAGTAAAAGTGCTATAGTTGTAAGTAGTACAGACTTCACAAAAGTGAGAATGATAGGTACTAGAAAGTTGTTCTTTATCCATTCTACAATTAGAATCATCAAAAGTGCTATAAAATCCATCATCGTACATCATCCTCGAGGGCCCATCTCTGGCGGTGGGAGCGACTTACTTCTAGCATCTTCTAACAAGTCTTCAGTAGGTGGTGGACGAGGCAGTTGTGAGCTTGATGGCCTGTGGTAAGTTGGAGCTAGAGTTGTGCCCATCAATTTTGCAGTCCTCTCATTGTACAAGAATGACTTCCCCCAAAGCATGTTCTTGAATGCCTCGCGACCGTCTCCTAGTCGGATTGGCTTATGCTGCTGTTTTGTGGAACAAAACATTGGGTGAATACATACAAGAGTAAAGTGCTGAATGTGAAAAAAATCCTACCATTACCTCAGACATCATCATCGGGTTTATTAGTGGGAGTTTCTGGAGCACTTTCCAGTCGTCCAGGTCCACAACACCAACTTGCAAATCCTGTC
The DNA here is from genome assembly GCA_037428765.1 of Rubia yunnanensis. Classification (NCBI taxonomy): domain Eukaryota; kingdom Viridiplantae; phylum Streptophyta; class Magnoliopsida; order Gentianales; family Rubiaceae; genus Rubia; species Rubia yunnanensis. The sequence continues at coordinate 10,981,374 of CM075064.1, forward strand.
CACAATCAACCCAACCTAGGTTACTAAAAATTATCATCAACAGATTATGAATCATGTTAAGATAAAAAGGATACCTCATGTGTGTATTGGCAGGGTATAATGGCCACTATTTGAATCATGTTGTGAGTATTCTCTCCCAAATCATCAGCAACAATTTGCTCATAAGGACCTTCATCTAGGTCGTAATCCTCTACCATATCCCCTTGCCAAACAGGGTCATTAACCAAATTCTCCATATCTGGGACACCATCCCCGAGAAAATAGGCATCGGACTGTACAACAGTTGTAGCTATAGGCACCTCTGAACTAAGTATATCACCCTCCCTCTCTTGTAGAACCGGGACATCGACGAAGACATCATCATCAATCTTTTCTCCGTCCTGACTGTCATAGACATCAACTACAATCTGTCCACCCCTATCCCCCTGAAGAACATCTTGAACATCCTTCTCAAAACCCTCATACACAATGCCACCCTCAACACTCTTATAGCTAGCATCGGCAACAATGGCATCCTCACCAATTTTATCACCCCCCTCATACACCACCAACTCAGCACCAGCATTGTCGACATTTCCATGTTCATCCACATAACTTAGAAGTGAAACAATTGAAGATCTTCCCGCATCTCGGCTTGCCAATTCTTTTTCGGCGCTGTCTAATGTTGCAACCAGTTGGTTCTCAAAGTCCTCATCCGGGTCAGGGAATTCATCTCCAACTGTTTCAGAGATTTGTGACCCATGTTGCTGATACAAAATGTTATGGGGATAAGTGATGTTTCTTGAATTAAATTTTGAATTTTGAGGACAAGTCCAAGTATCCATACCTGTAATTGCTCCGGACTAGGAATCTTTTCTTCTTTGGTCAAATTCCGGCTTGCCTTCTGCTTTATTCGGGTTCGTTTCTCAAAGTCCTCGTCCGGGTCAGGGAATTCATCTCTAACTGTTTCATCGATTTGTGACCCATGTTGCTGAGACAAAATGTGTAGTTGTAAGTGATGTAAATTTAATAACATTTGGAATTTTGAGGACAAGTCCAAGTATCCATACCTGTAATTGCTCCGAACTGGGAATCTTTTCTTCTTCGGTCAAATTCCGGTTTGCCTTCTGCTTTATTCGGGTTCGTTTCATGGTAGGTGCTTCTGGATCTTCGATGTTGACTGTCATAACATCCGGTCCTTGAATCTGCAGCATAATAGCCTAAATTCAGACCCTAAAAACTAGCCAGATTTGTCCTTCAAATTCAGACCCTAAGCTCAGACCCTAAGCTACCTCATGTCCTCGAACCTCTTACATCGTGCACCATAAAAGCCTAAATTCATACCCTAAGCTCAGACTATAAATCGTGATATATAAATAACAGTGAAGCATAGAAGGCATACCTTTGGCCATGTTCCCCTCTTGGGTTGACGACTATAACTAGGAGCTGCACCATTCTTTACCCTTTTTCTTGTCACCTCATTTTTTATGGCCTTCGAAGAGGCAGTGTCCTGTGACCTTCCCCTCCGAGGTGGCCGGTTGCCACGAGTACTGCCTTGAATTTCCTGAGCCAGTTCACTGACTTCAGTGGCTTGAGTGCTCACTGTATTGAAGTCTCTTCCATCACCTAAGCAAATAAATTTGTAAAAAATGTTATTATACAAATATGTAAGTATAAAGCTAATGCAATAGTGAACAATTATTATACCGGAGTAGCTGATGCACATCTTTTTTCTGCCTCTTTCTTTTCCTTAGCTGTTGGACCACCTTGACATCCTCGCTTGTTGTGTCCAAACTCCCCACAAGTGCTACATTTGTGAGCTTTCCCTCCTACACCTTCGGCCAGCCATTGCTCTTTCGATCTCTTCTTCTTTGGTCTTCCAGCCTGACGGTGTATACCAGGGGGATTACACTCTTGCACACGATCAGGTCCCCAGAATGCCCTGTGTAAGACAGGTTGAATCTTGTGATGATAGGCCTTCTCAAACTGTGTCTTTGTTAGCATGACGTCACAATACTCGTGCAGAGGGAGCCTCTTCTGCAGCAACACTGCAGCAGCGTGTCTACACGGCACCCCAGACAGATCCCATACACCACAATTACAAGACCTCCTGTCAATCCTCACAGCGTAATTGGTGTCGCCGTGGACAACCTCAAATACAGTATCTGAGCATTGGTGGAATGTTACCCTTCGACCTTGTCTAGATACTATCTTCAACATTTCGTCCATCCTCGGACACACAATAGTATCCCACACAGCACATTGGGTTGACTGTTCCTTCAACCGATTCATAAGCATTATTCTCAGCCCTTCCATAAGCGTCAGCACTGGTTTCTCCCCCAGTTTTCCCACCCAATGGTTAAAAGACTCGGCGGGATTATTCGTATCATTGTCACACTTCAGGCGCGTACTGAAAGCATGTTTTGCCCATAAGGAATCCCCAAGACTTGCCAAATACACATACGCCTCTTCCGACAGCTCCCTAATCTTCTCCATTGCTGCTTTAAAGTCCATTAAATTGTATGACTACAACAAAAAAGCCAAAACGCGGGGTCATATTGGCACATTAATACCAACACACAGGGTCATATTAGCACATTAATTCCAACACACAGGGTCACATTGGCACATTAATACCAACACACAAGGTCATATTGGCACATTAATACCAACACACGGGGTCATATTGGCACAGCAAAACCAAAACACAGGGTCATATTGGCACATTAATACCAACACAGGGTCATATTACCAAAACATAGGGTCTACTGAGCGTCTTTAATTCTGAAACACAGAGTCCTTTAAGCATATTATAACCAAAACACAGGATTATATCAACACACAAGTATAAAAATATAGGGTTGTAATAAGGTTAATATTAGCACATAAAGGAGGAAACACTACCTTTGACGCTCTCCAAAAAAGCTTCTTCAATATGCCAGAGGGCCATTTCTTCCTGAAGTTGGCGTAGATGTGGCGGCTGCACTTCCTTTGGGTGGCATGGGGAACAACCTCGGAAATTGCTTCTCTCAACCCCTAACCAAAATAGCACCACATCCGTATTAAAATGCTTCACGTTATAGGAACACATATATACAATGGATAGGGTTAATTTAGCACAAGGGTATACAAACAAAACAGAGGGTCAAATTATCTCATAAACTGAAAATATAGGTAGTAAAAATATTACCTTTTGACGATCTGTCATGAAGGTCCACGGTCTACCTTCTGTAAAACCACCAAGGAAATCTTCCATCATCCGAAAGAAAAATAACCAGCTATCTTTAGACTCGCTCTCAACATACGCTACGGCCAGGGGATAGAATCCGCCATCCGGATCATTTCCTATGGCACTCAAAAGCACACCACCGTACCTCCCCTTCAAGTGACAACCATCGAAACCAAGGAATGGCCGACAACCTTCTAAAAAGCCCTTCTTCAAACCATCTAATCCAAGAAAAAATCCCTTCACAGTGGGTATTGGTTGCACTGCTCCACCATCATACTTCAAAATTGCTAAGCTTCCAGGATTACTCTTCGCCACCTCCACGCAATACCGTGGCAGTGCCTTAAAAGACTCTCCATGGTGACCATCAATCATATGCAAAGCATCCAGCCTCGCCCTCATTAACTGGTGCCTCTTCGGTTGCACTCCGAATCTTAACAGGTGCTCTTCAAGCACATTGTTTGACATTTTTGGGTCAGCAGCCAACAACCCCAAAATTCTGCGAGCAATCCAGTTTTTGGGGGCCAACACATGTCCTTCCAGCCTACAAGTGTGCTGCCCAGTCAGCATCATTATCAAAAAAAGGCTGGCTACCTGAAACAATGAAACTATGCAACCTCCAATCACAATTTGGATCCTTGCAGAAAATAGTCACCCGATTTTTCTCACTTCTCAAAAATTTGTACATAAATCCATCCTGAATGAAAAAATCAACTAAGGCTTGCTTAATTTCTTTCTAGGACGGAAACATCAGACCCTCCCTCAAGCTCACCCTATTGCCTTGCCCTTTCTCAAGTCGTGCCCTTTCTCAAACCTTGCCCTGTTCATGCACTTTCTCAAAGGGTGAAAATCACCCCCATTGTCGGATTCTGTATCATAATCTGTTTCAGCTACGTTGTCCTTCTCCCCATCCGGGTTGGCTCTGTTCTCCACATCTTCATTGTCCTCGGATCCTATCTCAGATCCTTCTTCTGTGTAGCGGTACATCCAATCAGCCTCCTGATCCAACACTGCTGGATCCTCAGGTTCGTCGACATATGTGTCATCATGACTGCTATTGTCTGAGGCATCGATGTCCACCACAACGCCTGTTTCATTCACTTTTCCAGTGGACTTCAATTTCATATCCGTGCTGCACTCACCCTGCCCGGCAAGTCCATCCACAACCTCCCCAAAAATCACCACTGATTTCTCCACCTCCAAATCCTTGAACATTCGAACAACGTCATCCTCAGTGAACAAAATTGTCTTCTGCTTCACTGGATGCAGATAGCTTAATGTAAGTTGTACTGCCTTCCATAACTCCGGATCATTCAGGAAGTGCTCGGTGAAATCAGACTTCAAAACAACTAGTGAGTACCTATCCTGATCGATGCCATCCAATACTTTCCACCTATCACCATGACGAAACTTCATGCTATAAAAAACATCGACATCATCCTACAAAAAATAAGCAGAACAGAACCCAATCAGAACAATACCAAATCACAAACAACCTACACATTTCTTCATCCCTCATGCCCTGTTCCACACAAAATTCTCATGCAGCCCCTGTTCTCGAAACCGAAAAACATGGAAACCCTAACCCCAGTCCATCGTGGCCACAAATAGTACCAACCGAACAAAATTGTGGTAACACAGCATACAAGATGGATTTTAAGAACCAACACCTACAAAAGGTGAACATAATAACCCCATAAATTTAAAAACCTAAAAAACCCTATCGGCAGTGAACAAAGGACCAAAACAACACAAAATGTGAAACCAAATCAACAAAACCATCAGCGATATACCAAAACAACGCATAAAATTGGACGAATTTCGGTGTACATGGGTCAGAGCTTACCATATCTACACCTCCTCTGTTTTTCACCACCCAAACCCATCACCACGGCAGAGCAAGAGAACACCCGGTGAGAACGCCAACCACCGGTCGACTCCGGCGCGAATGACCCATTTGAAAACGCTGGCACAACGTTCGGACCGGTCCGATTGAAAATGCGAGTACTGCTGGAGTTCTCTTAGGAAGAGATGAAAGGTCGGGCGCAGGAAACAAATGAGGAGAAAAAGAAAGGAAGGAAGCTTTTGTCTCAATGAACAAGGGTATAAACGTCTTTCTATCTAACCCAATTTTTCTTTTTTTAATTACAGAGGGTATAATAGTCATTTCATTACTTTCCGGCAAAAATCAGGTCTATAGGGTTATATTAGCACATTTCAAAAAAACACAGGGCTATATTAGCACTTTTCAACTTCACAGGGTCATATTAGCACTAACCCTCAAAACATAGGGTCATATGAGCATTTGACTCTAAATTAAATCCTCCCTTGCACGTGAGAAGCCTATGCACAAAATAAGGCCTATATATATCTTCCAATAAGAAAAATGTTACACCCTTCAATACATCGGGCAAGGCCGGGTCGGGTGAGTTCGAATTCCGTTCGGGCTGTTAGTGTTCATTGTAGCTTCTTGCTTCTTCCGACCATCCTTTAATGGTAACTTAGCTGGATTATGAGTATCAAATGGCCTTTATCTGTTTAGATTTCTTGCTTTTTTTAGTATTATGACTTGTGTGTCTGAATGCCATTTCTGTGTCATTTTTTCCTAGTGTACAGTTCAATCCTTTAATCTGAAACTTGGTAGTAGAATACGGTTGGTAGTAGAATTTGCGTGCCATGACATTGCTATCTTGTTTTGTGATTATACCAAAGAAGATGGCCAATTTGGTTTCTTGAAGTAGGATTTGATTGTTGTGTAGGTGATTATAGGTTGAGATGATCATTAAGGGGTTGTTTAGGAGATACGAGAGGTGGAACCCGGTGCACCCGACATCCGGGGCGTTTTGGGGTATGGGGATAGGGATTGGCTGTGGTGTTGGGTGGGGGCCTGGTTTTGGCCCCGAGGTGGTTGGCTATGTTGGTGCTGGCTGTGGAGCTGGATTCAGTGTTGGTGTCACTTTTGCTGGCATTGGCATTGGCCTCCCCGCCAATTATGTCTACTCACTTCCTTACAGTGGTAACGCAATCATTCTTTTCTTTGATGCGCTTTGTGTATCAATGCTCGGGTAGCCTTTGTTCGATATGTTGCTTTCTTGTAAATGTTTTGCTTTCTCTCAGTAATGCTGTTCATATTGCTGATCAGGTAGATCGCTTTGTTTCCGTGCTACATTCTTTTTGCTTTTTGTTTCAGTCTTCAAGACCAGTCATGTTAAGGTATATACAAAGATATGTTATAGTTGTGTTGTAGGAGTTAGTTGTCCCAGTTTGTAGGAGTTTTATCCGAGATGTGAGTAGTGGCTATTGTGTCAGTCAGTTTCGTGCTGCTATGGCTTTCTCAGCCTTTAAATTGGCAATCTTTATCGTAATGGAGTAAGCAGGAGAATTGTAAGTTCTCTGATTAACTGCTAGAACTTTTGTGAGTGGGAAATGTCAGTTAGGTTGATAGATGAAAAGTTACTGTGTAAGCAATGTGTATGATTTATAACTCACAGATGGTTGTTTTAGTTACAGAATCTTATCTATTTCTGCAGTTCTCGTGTTTACGAAAAATGTTGCTCTGGAGCCTGCTCAATCGCGAAATTCGCTCAGCGTCAATAACTGGGCAGAGAACATCCATGGCTTGCAACAAAAAGCTGGTGAAATGTTTTCGGTCATTAGCCAAAGTCCATTAGAGAAGGGGCTGAACCTGGACTTCGCTAAGATGAGAACCGACCTTTGTTCCAGAACTAAGCATGCGGTGGATCAGTTTGAAAGTATCAGTGGAAACTTCTTTCACCCCAACAAAGGTATGAATGCTATTTTCAACTTAAGTCATGCTATAATATTTTGTGGTTGCTTAGCAATGCATGGAGTTTTTTTTTCTTGCCTCGTATTTGCGAAAACTGTTTCATTAGATTCCATTAGATTCAGATGTAAGGTGATCATTATGTTCCTTTCTGGTTTCTTCCCCATTTTCTGAACTCCCATACAAGATTTTCATCTAGTATGTATACTTGCTGTATCTTTGTCTTATATCTTGATTTTTGCTGAGCTTTAGAATGGAAGGGTGCTCAATATTTGTACTCTATAATGATACACTTGAGGGATTATAAAAGACTTCAGAAACAATATGTGATAAAAGAAAAGCACTAGAAACAAAAGCAAAACTGCTGGAAGGATAACTAACATAAGTTTTCCATAGGAGTAGGACTTAAGTCATCTGAAAAGATAAATCTTGCAACATAGCTGATTTCTTGTTCGAATAAGTCTCGACAGTTACAAATTTTGACAAATATTATGCTCCTCCTTCGTTGAGAACATGGCAGTTTGAAATATTTGAGAACAGCATGTAGTTAGCAGATAGCTCTAGGTAATTTGTCAATGTCACTTCACGCAGATGTGCAGGGGTCATAGGGAGTTTAAGAGTTTCTCAAGTTGTAAAAGGCTTCTCAACTTATTAATATTACACATGTTAGTAGCCCTAAAACCTCCGTCATGAAGATGGTTTCAAGTTTAAAATAAAATAAAAATGAACCTTAAAAAATATTCAGACATTGCCTTTTGGAGCATGAACTATCGCATTGCAACAACTTATCAGTTGCTCCAAATGAATGCCAAGGATTAGTCCATACATGTGTATTTCAGTTAGTTCAATGATATACTGTTAGGGAAACTTCCACTTAGTTGTATTTGAGCAGAATTCTTTCTTCTTTTGAAAACTAGCTGAGCATATTGTTCTTCATATTCCCTGCATAAATCTGTATGATTCTTAACTTCTTGGATAAGCTAATAAATGACCCCACTTTTATACAGGTAATAAAGACTGACAAGGAGGAGTGCTCTGAGTTTGAAGAATGATGCAATTTGTGAAGATGGAATCAAAACCCTGAAGAAGAAGATGATGAAGAAGCCATGTTTTTCATCATCTGAAAAACATAGTGAATTGTAACTTGAAACATCACTCATCAAAAACACAGTTAATCAGAAATTACAAAATTGAATAGTTCCTGCAAAAAAAGACTGCAGCTAGGAAGCACATTTATTCTTGTTGGCACACTTGTGCATGAACAAAAACCAATTTTACAAAAAGCCAATGGCCGGAAAATGATGTCGGCCGAACTGGTACACACAAAGCCAAAGCAAACAGAAAGACAGTAATCTGAACCCTAGTGAGTGCAGATCTTGTAAAAGACGTGGCAAACTTAAGTAGCATCATTGTCACTCGAATTGTTTAAGCATCTGCAAAAAACATGAACACGGTTAGTATTAAGCAGTGTTTGCACATGCTGAAGCGTAAAGACGCTTAAGCTCACCATCCGAAGAGCGTGAATCTCTTGAAGAATAATCAGAGCGAGTCATTGGGATGGACATCGAGAGCTGGGTTGTAGAGAAAGCATTTTTGTTCAGTCCATCATCAAGACTGGACCATGATTCTTTGGTAGTAGGACACTCATCGAAGAAATGGCGCATAGAACGCTGTTCCTGCTTTATCGGCCCTGATGAACTTATCTCATTTCCGAAGAAAGCATGCTGCTGTCGCTGTTTTGACAAGCTATTGTACATCATCGGATCATAAGCATGACCCATATGCAGATCTGAGGAGTGAGAAAGTAGCTGCGAATCATTTTTCGATTTCCTCAGGGGGCTCGATGCAAGTTGTGATGGTAGTAGACGCCAAGCATTGTTAGACCCTAGCCCAATATTTCCAACACTTCCAGTAGCTTCTGAAGAAAAGCTGTGCTGATCACCATCAGTAGTCAGTCCCTGGATATACCTGAAAATTGGACCTCTATTACAATGAGAAACAGCAGAAATGGAGTATATTCAACAGTTTTAGTTAACATACTATTGGTTGAACCTTTAAAATGTTGACATTACACAATCAGACACGAGATATTTTATCTAACTGTACGTATGTCCTCACACGATAGTGGTATGGAAATGAGTATATAAAAAAGACAAACAGCTACCCTTGGCTCTTTCTACACGTCCTTTACTAACAGTTCAGTAACTACGGGTTATTTCCCCGAGTGGTGATCAAAATTTTGAGTCTTATATTAATCCCCTGACTGGATTCTAAGACTGGATGATACATCAATCCTCACTTGTTTCTAAGATTCAATGACACAGCAATCAACATTCGCAACAAAAAAAATTCACGAAAGCTAGCACAAGTGATCAACTGAATAGCCAGAAGTACAGCCAGAAAGAATCTATCCATCACATTTGGAGCAAACAAAAGTCTACTCTATAAGAAGCACTGTTCTTTAATCTAGTTAACTGGCTATAAAGAACAGCTATGCACCGCTTCACGGTTACTATTAACATCCTGATATAAAGAGAATGAAAACGATAGATTACCTATAGTCTTTGTTGTTATCGCCCCCATACGACCCAGGCTCCATCTGCAACCTTGTCACGCTACTTCCAGAATATAGATCCTCCGAGTTACCAACAGAAAAGGGCATTGTTTGGTAGCTTCCACTGCCATTGTTCTGGTAGATACCACTGCTGCTACTGCCACCAGTAGCAATGTGTGGAATCGCAGTTGACAAGGACTGCGAAGCAGTATGAGATTCCACAGGCTTTCTTGAACGGTTGCGGCCCCTGTGCATGTGCCGCTCACAGTACTTGGAGTCGGGGTAAGCATCTTTGGAGCACCTCCATTTCTTCCCATCTGTCCTTCTGCACCTACCTGGCTCCGGATCAAACTTCTTCCCGTAGTACGAACAATAACCCACTGCATAACAAACAAAACCGCAAACTCAGATTCCCGCGTACACTACAGCAATTAAGCATCTAAAATCTACGACTCTACATCAAACTGGCATCCATCTTACTAACCACATACACATTCAGAAAAAAAACGTTGATGATTATGCTCCATTGAAGGATCTAGCACCAAATGAAATCTTTTCAAAAAGACAAGTTGAGTAAAAACAACAAGTCCTCACTCAAGAAAACATCAAATCATTGCCTATTTCCACATAGCCCCAACTCACCAAAATGCACAAAAGTCCAAAATCTTTCCAGAATAGACACACATCAATCATCATCAGATTTCAAAGCTAAAATATTCTTACCCAAAAGAAGCAACATTTCTTCTTCAAAATAGAAAACTGAACCTAAAACTACTATAACAAGAAGACCCCGGATGCAATAATGTATTCAAGAAAGAGAATCCAACAGAAAAACACAGAGTATAGAAAGAACGCATACAGGTAGGATGGTGGAAAAACCGAGAAGAAATGGCCTCAAAGCTGCGGCGAATAGGGACGACGAGCTCCGTTGGGACCGGGAGGCCAGCTATTATATACTTATAAATCATGGCCTGATGCTCCAGCTCCTGCCATTGCACCGCCGTGAACGGCGGCCGGTACAGGCACCCTCCACCACCTTCCGGCAACCTCCCCCCAACTCCGGCCACCGTGACCACCGACGCCGACGACGTCCCACTCATCTTTATCCCAACAGAGCTCCCCAGCTAAGAAACACTCATCTGCAACGCCAAACAAAACAAACCAAGAAAACAAAAACAAGAAAGTTGGTCCCTTTATTATACTAATGAATATAAAGATACTGTTTATGTGAGTTTTGGTTGAGGGTTACCTAGGAGGGGACAGATCTAGGGTTCGGGCAAACCAAACATGGGGGGTACAGTACAGGGGCGATGGGGAGATATAAAGATAGGATTTTTTACAGACAGGGCGATGATAGATAGTGCTAGTGTGTGACTGTGTGTTTTTCCCTTTTCTTTTGTGAAAGCAAAGCAAAGGATTCTTGGTTTTTCCTCCTCTTCTTGTTTCTTAAGTAGTAGAAATAGTACACATGATGGTAAGAGGTCAAGGTGGAGCTGACATTGTTTTTGTTTCTGTACAAGATCTTTTCTTAGCTCCATTAACACTGGTTTTGCTTAGCTTAATGATTACCTTTTGAGTGTGCTTAGGTTGCTGAGGATGAAGATGGTGGGGTTTCAAGTGTTTAAGGAGGGGTTTAGAGGATGTAAAAATGTTGAGATTAGAGGAGGCAGTGGGATGTGTAAGAGGTGGGGTAAGGGTGGAGAGTTGGCTTTGAGTGTGCAGAGGCAGTACATAATGTCTTGTTGTGAGCCAAAGGGAAATGATGCTAGACCTCATGTGACTGTGTATCATGACACCAGTTGTTTTGTGTACCTTAGCCTAACTTTGCAATCAAGCTTGTGTTTTAGAAGATATCCCTTTTTTTTTCACCACTTTTTCCTGTTTTTGTCTCCTTACATGCTAAACTTTCCACCCACACTGAAGTTGTACCCTCTTCTTTCTTTACTAGGAGCATGTATGTAGTGAGTTAAATTATTTCTTACTTAGTTAGTAGAGCTATAACAAATGATTTGCCGTTAGTTCCCATAATGGGGGATGCTCTACATATAACACAAGATAAGGTTACAATAAATCATACAAAATCATATTCGATACGGTTGGTTAATCCCTACAATCATGCCATAACATATATATCGCTAACTACCATATTTACAATCCCCCTCAATCTTAACTGTAACAAGGTTTAGATTGTGTCGTAAGCGATCAAGCATATGTCGTGTAGCTAGTTTGGTGAACCCATCGGCTACCTGCTCATTTGAAGATACAAACCGAACACCCAGTGCTCCTAACTCAACATTTTCTTGGACAAAATGAAAATCCACTTCTATGTGTTTCGTTCTTGCATGAAACACAGGATTAGCAGTCAGATAGGTAGCGTCACGATTGTCACACCATAGCACAGGAGGTCGAGACTGGCATGCACCCAATTCCTTTAATAAAGATTGCACCCAAGTAGCTTCAGCCGTGCCATTTGCCAAAGCTTTGTATTCAACCTTTGTGCTTGATCTGAAAACAGGAGGATGTTTATGAGAACTTCACGAGATCAATTTCGGACCAAAAAATACTGCAAAGCCTCCAGTAGACCTGCGATCATCCATACACCCAGCCCAGTCTGCGTCTGTGAATACACTTAAGAGAGTGAAACTCGACCGCTGAAAACAAAGTCTTGTAGTAATTGTGCCCTTGATGTATCTCAAGATTCGTTAATCGCTTCCCAATGTACATCATTAGATTTTGAGAGGTACTAGCATACCTTATTAACAGCGAAGACAATATCCGGCCTTGTTAGTGTAAGATATTGCAAGCCTCCCACCATACTTCTGCATTTGAAAGCATCATCTTGACTAAGGATTGTACCACAATCACGAGCAAGCTTGTCAGTGATGGACATGGGGGTTGAGACACTCTACAATTCTCCATGTGAGCTTGATGAAGAAGATCAATGGCATACTTGTGTTGCATCAAGGTTATGCCCTCAAAATTGTAGACGACTTCAATCCCCAGAAAATAGTGCAATCGGCCGAGGTCCTTCACCGAAAAAGATGCGGGCAATGCACTCAGCAACTGGTCAACAGACGTCTACGAAGAGCCAGCAATAACTATGTCATCCACGTAAACAAGCATAAATATAGTGACTGAACCATGATGGAACAAAAAGAGGGAAGTATCGACTTTGGACGACTGAAAACCAAGCTGATGGAGTTTGTCCCTAAGGCAAGAGAACCAAGCTCGTGGTGACTGTTTAAGTTTGCATAAAGTGCTCTTTGAAGTTTGCAGACATGGCGAGGCCGATGTGAATCTTCAAAGCCAGGGGGTTGCTGCATATAAACCACTTCATCCAAAAAAATTGTGAAGAATGGCATTGCTAATATTGAGTTGGCGGAGATGTCATCCGCGAGATATGGCTAAGGCGAGAACCATCCGGACTGTGGCAAGCTTCACAACCGGACTGAAAGTATCCTGATAGTCGATACCATATTGTTAAGTGAACCCACGTGCAAACAATCTCTCCTTGTGTTTTTCGATGGAGCGTTTAAGTTTGAAAAACCATTTGCGGCTTACAATATTTACACCATCTGGCTGTGGAAAAAGAGTTTATGTGTGATTCTTTTGAAGGGCATCGAACTCATCTTCCATGGTAGCCCGCCAAACAAGTTCAGCGAGGGCAAGGCCATATGAGGTGGGCTCAGCGAAGAAAACTCGTCTGGTCAGATTTATACCAAACTGTACCATTCATAAATTACTTGGGAAATGATTTCCCAGTGCGCGGGCGTGTTTTCATGCTAGGCGAAGATGAAGACCTAGAGGTTGGTGCATGCATGTTCTCCTCAAGGCCAGGGTTGGGCATCGAGTCACCGGAGATGAAGCAGGCGGCTGTGTTGTTGCTCCAGGAGATGCTGGTTGTGGGTCAGCAGATGTAGTTGACGCCGAATGGATCATTGGTCAATCAGGTTCACTTGACAACGAAGCGAATTGCTGCATGCATGCATCTGAAACATATGTCAAGTGTTATTCCTGAGCAATAGGCACAACCAAAACTAGTGGCACTTGTGGTTTATGCAATGTAGCTGCATCAGAAGAATTAGATAGTAAAATGGATAAATCATAATTCTGCATAGAAACTTCAACAATTTCCGGTTCAGACTGAGGAAAAGACACAACAGAGGAGGACGAAGGTGCGACAGAACAAGAGGAAGTAGCAAATGGGAAACATGACTCATAAAAAATAATAGGGTAATATGCAAATATAACTCTATATGTTGGAGAAAGTGCAAATATAACCCCGAGTTATTTTTTAGTGCAAATATAACCCTAACTATTATACATATGTACAAATATAACCCTAACTATTATACATATGTGCAAATATAACCCTAAAGCCATTATTTCTGGAATTGACTGACCAGGGTTATATTTGCACTTTCAATTATCACAGGGTTATATATGCACTTTCATTATTGCAGGGTTATATCTGCACTTTCATCAATTATATAGGGTTATATATGCACTTTTCTCAAAATAATATTTCGAGATATATAGACTCGACTAGTACTTTTGTCTAAACATTTATACCACATATGCCTAGCAATGTACCCCAAGAAGACACATTTTTTTTATCGAAAATCAAGTTTATCAGCATTATATTTACGAAGACTTGGCCAACAAGCACAACCAAAAGTGAGAAGCGCAGAGTAATCATAAGTGATTTTGAGAATTCGGGTGATGGGTGCAACACTCTGTATGGTACGAGTAGGCATACGATTAATGAGATATCATGTTTTCAAAAAAACCTCATCCCAAAACCGAAGAGGAAGGGACAAGTGTGCAAGGAGGGACAAACCTATTTCAACAATATGATGGTGCTTTTGTCTGGCCACTCCATTTTGCTGCAATGTATGAGGACAGAAAACACGGTGGGAGATGTCTGAACGCTTAAAATAGTTTTGAAGATGATAATACTCACCTCCCAGTCAGACTGAACTGTGCAAATTTTGGAGTTTAGAAGTCATTCAACATGATTTTGAAAATTGTAGACGACCTGCTCAACATCAGATTTATGCTTAATAAGATGAATCCAAGTAAAACGATTGTAATCATCTAAAAACCTAACATAATATTTAAAACCTCCAACTGAAGCTTAAGCTGGTCCCCAAACATCGGTATGAACAAGTTCAAGTGGAAAATGCTAATGCGAACATAATTCTTAAAAGGTAACTGATGACTCTTTGCACATTGGCAAGCATCACACACATGGAATTATGATCCAAAGAACTGTCTAATTTATTTGACTTTAAAATGGATCTAACAATGATAGGAGTAGGGTGACCAAGATGATGATGCCATTGTAATGGCGACACCTTGACACTAGCCAATGCTTGATAACGAGTGGTGGATTAGGAACGACTGAATGGCACTAGATAGAGACTCCATTTGCTTTTACCGAGTAGAAGTGTTCTCTTGTGACCTTGTCCTTGACAAAGAAAGCTTCAACATGAAATTCAATGAATACATTATTATCATATACAAGTTTAAGGACATAAAGAAGATGGTTATTTATATGAGGGACTTGCAAAATATTTCTAAGAGCAAGTGAACGATTTAAACCAGATATTGTAGAATGACCAATGTTTGATATATGCACACCTGTTTAATCTTCCACCCGCACTTGATCTTTTCCATGATAGCGATCCTGAATAGACTGTCGATCAAGATCGCTTATAAGATAATCGGTTGCACCCATGTCATTGTACCAGTTTGTATCAAAATTATAGCTTCCAGTAGTTGCACTATTTCTGCCCTGGTACTCTTCTAGATGATACGCATGATTAAACAGTTTTGGAAATGCAACGCAATATGACCATATATGCCACAGACTTGACAACGAGGTCCATTATTTCTGCCACGGCCTCGGCCGCGACCGCAACCACCACTGCCACCACCACGGTTGTTGCCTTGGGAGTTGTTGACATTGTTGCAATGAGGGTTACTAGCATCCTGCCGCGTGACATCATTAGCGGAAGAGGTGAACTCCGATGTGCTACTCATCATAGCAGTTTGGGCCTTATGAGCAAGTAGATATGAGTAGAACTCTGGAAGGGTCACCGCACGTTGGTTGCTTAGTACGGTGATGGCGGTGAAAAGGTCACCGTGGCTTGGCCCTAGACCGTTAAAAATAGCCGTTTACTTCTTCATCGGACATTAGATGCCTAATATTTTCCATAGTATCAACGAGTCCTATCATCTTTTGATAGAAATCTGTTGCACCCATGTCTCCCTTCTTCATCGTAGAGAGTTGTGTGCGAATCAGGATAGCGTTTTCGCGACGTTGAGAAAAAAACACGGTGTGGAGTGGCTCCCACAACACATCGGCAGTATCGATACTGGTAAGCTGGGGCAAAACACCTTTGGTCATGGAAGACAAAAGACCACCAAGAGTGGCCTGGTCTTGAATAATCCAAGCAGCACATGCAGGGTTTGATACCTCTTTTGCAGTGGTGCCGGTTCCTTCAATCACCATGGAAAACGGCTTTGTTGTGGTGCCATTAAGGAATCCAAATAGTTGAACCCCTCATAGGATAGAGACAACTTGAGCCTTCCATAATAGAAAATTGGTGCGAGTTAACTTGCAAGTGATGGTGGTGGCAATGGTAGAAGAATTGATTATGGAAGCGCTTGATGGAGATTGTTGGGTTCTGGGATTTTGTGTGGTGCTTTCATTGTTGAAGCTTGAGTCTGCCATGGTTTAGGTTTTCAATTTGGATCAAGCTCTGACATCAAGCTAAAACAAATGATTTGCTGTAAGTTCCCATGTGGGAGAATACTCTATATATAACACAAGATAAGGATTACAACAAATCATACCAAATCAGATTCTATACAGTTGGTTAATCCCTACAATCATGCCATAACATATATAGCTAACTACCATATTTACAAGTAAAAAGTGGAAGATAGTTACATTAATTAGTTAAAATAGACAATGGGGATAAAAACTTCTCTTTTTATTTTGCACCATTTCTCCCACCCATCTCTATCCTCTTGGCTACCTCAACCTCACAGTCAACACTGTCCTCACCTATATTGTTGGCGGTGTCCCACTGTGGTACTTCAATTGCAAGATTCGGCCACCATTTTCCTAATTTTCACCCCCTAATCTCCAACACCTCTGTCGTGGATGCTCACGATCGGCGACCTCGGTCTATCTCTTCTTACAACCGGTGCTTTAAGATTCTCGGGCAGCATCCCGGTGGACAATCAGATCCTTTGTCGCCGACATATTCTAAATTTAGCTAGTGTCTCATCCTTGACCCCAGCATCCACCATGAATCCTTAATCCTATAATAGCAGGTGGTGAGTTTGCTAGATGAACTTAGAAATCTTTCGAAAGTTTAGTTATTCAAAATTATTACTAGGGTTGGACCCACAATTTTAATAATGATTCAACGAAAATATAAAGTAGGTACAAATTTGCCCAATATGTGGCGTGAGGAGGGTAAAATCTGAAGATCCACAGAGGAATGCCAAAATCAAATACAGCTCTCTAGGTCCCTACCAACGTTGGGGTGCAAAATTTAAGTGTGAAGTCTCATTCAAGCCAAAGCAGGGGACCAAGCAGGGCATAGCTAGCGGCATAGGTTCCGACTCAACATCAACGTTTGCTGCCAAAAGTCATGTAAAGAAGTAACGAGTAGGATATTACTCATTATCTTAATGTCACCATGAAAAGTAATTAAATAGTGATCCATTAGATAAAATAAGTGGCTTAGTTGAAGTGTCAAGTAAAAATTAGTTCTCTAAATTAGGTTTTAGAGACTTGACTCCCTAATATAACTAAAAATTAGAATGCAGTTGTAGATGCTTTTAAGATTGAAATAATTAGTGAAAAACAAATCCAACTCTTAGAATAACTATCCCCCATGTCCCCCACACATTTCTAATTTGTTTTCACATTTGTACTCTATGGGAAATGTAGGGGTCGAGAGCCATTAGCATTCTCACCTCCTAAAAACATCTTGAGCCATTTTTTGGGAAGTTGTCGCTGCCCACCTCCAGTGGCCTCCCCCGTCACATTCTTCTTTATGATTTCTATACTTTCTAGTTTAGATTTTAAATGGAATTTCCCCACTTTTTCTCGCTCTAGTTCAAAGCTGGAAACTAAATGGCTGGCGATGGGAGTGTCGGATGACGGGGTGGAGCAGTGATGATGGAAGTGAGGAGCAGCTTCTACCCACTTCATGAGGCTACCATCGATGAATGCTCAGAGTTTGATGCACGTCAAAATTTCTCAGTGCTCACTAGATGACTAGTGATAGAGGATCAACAGAAACACTCATGGGGCTAGATATTCAATGGTCATCGAAGAAGTTGAAGCAGTGACAAGTTTAAATTTGATGACTGACAAGAAATGGCTGTGACGACTGGCATTTTTCGAAATTCGTCGTTTGTAAAAGGATCTGGTTAACAACCTCATTGGGGATGAGTGCGGTTTTGAAACGGGTTAGGTCATAGCTGGGCCAGCCTCATGGATTATGATTTGTTACCGAGTTAAGCCAAAAAGGGCAGTTGGGTTCACATCAGATCCAAATCGGTCATGCAAACCAAGTCCAAACTTCAAGACCATAATAGCCGAGTTGAGTCACCTTATTGGGCCACCACCGGGTTAGATCACCAAATCGGTTTGTATCGGGTCTTGTGTATCTAATCCAGGTCGGGAAGGAGCTTTTGTCATGGCTAGGAGGTTTTCAAATGCAGGTCGGGCTGAGTCCAACAACACGGATCGACGAATTTTTCCTGCTTAATAAAGTGTCCTGCTTAATAGAGTTACTCTCTAGGGATTTCAACCAATATGTAGAAATTAATCAAATTGAAAATAGTTTTTTCCATTAAATCAATAAACCCATGTTCTTCGGGGATAGAGAGTTTATTACAACCTCCATGATGGCTCTACGGAAGAACTACTCCCACTTTATGCCTCATTTCCGTCAGATTTTTTTTGTGAAAACTGCAAACTTGGAAGCATCAAATGGCATCAAGTTCTGCCCATCATATGGCGACCTGATGGGAAAAACTTTGACGAGTATCTTTAGTGAGATAAGGACTGGTTTTATGTACCATAAAATTTGGGAGCTGGATTATGCAATTACGTTTGGGAAAGGAGAAACTTGGATGGTGGTGGCGATGTGAGATTCTTTTTAGCTTTTGAGTTGCGGTTTTGGATCAACAGTTTTTGGACGGACAATGACGACCAAAAGTATTTTGTTTCTGATTTTGACCACTTTGATTTAGCTAACTTTGTTTGCTACACCTAATGTTAAATATTAGTGTAGATATCATATTGCCACACGAGTCCTTAATTTGCAAGTTTCTTATAATTAAGCACTTCTTTGTAAATGAGTTCAGTCTCACTTCTCATGTAATACGATTGATTACATTGTAAAAGATTTTTGACCCATATGATTATTAATATGAAAGATTGGGTACTCTAAAACTCTATCATACTCGCCATAGAGACGGTTTAAATTTTTAAAAAATCTATGAAAATTGTGGTTTAATTTGGTGTGGAGATTTAAGAGGTTCAAACAAAGCTTCAGTGTCCGATGTAAATTTAATATTAATACTTAATTAGACCTTCTTTCTCTCTCTAACTGCACCTTCTCTTCTCTATATAGAAAAAAAATCAACTTTTTTCTTCAATATTCTTTTCCCTATCTTTTCACCATAGAAAGATACGGAAAAACCAATTTATTTCAGTTAATATTCATTGAATTTTTTTGTTACTGAATAAGTGTGAAATCTATCCCCACGCATTAATTTTGCTATTCGACCTGATCGGTTAAATTGTTGTATTCATGATGACCATTCGAATTAATTGTTTGCACTCATGTATTGTTCTCGATGTGGTTGTACAGATCATGTGTTCGTAGTTATGTTTTTGTTTTAGTGGTTTCATTTATTTAGATGCACTGATTCATGTGTTTCAAGGTGTTTATAGATTTTTTTGAAAATAATAACTCATGGGTGCTGGGAAAAACGCTCAGTGGCGATTACAATAAGTGGAATTGACATCTAACTAGCCTCAAGCAATAACTAATCTATTGCAAAGATATCTAAATTACATG
Organism: Rubia yunnanensis; assembly: GCA_037428765.1. NCBI lineage: Eukaryota > Viridiplantae > Streptophyta > Magnoliopsida > Gentianales > Rubiaceae > Rubia > Rubia yunnanensis. The sequence goes on from CM075064.1 coordinate 11,001,035, forward strand.
TCAGCCAAACTGATCGTCTGTACTATTACATATCAGAGATCCAATAAAAACTGTAACATTGCCCTTGAGGATATTAACTCGCTTTCCGCAAAAACCATGACCACTTGGCAGAGAAGAGCGTATCACACATCAATATCACTGTGCTAAATAAGGATCTTCTACAACTGTAACATGACTTGATCCAACCACGATCTATGGTGTCCAAATGGAAAACACCTTGAAAAACACAAATCTGATGGACCCAAATTAATGGGAACCCAAAATAAAACCACAAAAAAATTGCGAACACACGATCTGTACAAGCAGATCGAGAACAATACATGAACGTGAACAACTAAATCGATTTATCATCATAAACACAACAATCTAATCGATCAGGTCGAAGAACAAAACTAATTTGTGGAGATAAATTTCACATTTATTCAATAATAAAAACAATAATTTAAATAAACTATTGTTCCCCATCTCCCCTAATGGAAATATGGGGAAAAAAGATCGAAAAAGAAGAGTTATGCCAAAGTTTGGTGTAGGAAATAAGGGTAATAATCTGTGTTTATTCATGAATTCAGGATACATTATATAGTAGTACAGGATACCTATAGAGGCTAGGAAAAGGTAATATAATACAATTACATCTACTATTATAGTAAGAATACAAATCCAATTCCAATTCCTTAACACTCCTCCTCAAGTTGGAGCACGAGGATCGAAAATGCCCAACTTGCCAAGTAAAGAATGGAACTGGTTACATCCGAGAGCTTTAGTGAACAAATCCGCAGGTTGGTCTATCGTATAGATGTGTTGAGTAACAATAGCGCCAGATTGTACAAGATCTCGGACAAAATGACAATCAACTTCAATGTGCTTCGTGCGTTCATGAAAAACTGGGTTGGCCGCTATGTGGAGAGCAGATTGACTGTCACAAAACAATTTCATAGGAAAAGAGTGTGAAACCCCTAAGTCCTTCAGTAAGGACCTAAGCCATAACAACTCACAACAGATAACTGCCATAGCACAATACTCTGCTTCAGCAGAAGACCGAGAAACAGTAGGTTGCTTCTTAGTTTTCCAGGAAACTGGGGAATCACCAATCATAACAAAATAACCAGATAGAGAACGCTTAGTAATTGGGCAGGCGGCCCAATATGAATCACAATAAGCAGTCAATTGTAGAGTACTACGAGAAGAAAGAAATAAACCTTGACCAGGATGACTCTTCAGGTAGTGCAACACACGAACCGCAGCTTGCCAGTGAGGGACACAAGGAGACTTCATGAATTACGCAAGAGTATGAACTGAATAACTAAGTTCAGGACGAGTAATAGTCAAATATATCAGACGCCCAACCAAACGACGATACTGCTCCGGGTCATGGTAGGCTGGACCTTCAACACGTGCCAAATCATAAAGTTGCTCCATCGAAAAATCAATTGGTTTAGAAGCAGATAAACCTGTATCAGATAGGATGTCCAAAGCATATTTCCTTTGCGAGATAAATATCCCCTCTGGTCTTCTAGCAATCTCTATGCCCAAAAAATACTTAAGAAAACCAAGGTCCTTCATGTGAAAACAAGAACCCAAGTATTTCTTGAACTCAGAGATGAGCGAAGAAGAACTACCAGCAATGACCAAATCATCCACATAAACCAGAACATGTAAAGACCTTGATCCACGGGAAAAGACAAATAAAGAGTAAGCTGCCTTACTTTGAACAAAACCAAATGTCCGTAAAGCCTAAGCCAGTTTAGCAAACCAATTCTGAGGAGCCTAGCGAAGACCATAAAGAGATTTCTGAAGGCGGCAAACCTGACCAGGTGGGACTGTATAGCCAGCGGAGGACGCATGAACACCTCTTCATGTAAATCACCATGCAGGAAGGCATTATGAACATTCATCTGATGCAGTTCCCAACCACGTATAACAACAACAGACAGGAACAATCGAACAGAACTCATCTTTGCAACTGGAGCAAAAGTCTCAGTGCAATCAATTCCTTCTACCTGGCGATTTCCAAGAACCACTAGACGCGCCTTGTGACGTTCAATAGTACCATCTGAACGAAACTTTGTCTGGTAAACCCATTTGCATCCAATAGCCTTCTTCTACGCCGGCGAAGGAGACAAAATCCATGTCTGATTTTGCTCCAGTGCAGTAAGTTCCTCAACCATAGCATCTCGCCAATGAGAATGACGAAAAGCCTCAGAGTAAGTAGTGGGATCTGCACTAGAAGTTACAACACCCAAAAATCTAGAATGCATACTAGAAAAATTATCACAATTTACATAATCGGTAAGAGGATAGAGAACACCTGAGGAAAGTAACGACGCATGAGGGAACGTAGTTGAAAGGGGGGGTCCTCAGTAGTAAGAGCACAAGCATAATCATCACAGTCGTAATCTGCCAAGTACGATGGAGGACGACGAGATCGAACACTCTGTCTTGTAGGTGGCAACTCAGTAGCAGAACTATCTGGTACCAGAGAAGCTAGTAAAGTAGAGACCGAGGATGTAGCATTGTCGGCAACTGGCGGAGAATGACCAGCAGCGGACGATGAAGGTAGGCCGACTGCGACCTACATAGAGGTACCGTCATCGGGCGGATGATAATGGCCGGTGGATGCCATCGATGACCGACCAGTGTTGATCGGTGTTGACTGGCCAGCATTGACCGGCGTTGACTGGCTGGAGGTGATGACCGGCGAGACAGCAGACGGCAACAGATGGCCATCGAAAGACGGTGGAAGGCTAACAGCGACCAGCGGTTGTGGATCCGCAGCGGAAGGCGGAACCAAAATTCCATGCAGCTCCGGCGAGAAGGATGAGGAATCCGGCGGTGGTGTGGTGGCACCGCCAGGTTCATCGGATAAAGCAGATGCCGGAGTTGCAGAGTACGGGAACCGGTCTTCAAAGAAATCAGCATCCCGGCTGTTAAAGAACACTCGGGAATCCAAGTCAAAAAGGCGATAGCCTTTCTTTTCGGCTGGATAACCAAGAAACAGACACCGCTGACTTTGTGGTGCAAACTTGTCACGATATTTGGGAACATGAGCAGCAAAACACAAGCATCCAAAAACCCTTAAGGATGAATAATTTGGAGCTTGTCCATAAAGCAACTCAAAAGGAGTACGACCGTTGAGATGCTGAGTCGGTGTTCGGTTGATCAGGTAGGCAGCAGTAAGAACACATTCTCCCCAAAATTCAATAGGAAGACTGGCTTGGAACTGTAAAGCACACGCCACATTGAGTAAATGGCAATGCTTTCTTTCAACCTGACCATTCTGTTGTGGTGTGTCAACCATAGATGTCTCAAAGATGATCCCAGATGCAGCAAAATGAGATCGCAAAGGCAGAAATTCAGTCCCATTATCAGCCCGAACACGTTTTATGGTTCGGCCCCACTGGTTCTTCACTAAGGCACTAAATTCTAAAAATCTAGAGGCTACTTCAGACTTAGCGACTAATAAATAAACCCAAACAGCTCGGGAATAATCATCGACTATCGTCAAAAAATAAAATGCACCACTAGAGGATGGAGTTCTATAAGGTCCCCAAACATCACAATGTACTAATTCAAATAATGCCGTAGCATTTGTAGAACTCAATGGAAAACTATTTCTAGTATGTTTTTCTCTATAACATACAGAGCAAGGTATAGTAGTATGATTTATGCTAAAATCAAGAGTAGGAATAGATGACAACACCGTAGATGATGGATGACCAAAACGTTGATGCCATAAATCAGATGAAGAAACCAAAGCAACTGTCAGAATAGACTGCAGGATATGAGGACGAACGCGAGTATCCAACAGACGAAGCCAATAAACCCCCCCTTGCTGTTTCTCCACGCCAATCACAGTCCCCGTACTGATTTTCTGTAAAATGCAATAATTTTCAGTAAACAATGCTAGACATTTTAAGGCAGATAACAATCTAGAGCATGATAATAAATTACATCGCAAAGTAGGTATGTAGAGCACATGAGGAAGGGTGACATCACCAAAACAAATAGACCCATATTGTGTAGCAGACGACACAGATCCATCAGGCAGTATAACATTCACAGTATTGGTAGTAGTAGCAATATCAGTAAGAGAACCCTTGTCACCAGTCATGTGATATGAGGCTCCCGAATCAAGAATCCAGGGTAAAGTAGACTTACCTGACCTATGGTCAGATAACGAATAAAACTGATTAAATAAATGAATGGTCGTACTCCATTGGACATCAGATAGAGCATGACCAAAATCAGATCGTGTAGGTAAGCTAGAGGAGCCGGCCACCGCAAACCCTTGCGGCGACGTCACTACGCTGGCGAAAAGAGCCATAAAACAAATGGCAACAAAGGATAGATGTATAAGTAAAATAAATAAATAAATTCTTGCAATAATACTGGAGAAAGAGGCAACAAACAGCAGCTGGCGCGTGGAGAAGCTGGCGCGTGGAGACACGCGTGCTGAGACTGGGGCATGTCTGAAGACAACCGCGCATGGTTTCACGTGCAGCTTGTAAGGCGCGCGCGTGAATCTCACGCGCACCTCTGGTAAGTTGATCGGTGGTCTGGCGTCGTCGCCGACTGGGAAGCTTGGACCGGCGTTGGTGTCGGCACAACCGTGCAAGCAGAAAGACGATCGGTACCCAGACGAAGAACAAGTTGGGTCCGGCGTTGGCGATGGCACAAGCGTGCGAGCAGAGAGACGGACCGGCGGCCGGACAGTGAGCAAGCTTGGATCGCCGAGCAAAATTGTACCGTCGACCAAGCTTGGTTCGGCGCAACGATCTCCGGCGGCAACTAGGTTGAGGCGGCGGCGGCAAGTCTCGGCCGGCAGGGGCAAGGTTTCTTTTTTTTTAGCTAACAGTGGAAAGGTAATTCAAGATGGAAAATTTAGGTTCGTAGGCTCAAAATTTTAGGCTCTGATACCATGTAGGAAATAAGGGTAATATCTGTGTTTATTCATGAATTTGGGATATATTATATAGTAGTACAAGATACCTATAGAGGCTAGAAAAATGTAATATAATACAATTACATCTACAATTATAGTAAGAATACAAATCCAATTCCAATTCCTTAACATTTGGAGAGAAAGAGCTGCGGCGGTAAAGATTGGTCTCATAGAAAAAAAATTTGGTCATGTAATGTGGGGTGATGATTTTAATATTTGGGGACAAATGGTAATGGAATGATTCAAGGAAAAGTGTTTACAGTTTGAACAATATATATTGTGTTTGGACCAAATAGTGTTACATTTATAGAAGATCTCTATATGGTATATAGATATTGATGTGTGATACTTTTCTCTTTGCCAAGTAGTTAGAATTTTCGCAGGAAGTGAGTTAATATCTCCGAGGACAGTATTTCAGTTTCTATTGGACATTTAATCTGTAATAATACAGACGATCAATTTGATTGACATGTAATTTAAATATCTTTACAATATATTAATTATAACTAGAGACTAATTAGGTTTGATATTATTTCCACTTATTATAATTGCTACGAAGCCTTTTTTCCAACATCTTTAAATGATTGATTTTTAAAATACAAAAACAAATCGAGGATCATATATTCGAATTTGTGTAATTTGAAGTAAATTGAAGGGTAAGGATTTAATTTTGGGGATATTCTAAGAAAATGTGGCTTATCCATAAGGTATGAGTAAGTCACTTGACTTTTTAACGTCAAAATTTAAAAATATTTATTTAAAAAAGATAAAAATGTAGATTATAATTTAAAACAAGTAATAGCGTGTGTTTGATTGTGAAAATAATATACAAAATAATATAAAAATTACACTATTTAACTTTAAAACCTTCAAATTGACTACTATGTAATTTAACTAAGGCACAGTCTTTGGAAAAGACCGTATTTCAATAGGTTTATGGAATGACGGTGTTTAATTAGAATAATAAATGGTAAAAGATCTTAGTTGTAATATTAAAATTTTATTATGCAACGTGCAGTGATAATAAAGTTTATAACCCGATTCATGCAACCCAAAAAATTAATCTTCATTTATTCTAATTTGCACTTTAAACTTTGGTTTTTCCATGACTTATGGAAAGATAGTCTTTCAAGAGATGGACTCTTCAATAAATGTAGGCAAAGTCTTGGGAAATACTGTCTTTCCATAAGCTTATGGAAAAATGAGATTTAATTAAAATAATAAAAGTTAAAAGGTTTTAGTTGCAATATTAAACTACAAAGACTTGGGTGAGACCGTCTCACCCAAGCTTATAGTGAGACCAGGGGTCTCACCATAAATTGATATTTTTAGGGGCATGGAAGCAATACTATATAATATAGATATTTTAGTTCATTTTCAATTTTCAGTTTTTAAATTCAACCGCCCAACTAACCTCTCCCCCTTTCTCACACGTGCATTAACCCTTTCTCAAACCTCTCAAAATTGCTGCCATAAATTCCCGATTCAACTGCTCAAATCCTTTCAAATTTGCAATTTCTGAGTTGCATTACATCGCCTTCTTCAATCCGGTTCTATAGAAGTTAGAATTTCTTATTTTCGTTGGATTTGAGGTTTATATTTAGAGTTTTTTGTTTTTCTTCTTCGTCTCCGATGATTTCTATATCATTTCGGCGCTTCTCTCTGTAAATTCGATTGTGCATGTTTTTTTATCTTATATTGTGTGTTTCTGAGTTTTGTTTTGGCATTTGTAGATATGATGAAATCGAACAAAGAAATTGCTAGTAAAGATGACCTGGAGATTGATGATGTTGTTCATGCCTCATCTGTGCTTGAATCTAAAGGTTTTTTTTTCTATTTTTTGTTAATTTTTGTATTGTTAGGGTTTTTTGTTCGGTTTCTTTGATTTTTCTGTTTCATTATTTATTTATTTGATGTTCTGTTCGTTGTTATTGAATCTGCTCTATTTTTTGTGTTGTGTTGCTCTGTTATATATATATATAATGGTGTATAACAAATTATTTAGGATGTTCATGTGTTTGGTTCGGGCTTTATTGTGCCTCTTTTGTGGTTTATTTTATGCTATGTTTACTTTGTATGTTTTCTGCTTGAATTGTCTTTATATTAGGATATTTATGTGTTTAGTTTTCATGTTTAAGTGTTTAGTTCAAGCTCGGTTAGTTTGCATTGTCTCCCTGTTAGGTTGTTCATGTGTTTAGTTAGGTTGTTTGTGTGTTTATTTAGGTTGTTTATGTATTTAGTTCAGGCTTTGTTGTAGATCTGTTGTGGTTTAGTTTAGGATTTGTTTAGTTTGCATGTTATTTGTTTGCACTTTTTTTAGTTAGCCTATTTTTGTGTTTAGTTCGCATGTTAATGTGTTTTCTATTTGCACTGCTCTTCTGTATGTGTATATACACAGTTATATTGGTTTGTGTACTTTATGTGTTTCAATTTTTAATTTAAGTTTTTATGTAATTACTTTTCAAATGTAGGTGATTGAATTTGCTTGAGGAAATCGAGTAGATTGTAGTCTAAATTGCTGGATGGTATGCATATTGTTAGTTTGTAATTTTTTTTATTTTAATCTTTATGTTTTTATTTAATTGATTGTGTAATTGTCAGGTTCTAAACCTCCTTTGAATAAAATGAAAAAAATTCAGAAGAAAACTACTAGCACATGTATTTAAATATAATTTAATTTTATTCAATTTTTTTGTTGGTTTTTAATTGATTGCTTTATGTATTGCTAATAATTTCTTTTTTTTATAGTTGATATTGTGAGGAGATTGCTCAAAAGTGCTAATATATCTGATGTGGATAGGTCACATAGAGTTGCTGGTTGGAATTCTAATTTTCTTTGTTTTACTTTGACCATTTAGTGATTTTTTAATGTGTTTAGTGCATTACATTTGGCATTTATGCATTTTGTTTCGTTATTGTAGATGCATGTGATGTGATCAGCATGCATTAACATTTTGTTAATGCATGCTATTTTACTCATTAGTTAAGCTATTTCTTTTATTATTGTAGTTAAGCTATTTTACTCATTAGTTAAGATTGGATATTTCACTTTATAATCTACATTAACATTTTTTATTATGCAGTTGTGGAGAAACGTGTGATTATTTGTCCTACTACTTCAACTAATATTGAAAATATTGATTAGTTTTTGAATTATTAGTTCATATTTATTGTTGTTTAGTTTTTCTATTAGACTTATTAGTTTTTGTATTTTTTTTGCATCAGAACCTGGAAATCATTTTGCTGAAAGAAATGAGGGTTCTGTTGAAAGAAATAAGGATTCTGCTGAAAGAAATGTTGATGGTACGTTTACATATATTTGTTATTGTGTATCTTTCATTACTTTATGTTTTATTTAGAATCTATTAATTTTTAAAATTTGTAGGTTCTACTTGTCGTGCTGCAAGTCTGACAAGTGCCCAGATAAATGTTGTTATTGAAGGTTTGAGATGTGAAACCAATTATTGTATGTATTGATTTCTCTGCTTCTAATTTTGTGTTTTTCATTTAGTATTTATTTTTCATCTGTGTGTTGTAGGTCAGAAAATTTATCAAAAGAAAGGTGTTAGGAAGAAGGTTAAAGTTAAACGAATTATTAGTGATAAAGATTATATGAAAGATGATGATTTTATTGATCCGCCTCCTGCTATGGTGGATGCAAATGAAGAGGGAAAACAAAAGGTTTGTGAATGGAAAGGAAATGAGCCGGTTGCAAAGAAGGCGGCTCCAAAGAAGCCTGCTGCAAACGAGCCGGCTGTGAACAAGCCTGCTGCAAACGAGCCAGTTGTTAAGAAGCCGACTGTAAGGCCCGCAGCGAAGAAGCTTGCTGCAAACAAGCTGGATGTGAATGAGCTTACTGCAATAGAGCCAGTTGTGAAAGAGCTGGCTGTAAAGCCCACAGCGAAGAAGCCTGCAGTGATGAAGCCCGCTCCAAAGAAGCCTGCTGCAAACGAGCCGGCTGTAAACTAGCCTGCTGCAAACGAGCCAATTGTGAAGGAGCGGGCCGTGAATCCCGCACCGAAGAAGCCTGCAGTAAAGAAGGCCGCATTGAAGAAGTCCGCATTTAAGCCTGCAGCGAACAAGTCAGCTGTGATGAAGCCTGCAACGAAGGTGTCTACAGCAAAGAAACATGTTGAGAAGAAGTCATCTGGGAACATTAATGAGGATTTTACTACAGATGGGAGTGGGCTATCGAAGAATTCTTCTACTGCAGGAAAGCGCAAGCGGGATGGAGATGATGTTTTTGGACCTGCTGCAAAGAGAAATGTTTCTACTCATCGTTCAACGGGGAACACTAATGATGGCACGGAAGTGAGACGCCAGATTAAACAAGTCTGTAAAATTCAGCTTCCTGATGGTTCTAGGTACGTTTTATTTCTTTAAGTATTTGTGATTTTACTTTATGTGTGTACGTATACTTTGAATATTTCAGTTTAATATTTTTGCATAATAACTTGAATGATTTAGAATTTATTAGTTTAGGTATGTTTTCCTTTACATTTGGTGTTTTAGTGTTTTGTTTCACTATACTTTTAATTGTTTATGTGTAGAGTTACAGTATAAATAGTTTATGTACTTGTTGATTTCATTTATTTGTTTACATGTTTAGTTTTATTAAACAATAAGTTTTTTTTATTAATTTCATTTTGATTTGGTTGTTTATTAATTAAACTTTCTTTTTAAAATTACTGTATGTTTACTTGATGTGTTTTATCTCTTAGTTTGGGTATTTGTGTGCACAGTTGTTATATTTACTAACTTGTTGTATTATATTGTTTTCCAGGTTTTTAAAGAAGTTTATGCCTGGAAGCCATCATGTAAAGATCACAAAATTGTGCGCTGATCTCAGTGCTAAGCAGAAGGCTGATGTTGAAGTCATTGGTTTTGGGGGAATTTTGAAGCTAAGATTGGAGATTGCACTTCCCTCGGGTATTGTGCCTTGGTTGGTGAGTAATTTTAACCCTGGTACATGTGTTCAGCTGGTTGGGGTTAATAGATACTTTGTTACTGCTGGTGATGTATATGATGTTCTGTGCTTGCCTCAAAACACTGGTAGGAAAGTTGTGGAGAAGAGAAATTCTGGTATGCAACTGAAGGATAGTTACAAGGCTAGGTTTGGTAGGGAGAATGAACATGATATACCCCTTCACTTGATTTTAGATAGGATAAATGAACTTAAGGAGGGAGGGGATGCATTTAAGAGACTTTTTGTGATCTATTGTTCTTCATACTTTTTAATTCCTATAGCTACTGAGAAGGTAGATATGAAAATTCTTGAAGTTATTGAAAATGTTGAAAAGATTAAGAATCTCGACTGGGGTACTTTCGTGTTAGACAAAATGGTTTCAATGATTAGGAGGTATAAGAACAATGTAGAATATTAAACCTGTAATGCTTATGTCCTTATCCTTTTGATTCTATATTTGCACTGATTTCCTGTCTGTGGCATGCTGGAGCCAACATCCCTTCCTCTAGTCTAGCATTGGACTGATGCGAAGTTGAGGGAGAGAGTGAAGATGTTGGACATTGGAGAAGGTTATGACAGGACAATCATGGTGAAGGGTTATCCAATTAGCTGTGCCGGAAAAATGAAAAAGGGTCATTGGGGTAAGAGTGATGTTGGAGCTCAGCCTGAGATTGGAGCTGATTCTGTTCCTGAAGGTGATGAAGTGCTGTAGTTCAAAATCCCACGCTAAGTTTTGACCGACTCCAAGATTAAAAGTCTTGCTAAGAATGTAAGTGTTTAAAATTTTACCTGATGTCTTTGCTTTGTTAGTTATATGGTTAGCATGATTTCTTATGTGTTTCAGTATTTAGTTTAAATTTTTATATGCTAATTTAGGTTTTTAGTTTGATTATTTTATATTGTTGACTTTTAGTATAGTTAGTTCATGTGCTTAATCTTTCTGTTTTGGTGTTTAATAGTTTGGTTCGATTTATATATGAATTGTTTATGGTTAGTTGATTGTGCTTTCATTGGCTATTTAATAGGGTTTTTTAGGTTTCTGTATAAATTTATTGATTATTTTCTTGTGTAGGCTTATGATGAGGCCTTAATGATCGTGAAGCGTAACTTTGAAGTTGTTACCGCTGATATGCATTAGAGGTTGGAGATGGTGAAGGCTGATGTTGGTTGCAAGACTTGCCACCGATTGTTGGGACTAGTGCAGAACTTCAGAATCAGCAAGATGACTCGCCACCAATTGAAGAATCACCAATCGAATGGAATGACAAGTTAATTGCTATGGCTAATGAAGAATGCAACCAATAGAGGGGAATGAAACAGTACCAGCCTCAGAACGAGCCTCTTCCGTCTTTTAACTCGTTTAAAGATGGTGAATTGGATGGCATGGGAGGAACGTCCACAAACAACGTAGTTTAAGATACGATTTGATTTGAATGATGTGATTTGGATTTGTTATTGAGTGATTTGAATGTTTGAATTTGTTGAAATGATGTTATGGATGATTCTGAATGGTCTATTTGCTAGGTTGTTGGATTGATTGATTTTGAATGATGTTTTTTAGATGATCTAGAATGGATTGAAACTTTTAAAAAAAAATTTATGATGACTCCATTATGAGTTTAGTTCGGATGTTTATCTATTTAGTTGCATTGTTTATATCTTTTGTTTCTATTATAGTTTAACAGTTTGTCTAGTAATTATATGTTGTATGTTCAAAGCCATGTGTCATTTAGGTAAATTGTTCGGTTATTTAGGTATATAGTTCGGTTTAAATATTATGTATTTTCCAACTATGTGTTGTTTAATTTTTGACACTTATATTTTTATTTACTTTTTCTAACATTAGTTCATGAATATTTCACTTTAGCTCATTTGTTAGAGTCATTAGTTTCAGACAGTTTACTTGATGAATATATTTTTGTTTAATTAAACAGCACTCGTTAGTTCAGGTGTTTAAAGCATTTGAAGGGCAATTTAAATGATTTGTTCATGTACAGAATGTTAATATAAATAAATGTCAAATGGGAACTCATAGGTCTAGACTTGTTGCTTTGGTGTCTTGGTACCAAACCCCTTTGTTTTTTGTTTCTTTCTGTGCTTCCATCATTCAATTCTCTTGCTTCTTCCTTTGTCTTTGTGGAAGATGAATCTTGGATTGTTGGCGGTTTAGTGATAGAAGATTCTGCTATGCTGCTTGAATTTTCATGTTCTTTTATACTTTTTGAGACAAGAATTTGGTCTACCTTTTCATTGTATTTCTTGAAGCTTTCTTCAAGAATTTTCCGGGTTTCTATGTCACCTTCAAATTTTTGTACCAGATTGTAGTAGTTTCTTGCCATTTGGTGTCGCTGTGGAACTTTGTCTTTGGTTTTGTCTACTTCTTGATTTTCTTGTGCTGCTTTCAGTTTGTCTCATACTTGCATTTTAGCAAGCTTTGTCCATCGCTTCAGAATGTATTGTGATGGTATCTCACTGATTGAGTTGATGTGCAATATACAGATACAATGAAAGCAGGGCATTCCTTACATAAAAAGATAACCATGCATATATTCAAGTTAATTAGATAAACATCCAAACTAAAGCTCTAAAGCATATAATGTCCTGCATTTTAAAGTTAAATATGCGAATGAAGAACTAATGACATATATATAAGATGTATTATCAGATTCTTGCTATGAAACCTGCCTACAAAAAGATGAACATTAATATTTAGCCAAAAGTTAATGATCCAAACTAAAGAACTAAAGATATTAACGTAAGAGGTAACATGTAAATTGTATTTCATTAGTAAATACTTGTTTCTTCAAAAGTTTTGCAAGAGCAGGTAACTTCCACCATTCCACTTTGTTGTGTGAAGGTGACAATTTCAACTTTTGTATCATCTTCTTCTGGACTTACTTCATACTTTGTTGCCGATCCTAGGGTGAAAACTCGACATGCTTTTGTTGCTTGTGCAATCTTGTATTCCTTCTCAAACTTATCGTACATTGATAATGTGTACTCTTGAGCTACATATTTGAGTAGTTTTGATCCATGTATAGCTGACTTTGGCACTGATTTTGAGCATTGATTTTCCTTTGCTATTTCCTTTGCTCTCCAGCGATCAGTAGTCTCATTGAAGATGGTTAAGAACCTGTTGAGTGTTGTCATTTTGTTGGCATTGAATGGCAAAGCTTTGTGTGTGCTATCACTTTGTTGTGATGAAAGAGTTCCCGCGGAGAAAAAGTATTTGCTCATTGCAAGGCACCACTTATCTCTAATACAATGTAGCCTTTTGAACCATTCCTTGTCTTCAAGCTGAAAATTCTTGATCATATTGTTCCATGCCATTTAAAATTCTTCTTTTTTTTCCAAACTATACTCAAATGCTTCCTTGAAGGGACCATCCTTTTTTAATTTACCAAAATGACTTATGGCATTCTGTGTAATGTGCCACATGCACAAGCTATGCCTCGTGTTTGTGAATACCTGTAAAATTTCATGAATAATTTTATTCAAAACAAGTTCATGTGTAAACATATGATCTAAAAGCAATTAAACACGAACTAAAATATAAAGATTAAATGTAATTTTTTGTGATTTTTTTTTCAATTATTATGTTTTTTTATATTGACAATGATTACTGAAATTACATTAGATGTTGTGAACAAACACAAGAACTATCAAACTAAACACTAAAGGTAAGTACATAAACATATCAACCAATTATAGTCCAGATCAATCAAATTAAAGAATGGTTACCTTTTCGATTGCTTTGGTCATGGCCGGATATTGGTCTGTAAATATTGTTGCCGGATCTTTACCACCCATTGATTTTCTGAAAACATCAAGAAGCCATTCGAAAGTTGAAGCTTTTTCGTCGGCAATGAAAGCACATCCAAACATCATTATATTGTCGTGGTTGTTCATTCCAACTATTGGAGCACAAACAAGTTGTATTTGTTGGTCCTGTATGTTGACGGATCACTTAACAAAGTTAGATCATGTTAACTCGTGTGTTAATGCAGTTACACTATTTATTTAGTATGTTACTTAGTACGTTTCAACAAACTTTAAAATACCTAAATTTTCTCAATAAAATACATATAGGCCAATTTTAGACTTTGGTGAATTATCAAGTTGAATTATATCACTTTTATTCATGTTTTCATATTGTTACATCGTGTTTCTAATAAATTACTTAATACGTTTTTTCAAATCTAAAAACAGCCAAATTTTCTCCAAAAATGTAACTTATTTTTACTTCATTTGTTTATGAATCTACATCGTGTGTATAACATACTACTTAATGTGTTCCAGCCGTTACTTCGTGTGTTTAAATGTATTTTACGAAATATAAATCATACCTGTATGTGGTGTCAAATACCGTTAGATCGCCAAAGAGGGAGTAGTCTTCCTTCATCATTGAGTCCCTTCAAAATAATGTTGTCAGTCTACCATTATCATCCAATTTAACTCTAAAGAAGAAATCTTCCTCTTCAGTACTCTTCTGTGAGAGTTTTACAATTACTTGTTGAGCATCGCCTCCTTCAATCTCCTTCATGCGCAACCTGTTCACGTTGTTTAGATGATCTTTAATCTTGTGTCCTAGATTCTAATACCACCAGCTTCAACATCCATAAACTTGAATCCATGACTAGGTTTTAATCCTACACGTTCCATTCCTTCTATAGCTTTCCCTTTTTCTTCAATAATTCTCCTTTCACTTCTCTGCAGATGCTGCCTTTCGACTCGAGTGAAAGGATGATTGTGAGATGTCACATGATGCAAAACTTCATAGACTCCATTGATAAATTTAACCTGAATTCCAGCCTTGCATCCAGTTCTCGTAACCACATATTTCCTTGTTTTTCTTCTTTTCTTCTTAGAGCCCTCTTCAATGATATTGTTATTGGAAGGTGTGTTGGGTGTTTCATTCTTAAATTTTGTTTTCCCTGATTTGAGCAAACAAAATACTTCTCTAGGATGGTTCCGTCTTTTTTACCTCTTTGGGTTGAACAACGCACCCCCAAATCCCAACGCACCCCAAATCCCAACGCACCCCAAATCCCAACGCATTTGACTATTTTTGGTATAAATTATGGAACTCTGACAGTTTTTTTGCTCTCAAACCTTTGAAGCAATCTGTGACATCAACTTTTGACAGGTCGCTTAAATTGGTGACACAATCTGGTCCTGGAAAATTGTATCCTTTTAGTAACTCATTACATCAACTATTATATTAGTTTGTTCGTGTATTTCAGAATTTAGTTTGGGCTTCATTCACAGTTGTTAAGTCACTGATATATTTGTACAATTTCTAAATATTTTGATAACATATCCTACTAATTAAATTTTAGACATTAATCGCAACATGTTATATTTTTATTAAGTTACATTGTGTATTTAACATATTACTTGTTGTGATAAAGTAACTTTGAAAATATGAAAATAGTCTTAACAAAATGAATGTAACTGGTTTTAGTTCATGTGTTCCTGCAGTCACATCATTGATTTACTATGTTACTACAAACATTTCAGAAAATTTAAAAACACCTACATTTTCCCAACAAATTGCATATAACCATATTTTAGACCTTGGGATTTGTCAATCAGATAATTGTCATGTTACTTCATGTGTCCATGCAGTTACATCCAGTGTTCATCGTATTACCTCATATGTTTCAGAAAATTATAAAACACCTACATTTTCTCAACAAAATCAGAATATCATCACGTTACTTCATGTGTTTATGCAGCTACATCATTTTTTATCATATTACCTCATATATTTCAGAAAATTAAAAAACATCAACATTTTCCCAACAATTTGTTCATAACCAAATTTCAGCCTTTGGGGAATTGTCTATTAGAATATTATCACGTTACTTCATGTGTTCATGCAATTACATCCAATGTTCCTCATATACCTAATATGTTTCAGAAAATTGTAAAACACCAACGTTTTATTCATAACATGCATATAACTGAATTCCAGATCTGTCAAAATAAAATCCACAATAAATAAATATTACTTCATGTGTTCATGCAACTACTTCATGCGTTTAACTGTATGTACAAAATCAAAACCTAACCTGGATGTAAACTAGTTGAATTTTTAGATTGAACATAATCGTTGCTTTCTCCTTCATACAGAACAATTTCATTGCCTTGAATTGCTTCGTCTTCCATAGGTTATACCAGCAACACCTTAGATTGTAGATTTCAACCGTTAAAACTAAGATTTTAAACTGTAAAACTAAGATAATAGATTGCAGATCTCACCTTCGCAAACGTAGAAGCTTTCTTTGATGTTTCCGTCGTAAAGTTTTGTCTCTGAATCCGATTCCGGCGCAAATCTGATGTAATTCCGTCGCAAAATTGCAGACCTGATTTTGGAGATCACGAGCTTCAACCTGAGCTCTATCCGACGTGAATTTGAAGCAAATCTGACGTAGATCTAAAAACCCAAGGACAGTCCGTTGATTTCAGAGGATTGATCGGCGATTTGCGACATTAAATCCGGTCTGATCTGATTGAATTTCATAGGGATTCAGATTCATTGATTTTGGGGATTTTGTTTCCAAAATATGGCAGTTGGTTATAAACCTGATTGATGACCTGTTTCCCTTATAACCCGAATTTAGACCCTTTTTCTTCAGCCCACATTTTTTATATATTTGCAATTTGGTCCCATTTTTTAGTTCCTCTCCTATTTATTGCAGTTTGGTCCTTGGTCTCACCATTTCCTATGGTGAGAAGGTCTCACAGGAGTTTTTCTCATATTTTAATTGAATAAATTATTTTTTTAGTCCCCTACAAAGTATCTTATACCATATTTTGGTCCCCATATGCAAATCAACACTTAGACGGTACCCAACAAATTCAAAACAATTTGTTTGGTCCCCAAAGGTGGTTTTCCGATATAGTAAGGGAATACTGGTAATTTTACTAATTGAAAAACATTTTCAATTAAAATTTCCTAATTTTAAAATTTTCTTTTTTTAAAAAAAATGTCACCACTGGCCGTCGCCGCCTTCTGCCTTCCGCCTACAGATTTTGGCATCTAATCATGAATGACGACGATTTCGTTTATAAATGCAAGAAGTGGCCCCGCCTCAATCCCCCTGCCGCCTCTTCCTCCTCCGCACTAGCACTCCCAGATCCGGCAACTCAATAGAAGACCCACCGAGAGAGAAGGAAAACAGCGCTCCAGATTATCAAAGAAATGTATCACCGAGAATTACTTCAGTTGGAACTTTTATCAAACACCTTGAGTGTTATGAAGAACAGTTCCCCAAACCCAAGCCCTACTCAACAACCGCACAAGTCGAGTAATTCAGCCAAAACTGTACCGTTGTCGGAAATCGCAAATTCTCGGCAGCTCATGGATGAGCTCATATTTTAGGCGGAACAGCTATACTCGAAGATCTATCCAATTTGTGCGATATAGCAGAGAACTTATGTAGTGCTAGAGAAGAGGAATTCAACAAGACATTTACTGATCTTTCTGTTTGGTCATCGTCCCCGCAAGAACTCCTCTTCAAAGCAACGCTGCCACCGTGACCTTGAAAGCCTTCACCTCTGCGTCGCTGAAGAAGTCTTCAGCTCTGTGTCGTCGGAGATGTCTTCACCTCAGGTTAATGTTTCTGATTGCTGCCTCTATGGATCGAAAAGAAGAAGAAGAAGCCAAGCATCACCGACCATTCCTACATATGTAAGCGGCGGCGGAGACTGCTCCAGATTGGTTCAGATGAAACAGCAGCGGCGGCGGAGACGAACCAATAAAGACGAAGACGAACTGGTCCAGATATTTTTATTTTTTAAACTCAGGGTATAATGGCAATTTTACATATTTTGACCAATTTTACAATTGACTTTCCCTAAAAACCACCTTTGGGACAATTGTTTTTGAATTTGTTGGTACCGTCTAAGGGTTGATTTGCAAATGAAGACCAAAACATGGTATAAGATACTTTGTAGAAGACTAAAAAAAATAATATAGTCTTAAAAATTTATTATGTAACGTATAGTAGTTAAAAAGTTTATAACTGAATTCATGCAACTCGAAAATTTTATTTCTTCATTTATTCTAATTTACATTTTAAAGCTTGGTATTTCCATGGCTTATGCAAATACCGTCTCTCAAGAGACGGACTCATAAATATAATAGATAAGTGAAAAAATACAGTAAATTAACCATAATTTAAGAACATACCACCAGTGAAACTGTTAGAGACCTCCTCTTAATTTTATATACTCCCTCTGTTTCACTAAGAGTGACACACTTGCCTTATTAAAATATATTTTTTAAATGGTACACTTTCCATTTTTTGTAAGATTCCTACAATCTCATTTACTTATTCTACTTTTTACTTTCTACACTCAATTTCAACTTCTCATTTGTTTTTCACATTAATTCAAGAGTATAAATCTATTGTGTCACTCTTAATAAAAGGAGGAAGTACAGCTACGAAAGTACTGTAATTTACCTCTCCAGTGAGGTCTGTGGTGTCGGGTGGCCAGGGCAGGTGAGGGCGAACCGTTGATCGCCTTTTGGGAGGGAAGTACGAAATTTATGAATATATTCAAAGTTGGGTGGGTTTGCTGGACATCCAGTGGTTGGGATATGGGTGGGAAAGCCAATAAGCCCAGGTTCAATCCTCGGCAGCGGCAGTGTGGGGAGTTCTTGTGCGCACCGAGGCAATGCCGAGTCCATGGATCCTGGTGCTGGGCTACCGTGATTTACCTCTCATATGATGGCTTGGGTGTGGGCTGGTATGGGCCGCTGAGGGCGAGCGGATGATCGCCTAGGAAGGGAAAAGTCTTATTCTTCAATATTCGTACAAAATAGGGAGATCGCGTTAAATGATACTCCCTGCTCCTGATGTGAAGAGCTTCCTGAATTTATCATATTCCCCCTAATATTTTAACCAAATCCCTCAATTCTAATTAGAACCATTTTCAGCCGTATCACGTTATGTATTTTATTAAATTATGCCCTGTATTTGTATTATTAAAATATTATACTTCCTTTGTTCCGCCTTAATTTACCCGATTACTTTATGACACTATTCTCTATCAAAATTTGACAACATATATGAATAGATATATGAAACATAATATTATTATATGTGATATTCTTGTTTCGTCGTAACAAGTAGTTTCTATAAAGTAAGTTTTTATTTATCGTTATTATACGTAGCTAAACATATTAACGGTCATACATGTTTCTCGAACGGTGTGCAATGATTATGTTGCAATTTAAGCTGGGACTGAGGGAGTATGTATTTTTAATTTAATTTAAAGAATAAAAATTTCAATAGTTAAAAATTAATTTTAAACCTAATTAAATACCTGGCAGCGATGGTGTTCGTCGACCATAGGGGTCCGATGGTGTCTTCTCCGGCGTCTTCTGCATTTTGCGGCCAGTCCACGCGCGTTCAGGTCTGGTTCCCATCCCTTAGTCAGCGCCGCCATGCCCTGGTTCTCGTCGCTCAAGCCCTGCCATGGTTCTCTTCGCCCCGCCCTGTTGTGGTTCTCATCAGCACTAAACCCACCGTGGTTCTCGTCACCCCTCCAGTCGTGGCTCTCCCCGGCCTTAAACCCGTTGAGGCTCTCGTCGCCCCACCAGCCGTGGTTCTCGTTTCCCCAGCCAGCGCTGTCAGCAACTCATCTCTCTTTCCCCGCTCCACCTTGGTTTGCGTTTCTAGGCTCTCGCTTCAAATCGAGTGCCACGTTTCTCGTTTCAAGTCACATTTCAAATCGAGTGCCACGACTCTCATTTCCAATCGACAAACCTGGCTCTCATTTCCAATCGACGCACCTAGCTCTCCTTTTCACCGACGAGAACCAGTTGTTTGATATCCGTGCGCCGAGAACCACCGCTCGAGATCCACCTCACGAGAATCATCTGATAAAATATAGAGGACTTAATTATAGTGCACTGATATTAATCAATGACACATCTCATCAATGATGAGGATTACAATATATATAGGCTTACAACAAACCAAAGTCTAACAGGAATATAATTCTAAGTCTATAAGGAAACTATCATCTATAACTAATTATATAAGGTAACTACCATCTATAACTAATTCTATAAGGTAACTACCATCTATAACCTTTCCTACAAGGAAAAGGTTTCTATTTCCTTAACACCCTCCCTCAAGTTGGAGCATGATGACAAGAATGTCCAACTTGCGAAGAAGATTATGAAATTGCTAATCAATAAAAATTTTTTTAAAGAATTCTCAGTAGGGGTAGAAGTAGCAGCAACATCCGTAACAGTAGCAGCAGGTAGAGCAGTATTTGTAGGAGACCATTCAAGGTAATTCTCTCGACACTTCAGGATGGTGGGTGCAATAACCAAACCAGGTTCGTCAGAAGAGCCAATTAAGTAGGGATCAGTCGATAAACGACCAACATGTAAATGTATCTTAGGGCCAGATTGCAACTGCAACTGTTTCAGTAAAGTCACAATTACCTCATGGCTATTAATGTTCTGAAGTGCAGTAGCCTCAAAACCAACATCAGTACGGGCCTGATCTTCGGGATTGCTTTCGGAGGCAGACATAGTGTAAAGTAAGGTACAGATCAGTAGCAGGTACAATAACCGGCAGTAGATCAGATCGGCAAGACACACCGGTGCGTTGAACGAGTGACGACGCATGGAAATCGGTGCAGCGACGCATGGAGATCGGTGTAACGATGCGTGGAGATCGACGATGGTGCATGTAAGTCGGTAAAAGTAGCATACGACGGCCGCTAGATCACGGAGGCCGTGGTCGACGAACGACGAGCTTCAACGGTGGCACGGCGGCAGTGCGTGGAGGAACGCACTGTCGTTGGTGGCGGTAGGAGCTCGGGAAAAAATGGCAACAGAATTTTCTTTTAGAGTTTCAAGATTTTATGCTCTGATACCATGATAAAAATATAAAGGACTTTATTATGGTGCACTGATATTAATCAATGACACATCTCATCAATGATGAGGATTACAATATATAGGCTTACAACAAACCAAAGTCTAATAGGAATATAATTCTAAGTCTATAAGGAAACTATCATCTATAACTAATTCCATAAGGTAACTACCATCTATAAATAATTCTATAAGGTAACTACCATCTATAACTTTTCCTACAAGGAAAGGGTTTCTATTTCCTTAACATCATCAGTGACAATCAGCCGACGAGAAGGTGGGACTGGGTTGGGGATGATGGGGCAACGATCGGTTGGGGCTGGGCTTAGGGTGACACAACGGGGGTTAAGATGGGCTGGGAGGGATGGTGGTTCTCAGCGCTTCAATTCTCGGTGGTGGAGGTGGCAGTGGTGGGAGGGTTGTTTTCCGGCGGGTGGTTGGGGACAAAGGCGGGGTTGGGCTGGGGTTGAAGGAGCTAAGGGTGGAGGGTTGTTTCCGGTGGGTTTAGGCTGTTGGCGGGAGGGGTTGTGGTCGGGGGTTGAGAGGGGTTGGATGTTTTCGGTGGTGGTGCCGGATGATGAACGACGGCGGTGGTGACGCCATCAAGGGAAAAGGGAAAGGGAGGGTTTGTTTTTTTAAAGTTAAAAATTGTATTATACGTGTATATACGTATTAGGGGCATAATTATACGTGATTTAACAACACCAATTTTTTAATAGTAAAATATTTTCTTATTTACAAAATCTTGTGAGATCAACTAATCATTAGATCAAATGAGGTCATTTTATAATTATTATGACTAATAAGGTGATTTGATATTTATTTTATTTATTGAGATGAGGTACATATAATTATGAAAATATTTTAAAATAAATTTTAAAATATAAATAATTATAATCGACCTTAAAAATTATAAAATGAGATTTTCTTATGATTGGTCTAACCATCAGTTGGTCTAACATAAGACCTTTTTTTTAAAATTAAATCCTTTTAATTTTATTTTTTAATTCTCAAATTAGTTTTTTTAATCTTTTCATTCTACCTACTTTAATTTCTCCGTCCTAACTTAAATCGCATACTTACTAATTGACAATCACTACTATCAAAATGCCCACATATTTAAATAGATATAAATAATAATATTATCATAATAAATAATTTTTAAATAATGTATCATTATCATATTTAGTTAAATATATTAGTGGTTAAACATTGTTAAGGAAATAGAAACCCTTTCCTTGTAGGATTTTAGGCTCTGATACCATGATAAAATATAAACGACTTTATTACGGTGCACTGATATTAATCAATGATATATCTCATCAATGATGAGGATTACAATATATAGGCTTAAAATAAACCAAAGTCTAACAGTAATATAATTCTAAGTCTATAAGGAAACTATCATCTATAACTAATTCTATAAGGTAACTACCATCTATAACTAATTCTATAAGGTAACTACCATCTATAACCTTTCCTACAAGGAAAGGGTTTCTATTTCCTTAACAAACATATTTCTCAAAAAAATATGAACTTTATTATTTAAGCGGGAAAAGAAGATACTTTCTATATTTAAGTGTAACCTTAAAGAGTCACCTTTAAAGAAATCAAGGAAGTTACTGTGTTTGGAAATGTCTAAGATCAAACGATAAAATTAAGATTGATGGAGGTAATATCCAGGTGTTATGTTCAGTTAGGAATATGCCTGTGTTGGGGTGAGAAATGATCAAACATCTGACTACAAAAGGTCATATACTATATGCAATTTTTTACAGCTTTCGCCTCATTATGAATATGTTACGTAAATTCAAAATTAGACAAGTATGTAATGATGTACTAATAGTAAAAAATAATGAATAAAAGGATGAATTTTTCAATAAGGTAATGATGATAAAATGTTGTTTTTAGTGGAATGAACTTGCAATATTTGAAATTTAGTTAGTTTTTGCACAAAATTAGGGTGAGCAATCGGTCGAGAAAAATTATAACCAGTTTTAAAATTGTATACGATCTTTTTTTCCGGTCAAATTTTAATAAAATTAGTGTAAAACATGCAAAAGTGTAAATAGACCTGAGACGGAGGAAGTATTATGAGAAACCCTCCAATTCACTAAACAAATTTAAATTTGGTTTGAAAATATATAACATAATGTTGAACCACACTATTCATAAGCGTTCATCTTCCAGCATTTGAACATTTTATCCCATTTTCTATCGCTCGAAGAACCTTCGGCGATCCCCAATCTCCAAAGAAAGATGCCGAAGCTAAATGTCCCCCCCCCCCAAAATGCTCATCAATCCCAATGATTTAAAATAAATGCACATAATGATTTGGGGGTTTTCTTTGTCAGGGTTTTGTTTTTGGGATTTCTTTTTGGTTTAGAATGTGATAGTGTAAATTTAGATTTGATTTGCAAATTTGCATGGATTCGTTTTTACAAATTTCAAATCTACTGTCTATTTTTTTTGTAGATTGTTGATTATGATGCTTGGGCTCAGAAGAATCTCAAGGAAGCCGCTGCCAATCCACCCAAGGGCAGTTCAGAGGGCCAAACACATCAAGAATCAAAAGACTGCGGTAGCCCATGCTCGTGCCGCCGGCGGGACAACCTAAAATTATATACTAACTAATTGTATTTTCAATGTAGTTCTCTCTTGCCATATAAATCTTATATTAGAAGTTAAATATTTTAAGTGCTAGTGTGAAATCACTCTATTCTATTGTACAAAGGTATTTGGAAATTCACCACTTATAAATGGGAATAGTATACATGTTTAAAAAAAATTAAACGTGACAATCTTATAATTACGTATTAAAAGAAAAGGCGTACTAACAAAGTTAAGAGAGTTGATGATATGTTACACCCTTCGTTTTACTATTTTACTCCCTTGTTTCACTAGATTTCTATTTTATTACTTTTAAAAAAAATTATTTCCATTTTCCTTTATCTTTTTGTTTCATTTATCAGTGCTATACCAATTTAGAAATGATGGCAGAGGAGTTTAAATTTGTCACCGAGAATATCCTCCAAGAAAGGCACTTGATTCAAGGTTTAACATGCCGTCGTCGGCTCGTCGCAGACAAAAGCAGAACATCCAAATTCACAAGTTGAAGCTGTCATGGTCTTGCTATTTAATTCCTATTCGGCGTAATAAACTTAATAAGTTCAACCTAAATAAATGATTTCTGATTACTTCTAAGTGTAAATAAGGATATATTTAAGGTTTACAACTCAACGTTTAAAGTTTTTTATTAATAGAAAAATGCATTGAAAGGTAAGATAAGATCAAACACCGCACCTTTATTTTATACGTTCAAGTTGTCTATGATGGGCTGAGGATTTTTCATCTTTCTAGATAATCAATTCATAAATTTCCTTGTATACATGTTACATGTAGTTTACCATCAGAAGAGGGTAGATCCAGAAAATTTTTTTTTTGAATTTGATAACTATGTTTTTTAATTTAATGTTAAAATTTCAAAAAATAATTAAATTTTAAAAAATAAAATGGGTCTAAAATTTAAATTAAATTAGTCAACTAATTAAAAATCATAGTATATTAATTAATTTTTAAAAAATTTTAAATTTTTTTTGAACAAGCATGAATAGATCCGCCAGTGTTTGACATTATGGTTTTGTTCTGTATTAGGGCTGAACTTTTAAAAGAGAACTTTTATCAAAGTTATCAAACAATGAGAGGTGAATACGTAATAGATGAGATTTTTATGCAATTATTGTACACAAAATCTACATACAAGCAGGGAAATTCCCATTCCCAAACTAACCTAATTTCGATAAGGCAAAGTCTTGGGAAAGACGGTCTTTCCATATGCTTATGGAAAGACGGGGTTTAATTCGAATAATAAAAGGTAAAAGGTCTTAGTTGCAACATTAAAAATTTAGTATGCAACATGTAGTAGTTATAAAATTTATAACCCGGTTCATGCAACCCGAAAATTTTATCTTAATTTCTTCTAATTTACACTTTAAACCTTGGTCTTTCCATGACTTATGGAAAGACCGTCTTTCAAGAGACGCACTCTTTCGATAATTAAATTCTATTATAATATTATATGTCGTTGAATTCATTATAACATGTATTTTTTTTTATAATTTTTCTGAAATTTTTTTACACATAAATAAAGATATTAATAGTTGAAAGTAGATTAGAAGTTGCGTGTAACAGATCAATTTTAATTTTTTTTAAAATAGATCAGTTATCTTTAACGCTTCTTCACTCTCCTATAGTCCTATTATTATGAATTGGTTCTCCTTTGCTAAGTAGCACTGGTACAATATCGGGTATAAGTACGGGTATGAAATACAATAAATTGAAAATTAAGGGGTAACGGTATGAAATGGGTACGATTATAAATAAAAATTAAATATGTATATATATACATATTAATATTAATAATAAATCATTTTAAAATTAAAGATAATATAATTTTATATTTTAAACCATATAAAATAAATGAAATCATCCAAATGTAGTTCAAACTTAATATTTGCTCCAATAACTAGCAAATAAACTAACAAGTCTTAAACAATAAGACTAAAATAAGGAAAACACCAAATAAAGTTCATTGTCCAAGTCAAAGAAAAGCAAAACAATAAGCATGAAAGTGAATGAAAAACATCAATCTTCACCAATAAACTCATTCTCCAAGTCCGGCTCATCAAGTGAGAGGCTCATAAACTCTAAGAATCTTACATCTTCCATGATATCAAATGCATCTCCACCAACATCCCACATCTTTGCACTTCATCCTCAATATTTCTTAATAAAAGACGAAAATTGTTGTGGATGTAAACCAAGTCTTGAAATCGACTTGGAGTTATCTTGTTCCCCTTAAGATTTTAATTTTGGATTTTAATTTTGATTTTTTAATTTCAAATTTAATTGGGTACAATGTACCTAAATCGTACTCAATAGTGTGACCGTACCTTTGACCGTACCCAAAAAGGCAAACTAATCGGGGATGTTTTTTACCGCATTGAATCTGTACTTGTTACGGGTACCATGACCTACTTATCGTACCAGTGCTACCTAGTTTCTTTGTCTTTTGCAATCGAATTTTGTCATCTTCTTTGACCTCTTTTTTATGTGAATTTGTATCTCAATTCTTGCTATTTGTATGTCGCTTTATATGTGTTAGAATAAGTCAAATTGATGGTTAGATAAGATTTTATTCTAGTTGACTAGGCTAGAGTTATATTAGGACGGGTCTACCTTTGTACTTTATTTATTCTCTTAATCTGAATCACTAAGGAAAATATTTTCTATCATGGTATCAGAGCAATATCTGATCCTAAACCTTAAACCCAATTTTTTTCGGCCTCCCTCCCTCTTTTTTTCCAGCCGACTGAATTTCCGGTCAAATTCCGATCAGATTCCAGCCAACACTTACCGATGGATCTTCAATTTTCTCCGGCGCCTCTCTTCTCCCAGCAGTAAATCTCTCTGGCATCAAACTCTTCTCACCATTCAAGTTCTCCGGCATCAGACTCTTCTCCCGGTAGCAACTTCATCTCTGGCTCCTAAGCTTTGTCGACTCCAGCCCGCTTCTTTCTCCGGCAGCACTGACGTTATCTCCACCAAAAATTCCGGCATCGTCATTCTCGGACTCCTGCAGCAACTCTTACCCTTTGATTCTCCTCGTCGTATTCATCGGTGTGAACTTCCAATTAATTCTTCATCGGCCATAAAATTCTAGTTCGTTACAGCACCCCTGTCAGCAAAGCACGTGAGATTCACGCGCTATTAGTCACATAGTGCGTGGCTGGACAAGTACACGTGAGTTACACGCTCCAGCACCTCTTCTTCATGTGTGAATTATATGCGCCTACTTCTCCCATGTGCGTCAGTACACACTCCTGATGGTCTCCAGGCAGAATTTGTTACTTTTTGGTGATATGGCTCATATTGATTCCAGAAGGTATGATATTTCAAAATTTCCTGGCCTTTCTCATCATCGACGATGCGATGGCTTCAAGTGGATCGTAGATTCTGGTGCCACAAAACACATTGCATTGTCCCCTGCCGCTATTGATCATGTCACACCTTTACATGGTTCTTCCAACGTCTATGTTGGTAATGGTTCTCAACTCCTTATTACTCATGCTGGTGATTCTCAGATTTCTAAATCATTGTCTCTTTATGATGTGCTTATTGTGCCTGATATTACTAAAAATTTGCTTTCGATTAGCAAATTAACTCAGGATTTACATAATGTTGTCTACTTTGATGATCGCTTATTTCTTATTCGGAATAAAATCACTAGTGAAACTTTGGGTCACGGTCATAGTGAAAATGGGATTCATGTTTTAGACTGTGGTGCATCTTTTTTGTTGTCTACTGTGGAATCAAATAAGCTGTGTTCATCCCTTGAAATCTGGAATGCTAGACTTGGTCATGTTCCGCATTCGATTATTTCTGGTTTGCGTGCTTCTAGATCTCTATCTATCTCATCAGTTTTGCCGAAACCTACCCTTTGTGATACGTGTGAAAATGCCAAAGGGAAGCGTTTATCTTTCTATACAAATGATAAACGTGCTGCTAGGGTACTTGATCTAGTTCATTGTGACTTATGGGGACCCTCTCCTATTTTATATGCTGATGGTTTCTCATACTATGCTATTTTCCTCGATGATCATTCCTGAATCTCATGGTTTTACCCACTGCGTCACAGATATGATTTTTAGGATGTTTATCGCCAGTTTGAGGCTTTTGCGGAGAACTAATTTTCTTCCACCATTAAGGTGTTTTAGAGTGATGGGGGGGGCTGAGTTCGTAAATGGTCGCTTACACTCTCACTTGTGGTCAAAGGGTACCATTAGATTTCTTGCATGTATACTCCTGAGCAGAATGGAGAAGTTGAGCGCAAGTACCGCCACATTGCTGAGATGGGTCTGTCTATGTTATACCACTCTCATGTCTCTCTCTCCTATTGGCCTGATGCCTTTGCTGCAGCCACTTATACCATAAATCGGTTGCCCACTCCCGTTCATGGCGGATGGTCACCATATGAAGTTATTAATGGCCAGGTTCCTATATACACCAATTTTCATGCTTTTGGTTTTCAGGTCTTCCCTTTTGTTTGCCCCTTTGTCGACCACAAGCTGTCTCCCCACAATATTTTATGTGTTTTTATTGGCTACAATTCGCAGTAGAAAGGTTTTTGGTGCCTCGATCGTACTACCGGTATAATTTATGTCACTCAACATGCTCCTTTTGATGAAACATGTTTTCCATTTTCCCCATCATTCCTTCAGCGATCTGTTCTCCACCATTGAGGTATTATGTTTCTACCTTTCTTGATCCTGATTCGGATTCGGCACATACTTTCTCTACAGTTTTTCCTGTGTCGAATACATCTCCTACGACACCATGTTCTATTTGCTCTGCTGATTCAGACCATCCAATGGCCACTATGAGGCATCCTGCTCCGCCCATCTCACTATCGACCAGCTCACCTGGATCGCCAACCAGTCCACCTTGTTTTCCAACTACCTCACCCGCCTCTTCGCCAGCCACTTTACCGACCGTGACTTCTCTTATGGTCTTTCCACCTCAGCCTCACACTCATCGAATGGCTACTAGGTCAGCTACTGGTGCTATTCAGCTCAGGGATTATTCAAACATTGTCTCTCAGGGTCTTACTGGTACTCTACTTGCTCAGTATAAGCCCACAGATTATCGCACTGCCCTTCAGGATCTCGCTTGGGTTTCTACCATGGATGATTAGATGGAAGCTCTTCGTGGCCAACGCACTTAGGATTTGGTGCTTCGACCTTTGGGCACCAACATTGTTGTCTCCAAATGGGTTTATCGACTAAAGTATCGACCAGATGGCACTATTGAGTGTCATAAAGCTAGGCTTGTAGCACAGGATTTCTCACATATTTTGGGTTTTGACTTTGACCACACTTTCAGTCCAGTGGTTAAAGCATACATACTATTTTAGCTATTGCTACGATGCATTCTTGGCCTCTTCATCAGCTAGATGTTAAGAAAGCCTTTCTAAATGGCGTCCTCGATGCTTCAATTTATATGAAGCAACATGTTGGATACAAGGACCCTATTTATCCAGATTATATTTGTCACTTGCAAAAGACCATTTATGGACTCAAGCAAGCCCCTCGAGCATGGTTCCAGCGCTTCAGCACTTATTTGACTCAGCTTGATTTTCAGTGCAGCTCACCCGACACCTCACTGTTCATTCTTTCAAGAGGATCATCATTACTATATTTCTTGGTATATGTGGACGACATCATTCTTACAGGGAACAAATTGACTCTCTTTCGACAGTTTATTGATCAGACACATTGAGAGTTTACGATTGAGGATCTCGGTGCTTTTCACTACATTCTTGGCCTTAAAGTTTCACGTACATCATCAGGTTTACTTCTTGGTCAAGAAAAGTATGCTCAAAACATTCTAACTCGTGTAGGGATGAGTGATGTTGCATTAGTCTCTATACCATTTGTGCAGGTTCTCAGTTGCATAGTTTGACTCCGTATCGTTCACTCGTTGGGGCTCTTCAGTATTTGACCATCACTCGTTCGGACTTGGCCTTCTCGGTCAACACGGTCAGCCAGTATCTTTAGGACCCTAGAGACGATCATTTTGTTGCGGTTACATGGATTCTCCACTAAGGTACACTTCGTTTTGGTCTCACCTTTCATTCTGCCAGTCCTCCCGAGGTGCTGGGGTATTCTGATGCTGATTGGGCTCGCTATCTAGAGACTCGTCGATCTACTTATGGATATGTTGTTTTTTTGGTGGGAATATTGTATCCTGGAATGCCAAGAAACAGCCAACTGTTTCTCGATCCAACACCGATTCTAAGTACCGGCTCTAGCCAACACCACTCCAGAGGTTGTTTGGCTAACTCACTTGCTTTGTGATCTTCGATTTTCATTGTCTGGCTCTCTGTTGCTGTCATACGACAACAATAGCGCCATCTTCTTGGCTTAAAATCCACTGGCTCACAAGCGGGCGAAGCACATCGACATTGACTATAACTTTGTTCAAGAGTTAGTGGCTTCCAGCAAGTTGCGCATTACTCACATTCCTACTTCTCTTCAGATTGCAGACATCTTCACCAATGGGCTCTCTCGTTCGCTGTTCGAGTTCTTCAGATCCAAGCTGTGCGTCAGCGAGCATCTGACGCTTCGCTTGAGGGGGGTGTTAAAATAAGCAAGTTGATAATTAGATAAGATTTTATTCTTGTTGACTAGGCTAGAGTTATATTAGGACTAGTCTACCTTTGTACTCTATTTATTCTCTTTAGTGTTAATCAGAATCATTATGGGAAACATTTTCTATCAAAATAAATTAACTTTCCTCATTCCCCCTCACTCCTACAATTTTTGCGTTAAACCAATGTTGATCATCTCGCTTTTTAGGTTATGGTTTATAGCATGTGCAATGGGGATTCCAGATCGGTTCCAGTTCCGAACGGCAACCGATTTGAAACCCAATTGCAACTTTGGAACCCCACAATTGGGGGGGGGGTTCCAAATGGATTCCCCAAATGTGGAACCATTTCTCGGTTCGAATTCATTGCAACCATTCCCACCGTACAGAACGCACGTTCTGTGTGCAGAACCCATGTTCTGTTGGGCTGGCACTGACGCGCAGACCATTATTTTGGTCTTATGCTGCCACGTGGTAGCCTCTTATTGGGCCACGTGGCAACAACTTAATTTTTTATTTTTAAAAAAATGCAGAAACTAAAAAAATTTAAAATTAATTTCTGCAATTTTAAAATTTTAAAAATAAAACAATCTTTAAAAATCATATTTTTTTATCTTAAAAATTAGAAATTAAATTTTTATTCTTTTAAAAAATTGAAATTACATTCTTTTAAAAATATATATAATTTTTTAAAAGTTTTTTTTCATAAAATAAATTTTAAAAATTGAAATTAATT
Organism: Rubia yunnanensis; assembly: GCA_037428765.1. NCBI lineage: Eukaryota > Viridiplantae > Streptophyta > Magnoliopsida > Gentianales > Rubiaceae > Rubia > Rubia yunnanensis. The sequence continues at coordinate 11,031,792 of CM075064.1, forward strand.
TTAAATATGAAATTTTAGAAAACAAAATTCAACTAAAACATTACAAGTGTATTATTAAATTTTACATTTCAATTTATATAGGTAGGAAAATTTATTTAAATTAAATATTAAAGATACAATTAATGAGTAGATAGAATTTTGAAAACATCAATTGCAAAGACTATATATGCTATTTAGAGATGGAGGAACAACACATGTTTTGCTAATTAACTATAGAATTTTTTATACAATTGTTGAATGTATAGTTAATAGATTGTGGATGAACCCTAGAATGAGAGGAAAATGTGCATATTTGATGATGCTTGATGTATAGGAGATGAGTCGGAAGACACGAAGCTGGATCTAGGATCGCTTTGTACTTCATAGTTTTGGTAATGAAATCTTTTTATTTCCAAAAAAACAGGTACAATTAATGAGTAGGATAGAGAAAATCAAGGGGGTTCATTGAGTGGTTGTAAAGTGGTTCCAACCATTGAAGAGAGAAAAATGGAGTGATTCCAACTGCAGAGGTGGAGGAGAGAAATTGAATATTTAATAAACTAAAACCACAAGAGCGATTTTACCATTGCACATGCTCTTAGATAAAAATTGCTCCATACATTAAATGTGTGGTTTTGGATTCAACAGACTACGAAAAGAACACGGTGAAAAACGGAATTTCAAAGTCATGGGAAGGGAAGTGTTAGAATGATAGAGTGATATGGGTTTTGGCCCATTATGTACTAGACCAGGTTCATTGTACTAGTTAGGTTTCACTTCTATTTATTTTCTAATAATCAACACCTCACTCATCGAGGTTTCTCTTCTATCATGGTATCAAAGCCTCACAGATCTTGGCCCTTATCTCTTACCCTCTTTTTTCTTCTTTTTTTTCGTTGCTGATATAGTCTTCTCGCCTGCATCCTTTCCTGGCAAATTTTTTACCAATTTTCGGTGAATTTGCGGCAGCCTCCAGCAAAAACAAGTTTTCTTCTCCAGCATTCTTTGATGCTGCTTCTTCTCAAGTCTCCGGCGATCGAGTTGCGTTCCTAGGTTCCCATTCTCCGGCGTCTTCGTCTGCATCTCCAACAACGATTGTTAAATCTTCGGCGGTGTCTTTCAATCTCCGGGGAACTTTCTGATCTCTTCTATCATATCAGATGACAGCTTCAATCACCACCATATCGATCGGGGGATCTCTGTGGAATCATCCTCATCGTCGGCAAAAATTCTCTGACAAAAGTTTTCTAGCATCCAGGCTCTGCCGTTCAGCAATATCAAAGTGCGTGTGATTCACACACTTACATGCAGCCACACACATCCAGTTTACATGCGCGTGATTACACGTGCCAACCCTCTCCACTTACGCACCCAACCCTTGCTATGGTTTATTTGGCCCCTTTTTCTTGGGTAAATTGTTCCACTAGTTGGATTGCGAACATAATTTTGTTTCAGGTCTATTTGGATGGTTCCAACCATCATCATTCGTTGAATCAGTGGATCGTTGATTCTGGTGCTACACCTCATATCACTGCTAGTACTAGCCATCTTGATGAGGTACAATACTATCGTGAATCTGATGTTATTCTTGTTGGAAATGGTGAATCATTATCTATTTATCACATCGGTCAGTGTCATTTCTCTGGTTTCTCTGCTAATGATGTTCTTGTGGTTCCTAAGATTACTAGAAGTCTATTGTCAATTAGAAAGCTTAGTCGTGATTTACCTGTCCGTTTTATATTTGATGTTGACACATTTTCCATTGAGCATAAGCATACATGGAAGGTAATTGGTAAAAACCATCATAATTTGGGTCTTTATTTTCTTGAGACTAGTGATTCCAGCTTTTTAGGCAAATTAGCTCTGGAAAGCTTCAAGCTTTTTTTGAGCAGTGACATTCTCGTCTCGGCCATGTGTCTCATGATACTATTCCGTTATTGAGTCGACGGGTCTATATTTCTGTCACTTCTACTATGTATGCATCTGTTAGTTGCTCTCCTTGTCAGATGGCCAAGAGTAGCCATTTTCCTTTTTCCACTAGTGACAGCACCCTACTGGTTTGTTGGATAAGGGGCATTGTGATTTGTGGGGACCTGCCCTTGTTTTATCTGTGGTGGTTTCTCTTATTATGCCGTTTTCATCAATGATTTTTTATGATTCATATGGTTTTTCCCGATGCGGCATAAGTCGGATTTCTATGACACATTTCTCTAGTTTTAGAAATTTGTTGAGAACCAGTTTTTTTCTAAGGTTAAAATTTTTTAGACCGATGGTGGCATAAAGTTTACTAATCATCAACTTCAGGCTCACTTCATATCATGTGGCATTCACCATCAGATGTGCTCACCCTATACACCTACTTAGAATGGCCTGGCTGAGCAGAAACATCGTCACGTCACATATATTGGTCTTGCCATGCTTTTTCATTCTTCCGTGCCAAAATGTTACTAGGTAGAAGCCTTATCTTTTGCGGTTTACATAATTAATCGACTACATAGTTCAATTCTTGGTTCTAAATCACCTTTTGAGGTTGTTTTTGGTTATGTGCCTGACAATACCCTCTTTCACCCATTTTCCTGTCGTGCATTTCCATGTCTGTGTGTCACTGCTATTGATAAGTTTGCATTGCGATCCATTCTGTGTGTTTTTATTAGATACAACCCTCGTCACAAGGGTTTCCAGTGTCTCGACCCAACTTCTGGGCATATCTATGTCTCTCACCACGTTCGTTTTTATGAGACTTTATTCCCTTATGTCTCATCTTCTGTGGACATTCGTTCTATTTCAGATCTGGAGATTTCAGCATTTTTTTATGAGTTGTTACATCATCGATTGAGGTTTCTCATTAACCTTCTCCTAATTTGGCATCTTCGCAGATATCTTTTTCTGTGTTGGCTCCTTACGCAGTTTGTGATTTCGATGATCTGATGCCGCCTTTGGCCGCTCAGACTTTGCCTCATCTGGGCTCACCCATTTTCCCCTCACTGACATTTACTCCACCATTATCTCCTCCAGATTCACCGGCGTTGTCGTCTAGATCGTTATCCAGTCCTGATTCTCCTCCTCGCTTTACTCATCAAATGGTTACCATGAATCAGGATAGCATTCAGAGTGCCAAGACACACACTGATTATGTAGTTATAGGTCTACTTTCTACTGTTCTGGAGCAGTCTGAGCCCCGTGATTATCGTGATGTGCTTTGGGATCAAAAGTGGGTTGGTGCTATGGATGAAGAAATGAATGCGCTTCGTCATCAAAACACTTGGGAGTTGGTTCCTCGTCCTTTGAACGTCAATGTTGTCAGTTTGAAGTGGGTTTATCATCTAAAGTATCAACTTGATGGTAGTATTGATCGCTACAAGGCGTATCTTGTTGCTCAGGGTTATTCTCAGGTTACTAGACTAGACTTTGTTCATACCTTCAATCTTGTGGTCAAAGCTGCTACGGTTCACACTGTTCTTGCCATTTCTAATTTGAGACGGTGGCCTCTGCATCAACTTGATGTCAAAAATGCCTTTCTCAATAGTGTTCTTGATACTTCAATTTACATGGTGCAGCCTGTCGACTATCAGGATCCTGGTCGGCCTGATTATGTCTGTCACCTCCGAAAGGCTATCTATGGGCTTAAACAAGCCCTTCGTACGTGATTTTATCTGTTCAGCTCATATCTTCAAGATCTTGGTTTTTGGTGTAGCTCTTCATACACGTCCCTTTTTTTCTTCTCTCGTGGTGCCACTTTGTTGTACTTACTTGTCTATGTGGAGGAAATTATTCTCACGGGGAATGATGCTGGGGCAATTTGTCAATTCATCACTCGGACCGATCAAGATTTTTTTATTAAGGACTTGGGTTCTTTCAATTATTTCCTTTGTCTTGAGGTTACTGTTACTCTGCCAGGTCTGTTTCTTGGTCAAGCCAAGTATGCACGGGATATTCTTCGACAGGTCGGGATGTCTGATACTTCTTCTGTGACTACTCTTTTTGTGCCATTATCCCAGCTTCATAGCAGTCTGAGTGCACCGTTTAGGAACCCGAATCTCTACCATTATTTGGTTGGTGCACTCCAATATCTTATTATCACTCATACTAATTTGTCTTTTGCGGTGAACTCAGTTAGTCAGTTTCTTCAGGATCCTCATGAGGATCAATTTGCTGTTGTTACCAGGATTCTTAGCTATGTAGCAGGTACACCTCATCGTGGTCTCACCATTAGTTCGGTTGGTTCCTCCGATATTTGTGCTTATTTGAACGCAGATTGGGCTCGCTCTCTAGAGACTCAAAAATCGACATATTGACCTGCCTCAACCCGGGGTCGTTAACACAATCGCATTAGCATAATCAATCAACCCGAGACCTGGCACTAGTCCCATGGGATGGTCAAAGATAAGATTTATATTTTGCACATGTTCTCGCTGCTAATGCTACCAAATGGTAATAAGCGGCAAGCCCTGGGTTTGTCCATAGAGAAGCTAGGGTTCAAGTAAAAGTCAAAACACAGCCTCGTGTGGGTCATCAATCTGCACGAGTGAAAAGAATAACTACTAATGTAAACATGCAAACTGGGGGGTTTTATTTTCAACTAACAACTACAAGCATGAATTAAAAAAACAAGTAGACTATTTATACTAGGCACTTGGGACTAATTTAGCAACATGGTAGTTCTAATGCTTCAATCCTTGATTCATTCACATATAGACATACAAAAGACCTATCTGTGTGTTCACAACACGTGGTGTGGCTGGTAGTATACACTTCCCCATCCCTATCACGGTGGGTGCACTTGCAACCCTCCATCAAAACCGACATCGTAATTATGGAAGCATAATAAGGTCTGGTCGTTGTTGTGGTTCTGTTTCTCCCCTGTTCTATTACGTCCCAAGCTCCCATCACGAATGCACTAATTTCCAGTGGTTCTCTATACGCGAGGCCTTAAGTTCATAGGCACCTTATCTATGATACTAGGGTTTTAACACAACACCTAGCTTGCTACTATCAACTATCTCTACCCGTAACCTATCAAAAAATTGTTAAGTAATCAGCTAAGGCTGGTGCGATGGAATGCATATTAGAGTTACCTTAAATCTCTCGTTCACACACTCATGCCTTTTCGTTCCCCTTCACCCATTCAAACATCTAGGTTTCTCATCCCAATGGGGTATCAATAAGTGCATTATACATGAACATAGCCCAAAGTGTGTGCTCATATGTGGTGTAGTGTTCATGCAATTGTCACATTCAAGAACAATCATAATAATATCATAAGCAAAAAGATAGATGGAATTTAAGGAATCTCATAAAGCATCAAAAGCTACACATGTGTCAAATATGTCCCAAGCTTAATCTAACTACTCCCTAGGCATGGAATTCAAATATAGATTTGAATTCCACATCTTAGGGATGAAACAAGAAGAAAAGAAAAGGGAAAAGTACAAAACCTACTAAGGAACTCCTTCCTTCTTCTAATTGCTCTCCAAGTTACAAGATATAAATTCTCTCCCTTAATGTATATGAAAATGAGTAGACTAGGGTTCTATATCGAGTAGTAGGAGATTGGGTCTAAAATAGGCCCAACATAGGACAAAAATGCCAAAATCCTAGGTCAGCCGCCTAGTTTTCATTGACCGGCTCGGATGCCACGGTCAATGAAGCCTTTAAGCACGGACTGCCATATCTGGCATGGTCCGTCAACATTCATAGTTGCAGAAGGCCATGGTCTGTGAAGCTAGGCTCGTGCCACGGTCCGTGAAGGTTTTCACGGACCGCAAGCAGCACCAAGGTTTCCGCTTAGAAGTTTTCACGGACCAGCCTCATTTTCACGGATCGAAAGTAGCACCACGGTTTTCACTCAGTAGTTTTCATGGCCTGGCCTCCTTTTCACAGATGGCAAGCAGCAGGGGTGTTTGGTCAGAACTCTCGTCACAATCCGTGAAGGTTTTCACGGACCGACATCCATACTTAGCCAAATTTCTCATCCATACTTCACGACCCGGCTTCATTGTCATGGACCGGTGTTGTTTATTCATGTTGGGAGGACCGTGGGCATTTTCATGGGTTGCTAATGCTTTGTGTATCATGGGCTGCCACAGGCTATTGGTCTTTCATCGACTGAACTTCGTTTGCTTGCCACAGGTAAACCGTTAGTCCAAATTGGGAGTTCTAGTAGTCAATTTTGTAGTACTCGAGAAGAGGAATCCAATGAAACAAGCCTTGAAGTCTAATTCTTCCTGGATGACTCTCGGACTAAGGAAATACTCCTCAGACCATGATTCACTGTTTCCACCTTTTGCCGTCTTGAACTTTGAAGCCACCTATTTTTGGCTTCAATATCTTTTTACCACACATTGATGCTCGTGGACTTCATCTACTACCATTCAATGCGAATGTCTTTCAAATATTCTACCGTTAAAAGCAAACGACATTCACAAGAATGTAATATAACAAATAGCATTCACGGGCGACCTACTAAAGGTACTTGTAATGAAGACCAAGGAGCCCATGAACACAATATGTCAATAATCAATAATTAAGTGTAAAAATGTGGGATTTTGAATAGAAAACCAAACATGGTTGTCTAAACCCCTTGTCATGTAAACTCAACTAATGTTGCCAAACCGCCAACCAAAAGTAAATAAAAACTACGTCAAATACATTGGTTAAAGCATGCATAATGGTGTAGATCACATATGACTATGCAGTTTTCTTGGGTGGCTACTTGGTGTCCTGGAGTGCCAAGAAGCAACCCATTGTTTCTCGCTCGAGTTTGGAATTCGAGTATCATGCACTCGCCAACACAGTTGCTGAAGTCGTTTGGCTCTCTCATCTTTTGCTGGATTTACAGTTTCCTTTGGATGGCTTGCCTCTGTTGTTGTGTGATAGCAACAGTGCAATAGTCTTGGCTCAGAACCCTGTGGCTGACAAGTGGGAGAAACACATTGATGTTGACTATCATTTTGTTCGAGAGCTGGTTGCTACTGGAAAGCTTCAAGTCAGTCATGTTTCTACTTCATTACAGCTAGCGGACATCTTCACCAACGGTCTTCCTAAACCCTTGTTTGAGTTCTTTAGATCCAAGCTCTGCGTTTCGGTCAATCTAATGCTTCACTTGAGGGGGGATGTTAGAATCATAGACTGATATAAGCTTTGGCCATTATGTACTAGACCAGGTTCATTGTACTCGTTAGGTTTCACCTTTATTTATTTCCTAATAATCAACATCTCACTCATCGAGGTTTCTCTTCTATTAGGAAGTTGTGGATTTAATATTTTATTCAGTTTTATTATTCCTTGTTTTTGTTTTGATGTTTTCGGATTTTGCTTCACGACTTTAATAAAGTAATTTTGTGTGTTTTTAATTTCGAAGTTTCTATTTATGTTGCCTTTTTGAGTTTCATAGTTTTATGTTACCTTTTTGAGTTTCATAGTTTTATGTTTCTTAGTAAAGTTAATAAAATATATGCGGTTTATTACTAATAACTGTTAGTTGTAGGGTAAATACTACCATATATGATTTTTTTTTTGTTCAAAGATCTGATCATAAAGTATTCTTAAATTGATCATAGAAATAAATGTGTGTTATAAGATAACACTAGTAGACACTATTAAACATCAGTTCCATGAAAAATTACTAGAACCACCTTTTAATATAGATCTGAACTTTGAACATGTATTTTGGTAGCGAGGTTGACGATAATGGCTACGAAACTCCTTTAGACGGGGGTTGGAGCATAACCGTTGTCTAACATTGGGTGATTAATAGTGATTGGGTTTGAACTGCCATTGAAAGTGTTGTATGATGGATCCATTGTTTACTTTTGTGCACTTTCGAAGTTAGAAAATGTGTCTGGAGTGCACTAAAGCAAACAACGGCGGTTGAACCTCCGTGTAAGAAACCCTACAAAAATATGCCCTAAAATCTACTGATTTAAGGCATTTCCGAAGGCACTTCCAAGAGAGGAAGTGTCTTTGGAATTTCACTTCCTACGTCTATAGTTGCTATAGAAATGGCTACGAATTGCACACAAAAAAAAAAGACAACGGCGATTGAACCTATGATACGATCTAAACAAATATCATTTATTATAGTTTTTTTAGTTTAATTTTTTTAGGAGCTTAACAATATACTCTTTTTTTCATTGAGTTTTTTAGTGAGGTAGTGTGCTCATATTTAGAATTAATTTTTAAAATATTATAATTTTAGGAGATTTAGTTATGATTAGATTAGATTTGATAAGTTTAGATAAGACAGATTCTTTCAACAATTCATCCAATATTTGAATTCATTTACATGGATGAATTTGGTCATCATTTAGATTAAATTAGGTACTCCCTCCGTCCCACCATTACTGCACACTTTCCTTTTTTATTATCCCAAACAATTTTACATACTTTCCTGTTAAAGAAAGTCTCAACATGTCATTATTAGTCACAACTACCCCTAAAATTTTGAAATTTACTCAAACCTTCTTAAACCCAATTCTCCATCCGTATAGATATGCTCAATTCCTTTTCTTCACCGTTTCATAACCACACCCAACTCTCCAAATCAATCACCATTATTTCTCATCTAAACTTCACTCTCCAAACCAACCATACATTAATTTCAAAGCAATCAAAATATGCTCACAAACTCCAAAAGAAGCACACACAAGGGAGAAAGGGCATTCATTTTTTCATGTCTTTTTTTTTTTGCTTCTTCTTCCTTGTCAGCTGTTCAGACGGAAGCATGAAGTTGCAACTTGCAGGTGGTGAGCCCAAAAACCATTCAAGTACGGTGAATCCGGAACAAATAGAATGCGACGAATTCAACTTTCGGACTCGTTGAATCCGGCGTGACTCGGTAAATCTGGCTTTTAGACTCGGTAAATCTGGCGCAACTCGATGCATATGGTTTTTGGACTCGATGAATGCGTCAATGGTGAAGAAGGTGATTTTTGAAACGCTTTCCTAGGTGATTGAGCAGGCTTCTTGGGTTGATTTTGCAGGAGTATTAAAGGCAGGTTGATGGCGGGGAGATGAGTTGAGAATTGAAGGCGAAGAGGTGAGTTGAGGAAAGTAGGTGGGAGAAGGGTGTTTTGGACTTTTTCTATTATCAAAACAAAACTCAGCCCTTTCTCTATCTGCGGAAAGGGCTGGGGCAGAGGGAGCATTTTAGTTTAATGCGATTTTAGCTTTTTAAATTTGTCATAAGTCATTCTAGTTTCTAGCATGAATTATCAAATCATGTCTTCTTTGTGTTTTTAAAGATCATACCTATGTACTATAGATAGGGGATGATTTTTTAACATTTTAATTACCTTTAACCTTACACCTTTTATCAATCATATATACAAAATTTCAGTTATTATTCTTTTCTTGTGAGTAATCCATTGTTGCTTAATCCTGTGGGTTAATTAAGTTAGCAATACCCTTCCAATCTGTGAGCTAATCTTGCGGGCTAGTTAGTAAACAATTTGTGCAGCTGTGGTAAGGGGTGAGTGAAATTACCTTTGCTACGGTCAAGAAATCATCAAAATTTTGCAATCCAGAGTCTTCGCAAGGAGATTCATATCAACTGCCGTCTATAAAATTCTACAAAAATATGCTCTAAAAGTTAGTATTTTAAGGCACATCTAAGGCATTTCTGGAAGAGGTTTCAACTTTGGAATTGGTTTCTGGAGTGCATTACAGTAAGAAACCCTACAAAATATTCCACATTACAGTGAAGTATTGGTCGGTTTTCCTTTCATTTTTCCTTCCTTCTCTTTCTTCCTTCCTTCTTCTTCCCCTCCTTTCTCAAATCTAACATTTCCTTCTTTTAGTTTTAAATGCCAATCCGCCACGGCGACTTAAAATATGATTAATATGTGGTGATAAACTTCATATTATCATGGTATGATTTCTTCTCCGTTTTGAGTTTCTTAATGGTAAACGCAGCTATCAATTTTGATGTATGTTAGGTGGATTGATGATTATTTGAATGTTTATTATTATGGGTTTGATTGTCAGTGTGTTTAATATGAGTGTAAGAGATGAAGATGAATATCGATCTGTGTTCATATGAACAATGGGGACGATGTGGTAGATATGGATTTTCTGGTTTCAAGAAAACCAGAAAGCCCAGATATTTTTATAAACTCCTGAGGCCAGTTCCGAAATCGGAAGTGGTTTCAAAATTATTTTCAATAACTTTAAGGGTCTGATGCGTCTGAAAACCGATCAAGCTGCTCTGTTGAATCCTTTGCTCCAGATCTGCAAGACAACAAGCCCCGGGAGGTCTAATGGGAAAACTCTCAAATGCTTAAGTCATAAGAATACTCAAAATATGTATAAAAGTGTGAATACCTAATAATGAATATGTACCTGGTATTTATACTGTATGATTAAATAGTATTTGTCCTTAATTGTAACTCTTAAATTCCAATAAGTGCGGTCACTGATTGTCCTCTCCCTTAATACCCATATTGGGCCGAAACAGACTCAATATGCTTTTTGGGCCTTCACTAGGTTTGACTATCATCAAGAGCCCCTCAGCAAACTCAAGGTATCCTCGAGGCTAGGAAACTTTGAGGCATCACACTCTTATTTTCGAATCTTTAAATCCATGATACCTCTATTGTCGAAGGCTCTCGAAGATCACTGAGATATCAAACGTAAGGTTTATGGATTCTTTAGATTTGTGATAGCCTTGGGTAATCATCTCAAGCCTCGAGGTAATGTCTAGTTTTCTCATTCTTTAATTTCTGGCAGAATCTGAAAAGCCGCGCGTGTCACCCAGCTACAAGGAAAAACGCCTGAGCAGCAACAACTTCTAAAAATGTATGGAAATATTCTCATGCCTTTTCAAATTTTTTGTTTTCCCAAGAAAATCATTACTTTGGCCACCGTTTCAGGCTTCTTAACTGCCCACTTCTCCCACCTCTCTTCACTTTATTTGTAGGAACATTCAGAAGATTTTCTCAACACTCTGTTCTCCATTCCTTCCTTGACCTCACATCCATCACATTCATCTTTCCTTCTTCTACCAGTAAGTTCTTTCGACCTTTACCCGTGTTTCTTACTTTTTTCCTTTTCCTTTTATAATGGTTACCTCCGGTGAAAAATCTATAGAGAGGGGGCACCTTAGTGAGGTTAGGATAGAGAGGTTCGAAGCCGAGTCAGCTGAAAAAATGGATTCTGATGCCACACTTAGCGATTATGAGAATTCTTTCCAAGATTCTGGCCCAGATGTTTATGACATTGGCCATACCGATTATATTCCCATTACCGATATACCCCCAGGGGGAATATTCCCGTGTCTTCGGCATGCGGGCATGGGAAAAGGGTATATTCAAAGATCCTCCCGTATTAGGGACATCGAGTTTAGTCCTTCTTTTCATGAAGAGGGGAACTCCTCAAGGGGCCTTGGAGGGAAAGGGGAGAGTGTTCAAAAGGAAAAAATTCTACCCTCGAGACTGAGGAAGAAAACATTCGACAGCTGCCTGTGGAAGGGGAGATTCAAGAACCCTTAGTTTATGATGGATCCTGGTCAATATCGGGGATTCTAGAATCACTGTATCTCAGTCAAAGGATCCCTCCCGATGTCAAAATATAGTTGTTGGGAGCAGTGGGATCCCCTTAAAATCCTCCTGAGGGGAGATCGGTCATATATCTGAAAAAACTTCACGCAGGGCTATGTTTTCCATTTTCCCCAATATTCTCGATGATGCTTAAGGATTTTCAAGTGAGCCCTACCCAAGTCCATCCCAATGCAATAACAATCATTATGTTGTTCATGACACAATGTCACGGGCTAGGCATCGAGCCCGAGTATAAGTTACTACGTTCTCTATTTAGCATATCCTTCAGCGGTAATTCCTTTGAAAATATCATCACTCTTTCCACCAAGCAGAGGAAACGAAAATTTTTTACTGTCCCCAACAATGTGGGAAAATTGACAGATGCTAAAAGAGGGCTTACTTTCAACAGTCTAAGATATAAGGTCCCTGAATGGAATCCAGATGTTAAAGTCGAGGTGCAGCTAAAGGAAAATTTTGTTTGTCCTACTCATCTTGAAGGTGACCGAAATCATCTATTGGCCTCGCCCCTTTCTTATGATGAATTTTCCAACCCTGATAACTCAGTGGGTGGCCAAGTTTGGCCACATGACATTTATATTAAGTATATTTATGAGCGAGCCAAGAATAGGAAACTATTGAGGTTGCAACACATGGCTCTGGAGGGTGAGCCTAAGGTAAGCAAGAAATGAAAGAGGGGTATCGAGAAGAAGAACGAATCTCATTCCCATTTTGAAGAACTTACTCTAGAACCCTCTCTCGAGATTTCACCAAAGAACTCTGAATTTTCCAAAGTCCTTGAGGGTGTCTTGACATTTTATTTCTGTTTTTGCGTTGCTTTGTCTTTTATTCTTTACTATTTTTCTATTATTTCCAGTGGGCAAGAGCTTGGGTTCAGCTATGATCAATAAGGGGAACAACAGTAACCCTTCGAAGGTTATCCCCCCTGCCCCTCAGATGACTACAATTTCTGAACTGACGCCCGCAAAGCGGAGACCCGAGGGTACCCCATCCACTAAGGAATATTTCCAAAAGGGGCCTCATGGTAAGGTTCCTCAGAAACCTACTACTTAAGTCCTCCTGACTGGGACTAACACCCTGACTCCCCCCCTCTCGAACCTTCCCATCCAGGGAACTAGTGTTCTCAGGACTTTTACTGAAGATCCCTAGGTTAATTTTCCTCTTGCGCCGAAAAGGCTTACTTTACCTCTTTTTTTATACGTGTGTTTAATTTTCCTAACACTGTTACCATTTCTCAGGTGGTTACAGATTTTCACTTGGTGCCTTCCTCTCTCTCTCTCTCTCCTCCCTTCTTCAAGGCTTAGGTTCCCGACATACCTCCCTTCAAGAGGAAAAACACAACGAGATTAACACTCTGAGGCAGGAACTTAAGGCCTCGAAAAAGAAATTCACCGATCTTGAGGCTACAACAGGAAAATTATCCTCGAGAAGAATGCTCTTGAGGAGGATGTCAAGAAAGCTCGAAACCCTAAGTCCCAAACTCTTTTATTGGAGGCTTTCAAGGATAAGGTACTGTAAAGTTGAAAGCTTTTTGATCTTTTCATCTATCTTCTCAATATGGCTAAGGGTGTTGGACACATTACCCTTATTGATGAAGTCATTCTACCGAAGATGGCCTCATCTCTGTCCGATGATTATGTCAAGCTCGTAAAGGATGAGGCCAAGTCCGAGGGTGTGGAGGCAATTAATTAGAAGTGGGACAAGGATGTGTACAAGGGAGGTCTGAGCTTATCCATCTTGAATCTTCTAAAGGCCTCGGGTAAGTATTACTCCACTAAGCAGATTTGCAATATCCTTGATACTGATGAAGAAGCTCAAGAGCTTGATAATGAAGTTGGGCCAGGCACAGAGGTTCAAGTAAGGGAGAAAACTCCTAATATAGGGAACATTATGTAACTTGCCTCTTTGGTTTTTTCACGTAACTTCCAATTCCTTCTGTTAGCAATCTCTTCCCTTTTAAAAATTTTATGTCTATAGATTTTTTTTTAACTTCATAGCTTAATGCATTGCGAAGGAAACTTCAATCTATTTGCAAAGATTTTACCAAGACCCAAGCAGAGCTTCAGGCCACTAGGGGGGATTTGACGAAGACCATGTTGGTTTAAAGAAAGTGCTCCAAGGAATTAGAATCATGGCGAAATAAGAATCATCTTTCCGTAGAAAATCCCGAGAAGGAAAAATTGGACTTATTTGTGGCACTAGACTCCGGAAAGAAAGAATTGGTGGCTTGGCAGAGCGGCGAGCATCATGGCTTTCAGAGTCTATTGAGGGACCTCGAGCAATGGAAGTATAATGGTGTGGTACCCCTCGAGATTGTTGATAGTTGTGATCCTTCTGAGGTAGACTATCAAGAAACATTGTGCCATATGATTAGCAACTTTGGATCCTTGAAGAGATGTCTCGCTGATGCCAATATGTTGCCTGTCCTTGAGGACCGTGATATAGCAAATCGAGGTGAAGTTTACAAACTTAAGTCTCAGGTACGTGAGGTTACGGAGCTTCACAAAGTAGCCCTAGATGAGATTTTGAGGCTGGATGAGGCCTTAGCGAATAAAGACACGGTTGGTTATGAAGATCCTTTCTTAGTGGAATCTGTTCTTGCCGAGAATACCCAACTTACATAAGAGATCAAAACCTTGGTTAGCAACATTAAAGAGTTGGAAGAAAAGATTCTTCTTTACGATCAGAGTCTTCGATCTCATAGCCTATTTCATGGTGTTTCTCTCCCAAAACTGACCGATAACGAATCGTTGCCAAGATTTCTCCTTAGAGATTTTCATCACTTGATTATAAAACAGAAGGTAGACTCGAAGGGGACCGATGGTCAGAAGGAAGCTTCTCATGCTATTATCGAATGGATATGAGAATTACTTGTCTGCCTTTTAAGGGATCGAAGATCTTCGAGATTGGTGGCTAAGAAGGCTAGTAAGAGCAGTGGCTCTTTGAGTCGTAATACCAAGCGATCCGCGAAGAAACGTACTAAAGACCAAGGCTCTCCAGTAGGGCAAACGACAAACAACCCATCGCCAAAACATCCTCGGTCAATGGTTGTGATCGATTTAGCCAATTATCCGAGGATGAGTAGGAAAGGATTTTGAACGCACGACTGGCATTAAAATAGAAGTAGAGAATGGAAGAGGAATTGAAGAAATTAGTTCCTTGATTCCTCGAGAGCTTTATTTATAAGTTGTACAATATTCATATTGTGTTGGACAATGTCCTTAAATTGATACTTCCTCAAATGTATATTATTTGATAAGATACTCTCCTCATGCTGCTTTTAGAGTTATTTTTTACCTAATCTTGAGCCATAGCATAAAGCATACGAAGTTTTTTTTTAAAATTTTTTTTATCGATGAGTGATTGGCGCATGGAAGTTTTTAATAATTAAAAAAACACAAGAACACAAGAGGTTTTACCTAGGTTCGTGATTCCACCTACATCCTGCAAAAATTGTTCCACTAGATCATTGATCGAGATTACAATTTACAGGGGTATCACGAGAGTGGTTCATATTAGCTTCTCACTCATTTCATTGGCCTTAGCTAGAATTAATACAAGAGTGCCACTTATCATCTTTTCACTTGTTTCTTCGGCCTTAGTTGGAAATATACAAGAATGACACTTATCAGCTTTTCACTCGTCTCTTCAGCCTTAGCTGGAATTGATACAAGAGCGATACTTATTAGCTTTTCGCTCTTTACCTCTGCATTAGCTAGAATTGATACAAAAGCATTGCTTATCATCTTTTTGCTCAATACCTCAGCATTAGCTGGAATTGATGCAAGAGCGCTGCTTATCAGCTTGTCGCTCGATACCTCAACATTAGCTGGAATTGATACAAGAGCTGCTTAGAGCATGTGCAATGGTAAAACTACTCTGGAACCGCTCTAGTGGTTTCAGTTTATTACATATACAATCTCTCTCCTCTACCTCAGCAATTGGAACCACAAAGGAACCACTTCATTTTTCTCTACAATGGTTAAAACCACTTTGCAACTATTTCATGGACTCCACTTAATTTTCTCCATCCTACTCATTAACTTTACCTTTAATATTAATTTAAATAAAGTTGTTCACCCTAATAAATTGAAATGTGAAATTTAATAATACATTTGTAATTTTTTAATCCAATTTTGTATTTTAAATTTTTTTTATAATTTCATTCTTTAATTTTTTTATTTTACAATTGAAATATTTTGTATTTTGCGTTTCCAATATTGTTGGCTATAATTTAAAATATTCAAGATTAAAAATATTGCATTTGAAAGACCAATTATTACGATTAGAAAAATTACAATAAATATTCTAACAGTGCACTATTCTCTCTCATCTGTTCTTTTCCTCTCATAATTTCTTTCCCTTCTGAATTGCTTTTACAGTAGTGGCTGGAAACGGTCATATTACTGCTGTTAACGGCTACTCTCTCACCTTGCCGAGAGAGTTGCTCCGTCTGTCGGAAACCATGGCCGACAAATCCACAAACACCAACCCAAAATCCTTCATCACAGCTCTCCAATCGAAAGCTTGACCACTCCTCTCAGCCCTACCGAACAATCCAGAGATTACCCCAAAATCCAAACACCTCGGGGAACCTTCCTGCCTATACTCCGACGAGGACATATCTACACTCTCGGCTCACTATACGAATGCCCTAGTGGGTAAATTCACCAAAGGTAGACTGTCAATGGATCAGTTAGAAGGAGCTTTCAAGACTGTGGGCTTCTCTGGGAAATATCAACTGGGGTCGCTTGACTACAAGCACATTTTGATCCGGTTTGAACACCCAAATGACTATCAACGCTGCTGGATCAAAGGCATGTGGAGCTTCAATGGAGTTCATGTGAAGATACTTAAATGGTCGCCAGACTTTTCCACTCAGAAGGAATCACCGATCGTCCCAATTTGGTGCACAATCAGGGAAGTCCCCCTTTACTATTACAATACTTCGTCTATAGAGGCTATTGGTAATAGTATAGGCAATTTCATTAAAAAAAAACTTAGCTACTGAGATGCTAACTAGGCCATCTGCCATCAAGCTTTGTGTTGAGATAGATCTCCAGAAACCTTTAAACCATTTCATTAGATTGGGTTCTATCTCTAACAACAGGAAATATAACATTGAGTATGAAGACATACCCCTGTATTGTGGAAATTGTGCTAAATTAGGACACTCACTTAACCAATGTAGAGCCCTTACCCAGAATAATATATCACCACAATGGCAAGCCACTGGGAACAAGTTTGATAAGATCCCTAAAATGGCTACTGACCCACATACTACTAACATCTCCCAGATCAAAGGCCAGTTGGTGCACCAAAAAGCCACAACAAATCCTACCCTGCATCCCTCCTCCTACATACCCAAGTCCCTGGAAACAAGTCCTGCAAGAAATGTAACACACATACCACATCCCCCTCCAATTCATGACCTTACAGACTCACCCCATGCTGATCCAGAATAACCAACCACAAGATTGATTAATGGAACAGCACAACCCAGCCAAAATAAAACTCAAATGACCTATGCTAAAGATGATATACAGATAGGTTCCCAAAAACTTAATTTTCTCCAATTCTCCCCCACTAATCCTACACTTTCTCAGCATAGAAAGATGGCAAATAGATTCTCTATTTTGTAAGAAACAGATTCACCCCCAGAAACAGAAGATGAAGTGGAACATCCACTCCATCAAATATTGCTAGAAGAAGTGGAAGGAGAAGGACCTCTCCTAGATGACACAATTCCAAAACCAGAGCTGACACCTCTCCAATCTCAACCAATAGGTAATATGAACTATCAAGGTAATTCCAAACAAAAAAAACCACCTACCTGAGCCAGTTAAACAAGATGATGTTGAGATCAAATACTAAAAGCCATAAATCAAGTGATCAATGACATACACCACTACCATTAATTTTCTGGTTTGGAACCTTAGGGGTTTAGAGACTTCAATGCTTAGATTGAAACACCTCATCAAAAAGAAAAAAATTGATCTGTTATGTATAATAGAACCAATGCATGATAACAGTAAATGTCGCTCCTATATGGAGAAGCTCAAATACTCTCATTTCCTGCCTCTTCAAAATGGGAAAATTTGGCTATTATGGAATGATTCTTTAAATGTTGCCTTACTTTTACATCATGACCAATTTCTACATGTTAAAATTACACATGTAATAACAAGAGTTGAAATGGATGTTGTGTTTGTTTATGGACTTAGGAATAGAGAAGGAAGGAAGGTTCTATGGCATAATCTTAATCACCTTCCTACCTTTGAAAATATGTACATAGGGGACTTTAACACAATTTCTTCACTTATAGAATATAGAGGACCATCCACTCCCAATCTAGGTAGTATAAGAGATTTCAATAACTGGATAACCTCTATGGGAATCCAGGAAATTAATACCCGTGGGGAATCTATTTACATGGACTAACTCTAGGCTGAGAAAACCCACATTCAAAAGATTAGATAGAGGTCTTAGTACCATGCAATGGAGTGCTAAATTCCCAGCATCTTCCACTCAAATACTAAATAGACAATCCCCAGATCACTCACCCTTTTTCCTACAAATCTCATCCACAGTTCCCTCACATCCCAAGCCCTTTAGATTTATAAATACATGGTTCAACATACCAGAATTTACAGATTTGATTAAAGATAATTGGACCAAACTAATCCCCCATCAAGGAATGCTAAGACTTTATCTTAAACTCATTAGGCTTAAAAAGGTGATTAAAAACCGGAACAAAGAATCCTTTGGAAACATTGACTCTAATGTGCTAATTGCTGAAGAAAACCTAAGATTACAGGAAATAAGCTATGACTCCACTCCTTAAGAAATAGAATTAATCAAACTTAATGAGAAAAAGGCACTGTTAATTAGAGCTTTAGAGGAAAAAGAAAAATTTTGGAAGCAAAAATCAAGAACTAACTGGATCAAACTTGGAGATAATAACACCTAATTCTTCCATAAAACTGTACAGGAAAAAAAACCGTAAGCTACACATTTCAAAAATAAAAAATAGACAGGGACTTTGGTTAGAAAATCATACTGAAATACAGGAAGAGGCAATATCCTATTTCTCTTACTTGCTCTCTGAGCCAAACCAGCTTAACTCTACCATCTATTACCACCATTTTCTCAGTCAAATTCCATCAGTAATAACTCCTCATGACAACCAATATTTATCTAAACCAGTTACGGAAGAGGAACTTAAGCTAGTGGTAATGACTCTGAACAGAAACAGTAGTCCAGGCCCTGATGGCTTCACTTCAAAATTCTATGCTAAATGCTAGGATTTCATTAAGTAGGACCTAATAGCTGCAGTAAACGATTTCCTATCTGATATGAATCTCCTTACGAAGACTCACGATTTGCGGAATTATATCTTTGATCTAGTGAAGGGATCTGCAAACCCGCACTATCTCGCACGAAATTCAGGAGTCTAGCCCTCGGGGTACGCCTAACTTCGACTTGCTCTCTAACTAGCCCTCAGGATCAGATTACAAGGTTTATTGATACTTAACTAGCCCTCGGGGTTAAGCAACAATGGAATAGCTCGCAAGCAAAGAGTATGAACTCAAAAGGTTGTATATTTGATTGATGAAAGGTTCTAAGGTAAAAATAATGTTGAATACCACCCCTATTTATAGTACATAGGTATGGTCTTCAAAAATTACAAATAAGAAAATGAAAAGGATTATGGCAGCTTTAAGAAGCTAAAACCATATTTAACTGAACTACCTAAAATAAATGGCTATATTCTTCAAGATAAATCCTGAATGAATATTGGCTTATCTAATCTTACCAAATCTAATTCTAATCAAATCATAACTAAATATTCTAAACACTAAAATAAATGCATGACCAAAACATTAATTCTTCAAAGGCCAACATGGCAGAATTAATGGGCCTTATTCTAAAATAAAATAAATGATCACACTACCTCATTAAAAAACCCAATGGGAAAAAGAGTATAGTGTTATCTTCTAAAAATCCTAATAAATAAAAATAAATAAATAAACCTAATTCGTATCACTGTCAGGCTCGGTAATGCCAAGGGGAATAAGTAGCACCTAGATAGCCTTAATTCCAAAGAAACAGACACCCTCCTCTTTTGATGATTATAGGCCTATTAGTCTCTCAAATGTAGCAAATAAAATATGTTCTAAGGTGCTAATGGAAAGAATGAAACCCTATATGGAAAATTTAATCTCCCCAAACCAGACAGCTTTTATGAAAAATAGAGACATATCTGATAATGTCATCTATCTACAGGAAATGATTAGGTTTTTAGACAGGAAAAATAGGGTTCCAAATTGTATTTTAAAATTAGACCTTGGAAAGGCTTTTGACAGAGTAAACTGGCAATTTCTGGAAAAGATTCTTTGTAAATTTGGTTTCACAAGAAGTTTTCTAAAGCCTGTGATGAATAACCTTTCTTAAGCTTATTTTTCTGTACTTATAAATGGTAACCCTGTTGGATTTTTCAGAGCTACAAGGGGCATCAAACAAGGTGATCCTCTATCTCCTTTTCTCTTCAATATTTTTTCTGAAGCTTTCTCCAGAAGCTTAGCGTTTATTTTCATGAATAAAAGACTCAGCTGTTATCAGATTCCCTCTAGTATTACACCTGCATCTCACTTGAGTTGCTGATGACACTATCATTTTCATGCAAGCCTCAAAATCTAGCCTAATCAGAATAAAAGCCTTCCTAGAAACTTTTGAACTAACCTCTAGACAAAAAATAAACTTTGATAAATTTGATTTCTATGTAAGTACAAGAGCAACAATTGCAAAAACTAATCAAATCAGATCAATTCTAGGAATGAAGAAAGGAGTCTTTCCATTTAAGTACCTGGGATGTCCAATCTTCAAGGGAAGGACTTTAAATCTCCATTTTGATCCTTTGCTGGAAACTGTAGATAGAAAGCTCTTGAATTGGAAAAATAAATGGCTAAGCCTGGGTGGCAAAATGGTGCTTATTAAATCTTGTCTATACTCCCTCCCACAACATATATGGTCAGTCCTAAAGCCCCCTAAGCAGATAATAAAAACATTAGAAAAGAAAATGACAAGATTTTTCTGGGGGGGAAAGAGGGCAAACTGAATAAAGTATGGAGAAAATAGGCTGATCTGAGTGCACATAGATACCAAAATGGTTTAGGTTTCAGATCTGTAAAGGTAATAATTGACTCATGCTCTATCAAATTATGGTGGAAAAGCCAATTGGGCACCACTATGTGGTCTAAACTGTTATGGGCATTACCACAATCTCATAGGAAATCCCATACTTGGAAAAGGATATGTAGTGTTAACTCATTTGTAGAAGAAAATTCACTCATTATACATGGCAAAGGAAATAGTAACTGTTGGAATGCAAATTGGTGCCCAAATGGTCCTTTATCTAACTGTGTTCCACCCTCAGTCCTATCACCTTTTTACTACTACACCATAGCTGACTTCATCAGAGACAAAAGCCAGATACTGCCACATATCTTACCTTATTTGGAACATGATACTTTGAATTTTTTGCAGGATGCAGAGCTTAGCACTGAAAGGGAAGATAGACTTATATGGAAACTAGAAGATACAGAGACCTTTTCTTTCAGATCAGTCTACAGAGCCCTTACACAACAACCAGGTAATTTCCCAGCCACTAGACTCACCTGGAACCCTAGATTGCCAAAACAAATCTCAGTTTTCACATGGAAAATGCTGAATTCTCTCTTGCCTTTTGTTGATGTCTTAGTCAAATGTGGTTTTAGCTTAGCTTTGAAATGTCATGCATGCAATCAACCTGATTCGATAGAGCATTGTTTCATCTCCTGTCACTTGGCTCAAAAGGTCTAGGATGATACTTCAGATATTCTAGGGATTAACCTTCATACCTTAGACAATTTAACTATTGGGTTTTTCGAATATTGGAAAAATAAACAATTGTCTAAAGTGCATAGAGATGTCTGTAAGATATTACCATCACTGATTTGTTAGACACTATGGAAAGCCAAAAATGCTTTTTATTTCGACAACAAAAAGTTTTCACAAGCCCAAATCAGTAAGGAGGTGAGAGATCTTATTTTCCTAACTTTCTCAGCCAAGCCTGCTCACTCAAATGTGTACTTGAATAGAAGCTATCCCATTTTCTCTCTAATCCCACCTCTGACACCACCCCCTAAGCCTTCTATATCTACTATTTTCTGGAATAGGCCGGCACAAAACACCATAATTATAAATGTGGATGCATCCTAGTCCTCAACCATGTCCACATTTGGCCTTATAGCTAGAGATTGGATTGGTAACCCGTGCTTAATTCAATCTTTAACTACCACTGCTAGTACACCATTGGAAGCTGAAATGAAAGCTATCCAAGCTGCAACTAAAAGTTTCACTAGTTTGGACCCTGGCTGTTCTTACATAGTGGAATCAGATGACATGCTTGCGGTAAACATGATTAACAATCCCAGAAGTGCCAAATGGTCTTTATATGTCCTAGCTTTTCAAATTCACTCTGAACTTAAGCAGGCTACACTAAGGCATGTCTATAGGGAGTGTAATGATGTTGCTGATGCAATTGCTAAGTTTAAACCTACTCACCCTTATGAACCAAACATTAACATGTCTAACATTCCAGCATTCATCAAAGGTCTCATCCATCTAGATAAAAGCAATTTTCCATACATTCGTACACAGAAGCATGCTAACAAGGAGAATAGATACTGCTGATGTTGTTTAACTGTTTACAGGTACATATCTTCGACAATTAACTGAATTGCGGACAAGTGATTAGATGCGGGCATGCATATGGCACTGGATTGATAGCTATATCCTGAGCTAAGGAATGAAGCAGTACCCCTCAATAGACCATCTCTGAAGTCTCTAAACATGATAAGCCCTATCCCAGCACGTACCACTGCGAATCTCTTTGATTATACTTTGCGGTTGAAAAGGAAGTTGCCCGGCCAAAGTGAGCACACAGGGGGTGGAGATCACTTACTTTGGAAACGCAACTTCCATCACATCTATTACTGTACATAGTCTACTACTTCCTCCCAAGCAGAACCACTAGACCACTAGTATTAGATCATTCTTTTGGAGGAAACGAGGTTGCCTTATCGATGTATATTCTAATATAACACTGTAGCTCTTTTGGTTTCTAAATAGGTCCGAGGAACCTAATAAATAACCCCCCACCTTACGGTGGATTCATTAAAAAAATTACAATAAACATTTAAATAATAAAATATTGATAACATGTCTAATTATTACAAATCAAAAATCAAAATATTGATTTATTCTTATCCATTGTTACAAATACAAAACAAATTATTAATAATAAAAATTAGTGTTCCAATTATTTAAAAATGAAATTCAAATTAATACTAAAAAATGGTTTACAAATATTTTAAAATGGACTAAAATTATTACTAAAAATGATTATAGGGTAATAAAAAAATTAAGCATGAAATTTAAAATAAACAAAACAAAATAAAACAGAAGAAATGAAAAAAAAAACCAAAACTACGTAAATCCCTTGATTGGCTTAATTGCCCTCTTCTCTCTCCTAAATTTCCCTTCCTTTCTGCTCTACTGAACTCCTACTTGTCGGTAATGGCTCCTCCTCCGCCGGTAACAGCTCTTCCTCCGCCAGCAAGGACTCTTATCCCCATGGCGGATACCACCTCTTTGGGGAATACTAAATCATTCCTTGCAGCTCTCCAATCGAAATCCCCTCCCCTCAACACATCCCTCCAGAA
This sequence comes from Rubia yunnanensis, assembly GCA_037428765.1. NCBI lineage: Eukaryota > Viridiplantae > Streptophyta > Magnoliopsida > Gentianales > Rubiaceae > Rubia > Rubia yunnanensis. Next base: position 11,055,088 of record CM075064.1, read on the forward strand.
TAACCCAGAGATTACCCCAAAATCCGAACACCTAGGAGAACCAGCATGCCTCTACTCTGATGAAGAAATTTCCAAGCTCTCTGCTCACTATGTTAATGCCCTGGTTGGAAAATTTACCAAAGGTTGGCTCACAATGGATCAACTAGAGGCGGCCTTCAAAACAGTGGGCTTTGCTGGGAAGTATCAGTTAGGTTCACTGGATTACAAGCATGTCCTAATCAGGTTCGACCATGTGAACGATTACCAACGGTGCTGGATCAAAGGCCTTTGGAGTTTCAATGGAATCCAGATGAAGGTGCTCAAATGGTCACCTGACTTCTCCACACACAAAGAATCACCAATCGTTCCTCTATGGATCACAATCAGGGATGTTCCACTTTACTATTACAATACTTCTTCCATTGAGGCTATTGGTAATAGTATAGGAAATTTCATTAAGAAAGATTTAGCTACTGAAATGCTAACTAGACCCTCTGCTATTAAGCTATGTGTAGAAATCGATCTCCAGAAACCACTCAACAATTTCATCAGATTAGGATCGGTTTCAAATAACAGGAAATACCCCATTGAATACGAGGACATCCCTCTGTACTGTACTCATTGTGCTAAGCTAAGTCACTCCTTCACTCAATGTAGAGCTATCCCCCAAAACCCCATCCTACCACAATGGCAAGCCACTGGGAATATCAACAGGCCCCAAATATGATAACAACAAACCAGCCTCCTAATAATACTCAAAATAATGGCCAACTAAGACATCAGCTAGCCACAACTAACCCTACCCTAAATCCACTCTCCTACATACCTCAGCATATAAAAGCGTGGATTAAAAAGAATACCCAACAACAACCATCCCTTAGCCTAACTAACACACACCTCGTAGACCCTGAATCACCTATTACAAAACTGATAAATGCCACAGCCCTAACTATTCCAAACATCTTCCTTAAGAACTATGCTAAGGATGACATCCAGATTGGCTCCCACAAGCTGATTTTCCATCAAACTTCAGCCACTAACCCTGCACTTTCTCAACAAGGAAAGATGGTAAATAGATTCTCTTTACTGCAGGATATGGAACCTCTCTCTCAAGCAGAGGATTGCCTAGACCAAGAACTGTAAGACATGGAGGAGGAAGGTAGGTCATCCGTCCATATCACAGTAAACTCCCAAGTTCGTTCATCACCAATGACTGCTCTAGCACAATCAACAGGTAACCAGGATAACCAAGGTAAGTCTAAACATAAAAAGAATAATTATCTTAGTCAACTGAACAAGATGATGTTAAGATCAGCTACTAAAAGTCACAAGTCATGTGAACAATGATACACAACACTATAATTAATTTTTTTTTAGTTTGGCACCTAAGAGGCATGGAATCTTCAATGCTCAGACTGAAAAGTCTAATCAAACAGAAAAAAATCCAGCTCTTATGTATCATTGAACCTATGCATGATAATAGTCAATGCCATTCCTATATGGAAAAGCTGAATTTCTCACATAATCTCCCTTTGCAAAATGGGAAAATATGGCTTATGGGGAATGACTTACTATCTATCTCTCTAATTCCCACCACAACCAGTTTCTACATGTTCAAGTTCTCCACCCCTGCTTAAATACTGATATGGAAGCTATTTTTATTTTTGGCCTTAGAACTAGAGAAGGTAGGAAAATATTATGGAAGGATCTCAGTCTCTTACCTAATTCTGATACTATTTACATAGGAGATTTTAACACAATTACCTCAATCTCAGAGTATAAAGGCCATAGCACTCCAAAATTAGGAAGTATAAGAGATTTAAATAACTGGATTAACACTAAAGGAATTCAGGAAATCAATATTGTTGGTAATTTATTCACATGAACAAACTCGAGGCTAAGAAACCCCACCACCAAGAGATTAGATAGAGGACTTTGTACCATGCAATGGAGTACAAAATTCCCTGTTTCCTCTATCCAAATCCTTAATAGACAATCCTCAGACCATTGCCCCTTATACCTATAGATTTCAACCTTATCCCCTTCTCACCCTAAACCCTTCAGGTTCATAAATACCTGGTTTAATATACCAGAGTTCTTAGGCCTAGTAAACAACAATTGGACTTCCCCTCTTCCTCAATCAGGAATGTTAGGATTATACCTTAAACTAATCAGACTTAAAAAAACAATCAAGATTTGGAACAAGGAATCTTTTGGGAACATAGACTCTAATGTACTCACAGCTGAAGAAAATCTTAGACTACAGGAAATTACTTATGACTCCACCCACTTAGAATCGGATCTAATCAAGCTTAATGAAAATAGGGCTTTGTTAATTAGAGCACTAAAAGAGAAAGAAAAATCCTGGAAGCAAATATCAAGAACTAATTGGATTAAACTTGGAGATGACAATACACAGTTTTTCCATAAAACTGTAATGGAAAAAAAACAGTAGGCTTCATATTTCAAAAATTAAAAACATACAGGTACTATGGCTTAATAATCACCAAGAAATCCAAGATGAAGCTATTGCCTACTTCTCTGAACTTCTCTCTGAGCCTAATCTCCCTGTGAACAAGACATACTACCCACATTTTCTCAGCCAAATACCTAAAATAATCTCTGAGCATGGTAATTTATTTCTATCCAAACCAGTTTCAGAGGAAGAACTTAGACTAGTTGTTATGAGCCTCAATAAAAACAGTAGCCCTGGCCCTGATGGCTACTCATGTAAATTCTACACCAAATGCTGGGATTTCATCAAGAAGGATTTGTTATCAGCAGTCAATGACTTCCTCTTAGGCATTGCCATGCCAAGAGGCATTACTAGCACTTGGATAGCTTTAATACCAAAAAAACCAACCCCTGCCTCTTTTGATGATTACAGACCAATCCGCCTTTCAAATGTAGCAAATAAGATATGCTCTAAGGTTTTAATGGAAAGGCTGAAACCATATATGGAAAAATTGATATCACCAAATCAAACCGCCTTCATGAAAATAGAGATATTTCTGACAGTATCCTCTATCTCCAAGAAATGATAAGATTTCTAGATAAAAAACACAGAGTTCCAAATTGTATACTTAAACTAGACCTTAGGAAAGCCTTTGATAGGATCAACTGGAATTTCTTAGAAAGCATACTCTGTAAATTTGGTTTTACTGGTAATTTTATGAATGCTATTATGAACAACCTCTCTCAGGCACATTTCTCAGTTCTCATGAATGGTAACCCGGATGGCTTTTTCAGAGCTACCCGAGGAGTTAAACAAGGTGACCCTCTATCTCCTTTTCTGTTTAACATTTTTTCTGAAGCTTTCTCTAGAAGCCCATCCTTTATCTTCATGCATAACAAACTTAAGTACTATCAGCTCCCCTCTGCCATTACACCAGCCTCACACTTGAGTTATGCTGATGACACCATAATTTTTATGCAGGCTTCAAAAATAAACCTAATAAGGATTAAAGCTTTTTTAGAAACATTTGAACTCACATCAGACCAAAAAATTAACTATGAAAAATCTGATTTTTACACTAGTAAAAGAGCAACAGTTGGAAGAATAAATCAGATTAGGACAGTACTAGGAATGAAAAAAGGCTCTCTCCCATTTAAATACCTAGGTTGCCCTATTTTTAAAGGAAGAACATTGAACACTTATTTCCAACCACTGCTTGAACTTATTGATAAAAAATTGATGAATTGGAAAAACAAATGGTTAAGTTCAGGGGGGGAAATGGTCCTTATTCAATCATGTATATATTCTCTACCACAGCATATATGGTCTGTCCTAAAGCCTCCAAAACAGATTATCAAATCTCTGGAAAGGAAAATGTCCAGATTTTTCTAGGGAGAAAATGAGGGTAAATCTAACAAAGTATGGAGGAAATAGTCTGACCTAGGACCACATAGATTTCATAATGGATTAGGTTTTAGGTCTATTCAGGAAATAATTTATTCATGCTCCCTAAAACTGTGGTGGAAATGCCAACATGGCACCACCATGTGGTCTAAACTAATTTGGGCACTACCTCAATCTCACAGGAAATCTCAAACTTGGAAGAGAATTTGCTCTATTAACTCAATTGCTGAAAGCAACTCTATGGTTATCCATGGCCAAGGCCAATGCAATTTCTGGACTTCTAACTAGTGCCCAAATGGCCCACTAATTAACCATGTTCCCATCCCTGCCTTTTCTATCCCTTTCTCCTATACAGTAGCAGATTTCATCAATAACAAAGCCTATTTTCTACCTCATATTAGTCCTTATCTAGAAAATGATACTCTGTTTTTCTTGCAGGATGCTGTAATTAACGAGGACAGGCAAGACAGATTGATCTGGAAACCAGAGGAGAATGGATCTTTTACTTTTAGGTCAGCTTACAAGGCCCTTGCCAAATCAACAGGTAATTTCCCTGCAACCAAAATGATATGGAATTTTAGGTTGCGGAAAAAAAATCTCAATCTTCACCTGGAAAATGCTAAACTCCTTTTTGCCTTTTGATGATGTGTTGATTAAGTGTGGTTTCAGCCTAGCCTCTAAATGCCCAGCATGCAACCAAGCTGATTCTCTAGAACATTTTTTCATTTCATATCAGTTGGCACAGTCTATTTGGAATGATACTGCTGATATTATGGGACATAATTTTAATACTCTGAATACCTTAGCTGACAGATTTTTTGCATACTGGAATAACAAAGACCTACCAAAAATCCACAGAATCATTTGTAACATTTTACCATCTCTGATCTGTCGGTCTTTATGGAAAGGCATAAATGCTTTCTTTTTTTATAACAAAAATTTCTCTCCAGTACAAATTTGCAAGTAAGAGATCTATTTTTTTATCCCTTTCAGCAAAACCTTTCTTTTCAATTGAGCCCCCTCACATGAGGTTTCCCATCACTTTCTCAATTCCACCTCTCAGACCTCCCCCAAAACCAACAATTTCCATTGTCTACTGGGAAAGACCTAAACCGAATTGTGTAAAAGTTAATGTGGATGCTTCCTGGTTAACTACTAACTCAACACTTGGCCTTATAGCCAGAGACAATAATGGCACCCCATGCCTCATCAAAACCTCAAACACTACTGCCAACTCACCCCTTGAAGCTGAAATGAAAGCCATTCTCTTTGCCTGCCAGTTTTTTCCCTCTCTGGATTACAGAATCATAATTGAGTCGGACTCATTACTAGCTGTAAACATGATAAACAATCCCAGCAAAGTAAAATGGTCCTTATATACTCTAGCTTTCCAAATCCATTCTTTACTAAAGGATGCTGAAACATGTATTCAGGGAAAGCAACTCTGTAGCCGATGCTATTGCCAAGCTCAAAACCACTCACTCTACAGAAACCAATTGGAACCTACCTAGCATCCCTGCTAACATTAGAGGTCTTATTAATCTAAATAGGGATCACACTCCTTACATTAGAATTCATAAACATACTATTGATGATGATTGATACTGCTAATTTTTCCCTTTTCTCAGCCATCTCATGCATCGGAATGAGGACACACCTTTCAATTCGCAGATTTGGAGAACCCTGGAAGCAAAATTGGCAACTCTTATAATGCACCATCTGGTTTTGTACACTAACGATGGCAACCAGCACCACTCACCTGAACATCTTCCTTTTTGTCACGAACAGTACTTACACTAGGACACACGAAATCACTCAGTAGATGCCTGGCCAAAGTGAGAAAATAACACACGGGGTGGAGATTTCTAGCTTTGGAAATGCATCTACTGTTTTTCAGTATTACCTATGTGAATTTCATGCTTTAAACTATAGTCTTTAGATGCTAGCAACTCTTTTGGATGCAATGAGGTTACCTCAATTAAAATGTTACTAAGATAACTCTATGTAATTTATTTTAGTGAAAGGATTGGGGACCCTTATATATAATCCCCCACCCTAGGGTGTTTCAAGGGAAAAAAAAAGAAAACAAACCAAAACAAATGAAAACGGAACAAATGAAAACAAACCAAAATGAAAATGGAACAAATGAAAACAAAACAATGGCGGGCCGGGGAGACAAAAGCACATGGCTTAGCAGAGTTTCAAATATGGAACGGTTCCTCTTTATATCAACCGGGGACCGGTTCCACATTATTGGAACCCTTTTGGAACCCCCATTGTGGAGTTCCAAAGTTTTAGTTGGGTTTCAAAGTGATTCCAGTTCGGAATTGGAACCGATGTCTCCCCATTGAACATGCTCTTATAAGTTTTTCGCTCGATACCTCAATATTAGCTTAAAAATACAAGAGCGCTGCTTATCAGCTTTTCGCTTGATACCTCAACATTAGCTGGATTTGATACAAGAGTGCCGCTTATTAGCGATATCTCCGTCTTAGCATGTAGCATAAGACCTTATGAAATCTTCCGCTATTATCAGAGCCGATGGTACCTCCGCAGATTGGTAACATTCCATCTCCTTGGGACTTGAACTCCCTCTATGGTCTCGAGGGCATGGCTAGCCCTGGGATATGCTTCCACTATCTTATAAGGCCCTTCCCAGTTAGCAGCTTGTTTCCCTTCGGGTTCTCATCGACTTTTCTCATTCTTTCTCATCACCAGGTCTCCGGGGCTGAATTGGACTTTCCTAGCCCTTCGATCATAATAGCGCTTCACATTTTCCTTAACCTTAGACTTGTGGATATATGCCATCTCTCGAGCTCCCTCTACCATATCGAGGTCCAAACACCGATTCTCATTGTTGACTCTTACCTCATATGCCGCCATTATTCTTGGACTTGGCACTTCTATCTCCAATGGAATCGTAGCTTCCAAGCTGTATACTAGACTATAAGGCATTTCCCCGATAACTCACATATCCAATTTCCTCCAGCCTCCTTGAGTCTTGCTCTAATTCCATTCACGATTGTTCGATTTGTTACTTCCACCTGGCCATTTGCCTGAGGATGATATGCAGTTGTTACCTTTTGCTTTATCTTGTATTCCTTGCACCATTTCTTGAACGGGTCATGGGCAAACTGCTTTCCATTATCCATTATTATGGTCCTCAGGATCCTAAACCGGCATATAAGGTCTTTTCCAACAGAAAGAAATCATCGACTCTCCTTTCATGTTGGTCAAAGGTTCTACTTCCACCAATTGCGTAAAATAATCGATAGTCACGATTAAATACTTGAACTTTCCAGGAGCCTCGGGGAATAGCCCGACCAAATCAATGCCCCATTTTTCGAAAGGCCATGAGCTGTGAATATTCATCATTTCCTCCTGAGGGATGTGCTTAAGCAGTGCATGCTTCTAACACTGATGGCATGCTTGTATATATCTGTTAGCATCTTCGAACATCATTGGCCAGTAATACCCTGCTCGAATAAGTCTCCTAGACATTGATCTTGCTCCTTGATGGCTGCCACATATGCCCTTATGAGATTCCCTGGTCAAATAATCTACCTTATAGAGGTTGACACATCGAAGTAGTGGCTGCAAATGCCCTCTTTTGAATAGAATTACATCCTGCAACACATATTTTGGTGCTTTCAGTCTGATCTTTCTGGCTTCGACTGCATTCTTCGGTAAAGGCCCTTCTGAAAGATAATTCACTATAGGTGTAATCCAGGAATTTTCTTCCTCGATAGCCATTACCACCCATTCCTTAAAACCTTGACTATTCAGGGTCTCAATGAGTAACTACCCTCGAGGCTTAGCCCCCAAGTCTGACGAATCCAATTTGCTCAGGGTATCAGCTTTATGATTTTCTTCCCTTGGAACCTGCTTCAAGATATAGGTCTTAAAATTTCTTAACAAGGGTTTTACCACCTCCAAATATCTCTACAAATTGTGTTCTTTGGCCTCATACTCTCCATTAACTTGTTAAACCACGATTTGAGAATCACTAAAGATTTCTAAGTCTTCCACCTTTAACTCAATAGCAAATCAAAATTCGGTAATCAGGGCTTCATATTAAGCCTCATTGTTTGTAGCCTTGAATGCAAAATGTAACGCATAAGGATAGTCTCTTTCTTCAAGGTTGGTGAGCAGCACTCCTGCTCCACCCCCCCCCCCCCCCAAATATGAAGAACCATCAAAGTACAGTTTCCAAACATTTTCCTTTTTAGCATATCCCTCGAGTTCAATAGGTTCTATAGTTTCCACTATGAAATTCACTAAGGCTTGTCCTGATTGCAGCTCTAAGCTGAAATTGTATATCATGTTCCCCCCACAGCCCACTTCATCATCCATCCCGACACTTCTAGTTTCAAAAGAACTTTCCTAAGGATGTGATTCGTAAGCAGGATAATCGTATGCCTTTGGAAGTAAGGCTGCAACCTTTGTGTGACATGCACCAATGCCAGAATTAATCTCTCGAGGGTTGTATACCTCGTTTCTGGTCCCTGTACGGCTGGACTCACAAAATATATTGGGTATTGCTGCTTTCCTTTCCTTTCACAAGCACTGCACTAATGGCCAACGGTAAAGCAGAAATGTATAGGAAAAAAATTTCACCTTTTTCGAGCTTCATAAGGGTCGGTAATATTTGAAGGTGTTCCTTTCAGTTGCTGAAATTCTTGTTCACATTTGTCTGTCCATTTGAAATTATTTTCCTTTAGAAGTACATCAAAGAAGGGTAAGTGTTTCTTGGCCCCTTTCGAGAGAAACGACTCAGAGATGCCAAGCATCCTGTAAGCCTCTGCACCACTTTCACATTCTGAGGACTTTTCATTCTCATCAAAGCCTCGACCTTTTCTGGATTGACATCAATGCCCCTCTTTGATACCGTAAACCTAAGAAATTTTATAGCTATTACTCTGATCACACATTTGGTTGGACTCAGTTTCAAATTTGCATCTCTAAGCCTCTCGACAGTTTCCTTCAAATATGTCAAAAACTCCCCATAACCCTTGTTCTTCACCACTATATCATCCACATATATTTCCATGTTCTTGCCAATCTGCTTTTTGAAGGTGTTGATAGTAACCTTTGTGAGCATCAAAGAAAGCCAACACCTGATACCCCGCAATAGCTTCCACCAACTTGTCGATGGGGGGGGGGGGGGTAAGGGGTAACTGTCCTTAGGACAACATTTGTTCAAATCGATGAAGTCTATGCACATTCACCAAGTTCTATCATGTTGTGGCACCATTAATGGGTTAGCCAACCACTCCGGATAAAATACCTCCTCAATTACTTCTGCCTTTATCTACTTATCTACGTTTGCCTTGATGGCCTCTAACCTTTCAGGTGCAAATATCCTTCTCTTCTGTTTAATAGGCTTTACAGTTGGATTGATATTTAGCTTATGGACAACTAACCTCGAAGGTACCCCTGTGAGATCTGCGGTACTCCATGAAAACACATCCTTATATTCACCCATCAAACTTCTCAACTCCCCTTTTATGTTCTCTGGTACGAACTTCCCTACAACCACTGTCCCACTATCTCAAATAGGCACTTACTTAGTTTCTGTGAGGTTAACTCCCCCATATACTGAGGCTACATCCCTCATCTTTCTCGTCTCCCTTACTGTTATGAGGTTACAACTTTTAGCTATTGCTTGGTCCCCTCAAATCAAAGTTATCCCCTTACTTGTTGGAAATTTCATTATCAAATGATATGAGGACCATACAGCCCGAGCTTGACACATCTATGGCCTCCTGAGAATCACATTATAGGGGGGAGTATGCATCAACAACTGCAAAGTTACAATCGATCTTTACCCCTCTATCTCCTTCAGATTTCCAAATTTACAAGGTAATCTCTCCCAAGGGATATGTAGGGTTTCCAGTGAAACCCGATAGGGGGTGGCAGATTTTTTTCAAGTTGTTCCATCCTATGTCCAGCTGATCAAAACAATCAATAGACATTGTCTCGACTCCGCTCCCATCGTCAATAAAGACTCTTTTCACCAAGAAAGTCCCGATTACAGCTAAGACCACCGTAGGATCTGAATGTGGGGTCTGATTCAGAACTGCGTCTGCTTCTGAGAAAGTTATCATTTCATCTGGTCGGAATCTCTTGTGCCTTGGCTCTTCCGCAGGAGCTTTGCGAGAATAAGCCTTCATGATTGTGTTTGAAGACTTTTCACCCACAACTCCTCTTATCATGTATATCACCTTACATATTGGAGGATTTTCACCATTTATGTTCTCTTGATTTCCGGTTGGCTATTCTTGCGGACCTTCATCCTTTCTTCCTTGCTCTTTATCTCGAGGCTCTCAAGGGTCTTGGCCTTAAGTTCTCCGATCCCCTCTGCCTCTTATTTTGATAATTTCTCCTCTATGGTGGTCGATCGTTTTGGCATCTAAGAGGTTCACTACGACTTCCCTGCCTAGGTCCAGACCTTAAAGCCGTCTTTCCCTCTCACACTTCTCGTTCTCCATCTTTAAATGAGTGTTGTCATTCATATCATGGCCATAATCACTATGAAAGTCACAATACAAGTTCGTGGCCCTTCTCCCAGCCACTACCATGGGCGTGTTCTGCATTGGTTGGGGTTGCCTAAGTATCCCTCGATAAATGCTTAGCATTTGTGCTGGTGACCTATTCTTGGGGGTATACCTCTCAAAACTGGGTCTCACTACCTCCCTTGGTTTCTTTCCCTGAGGTATTAATTATTCATGGCTTATCAATCATGCTTTCCTTTTTCTCCTCGTGACCTCTTCCACCTTTGAATACTGTTCAACTACTTCTTGTAGTGTCTAAAATGTTCGAGGGACATTGGTACTTAGCTTCTTATATAGCTCTAAATCTCGAATCCCCAGCAAGTATCCCTGAATCACCTCATTCTCTGTGGTTTCCACCACTCCTAAAATTTCATCAACACATCGATGATAAAAGGCCTCTGTCGTCTCTCTGGGTTTCTGTTCAGTCTAATACAATTATAACAGAGTTTTAGTAAACTTCTTCTTCTAGGTATATTGGCTTAGCAACGCCGCACTGAAGTCTCTATATGAGTGCAAGGAGCCCCTCAACAATTTTTATACCATTCTTGAGCCTTCTCTCGAAGGTAACTCTCCACTAGCTTGCATGTCAAATTTTCATCAAAATCCCTTGAATTCATCAAACTGAGGAACATTTGAATGAACTCTCGAGGATATGATTCTCCGCTATAGGTAGGAAGCCCCTTGGGGGGTTTCGTATCTACTGGCCATCATACTCCTTTAATCAATAGAGTAAAGGGTAATCCTGTCGCCTGGCCAAGTGGTCCAATCAGCCTGTCCAATTCCCTCTTCAGTGCATATCCCGTATCTCCCATTGGTCCTCGCTGCTCTCCAGGTATTTGAGACATGGGTTGTTGACCCATATACCCTGGATTCATCCAAGATTGCATCGCCCCTGAACTTACATACGGTTGTCCATTAGGGCCATATAATCCTTGACTAGCAGGGTAATTTGGTACTCCTGTGCTACCATATCCCTGAAATCCCTGTTCCATTTCTATCCTAGGAAACGCGACCGTCGAAGCTATCGGCACCGAGGGAAGGATGAAATATTCCACCCCTGGCAGATATTCTAGAAAGGAAGGCTGAGGTCGCGCCTGATACCCCTCTCGAGCATATCCAAAGTAGGGGGGTGCCAATATGGGTTGGGAAACCTGTAGGTATCTCCACTGTTGAAGGTATTCCGCCTCTCGATATACCCATAGGTACTGAGAGAGATGTAACCTGATATCCAGCGGCTGCTAACATCTGAGCTGCTTGCGCTAAATCTGGCTGTGAGCCAACCACTCCCATATCTCGATTCACTTACATGACCCATTCATAAGCCTCTATATTGGAATCACCAGAAGCTTCCGTGAAATCGCCATCTCTTTCATCATATATCCCAGCTGGTATATTTTGTGCAGGATTTGTGACCCTTGCCCCTCGTCCCCCATTATCTTCCGGATGCCACGAAGGTCCAGCCACATATCGAGGGGCCTCGAGTATGGGTGGGCTAGGCTCGACAGAGCCTTGCATTGCCTCTTGCCTATCAACCAAGACCTGCAACGCTCTCGGCTCACTTGTCGAGGCTTGCACCATTTCACGTTCAACGTTCTAGGTTATCGAAGGGTTGACAATCGTTCTTCTTCTTCTTCGATATGGGGATTGCATCTCGTCAGTGGCACATGTCCCTTTCAACCTTAACCTCTCACTCCTTCAAGTATTCGTAGAAGTGGACATAAACCAAAAAACTTAAGTTTGACTAAATCGGTCCCACCTAGTGTGCCAATTGCTGCTTCTGGAAATCAATCAAGCTGCTCTGTTGAATCCTTTGGTCTAGATCTGCAAGACAACAAGCCCCGGGAGGCCTAAGGGGAATACTCTCTGATGCTTAAGTCAGAAGAATACTCAAAATACATATAAAAATGTGAATACCTAATAATGAATACGTACTTTGTATTTATAATGTATAATTAAATAGTATATGTCCTTATTTATAACTCTTAAATTTCAATAAATGGGGTCATTGATTGTCATCTCCCTTTCTGGGTCTTCCCTAGGTTTGACTATCATCAGAGTCAAATTATAATTATCTATACATTGTGATGCATTACAAAAGTTTTTTAAAAAGTTATAGAAAGCTCATTGCAATAAATCAAAACAAACATCAAATGGTTTCTTTAATTATATCAATTATAAAATGATCATATTTAATGATTAATCGATATAAAATAAGGTTTAAAGTTTTTTTTCCCTTTTTTCTTTTGTGAATATCATCGATATATCCTAGTACCCAACGAAATAAGTGCTCCAACTGGTGTAGCAGTGATGGCTCATTCATATGCACTAGAGTTTTCAGTCCAGACCTCACTGACTCACTAACTACAGGCTACAGCCCAGAGATAAGGTACCAACGGATCAAATTTTGAACATATACTTTGACTATAAATTCCGTACAAAGAAAACTGATATTTCCCATGTTTCTCTAATAATGACACATTATTTTTGGTGTTAGAATTTAGGAGATGCTAAATGAGTGGATGAAATTGAATTGAAAGAAGAAAAAGTAAAATGAGTGGATGTAATAACCTTAAACTTGCCATAAATAGAAAGTGCCAATATAAAAGAAACACCTCAAATTAGAAAGTGTGCCACTATTAAAGAAACGGAGGGAGTACTATTTCGTGCTAGTAAAAATGATACATATTAACTTTTGGAAATTAAACGGATCCAACTTTAACAATTAAATTCTATTAGTATATACTTCATCCGTTCCATTTTAAACTTCCTAATTTTTTTTGGAAGTCAAACTTTGTAAAATTTGACCATAAATAAAAATTAATATAGTACATAATAAAAATATCATGTGGGATATTGTTATATTCATCTTACTATCTATTTTATATGCGTAATTATTATATATAACTAGAGATATTTACGGTCAAACTTGCTCATTGAATACCGTGAAAAAATAATTAGGAAGCTTATATTGGGACAGAGGGAGTATACAAGACTATTATTATGTTATTTGTCGTTGGATTCATCGTAACATATATTTATAAATTATTGTTATTTTTAAATTTTTTTACACACCTAAATAAAAATATTAATAATTACAAATTGATTTAGTTAGCTACTAAAAGTTAAAATGCATCATTTTTTAAGGTAAGAATGTAGTAATTATGCAATACTATAATTAGATAATACCTTCGTCATAGAATAAATATCCTAATTTGATTTTATGAAGTGAAATCAGTCCAACGTCAATAATAAAATTCTCTTAATATAATAATATTATCATTATCATGTTTTTTAATTTATTGTAACATATTTCATTTTATTTAAAAAAATATTTTACATACATATTGATGCAGTTGACTCATAAAAGTCAAATTAGGAACTTTATTCTGAGATGGGGGAATACTTATGTTAGTATGCTACCCATTCTGATTTTTTTACATTGTTACTCTTTCCTATTTGACACGATGTATTATTATTTTATATTTTAATAAAAAAATTAATTTAATTCATTTATTTTACTTTTAAATTCTCTATTCAGTTTCCTCTAAATTTATGTATAAAACTAAAAATGATAATGTTAAAAATTGGAGAGAGTATATTCCATTTGTGGAATACGATTATTTAAAACTCTCTTCTTGCATGACCTTTTTAGATTCTTCACCAAAAACAGTCTCATGCAAAGTTTTAAAACAAATCACTGGTCAACCTGTGGGATGCAACACCAATCTTCGTAACTACCCAACATCATCATCTACACTACTCACAACAATTACGGAACTTGTGAAGTACATATTTAGTTAATTGGTAATTTGTGAAAATTATGCAAAAATAAAAAGTATATGTTAAAGCATTAATATGAAAAAATATAAGGTAAAAGAAAATTTGAGGCGGTAGAAATATTTCGTCCATATTTGACATTGAAAAATATATCAATTCCTATGTATATGTGACTGGATTGAATGGAAGAAATTTGAATTGGTATGATAATATTCCCTTTCTATATGGGATTTTCTTTGGTTGGATGGATATATTTTAATTTCTTATTTCAAGGAATTGAATTTGGTAGTTTATAGTTCCATGAGATTTGATTGCAATCAGAATTGGAAATTGAATGAGAGTTATTTTTTGCATAATACTTCATGCGTACGAAGATTTTCCATGATGGAACCTAATATTCAGTGTGTGAAGAATATTGCTTGTGTGGTGGGTAAAGTTCATATTTAGTTAATTGAAAATTTGTAGAAATTATGCAAATATGGAAAGTATATGTTGAAACATCAATATGGAAAGATATGCGGCAAAAGAAAATCAACAGTGGTAGAAATATTCCATCAATGTTTGAGATTGAATAACATATCAATTTCTATATGTATGCGGCTGTATTGAATTTGAAGGAATTGGAATTGGTATGATAATATCCCTTTCAGTATGGGATTTAGTTTGATTGGATGGATATATTTTAATTCCTTATTTCAAGAAATCAGATTTGGTAATTCCTAGTTCCATGGGATTTTACTGTAACCAGAATTGGAAATGGAGTGGGAATTATTTTTAGACTTCATGCGTACGAATACTTTCCACGATGAAACATAATATTCAGCGTGTGAAGAATATTGCTTGTGTGGTGGAATAAGGAAATTGGAGAAAATGGAACATTTATCTGCGGGAGATTAAAGCATATTGGAGTTATGGAAAATCCTCATTATTAAGGAATTGGATTTATGAAAAAAACATCATCCTTAAGGGATTTGGTTTGATAAGGGAAATTCCTATATTCGAAATTGTGATATGCTTCAGAAGTAGATTTGGAAATAGAATATTTTGAAGACAATTGTGGAGAATTTCAATCTGTTCATGGTCTAAAATGATGGACATCATGCATGTGCTACTCACGGATTTAATTGAAGAAAATATTCATTCAG
The DNA here is from genome assembly GCA_037428765.1 of Rubia yunnanensis. Taxonomy (NCBI): domain Eukaryota; kingdom Viridiplantae; phylum Streptophyta; class Magnoliopsida; order Gentianales; family Rubiaceae; genus Rubia; species Rubia yunnanensis. The sequence continues at coordinate 11,070,402 of CM075064.1, forward strand.
GTTTTCATATATTTTGAAAGTACTCAGGAGCTATCCGTTTGTATTCCAACATGGTCTCAAACTATTTATCAAGTTCAAAGTCATATACCTTAATTCTTCTAGAGGGGGAGATCCACCGTCAACGAGTTTCGAGGTCAGAGTACTTGTACTCTGTTTTTCTGATTGGTGGATTCATTCTGAACTGGACATGGCCGTAGATGTAGGTGATTTCACCGAACTACACAACCAAGTCTCGTGTGTCAACTTTTATGTTTTAACGTACTTGGTTTAGTTGGAACGAATTAATTGGATTAAACTAGATAATTGGTAAAACCATAATTCCAATTGGTATCAGAGCTAAGTCACTTGTTTTACCTTGGTTTTGACAAGAAAAGTGTGATCCAATTTTACCAATGGCAACCAAAGAAAGAGCTTCTGTGTCTCGGCCACCACTCCTATAAGGAATGAATTATAGCTACTAGAAGGCTCGCATGCGAGTGTTCATATATTCACTGGATGAATTGGCTTGGCACTGTGTTGAAACATAATGGAAACCTCCCGTTGTTGGAAGTTCTGAAGGAGGAGAATCTAATTCTAAAGAGCTAGTAGTTAAACCTAAAGACGTTGACTCCAGATGAACGAAAGGATGAATTGGCAAACACCAGAGCATTAAATGTCATCTTTACTGTAGTAGATGAAAATCAGTTTAAACTCATCTTCATGTGTCATCGGGCAAAGAAAGCATGAGATATCCTACAAATCATGCATGAGGTAACAAGTCGTGTACGTGAATCAAAGCTACAAATATTGGCCATAAAATTCGAAGAACTGATAACGGAAGAAGATGAGACCATTGCAGTATTCAATGGAAGACTCGGAGACATAACAAATATGGAGCGTCTATTGGGAAAAATTTACAAAGAGTCTAAGCTGGTGAGAAGACGCTAAGATCACATCCCCAAAGATTTTCCATTAAAGTATCTGCAATAGAAGAAGCAAGGGACGTGGCCACAATGACATTGGATGAGCTGATGGGATCGCTACAAACCTATGAAATGACGTTGGAAAATCCAACGAAGGAGTTGGCATTCAAAATTTGTCATCAAGAAACAATTATTAAGAGAATGACAATAATGTATCACAGAGAATTTCTCAAGGATGCTGAAGAAAGTGGTAATTAATAATTCTCATGAAAGGTAATGGGAACAGATCACGGTTTCAAGACTTTGGCAACAACCATCGACCAGGGATGGAGCAAACTACTCAGCAATCCTCAAGAAATCAAAAGGGTGAATTAAGGCAGTCATGAAGGATTCAATACAGAGGATGTGAAGGGTATGGACATACTTAGGCTGAATATTCCAACGCTCGGAAGAAGCAAGAAAAATCATAAGTTACTCCATGGAGTGAAGATGATGAAGAGGAACTGAGCAGTAATTATATGGCATTCGAAGCGAAACTAAATGGAGATTCAGAAATTGTTATTGGATATTCCAACATTGGCCAAGAAGAAGTGGAACAACGTTCCAACATGGTTCAGATTGCTGAAGTCTGATTTTCCAACACAGAGAATGTATATGAAGAATACTCATCGAGTGATGATGAAGACAAGATTGTGAGTGATGAGGATGTCAATGCTGCATATGAAAAATGTATGAAATGTGGCTGGAAGTTGCTGATGCTAACAAAATCTTAAAAAGAGAGAAAAACCTTTTAGCTGAAGAAGGAAGAGAGATGGCATCCCTAGTGGAACTACTCCGAAGGGAAATTGAGTTGTTGGAATTAAATCTGTGTTCGACGACAAAGAGAGCTGAAGTTGCTGAGACGGCTATTAAAAGATTGAATTTTGGAAAAGAAAAATTGGATGACATTCTCACCATGGGTTAGAGTTCTGGAAATTGACAAGGGATGGGCTTTGAAAAACCATCTACCATCACTGAGTTATTCAAAATAGAGGTTCAAGTTCTGAAGAGAAAAGTGGTCAAAACACTCTCTCGAAAAGCTTTAATGTGTGGCTATTGTACCTATTAAGGTCATATAGAGGATCATTGCTTTAAGCTTCTTAGAGATATTATGAATGGACGATAACTCTTAGAATGTTCCAACATAGTTGATGTCTAACGGTCAAAGATGGTCAGAAAAGTATGGAAACCTCTAATTTGTGCTTTGTTGCTCACACTTCTCTTATTGCACAATCTAGGGATTTTTGATACTTTAAATAGTGAATGTTCTCGACATATGACTGGATCTCAGGAGTACCTAAAGAATATTAAACCCTATAATGGTGGATTTGTTACATTTGGCGATGGAAGGAAAAATAGGGAAGTCGGAAAAGGTGAGCTTTGGAAATGAGATTTTCAGCCTTTACCAGTATTCTGTTTGTGGAAGATCTAAGGACCAATCTCCCAGGTATCAGCCAACTATGTGATGATAATATGATCTTGGAATTCCATATGGAAAAGTTCTTAGTGAAACATGAAAAAAACAAAGTAATTATTGGTATTCGGTCATAAGAAAAATGTTACTTGTTGGAACAAGACGTGAACTACTTGAGTGTTGAATATGATGAACTCAAAATGCCAACAACTGACGAAGAAAAACCAAATTCTCACCATGTTCCAACATCAGATGATTTCTCAAATCAAGGTCATAATGATGTTGGAACATCAGATGAGGTAGATCTTATGGATGAAGTTGACGACTCTTATAACTTCAGTAGTGTTGGAACATCGTCCTCCCCAGAACCCTCCCATGTTCCAACATGGGTGCAGGCTGAATCAAGCAGAAGAAAGAGTCGATTGATCACTCGGGTTAACTATAGGGAACTTGCTGGTCTACAATATTTTTCTCCCTCTTTGAACCCAAGAATTACAAAGAGGCCCGCCTTTATGAGTATTGGATTGCGGCAATGCTAGAAGAACTTGGGTAATTTGAATGCAACAATCTATGGTACCTTACCCCTCGCCATAAAGGAGTAAATGTCATAGGAATGAAGTAAATTGATGTTGATGGAAATGTTAGCCGGAACAAGGAAAGGTTGGTTCCTCAAGGATATACTCAGGTTGAACGAGTTGATTTTAATGTTACTTTTGCAATGGCTGCCAGGGTAGAATCTATTCAGATTTTAATTGTTATTGCTTTCACTCTGGATATCACTTTATACCAGATGGATATCAAAAGGGTCTTCCTGAATGAATTAATTAATGAAAAGTTATATGTGGAACAGTCCAAAGAATACATTTGAAGATCCTTATTATCTACACCATCCGTATCGTCTCAAGTTGGCATTATACAGTTTAAAACAGGCACCTAGGGCGTGGTATGAACAGCTCACTACCTTTCTAATCTAGAAAGGCTATTGCCGAGGGGGATTAGATCACACCTTGTACATGAGTATGATTGGTGGTTTACTGTATCTTACAGTAATTTGATCAGATATATGCTTTAGTGTATGTTTATGTGCAAGATTTCAAGAATCTCACTTGACGGCTTTCAAAAGAATAATTCAATATGTGAGTGGGACTTCAGAGTATGGAATATTGTATTTTAAGAATCAAGACTCTCGTCTTGTTGGTTATAGTCATTCTGATTGGCAAGAAATGTGGATGATCGTAAAAACATTATTGGTGGATGTTTATTTATTGGGTCAAATCTGGTGTCGTGTTAAGAAACCAAATTCTATTTTCTTATCAATTGCTGAGTCGGGGTATCATGCAACTGGAAGTTGTTGTGCACAATTATTATGTGACAACAAAAAAAGGGCTTCTTGCAACTGGAAGCAAATGTTGAGTGATTATGAAATTAAAGAAGGGCTTCTAATGGTTTTATGTTACAACAAAGATGCTATTGACTCCAATACAACATTCTCGGATAAAGCTCATTGATATAAGGCATCAGTTTATTTGAGATCTTGTTGAGAGGAAAGAAGTGGTGGTTGATGATGTTCTAACATCGGAACAATTTGCGTATATATTCACAAAGCCTTTTGACTCCAAAATTTTAAAGCTCCTCAAACAACACTTAGGTGTTTGTCCAATTTAAGGTATTTATTATTTTCTCAAGCCTTGTGTGATTTTATTTTTTCTGAACATATATTAGAAGAATACAAAAAAATGAAAAAGGAGAAAAAAAATGAAGACATTATTTATGGTGATTAATGTGATGGCTAGTTGGTGAAAAGGTAATGATGGATTTATCTTGGAAAGGATAAAAAGAGTTTTTTCTTTTCTAGTCGTGTTTTTGGATCTCACAAGCTTAAGATTAGGAGAATTTATGATTGGCATGCTAATGGAATTATTATGAATTGGTCAAGTTTGATCATGAAATGCACCTGATGGTTGAATGTATCAGAGACATGGCTCCTCCTGGTATTCTTTTTTAGGATGATGAGGAGTTGGAAAGTAATGATGCTGGTCATGCTCCAACATAGAGTATGGAGACATGGAGAGAATATGTGGACATGGAAATAGAATTGCCTATTGGGATTGGAGATTTTGATGTTCAAAGATCAGTAAATGTGGCTGGAGAAGATTATGATTTGGGTGGTGAACAAGCTTATGTTCCAACACCATACATGGAGATAGGGGGAGAAAGTACTGATGGAGTGAAGGAGGCTGAGCATGGTGATGTTCCAACAACGATACAGACAGAGGGTGTTTATTTTGAAGCAAGGAAATGATTTGATGTTCCAACATCAGAGAAAGCGGGTGAAGCTAAGAGCTGCTATGTTCTAACATCAGGGACTGATGTTCCAACACAAGTTGAGCAAATTATTGAATGCACTACTGATCACACTGTAAAATCAGTAAAAGAAGAAGCATATGCACCAAGAAGAAGATTAAAGCAGAAGGAGGACATCAGTCAAGGGAAACTCCTTCAGTCAAGGATACACTTAGTTCTTCATTCTTTGATGCAGATTGCCATGAGAGATATGATATTGCATGTCAAATGAGGATTTTATCTGAGAAAACAAATAATCTAGGTGCATATGAGGAGTGTGGATTTGCAGCCTACCTGGACTATTTGAGTTTCAAGACTGCTGTCTCAATCTACAAGGAGTACAACTGGGAGATTGTACAAGAATTTATTCAAATTTAATGGGAAGCAACATTGATTCAGATTTTGAGTGGTACGATAGAGTTTACATTAGAGGCAATGTAGTGAGATTTTCTAGAAGACTGATCGATCAGTGACTTGGACTACCTACCCCCAAGGATTTAGAGACTGTTTATGCTAATGACTTTGCAATGACAGGTGATCAGATTCTATCAGAAATCACTGGAGGATTTTAGCCTCAGTGGCCATTAAAGGGAACATTGATGCATCTAGCTTGACGACCAGGTATTTTTGCCTATTCCACATTATTGTAAACTGTTGGATTCCCTCTTGAAATACCACAACTCTTACTCGAGAAATGATCAAACAAGAGGACATTTGATCTAAGACATGTGCATGATCGGCTTTCGAATCCTAAGGCTACAACTTCTGATGTTGATGAGAAGAAGACAAAACTTGTGGCTAATAATGCGAAGTTGGGAGCTCTAGCCATTCAGATGGAAGTTTTGGAGGCAGAAAAACCCAGATATGAGAAGGCACTGTTATAGGCATAAATAGCTGCATTTATTGGATATTTTTCTTTAGTTTAAAGTGTCTATTGCGTTTAGCATGTTTATGGTCCCAAGGGGGAGATATATTTGGATTTCTTGGATTTCTTTTTGATGAATTTATTGGCTCCGTTGGGTTGATGTTTCAACATGCTTATTATTTCTGGATAGCGGGTTCTGGAATTCCGGGGGGGGGGATATTATGAAAATGTTCTAACATCCAGAATGGTTTTCAAAGATTGATACCCGTATTTGCATAAGTTCGTGTGATGAAATGCTAAAAGGTTGCTGGGTCCACAATTTGTCAAAGAGAGAGATTTTAAAGTCCATATTTAGTTAATTGGCAATTTGTGGAAATTATGCATATATGTAAAGTATGTGTTGAAACATCAATATGGAAAAAATATGTTGCGAGGAAATCTAAGGTGGTAGAAATATTCCGTCCATGTTTGAGATGGAAGATTAAATCAATTCCTATATTTATGTGATTGGATTGAATGGAAGAAATTGGAATTGATATGATAATATCTTTTTCCGCATGGGATTTAATTTGATTGGATGGATATATTTTAATTCCTTATTTCAAGGAATTGGATTTAGTAGTTACTAGTTCCATGAGATTTGATTACAATCACAATTGGAAATGGAATGAGAATTATTTTTTCGCACAAGACTTCATGTGTACGAAAACTTTCCATGATGGAACATATTATTCAGCGTGTGAAGAATATTGCTTGTGTGGTGGAATAAGAAAATTGGAGAAAATGAAATATTTATAAAGGGGTCATGGGCACGTGTCAACTTTTATATTTTAACGCACTTGGTTTAGTTGGAACAAATTAATTGGGTTAAACTAAATAATAGGTAAACCATAATTTAAGAACTCACGCCTAAAGTCAGACTCCACAGCTGACACAAAATTTTTGAGACTCCACCACTATCACGCCAGAAATAATATATTCGGCATTACTATAACTTGAAGCGAGTCGTTATGAGAATCTAGCTTCACTAATATTTGACTATATCTTAATGGAGATCCCTCACTTTGTGATCCTCATTTCCTCTCATCTTTTCTCAGTTACGGTTCGAGGAAGAGTTATGGGGTTTGTTGAAGAATCAATGTCGTAATGGTGCTACAAGATAGTGATAACTATCCTTGAGTCTGTTTAGTAAGGGATAATATTTTAAAATTCCCTAATACATACGATACACAATAACTTTATATGAGCTACTGAACCTAAATACATACATAAAAACACACAAAAACTCTCTCATACAATTTAAGAGCAACATTAGAATTCTAATCCCTTTGCCCAGAGAAGCAAGCAGCAAATTTAGTATTTGTTCATCATCAAACCCATCCCAAAGCCACAGATTCATCCCATAACAAATCCATTCCTGACAAACAGTCACAAAGCCAAGCATCAACATTCAGCCTAACAAACCCTGCACCCCACGTGGAAACAAAACACAAAACATATTTCACACCAATCCCAACATCCAGTCCCCACTAATTCATACAAAATTAGAGACAACTCGTTCCTTACCCGACTGAAAGGTTTTCAGAGGAAACATGGCAAATACAGTTAGGGAAGAGCACTGGTCAGAAGGGTCTCGTGATGACTCAGAAAACTCGGAAGAGCAAAGAGATGTCCTTTTTGGGGATGAACTCAACAGAGCGACTCAATCGCCACCCAGAAGGGAAGTCATTTTCACCCCTAGAAGAGGAGGAATACCAAAGGGGACAGAGTTTACTAGAGGATAGTCTAGTAGGGTATTTCCTCGACTATTTCCATTTCGCCCTAACAAGAATGCAGCTCCTCATATCGGACTATTGGGGAGAAGGCGTACATGTCATCGAGAAGAATGGGAAATTCTATGTTATCCAGTTTCAACAACATTCCAAGCTCCTAGCAATCCTATACAATGGTCCAGTGAACATCGCTGGTGGTCTGTTGGCTTTGCACAGACTAGTCCCTGAGATGGCTCTGTCACACATGACAGTCACCAAAGTACTAATATGGATCCAGATTTATGGGCTCACGCTGGAATATTTCGGCAGGAGTACTATAAAAATTTTTGCATCTGTTGTTGGTGATACCGAAGAAGTGGATTTAGAGGAAGGCTTCTGCAACATGCAGAGTATGTAAGTGTCCGGGTGTGGACTAGCCACTAATATCCAGGTTTTGGCTAAAATTGCGAAGGGGTGGTATGGTTTGGATAACTATTGGATATGAACGAGTCCACAAAATGTGTCGATGATGTAGAGCTCTAGGCCATACCTATCCACAGTTCAGTTAGCAGAATGTGGAGGCTCTTCAATGGCATATTGATGAAAGATTCATAACACTCGGTTCAGAGCTACAGTTGGAGATTTATAGAGACCTTTCAGAGGAGCTCTACCCACCCGCAGTCTGGGTTTACAGGCACATGCCAATAAGAAGGTTCACAAGGTTTCCACCACAGTATTTCTATGAAAATGAACATATGTTTCTGCATATGCCAGACAAAGATTTCCTAGAAGGCTTTAAATATGAAGAAGAAATTATGCTACACCTGAAGAACTGAGGAAGGCAGAGGATTACAATCCAAGAGATTTGCAAATGAATAACAGAGCAGAGGAATACACGGAGGATGAACCGGAAGAAAACCCAAAGGAATACCCAGATGAAGACCCGAACGAAGGACAAGAAGAGCTAACCCCGGAGAAGGTTGCTCGTAGGAGTGATATTCATCAAATTTACCTACAGGGACTTGCAGAAGCATGTGAAAGGCTGCTAAACCTCCCAGAAGTACCGGAGTTCTAGGAAGAAGTGGGTCAAGGTTTCATTTCACAGAATAGCCACTCCGACATGGAAATGCAGAAGTTAAACCCAACACCATTACCACTACGAAAAATCTACTAGTAGCAATAATAGAATACGGAGGGTCCAATGGTCCGTACAAGACATGTGGAGGGTGACGACGGTGAAATAATAATTGAAGAGTGCATGATCACCAGTGGAAGAAGATACATATGCGCTGAAGCAGGAGTAGAACAGTGTCAAATAGCCAACAAGATGGAGTTCAAACAATTCACTTTGGCAAATGGAACAGTAGCATACCCTTTTTTCACCAACGGGCCATTTTTTAAAGACATTAATTTTGGAGTTAACTCAGATCAAAGCGTTGACGGGCTCAAATTTCCATTAATTTTGGTGATCTAGGCGATGAGACGATTGTCATGATGAGTATCCAGAGCACATTCAAAGATAGTCTACCTACCATGATCAATTCTGAGGAAAGGGAGAAAGTGGTTGAGATGGAGAAAGGGAAGTCCAAGTTGGTCAAAACACCTAAGAGAGCTGGAATAAGCAAGGTGCGCCATCGATGTCGCAATATTGGTGTTCAAATTAATGAACCCAGTAGCACATCACGTCTACAGACCCTAAGCTCCGACTCAGAGCCAGAGCCGGATGATCTAACCACAACCGAGCCACAAACTAGACACAGTGGAGAATCAAGTGGCTCGAGAATACAACCACAACTACACTTAGAGGATGATGATGAAAACAGAGGTATGGTTGGCAAGAAAAGGTGTGCAGAGTTAAGTAGACAAGATGGAAGGAAAAAATTGATATGAAGGGAGATGTGACAGAGCGTGGAAAGAAGATGGACATAAAGGGGGAAAGCAGTGAGAATTCAATGCACAGGGACCCAGGTAATTCTCAACCTTTTCTTATATGCTCTATTAGGTCAACTCAGTCCTTAGGCATACAAAACACAACACAACAAAGTCAACAACACCCACCCCAAAACATATTAAAGCTAAGCCCAAGCCCAGCCAACCAAACAACCCAAAAAGGAAACAATAACCCACCTATCTATCATATTCTCAACAAGACAATCCTGCCACCATCATCACCGAAGACCCAACCAAAAACACTATTGTAAATTCAAGTACCACTGCCCGATCTTTTTCCACAACACACATCTCACACACACCCAGTTAGCAATCCAACAAACCAAACCATCAACGAAATGATGAGTCCAACAGAAGAAACTACAGTACCTGCACAGACCCAACAGAGTACATGTATGACACCAACACTGGAAAACAGGTCAGATCAATACGAAGGTGTAAGTTGTATCAACGTTGTGGAGGTGGGAGGGGTCAAACCCTTTCACAAGGATGACAATTGCTTAGTCGGCATCGGCTATGAACATAAACAAAACAAATCAATGTCGAAGATGAACATGATGAATGAGTCATCTACGTTGGTATGAATCAGCACCAACAGACAGGGGAAATAGACACCAATGGTGGTTCCACCAGTGGTGGATCTACCGGAGATGACATACCTGTGGCGGGACAAACACCGATCGATGGTATAGAACCGTGGGTTCAAAGCATCGGTAAGACAAGATAGGAGGAAGGTACGGAACGGGGAGAGGGTGAGGACGGATTGGTAATCCTTGGGGACCAGTTTCTGGACGAGAAACATTGCCTCAATATCATGTCCTTCGGAACTGATGGAGAGGCTCATGGAGGAAGAATCGGAGAGAGGATAAGCCAGGAGGAAAGCAAGGTAAACGGGTTAATGAAGTGTGAACCACATGATGGGAGAAGATTGGGAAAATAACCGGCTTTGGGTGAGGTTTCGGAAGTGGGCCAGGAATATCACACACAAGATGGGCCAAATCTAAACAGATTACTGCGAACTGAAGTAAAATGGAAAGGAACTTTTGAACCATTACCCACAGTACAGGCAGAAGGGAAAAATATTTTCTTGGCCCAACCAGGCCAACAATGGACACCAGTATTCTCATCCAGAATAATATGGAAATAATATGGAAAGAGTAAAGAAGCTGAAAATTGGTGATTATGAGTTACCAGGAAATGTGGGGACCAGTCGTGGTGCGACAATCTGGCCAAAATTAATAGCCACACAAGACATGATGGACCAAAACGTGAATGTTGACTTAGGTTACATCAACACGTAGAGAAAGGCTGTTCTATAGGCAATGGCAGAATATATGCTGGTGGCGGAAAGGTTGGGTGTCAAAAGGAAGAGACTCCTCCAGGAGGAGATAGGTGGCATTACTTTTAACAAGAAAAGATGTACAGAGAACCAAGAGTATGAGCTTTTGTATCAGTCGCTATCTGAGTTCAAGGAATTTGACTTAGCACTTGGTGAGGAGCAGGGCAAGCAAGTTATTTTCACAGCAAGAATCTTTCATGCGGTAATACAGACTATGTTGCAAGGTGAGGGAAAAGAAAGTTGCGGTATTTCAGTTGTTGGTCCAGAACAACCACCCAGAGGTACATGAATCTACTCTCTATGAACTATAGGGGACTGTCGCATCCCCTGATAGTAAAGTTCGTAAACAATACCATCAATCACTATAACCCCAATATTGTGTTTTTAATGGAAACTAAGTGTGATGATAGTAAAATTAGGAAGTGGCTAGGTAGAACTTATTTCACTAGCTGGGAAGTGGTAGATTCAGTAGGATCAAGTGGAGGGCTCTGTGTAGCCTGGTTGGCGGAGATCCTTGTATCGGTAGTTAAAAGCTGCCAAAATTTTGAATGTTGTAAAATTACTACTGCCAAGGGCGAGGAATGGCTGTTGATCCTTGTGTATGGGTATCCCAACCGACCACAAAGGAAACAAGTGTGGGATTCTCTACATGTGGTCCTACAGGGTACCCAATTACCGGTTCTGATCATAGGTGATTTTAATCAAGTCCTAGACAGGGAAGACAAATATGGTGGTAGGCCGGTCCTATCGCAGGAGATAAGGAACTTCAATGGACTACTGAAGGAAGCTAACCTAAGTGAACTTATGCACAAGGAACAGTGGTATACTTGGTCCAATGGTAGAGGAGGAAGTGACCTGATATTAGAAAGACTAGACAGAGCTTTTGCAAATGCTAAGTGGATGTCCCTATTCCAAAAATATAGCCTAACAAACCATACCATCGTGAGATCGGACCACGGGGCACTCACCATCAATACACACTACAGTGATAGGTCACCAGAAAAACACACTGTGAGGAAGTTTGAGTCTTTGTGGGTAAGATATGACCAGATAAAGGAATTGGTAAAAGGCGTCTGGAGGCCAGTCCAGTGCAGCCCAAGCCTATCAGGAGACATAAACAATGATGCACCCAATACCACAACATAGGAAGCTGCTAGAAACTGCAACTAGGTTACATAACTGGGCTGAAGAGAGTGTTGGTAAGCTGGAATTCAAAATCAGAAGGGTGAAACAACAGCTTGGTGCAAAGCAAAGATAGAAGGATGCAGATGGTATGCGCGACAAGACTGTAAAACTGGGGGGACTCCTCACTATGCAGGATGACTACTGGAGACAGAGAGCCAAATCACTGTGGCATAAAAAAAGAGATAGAAACACTAAAGTCTTCCACAAATGGGTGCAAAAAAGGAAAATGAGGAACTACATAACCTAACTCAAGGACTAGACAGGAGCTTGGATATCAAAGTAAGAAGATCTTCAACAGCTAGTCTACAGTCATGTGAGCTCTGTCTTTCTCACTGACTATGTAATGCCTGAGGATGCCTTTGGGCAGTCGACTATGCAGGACATCCTAAACCTCATAACCAAATGAGTCAATCATAGTCAACAGATGGCACTGGAGGCCCCAGTAACCACACAGGAAATAAAAGGTGCTATTTTTCAAATGGGCAAATAGGAAGCACCTGGACCAGATGGCTTACCACCAGGTTTTTACCAACATTACTGGTGTGAAGTGGGTGAGGAGGTAACAACTGCAATTCAGACTTTTTTTTCGACCTCTTCTATGCCAACAGAGTGGAATCACACTACTCTGGTCCTTATCCCAAAGAAGAGATGTCCAAAGGAACCAGCAGACCTACGACCAATAAGCCTATGCAATGTCACATACAGAATCATTGCGAAGATCCTAACAAACAAAATCAAAAAAAGTCATGGGGTTCCTCATCTCAGTACACCAATTGGCTTTTTTTCAAGGAAGATCCATTGTTTAAAACTCGTTGATAGCACATGAAATAATCGAATTTATACACAAGAAGAAGATAAGAAAACAGTCGATGGCAGCAATGAAAATAGATATGAGCAAGGCCTATAATCGGGTGTCATGGGATTTTTTGGAGAAAATGATGGAAAAGATGGGCTTTCCTCGGAAATGGATACGCTGGATCATGGCTTGTGTCACCACCGTGTCCTACTCTATTAAGCTCAACGGAAGGATCTCAACGGCTTTCCAACCAAAACAGGGTCTGCGGCAAGGTTGTCCTCTCTCTCCATTCCTATTCATCCTTTGTCAGGAAGCATTCTCATCGATGATAGCATCGGATGGTTTCCAAAGTGTCTGCCCAGGTGTTAAAATTGGGCGATCCATCCAACCTGTCTCACATCTAATGTTTGTAGATGATTGTATCATCTTCTTCAACATTTCAGATCCAGGCTCAACAAAACTAGCACGGACACTAAATCTCTCCACAGCGTACTCGGGCCAAAGAATAAACTTTCAGAAGTTTGCAATCCTAGTCAGCCCAAACGCATAACAAACCATAAATGAGTGACTCAGGCAGACATTCAGAATATTTACAGACCTACTAAAGGAAAAATTCCTTTGCCATGATATGGATTTCAATGGCCCGAAAGTGGGAATGTTCAGAAAATTAATCCAAAGAGTAAAGGCGAAAACATCCATATGGAAAACAGGGGACATCTCGGTCATGGGGAGGATCACCCTGACCAAACACGTGCTAGCATCAACAATCCAGTACACCCTCAGTACTTACCATCTTCGGTTGCTCAGAAAATTGATAGCCACCTTGCAATATTCATCTGGGCAGGAGACACAGATGGAAGGGGAATACACTAGAAGTTGTGGAAAGCGATGTGCTAATCAAAGTGGCAGGGAGGACTAGGAATGTGCTCCACAAAACAGATAAACCAGGCCTTGTTAGGAAAGCTAGCATGGAAGCTGGTTACAGATAAACAATCATTTTTCTCAAAATTCTTCCTCAGCAAGTACTGCAGTAAAGATGAATTCTACAAGGTCAAACTGAAATAAGGTGCAATGTGAGGTTGGAGGGGCGTAATGTGGGGAAGAGACCTCATCATGAGCGGGCTAAAATGGCAGGTGGTCAATGGGCATGATATTAACATCCAGGAGGAGTGGATTCCAAATAAGAGCAACCCAATCAGGTATGAAATACAACTCCTTCCACAACTTGGCTTCAAGGTGAGTGACCTGATCAATAGCAATAAGCAGTGGCATATGCCTCTATAGAGACTATTCTTTAGCACGGAAATAGTCAACCACATTTCAGGAATACACATTCCATATACCCCACTAGGACTAAAGGATTTCCAATTTTGGGACAAGGACTCGTTCGGTAATTACACGGTCAAAAGTGGCTACCATGAGGCATGGAATAATGTGATCAACCAGAGCCCATCATCCTCCATCTTGGAATCAAACACATAGGAAAATCAACACTTGTGGAAGACACTATGGCATTTGAACATTCCAGAGAAAGTTAAGTTCCTCGTATGGAGACTGGTACGAAATGCAGCACCAACAAGACCGGCTCTCAGAACGAGAAAGATGAAGGTATCACCATATTGCCAAATGTGCCATGAGCAGGTAGAAACATCGTCTCATATGATCCTCGAGTGTGACATCGCACAAAGGGTATAGAGAACATCTAGACTGGGGTTTGATTTTGGTCAAGGAACTCCACTGCAATTGTAATCATGGCTTCGACAATGGTTCAAGACTGCGCCGGAAAAGGATGACATAAACCTAACGTGCATCATTATGTGGGCAATTTAGTGTGCAAGAAAGAAGGCAACAATTGAACAACAAGCGCCATCGGTTGAAATGATTCTAGCAAATATCAGGGCAATATATGAGGACGATTTGGGCTGCGAGGACTCAAGACAGAGAATTATAACTAACCCAAACTCATCACAAATGGCACTGGAAGACATGGCGAACCGAACACAAATTGACAGACCAAAGGAGGAACAAGTGGGAGACATGCGACTACTATGGTACGCAGAGGATAATCACAAGAACCAGGAATATCAGGGTTGGATGTGCATCAACACAGACGCGGCATTCCATAAACAGGATGGTAAGGCAGTAGCAGCATGGTGCGCTGCACAAAGATCAAACAATTCGAGTTGCCACAGATATTGCGTAATACAAGCGGCAATACCAACACAAGTGGAGCTCATAACCATATACGAAGCAATGACACATGCTAGTAATATGGGTGCCACTCATATCTGCATCCGCACAGACTGCGAAATGGTCTTCAACCACACCAGCAACTTTCCTTCTATCCCACCCGGTCTAAAAGGATTAGTTAGGAGCATCATAATGCTAGCTGTGGTTTTCCATAACATTCATGTCATGAAAGTGCATAGATGTGTAGTACTGAATGCCCATAATCTAGCCCAACATGTAATCAGGGATATGATGGTAATATAAGCGCACATTTTCGTTAAAAAAAACCTAAATACATAACCTACAATGAATGCAAACATGCTAGTGGACAAGAAGAAGTGGGCGGACGAGGAAGATTTTGTCGAGATTGGAAGAGGAAGATTTGGATAGAATAAAGAAAATGACAAACTCTTGGGAAAGACGGTCTTTCCACAGCTTTATGGAAAGAGGGAGTTTAATTTGAATAATAAAAGATAAAAGATCTTAGTTGCAATATTAAAATTTTAGTATGCAACATGTAGTAGTTATAAAATTTAGGGATAAGTGCCAGTATAACCCTATCTACTTGAGTAAGTGCCAATATAACCCTATGATAATTTTTAGTGCAAATGTAACCCTAACTAGTTAATGAAAGTGCCAATACAACCCTCAGACCCCATTTCCGGCATTGACCTCAATTTTCGGTATTAACTCTAAGTAAATTGACCAAAATACCCTTTGGGCTAACTCTGAAATTAGGTGGACAATTTTACCCTCATAGTTCGCCGGACCGCCGTCGGAACAGGTAGGGTTATATCAACACATTATGCAATCTTATTGGGTTATATCAGCATATTCCTAATGTTTGTAGGGTTATATCAGCACATTTCTAATGTTTGTAGGGTTATATCAGCACATCCTTAAAACTTGTAGGGTTATATTGGCACTTTCACTAACTAGATAGGGTTATATTGGCACTTTCAAATATTGAAAGGTTATATTGGCACTTATGTCAAGTAGGTAGGGTTATAAAAACACTTTTTTCTAAAATTTATAACCTGATTCATGCAATCCAACAATTTTATCTTTATTTCTTCTAATTTACACTTTGAACCTTGGACTTTCCATGACTTATGGAAAGACCGTCTTTCAAGAGACGGACTAAAAAAATTGAGGTTATAATTAGGAAAATTGAGGTTATAATTGTATAGTTCAAGTAACAGGTTATCTTATAACCCTGATTTGACCCAAGAATATTGACCTATTTTTCTTGTGTTAAGGAATTAGAATTGTATTCTTACCATTATTGTAGATGTAATTGTATCCTATTACCTTTTCCTATCTTGTATAGGTATCATGTACTACTATATAATGTATCATGAATTCATGAATACAGACACAGATTATTACCCTTATTTTCTACATCTTGATTTAATATCAAAGTTATGGTCTCTCCAAAACTTAAGAAAAAACTGCCTTTCAAATAACGAACATTGTATTAAAATAATGTAATATTAAAATAGATTACAAATTTTGTATCTGATATAGAACTTTTGAGTTTTCTTTAAGGCGAGGTTTTGGAAAATACCGTGTTTCCATATGCTTATGGAAATAGGAGGTTTAATTAGACTAATAAAAGGTAAAATGTGCTAGTTGCAATATTA
Organism: Rubia yunnanensis; assembly: GCA_037428765.1. NCBI lineage: Eukaryota > Viridiplantae > Streptophyta > Magnoliopsida > Gentianales > Rubiaceae > Rubia > Rubia yunnanensis. Next base: position 11,086,858 of record CM075064.1, read on the forward strand.
AAAATTTATTATGTAACGTGTAGTAGTTATAAAGTTTACAATCTGATAAAAGCAACCCAAAAATTTTATGTTCATTTCTTATAAATTGCACTTTAAACATTGATCTTTTCATATTTTATAAAAATATCATATTTCAAGAGATGGACTCTTTCATTAATATATATATATATATATATATATATATATATATATAAATACAAAAATATTCAAATGCCGGGATAAATACTATTCTTTGATACAGCACGAGCCCCAAACTTCATAGAGGATACATAAAGCTTCAACCCTTAGAGATATGGAATACTCCAACTCTTAGAGATACTCCATAGGCCTCTCCTCAAATGTTAAAAAAATCTTTTTTTTAGTCAAATCTGTTGAAATTTGATCATATATTTCGATAGGTAAGTGACCAATAATATTATCGTATGAGATACCGTTAGGTTCACCGAAACATGAAGTTTTAATATATCAATTTTTTGTGTGCCATTATTATACGTATTTATATATATGTATAATCAAAGGTGTTTATTGGAGATCGTGAAAAAAATTATGTACAATTTGAGTTGGGACGGAGAGAGTATTAATACAAATAGACCAAGTCTTAATAATGAAACGTGCTGAAGTTAGGGGTGTTCAAATTGCCTGACTCGATCCAACCTGATCCATCTTAACCTGGCCCACTTGGGTTGGGTCGGGTTAATGTCTCATCTGGGTTAAGTGAGTCAATTCAATTTGGTTCGGGTCGAGTATGGATCGGGTTGGACTTTGACCCAAATCAACTCATTTTGACCCATTTGCATTTTTGCTCCATTTTCATAAGAAAATATCATTCTTTTAAAAAATCATAATAAAAGAATTAGTTTAATTTAACATATTCACCATTAACTTACTTCATAAACAAGTTTAACATTCTTGAAAAAAATATTTATAAAAATAAAAATATTTCTATAAAACTACTATTAATTATAGAGTTGGTCTCCTAACAGGCAGTATGTTCATAAGCTTATGGACAAACCACTTATTTTTTACCTTATACACTGCATTTCTTAAATTACATATTAAATTTAGAAATTTAGAAAAAAAATTAGATTATATATTTTTATATTTTCACATTCAAATACATATTATTACTTGTTTTAACTTTTAAAATACAATATTTAAATTTCATAAAAAAAATTACAACTTGTAAAGTAAAAGCCACGGTAGACTGTTCATAAGTTTATGAAAATGATGTCTTTACTGAGACTTTCTCTTATTATAAATAATATATTGATTAAATTATAAAATCTATAAATAAGTTTTAGTATCTTTTCAATCGGAGTATTAAAAGTATTCTAACTAAGTAGGATGAAAATAATTAGATTTTTCTTTATTACGTAATTGAATAATTTATAATAAAAAATAAAATATTCTTATTTTAAATTATTTGAAAAAAAATTGTAATTTTATTTATTATCTAAATATTAATACTTTAAAAAATATTCATTTTATTTAAATACATTATAAATTATAACTATTTTCTTATATGATTTAGATCGATTTGGGTAATTTGTGACCCGGTCCGACCCAAAACAATGAAAATTTTGATCCGACCCAACTCGACTCATTAACTCAAAATTTTGGATTGATTTGGGCTGGGACAGCTGACACGCCCCAACCTACGGGTCAGCATGACAAACCCTAGTTGAAGCGGTGTCCTTAGGACATGGATTTACTAAATGTATAAAACTACAATTATACCCCGACGTAGTGAAAGAAGATGTGCAAACATTCATGAAAACCATCCAAAAAGATAAGGAAGATAAATCAGATTAGGCCTCATTTGCACACGACAAAGTCTTTTATGAGATTGTTTCATGGTGAGACAAAGGGTTAAATAAATAATTTAAACATGGTGAGACAAAGGGTTAAATAAATAATTTACAAGTATTATATAGGGATGTGGTTTTAAATAGAACTTTCAAAAAGTTTGGGGGAACAATGAGGGATTTGGGTATCAATAGCATATTTTTGGGGTAGTGGGGCATAAATAATTTAGCAATTAATGATTCCGGGTCTTAAGAATCTCGTGGTTGATTTTTTTCCCATTTCTGCGTAATGCGCCCGTTTCAGTACTTGATGTTTCAACCAAACTTTGTGATGTTATATTAAAAGTATTTTTTCCACTAAAATCATATGTTTGAAGCTCAAATTTAATCTTATAATGTCAAGCCCCCATTTTTAAATATGAAAGGGCCTCAATTCACATTCTGTAAATTGGACGTCGTGATTTATCTTTTCATTAACCTGGGGTGCCAAGATGGTTGTCATGGGAAGGGGAATTTCGCTTTTAAAAGGCCCCCAATTTAGTTAACTTTTAGTAATAGTCCTAATTGATGGTAGATAAAATTATGAGTTAATATATAAGATAATGAGACATATTTAGATAGTACTTATTAATTTTATTATAGAAATCCACGTACAGATGTGAATGATGGACTCAATACTTTTCTTAAAGTTAAAGTTGGAATTTTGGGTGGAGAGTTTTGGCTAAGTGCTTTGAAATATTGATTTCACTAGTTTAGTGGGGAAAGGAGTGAGGTTTCACAACAAACGACATTTTCGATGCCCTTGCGAAGAAGAGAACTAAGAGCATCTACAATGCATAGAGGATTTTTCTTATTTAATGGGTACAAATGGTAGAATCTAATTAGAATATCGATTCACCTTCAGTCTTACGTAATATTAAATGTATCGACTGTGGGTGTCGTTTGAAATCATTCTCCAATTCAAACTTTAAATGAATAATTATTATGTAACGTGAATATGCTACAAACTCCCAATTATTATGTGACGTTGTTAGACTAAATCAGACTCCTGATTAGATGATGATTTATTCTGATTAGAGTTCTTTTCTTATTATACCTCTATTGTACTCTCTATATATTCAGATATCAATAATACAATTAATTACGGCAAATCATTCTATCATGGTATCAGAGCAAGTTCTGATCCTAATCCCTAAATTTTAATTCAGCGCCTCCCTCATTCTCTCCTTTCCGGCGAAGCTCCGGCCAAATTTCGCCCTCCTCCGGCGAAGTCCAGCGGCGGCCTCCTCCTCCGGCGAAGTCCAGCGGCGGCCTCCTCCTCCGGCGAAGTCCAGCAGCGGCGGCCTCCTCCTCCGGCGAAGTCCAGCGGCGGCGGCCTCCTCCGGTCCGATCGCGAAGTTCAGCGCCGAAGTCCGATCGCGAAGTTCAGCGCCGAAGTACGATCGGGAAGCCATCTGGAGAAGAACGGCCGATCGCGTCAAGGAGGAGAAGGAGAACTCGTCCGCGCGTGAAGCCACGCGCGAGTTATCTCGCGCGCCAGAAGGAATTTCGCGCGTGAAGCCACGCGCGATTCATCTCGCGTCCAGAAGGAAGTTCCGCGCGTGAAGACCACGCGCGAGTCATCTCGCGTCCAGAAGGAAGTTCCGCGCGTGAAGACCACGCGCGAGTCATCTCGCGTCCAGAAGTAAGTTCTCGCGAGTTGATTCAGATTCTCGCGAGTTGATCAATTTTTCGTGAGCTGAATCAAATTCTCGCGAGTTGAATCTGTTTCTCACGAGTTGCTCACATTCCGACGAGTTTCTCCAATTCTCGTCAGCATCCAGTCAATTTCTGTGCCATTTTCGGTCTTCCGCTATGGTTCATTTGGGCCCTATATCTCGGGAAGATTGCTCCACTAATTGGATTGCGGACAAGGTGTTGCTTCAGGCCAGTTTGAATGGTCCCAATTGTCATTCTTCGTCACAACAGTGGATTGTTGATTCAGGTGCTACATCTCATATCACTGCTCACACCAGTCATCTTGATCAGGTACAACGTTATCGTGGTTCTGATTCTATTCTTGTTGGAAATGGTGAATCATTATCTATTTCTCACATCGGCCAATGTCATTTATCTGGTTTCTCTGTTAATGATGTCCTTGTGGTCCCTAAGATTACTAGAAGTTTATTGTCCATTAGTAAGCTTACTCGTGATCTACCTGTCCGTGTTATATTTGATGCCGATGCATTTTCCATTGAGAACAAGCTTACAGGGGTGATGATTGGTAAAGGTCGTCATAGGTCTGGTCTCTATTTTCTTGAGACTGGTGATTCCAGTTTTTTAGGCGAACTACGCTCTACAAAGCTTCATGCTTCTTTTGAGCAGTGGCACTCTCGCCTCGGTCATGTGTCTCATGATACTATTCAGTTATTGAATCGACGGGGCCTTATTTCTGTCACTTCTGCTATGCCTGCATCTGTCAGTTGCTCTCCTTGTCAGATGGCCAAGAGTAGCCGCTTGCCCTTTTCCACTAGTGACAAGCGTGCTACTGGTTTATTGGATAAAGTACATTGTGATTTGTGGGGACCAGCTCCTATTTTATCTGTCGGTGGTTTCTCTTATTATGCCGTTTTCATTGATGATTTCTCACGATTCACATGGTTTCTTCCAATGCGGCATAAGTCGGATTTCTATGACACTTTTATCCAGTTTCAGAAATTCGTTGAGAATCAGTTTTCTGCTAGGGTTAAAATTTTTCAGACCGATGGTGGCACCGAGTTTACTAATCACCGACTTCAGGCTCATCTCATATCATGTGGCATTCATCATCAGATGTCCTCTCCTTATACACCTGCTCAGAATGGCCGGGCCGAGCGGAAGCATCGTCACATCACAGAGACTGGTCTTGCCATGCTTTTTCACTCTTCTGTGCCGCACTGTTATTGGGTGGAAGCTTTCTCCTCTGCGGTTTACATTATTAACCGTCTGCCTAGTTCAGTTATGAGTGGCAAATCACCTTTTGAGGTTGTTTTTGGTCATGTGCCTGACTATACCCTCTTTCACCCGTTTGGTTGCCGTGCATTTCCATGTCTGCGTGCCACTACTATTGATAAGTTTGCACCCCGATCCATTCCCTGTGTTTTTATTGGCTATAGCCCTCGTCACAAGGGCTTTCAGTGTCTCGACCAGACGTCTGGGCGCATCTATATCTCTCGCCATGTTCGTTTTGATGAAACTTTCTTCCCTTATGTCTCCGCTTCCACGGACAGTCGTTCGATTTCAGATCTGGAGATTTCATCATTTTTTTATGGAACTATTACTTCATCAATTGGGGCCACTACGCCTGTGTCTGTGCCTGTTCCAACTGCCCCTCCTTCCCCACCATCTTCCATCTGGACGGCCGACCCGGACCCGGTTCCTCGCCAAACGCCCACCATATCTCAGCCGCTGGTCAACACTCCTCAGCCACCGTCTCAGCCACTGGCCACCACGTCTCAACCTGTATCGGCTACTCTTTCTCCGGTGACTTCCGACGGCCACTCTTCGGTCAGCACAGCTCGATCTTCCTCCATGTCACCAGCTGGTTCTACTCCTCCAGATTCGCCGCCCCCGCTTCGTACTCATCGGATGGCCACTCGGTCTTCTACTGGTGCCATTCAGCGGCGGGATTATTCAGATGTTATTGCTCATGGTCTCACTGCTGCACTCCTCTCTCAGACAGAGCCCACTGATTATCGCACTGCCCTTCAGGATCCAGCCTGGGTTTCAGCCATGGATGATGAGATGGATGCTCTTCGTGGTCAGCACACTTGGGAGTTGGTGCCTCGACCTTCAAATGTCAACATCGTTGGCTCCAAATGGGTCTATAGGCTCAAGTATCGACCAGATGGCACTATTGAGCGTCATAAAGCTAGACTTGTGGCGCAGGGTTTCTCGCAGATTCCAGGTTTTGATTTTGACCACACTTTCAGTCCCGTGGTCAAAGCCTCCACTGTTAGGACGGTTCTCGCCATAGCCACCATGCGTTCCTGGCCACTTCATCAGTTGGATGTCAAGAACGCTTTCCTTAATGGTGTTCTTGATGTTCCTGTCTACATGAAGCAGCCCGTTGGTTATCAGGATTCTGTTCATCCAGACTATGTTTGTCGTTTGAAAAAGGCCATTTATGGTCTTAAGCAAGCTCCCCGAGCCTGGTTCCAGCGTTTCAGCAGTTATCTGACACAGCTTGGTTTTTGGTGCAGCTCAGCTGATACTTCTTTGTTTGTCCTTTCGAGAGGGTCGTCATTACTGTACCTACTTGTGTATGTGGACGATATCATTCTTACAGGCAATGACTCGACTCTTCTTCGCCAGTTCATTGATCGGACACACAGAGAGTTTGCGATCAAGGATCTTGGTGCTCTTCACTACTTTCTTGGCCTTGAAGTTTCGCCTACCTCCTCAGGATTACTGCTTGGCCAAGCAAAGTATGCTCGGGATATTTTGAATCGGGCCGGTATGTCTGACGCAGCACCAGTTTCTACTCCATTTGTTGCTGGTTCTCAGCTTCACAGCTCTACCAGTCCTCCATTTCGGGATCCTACACTTTATCGTTCTCTTGTTGGTGCCCTCCAGTATCTCACCATCTCTCGCCCTGATTTGGCATTCTCGGTCAACACGGTGAGTCAGTATCTTCAGGATCCTAGAGATGACCATTTTGCTGCTGTGACTCGGATTTTGCGATATGTTCGTGGCACTCTTCATTTTGGTCTCCGGTTTTGCTCTGCTAGTACTTCTGATGTGTTAGGATACTCTGATGCTGATTGGGCTCGCTGTCTGGAAACTCGTCGGTCCACTTATGGTTATGCGGTTTTTCTTGGTGGGAATCTGGTTTCTTGGAGTGCCAAGAAACAGCCCACTGTTTCTCGCTCTAGCACTGAGTCTGAATACCGTGCTCTCGCTAACACTGCCTCGGAAGTGGTTTGGCTCACTCATTTGCTTCGTGATCTTCGGGTTCCACTTTCTGGTTCTCCACTGTTGTTATGCGACAATAGTAGTGCTATCTTCTTGGCTCAGAATCCAGTGGCGCACAAGCGGGCGAAGCACATCGACATCGACTATCATTTTGTTCGTGAGTTGGTGACATCCGGAAAGCTGCGCGTTGCTCATGTTTCTACTTCTCTTCATATTGCGGACATTTTCACCAAGGGGCTCTCTCGTCTGCTGTTCGAGTTTTTCAGGTCCAACCTGTGCGTCGGCGAGCATCCGACGCTTCGCTTGAGGGGGGTGTTAGACTAAATCAGACTCCTGATTAGATGATGATTTATTCTGATTAGAGTTCTTTTCTTATTATACCTCTATTGTACTCTCTATATATTCAGATATCAATAATACAATTAATTACGGCAAATCATTCTATCAGACGTGTATATATATAATATTGAAATTGTATTTTAATATTATATTTGATCTCAACAAATATTATATTCATACAATTAATTATATTTTTGTTGCATCTAATTATTTGACAAGAGTAATGATGGAGAATAAATAATTATATTGGTTCAATAAAATAGTTTTTATGAACTCGAGTATAACATTAATTGGCACTAACTTATTTTTAGTTCATGTTTAAAATAAAATTGATTCTATTCTAGAAATTAATTTGTTATTCTAATTAAATTAACTAATTATTAAATAGACAATGAGTTAAGAAGTTTTCTAATTTATGTCTCAATTTTACTTTTATGGAGAAAGAGTTAAAAACAAAAATTAATTTAAATTAATTTTTATTTTTGCCAATCTATAATATATGCATCATTATTATTTATATATTATTAAATATAAATGAATATATTTAGCACTTAACATGTGGATTTTTCATTTTTATTAAAATACATCATTCAAATATTTTATAACCTATAAATTCATAGTAGTTACTTTTTAGAATTTGAAAAACAAAATTGAATTCTAATGTTAATAGACTAATACTTATAATTTTTTGAGTATAAATTTATATATATATATATATATATATATATATTACCACATAGATTGAAAATATTTTTAAATCTCTTTAAATTATTATTTTATTTTATATATAAAAATAAATCAAAGTTTAAAATTAATTTTGCCATTTCATTTTTCAATGTAGTTTGGTTTATTTTTAGTTGTGTACAAAATTATGATAAATGTGAATTTGGGAATTTTTCCAAACAAAACTACGTCAAAACACCAAAGTATCTATCCCAATAAAAAAAATTAAATAAGGCGCTTTTGTTTTATTGTGTGTTGCTGATTTGGCAAACGCGACCTTCGATATCATCCTCGGAGAATAGAAGTTAATTTCGACGGGGTCACTTATATTTTTAGCCACGTAATATCGACGTTCACCTCCGACTCTTGGATTGGAGATTAAATTTAATAATAGCCGTTAGTAAATCTTACGTGACAATTAAAGTTTACTCTAATGAAACCCGCATGGTTGCGGGAGATGCTCTAGAGTTGGTGGATGTGTGGTATTTTATTCCAATTGTTTGATTAAATAAAAAAGCTTGCAAAGAAGAAGCGTTGGAACCCAAAAAAACGTCATTGCTGCAAGTTTCTCATTTCAAATCTGACACTTTTTATTTGCTCCCTGTAAAAATATTTTGTGTTTCGTTTTATGTTTCTTATATTAATTTCAGAGGATTCAGAGCCGTTAGTAAATGTTACGTGACAATTAAAGTTTACTCTAATGAAACCCGCATGGGAGATGCTCTAGAGTTGGTGGATGTGTGGTATTTTATTCCAATTGTTTGATTAAATAAAAAAGCTTGCAAAGAAGAAGCGTTGGAACCGAAAAAAACGTCATTGCTGCAAGTTTCTCATTTCAAATCTGACACTTTTTATTTGCTCCCTGTAAAAATATTTTGTGTTTCGTTTTATGTTTCTTATATTAATTTCAGAGGATTCAGTTGATTAGGCATACTTTTCTTGATTTACTTTCCAGATCTATGGGGAAAAAAGAAAAAAAAACAAAATTGGAAGAAAAAAACATTAATTTTTTACAACTAGAAACTAATATTAAAAATAGGTATATATTAAATTTTTATTACAATTTAACATATTATTGTGTTTAAATAATTGTTAGAAAATGCTATATAAGTACAATTAAAATAATAAAAAATAATATTTTAACAAACATATAAGAGGCCTCTATTTGTTTGTTTGGTTCAGGCCTCCAAAATATTAGGGTACGTAGATAAACATATCCACGGCTGTTTCTTGAACAGTGTAACAATGATTGATGATAAATTTAGTCTCGTACAGACGTAGAGAAGCGACCATGATAAAAACATGCATACCACTAAAATCAGAGTAGCAACCATCATCATCACAATCGTAGAGAAGCAACCATGGCAACTGACAAATCTACTGAGACAAATCACAGCACTAGTCGACCAGATTGGTGCAACCTTTCTTCACACACCAAGAGAAGCTAATCAAGTAGCCGACTTCTTGGCTAAGATTGCTCTCAGGAAAAGAGCCGAGACACAATGGAAGAGATCAGAGATTTCAGGGAGATCAAGTTCCTAATAAGAACATGCATTGTATTTCCCCATTTTAGATACTCATCTATTTGATTAAGAGATGGTGAAGTATAGCAATCGTCTAGCCACACTTTTTTTTTTTTTTTTTTTTAAAAATTTGGGTAATAACTCAAATGAGCCCCCAATAAAATCGTCTAGCCACACTTTATTTGACACAAGGGGTGGAGGATAAAGGTGTGGGATCACGTCCAGTGTGCTTCACATTTATTCCTACATAATTTACTTTCCTTTTGATGAGTTTAATTTTCATTTGGACGAACCAGAAATATAATGAAATTGTATTTGTTAGCTATTTGGTTAGGGGAGCCAAATAAATTCCCCCGACCATGCACAAAAGAAAAATCTAGGACAGAGGGAGTACAGGAGTATTAGAATTTCATCAAGGTAAGTGATTATTTTTACTTAAGAAAAAATGAACGTCATTAGCCACTTCATCTGGATTTTTAATAGTATCCAAAATTGTTCTTCTGTATCATCAAGTCAGGTACTGTAGATGCTAAAGCTGGACGACTAAAAAGTGAGTGCCTGCCAGCTTTTTACAACCTTTTCTTCATTTAAATTTATATTTCCATTTTTAATTTAATTAAAAACTTCATCACTGCCCCTGCCCGACTTCCCCCTGCCCTTAAGCTTTCATATAAAAGCCCCCTCCCTCGGTCAGTCCCCGGATCCCTGCCCGTTCTCGTTCGCTCCTTTCTTCCCTGCAACGATCACATAGAAACTTGCTCCATTTTCTCCTCCTCCTCTCTCCGCCGTCTTCCGCCGCCTTCCGCCGCCGCAGCTATGAGTCTCTTCGGCCTCGGCAGGTAAAAGCGGATTTCTTATCCCTGTCTTTTCTTGTCTTTGCTGATTTTTGTTGATTGATCATGTGATGTGTGTATGTATGCGTGTGTGTTTTTTTTGGCGGTATGTGTAAATAATTTTAATTGGATCTGTATTTTTGGAATTTGTCGATGCTTTGATGTTTGAGCATGTGTTCATCCGGTTTTGTGCCCTTGGGTGGATGATTCGAATGTGAAGTCTGTGAATTCCCCTGTTTTTAACTGTTGTGGCAATTAATTCAGACAGCGGAATGAAAGCTCGAAATGCTCAGGATACAGTGAGATATGTGTGATTGTGTGTTTTTTTATCCTTATATGAACTGATGGAATGTTTTTGTTGTCATATGCATGAAAGCGTTTTCGATGGAAAGATGGCTTTTTGTTTTGCTCAGTAGCTGGGATTTTCATACACGAGGTTGGGAGATTCGATGGAGGAATTTTTATGCATGGGAGAGCTATAATGTTTCAGCTAATCTTTAAGATTGAATTAGTACTGATATGAGTTGCATGAGTATATTGTGTGATATGTTTAAAAAAAAGAAGATATTGGTACAGGCGGTTGGCTTTTATTCATCAGAGTTTAAAGGTGTAGTTTGGTTGGTTGAGACAAAATTAATGTAATGTTATAGTTTCCCTAAGACTTAAGATTATTAGAAAGATGGTAAAATTTGTTTGAAGGAATTTAAAATTGTATGATCGCAGAATTGGAAGATAATTGACATGAAAGAAAGCTATTTTGATTACATGGTGAAACTTTAAGGATCGTAAAAATCTTGGAAATTAGTGGAAGATTAATGAAAAACTCACCTTTCTTGTGTGTATATAATGGTTTCTAGTAAACAATTTGGACCAATACTAGCAGGTTTGGTTAATATTAATTGAGAGGGTAGCTGGATCAGATATTATAGATTTGGTCTCTTGAGGAATCTATGGTCGGAGAAGTTTTTTCTGCTATTTGGCGCTTCAGATGCTATCAGCTGAAGATGAGCATTTGTCTTATTTGTGGGTTATTTCAAACGGGCAGTATTGTCGTAATGTTTACAAATTAATTTTATTGCGAGTATAACATAAGTTCTGGCTATTCCAAATATGGTGTTTTGGCCGCATTATAGTTATAACATAAGATATTTTGATGGTAATGCTTTTTTCTCCTTATAAGTGGATTTTGAGTAGCTTTTTTATTTTTATTTTTATGGCGTGTACAAAATGAAGAATTAACTGGTAGATACCCTTTTGGTAAGATCTCACTTGCATATACTGGAATAGAAGTTTGTTTTGTTTGTAAAATAATTAAACTGGCATGTGTAGTCACGTGTAAATTCTGCGTATACACTTCACAAATAGACAGAAGAAGAGAGGGTTGTAAAGATCTAACATTTAGATGTTTGATGTACAAATTACGATCACAATTTAGAAATGTGTGGGTGCTCTCTTTGTGCAAACATTTATCGTGCTCTTTCGACTCATAGGAACCAGAGGACATTCCGCCCCAAAAAGAGTGCACCATCTGGGAGTAAGGTAGTTTTCTGTTCAACCGCGTTTCATATCGCACATGGTTTTATGTTTGCTTCTCTTGTCCATGAACTGTTCCTTTGTAGAACTGACTTTAAGATCTTTTGACTGTGTTTACACTTGGCTCTTATGTAATTCAATCCTATGTGGGCTTTGCTGGCATCTTCCTTTGCCATCATTTAAGTCCCGCTTGCCTCACTGTTTGTGCTTGAATTTCTATTTGGAAAATGATTCCGATAAACTGTTTCCATTGCGAAGATCGGAAGTGTGCTACACTTGCGTTTTTGTTAATCGGTCCTTATGTGGGTTGGTTTCTCCTTTGTCATTGTGCAGCCTGCAATCGTCCTTTAATCTGTCATGTTTACTGTGAATTTTAATCTGATATGTGCTGATTCTGCGACACGGATATCCTGATTTCTTATGTTATCTCTGAATAAGTTTCTGTTGACTGTAATCCGATTATCAGTTAAACTAATTTCTTCTAGAATAAAAGAACAAATAGATTATTTTAAATTTCGTTTTGATAAATCCCTTAATATAGTGAGGAATGTTACAAGCATCAGATGAGCAAACACTGTTCTTCTGATAGTCCTGTCTTGAATTTCATTGATATAAGGTTTGGGTATGGATTTTATACCTTGGATGTTCTATTTCCCCTCATAACATCACAAAAATCCCAATCTCAATGAATCTGAAAACTCTATAACTTTGCATCCATAGAGTGGTTTATGGTTCTAGTAGCACATTCCACCGCTTCTATGGTCCAATACCGATTACTAGTCCAAGTTACTCTTGATACCTTTTGAAGACTATGTCCTATGCGCAAACAGTGTAGTGTTCTGACTATCCCGCTCCCTTGTTTTCCTCTTTCAGGGGGCACAGCTAAGAAAACACATTGATGCTACTTTAGGTAGTGGGAATCTGAGAGAAGCTGTAAGGCTTCCTCCAGGGGAGGATATCAACGAATGGCTTGCTGTCAACAGTATACTCTCTTTCCCTACTTCTTATGGAAGCTTAATGCTCCTTTCATTGCATTGCTTTGCCAATGTTGTGTTATAACTATGATAAACCCTAACATTATGTACAAAATATGTCCGCTTGCATTCACATATTCTGCAACAGCAGTTCAAGCAAACTTGTTAGTAAATAGTTGTTTGCTACACACTTCATAATCCTCAATGACAAATAAAACTTTTGAAATTTGAACTGCATCATGTATCTAGACTACAGCATTTGGATGTACCTGCTTTGTTAATATTCCAAGGAATATATTCTGATAATTTTGAACGTACCATTCTGACAAATTGATTGTACAACAGAGTCATTAGGAGTATATACAGACATTGAATGTATTCAAAATTTCTGAAGCTTTTCATTTGGCAAGTTCTGTCTATTTTGACATGATTTTTCTCTTGATAATCCAAACTGAATTGTGGTCACTGCTTTTCCAATCTCTAGCTGTAGACTTTTTCAACCAGGTGAATCTGCTGTATGGCACCCTCACAGAGTTCTGTACTGCAGAGAACTGCCCCACTATGACAGCTGGACCTAAGTAAGTTCTTCAGAATAAATATCTTAGTGATACTTATGTGATTAGCTGGGTGGGATTTTATTCTTCTAAATGAAAGAGTGACGTAAATACCAACTGGTACTATCATGTGGATTGCAGCTATCACATTTCTGCGCTAAGAGTTTATTACCTAGTATTTGGCATTGATTTTTTACGCCCTCTTCTGCCTGGTGATGCTAGGCATGATTGCTAAAATTGAATATGCACAATGATTTGTAAACTGGAAATCTAATCACTTGAATTTCACTGTCTATGCTGATTATGTTTGCGGTGATATGCTTTGCCATGTAATAGGAAGCTGTTTGAGACGAAAATTAATGATCTTGATGTAGCTTTTGTTCAGTTGTCAACATGATTTACTCAGTTTGTTTCCAGGACTCCAGACATAAAAATACCATCCTGTTGACCCACAGACCTCACTTTTTTCAGGTACGAGTACAGATGGGCAGATGGTGTAACAATTAAGAAACCTATAGAGGTTTCAGCTCCGAAATATGTTGAATACCTAATGGACTGGATTGAGTCGCAGTTGGATGATGAATCCATATTTCCTCAGAGGCTTGGTAATAATCAATCTTAGCTTTCTAGATCTCTACTCATGTCAAAATTTACTGTAGGAAGATGATCATTTGATGGTATTGGTGTATCGTACTCATTTTAGAAATGGTATTTGTTCTTGATGTTGCAGGTGCACCATTTCCTAACAACTTCAAGGATGTTGTTAAGACAATATTCAAGCGACTGTTCCGTGTCTATGCGCATATCTATCACTCTCATTTCCAGAAGATTGTGAGCCTTAAAGAGGAGGCACATCTAAACACATGCTTCAAACATTTTATTCTCTTCACCTGTGTGAGTAATCATATCTCCTGTTGATCTTAGTCAGTTATTTGCAGATTCACAAAAAGAGATGTTTCCGGTTCAATACCTGCAGTTTCTTGTACCTCTTACACATTGTAGTCGTGCACATCACATCTATCCTTGGACTGAAGCTATACTTATGATTGCTTGTCCGATTTTGCAGGAATTCGGGCTGATAGACAAGAAGGAGTTGGCTCCACTTCAGGAGCTTATAGAGTCCATTGTCCCTTACTGAACATTTCCTGCTCCTTTTAACTATGCCAGTACCTTGTGGAAGCACAATGAGATCTTACTGATGATGTGAACCAGTGTGTGTTTTGAGTGTAGTACCAAAACTGCATATTGCTGTTTCATTTTAGAACCTTTCCAGTTTTAACTGTGAAGATTGTAAAAAACATGAGGTGGTCCTTTTTATCCATGTCCAGTTTAACTTTCATATTATCAAATTATAGATATATTTAAGATTTGGAGTGGTATCTTCTTTCTTTCTTTTTTTCAATCTTCTTCGGAGTTTTCAAGAAACTATTGGTTAAGATGCAACAGTAGGGGCTATGATATACAATAATCTGTAACTTATCCATTAAACAGGTAGATTGAATCATAGAACATTAATCATTTATTCATTCTGGTCAATAGTACCAGATTATAAGTTACTTAAATTTGAAGTGGTATTTTTCTGCCATTGAATAGATTGAACAATACTTTCAGTCTCCTTGAGTTAAAAAGAATGATGATGATTTATGTACGCCTCATGGAATGACAAAAACTAAAGGCCAGAAAGAGTAGAATTACAAAATTGATTTACAGTACAAGAAATCCCAGATTTCATTCATCCTCAGGTGTGGGTGGAATCCTAAGATCAGTGTGAACATTTGATGAATGTGCAATACCATAAGCTCCAACAGTGGCTATTAAGACCCCAAGAACCAGTGAAAAGAGCTGGAAATTCGCAAGCAGCTCGCCCCGGATCTCACTGTCCTTTGACCGGCACGTGATCATGTCTCCGTTGAGCCAGCAGCCGGATGGCATCATCGGGCCGTATAGGGTGAATGCTGTTTGCCAAAACCAGAGGCCCTGGAGAGTTGTAGCAATGCCGCTAAGCAGGTCGACCGGGAAGCTAGTTGGCATGAGGGCACCGGTAATTGAAGACAAAATGCAGAGGCCGATGAGTAGAACTAGGATGAGATGGTAGTAGCCCTCGAGCCCCATATGAGTGGTGGAGTGGAAGTAGAACAAGAAGTACTCAGCGCAGAAGGCCGTGGATGCAATCAGGCATAAAGCTCCTTCTGGCAGGGGCAGAAAACTGAAAGAACGGACACCATCACATTAGCACGATAACATTTGAAAAAAAGAAGCTAAATGAAGCTGTAATAAAGCACAGCTGTTTCATCGGATGATCAGGATTATGTGACACGAGCCAAGCACTTGAATTATCAAAGAGAGTTACAAAGATCATCCAGATATGCAAATGTTAGTTCATAATGATCAGATTACCACGAAAAAGTAATGACAAATTGACTTACTCGTCATGATTATAAATGTGCACAGAGCAGCAAGAGCAGAGTTCATCCATACTTCAAAAACACGCTCCAGGTTACAAATGGTCAAATGAAGTCTATGGTATATAGAGAGGCATTTGGTTCTTGTAATAGTGCCCAATGAATGATACACTTAATACTTTGTATTCAACTAATTTAAGCAAAGTCCTTCATTCAGGTACGAATAATTAATGGAAAGAAATATTATCAGCAACAGAAAGACGAGATATGTGGAATCTGTGGATTCAATAAATCCTTTCAGTCCAAACCCAGCTACAAGTGTTTAATAAGTACTCACACCAGAAGCACACAGACAGGACAGACTTCCAAAATACTTGATTTCTTGAGATTTATCGAGGACACACACACACACACACACACACACTATAATCTACATTTTCAATCTCCCAGTGATGTTTAACTACGTCAGCTGAGAAAACAATTCATCAAATTAAACAAGCTTTAGCAAAGACAGTGGGAACACATGAGGCATCCTATGCCATATAAAGTTATAAAATTCCAAGGAATAAATGGTTACTTTTTCAGATGAGATGATCATGAGGAATAACGTTTCAGTTTCCACTAAAAGAATAATGTTTTGGTTCCCACTAAAACAATCCAACAAAGCTGTATCGAATTCTAACACTCTAGTTTTATAGATCAGACGTCTTTATAACTTACCAAAATGTTGTAACCAAATTTATGGTGTCGGAACAAGATTTATAATTACAAACTCATGATCCTAAATTTCTGCACCGGCATATCACCTCTTGAGATAATTGGGAGTCAGATGACAACAATAAGCAATAAAAGTAACTTCCTAAAACAGTAAATTGCCCGGAGATTTTAAACTACTTCACTGCTAATCTTAGACTACCAGATCCCCAAGTTGCTAAATGGCCTTTAACTTGAAGGAAAAATGACTGCTTTAAAAGATACAACAAGATATCATTCGTCCTAGGACTATTAAGTTAAGCAATCATTCAAAAACTCAGTGTCCATCAATCAAACATATTATGACTATGCGCTCCTTAGTGATAGCAGCATATAATCTTCACTAAACCAAATAACAGACCCTGCATTGAGCTAACATTCAACCATCCCAAAACTGAGATGCACGTCATCACTTCCATGGACGAGAAACACAGTGAAGCACCACTATTTGCAAGGGCAACAGCTCCTAGTACTAAAACTGATAATAATTAAGTCAGGATGCAAGCTCACAAATTTAAATCACATACATGAATAAGCAGGGATTTACAACCGAAACAGGTGGGAAAACATGCTGCAAAGGAAGACGCACCTGGTTTTCTCAGATAGCAAAGCAATCACGCCAAAGATGAAAAACATGAGAAGCATTCCACCATGCTCAAAGTTATTCATGTGAGAGGGATTCAAAACTCCATCAACAAACCACTTGAGATGGGTTGAATACAGAAGCTCTATGCACATATCGATGAAAGATCCAATGATTATAACATAGAGCTCCAGATACTGGAGCTTCCCTTCAAAACCTGGAACAGGATTCCACGCCCTCACTCTGAAGGACTTGGGGCTCGATACATATCGAGCGATGGAACACCACATGTGCCATATTCCAACAAGAAGAAATAGTGTCCCGGGAAGAACATGCCCCGGAAATGAACCCATATCTGTAATAACCCAACAAAATCTCTCTACTTCAACAAGACTTCAACCTTCTGTTATTATCACTCTCTACAACAGACTGCAGACTCCTAAAACCGAGAAATAGCCCCTCCCTTGCAATATTTTAAAGAACCAAATTCTCAGCCAAATTGACCACCAAAATTGAACCTTTCTTGATGAGGATAATACAAGACCAGAAGGAATCCCTTTTAATCAGATATGCTCTATAGAGAACTATATACTCCTAAATATTCCCTTTGAGTCAGAGACAGCTAATACAACTCACTTGGTGCTTTCCAAACATGAACTCTGGAAATCATTGATTCAGTAGTTCATCAACCGCCCTTTTTGCTTTCTTGAAATCAACAGATCACCTGTGCAAGTGCAACAGACCAATTAACAAAAGAATCCAACTTTAAACCAAGCTATAAGATTCAAAGAAACGTACTTTATGCTCAAAATAAAATTGCATACTTTTCTGAATGCCAAACTAGTGTAATCTAAACAAAAAGTCAATGGCAACTTCTAGTGCAGTTTCAAAAGTCAAAGACTGATTCAATTACACTGACATTAATTTCCCATCCCGTCAATAATGGAAGCTGTGAACCAAACACACCCCACTCTATGAAAATCTGGTCAACGTCACATAGTATTCATCAAAGTTGAAAAGGGATTCAAACAAACAACGCCAAACCCATTAAAGACAAAGAAGAAAAGAAACCAAATTTTAAAAAGGCACTTTTTTTTCCCAAAGTTTTAACCATTTTTTCAGGGATATTGTCAGAATTTTAAGGTCACTTACATGAAAGACTGGAAAATACATGCATGTGATTGATATGCGTTGATTGTGGGATGATTAGCACAATGAAAGCCAAATCCAAATCCCACAAAAGCAAGCAAAAAAAGGGCCTGATGTACAGGGAATCACAGAGCCTTTTATGGGTGTTAAAGGTCTTTCCTTTTTCCGGAGAGGAGTGGGATCGGAGAAAAGATTGATGATGAGGTCTGATGTGTAATTGTCTTTTAAAAAGGGGGGGACGTAAGGTGATTATAAATGCATGATTGGGATTTTGCAATTTGATTGATATGTGACGTATGCCGAATGGTGTTTGTCTCTCTACAAAAATGTGTTCCATACTTCCATTCTTACCTCTAGTTTTGGTTTTGTTTCTTTGTCAGCACTGTATATTCGGTGAGATGCTTCTTCCAGATCCGCCACCTTCCTGCCACCATGTGTTTGTGACTCTATTAGTCAATGAGAAGATAGTTAAACCCACGTCGCCTTTTAATTAAAATTTACCGTTTACTATTATCGTATGGTTAACAGAAGTACCTTCGTCTCAATCAAAAGTTTATATCACGTTTTAAACAGGCTACTATGTAGGATGATGTGGCTAAATTTCAGCTAAATGTATAGAATTGAAATGAGTTGACCAAACTTCACCACAAATTTCAGTTCAAATAAGGGAACAATCAAATATGAACCTTCGGTTGAAACATACAAAAATGGAAAGTAGAAACATTTAGCTGAGACAAATGGTGCAGTATTTCTACGGTACCAATACCATGAGTATCGTATTCCAAAGATATTTTGTGTGTTTAAAATTATAAAGATGTGCATTCTCTTGTGTAAAATTGTACATTATTATAATTTAATTATGACTACTATATATTGTAATGCACACACAATAATATTAAAATGCACGTCCTATATAATATAAGATGCACATTTACGGTACCCTAGCTAGTGGTACGATATAAGAATTGTTTAAAGACGTATCTCAGAATTACTACTCCCTCCGTCCCAGCCGAATCTCCACACTTTTTGGTCAACTTTCTCAAGACACGTTTGACCATAAATTTCAACTAGTATATAGATACCAATATCATCATGTGAGATATTGTTGGATTCTCTGCATGCTGTATTTTCTAAATATCAAATTTTAACACACCGTTAATATACATAACTAAAGTTATCGTTGGTCAAACATGACCTGAGAAAGTTGACCAAAAAGTGTACACATTAGGCTGGGACGGAGTAATATTTGAAATTTTCAATAATGTATCGTCCAAACAACAATATATTCATGTATGTAATCCGCAGGTCAATCAAGTTGTTTATTTTTAAATCCGGACAGGTATGGGCTGAATGAGTAACAAGTCAAATGGGTAATTAAAAAATATGGGTTGGGCGGGTATGATTTGCAGATTGACCATCGATCAATAAAATGGTCCGATCTGTGGGGTCTAGCTCATGGGTTTACCCACTTATATTTTTTCATAACCTTTATTTTTCCTGTTTTTTCCCAGCACCTTCGCTTATCCCCTCCTGGACACCTCTCTCTGCCACCCCGAATCAACCTCCATCGACACCCTGTCTCCATTCCCTCCATCGGCATCACGCCATCCTCGTGCCACCATCAATACCATTTCCATCGCGGTCTCTCCTCCACCGGTGTCCTCTCCTCCTTCCATCGGACCGCACGCCTCTCTCCCCCGGGCCGCGTTGGACGCATCGACTCTCTCCACGGAGCGTCAGATATGCCACTGAACTCGTTGTCGGAAGCCGTGCCTCCGCCGCTTGCTACCTTGCCACTGTCAGCGTTTGATTTTTGTTGAAATTCTATATATGTTTAGGATCTGTAATTGTTTATTGCTTCTCTAGTCCATATTTACAGTTCTGGAATTGTTTATTGCTTCTCTTGTCCAAAAATATTTCTCTTATCTGTTTCTTTTGCCGCGAAAAATCTTTTTTTGGACCCTAGAAATAAGTTTCGAGTTCGGAACTCGTTTCGGATCCATAGGCATGATAAAAGAAGACACTAGAAAAGTGTCTTCTCTGGTCCAATAAAAATGCCTTTAATAGGTATGGTTTCCACTAGTGAAATGGTTAAAACTTTAATGAAAAGATTGAAAAATGAGAAAGTTTGACCAAAATTTAATGAGGTGATATATTGACGGCCTCACTTTGAACTTCAAAGAATATAAGTTCTAATTGAATGGGTCACTTACAATTTCTGCCATGTAAGATTGACCCCTAACACTGACTTTTGCATTGGAGATGTATTTTAGAATTGGGGGGTCTGTCGAGATGACGTGACTATCAACTTTTAACAATTTGGTGCTTGCATTGGAGATACTCTTATGATATTGGAGCATCGTATTAACACCCGACAGTTTGTCTAGTCAACATATTTCTCAAAAATAAATCAATTTTAATATACTTATCTGAATTTAATTGCCCAAAATTTACATAAATTTAATTTTATTAAATAAATACTCAAATTGTAAATTAGTTTATACATTTAATTATTTTATATATGAATTCAGTTTTATTGTATTTTATGTTATAATAACTAAAAATACTCCCTCTGTCCCGCTAAAAATTGCTCAATTTCCTCTTTAATCTATCACACTAAAAATTGTCTAATTTGAAAATTTTCTAAATTAGCAATTTTTTGGCATGTTACTTTCCTGAAATACCCTTACTAAAATTACAAATTTACAATTCGGAAATTTTAAAACAAAATAAATCTTATTTTTTAATAACATTTAAAAAGATATTACTACTAAACCCTCAACATTTATCACCTGAAACTAAATTTAGAAGCCTAATTAATACCCACCCACCACAACCCTTATTACCTAATCCTGTTACATCTCTCTAACTACCCACCATTATGATCACACCCATGATCTTATCCCTTCACGTTACCTGATTTGTATTCTTCCTCACTCTCTCATGATTCACTCCATCGTCTCCAGAAATTCTCTCATCCTCACATGTCTCTCCCTTGTAACCCTAGTTGTTAGCCTCCCCTCGCCGATGGCGTAACCAAAAAACCGCGGGTAGCCCTAACTCGACATGAATGACCGATGTTACATAGAGGCTAACGCATCTTACACATACAAATTCCCTCACACCCAATGGCCTTCGATTTGACTCTGATTCGAGATGTCCCAACCTTGAAACCGAAGATTCTAACCTCGATTTAAACAATTTGAAACCAGTTCAGGATCAGGAAGACTTCACCAACGAGTTTTCCATGAATCTCGCATGTGTGCCAAATTTTGAAGCCCTGGCTGGCGTTCGAGAGTTGACCCCTACTTTTAGGGATTACCTGTAGAGTTCTTGTGTACGCCCAGCTCCCGATGATAATGATTATTTAATTGAGACGGTGGTGGCGAATGGGAGGGGATGGGCGGGGGTTGTTCACGGTGGCACTGCCAGTTTGAAGAGTCAACGGTGGCACGTGGCCTCATGTCGTCTCCTTGGATCGGATCTTCCTTGGGTTCCATGGCAGTGACATCAGTCAGCTCTGGGTGGGTGGATAGCGACCAGAGTGACACTCCAGGGGACCTCTTGTGGGGCGACGGGATTAAAATCCCTAGACCCTTCTTCTGCCGAAAAAAGGTAAATCCCTAGGACTAAATTATTTTTTTAGTCCCTAACGTATGATCTTATACTATCTTTTGGTCACCGAGACCAATACCGCTTTCTTTCAATGCCTAACAAATTCAAAATTACTCCAAGGTAGTTTTCAAGGTGGTTTTGGGGACCAAAAGATGGTATAAGATCATATGTTAGGGACCAAAAAAGTAATTTAGTCTACTTGAAACCACCTGAAATCTTCTTTAGGGACCAAACAAATCATTTTGAATTTGTTGGGTGCTGAAGGAAGCGGTATTGGTCTCGGGGACCAAAAGATTGTATAAGATCATATGTTAGGGACCAAAAAAATAATTTAGTCAATCCCTAGCCCTGCAGCATGTTTTACGTCTTCTCAACGTGTTTTAAATGTTCTTCGTCCACAAACCCTAGTTTGTTCCAATGCATGTCTCTGCATCTGTGTGTTGTAAGTGTTATTTTATTTCCCGTGTTTTATAATTAAATTGTACATTTTTTTTGTATTTTCTCTGTTTTTAAAATTCAATTTGGCATTTTCTCTATTTTAGGAATTAAATTGAATGTCTATCAGTTAATGGTTTGAGAATTTAACCTTTCTTTTTATTTCCCCTATTTTAAGATATAAAGTCTAGGGCTTTTTGTATTATTTCTATTTTTAAATTTAAGTTTGCATTATCTCTGTTTTAGGAATTAAATTGGATGTCTCTCTGTTAATGATTTCAGGATTTATAGATTTTTTTTGCTTTGCCATGTTTAATTGAAACCCTTACTTGCGTTTATATTATTTATTACTGTTTTCCATATATGAAACTAACTTTCAAATATTTGTATTCTTTTTTTTCCCAGATTCAAAGCAGCAGCCCAGGGGGCTCTAAGTCCCCATGGGATGGCTGTGTGGGATCGAAGTTTGACTATGTTAGCTCAGTTGTGCTTGTATGTTGTGACATTATTTGGCCGAGTATGTTAATTTAATTGTTAATTATGTGTTATGACTTTGTGAAGGATGTGTTGGTGAAGGTGGGATCTTTAACATTCTCAGTAGAATTTTATGTTCTTGAAATGGAAGGTGATAATCATGCTAAACATATTCTCTTATGTAGGCCATTTTTAAAGACTTCAAGGACAGTAGTCAATGTGCATAAAGGAACCTTAACCATTGAGTTTAAAGGGAGGGAAATAGAATTTGACACTAACAGTTCTATTGATCATCCTAGTAAATATCATTCCTTCCAAGCTATTAATGTTGTTGATAATGAAGAGCAAGATGTGTTTGAGCCCAAAGATGACAGTTCCTTATATGTTACCTTAGATGATGATATGAGTTGTGCTTCTATTGCAAATGTTGTTAGTACTAACTTGAAGGAAGCAACGATGATGAAGACTCTGTTACGGAGGCAATTTCCAACAACCCTCATGTACACATGGGAAAGCCGACAAAAGGGGGGTTCCCTCCTTCTCGTGTGAAGACTTCGATGGAAGAGTGCAAACCACCACCAAAAGTATTTAAATGCACATCTCTTGGAGAAGGAGAGAAACCCCTGATTGCTCATTCAATTAAGATCATCGTGGAGGAAAGAGGGGAGTTGTTGAGCATGTTGGAGAAGCATGAGGAACTGGTAATTGTGTGCCAAGTCTTGTTTGGAGATACTGTGGATCCCAAGTGTTTTAACCTGGGTCGAGGAAAGGAGACCGAGCACCTCGACTCATTTTGTGAATAACTCCAAGAAGGGGAGTAAGTTGTGCCGACAATATTAAAAAAACTTAATTTTGATCATCCAAATTGTCATTCCTAACATTCCGTTAATGTTGTTTCAATTTAAGTTTTTGTTGTTAGTTTCATTATTTTGCTTTGTTCTTTTCACGGGTGTGTTTTTCCATAATTTTGTAGCAAATTGAGGTGCATTGCATTGGATTGATGAAGGGAGGAAGACTTTGGGAAAAGGTGGAAAAGCTTGGACATGTGGAAAATTCGAAATATTTCTCATTGTTGAGAAGGGTAGCATTTCGCAAGTCGCAAAGGTCTCGTCGCATGTCGCAATGAGATCAGAAAAAACTTGTGAAATTTGAGCTTTCAGGCTCAACATTTTGTGACTCGTGACAGTTGTGTCGCACATCACGACGAGGCCTCGCAAGTCGCAATGACTTTGTCACACCTCGCGACCATATTATGAAGTTTTTGGTAAAAATGAGCTTACATACCCAACTTTTGGCGAGTTGCGAAGGATCTATCACTCGTCGCAAAGATTCTATCACCCGTTGCGACAGAATCAGAATTTTTTTGAAGATTGAAGCTTATAGGTCCAAATTTTTGCGAGTCGCGACCATACCCTTCGCGACTTGCAAAGACTGGGTTGACTTTTATATCCGGTTGACCTCCTTGTCGCGAGTTGCAACCATGACCTTCGTGACTCGTGAAACATGTCCAGAGACAGTTTTAAGCGGGCATAGCCTGCTTATATTCCTTATTTCTTTATCTCCCAAAACACCATCTCCACCCTAAGCCACCAATATCCCACCTATTCTCCATCATTCCAGTTACCAATCACCATCCCCTTGGCCGGAAATCAGCCCCACTCAATTCCCCATTCCATCCAATCCACAAATCTTCCACAAATTTAGCGCAATTTCTCCAAGAACCCGAAACCCTATGTTTTAGGGGTTTTGCAATTTTAAGCAAATAAGACTAGGATTCTAGGTGGGCTCGGTCTATTCATCATCCTACACATATAGTTGGTACATTTCTTCACTTCTTTGTGCTGGAATTGCAATTTTTTGTGTAGTTGATAATGTTGGATATTTGAGAAAATTGTGGATGCTATGTGATGTTGCTCTTTATTAGTTTATAGGTTTGGATTGATTGAGATAGTGACTAGAGTTTAATATTGATGCACAATTGATGTGAATTGCTCATGTTGACATAGTTTTGGCCAAAAACATAGTGAGTGTATGAATTGATAAGAATTTTGGAAATGAATTTTGTTTTTGGCTCTATCATGTGTTAGAGCAATGCATAAGTGAATGTTGGCTATGTTATAATCTCAAAGTTGTGGGTGACTTTCAATGAATGGCTAAGGTTGGTGAAATAGGATATAATTGTTGCATGATCTCTTTAGCAATGAAATTGATTTTAATTTGACATGAATGGGCATATAGGCCTTCTTGCATCCTTATAGTAGTTTTTTAATGATTGCAATGTGTTGACTACATCATTTTGACCATAATTGCTAGGTTCTGTAATGGTGTTTGGATATTGATCACTATGTGTTATATGTTGTCGCAAGAAATGTCTTGGAGATGATTGCATGATTTTTTTTTCCGTTATGTCCTTGTGTGTTTGACATTGTTTACTGTGTTGTTAGACATTCCTCCAAATAGACCTAGGACTGCCACTCGAGCTGCGAGCGCATCTGCTCCACCTCCACCTCCACCTCCTCCACCAGTTTCGAAGTCGAACCCGGTACCTCCTCCTGACCGTTACATGGGTTTGACCCGGATCATCGGACCCTATGCAGAGAGGTGGGATATACCAGCCACCCGCAAGATTCAGAAGACCAACTTCATTGATGAGACGACACTGGATGATCTCGGGTTGAGGGAACTGGTACACTGCCTCCTTGTGAAAAGAGGTTTGGATGGGTTCATGGGCAAGCGTGCCCCTACATATAGGCGGTACACCTTGGAGTTCCTGTCCACAGTGACGATGTGCAGCACTAGGAATGGTGAGCCATGCGAGAGGTACATCCGATTCCACCTGGATGATATTTCTCAAGAGATAACAGTGTCTCAAATTGAGGCTGCTTTTGGGTGGGACACGACATAGATTTGGGCGAGTACTACCCCCACATCGCAGTATTGAGGAGGATATGATCTTTTTGGTCCATCGTGACGAAAAGGATGAGAAATTCCAAGAACAAGAACAACATCATCGTCCATCCCGCTCTCAGATTTATGAACAGATTCTTGACGGGCATGTTATTTTGTTCCACAGAGTCGACAAATGTGCGCGATCCATACATTCCTTACCCGTGGAAGTTGACGAGTGAGGGGACGAGCTACGGTAAGTGGGGTGAGCTGTGGATGACAAGGGTCATCGAGGTGGCGAAGAAGGAGAAGAGAGAGATTTCCAAGGGGGGTATGATCACCCTCCTACCAGAGTACTTGGGCCATGTGGTCCCGGATGGTTTTTCGCGTGTGGGCAGAGATTCTTTATACATCATCATAGTGAGGAGGATGAAGAAATTCAGCTTGATCGAGGCCACAACTATCAGAGGCGTCTATCACTAGGTGTATAGGGCAAGGAATGTCACATGTATGACGCTCCCTCAGCTCTACAAAACCAATCAAGAGTTGGATACGCCTGTCAAAGATTTGGCGATGGAGCCAGATACTGTGTGCAGTGAGGGTTTTGAGTGAAGCTCAAGAACCTACCTCCACTTTCAGTTTAAGTTATTGAGGGTACCCTCTCGTTTACTCATAAACATGATGTTTCACATTCTCCACCACCTCAGACAAAGGCCAAGCCAATGCATGAGGATATACCACCTCAGTTCTCTCAGCCTCCACCAATTTCTATACCCGACTGATGCAGACAGTGGGGCATGGTTTCCATGGGCAGGTTGAGCACAACTTGTCTGTCACGTGGAGACTAATGTATTAGGATGAGGAGATAGATGAGCTCGCATCATGGGTCTGGGATATGCGAGCACACTATGGTGGTCCAATTGGCCCTGATCCCGGAGCAGCCAGACGTTGGGAGCGGCATCAGAGAGATGAGGAGTGGATGGGCCGAACTGACAACATTACTTTGGTAATGGTGGATCATCCTCACAGCAGTGATTGTGAGCATAATATTCTTGCACTCCCCTACTTGATTTGTATGTTGTTGCCCTGTTTTATTTACATTGAGGGCAATGTAATGTTTTGAGTGTGGGGAGGGGTATTTAGCATTCACTACTTTAGGTTGGATGATTTTATCTTGCTAGATTTCAGATGATTTTCTTTGTTTTGGGATGCTTTCTTTGAATGTATTTGGATGTTTGTTAGCTTTCACATTTGGAAAGCTTTTTGCTACTTTTAATTGGAAAAACATGGAAAATTTGATTTTTAAAAAAATAGAAAATAGAAAAGAACAAAAATAAAAAGAAACCCGCTAAGTTGAAAACTCGATAGGGCAATTTAGGCAACTCTGGGGGCCCAGATAGGCCAAAAACCCAAAAGGGACTATCTAGGGAAAAATGAGAGGTTATATGTGTGGGTGATGTGAGCCAAAGAAACATGATGTGTGGCGATGATGAAAATCCAAAAGGGCTCCTACGCAAAATGAGAGAGAGGGAGAGAAAGAAAAAAAATGTGCTACAATTTTACTCATTTGTTGGCGTTGGAGTCATAAGGTTGGGGTTGCTATATGGATGGATCGGGTAGCCTAACACCATGGGATCTCTTGGGATTGGGTAATTTAGTGGGGGAAAATGAAGTAAGGTATGAAATTCTTGATTTTTGATATGCTTCATTTTTAGGTTGATTTATTGGTATAGAGTGAAGTGTGTGCTTGAACCGCCTATGTGGTTGTGACTTCATTTTGTACCATTAGATTTGGGATTGTTAATTTGGGAGTTAGACAATTTTTTATGGGTATTAGTGAATTGGTAGGTTGGTATGGTTGGGTAGAATTAGGAATGGGGGTTGTGTGTGAATTCTCATTTGAGCTTAACTTTGGGATGTGTGATATTGAGAGTTTTGTGAGGTATCGATTTGGGGGAATATTAGTGTAGGATGTGGACATGTGAATTCCTTTGGGTGCTTGAATCTTTTCTTACTCGAGGGCGATTAAGGTTTAAGTACAGGGAAGTTTGATGTGTCCATTTCATGTGCATATTTTGGGACTTCTGGGGCTCAGTTTTGCACTCTTTTGTCATTTAGAGCTTGTGTTTTACCTTGGAATTCTCTTAGGAGATGTAAGAGAGACTTTTACGCTATTTTGCCTTTTCTAAGTGGATTTTGTGTGACGAGCCAATAACATCGAGACTTGAAGTTTGAAGGTCATTGAAGACCATGAAAACCCTCTTTTGAAGACTTGAATAATTAAAGAGAAGTGAAGTGGAGAGAAGGCTATAAGACAAGAAGAAGAAAGGAAACCAAAATCCGGTACTGGGCATCCATCCCGACTTGCGAAGAACATGGTCGCGAGTCACAAAAAACGGGTGGCCAGGATTGATTCTCCTTTTTCTTTTATTATAAATAGCACATATCCTTTCTCTTTCCTATCTTATCTTCTTCCCCGATTCCAAACAGTAGAATCCTTAGTTTTTCACCATTTTCATCTTTGTTTTAGCTTGAATTATGATTGGTTTTTTTTAAAATTAGTATGGATTCTAGTAGCTAAGTTAATCTCTTGGAAACAATTTATTGAATCTTCCAAACTCATGTAGTGAGATTCTCTATTTTACTCATTTATGAACATTTATTGGGAAGCATTTATTGTGTCATTAATGTGATATTTTACTTCATTTATGCCATGGGTTGTTTGAGAATATAAAATGTTTGTATGATTAAAGTGTCAGAGTGTTAGGAAAGTGTACAATGTCTTAGCTCATTTCACATGAAAATCCAAGAACATGGAATTATAACTTCTTGTGTATAATGTGATGTGAATCTTGCTAGATGAATATGTTAATGTGAATAGTTACCATATTTTTCCTATAGAAGCAATGAAAGGTTGAATCTTGAATGTGGTTTGTTCTAGGTTTAGCTTGATAAATGTTTTGTTTGGTTAAATGGTTATGCATTTGGTAGAATGCTTGTTGTTATCAAATCTATAGTTCTTCGTGTGAAATGTCATTGATGAAATACCTTTAGGCGTTGTTTGTCTAAAGTGATTGTCAATGAGGTTTGCTAAATGTCGTTGTTTGCATTTGCTAATTACTCTTAAGAAGAAATGAATGCCGGTCTTCAACATAAAAGTGATAGCATTCCCTATGGGCATTAAATGTGAATGAATGAGTGAATGAATCTATGATCTATAATAGGTTTGGAAGTGAGGATCAATCGCCCCCAAGGCTTTGCCAATTATTGATTTAATAATCTTTTTAGTTGTTTGTTGCATGATTAGCATTGTTATCTTGCCTTGCTAAGTTGTTTGCTTTTAAATTCATAATTTAGGAAAACCAACCAAATCCTCTCATTTACTTTCTTTATATGTATATATATAGTATAATAACCACTTATATGTTTAAACCCTTAGAAAGATTGTTCTTCTCGTGGACAACCCTGACTTGCCATTATCTACTTAATTGTAGATAGGAAGAATTTATGGCTTATAAATATTAACTTTAAGAAGTACGGCGATGACCTCCCAGAATTGAATACATGTTGTCTCCCTTGCATTTCATCACCTCAATCATCATAGCCCGCAATGAGATAAATATTTTATTGATAGTGTCAGCTCTCATTTCCTCACATGCCTTCTCCACATCCTCTACTTGATCCACTGCTTTGCATGCTATTTCCCGTTGGAGACTTTGAATTGATCAAAAAAACCCCAGGTCTAGTATGTTGAGTTCTGGAGAGTTTGGTGGCTGTGAATCCATGACTATTTGGAACCTATCAGAGTTAGCAGTCCTTAGGATGCAACATTTTTACAGGTTGTGTGTGTTGGTGCATTGTCTTGCTGCAACCATATTTTCTTGCTTGATTCGGGTGGCCACTTACGTTTGATTGCTGGAATGATTTCATTCACTAGGCATGCTGTCATTACATCCCTGTTTACTTTGACTTTGGCCTTTGTCTCGATGATACCTCTTGGTCTATTCTTGCTCTTCCTCTTTGCTGGTACCTTGTCAATGAGTGGGAATATGCCATTCTTTCCACAGAAAATTACATAATCATTTTAAACAATAATAGGCCTAGCTACAACACAAATAAACATAACTTTCATGTATGTAGCCTTTATGTTGACATGCTCTGTATAAATTATCTTCCTCCAGTAAAATAATGTAATTTTTAGATTGTTCGGGAAAAAACAACTTTTCACCAAGGCTTCTGAATTTAAATGTACTTGAATGCCTTTCGAACCCAAGTTTTGAGCATGCATATTCAACACGTTCCACTTTGTTTCCTTCCCTTAGAAAAGGCTTGATGGCATTGCTGTGTTTTATGAGTTTGTCTTTCTTTATAAGTTGGTGAGTCATACTCTTGCTTACATTGCATTGACTTGCTGCCCTCCTGCGAGTTTTTCTTAAGGGTAATGGAATTGACTTCAATGATTCTTCATCTAACACCATGCTTGTTGTTCTCAATGATTAGGGTTTTTTGCTCACCAAATTTACTCGAAGCACAGCTGCAACTTGATCCTTCAATTTTGACTAGATCTAGGTCACTGTCCACAATGCTATGCCCCATTTCTCAGCTGCCTCAGCAGTTTTTCCATAGCCCACACGTCCATTCTTTGAAGTGACCATCAAGAACTGAGCCACATCGTTGCACTTTTCATTGGAAAGATTCTTCTCCCGCATTTTTTGGTCAAAGTCATAAAAAAAACATGCCTCAAAATATGCTCGATTATGAACTTGCGAGCTTGGGAAACAAAGGAAGAAGAAGAAGAACAATGAAGAGCTGCAGTGTTGTATTTATAGTAGTATTATGGTATTTTCCTTGTTTTCTATAGAGTAGTCGTAGGTGGTTAGGTTGAATAGTGTTGTAATTTTAGTATCCCTCTCTTTTTCCCCTTTTATATTTTATCCCGACACGTTAAAAGAAAGGAGGTGTTAATGTTAATTTTATTTTGAACACATTTATGGTTTTTGAATGTTTTTGTTAATTACGCTGACGTCAGCAGTACTATAGCTGACGTTAGCACACCAAAAATTCCAATGCTGCCCCCAAGCTAAATTCCCAACTCAGATTTTCTTAAAACTTGAGCCAAAAAACAATTCAACAATATATAGCGGGATAGAGGGAGTATATAATTATACAAAGACTTGGGTGAGACCGTCTCACCCAAGCTTATGGTGAGACCAAGGGTCTCACCATAAATTACATATTTTCAGGGGCATGGAAGATATTTTAGTTAATTTTCAATCTTCCGTATTTAAATTCAACCGCCCAACTAACCCCTCCTTTTGTCTCTCTCACATTAACCCCTCCGTTTCAATTTTCTGCATTAACCCTTTCTCAAATCTCTGAAAACCGATGCCATAAATTCCTGATTCAACTGCTCAAATCTGTTTAAATTTGCAATTTCTGAGTTGCATTACATTGCCTTCTTGAATCCGGTTCTATAGAGGTTAGAATTTCTTATTTTCACTGTATTTGAGGTTTATATTCAGGGTTTTTTGTTTTTCTTCTTCGTCTCCTATGATTTCTATATCATTCCGACGCTTATCTCTGTAAATCTGGCTGTGCGTGTTTTTTTTATTAATATATTGTGTGTTTCTGAGTATTGTTTCGGCATTTTGTAGATATGATGAAGTCCAACGAAGATTGCCTGGAGGTTGTTGATGTTGTTCGTTCCTCATCTGTGCATGAATCTCAAGGTTTGTTCTATTTTTTTGTTAATTTTTTGTATTATTAGGGTTTTTTGTTCGGTGTCTTTGATTTTTATGTTTCACTGTTTATTGATTTGATGTGATGTTCGTTGTTATTGAATTTGCTCTATTTTTTGTGTTGGTTGCTCTGTTTTATATATGAAACGGTGTATAACAAATTATTTAGGATGTTCATGTGTTTAGTTAGGCAGTTCATGTGTTTAGTTAGGAACTTAGGATGTCCATGTGGTTGGTTCGAGCTTTGTTGTGCCTCTTTTGTGGTTTATTTTATGCTCTGTTTACTTTGTATGTTTTCTTTTTGAATTGTCTTTATATTAGGATATTAATGTGTTTAGTTTTCATGTTTATGTGTTTAGTTTAGGCTCGGTTCAGTTTGCATTATCTTTCTGTTAGGTTGTTCATGTGTTTAATTAGGTTGTTTGCGTGTTTAGTTAGGCTGTTTATGTATTTAGTTCAGGCTTTGTTGTAGATCTGTTGTGGTTTAGTTTAGGATCTATTTAGTTTGCATGTTATTTGTTTTCACTTTTTTTAGTTAGCCTATTTTTGTGTTTAGGTCGCATGTTTATGTGTTTTCTGTTTTCACTGCCTTTGTGTATGTGTATATACACAGTTATATTGGTTTGTGTACTTTAGGCGTTTCAGTTTTTACCTTAAGTTTTTATGTGATTACTTTTCAAATGTAGGTGATGGAATTTGCTTGAGAAAATCAAGTAGATTGCAGGCTAAGTTGCTGGATGGTATGTATATTGGTAGTTTGTAAATTATTATTTTTAATCTTAATGTTTTTATTTAATTGATTGTGTAATTGTCAGGTTCTAAACCTCCTTTGCATAAAACGAAAACAAATCAGAAGAAAACTGCTAGCACAGGTATTTAAATATGATTGAATTTTATTCAAATTTTTTGTTGTTTTTTAATTTATTGCTTTATGTGTTGCTGATAATTGCTTTTTGTTTATAGCTGATATTGTGAGGAGATTACGTAAAAGTGCTAGTAAATCTGATGTGGATAGGTCACATAGAGTTGCTGGTTCGAATTCTAATTTTCTTTGTTTTACTTTTGAATGTTTAGTGATTTTTTATGTGTTTAGTGCGTTCCCTTTGGTATTTCTGCATTTTGTTTCGTTATTGTGGATGTGTGTGATATGATTAGCAGGCATTAACACATTATTTGTCCTACTTCAACTAATATTGAACATATTGGTTAGCATTTGAATTATTAGTTCATATTTATTGTTGTTTAGTTTTGCTATTAAACTCATTAGTTTTTGTATTTTTTTTGCATCAGAGCCTGGAAATGTTTCTGTTGAAAGAAATGAGGGTTCTGTTGAAAGAAATGTTGATGTACGTTTAAATATATTTGTTATCGTGTATCTTTCATTACTTTATGTTTTATTTGGAATTTATTAATTTTTAAAATTTGTAGGTTCTACTTGTGTGGCTGCAAGTCCCATAAGTGCCCAGATAAATGTTGTTATTGAAGATTTGAGATGTGAAACCAATTCTGGTATGTATTGATTTCTCTGCTTCTAATTTTGTGCTTTTGATTTAGTATTTATTTTCCATTTGTGTGTTGTAGGTCAGAAAATGTGTCAAAAGAAAGGTGTTAGGAAGAAGGTTAAAGTTAAAAGAATTATTAGTGATGAAGATTATATGGAAGATGATGATTTTATTGATCTGCCTCCTGCTGCTGTGAATGCAAATGAAGAGGGCAAACAAAAGGTTTGAGAAGGGAAAGGAAATGAGCCGGTTGTGAAGAAGACGGCTCCAAAGAAGCCGGTTGCGATGAAGGTGGCTCCAAAGAAGCCTGCTGCAAACGAGTCGTCTGTGAACGAGCTTGCTGCGAAGGAGCTAGTTGTGAAAGAGCCGGCTGTGAAGCCTGCAACGAAGAAGCCCGCTCCAAAGAAGCCTGCAGCAAATGAGTTGACTGTGAAGGAGTCTACTGCAAAGGAGGCAGTTGTGAAAGAGCCTGCTGTGAAGCCTGCAGCTAAGAATCCCTCTCCAAAGAAGCCTGCTCCAAAGAAGCCTGCAGCAAATGAGTTGGCTGTGAAGAAGCCTGCTGCAAAGGAGGCAGTTGTGAAAGAGCCGGCTGTGACTCCAAAGAAGCCTGCTGCAGTGGAGCCAGTTGTGAAGGAGCCGGCTGTGAAGCCCACAACGAAGAATCCTGCAGCGAAGAAGCTCGCTCCAAAGAAGCCTGCTGCAAACGAAACGGCTGTGAACCAGCCTGCTTCAAACGAGCCAGTCGTGAAGGGGCCGACTGTGAAGCCCGCAGCTAAGAAGCCTGTAGTGAAGAAGGCCGCATTGAAGCCTGCAGTGAAGGTGTCTGCAGTGAAGAATCCTGTTGAGAATAAGTCATTTGGAAGCAATAATGAGGATGTTGTTGCAGATGGGAGTGGGCCATCGAAGAATTCTTCTACTACGAGAAAGCGCAAGCTTGATGAAGATGGTGTTTCTGGACTTGCCTCAAAGAAAACTAATGATGGCACGGAAGTGACACGGCAAATTAAACAAGTCTGTGAAATTCAGCTTCCTGATGGTTCTAGGTACGTTTTATTACTTTAAGTATTTTTTTTATTTTACTTTATGTATGTATGTATACTTTGAATATTTCAGTTTTAATATTTTTGCATAATAATTTGAATGATTTAGAGTTTATTAGTTTAGGTATGTTGTCATTCTTTGGTTTTTCAGTGTTTCGTTTCACTATACTTTTAATTGTTTATGTGTAGAGTTACAGTATAAATAGTTTATGTACTTGTTGATTTTATTTATGTGTTTACCTGTTTATGTACTTTTTTTATTAATTTCATATTGATTTTGCTGTTTATTAATTGAACTTTCTTTTTAAAATTACTGTATGTTTACTTGATGTGTTTTATCTCTTAGTTTGGGTGTCTGTATGCACAATTGTTATATTTACTAACTTGTGTTATATTGTTTTATAGGTTTTTAAAGAAGTTTATGCCTGGAAGCCAGCATGTAAAAATCACAGATCTGTGCGCTGATCTCAGTGCTAAGCAGAAGGCTGATGTTGAAGCCATTGGTTTTAGGGGCATTTTGAAACTAAGATTGGAGATTGCACTTCCCTCGGGTATTGTGCCTTGGTTGGTGAGTAATTTTAACCCTGGTACATGTGTTCAGCTGGTTGGGGTAGATAGATACTTTGTTACCGCTGATGATGTTTATGATGTTCTGTGCTTGCCTCGAAACCCTGGTAGGGAAGTTGTGGAGAAGAGAAATTCTGGTATGCAATTGAAGGATAGTTACAAGGCTAGGTTTGGTAGGGAGAATGAACATGATATACCCCTTCACTTGATTTTAGATAGGATAAATGAACTTAAGGAGGGAAGGGATGAGTTCAAGAGACTTTTTGTGATCTATTGTTCTTCATACTTTTTAGCTCCTATAGCTACTGGGAAGGTAGATATGAAAATCCTTGAAGCTATTGAAAATGTTGACGAGATTAAGAATCTCGACTGGTGTACTTTTGTGTGAGACAAAATGGCTTCAATGATTAGGAGGTATAAGAACAATGTAGAATACCAAACTTGTAGTGCTTGTGTCCTTATCCTTTTGATTCTATATTTGCACCGATTTCCTGTCCGTGGTGTGTTGGAGCCAACATGCCTTCCTATAGTCCAGCATTGGACTAATGCGAAGTTGAGGGAGAAAGTGAAGATGTTGTACATTGGAGGAGGTTTTGACAGGACAATCATGGTGAAGGGTTATCCAATCAGTTGTGCCAGAAAAGTGAAAGAGGGTCATAGAGGTAAGAGTGATGTTGGAGCTCAGCCTGAGATTGGAGCTGATTCTATTCCTGAAGGTGATGAAGTGCTGCAGTTCAAAATCCCACGTGGAGTTTTGACTGACTCTAAGATTAAAAGTCTTGCTAAGAATGTAAGTGTTTAAAACTTTACCTGATGTCTTTGCTTTGTTAGTTATGTGGTTAGCATGATTTTTTATGTGTTTCAGTATCTTAAATTTTTATGTGCATATTTAGGTTTTTAGTTTCATTATTTTATATTGACTTTTAGTATAGTTAGTTCATGTGCTTAATCTTTCTGTTTGGGTGTTTAATAGTTTGGTTTGATTTATATATGAATTGTTTATGGTTAGTTGATTATGCGTTCATTGGCTATTTAATATGTTTTTTTTTAGTTTTATGTATAAACTTATAGATTTTTTTCTTGTGTAGGCTTATGATGAGGACTTAATGATCGTGAAGCGTAACTTTGAAGTTGTTACCGCTGATATGTATCAGAGGTTGGAGATGGTGAAGGCTGATGTTGGGGATGAATCATTGCAAGACTTGCCACCTATTGTTGGGACGAGTGCAGAAATTCTGAATCAGCAAGATGACTCGCCACCAATTGAAGAATCACCAATCGAATGGAATGACAAGTTGATTGCTATGGTTGATGAAGCATGCAACCAATGGATGAGAAGGAAACAGTACCAGGCTCAGAACGAGCCTCTTCCGTCTTTTAACTTGTTTAAAGATGGTGAATTGGATGGCATGGGAGGAATGTCCACAAACAACGTAGATATGAATTGATTTGAATGATGTGATTTGGATTTGTTATGTAGTTATTTGAATGTTTGAATTTGTTGAAATGATGTTATGGATGATTTTGAATGGTCCATTTGCTAGGTTGTTGGATTGATTGATTCTGAATGATGTTTTTTAGATGATTTTAGAATGGATTGAAACTTTAATTTTTTTTATGATGATTCCAGTATGAGTTTAGTTCTTATGTTTATCTATTTAGTTGCATTGTTGATCTCTTTTGTTTCTATTATAGTTTAACAGTTTGTCTAGTAATTATATTTTGTATGTTCAAAACCATGTGTCCTTTAGGTAAATTGTTCAGTTATTTGGGTATACAGTTCGGTTAATAGTCCTCCAGCCTCGAGCCCTCGATCCCTCGAATCTCCTACCTCGACATATTTTTTGACATATTTTTATTTACTTTTTCTATCATTAGTTCATGTATATTTCACTTTAGCTCATTTGTTAGAATCATTAGTTTTAGACACATTTTACTTGGTGAATATATTTTTGTTTAATTAAACAGCACTCGTTAGTTCAGGTGTTTCAAGCATTTGAAGGGCAATTTAAGTGATTTGTTCATGTACATAAGGTTAATATAAATAAATCTCAAATTGGAACTCATAGGTCTAGACTTGTTGCTTTGGTGTCTTGGTACCAAACTCCTTTGTTTTTGGTTTCTTTCTGTGCTTCCATCCTTCAATTCTCTTGCTTCTTCCTTTTGTCTTTGTGGGAGATGGATCTTGGATTGTTGGCGGTTTAGTTATTGAAGATTCTGCTATGCTGCTTGAATTTTCATGTTCTTTTGTACTTTTCGAGACAAGAATTTGATCTACCTTTTCATTGTATTTCTTGAAGCTTTCTTCAAGAATTTTCCGGGTTTCTATGTCACCTTCACATTTTAGTACCAGATTGTAGTAGTTTCTTTCCATTTGGTGTCGCCATGGAACTTTGTCTTTGGTTTTGTCTACTTCTTGATTTTCTTGTACTACTTTCAGTTTGTCTCATACTTGCATTTTAGCAAGCTTTGTCCATCGCTTCAGAATGTATTGTGATGGTATCTCACTGATTGAGTTGATGTGCAATATACGGATACAGTGAAAGCAAAGCATTCCTAGCATAAAAAGATAACCATGCATATATTCAAGTTAATTAGATAAACATCCAAACCCTAAAGCATATAATTAGCTCTAAAGTATATAATGTCCTGCATTTTAAAGTTAAATATGCAAATGAAGAACTAATGACATATATATAAGAACTAAACATATTAACATATAAGGTAACATGTAAATTGTACATCATCAGTACATACCTGTTTCTTCAAAAGTTTTGCAAGAGCAGTTAACTTCCACCATTCCACTTTGTTGTGTGAAGGTGACAATTTCAACTTTTGTATCATCTTCTTCTAGACTTACTTCATACTTTGTTGCCGATCCTAGGGTGAAAACTCTACATGCTTTTGTTGCTTGTGCAATCTTGTATTCCTTCTCAAACTTATAGTACATTGATAATGTGTACTCTTGAGCTACATGTTTGAGTAGTTTTGATCCATGTATAGCTGACTTTGGCACTGATTTTGAGCATTGATTTCCCTTCGCTATTTCCTTTGCCCTCCAGCGATCAATAGTCTCATTAAAGATGGTTAAGAACCTGCTTAGTGTTGTCATTTTGCTGGCATTGAATGACAAAGCTTTGTTTGTACTCTCACTTCGTTGTGATGAAAGAGTTCCCGCGGAGAAAAAGTCTTTGTTCATTGTAGGGCACCACTTATCTCTAATAGAATATAGCCTCTTGAACCATTCCTTGTCTTCAAGCTGAAAATTCTTGATCATATTGTTCCATGCCATTTCAAATTCTTCTTTTTTTTTCCAAACTATGCTCAAATGCTTCCTTGAAGGGACCATCCTTTTTTAATTCACCAAAATGACTGATGGCATTTTGTGTAATGTGCCACAAGCACAATCTATCCCTCGTGCTTGTGAAAACCTGTAAAATTTCATGAATAATTTTATTCAAACAAGTTCATGTATAAACTTATGATCTAAAAGCAATTAAACACGAACTAAAATGTAAACTTTAAATGTAATTGTTCCTGATTTTTTCCCCAATTATCAGGTTTTTTTATATTGACAATGATTACTGAAATTACATTAGATGTTGTGAACATACATAAGAACTATTAAACTAAATACTAATTGTAAGTACATAAACATATCAACCAATTATATACCAGATCAATCAAATTAAAGAATGGTTACCTTTTCGATTGCTTTGGCCATGGCCGGATCTTGGTCTGTAAATATTGTTACTGGCTCTTTACCACCCATTGATTTTTTGAAAACATTAAGAAGCCACTCAAAAGTTGAAGCTTTTTTGTCAGCAATGAAAGCACATCCAAACATCACTATATTACCGTGGTTGTTCATTCCGACTATTGGAGCACAGATCAAGTTGCATTTGTTGGTCCTGTATGTTGGTAGATCACTTAACAAAGTTAGATCATGTTAACTCATTTTAGACTTTTGTGAATTATCAAGTTGAATTATATTACTTTTATTCATGTTTTTGTACTGTTATGAATCTACATCGTGTGTATAACATATTACTTAATGTGTTCCAGATGTTACTTCATGTGTTTAAATGTATTTTACAAAATATAAAATCATACCTGTATGTGGTGTCAAATACCATTAGATCGCCAAAGAGGGAGTAGTCTTCCTTCATCATTGAGTCCCTCCAAAATAATGTTGTCAGCCTACCATTATCATCCAATTTAACTCTAAAGAAGAAATCTTCCTCTTCGGTACACTTCTGTGAGGGTCTTTCAATTACTTGCTAAGCATCGTCTCCTTCAATCTCCTTCATGCGCAACCTGTTCACGTAGTTTAGATGATCCTTAATCGTGTGTCCTAGATTCTGAATACCACCAGCTTCAAAAGCCATAAACTTGAATCCATGACTTGGTTTTAATCCTGCACCTTCCATTCCTTCTATAGTTTTCCCTTTTTCTTCGGTAATTCTCCTTTCACTTCTCTGCAAATACTGCCATTCAACTCGAGTGAAAGGATGATTGTGAGATGTCACATGATGCAAAACTTCATAGGCACCATTGATAAATTTAACTCGAATTCCAGCCTTGCATCCAGTTCTCATAACCACATTTTTCTTTGTTTTTCTTCTTTTCTTCTCAGAGCCCTCTTCAATGATATTGTTATTGGAAGGTGTGTCGGGTGTTTCATTCTTCAATTTTGTGTTTCCCTGATTTGAGCAAACAAAATACTTCTATAGGATGGTTCCATTTTTTTTACCTTTTTGGGTTGAACATCGCACCCCAAATCCCAATGCATTTGACTGTTTCTGTATAAATCATGGAACTCTGACAGTGTTTTTGCTCTCAAACCTTTGAAGCAATCTGTGACATCAACTTTCGATAGGTCGCTTAAATTGGTGACAAAATCTGATCCTGTTGCAAAATTGCATTCTTTCAGTAACTCATTACATCAACTATTATATTTGTTTGTTCGTGTATTTCACAATTTAGTTCAGCATTCATTAACAGTTGTTAAGTCACTGATATATTTGTACAATTTCTAAATATTTTGATTATATATCCTACTAATTAAATTTCAGACATTAATCACAACAGATTATATATTTATTAAATTACATCGTGTATTTAACATATTACTTGTTGTGATAAAGTAACTTTGAAAATATGAAAATAGTCTTAACCAAATGAATGTAACTGATTTTAGTTCATGTGTTCATGCAGTCACATCATTGATTTACTATGTTACTTCAAACATTTCAGAAAATTTAAAAACACCTACATTTTTCCAACAATTTGCATATAACCATATTTTAGACCTTGGGGATTTGTCAATCAGATAATTTTCACGTTACATCAGGTGTTCATACAGTTACATCCAATGTTTATCATATTACCTCATGTGTTTTAGAAAATTATAAAACACCTACATTTTCTCAAAAAAAATCAGAATAACATCACGATACTTCATGTGTTTATGCAGCTACATCATTTGTTCATCATATTACCTCATATATTTCAGAAAATTTAAAAACATCAACATCTTCCCAACAATTTGTCTACAACCAAATTTCAGCCTTTGGGGAATTGTTTATTAGAATATTATTGCGTTACTTCATGTGTTCATGTAATTACATCCAATGTTTCTTATATTACCTAATATGTTTCAGAAAATTGTAAAACACCAACGTTTCTTTAGTACATGCACATAACTGAATACCATATCTATCACAATAAAATTCAGAACAAATAAACATTACTTCATGTGTTCATGCAACTACTTCATGCGCTTAACTGTATATACAAAATCAAAACCTAACCTGGATGTAAACTAGTTGAATTTTCAGATTGAACATAATCGTTGCTTTCTCCATCATACAGAATAATGCCACTGCCTTGAATTGCTTCGTCTTCCATAGTGTATACCAGCAACACCTTAGATTGTAGATTTCAACCGTTAAAACTAAGATTTTAAACTGTAAAACTAAGATCTTAAAATTCCAATTCTCACCTTCACAGATGTAGAAGCTTTCTTTGATATTTTCGTGGCAAAGTTGTCTCGAATCCGATTCCAGCGCAAATCCGAAGCAAATCCGATGTAATTCTGTCGCAAAATTGCAGACCTGATTTTGGAGATCGCAAGCTTCAACCTGAACTCAATCCGATGTGAATTTGAAGCAAATCCGATGCAGACCTAAAAGCCTGAGGACAATCCGTTGATTTCAGAGGATTGATTGGCGATTTGCGACATTAAATCCATTTTTATCGGATTGAATTTCATAGGGATTCAGATTCCCTGATTTTGGAGTTTTTGTTTCCAAAATATGGCAGTTGGTTATAAACCAGATTGGTTCCCTTATAACCCGAATTTAGACCCTCATTTTCTATATATTTGCAATCTGATCCCATTTTTTAGTTCCTCTCTTATTTATTGCAATTTGGTCCCTGGTCTCACCATTTCCTATGGTGAGACGGTCTCACGGGAGTTTTTCTAATACAATTATTAAATACTCTTACGGTTCTAATTTTTTTTATATTAGTAATAGTTTTTAGAATTTATAAAACATTTAAAAATAATCAGAATTATTGTGGATTTAAGTTTAAAATATATATATCTATATAGTTATAAAGTTTGATATAAGATAAAAATAATTTTCATATACTACATTATTCGAATATGAGTTTTGATAGAGAATTAATGAAAAATAGATAAAATATTTCTTGTAATATTTATTGATAAAAGATTACTTTTTTTATATATAAAACACAATCTATGCTGTCCAAACTGTAAACACATTGAAAAACAGAAAATGACGCATCCAAATAAATGGATCCCCAATACAAAAACACAAACAAAATCACTAAAACACGATTTGTACAACCAAATTGATAACAATACATCGACGCGAACAACTAAATCGAATTATAATCGTTAACACAATTATCTAATCGATTGTGTAAAAAACAAGACTAATTAATGTATGGAGACAAATAATACAAATATTAAAAAAACATCAATTAAACTAAGAGTAAGTATCAGGAAAGATGGTTTTTCCATAACATTATGGACAGTCCACAGTGGCTTTTACGTTAAATGTTGTAAATTTTTATAAAATTTAAATATTGTATTTTAAAAGTTAAAACAAGTAATAATATGTATTTGAATGTGGAAATATAAAAATATTTTCAAAATTTATAATTTAGTACTTAATTTAACAAATGCAGTGTATAAGGTAAAAAATAAGTGGCATGTTCATAAGTTTATGGATAAGCCATCTGTTAAGAGACATACTCTTAAAATAAATGATTGTTTCCTCCATCTCTCCATAATGGAAAGATGAGAAAAAATTGAAGAAAAAAAGGAGATTTTTTAGAGAGAGGAGGGAGTGTCAAGTGTGCGACGCTAAATAAAAGAGATGTGTAGTACTCTATAACCGATAAAAGAAAATTTTGAACCTGAGGCCAATAGGTGAACTTTAAGCCGATTCAAAATAAACTTCCCAACTTCACATCATAACATTTCGCAACATAAAATTTAATTAAACTACGAAGCTTCAGACACCACTACTATGCACAACTTCCCAACAAGCGAAAACTTGACACAAACAAGTTCACAATTTTTTTTATATGAAAAGTTCTACCTTCTTCACTTCGTTTAAAGTTTCGTGGCTGACAGGGAAATTATGGTGTATACACAGCTCATACAAGTATGTCCTAACAATCAATCCCACCAAGCCCGTCACTCAATCACCACACACATTTTCAAATTTTTTACACCATCACCCGCAATCTGTGACTTGGTGACAAGATTGCTGTTAGAATAAATCAGACTCCTGATTAGATTATGATTAGAATTCTTTCCTTATTACACCTCTATTGTACTCTCTATATATTCAGATATCAATAATACAATTGATGACGGTAAATCATTCTGTCATGGTATCAGAGCAAGTTCTGATCCTAAGTCCTAAATTTTAATTTATTGTTCAGCGTCTCCCTCCTTCTCTCTTTTCCAGCCTTGATCCAAGCGAAGTTCCGGTCAAATTCCGGCAACCTCCGGCGGGTTTTTTCTGTCCACTGGAGTACCAGCAACGTCATCATCTACCGTGAGTTCATCTTCCAGCTTCATTTCTTCAACCAGCGGCGGTATTCATCTCTGGCGTCCAACAAGTGGAGCCTCAAGTCCTTCATCGGAGTCATCGTCATCACAATCGATTTTCCGGTGAGTTCTTGCCCAGCAACGCCTTCTTGGTGCAATTTTCCATCTTCCAGCGGCGAGCTTCCAGTGGCGAGCTTCCAGCGGCGAGCTTCCAGCGGCGAGTTCCACGCGCCAGCTTGAAGAAGAACTCTCCAGCGCGTGAAGGTCACGCGCGAGTTGACTCCCGCCGGATTGATTTTATCGCGTCCTCCAATTTATCACGAGTTGAAACTATTTCTCGCGAGTTGAAGCTCTTTCTCACGAGTTGAAGCTTTTTATCGCGAGTTGAGGTGCTTTCTCACTAGTTGCTCAAATTCTCGTCAGCACCCAGTCAATTTCTGTGCAATTTTTAGTCTTTTGCTATGGTTTATTTGGGCCCTACATCTCGGGAAGATTGCTCCATTAATTGGATTGCAGACAAGGTGTTGTTTCAGGCCGGTTTGAATGGTCCCAACCGTCATTCTTCGTCGAATCAGTGGATCGTTGATTCAGGTGCTACATCTCATATCACTTCTCGCACCAGTCATCTTGATAAGGTACAATGTTATCGTGGTTCTATATCTATTCTTGTTGGAAATGGTGAATCATTATCTATTTCTCACATCGGCAATGTACCTGGTTTCTCTGTTCATGATGTCCTTGTGGTCACTAAGATTACTAGAAGTTTATTGTCCATCAGTAAGCTTACCCGTGATTTACCTATCCGTGTTATATTTGATGCCAACACATTTTCCATTGAGCACAAGCATACATGGAAGATAATTGGTAAAGGCAGTCATAGTTCAGGTCTTTATTTTCTTGAGACTTGTGATTCCAACTTTTTAGGTGAATTACGCTCTGGAAAGCTCCAGGCTTCTTTTGACCAGTGGTACTCTCACCTCGGTCATGTGTCTCACGATACTGTTCAATTGTTAAGTCGACGTGGCCATATTACTGTCACTTCCGCTATGCCGGCATCTGTTAGTTGCTCCCATTGTCAGATGGCCAAGAGTAGCCGTTTACCTTTTTCCACTAGTGACAGGTGCGCTACTGGGTTGTTGGACAAGGTGCATTGTGATTTGTGGGGACCAGCCCTTGTCTTATCGGCAGGTGATTTTTCTTATTATGCCATTTTCATCGATGACTTTTCGCGATTCACATGGTTTTTCCCAATGCGGTATAAGTCGGACTTCTATGACACATTTCTTCAGTTTCAGAAATTTTTTGAGACCCAATTTTCTACTAGGGTTAAAAAATTTTAGACCGATGGTGGCACAGAGTTTACTAATCATCGACTTCAGGCTCACTTCATATCATGTGGCATTCATCATCAGATGTCATTGCCCTATACACCTGCTCAGAATGGCCGAGCTGAGCGAAAGCATCGTCACATCATAGAGACTGGTCTTGCCATGTTTTTTCACTCTTCCGTGCCACACTGTTATCAGGTGGAAGCTTTCTCCTTTGCTGTTTACATCATTAACCGTCTGCCAAGTTCAGTTCTTGGTGGAAAATCACCTTTTGAGGTTGTTTTTGGTCATGTGTCTGACTATACCCTCTTTCACCCATTTGGCTGCCGTGCTTTTCCATGTCTGCGTGCCACTGCTACTAATAAGTTTGCACCGCGATCCATTCCATGTGTTTTTACTAGCTACAGCCCTCGTCACAAGGGTTTCTAGTGTCTTGACCCCACCTCTAGGCGTATCTATGTTTCTCGCCACGTTCTCTTTGATGAAACCTTATTCCCTTATGTCTCATCTTACGCGGACAATCACTCTATTTCAGATCTGGAGATTTCATCATTTTTTGATGGAGCTGTTACTTCATCGATTGGGGCCATCACGCCTGTTCCTGTTCCAGCCGCCTCTCCTTCACCACCATCTTCCATCTGGATGGCCGACCCGGACCCAGCTCCTCGGCCAACGACCACTACACCTCAGCCGCCGGCCATCACTCCTCAGCCACAGTCTCAGCCAGTATCGGTCATCCTTTCTCCAGCGACTTCCGACGGCCACTCTCCAGTCATCGCAGCTCGATCTTCCTCGGCATCGTCAGCTGGTTCGACTCCTGCAGCTTCGCCGCCCAAGCTTCGTACCCATCAGATGGCCACTTGGTCTTCTACTGGTGTCATTCAGCACTGGGATTATTCAGATATTATTGCTCATGGTCTCACTGCAGCACTCCTCTCTCAGACAGAGCCCACTGATTATCGTTTTGCCCTTTAGCATCC
Source organism: Rubia yunnanensis (assembly GCA_037428765.1). NCBI lineage: Eukaryota > Viridiplantae > Streptophyta > Magnoliopsida > Gentianales > Rubiaceae > Rubia > Rubia yunnanensis. The sequence goes on from CM075064.1 coordinate 11,131,618, forward strand.
AGCCTGGGTTTCAGCCATGGATGATGAGATGGCCGCTCTTCGTGGTCATCATACTTGGGATTTGGTGCCTCGACCTTTGAATGTCAACATTGTTGGCTCCAAATGGGTCTACAGGCTCAAGTATCGACCAGATGGCACTATTGAGCGTCACAAAGCTAGACTTGTGGTGCACGGTTTCTCGTAGATTCTGGGTTTTGATTTTGACCACACTTTCAGTCCTGTGGTCAAAGCCTCCATTGTTAGGATGGTTCTCGCCATAGCCACCATGCGTTCCTTAATGGTGTTCTTGATGTTCCAGTCTACATGAAGCAGCCTGTTGGTTATCAAGATTCTGTCCATCCAGACTATGTTTGTCGCTTGCGAAAGGCCATTTATGGTCTTAAGCAGGCTTCCCGAGCTTGGTTCCAGCGTTTCAACAGTTATCTAACACAACTTGGTTTTCGGTGTAGCTCAGCTGATAATTCTTTATTTGTCCTTTCGAGAGGGTCGTCGTTACTGTATCTACTTGTGTATGTGGACGATATCATTCTTACAGGCAATGTTTCGACGCTTCTTGGCAAGTTCATTGATTGGACACACGGAGAGTTTACGATCAAGGATCTTGGTGCTCTTCATTACTTTCTTGGTCTTGAAGTTTCTCCTACCTCCTCAGGGTTACTGCTTGGCCAAGCAAAGCATACTCGTGATATTTTGAATCGGGCCGGTATGTCTGACGTGGCACCTGTTTCTACTCCATTTGTCGCTAGTTCTCAGCTTCACAGCTCTACCAGTCCTCCATTCCGGGATCCTACACTTTATCGTTCTCTTGTTGGTGCTCTTCAGTATCTCACCTTCTCTCATTTGGATTTGGCATTCTTGGTCAACACGGTGAGTCAGTATCTTCAGGATCCCAGAGATGACCATTTTGCTGCTGTGACTCAAATTTTGCGGTATGTTCGTAGCACTCTCCATTTTGGTCTCAGGTTTTGTTCTACTAGTACTCCTGATGTGTTAGGGTACTCTGATGCTGATTGGGCTCGCTTTCTGGAGACTCATCGCTCCACTTATGGTTATGCAATTTTTTTGGTGGGAATCTGGTTTCTTGGAGTGCCAAGAAATAGCCCACTGTTTCTTGCTCTAGTACTGAGTCTGAGTATCGTGCTCTCGCCAACACTGCCTCCAAAGTGGTATGGCTCACTCATTTGCTTCGTGATCTTCGGGTTCCGCTTTCTGGTTCTCCACTGTTGTTATGCGACAATAGTAGTGCTATTTTCTTGGCTCAGAATCTGGTGGCGCACAAGCGGGCGAAACACATCGATATCGACTACCATTTTGTTCGTGAGTTGGCCACTACAAGCTCAATTTCTTCGTCGTCCAGATTCTAAAGCAAAAGGTGTTCCCAGCTCAATGAATTCCCATTCTCCCAATTTTCCCGATTCTCAATGCCCTTCAATACATTGAGTTCCTCCAGCTCAATGAATTCCCATTCTCCCAATTATCATTGCCCTGCTTCTTTCCGCCAATTAAAAATCATCCTCTAGCTCCAGATGAACCTGGGATTTGGAAGAACCGTGCTTGGATTTGGAAGTGTGCATGCCTTATGTTCACCACCGCCTACAACAACCTACATACCCTGGATTTGGAAGAACCGCACCTCCGGCTGAACCGGATCCACCACTGCTAGGTCGGATAGGGAGAGCATCAGGCTCACTGACGGTGACAACGTGGAAGATGATGACGCCAGGTGGTTGAGAAGAACTAGAACAGATCGGTGGGAACAGATCGGTGGGGTCAGATCTTCATACGGTGGAGCATGGATGAGGAGGTGGTGGTGTCTGGTGCGTGTTGGGTTTTGCACGGCCGCATGGATTGAATCCAGAGATTGAGGCAGGATGGCCACCACTCTGAAACTTCTAGCAGATTGTCTCTGGCCACTTCATTTTCATCTTCTCCGGCCAATTCTCACAGCTTGCCTTGGAGGATTGAGGAGGTGGTGTGCGTGTCTCGATTTTCCAGAGCTTGACTGATCCGCACCGAAAATGGTAGCAGATGGTGGTGTGGGGTTGTAGGGAACTGGCTGGTGGTGGTGGTGTGAGCCGGGAGGGGTGGTGATGGTAGCGTGGTGGTCGTGAATAACTCTGCGGGGCTGGTGAGATTGGTGGAGGGAAGCTAAAATCAATGAAATAGAGGGCAGAAGCTAGGCGGGTGGTTGTGGTGGCCTGGTGGGTAGGTGGTGGTGGTGGCCTGTCGGTGAAGGTGGAGCCAGGCGGGTGGGTAGCGGTGATGGTCGGCGGAGAGGGCATAATTGTCCATCTCATTTAAGGTTTTCAGCATAATGGTATTTTAGTCTTTGCAAGTGGGTCAATGCCGGAATTTCCTAGTCAACGTCAAAATTATGGTCGAACGGTTATATTTGCACTTTCATTCAATAGTCTGGGTTATTTTTGCGCTAAAAAACAACTCAGGGTTATATCTATACTTTCTTCAACATATAGGGTTGTATTTGCATATTGCCCTTGCAAGAAAGTGTTTACCACTTTTCAATTATTATTAGTTTTCACTTCAGTTGATTTAGTTTACTTCGATTTACTTCAGGGAGGATGATGAGGCTTTGGGGAGGATGATAAGATGGGTTGTTGAGCTAAGAGAGCATGAGATACAGTTCCAAACCAGAACAAAAATCAAGGGTCAAGCCCGTGCAGATTTTATAGTGGAGACACTGAAGCCTATTGAGTTAAAGGAGGATTTTCAATAGAAGGAGGTGTGAAAGTTGTATGTTGATGGTTCCTGACACTTGGGGGGGGGGGAAGTGGAGCACAGGAGTGTTGCTCACTAGTCTCGAGGCAAGGATTACCCATATGCGTTTCACTTTGTGTTTAAAGCTATGAACAATGAAGCTGAGTATGAGACCCAGATAATAGGACTATGCATGGCTAATGAGCTTAAGGTGGAGAATTTGGAGATATTCAGTTACTCGCATATTGTAGTCCAGTAAGTCAAAGGAGAATACAAGGTAAGAAAGCGTAGTTTGCAGCAATATTTGGAGGTAGTGAAGCCTTTATTGAATGGCTTTTAAACATACACATTGACACATATGCCAAGAGAAGAAAACTATAAGGCGGATGCCTTAAGTAAGCTTGCTTCATCAGATTTAGGAATTCAATCCCAAAAGCAATTACTTATGGAGACCTTGAATAAGCGTAGCTTTGAGGAGCGAGTGGTAATGGTCCTCAAAGAGAGAGAATCTTGGATGACACCTATTGTTAGTTACCTTTGGAATATAATTCTTCCAGAGGATGTAGTTGAAGCAAGAAAGATAAGGTTGAAAGCTCTGAGGTACGTATTGAAATATGAAGTTTTGTATCGAATGGGTTATCTTCAGCCATTGCTTCAATGTGTCAGTCCTTAGGAGGATGATTGTTTGATCAGACAAGTTCACAAAGGTATATGTGGTAGTCATCAAGGGGCTCAATCTATGATGAAGAGGCTCATTTGAGCCAGATATTACTTTCCTACGATGTTTGATGATGCTAATAAATATATACAGGCTTGCCATCAGTACTAGAAATATGCACCAATTATCCATATTCCCAGGGAGGAAATGATGAACATTCATAGTTTGTGGCATTTGATAAGTGGGGATGTTTCCTGGTGCCCCGAGGCGGTTCAGGTATCTTATTATGACCATAAACCATTTTACAAATCTTTCAGCCTTGGAAGAGATATCATTTTGGACTGCTTGATTTGAGGCCATTCAAAAAGGACCATTCAGTGATGATACCTTCTACATAACTTCTTTAGTGGTAGAAGGCGTCTCTAGTTTGAACCTTTTAATGAAGCCAGAATTCCTTCTTTTTCCTTTTAAGCAATGACCAGACAAATGTGTATCACTAGTTATCTCGCATTATTTTGGCTGTTGAGAATCTTTTGTGCTAACAGCTTTCCTATTCGTAGCTGCAAAAATCTTCAGGTTACTTATCCTTTGATGGAGCTCACTCTGTTTTTTTTATTTCTTAAGCTGTATTAGTAAATGACTTCACAAAATTTTCATGCAACCATTTTGGCATATAATCGAAACTTTTAACCCCTACACTTTCTTCCCCATGAGTAAGGCCCTCAATGAGTGAAGTGGTTTAGGATTTCTCTCTGGCAAGGGACCTCGCACCTGGCGACCTCTGCATTGCATTTGAAAGAGATCGATGGTACAGTATTTTCATAATTCAAGGCTAAGAAGTTGTACTCTTATGCCTACGTTTGTGAGAAAGGGTTTTCCCAACTTTATGTCGGTTCCCAATGCAGATGAAACTTTTGTGCTTTTAATATATAATGACGTAGAATATCGCGCTTTATATTGAGATGCACAAAAGTGATCTGCACGAAACTTATAGCGTGTGATATGCACAATTACTAAAAAAAAATCTTATATGCACAGAGAGAGATATGTATCTGATGTGTACATGAACAATCTAATTTATTAATTTGCAAAAGCTGTTACAAAGTAATTGGTAATTTATTATTTAATTATTTTTAAAAATAGTAATATTCATTTGCACTATTTGCAAGATTGTTTATTAAAATGATCTTGTTTTTTTACGTGCCCTTTTACAGAAAAATTGATCAAATTAGAGGGAGGAAATTCTTAAATGGATTTTAAAATTGATGAAGGATTTAAATTTTTTGTGGTTACTGGATTTTGGATTAATTTATACAGATATTATAGAAATTCAAAATCTATAACTATAAATTGAAACAGGGAAAGTATTCTCCTTTTGGGGGAAGAACCAATGTTAAATATATCTATTGAAATGATCACGTGCTTAATGATGAATAGAGAATTAGGGGTTTTTGAAAATGGAGAAATTTATGTTACATGTGGTTTTAAAATTAGGGACCATTGAATATGGAGATTATGAAATAGCTAAATATCATTTTTACAATTGAAGTAAAGGAAAGTATTTTTTTCCCAGGGGGGGGGGGGATTAACACTGGATACAAAAACTTTTTTAGTAAACAAACTTGAAGTTATGTACATTGAAAAATACGATGGCTTTCATTGATCCACTTAAAGATTAGTACACCTTGTATTGTTGATCTTTGGCATATTTTTAAAAGCTTGCTTACAATAAATATACTCAAACTTGTGACAATATTCATTGTTTGTTTATGATGACTATGAGATGTCATGTGATTTTGGAAAAAGATAATTAAAACTTGTAATGGGAAAATATTTAGGTTTTTTGTCACCTTAATTCTTGGACTATTCACGTGCATATGCACACGAATAATCAAATAGTCATGTCCAATATGCACATGATATGCACATGAGTTTAGCTGAAGAAAACAAAAGAAAAACACAAAATAATATATGGATTATGCACATAATCAAATAGTCATGTCCAATATGCACATTATATATGGAATATATTATTAAATTAATGTCGTAAAATTTTAATTCTTTATTTTAAGTTTTCATAAGTTAATCTATTAAACTAGTTTTAATAATATGTAGTTACCTAATTTTAATGCTTTCTTTATTTAAGAACTTCCTACCTCTCAATTGATCATCAGTATTTTGTAGGTCACTTAATAAGAGAAACAAATCCCTATTACTTTGTATTTTCTTTTGCTAATTAATCAATTAGATTATTCACGTTATTGTCTCTTTTTGCGCATATTCGATTTCATTTTCTAGTGATCATACATATAATTCACGTGCATATCACATGATATAATATTTTGGTATACAATGTGCAATAATTTCTAGGCATATAAAATTTTGATCATCTCAGCATATTGTGCAGTATTCATCTTTTAATTTGTTCGTCGTGGTGGTTTTGTGTACTTGCTTGATTATATCTGTGATGATAGTCTTTGATCATTCATCCTTGGAAGAGATGTCATTTTTGAGTGCTTGAGTTAAGGATATTCCAAAATGATCATTCGGTGCTGATACCTCCTGCATGTCCTCTTCAGTGGTAGCAGGCGTCTCTAGCTTAAACCTTTTAATGAAGCCAAAATTCCTTCTTTTTGCTCATAAGCAGCGACCAGACAAAAGTGTATCACTAGTTATCCCCCTTTATTCTGGTTGTCCAGAATCTTTTGTGCTAACAGCTTCCCTATTTATAACTGCAAAAATCTTCAGGTCACTTATCCATAGATGGAGTTTGCTCTTTTTTTAAAATTATTTCTTTACATGTATGAGTAAATAACTTGATACGAATATCAAATGCTTTGATGCTGCTTTAAACACTTCTATATATCGACTTTATGATGATGAATTGAAGAAGAAGTCATCATCGACATCGTGGATTTATTGCTCAAGACTGTCAAAGAACTGAAGACATCATGGTGAACACCATACTTTTTTCCCACCGGGTTTTTAATGAGGTAGTGTGATCAATGTAAAATATTGTAATTTTGGATTTTAGACTATAGAGCTTAGCCATGTGGCCTTTAAAGAGCTTATTTTTGAACCAGTCCATTAGAGTTTGGAAAATAATGAATTATATTATGATTAAAATTAGTTTTGGTAAGATTAGATAAGGCAATATTCATCCATGGTGTGTCTTGGAAGCATTCGGCCACATGTGTCTATTTTTTGGCCATATGTGTCTATTTTAGGTATTTTAGTTAGTTATGGTTTTAGCTTCTTAAAGATGCCATAAGTCGATTCAGCTTCCAGTTGTGATTAGGCTTTGGGGCCGAGATTATAACCCTATAAATAGGGAGGCCTTTGGACGAAATTATACACCATTTTTATCAATCAAATATACAACCTTTTGAGTTCATACTCTTTGCTTGCAAGCTAATTCCATTGTTGCTTAATCCCTAGGGTTAATTAAATACCAATAAACCTTATGATCTGATCCTGCGGGCTAGTTAGAGAGGAAGTCGAGATTGACAGCATCTTGAGGGCTAGGTTATTGAATTTTGTGCAACTTGGTGAGGGTTTTCAGATTCCTTAATTCACTACAAGAAACTAGATATTTTACTTTGCCCCTTTTACCTCGGTTTTTTTATTAACACAAAAAAACCAAGGTAAAAAGTTCTTTTACCTTAAATGGTTTTATTTTCGAAGTTTTTCTACATTAGTAAAAAATAACCTAGGTAAATAATTGGTTTTTTACCTCTATTAATGAAATAAATGAATTAAAAGATAAAAAAGGTAAATAATGTTACCGAGTAGCTTATGATGTCGCTCTTTGATGTGTGAGAAGCTGGGCTGATTTTACGTAGTACGCCATTTCTAGGGACACAATTGAAAATGGTGTTGCGATGTTGCATACATGAACTTTACAGTGATAGAACTTTCCCGAATCCGTACACGACCAGCTCCCCCTTTTTCAATGTTTTATAAATCATAAGAAGCACAAATGATTTATAAAATAGTGCTCACAGAAGCCACACATATAAAGACGTACAATCAATTACATAATGTTAAATTAAGATACTTAATTAATTAGAAAAAAATGAAAGCATGAGAATATCCATACAAGTACATAAATTTGAATAAATTATTTCATAGTTCACACATAACAGAAATTACAATAAACTTAATCAGCTCGGACAATGATGACCTTGAAGACAATTTGTACCCTAGCTTCTATTATCTCGAAGAACAAAGTGTCTCCAATGCATAGGTTGTTTCCCCTAAAGAACTCGCCAAAACCCTTTGGGGAAAGGGTCTTCCCATCCCTCAAACTAGCGGGAGTCCAACCGCGCATTGTGCGGTATTTTTTATTAAAAAAATAGTTTAATTTACATGTTATATTTGTATCTCATATTTAAATTGAAAATTAAAACTAAATTATACAATTTTTCATCCAAGAATAATCATATTATTGTTATATTATTCATTAGTTCATGATGATTTATTCAAATGTTTTATTTGAGCCAAAAATCTATTAGTGTTTGTTATTGTAATTATTTTTTTAATTGCTTTCAAATTCAACAATCTCCTTTTTCACTTTTTTTTCCCACTAATTGTGTATTGTTTATTTTTTATGCTTTCAGAAATTGTCCTCTGATATTCTATAACTGTTTAAAAAATTTAGTGGTGGGTTTGGTGAAGTTCACAGTGCTTTTAAATCAAAGAAGTTTTATCTGGATGAGGGCAGTGATCTGCAACTAAGTCTTAACTATGAACAAATATGAAAATTTATCGAACCACTTGGAATACGACAATTTGGATATTTTCAAGGTATAAGTAGTTCCCAAAATATTCTTTTTGTTAGAGGATTTCATCATGCATGTGCTGTAATGAAATACGCGGTGAGCAATCCGCTCTTCATTATTTATATCACTATTTGAATCTGCATCATATGACGAAGCTAAAACCAAATATGATGTTAAACTGGCAAGTTACTAAGTTAATGATATTTCACTATGTTATTTTACATGTTTTGCTAATATGTGTTTTATACATAAAATAATTTGTAAATGCAGTGGTTGCTCAACTTTCGGTTGCTCTACGCTTAGCCCTGGTTGAAAGTTGACTAAAACTATAGCTAAAGTTGATGTTTTCAGTGTTAAAGTATCATGCTTAGGAGAAGATAGACTCATATTTGCAGGTAGTGGATGAGATAAATTCTACAGTTGCAAAAACTTTTTTAAAAACCGCGTTTGCAATTTTCAAATATGAAAAAGATGGAAAATTGGATGATGACACTCAACATCCTTCCAACATCTCCTACCCATTAGTCTTTCCTGAATCAGAGTCATCATTGAGCAATCCTACTATTATAAGTAAGGTTTATGTTGTTATTTTATAATCATAATTTTTACATTTTTGAATAGTTATTATGTGTAATCTAAAATGAGTATATTTGTTGGTGATACAAAAGAAAGTTCGGAAGATGAAGTTGAATTTATCAATTGATATTCAAATCAGAAAGTTGAAATTATTAGTCCATAAATATATGTGTGAAAATGTTTATGATTTGTTTGAGTTTCAATGTTAGGGTTTTACTTGATCGGAAAAAAAATGCTAGGGTATTACATGATCTTTATTTTTGTTGTTTTTTTTAATTTTAGGAAGTTTAAATTTAAATTTTTGGATGGTTAAGTTGTTTAGCTTTCAGCTTGATGATATTTTCTTTGTTGAACTACATTTTCTAATTATATAGTCAGTTGTAGTTTTTTTTCCCTCTTACATGTAATTAGCAAGTGAACTATAATCTAATTTCTTAAACCAATACCAACTTTAACTATTTTTTTTGTCTTCAAACCTTCTAAAGCGCAGCTAGTTTAGCTGTTTGTAATAAAGCGCCTTGATGGAGTCCTCATAGTATTCCTCAATTTCAAGGGTTCGAAGGTCTGATTGTTGAAGCCTTACAAAGGAAGATTACATAAAAAACAGCGGCATGGAGAAAGAGCGACTTGTCAATAATGGGCAGAATTACACTGTGTAAGCATGCACTCTGCTTATTATCACAATATACTATTGTGATGTTTAGGATACCAAAAGCAGTCACAAGGGAGATTGATAAACATATGGCAAGGTTTATCTGGGCAGGGGACCCTGATGGAAGGGGGATCCACTGGAAATCATGGGATAAGTTGTGCGCTTCAAAATGGAATGGGGGACTTGGGATAAGGTCGATGTTAGAAATGAACCAAGCAATGCTAGGAAAGCAAGCCTGGACACTACTGCCAAACAAAGACTCCTTCTTCTCAAAAAGTTTTCTGGTTAAGTACTGTAAGAAACAAGGATTCCTACAAACAAGACAAAAGCAGGGAGACTCATATGGATGGAGGGGAATACTATGGGGAATGGAGCTAATCAAACCACACCTAAAATGAAAAATTGTGACAGATGAATCAGTGGATATCCAACAGAACTGGATACCAAATGAGATAAATCCAATACGGTATGAAACAAGCATTTTTCCATCCCTAGGGTTTAAAGTTTCTGATCTCATCGACGCTCAGAAATGCTGGAGGATGCTGCTATTAAGAGCATTCTTTCCACCCAACAGAATCAAGGAGATACTCAAAATCCATATCCCATCTCATAGTTTTGGGGAGGTGGACTACATAGCATGGAACAAAGATGCATTAGGGAAATACACTGTCAAGTCAGGGTACCACACAACATGTGAAGCCAAGAAAAGAGATGAACCATCGTTCTCAACAACAATACCACTTGATGTGGCTGAACCCAAGATGTGGAAGTATCTATGGAACGCCAACATACCAGAGCAAATAAAATTCCTCATTTGGAGAATGTTCAAGGGGTATGTCCAATAGGCCAGAACCTTCGGAATAGAGGGATGAATATTTCCATGAAATGTCAGATGTGCTCGATGATGGAGGAAACAGTAGAGCATATGTTATTTGAATGCGATATAGTAAGAAAGGTGTGGAGACATGGTTGGGACTGGACTTCAATACAGGTAACCCGATGTCCTTCATAGTTTGGCTCCAACAATGGTTCAGCATAGCCCTGGAGAAGGAAGACCGAGAACTTGCATGCTTTATCATATGGGCTATTTCGTGTGCGAGGAACTTGGTCAAAACAAACCAAGCGCCACTCTTGTTTGAACATGTAATGGCGGAAATAGAAGCTTTAACCAGGATAGCAAGGAAAAGGGACAGAAGGCGAGGAACAAATAATCTTGACCCTGATCTGGATTTACAAGTAGCCACACAACAGCATGATTCAGGGGAGGAATCTTTCAAGGACACCAGAATGGTGGGAGATATCACCATCATGTGGCTAAAAAAAGATAGATGTGTTGATCAGGTATTTCAGGACTGCACCATTGTTACCACATATGCGACCTTCAACAGTAATACTCAAAAAATGGTGTCGTTTTCTCAAAGTAGGGAAGTTAAAATAGTTACGGAAATATCCCCGGTAAATACCAATAGCAAAAAATTCTTATTATATGTGCTTTGCGATAAAGGGAAAAAAGGAAGAGTACTTACATGGAGTAGGAAGGTGGTGGCGATAAGCGACGATGGCGCATACGAATTATCGAATTAGGAAGGAATCGGAGAATTGGGCAGCGGCAACCGAAGAGCAAAGGTGGGAGAACGGTGATGAAGAAGAGGAACTGATGAAGAAAAGGATTATCTTGGGAAAATGGTGTCGTTTTCTCTAAGTAGGGAAGTTAAAATAATTACGAAAATGTCCTCGGTAGATATCAATGACAAACAATCCTTACTATATGGTGCTTTGAGATAAAGGGAAAAAGGGAAGCGTACTTACAGGGAGTACGAAGGCGGTGGCGATAAGCGACGGCGGCGCATACGAATCGTCGAATTAGGAAGGAATCGTAGAATTGGGCAGAGGCAACCAGAGAGCTAAGGTGGGAGAACGGTGATGAAGAAGAGGAATGTCTCAGGAAAATAGTGTCGTTTTCTCAAAGTAGGGAAGTTAAAGTAATTACAAAAATATCCCCGCAGATACCAACAGCAAACAATCTTTATTATATGGTGCTTTGCGATTATAACCAACATTGTTACTATTACAACATGATTACCATTATTATAGTAATATTAATAAGAGGGCATATATATTATAATATATTCTTAAATAGTTATTATTTCGTTGTGTTCATTGTTAATAGTTCTTATTTTGCTAGTTATTAAGTTTTGGTTTGGTTACACTATTGATCTTGAGCCAATAGAAAGACGGATGATGTAAAATTAGGGAATATTAATATTCTGGTATCCCACCTTGTGCGTTTTTTATACTGGAATTTGGTAGCTTAACAATTAACACCGGAAAGCATTAAAATAAGTAGAAAGAAAGAAAAACAGTCCAAAAGTCTACCCCACCTTTTAAAATTTCCCCGTTGTGGTTTTGATGATAATTCCACAGTACCATCCCGTACCCCCTCCCTCTCAATCACCAATCCAGTTCCCCGGCCACCTCTTCTACGCCCTCCGCCGCCGCGGATCGCGTCTCCGGTGAGCTCCTACCCCGCTCCCACTCACTTCATTCACACCGGAGTTGAATTTTTCATTTTCAGTTAATCATCGCGTTACGCGTTACGCGTTACGCACTCTGCCATGCCAAGTGTCTCTCTATCTACTTCTTTATTTTAATTACATTTTTGAGATTCGGTTCGCAGAAGCTCACGCGCTAAGCATTTCAGTTCAATTTCTTTCGTACACGTGTTTACAGATCATTGAATTTTTTGGAACTGCCTGCAGAATTGTAATTGCGGCGAATGCAGATCGCGAACTGTTAGGAACGATCGACCGGCGGTCCTACTCCGGAGAATTCAGCACTGCGTGCATTTTTTTCGGGGGACCGTTTCTGTTGCACTCGGAATCGTTTCTGCTTTAATTCTATAGACGATCGGTTACTTTTTTGAGATCATAGGTGGTGATGGAGGGTAGAACCTTTGATCGAGTCACATAGATGACTTAGGAATTGACGGAAGTGACGGTTGTACTGGTAGCTTCCGGAATTCTGAAGAATTAGATTATCAGTATTATTTTCTGTTGATTGTGTATAGACTTATAGTTGTGATTGAAAAGGATTTTGACTCTGTGTGAAGTATAAGAGAAGAGGGAAAGGGGAAAATATAAGAAGTGCAAAAGGGAGGTGGAGATGTCTAAGGTGGTATATGAGGGGTGGATGGTGAGATATGGGCGGAGGAAGATTGGGAGATCATATATACATATGCGTTATTTCGTTCTTGAGCATCGATTGCTTGCCTATTACAAGAAGAAGCCTCAGGACAATGTGGTAAATTTCTTGTCCTTCAATTTTCATCCATATAACTTTCATTGCTTAACCCCTCATTACATTTTTTCTGTATCTGTGTGCCAAATTATGTTGGATTGATGCTCAGATGAAGTTTTTTTTTGTAGTTGATTATGTAAGGTGTGTATTCGAGCTCTATTCTAGAATCTGGAACTTAGTTTTTTTGGTACATTGTGTACGTAGCTTTTATTTTGGATATTATAGTGTATGTAGCTGTCTGTTAGTGTTAGGATAAGGATGCAGATTCAAGTGAATAATCTTCTTAGAAAATGGCCTCATTTCTGTGTGTATGAATTACTTGCTATGTTTTCAGTGAATTAAAGAAAGTACAGCTCTCTGCGTTTTAAATTATAGCTATCAACTGTACAGCCTGAGAATTTGATCACTTGCTTACCGTATGAAGACTTGAGATATAATAAGTATTTTGAAGTTTTTTTTTTACTGGCTTTATCTATGAATAGGTTCCACTGAAGACTCTCCTTATCGATGGGAATTGTCGGGTGGAGGACCGGGGCTTGAAGACTCACCATGGACATGTAAGCAGTACATTTTCATGTTTTTTGTTTGTGAATAATACATTTATATGAAACAAGGTTATTCAAATTAGCAGAGGTGGATGCTGATGATCCGTGGTGTAATCTGGGATTTGTTGATTTTATTTCTAGTTACATATGCTAAATCTTTACTCTTTAATAGCAATCTTTGCTGTTACAATTGCAATCTAGTGATTTAATCTTGTACCTTTTGAGTTTAGGGTTTCCGGTTAGGTGCTCATATTTAATGTTGGATATTTTGAAGTGTAGGTTTTCACCATTGTTTAGCTTTTTCCAACATCCTACGTTGTTTTGTTTTCCATTTCTTATGCATTTGATTATGTTTGGAATGATATTGTGACGTGTGTTGTTTGTATTCCTTTTCAGTTGACTAAGTTTGATTCTCTCCTCTTCTCAAATAAGGATGATCATATGTTATTCTGACGGAGTCTTTTCTGATGCCATTCTTTGTTTCTTGCAGATGGTTTACGTATTGTCAATTTATAACAAAAAAGAGAAGAACAATAGACTCACGGTATTTACTTTTTGAATCTCATTTCATGAGAGCATGACCTCTTTGTTTTTCTCCCTCAAAGACAAACACACACATGCACACAACTCCCCTATGTACACGTGATTTTGAGAGAATCCATGCAAAACATATGGGAGGGGGCAGAAAACTATGTTCTTAGAAAGATATGTGGTAAAAATGGTTAGAGAAATTTGAAACTGTGATTCAAAGAATTATTTTTTATCAATAACTTCAGAATATAGTGTTTAAATAAGAAAATCTGTTCAAGAGATAAGGTTAAAGTAGAGCCAAAAAAATTGTCACTCCTGAGAGAATGAGGGCCAAAAAAAAGAGAAGAATTTGTAGAACTTAATGAAAGATGTTTGTAGAACAATTTGAGCTCGTGGCGATTCTCTGTCTTTTAGGGATACAACTTTACGATTACAGTGCTGTACACTCAGGATGCCTTGAGAGAATGATTTTCATCCAAGAAGTTTGTTTTTAATTTGTTTTTATTGTTATTATTTATTAAATTTAACGCAGCATATTGTTACTGGCTTAGACAAAAAGGGGGTGTATTGCATCAGAGACGGAAGATCGCCATGTGAAGTTATAAAAAAATTAATTAAATTGGTATTTTATTAAATATACGAGGCAAAGTGCCCCCCTCTTGGAGGAACTTTCCATGGCCTTATAATTTTTGAATAATGAGACATCGTACATGCTTGGACTAGGAGTTAGAGCTTGAGAGTTCAACCTTTCTTCTTTTATTTGACGCTTAACTGCAGCAGCAGAATGCCTAATATTCTCCCTTTTGATGTAATTGGTTATCTGAATTAGCTGTACTGTCAACAGATGGCAGCTTTCAACATTCAGGAGGCTCTAATTTGGAAAGAAAAAATTGAATATGTTATTGATCAGGTATTTTTTGAGATCCAACCTTGACATAATATCCTGCTTTTTAATTTTTATCTCTTGCCAACTTAAGTCCGCTCTCAATTATACTTTTTGCTATCTTTCTATGTCAGTTTTGTATGTCAATTGATGTTATCTCTGTTGTTTTGCTTATGACCATGCTGTATTCTTTTGTTTTGTTTTGGACGGACAAATAGAAGTATAGAACTAATTCTGTGCTGATAAATTACAGCATCAAGAATCACAGGCTGCTAGTGGTAATAAGTACCATTCTTTTGAATATAAATCTGGAATGGACAATGGAAGGAAATCCTCATCATCTGATCATGAAAGTCAGTAAGTATTACAATTGCCTTTTCTTGCATATATTCTTGGAAAATGTTGGGTTTTTTGAAGCTGAAAGTTCTTTTAAGGAACAATATACTTTCTCTTTCTCTCTGCACTGGCTGATGCTGTTCTCCCTCTCTCATTTTCAATTTAAAATATTGTTTTGGTTACATAGATTTCCAGGCTACAACTATCATTATGCTTGCATGATCGAAGTACTGAGTAGGATACTAGTTTCTTCCTCCCATTGCAGTGTAGTTTGATGAAACAATAAAAAAGAGATATTATAAGTAATAACTGCAGGTGGTGTTGGCAAAATATATATTTTCTTATAGGAACTGGAGTTTGAGAGAACTGCCTATAACTCATGTGGTAATGAACACCATAGTCATCTAAGTTTAAAAGCTACCAAAAGTTGGACTCACTGTTAAGATTCTACCGACACATTTAGCACTCATTGCATCTTTAGCTTGCGACTAATGTCCTGTAGTAGCAGTTTTCTTTCTTTTCTGGTCATAACTAGAGTGTTTGTGTGGCTTATGGACATATTAACTTCCTACAACTTTAGGTACTTCGTTTGTATGTGTAAAAAATAAAAAGGGAATGTTATGTTCAAAACTGTACATATTTCAGACCTGAATTTCTGGTTATGCCCGTATATTTGTATATGCAAACACTCCATGGGGCAAGTTTGGGTTAACTGGAGGTCAGCAGATGACTGAGAGATAAGGTTGATGAAATTTGGTTGTGTAGGGACTATGGAGGGGGTGGGGAGAGAATACAAGAGATATTTTCCATGGAAGAAGTTTAGAGGATTCTGGTAGTAGGTGAGGGTTCATCAGAGATAATAGAATTTTTTTTCCTGTTTTCAACTCTGATGCTTATACTTCACAATAATTATTGTTTTGGTCTTTGATTAAGCTATTAAACCATTCCTATTTTTCTATGCATTAGTTCCTTGAGTACTGAAGCCTGTTGTATAGAGACTAACTTATGTTCTTGATAATGCCATTATGAATTCTGTTTTATATGTTTGTAATCATTTTTGCCCTTATTAGACATTTTGTTGTGGAAAAAGTAATACCATGTTTCTCTGCGTTGATACTTAGTTTCTTTAACCCCTCTCTCATACACACACATTGAATAAACAATGTGTCTGTTTTTAGTGAAATATATAATTACAGATTAATTTCCCCAATTTTTATTTGATAAACATTTTTCAACTTGAAAGTACTTCCCTGTTAATTTAGTTTTTCGATGAACATAGGTTCAGTGCTGCTGAAGATGAATATGTCTCCAATCCAAATCTGTTGAGAAGAACAACCATTGGAAATGGTATTTCCAGATATCTGCCAAATCCTGAGCTCCTTTATATTTGTTGTCACTCTGCATTCTTACAATTGGTTGCTTGTGCCAGGCCTTCCAGAATCTATGTTAGACTGGACAAAGGAAATCGATGCTGACTTGGCAAACCAAAATACACAAATTCAGGCATTTTCTAGGAAGCACTGGCGCTTGCTTCAATGCCTAAATGGTTCTTTCATCTCCTTTACTTGAGTCATCTCTATCCTTAACAGAGGAATACTAAGTTCTATTTGAGCGTGGAAGCTAAAAAAGATGAAACCTGAGTAACTAATAATGGCTTTGGTATTTGGCTGCAGGACTTCGCATTTTTGAGGAGCTCATTGAAGTAGATTTTCTTGTATGTTTTTTGTGCATTCTCTAATTCAATTAGGATATGTTGGATGGATTAGAAACTATTTTTCTTACGAAGTTCTTTTGTGTAGCCAAGAAGCTGTAGTAGAGCTATGAAAGCTGTTGGGGTGGTGGAGGCTACATGTGAAGAAACATTTGAACTTTTAATGAGCATGGATGCAACACGGTTTGAGTAAGTCACATTTCCTTGGCTGTTTCTGATCTTGTTGTCAGTAGCAATAATGGCCCATCTTTTTTTTCCCTAATCTTTGTTATGCACTGAGGTGTGACATCAGTAATAGGTAGAATAAGTTGAACTTGAACATTTACCTGTTATAGGCTTATAGCCACAATCATTATAATATGACTTGTTTTGTTTGATTTTATTGTTCATAATACTGCAGGCATACTAGATACATTTAGCACGTTTAATTGGATAAAACACCTCCAACACGTGGACTAAAACTTCTGCCTACTTTTTATTTTAATTGTTTTATTTTGGGATGCTGGTTGAGAGACTTGAAAGCTTTTGTTCCATGCCAGTAAATTTCTATCAAGTTAGTGATTCAAGTCTTGTTTAATTGACCCTTTAGACCTTGTCTACCTAAAGCCTAAAGCTAATAGTTACATTCTATGCAATGTGGATCTTTCATTTTCCGTTCAACGGCTTCTTACTGTTGACCACACTTCACTGTTTCTATCTCTTTCTCCTCATCTACGACATCATTGATACTATTACTATTGCGGATGCACTGCCCTCAAGCTTCTCCTCTAGCACTTGTATCACCGATCACGTTGCTAAAAATGAAAATAAAATTAAGGAGTGGCAGAACTTTGTTTTTGGATCTATTTAGCAGCTATCAGTTAAGATAAACAACCCAAATCCTCATGTGCCTTATTACAAAGTTTTGTTTTGGATCATCTTGTTACCATCTTACTTGCACACTTTGTTTATGCATCGATATCTTGCTATTTGAAGATGGGTCGGGCTGATTTAAGATGAGGATTGGATTGTGGTTTATTAGATTGTCCAATTTTTAGGGCTCCATTGCATGAAGGATCTTGTTGCGAGGTTTCCGTACTCAATTCCTGTGAACTCTTGGAGTGTTCAAACAGTAGTTCTAGTGAAGGGATGGAAGTTTGATACACTTTCCGAAGGCTGTTATTGAAAGGGAACATGTAATGACCCGCAAATGCCTGGTGTATGATTCATAATTGTCATAGTGTCTACTTATTACCATGAGTCTCCTTTGGAGGTCAAAGGACATGTGACAGATGGTGTATCTATTTGTGCTGGAAAGCTGAAGGTCTAAGATTGAAGTTCTTATTGGGTCTTGTGTTTTAAGGGGCCAAAAAAGTTCTCCGAAGGGGGAGAAACAGAACTACGTTAGTGTTTCATCTTTCTTGGATGAATATCTCTGATCCATAACTTTTGAAAGAGGACATTTTGTTTTATTTTTTTCTATCTGGAAGATCCTTAGTGCGATTCATCATGTATATTGAGTTTGTTTGGATTGAAATCGTTGAATGGTGCTAATATCTTAGTTATTTTTGCAGGTGGGACTCGACCTTTCAATATGGTAGCCTTGTGGAGGAGGTAGACGGGCACACAGCAGTAATCTATCATAGACTGCAATTGGACTGGTTGCCAGTGTAATTTTCTCTTCTTGACATGATGTCGCCTCTCTGATTTCTATGCAGTGTTTTCCTTTTAGTTTCTTTGAGTATTATGTGAAGTGGTGTTACAATTATTAAAGTTGGTGCTCTCTTACAGAATTGTGGTCTGAATAAAGCTGGTTTGTAGTTAGGGTTGACATTATGTTGCATTTTGATTGTAGCTTACATTTTAGCTTTAACATGATCTTAACAAGGTATTCATAGGATGATGAATCTATGATTTTGGATAAAGATACCAACTTCTTTAATATGTGCACTTGTACATTTTCCCAGTTCTGTAGTATATTGAAGGCAGATAGCTTCACTGTACATCTTTCATTACATTATATAATTGAAATGGGCCATATATGTTTCAATGACACCTGAGAACAGTTTATATCTTGAAACTATAAAATTACAAAAAATCAAGAGAAAAAAATGTAAGTCATAGCGAGATGACAGTGTAGGAATCTGGAAAATAGTTAAATAGTTTAGTAATAATATTGCATCAGGTCATGAACTCTTGCTTTCACTCATGATTTTAGAAAGTTATACTGTCATGTATTCAGGAACATATTCCATATCTGATGAAACTTTCTTAGTGCCATCACACATATTAAACATTCTTGGCATGGTATAGATGGTTTCTGAAACATTTTTAGAAATAGAACTCATGGACTTTGATTTTAAGAGTGGGATTGCTAGTGCCATTGATGTTTTTGTGAAAATGAAGTATCTTTTTTCCTTAGTTCATCTCAATAAAATTTTATCTTATGCTGTTGCAGTTTGATATGGCCTCGTGACCTCTGTTATGTGCGTTACTGGCGTCGAAATGATGATGGAAGCTATGGTAACTATGCTCAAGTATTTTCTTAGGGCTCAATTATTTTCTTAAAGTGTATGTTGTTTTTAACTTACACTTTATTATCATTTCATATTTTGGTCTCGTACTCCCTCTTTGCAGTTGTTTTGTTTCGTTCAAGAGAGCATGAAAATTGTGGCCCGCAGCCTGGATTTGTTCGAGCTCACATAGAAAGTAAAGTTCATTTTCTATTCTGTATTTATGCTGTAAATTGCATTCTTCACCAATGTGTTCTTTAATCATGTGCTACACATTAATAGTGAACAATTGTATTCTGTTTTCACATCTTGCACATGGTCAGTTCTAAACAAGTATTGTTTTCCAGGTGGAGGGTTTAACATTTCTCCATTGAGATCTCGTCATGGAAAGCCCAGAACGCAGGTGCAGCATCTCATGCAAATTGACCTTAAAGGCTGGGGAGTTAATTATTTTTCCTACTTTCAGCAGCATTGTCTGCTTCAAATGTTAAACAGTGTTGCAGGTGAACTCCCATGGCTAGTTTATGGTTGTAGACAACTAAATTTTGGGCAGTACCTATGGCTGTGTCTAAGCTTTATTTTGATTGTTCTTCATTTTTTTCATCCTTGCTACCCCAACTCTTGCTCACGTGAGTTGAATTTTTATGTGTAAACTTGCTAAAGCTTGGATTTTGGGATGCATGTTCTAAGATCCTTTTCAGCATCGTTCTTTCTGCTCTGGCTCAATCCACTTTGATAATTCCTGCCCCCATCATTGTAATCATTTCATATTTTTACGTCAGGACTGCGTGAGTATTTTTCTCAAACTGACGAACGACCAGCTGCACCTAGGATTCCCGTTATGGTCAACATGACATCAGCGTCTGTTTCTGCAAGCAAGGCTGCAAAACTCTATGGCTCTTCTGTTCACCAGCGTAGCATGTCTCTAGATCACATGACCTCTTCGAATAAAAATGGTTTAATGATGGATGAGTACTCTGATGAGGAGGATGATTTTCAAGTACCAGATCAAGAGGTACACATTTTACATTCTTTGTACCAACAGAAGATTCCCTTTCTACAAAACTGATACATTGACGTTATACAGGAGCCATCACCTAGAGATTTAAGCCTTGAGGACGAAGCAAAAAGAGCTTGTAAGTGCCATCAGTTCATGTTGTTTTGATCTAGTATCATACTCACTCTTTCATAGACAACCAGCTTACAACCTTTTTGCTATAATTTGAAGCTTCTTCTGAAGAAGTTGTGGATGACATTGATTTATCCATTTTTTCGGGCAACTTGAGACGTAATGAGAATGATAAAGCTCGTAATTGCTGGAATATATCTTCTGGAGACAATTTCAAAGTTCGTGGCAAGAACTTTTGCATGGACAAATCAAAAGTTTGTAACTCACCATCTCTTACTTGATAGTTTTGCATTAAATTTTTCTTAGATAACTCTGACCTTTGTTTTTGGATTCATACATCTTAAAATGAAAAATCTAGACTCCAGCTGGAAAACACCTGATGGACCTTGTTGCCGTTGACTGGTTCAAAGATACAAAGCGAATGGACAATGTTGCTAGGCGGCAGGGTTGTGCAGCACAAGTAATAATCTGAGAACCAATTATCTATTTTGAATAGTGTGTTTCCTTCATAGGGATTGGGATCAGATTATGGTGTTTAAAATCTCTAGTCCAATGTGAAAGATTGTGATGCTCTGATTTTGTAGGAAGGAATTTTTTAAGGCGGTGGTCCTTATGTTGATCCCTAATGTGTCTTCAAATTTCATTTTGTAGGTTGCCTCAGAAAAAGGACTTTTCTCATTGGTTGTGAATGTGCAAGTAAGTTGATCATTATTCAAATTCAACTATAGGTTGTAGCTGTAGGGGATTTTCAGTAAATATGACTGTCTTTTAAAGGTGCCGGGGTCAATGCACTACAGCATGGTGTTCTACTTTGTGACTAAGAAATTATTGCCGGGATCTCTTTTACAACGTTTTGTTGACGGGGATGATGAGTTCCGAAATAGTAGACTAAAGCTTATTCCGTCAGTACCAAAGGTACATATCATTGCTGTCTCTTTCTTCCCATATATTGAGCTACTAAGTTTTTCCAATGGCTTTGTTGTATGCAGTCTGTATTTCAATGTATGCAGTCATAAATTATTGTATGCAGTCATGTGAGAAGTCTGAAGTCTGTATGAGAACAGAATGTTTAGAAAAGTATTATTAACTAGAAATTTTTCTTCCCCTAGAAGCTTGAAAGTGATGCACTATTTTTATTAGTCTTGTTTGACAACATTTTTGTCACTGTAAAGGATATATGTTCTTATAAAAGTATCAGCTTCTATATACCTGCCGATATGATTGTTTTTTATCCAAAATTCTTAGATTTAAAACTGAGGTTATATTAGTGAAACATGTTATAAACAGTTAATGACTTTTATCCAAAAATCCATGAAATGTAAATCATAGCAATTAGATTAGACAAGGAATGTATATATCTCTGATTTTAGTATACTGTCTTGTTCTTATTAAGAAAATACCTTCTTTCACCATGCAGGGCTCGTGGATTGTGCGTCAAAGTGTGGGAAGCACACCTTGTTTACTTGGAAAAGCTGTAGATTGTAACTACTACCGAGGCAGTACCTATTTGGAGGCAAGGATCCATCTACCTTTTATCTTGTCATAGATATATAATGACATAAAAGGACTATTGTGCACAATTATGTTTTGTTGAATATGTCTACGGACGGGGATAATTTCATGATATTGCTACTTGCCACATCTGCAGATTGACATTGATATCGGTTCATCTGCTGTTGCAAATGGAGTTTTAGGGCTTGTGGTTGGAGTCATTACATCATTAGTCGTCGACATGGCATTTCTTGTACAGGTATGCTTTCTGGAGATCCCAAAATTATATGATAGTTGATCAATTGTACTTGTCATGGATCAACTAACTACATGAAAATGGTTGTGTATTGTAGGGAAATACTCCGGACGAGTTGCCAGAGCGGCTTATAGGAGCTGTCCGTGTTTCACATATTGAATTGTCTTCAGCGATCGTACCAAAGCTTGATGATCAATCAGATTCATCTACATACTAAGATTCCCTGGCTAGTATCACAAATAATTCTTTATACCAATATCTTCCGCTGGCAACTCTTATTGCTCTCTACATTTTACGGCTAATTCTTTTTACCAATATATCAGTCTTTTCAATCCGCTTTGTGTACATTAACCCCATAATTCTCTTATAAGAACTGTATATTCATGTGATCACTGCATCCCGTTCTCTCCGATAGCAATTGGTACTACACTTTGCATGGAAATACATTAATATCAAATACAAGCACAAATATGTTGTGGCTCATGGGTTTATAAAAACTGCATGATTATTTTGCTTTCTGAAGATGATATTCAAGGATGTGTTAATGTTAGAGCCTCAATAAATGCCTTCAAAGCAGCAGCTGAACTTGATGGGAAACCATTCAAGAATGTGTGGCTCAGCTCTTCTGCTCTCTTAGATACGTCTCTGTCATCCAGCAAAAAGTCAATTCCTCCCACAATACTCTCCTTCTTAACCATTTCTGCAGGATCTTCCTCTGTCAATACCGTATGTCCAACTCTCCAATGCTTGGCCACCAGTTTGGCATTATGAAATTGGTCACCTCTAATAGGCCATGCCAAGATAGGTATCCCCTTGCCAATGGATTCCACAGTAGAATTCCACCCACAGTGGGACAGAAACCCTCCAACTGAAGGGTGGCTGAGTATAAGCAGCTGTGGTGCCCATCCTTTTATGATCATTCCCCTATCCCCAACCTTTTCTCTCAATCCATGTGGGTAGTAGCCTTCCTCTTTCACTTTTGAACCCGGTCTTTCACCGGTGACACCCGGTGGAGGGCCCGATTTCCCTGCATTCGGCTGAATCGACCATATGAATGGCCTAGTTGACTCTCCCAATGCTTCAGCTAGCTCTGTGTATTCCTCCAAACTCGGCCCGACTTCACTGCCAAATGAGATGTAGATTACTGATTGTCGAGTTTGTCTATCCAACCATTGGATCACTTGTTCTTCTGTATAATTCGATTCCCGGTTTGATCGGACTTGGCCGTCATGTAGGATTGAATCTTCTGTTGTCCTTGCCCAGTACTTTTCAGGCAAGAGAGGGCCCACTCCATAAACTGGTTTACCAATTTTCTCAGCGATGTAGTTCAGAAACGGGAGTTCTAGACTGTCACAAGTGTTAACTAACAATGAGTTCGATCTCTTCGCCTCATCCAACCATTTCGGTCTATCGAGTTTCTTCCCCCCTGGCGCTCCATCTGGTCCGTCCATGGGACGCCTGTTTTGCCACCAACGATCTTGTCTCTGGAGTTCTGAACGACTGAGCTCCATCCCCTCCATCAATTCGAAATGTTTGTGATTATCTCCTGGTGTGTCAGTGTGATCCTTCCAACTTGAATTCTGCATTGCAGCAGAAGTGGCCCCTGATGTGAAGAAAGAAACTGCAGGGATGCCAAACTTGCCAAACACTTCTTGGCTCCAGCCCATCATCACATCCACCACTGCACAGATGGGTCGAGTCTGGGTTGGATCTTGAGTTCTTTTAGAAAGGAAAGCTTCAAGTCCACTTCCAATTTTCTCTTGATGCATGCGAAACGGCCTAATGTGCCCGTCCGATGAAGGCGGTGGTGGCGAGGCCGGAGAGCTCGGGATTTCAACTACTCCGATTAAGGCGGTGTTCCGAAAGGAGGGTGGAATAGAGGAGGATAGATGAGAAGGGATAACGAGGGTGGCCTTAAAGTTGAGAGATGAGAAGTGTTTGCATAGCTCCATGCACGGGAAGAGATGCCCTTGGCCAAAGCCTGGGAAAACTAAAATCTCACCAAAGCCTTGCATGTCTTTCTTTCCTTGCTTTCTTTGCCATGGGAGTGAGGGATTATTTATAAGGAGAAAATAGGGGCACTGAACCGTGGAGCTGAAGCAAAAGTTTAATTAAGATGAACATTCTCACACGGTGTATTGTGGTACGAAACATGTTTAGCGTGACGTTCAAGTTGACTGGAGAGTGACATGAAAGTGGTCGAATTCAAATTCATTTTGGACAATCTGGCATGGCTTTAGCCTAAAGAGAGGGGAAGGAAGATGCTTGTTTGGCCCTTGTACTGAAAGCTTGGGTAAGCACATGCGTCATTCAGTCTAGGCCTTGAGGCTTTGTGGGGACGGACAATCCTACTTGGCCAACTTGTTTCCCTACAAGCCTACGACCGACTTGTGCAAATCGAACTTTCAAAAGCAGCTGCAGTAACCGAAAAGATTGTAGATAGCTAAATTATGTACATCTTGTATGTATAATAGAGAAAAGGGCGATTTTTAATCCTATCTTTTGGTCAAATATTTAGAAATTACCTTGTAAAATTTGAAAGTACAAAAATAATACTAAATTTCGTTGATCGAAATGTTGATGTCAAATTAGCTGGAAATAGGCGAAATGACTATTATAATCCTGCATTAAAAAAATAAAATAAAAAAAGACACTAATAGCTTCCTCCTACCCCCCCCCCCCCCCCCCCCGACCACCAATGTTCATTTTAATCGCCCAAAGGCGCTAAACCATTGCCACCCGCGACATTCCCTGCTTTTCTTAATTCATCGCGGTTACTTCATTAGTTTCGGAGGGTGCCGACGATATGGGAAAGATATGAGGACGGTTGTTAGAGGAACTAGGCTAGTGCTATTGGTGATGAGTGGTGGGTGGCCAACAGCGGGGGAAAGAGATGAGGACTTCAATGGGAGGAGCTGGGGCTAGGGTTGAGATGGGTGGCGGGGAAGAGGAGGAGCGGCATGATGGGGTAGAGATGTGTGGCGAGGGAGGGGAGAAGCCGCCAATGGGGGCTGGGGTTTTGGTACAAGAATCGTTGCCAATACCATTGTAGTTAGCTTTCACCGAGGTCGGAGAATTTGATGAAGTAGACAACGAAGCTACATGCGCCGTCAAGATTCCCCCCGGCCGTCGCCGCAACCAAGACCGAGGATTCAGATGAAGAGGAAACCTCTAACGGGGGTTTTTGGCGAGGGATTAGGTGACAACGAGGGATCAAAGGTTTCCTCTCTGACAGGGAGCCCATCATCATCAACTATCGAAGGGAGGAATTAAAAGGGATGGAGGAATTAAAAGTGAATAGGTGGCGGTGGTTTTGGCCAGGGAGCGAAGCGACAGAGTTTTGGCAGAAAAGCGGTGGCGGTGGATAGGCGGTGGCAGTGCTCCGCAGCGGCGACAAGTTTAAGGTGTTTGAAGTTGGAGAAGATGTTTAGGGGTATAATGATCATTGAATTTATAGTTTTAAGGTTATGGGTATTTTTGTCTTTTCAGTTTAGGTCAAAGTCTGCATTATATTAGTCAACACTGTAATAGTGCAATTTGGGTATATATGCACTGTTGCTCAAAATCTTAGGGTTGTTTATTGATATGAATCCTCTTGCAAAGTTTCTGGATTGCAGAATTAAAATCTTTGATCGAATGAATGAATCTGCAAAATCTCATCAAGTCGCACAAAATTCAAGAACCTAGCCCTCAGGATGCTCTCAATCTCGACTTGCTCTCTAACTAGCCCGAGAGATGAGATCAAAAGGTTTATTGGTGCTTAATTAACCCTCAGGATTAAGAAACAACAAAGATAGCTCGCAAGCAAAGAGTATGAAGTCAAAAGGTTGTATATTTGATTGATAAAAGTGTGTAATTTCGTCCAAAAACTTTCCTATTTACAGGGTTACAATCTTGGTCAAAACCCTAATCACAAACAGAATCTGAATCAACTTATAGCAGCTTTAAGAAGCTAAAACCATATCTAACTAAAATACCTAAAATAGACACATATGGCCAAATTCTTCCAAGACACACCTTGGATGAATATTGTCGTATCTAATCTTACCAAATCTAATTAGAATAAAACTGAATATTCAAAACCCCAATGGACTGTATTTCAAAATTCAGCTCTTCCAAGCCCACATGGCCGAGCTCTTTAGTCCAAAATCCAAAATGAAATAATTTTACAATAGTTTACAGTGATAACACTACCCCATTAAAAACCCGGCGGGAAAAGAGAGTATAGTGTTCTTCATGATGTCTTCAGTTCCTCGACACTCTTGTACAATTAATCCAAGATGTCGATGATGGCTCCTTCTTCCATATATTGTCAATCAATCAACGCATTTAAAGCAGAATCAAAGCATGTAAAGCAGAATCAAAGCATTTGATATTCGTATCATTTATGCACTATCAGATTTTACAAGGTCATATATGCACTTTCTTAATTTTATAGGGTCATTTTTACACTTTTCCCATTCTTTATAAAAAAATTCCTAACTGGCCCACGCCGAAAGTTTTCTGACAAATTTGAGATAGGGTTAGGGTTAGAGAGGGGGTGGATCTAGAAGAAAGCGGCGAGGGAGATTTCCACCGGGACTACAACATAGGGTCCCTCCACTTATCCTCCTCTTTCCTTCCCAACAACTCTCTCCCTATCCTAAACTCTAACCTCCACCATCGCCACCCTCACGCCACCGCCCACCATCCTCAATCCCTTCTCCATCCGCCGATGAACCCGACATCATTCACCGTCTGCTGCGGTCATTGAACCTAAAGCCATCCATCGCTGAACTCAACGTCGTCAGCCGCTGAACCCAATGTCATCTATCGTTGAACCCGATGCCGTTCGCCATTGTGGATCTGTCCGCTGTTGGGTCATCCTCCGCCGCTGGGTTGCCTTCTGCCACTGTGCCGCTGGGTCAAGCTTTGCTTTTCTTAAGCTTTGCTTTGCTTAAGATCTAGCTTTGCTTCAGGCTTTTAGAGGCTCATAAATAGGTTCCAAATTTGGAACCTATTTCAGACCCCAAATGAAGGCGGTTTTAAAGTGTCTTCTCACCTAGTTCGATGGATCCGCCTTTAATTACCCCAAAGACTAACCTTAATAAATGATACTTCCTCTAGAAAAACTCTGAATTCATTTACAATTGAAGTACATCTACAGAAGATTATTTTGAAGGATTTACGCGACTATTGGTTAGAAATTTAATTAATAAAACAATTGTTCTAATGATAATTGATTAAATTAGGGCTGGTCATGCTGACCCGTGGGTCGGGACTGGTCATGCTGATCCGTGAGTCGGGGCGGGTCAGCTGTCCCGGCCTAAATTTATCCAAAAATTAGGGCCAAATGGGTCAGGCGGGGTCAAAATTTCCGTAGTTTTGAGTCGGGGCTGGTCGGGACAGACTGGGTTATAGGCCGACCCAAATTGACCTAAATTGGCCCAAATAATAGTAATTTTTTAAATAATTTATCCGAATAAAATGAATAAAATTTAAATATATTAATACTTAAATAATAAATAACAATAATAATATATTGAGCAAAGTGCGTTTTCAACCCTATGTTTTGGTTGAAAGTGTAGAAATGACTTTGTAAAATCTGAAAATGCAAAAATAACCCTGTAATTCATTGACCGAAATGTCAATAGTTAAATTGCTCTGAAATATCAAAATGACCATTTTACCTTCTTTTTAAAAAAATTATAAAATAGTGAAAGAAAATAATACCCTCCGTGTTTTTTAACAAAATAAATTTTCTTTTCCCATTTTTCTTTATTTCTTTTCCCATTTTCTTTCCTCTCCTCCCGAAAGTTCTCTCCTCTCCTCCCGAAGTTGAAGTTAGCATCGGAGGTGGCCAGGACGGTGAAAGACAGCTTCTGATCGGAGCTAGGGTGGAGTGCGGCAGGGAGAGGTGGTGGCGGGGCTTTGGCAGAGCTGGGCAGATCTTGGTTTTTATTAGGGGAGCTAGTTTTGGGCAACGGTGGTGGACCAGAGATGGGTCAGCGCCAGAGAGGAGATGAGAGGCTGAGGAGATGGGGTGACCGATGGTGGAGACGGGGTGGTGGGGGAGATGGGGTGAGAGATGGTGGTGAGGTGGTGGTTGGTGGAGGAGATGGGTTGGCCGATGGTGGAGATGGGGTGGTGGTTGGTGGAGATGGGGTGGTGGTTGGTGGAGGAGATGGGGTGGCCGATGGTGGAGATGGGGTGGTGGTGTAGACGAGCGCTAGTGGAGGAGGGTTTCTGGAGCGGTGTCGGGTTAGTGGCAGAGTTTCTGGAGCGGGCTAGGTTTTCTGGAGTAGGGGAGGC
Organism: Rubia yunnanensis; assembly: GCA_037428765.1. Lineage (NCBI taxonomy): Eukaryota > Viridiplantae > Streptophyta > Magnoliopsida > Gentianales > Rubiaceae > Rubia > Rubia yunnanensis. The sequence goes on from CM075064.1 coordinate 11,159,962, forward strand.
TAAGGAAATGGGGTGGCCGATGGTGGTGTGGTAGTGGTGCATGAGGGTTTCTAGAGACGTGGTCATCGCTAGTGCCTAGATGAATCTGAGTAGTAGAAAGAGATGAATCGACGGAGCAGCAATGTTGGAGCGGCAGGCTGAAGAAGAAGAAGAAGTGAGGGTAAAATAGTCTTTAGGTTTTTCTATTTTATACTTAGGGTATTTATGTCTTTTTATTATTGGTCAATGCCTGACATACGCCGGTCAACGGCAGAAATTGGTCAAATGGGTAAAACTGCACATTTTGACTAAAAGATAGGGTTACTTCTGTACTTTCAGATTTACAAGGTCATTCCTGCACTTTCTCAGTTTAATAGGGTCATTTTTGCACTTTTTCCTAAGACTAAATTGTTTTTTAGTCCCCTACAAAGTACCTTATACCATGTTTTGGTCCCCATTTGCAAATCAACCCTTAGACGGTACCTAACAAATTCAAAACAATTTGTTTGGTTCCCAAAGGTGATTTTTAGAGAATGTCAATGGTAAAACTGGTTAAAATATATAAAATAACCATTATACCCCTGATTTTAAAAAATAAAAAGAAAATGGGGATGTCTTCTTCGCTCGTCTTCTCCGCTAAGCTTCTCCGCTAAGCTTCATCTTCTTTGACTGAACTCTGCCATGGCCATCTGCCACCATCGCTTTGTCTTCTCCGCCTACCACCGTCTTCCGCTGTTGCTTCGTCTTTTCCTCCTGCCATCGCCTTTCACCATTGCTTCATCTTCTCTGCCTGCCATCGCCTTCTCCACCGTTTTGTCTTCTTCGCCACTTCTCCAGTTCATCTTCTTGCCATTTCTCCACTTCGTCTTCTTCACCGCTGCTCCGTTTCGTCTTCTTTAATGCCTTCTTCGCTAAGCTTCGTCTTCTCCGCCTGAGCTCTGCCATGGTCATCTGCCGCCGTCACTTCGTCTTCTCCACCTACCATCATCCGCTTCTCCAGTTCATCTTCTTCGTCGCTTCTTCTCTTCGTCTTCTCCGCTGCTTCTCCACTTCATCTTCTTCGTCGCTTCTCCGCTTCGTCTTCTTCGTCGCTTCTTCGCCGCTTCTCTACTTTGTCTTCTTCGCCACCTTCTCCGCCGCTTCGTCTTCACCAACTTCTCCCCATTTTAACCAGGTCTGGAGCAGGGCTGCAGGTGAATCGGGGCCATTTGAAATTGAAGGCGGTGAAAATTGGCAGCGGCGAAGAAGGCGGTGGAAATTGGCGGTGGCGAAGAAGACGGTGGAAATTGGCGGCGGCGACGACGAAAAACTAAAGAAAAAGAATATTTTAAAATTAAGAAATTTTAATTTAAAATGTTTTTAAATTAGTAAAATTACCATTATATCCCTAGCTATGTCGGAAAACCACTTAGTCTTGCCTGAAAACCACCTTTGGGGACCAAAATATATCGTTTTCAATTTGTGGGGTATTGTCTGAGGGTTGATTTGCAAACGGGGACCAAAACATGGTATAAGATACTTTGTAGGGGACTAAAAAAATAATTTAGTCTTTTCCTAATTTATCTTCATATTTTGTACGATAAGTTGTATTCAATAATTATTTTTATAAAAAAATTCAAGAAAATGAGGCAAACTTACAAATGGGTCAAAACGGGTCGATTGGAGTCAAAATTTGCCCCAACCCATTTTGACCTGACCTACTTGACCCAAATGGGACATTGACCCAACCTAACCCAAATAGGTCAAGTTAAAATGGATCGGGTCGGTCAATTTGAACATCTCTAGATTAAATAATAATGTGACAGCAGTAAATATAGTCTAAGAGCATCTCCAATGCAAGCCTCTCTTTAGAAAACATCAAAAGACACGTAGAATTGATTCTCTGAAAATTTAAAATCCACCTCCAATGCAACAGTCAATTTAGGGGGTCAATCTTACGTGGATGACACGCGGAGTGAGGGCCTCAATTAGACCTTTTGTATTCAGGCGCTCATATTGAAGCGGTCAATTTGTCAAATTGCCAAATTAAGATTTTAAACTTTTAATTATTTTACAATTCCAATTTAAATGTAATATTTGGATCCCAATTTGAATGTATTATTTAGATTCACAATATAAAAAAATTTTACGGTATATTTTAAAATTACAATCTAAAAGTTAATAATATAAAAAAACATAAAATAAAAATTAAATTTTCATTAAGTTTAACTAGTGTAAATTATTATTTCTTAATTTTAATTCAAAATATATTTAATTCTTTAATATTATTTTTTTCATAAAAAGTGATAGTTAAATCGTAGTGAAATTACACTACCATAGAGATCCCCATCTAGCATCAGTTTTCAAAATTGGTGCTAAAAATGTAATAGCATCGATTTTTTTTTTATATTTTAACACCGATTTTTTAAAAATCGGTCCTAAATTTTATAATAGCACTGGTTTGGATAAAATCAGCATCAGTTTTTAAAAATAGGTGCTAAAAATTTGAAAATTTTATTTTTTTGCCAAAGAAATAGGCAATAATTTTTAAATAGCACCGATTTTGGAAAAATTAGCACTGATTTTTAAAAATCGGTGCTAATTATTTGTAAAATTCTATCTTCTTGCCAAAAAAATTACCAAAAAATTTAAAATAGCACCGGTATTAGTAAAAAATAAAACCGGTGCTAAAAATAAAAAATAGGCTAAAAAATAAAATGTAGCACTGGTTTTAAAAATCGGTGCTAAAATTTAAAAATAGCACCGGTTTTAAAAACCGATGCTAAAAATTTTCAAAATTCATTTTCCCACCAAAGAAATAGCCAAAAATTTTAAAATAGCACAAGTTTTAGAAGAAAATAACACCGGTTTTTAAAACTGGTGTTAAAATTTTTAAAAGTTTTATTTTTCCTGCCAAAGAAATTGCCATAAAAATTTAAAATATCACCGATTTTTGGAAAAATTAGCACCGATTTTTAAAAACCGGTGCTAAATATTTTAAAGGTCTATCTTCTCACCTAAAAATTGCAAAAAATTCAAAATAGCACCGTTTTTTGGAAAAAATATTTTCGGTTTTAAAATCTGGCACTAGAAATTTTAAAAATTCATTTTTCTGCCAAAGAGATCACCAAAATATTTTAAAATTTAATCTTCCCTCCAAAAATTTCAAAATATTTGTTGAAAATTTTTAAAGTTCAAATTTTCAGCCAAAGAATTCAAAAAATTTGCCAAAAAGTTTTGAAAAATTCACCAAAAATTTCAAATAAACTTGCCAGAAATTTCATGGGCTGGGAGCAGCTGCGCAGCCGCTCTAAGCTATTTTTTTTAACTTTCAAGATCGTTTACTTCTTTTGTTGACTTTAACTAATAACTAAGTTAAGTTAAATTAATCAATAATCAACCTTTACTGACCTAATATATATAAATAAGAATAAAATTTGTTTACATTAACTAATTAACATTGAACCCTTAATTGATTTAGTATACATAAATACAACTTTAATTAGTTAACGATTAATCCTTATTTGACTTTCAATATATAAACACTAATAACTAGGCTGACTTTGACTAATCAACAGTCAAACTGTACTTGACTTTCAATATATAAACACTAATAACAAAATTGACTTTAACTAAGTAACAGTCAAACTTTATTTGAATTAGTATATAATAATTACTAATAAAAATGTTTGATTTTGTCTAATCAACGGTCAAACCTTGTTTGACTTTCTATATATAAATACTAGTGACTAAGTTGACTTTAACTAATCAACGGTCAAACTTTACTTGACTCTCTCTATATGGAAACACTAGTGATTAAGCTGACTTTAACTAATCAACAGTCAAACTTTACTCGACTTTCAATATGTAAACACTAATAACTAGGTTGACTTTGTCTAATCAACGGTCAAGCCTTACTTGACTTTCAATAAATAAACACTAATAACAAAGTTGACTTTAACTAATTAATGGTCAAACTTCATTTGAATTAGTATATAATAAATTCTAATAAAAATGTTTAACTTTGTCTAATTAACGGTCAAACCTTACATGACTTTCAATATATACACACTAATAAAAAAGTTGACTTTAACTAATTAACGATCAAACTTTATTTGAATTAGTAAATAATAAATACTAATAAAAATGTATGACTTTGTCTAATCAACGGTAAAACCTTAATTGACTTTCTATATATAAATACTAGTGACTAAGTTGACTTTAACTAATCAACAACCAAACTTTACTTGACTCTCTCTATAGAGAAACACTAGTGACTAAGCTGACTTTAACTAATCAACGATCAAACTTTACTCGACTTTCAATATATAAACACCAATAACTAGGTTGACTTTGTCTAATCAATGATCAAATTTTACTTGACTTTCAATATATAAACACTAATAACAAAGTTGACTTTAACTAATTAATGATCAAACTTTATTTGAATTAGTATATAATAAATACTAATAAAAATGTTTGACTTTGTCTAATTAACTGTCAAACTTTACTTGACTTTCAATATATAAACACTAACAACAAAGTTGATTTTAACTAATTAATGGTCAAACTTTATTTGAATTAGTATATAATAAATACTAATAAAAATGTTTGACTTTGACTAATCAACGGTCAAACCTTACTTGACTTTCTATATATAAATTCTAGTGACTAAGTTAACTTTAACTAATCAACAGTCAAACTTTACTTGACTCTCTTTATATAGAAACACTAGTGACTAAGAGTGACTAAGCTGAAGAGCTCTGAGGCGAAAATAAAGCGCAACCCTGCACTGTTCATTGTGTTAGGTTTTCACCGGTTTCCTCTTCCACAGCTCTTCTTCTCCGGCGAGGAGCCCGACATTAATGTTGGGCTCCTCACCGGGAATCTTTAAATGTATAATAGGTCCTCCAATTTGTAGTATTTCTCATTCTCGGAAGTCATAAAAACTGGATCTGGGTTTCTCGCTTAAGTTCGTAGCTCGTAATTGTGGGTTGAAGACTTTGGGAAAAGAGTTGGTGTTTACTCTTGATGGCACCAAAACAAGGCGCATCCCAGAAAATACGGTGATGGCTCCAGCGTACTCTGGAGGAGGCCGTGCTTCTTCGAACTTGGACGAAGACGACTGGGAACTCGACCCAGAACCAAACCTACCGCCAACTTGGGTTGAAGACTCCGGTCCTCAATCTGGTTCACTGGAGACGAGAGCTTGGCGAACCTCATGTAAGTCTTGCTCCCTAAATCTGGTGTGGATTTGTATGATAAATTTTGTGCGGATTTTATTGTGCGTATTTCTGCGGACTTTATTGGATGAACTTCTTGTGTGGATTTACTGTGGATTTGTTTTGCGAATCTGTGAGGAGGAATTCTGTGGACGAACTTGAGAGAGAGGCTGTCTTTGATTTCATTTAATGCAATTTGTACAGACATCTATTTGTGGTGAGGCCTCCTGTGGAAAGTAGTTCGTACGCTAACCCCGTGTGGATTGCTGTGGTGCTCTGTTTTGAGAAGTTTTACTGGGAACAGGAGAAGCTTTGCACATTTAATTTTGTAGAGTGTGTGGATTGTCGTCGCATGCTGGGATGGTCTTAGACGAAATATTTGGGCTGTTTATGAGAATCTGTGTGGGTTAGTGGCCTGTAAATATGATGTTCATAGGAGATTAATATTAATGAAGGGACTCAGGCATGGAAATTATTAGCACTTGGGTCAGTTCTAATCGATTCGGGTAAACTTGTGCTCAAACCTCGAGCTCGACCGGCCTAGCTTGTGTCTAAACCCCGGCCTTGTCCCCCAACCTTACTAGTGCCCAAATCCCGATCACCTTCCAGCCTTGCTTGTGTTCAAAACCTGGGAAACCTCCGGCCTTGCAAGTGATCAAAACCCGGCCTGCCAGCCCGGCCTTGCTCCCGGTAATCCACCCAGCCTTGCTCATACTCAGAACCCAGAAAATACTCGACCTTGTTTACTCGATTTAAATTGGAGCTCAGACTAACAGGCTACCCTAACTGATTTAGGAGAACTTGTGTTCAAACCCTGGGCACCCGACCGGCCTAGCTCGTGTTCATATCCCAAACTGGCCATCCGGCCTTGCTAGTGCTCAGAACCCGGCCACCTTTCGGCCAAGCATGTGTTCAAATCCTAGGAAACCTCCGGCCTCGCAAGTGAACAGAACCTGGTACCTGTCCCGGCCTTGCTTGTGTTCAGAACCTGGTAAACTCTCAGCCTCGCCTGTGTTCACAACCCGGACACCGCCCGGCCTTGTTTTTCCTGAACTAGTTGGTACTTAGATGCTCTATGCTGAAATCATGGATTTAAATTTTTCTCACTCATGAACATTCATACGGTGATCTTCATTCTGGGTGCACTGGAAAGCTATGGGTGGAGGAGGCACATAATTTGGGGCTATTTGTATTCCCAATTTGTTGGCCTTGCTCCTCAGTTTCATAAGAATCCCCGGAAGAAGAGGAACGAAAGTGCAGATTCTCGTAATTGATGGTTCTCTCAATTTTACCCAGTTTTGGCGACTCAACAGTACCAGAAAATACGGTCCGGTACTGTTGGATATTCGAGTGCTCAAGGCATACAAGTGTTGGTGGTACTCGAGTACTTGAGGGGGCCATTCGAGTGTTGGAAGCTTTCGAGTGCCCATGGGGGGCTTTCGGGGGCTGAAGGTGTTCTTGTGCTCTGTCCTCGAGGTGGTGCTGGTGGTGCTCGAGCTCTCGAGGGGGAAATTCGAGTGTTGGAAGCTTTCAAGTGCACCGGGGGGGCATTTGAGGGCTGAAGGTGTTCGAGTGCTTTGTCCTTGGGGTGGTGCTGGTGGTGCTCGAGTACTCGAGTACTTGAGGCGGCCATTCGAGTGTTTGTAAGCTTTCGAGTGCTCGTAGGGGGGCATTCGAGGGCTGAAGGTGTTCAAGTGCTCTGTCCTCAAGGGGGGACTCATAAAGTACCCTCGAGGGATGGATACTGCAAAAAAAAACACGCAGCAGCTTCTCTCCATACGGCTGAAAGGATTTCCCACGGTAGCAGCATGGCCATGTAGGTTGGGTAGGGGGTAAATTAATTCTGCGTACGCAAATTAATTAACCCCTTGCTAGGTATCACTTGGAATTAACGGTTTGCGCCATTTGCCTGCGCTGCACTGAAAAGTGCAAAATGGCATCAGGCTGTCCATTTGCCCAAAATGGAAAGAACGGTTACAAAACCATTACGCGAGGCGTGCGCGGTAGAAGTCATGCCCGGTCTCTTATGCCTAGGAAGTCTATCCGTGGAGAACACTTGGGAGCACAACAGACTATGTTCAAGCTGCTCCCAACCCCACATAGAAAGCCTCGGCCCTCATCCAGAGACCGTTATTGAAGACCAATAACACCTCTCTATCTTCATCTTAGAGGTGTACATGGTAGAAGTGGTGTGCCAGCCCTTTTAGGAGAACAGGTCATGCTACTTCATTCATTGGAAGACCGAGACCACTTCGGTTTTGAAGACACCCGTGGGGAGCAAACCACGGCGCAAGAGCCGGTTCACACCACCGGTAGCTGGAGGTTATACTACTTCACTCATTGGAAGACCGAGACCACTTTGGTTTTGAAGACACCCATGGGGAGCAAACCACGACGCAAGAGCCGGTTCACACCACCGGTAGCAGGGATGTAAAATGGAGCGAGAAGGCCAGTGAGTTTGTTCTCACGCCCTTCTGTTTTCTTAGGGATGGCTTATATAGGCCCCGGTCACCACGAAGGGACTCTGTTGAAGGAATGGCTTATACAGGCCCCGGTCACCACGACAGGTTGTAATATTTTTCATGGATGGTTTCCACAGGCCCCGGTCATCACGACAGGACTAGCTTCTTTTGGTCACCTGGTTGTAACATTTAGATCAGGGGTAGTATTTTAGGTAACATGTATTAAGGGAGTGGGGTAATGTTCCCACTCCCGTACACTCCCACAGTTTCTTTTTATTTACCATTACCTTCGACTAGTGACTAAGCCTAGTGACTAAACTTTACTTGATCTAGTCTGCACTTAGACGCTCTATGCCGAACACACAGATTTAAAATTTTCTCTCACTCATGAACATTCATACTGTGACCTTCACTCTGGGTATAATTGAGGTAGCAATACTTTGGGGCTATTCGGATTCATCATAGATGTCATGAGATGCTTCACTGTGTGTTGGTTGGTCCGACGGCCGACCATGGTGGATTGTTTTAATCGGAATCATAAAGAATAGCACTCTCAATTTGTTGGCCCTGTTTCTCAGTTTCATAAGAATTCCCGGAAGAAAAGGAACGGAAGAGCAGATTCTCGTAATTGGTAGTTCTCAATTTTTGCCCAGATTCCGATGACTCAACAACGCCAGAAAATATTGTCCGGCAATCACATCTATCAGTTGGAAGTGGCAACTTGAATGGTATGCTGAATAGTAACCCTTCAAGGGATGAAGGTTCGAGTACTCGAAGGGAAGTGGAGGGATGGGTCGAGGATGGAAGGATGGTCCGAGGGCTGGGTCGAGGATGGAAGGATGGTCCGAGGGCTGAAGGAGATTTCGAGGGATTCGAGTGCTGAAGGCATTCAAGTGATCGAGATGGGCATTCGAGTGCTGGAAGTGCTCAAGTACTCGAGGGTAGTTTGCGGTTAGACGGATTGAGGTATTCGAGTGCTGGAGGTGCTAGAGTTCTCGAGGGGGACATTTGAGTGCTGGAAGCCTACGAGTGCTCGGTGGAGGGCATTCGAGGGTTGAAGGTGATCTAGTTCTTTGCCCTCGAGAGGGGGAGGTTCGAATAATCGAAGGGAAGTTGAGGGATGGTTCGAGAGCTAAAGGTGATTTCGAGGGATACGAGTGCTGAAGGCATCCAAGTACTCGACATGGGCATTTGAATGACGGAAGTGCTCGAGTACTTGTAGGGAAGCGGAGTGATGGTCCGAGGTTGGAAGGATGGTCCAAGGGCTGAAGGAGTTTTCGATGGATTCGATTGCTAAAGGCATTCGAGTGCTGGATATGCTCGACAATTTGAGGATGGTTCGAGGAGAGATGGATTGAGGGATTCGAGTTTGAGGGATGGTTCGAGGATGAAAGGATTAAGCTGAAGGTGTTCTTGGGTTCATTGGGGGCATTCGAGGGCCGAAGGTGTTCTTGTGCTCTGTCCTCGAGGTGGTCATGGTGGTGCTCGAGATCTTGAGGGGGTAATTCGTGTGTTGGAAGCTTTTGGGTGCCCCGGGGGGGCACTCGAGGGCTGAAGGTGTTCGAGTGCTTTGTCCTCGAGGTGGTGCAGGGGGAGCTCGAGTACTCGATGTAGCCATTCGAGTGTCGTAGCTCCCGAGTGCTCGTGGGGGGGCATTCGAGGGCTGAAAGTGTTCGAGTACTATGTCCCCAAGGGGGGACTCGTGAAGAAACCTCGAGGGATGGCTACTGTTGAAAAAAAACAGCAGCTTCTCTTCAGATGGTTGGCAGGATTTCCCATGGCAGCAGCATAGCCATGTAGGTTGGGTAGGGGGTAAATTGATTCTGCGTACGCAAATTAATTAACCCCTAGCTAGGTATCACTTGGATTTAACGGTTGCGCTATTTGCCTGCGCTGTACTGAAAAGTGCAGAATGGCATCAGGCTGTCCATTTGCCTAAAATGGAAAGAACGATTACAAAACCGTTACACGGGGTGTGCGCGGTAGAAGTCATGTCCTGTCTCTTATGCCTAGGAGGTCTATCCACGGGGAACACTTGGGAGCTAAACGAACTACGGTCAAACTGCTCCCAACCCCACAGAGAAAACCTCGGCCCTCATCCAGAGACCGTCATCGAAGGCCAATAACACCTCTTTATCTTCATCTTAGAGGTGTACATGGTAGAAGCGGTGTGCAAGCCCTTTTAGGAGGACAGATCATACTACTTCACTCATTGGAAGACCGAAACCACTCTCGGAGTTGAAGACACCCGTGGGGAGCAAGCCACGGCGTAAGAGCCGGTTCACACCACCGGTAGCCTGGATGTAACATGGAGCGAGGAGGCTAGTGAGTTTTTTCTCCTACCCCTCTATTTTTTTTCAGGGATGGCTTATACAGGCCTCGGTCACCACGACGGGACTCTGTTGAAGGGATGGCTCATACAGGCCCCGATCACCACGACGGGTTGTAAGATTTTCCATGGATGGTTCCCATAGGCCCCGGTCATCACGATGGGACTAGCTTCTTTTGGTCACCTGGTTGCAACATTTAGATCAGGGGTAGTATTTTAGGTAACATATATTAAGGGAGTGGGCCAATGTCCCCACTCCTGTACATTCCCACAGCATTTTTTGGGGCCACCTGATTGTACCATCTAGATCAGGGGTAGTTTAGTAGGTTTCATTGTATAACGGGAGTGGGACAATGTTCCCACTCCCGTAGACTCTCACTGTTTCTTTTTATTTACCATTACCTTCGACTAGTGACTAAGCTGACTTTAACTAATCGACGGTCAAATTTTACTCGACTTTCAATATATAAACACTAATAACTAGGTTGACTTTGTCTAATCAACGATGAACCCTTACTTGATTTTCAATATATAAACACTAATAACTAAGTTGACTTTAACTAATTAACAGTCAAACTTTATTTGAATTAGTATATAATAAATACTAATAAAAATGTTTGACTTTGTCTAATCAACGGTTAACCCTTACTTGACATTCAATATATTAACTCTAATAACTAAATTTGCTTTAACTAATTAACGGTCAAATTTTATTTGTAGTATATGCTAATCAAATGTTTGACCATAGCTAATCTATGTTCAACCTTTACTTTACTTTCTATACACAAACACTAATAACTAAGTTAATTTTAACTATTCAACGGTCAAAACTTACTTGACTTTCTATACATAAACACTAATAACTAGATTGACTTTCACTAATCCACAGTCAACGCTTACTTGACTTTCACTAATTCACGGTCAACCCTTACTTGACTTTCTATTTAATATCGATAACAAAGTTGACTCTAACTAATCAATGGTCAACCCTTACTTGATTTTCTATATACTAACATAACTTTAACTAATCAACACTCAACCCTTACTTGACTTTCCGTATAACAACACTAATAACTAAATTGACTTTAACTAATCAACAGTCAACCCTTACTTGACTTTCGATAAATAAACACTAATAATAAAGTTGATTCTAACTAATCAACAGTCAACCCTTACTTGACTTTCTATATACTAACATGACTTTAACTAATCAACAGTCAACCCTTACTTGACTTTCCATATAACAACACTAATAACTAAGTTGACTTTAACTAATCAACGGTCAACTCTTACTTGGCTTTCTATAGAGAAACACTAATAACTAAGTTGAATTTAACTAATAAACGGTCAACCCTTACTTGACTTTCTATAAAGAAACACTAATAACTAGTTTGACTTTAGCTAATCAACAATCAACCCTTACCCGAATTTCTATGTATAAACACTAATAACTAATTAAGGGTAGAACCTTATTTAAAATTATATATATATATATATCAAATTTCCTAATTTTTTTTACTCATACTTAAATTAATAGTTTTATTTTTAATGGATTGTATTAAATTAACCTTTTATTATTTTTCTAACCCTCTAAAAATTTATTTCTTTTAAAATTAATATTTTAAAACTTTATTCTTGACAATCAATTTTACTTTATTTTTTAAAACATCTATACATGTACATAATCAAGTTATCTCTACCTAATTAATTTGTTAATTAACCTTTTATATGTTTATTAGTGTACTCTGGCCCAAAAAACTGGCCAAATTAAAAAAACCCTAACCTAACATATAAAATTAAAATTGATGAATAAATTAGTTTCTTTTCCTCTCTTCATTTGGCCCTTCGTCTTCAAGCTGCCATGGTAAAACCCTGGTTCATTGTCATTGTCCCATCTCTAATTTGCCACCATCCGGGATGAGACGGCGGTGGCGGCGGGATGAGGTCAAGGGGTGGTGACGGGACGAGGTCAAGTGGTGGTGGGTTCGTGACCAGATCTACCTGCTCGTCCGGTGAAATCGGTAAGGTGGTGAGGTCAAGTGGCGGTGATGTCTTGCTTCAGCGGGGGTGGGTTGGGTAGGCTAGGGTTTTAGGGAGGCACCGACACGGCAATGTGGCGGCGCAAGGGTATCAGAGGTGGTGAGGCAGCGAGGCCAGGCAGTGGCAGTGGTGGCAGGACAAGGCGGATGTAGTGGTGGGACAAGGTGGATGTGGTGGCGGGATGAGGCAGTGGTGGTGGCAGACTCCAGTTTGCTCACCCCCTAAAATAGGGATTCATCCGAAATGGTAAGAACTTGTTAATTGTTTGAGATTTTGGGGTAAAATGTGCGAATGGGGGTGAATTTTCTAGGGTTTATATTCTTTTTTGAATTTTGCTTGTTTTATTGTGATTTCTAGGCTTGTGGAGATGTTAGAAGAATATATTTGCTTTGTTTTCTCTGCCCAAATTCACTTTTTTTGTCCTGATAGTGCCGTGCTTATATATTTTTATCGCGAACTTTCCTCATAAACTTAGTTGCTGTTCGACCCCCCTTTCAAGTGAATGTGAATAAGTTGATCTTGTGTTTGTTAAGTATTGATACAATCATCAGTATTCTTGAGTTTATTTTGTCTCTTCATGCTAATATAGATAAATTTTTTGAGGGATATAACTTTGTTGATTCATAAATCTGACTTTCTTTCCATTGTTTAGAGCTAGAAAGAAGTGGTAGCTCTTTTTCCTTTTGGTTTCTTCTACCCGTGTTCAGTGCAGAATTTCTTTGTATCTTCATGTCTTCCACACATCCTACACGAAGTAGCAAAAATTCAATCCTCTTTCTTCCCACTTTGAATCTCTTCTTCCCATTTTTATTTATGGCTTTGGTGCAGGTTTATGATTATGGTACAAGGGAGCATATTGACGAGGTATACTTCTGCTTCTTCTTCTGATGTATTCGACCCACACCATGTTAAATTTGTGTCAGATAAGGATGTGAAGATTTTAGTATTCATTAATTTTATGATTTTTGTGATCCCCCCCCCCCCCCGTTCTTCTCCTATCAAATTTGACTCCCTAGCCTTTCGAATTCTGATTTCTATATACATGTGTGGTTAATTTTTTTTGCAATCACTTTACAACTTTCATATGGTAGCATTTAAGGTGTTTGATGTTTTGTCCGGCATAGCCGCTGCACATTGATTCCAAATTCCTCCTCGATCCCCCTATTTGACGTCATTCAATCCTATCCCAATCGCTCCCATAGGCGGTATATACTGCCCTCTTATTATGCAATTTATACAGCTTTTTATTGTTTAATATGATCTGCTTTTATTGCTATTGCTATTTAATTTTGATGCGGTTCTGAGTTTGGTATTGCTATTTAAAATATTTATGGATTTGTTGAAATGGTTGTGCAGACAGGAGTGTCAGTTTTTTTTCTCCATGGGTTGCATTTTGGGATCATCAGAGGTTGATACTCAATGTTAATAATAGTACACTTAAGCAAAAGATTGTTGCTTTAGCTCGAGAGAAGACTCTTAAAGATGGTAAGATCTCAATTACTTTTACTATTTTTAAATTGGATTCATCAGTTTGTTATGCTTAAGAGTTGGAAGTAAAAGTAGAAGAATTCAAAACATTTAGGCATTCTTAGTCAATGTTATCTGTTTTGTGCATTTGAAATGAAATGAGTGCTAGTTATCGACTGACTTATAAGGTGTAAATTGTGAAAATTGAATTGGTATATGCAGCACTAACAAAGAACCTGCAACCTCCTCACAAATACTTCCCATGGCTAACTGTGGATGGATAGCCACTTTACGATACAAGTTTCCATAATTTTATTATCTTCTAATATGTTATTCAATGAGTTCTAACCACTATCATGAGTATCCATTGGATACCAATGTGTGTTACTTGTTATAGATGAAAGGATGATGCTTCCTTCAGTCTCTATCGCCTTGGTACTATCACTTGGAATTGGTATATTTGAGGCTGCGGCAATGTTCTATCAGGAGTTTTTCTTAGCATGATGGGTATATTAACGGTATGGTTTTCTTCTCCACTGTCGGACTTTAGTTGTAATTAGGACCTATACTGAAATGCAGCTGTTTTCACAGGCTTCTCCGATGAGAGTTCCAGCTGAGCATTTTTGCGGCATCTCGTCTTCCCGCTCAAAGCCTTGTCCTTTTTCCTTCGACGCACAGAACCCACGGTTCGCTAATATATGAATATTCTGAATTCTTTTAGTTATTTTGTATGTAGAGTTTTTTTGTATGATTTTCTCGTGTATGTAGAGTCTTAATAGTTAACTGTTGGTTTGTTGCTATGCCGGGGTGAGGGTGTCATGCCGGTGGTGGTGAGATTGATTCCTCTCCAAGGTCTCCGCCGCAATGTTTAGTCCCATATATTATTAATTTTGTATCATAATTTTTTTTGGTTTTATTTCTATATTATCAATTTTGTGAAGTTAATTTTATTATTAAATTAAGATCCTACTAAATTGTTAATTTTGGGTCTTTTTCCACTGATTTTTCCACCAGATATTTTTAGTCGTAAATATTTTGGCACGGATTAAAAAACCGGTGCTAACAAAAAACTGGTGCTACCGTTGCTAAAATTAGCACCGGTTGAAAAATTGGTGCTAACTAAAAAACTAGTGCTAAAATTAGCACCAGTTTAAAAATTGGTGCTAACAAAAAAACCGGTGCTGTTGTGGTACATATTAGCACCGGTTAAAAAATCGGTGCTAACAAAAAAAACCGGTGCTAAAAGTATGGATTTAGCACCGGGTTTCTTCCAACAGGTGAAACCGTTTCATTGGTTAATTAGGCACCGGGTTTTTTTTCCGAAAAAACCGATGCTAGAACAAAAAAAACCGGTGCTAAAAGGGGGTTAATGTGATAGTGTTAGGGTTATAATTATAAAATCTCAATTTTATTTAAAGTAAATTAAATTAAATATAATAGGCAAAGTCTTGGGAAAGATGATGTGTAATTAGAATAATAAAAAAGTAAAAGGTTATAATTGCAATATTAAAAAATTATTATACAACGTGTTGTAGTTATAAATTTTATGACCTGATTAATGCAACCCAAAAAATTTATTTTCATTTCTTCTAATTTGCAGTTTAAACATTGGTCTTTCCATGAGTTATGGAAGGATCATCTTTCAAGAGACACGGGCTCAATATATTATATATAAAATTATTATTGAATAATATTGATATAAATAAATTTTTTTTTATACTAAAGTGATGTTAACTGACATTGTAGTGCAAAAAACTCAAAAAACTTTTCAACCAACAATCTCATATCCACGTCATATTGATGCTTAATAAAATATTGACAAATGTCTCACACTTTTACTCACGACCCCTTAGAATTGGAGATGCTCCAAGTAGGTGCATGAGAATGTTAATATTACACATATACAAAATTAAGATGGACACTTCGATGAAAGAGTGTAATTAAGATGAAAGAGTGTAATTCACCATGTTTGGTGTGTCTATCATAGATGAATAATTAGAGTACATGGAACTAAGTACATCGAACCTAGACTGTTCTATAAATATACATTATCAATCCTAATTAATTTAAAATCAATCAGGATATTCTATCTATTCTATCACCCCCCTCAAGCTAAGCATAGAACTACAGGATACGCAAAGCTTGGAATGAAACAGATCAAAAAGATTGCGAGACAGACCGTTAGAGAAAATATCCGCAATCTGTAAGGAGAATGGAACATGACTAACACGGAGCCTACCAGAGGCAGCAAGTTCACGAACGAAGTGGTAGTCGATGTCTATATGCTTTGCCCGTTTATGTGCAACCGGATTTTGAGCAAGAAAAATGGCACTGTTGTTGTCGCAAAGCAGGAGAGGCGATGACGAAAGGGAAACTCAAAGCTCTTTAAGCAGATTACACACCCAAGTAAGTTCAGCAGCAGTATTCGCCATAGCGCGATACTCAGACTCACAACTGGATCGAGACACTGTCGGTTGCTTCTTAGCATTCCAAGAAACAAGATTGCCCCCAAGAAAAATGGCATATCCATAAGTGGAACGCCGAGTCTCGAGACAAAGAGCCCAATCAGCATTGGAGTAACCCAGAAGGGAAAGACCACTAAGAGATGGTCGAAAAGACAGATCATGATGAAGCGTTCCCCGAACATACTGAAGGATACGAGTGATAGCCTGATAGTGATCCTCTCGAGGTGACTGAAGAAGCTGGCTAATAGAGTTGACCGCATAGGAGAGATCAGGGTGAGTGATGGTCAAGTACTGCAAGGCACCGACCAGGGAGCGATAAAGCTTGGGGTTCGAGAACTCAGACCCCAAGGTGCTGTGAAGCTGAGAGCCAGGAACAAAATGTGTGGAAATAGGAACAGCATCTGTCATGCCTGCGCATTGAAGTATCTCCATCGCATACTTAGCCTGCCCCAAAAAGAGTCCAGAAGAAGATCGAGAGACCTCCAAGCCTAAAAAATAGTGAAGCACACCAAGATCCTTAATGGCGAACTCACGATCAGTGCGGGTGATGAACCGACGAATAAAAGTAGGATCATTGCCGGTTAGAATGATGTCATCCACATATACTAGCAGATATAGAATCTTTGATCCCTGGGAGAACACAAACAAGGAAGTGTCAGTAGAACTGCACCGGAATCCCAAATGAAATAAATATGAGCTGAATCGCTGAAACCAAGCCCGAGGAGCTTGTTTGAGACCACAGATAGCCTTGCGAAGACAACAAACATAGTCAGGATGAACGGGATCAGTATAACCGACCAATTGCTCCATGTAGACTGGTGCATCAAGAAGACCATTAAGACATGCATTCTTAACGTCTAACTGATGAAGGGGCCAAGAGAAAGTAGTGGCCAAGGATAAGATAATTCTGACTGTGGATGCCTTAACGATATAACTAAAAGTGTGGGTAAAGTCAAATCATGGCAACTGAGAATATCCTTGCGTAACAAGTCGAGCCTTGTACCGATCAATGGTACCATCCTGGCGATGCTTGAGACGATAAACCCATTTGGAGCCAACGATGTTGATACCAGTAGGGCATGGAACAAGATCCCAAGTATGTTGCTGATGAAGAGCACCCATTTCTTCATCCATAGCGGCCACCCAGTGAGGATCCTTAAGGGCAGACCGATACCCTCCAGGTTCAGTCTGTGCTAGCAATACCACAAGAAACCCTGACATCACATAGTCTGGATATTGTTTTGCCGTGCGGCTACC
This sequence comes from Rubia yunnanensis, assembly GCA_037428765.1. Classification (NCBI taxonomy): domain Eukaryota; kingdom Viridiplantae; phylum Streptophyta; class Magnoliopsida; order Gentianales; family Rubiaceae; genus Rubia; species Rubia yunnanensis. Next base: position 11,177,162 of record CM075064.1, read on the forward strand.
TGTCTGAGAGCGAGTGGTCATACGATGATTCATACTAGATAGAGTAAGCAGTGGAACGTTAGCCGGGGATGGTGGCAAAAGAGATAAGGGTATCGGGATTGTTGACCCAGACGAATTATGAGTATGTGGTAGAGGAGCACCAGGGGATCTAGACTGCTCATCCAAATAAAAATCAATAAACGTTAAGATGTCCAGAGATTCTGGGGCAGTGCGAGTAGTATCACTTACGAATGGAAATGAAGATTCATCAAAACGGGCATACCGAGTGAGATAGACCTTCTTTGAGACTGGATCCAGGCAGTGAAAACCCTTATGGCGAGCACTATATCCCACGAATATGCATGGAGTGCTGCGAGAGGCCAGTTTTTGAGAAACCAATGGCCGAATGAAAGGATACACCCGACATCTGAACAGGTGAAAGTTTGAGTAGTCTGGATGGCGACCATATGGAAGAGAATCTGGTGAGGCATTACGAAGAACAGGAATGGGAAGCCTGTTAATGGTGTAGGTAGCCGTGGCAAAGACAACATTCCAGTACAAGATCGGCAAGCCAAAGGAGAAAAGCATAGATTATCCCATCTCTGCAACATGACGGTGTTTATGTTCCGCCCTACCATTCTGCTCCGGTGTGGATGGACAAGAAATCTGATGAAGGATTCCTTTATTTGAAAAATGGGATCGTAGGCGTGCATTCGTGAATTCTGTACCACCGTCACTCTGAAACACCTTGATTGAAAAAAAATTGGTTTTCAACCAAGTTCTGAAACTGCAAGAATGTCTCAAAGAAATTTGATTTCCGTGCCAATGGATAATACCAGGTAAATTGCAAGAAACCATCAACAAAGATGGCATAATAAGAGAATCCACTATCAGATAAAATAGGCGCAGGGCCCCACAAGTCACAGTGCACTAAATTGAGGACAGCCTACGCCCGTCTAGGATTGTCCACAAAACAAAGTTGTTTTCCTTTTGCTATTTCACAAGGCGAACAAAGTGCAGGTTTAGGCGGTAAAGAAACCACATCAACAAGGTTCAGTTTATTTAACAAGGAAATAACTGAAATGGAAGTATGCCCTAGTCTAACATGCCAAACATCAAAAGAAGCTCTATGTTTATTAGTTTTAACATGATCAACAAAAGCAGCACCACCCTTCTCAAGCACATAAAGACCATTATCACATCGACCTTGGCCCACGACCTCCTTTGTGGACTGGTTCTGAATAAAAAATGAATCCTCATTAAAAGAAATAACATCATTCATATCCTTAGTCAATTTACTAATGGAAAGCAGATTTTTCGTAATATCAGGGACCACCAACACATCATATAACGACAAATTATGAGAAAACCGATGATGTCCAATATGAGAAATAGGAATAGCACGACCATTAGCAACAGTGACAGAACGATTACCAGAATAGGGGACAACACTGTCCCTGCCAGAGGAAGTGGAAGTCATATGATTCGTTGCCCCGGAGTCCAGATACCAATCCGAGGCTGAATCTTCAAGAGAGACAAAAGATTGGAAGGCCTCAGCAAGATGGGCGGTGTCAGAGTGCTGAGGTGCCGACGAGAGCCTGGAGCACTATGGAGCTGTATGACCGAAATTGTGGCAAATTTGGCATTTTGGATTCCAACGTTTTCTGCGACCAGAATCGGCACCACCAGAACTTGAATAACGGACGGTCCGACCAGAACTATTCCCACGACCGCACATGGTGGCCGACGCGCCCGAGGGCGGCATGTGGGTGTTACGCGCCTGCGAGTAGAAACCCTAGACGCTGGACAGACTTGCAGATGAGGCGGCGAAAGCTACTGGAACGGAATCTGAGCCGGTTCCCGCACCGGAGGAGAAATGGGTGAAGATTTTGTGGCTGCGGGCTCGTGCAACCACATCGGAGTACGCCAGTAATGGCGTCTGGGCCAACTGGACGCTCGTGAATTCACTGAATCCGGGGCCAAGGCCTCGCAAGAAAATTATGACATGGTTTCTGGGTGAAACTGGAGCACCAATGGCTGCGAGTCCATCAATAACAGCCTTGAACCTGCGATGAAAATCCATTACCGACGAGGAGCCACGCCGGATTGTATGGAGCTCATCCCAGAGTTGAAGGTCGCGGGATGCCGAGACGTTGTCGAATGCCGCTGCAAGAGAGTTCCCCATCTTCATCACCGTGCCGCAACCAATGGTCTCTAGCATAGCCTCTTCGGTGAGCGACGACCGGAGCGAAGCTTGGAGCCGTTTGTCCTGCACCACCCAAGTGTTGAATGCAGCTTGGGATTTTGCGACGTCGTCGTCGTTGGTCTGAGAAGAAACAACAGCCAAGGATTCACCCCTGTCTGCAATCATTGGCTTTGGAATTGAGCCATCCAAGAAGCCAAAGAAACCCTCGGATTCGAGGAGCACTTGAACTTACGACTTTCACATCCTATAGTTTCCGGAATTGAGCTTGATGAAAAGAGCTCTCAAACTCAATAATTTCTCTCTCTAGCTCTAGGGCGAAAAAAGAAGAAAAAAGGCGCAGCCTTTCTTCCATCCTTTGGAGGCCAATTTCTTCAAATTTCTTTAACTTTCCACCGATGAATTATGGTTTAACGGATTCTACTCTTGATTCCGCACAAAATCATATGCAATTTGTGGCGAGTTTTTGATCTTAATCGGCCTCGGAGTAGGGTTTGAATACGGCAAAGGAGAGTTCTTGGTGGATCTTGTTCGTGATTTTGGTGTTAATCTTGGATACGGATTCGGATCGGGAGTTGGGTAGGAGATCAGATCGGCTTCCTGCTTGGAGTCCTTGTCCAAGTTGGAGATTTGGTTAAAAAATCCAATCTTTTTTGGGTTTTGGTTTGGACTTGGTTGCATAAAGGTGTATAAAGGGTTTGATTAAAATTTTCAGCACACTTTTTAATCAAATTTCTACCATCTTCATCGGATTTAGCACAAGGTTTTGGAGGTTTTGATCGGATCACAATTCGGACACAAGGTTTTTGATCGGATTGCTTGGTGATCACGGTTTCCACGATTTCCAGGTTTTTTCGATTCAACTACTTGCAGATTGCTTGTTTTTCGATTTGGAGCATGATGTTATGTGTTTTTGAATCCGATTTGGTGTTTGGAGGACTACGGTTTTGAGTTCAAGTTTGTTGTTAATTCCGAATTGATCATAGGGTTAGTTCGGTTTTGATAACAAGATTTGCAATTTGTTCTTGCTTATTTGTTGAATTCGGTTTTGGTGATTTTGTGTTTATTGTTTAGTCCGATCGGTTTGAGTTAATTCCGATCGGATTTTGTGTATTGTTGGTGTGTTTCCGATCGGTTTGGGCTAATTCCGATCGGATTAGTGTATATTTGCTCGGTGTGCTCTCGGTTGTCTGGTGAATCCGATCTGTCTATCGAATTTCATCCACGGCCTCTACGGGTGCTAAGAATAATAACAATCCTCGGAAGCAAGACACGGCTGAGGGTGATGGCAATAAGAGGCAGAATCATCAAGTGCATCCAAGAGATTGGAATGATCCGAAGCTTGAAAGAAGAAGGAGATGGGATGATCCTGATATTCTTATGAATAAATCGATTATTGAAGTTGTTGCAAATAATAGAGATAGTGTCAATTTTGTGCTCACGGATGAAGAGATACATAAGGATCTCCATAAACCTTTTTTCGGATTCTTAGGTGTGTTTCCGGGCTTTTTCCCGGGAATGTATGCAATTCGAACTCTGTTGGTGGCCAAGTGGAAGGTGCAGTGTAATGTTCAGAGCAAGCAGAATGGTTATGTCATGTTCAGGTTTAACAGTGCTGAAGATAGAGATATGGTGATGAATGGTCCTGATCATTATCTCCATGGAAAGAAGTTGTTCATGATGTTAATTGACGAATCTGGGCAATATGATGCGACCATCCAAGCCACTAAGCCAGTTTGGTTAAGGATGGAACACTTGCCAAAGGCTTATTGGCACAAGAAGGCATTAGAGAAAATTGCTACCTCACTAGGAGAACCTATCCTTATGGACAATGGTACTCTCGAGTTAAGGGCCTACTATGCACGACTATTGGTCTGGGTTGACACATCTAAAACGCTCAAGGAGGAGGTGAGCTTTCGGGTTCCAAATGGCAAAGTGTTTGTGCAAAAGATCATCTACGATTATTGTAGACCCTGGTGTGCGAATTGTGGTGAAAATACTCATCTCATGGAAGAGTGTGATGATTACTGGAAAGCTAAGGAGATGGAACACAAAGACCCCACGGATTTGGTTGATAACAAAACTAGGAAGGGGAAGGGAAAGAAAAATTGGAGATCTCGATATAATGACCAAGTATGGGTTCGGAAGATGCAAACTGAAAACATAGGAGATACTCTAAGTTCAAATTCGGTTGGAGGGAGAGAACATGTGCACATTCAGGATGCCTCTTCTGACAATGAAGAGGTAGAGAGACGAAGGAAAGGGAAGGGAAAATTGGTTGAAGGTATAGTCAATAGTATTGAGAAAGCGGGAAGTGCTAAAAAGGGTCCTGGTATTACCATTGGCGTCTTGCAGGATGAGGTTAATAGGCCTATTGTTGCGCTGCCAGCACAACTGGGCTCATCGCCAGCGCCTGGAATTGCAAGCACTGGCGCTGGAGTTACAAGCACTGGCGCTGGAATTGCAAGCACTGGCGCTGGAATTGCAAGCACCGGCGCAGGAGGCCGTGCACTAGCGCGCGGCAGTAGCGCCCAGGCAGCGCGCAGCAAGAGTGTTCAGGCAGCGCGCGGCAGGAGTGTTGAACGCGCGATACTCAGCAACGGCCGTGCTAAAAATTCGACCACTCCAGCGCCACCGGTTTTTGAACGGAAGCAACCGTTTGGGGATGATGATAATCCGATTGAGGGTGCTGGAAAATTGCCTAAGCAGATGATTCATCCGGATGCTCGAGGCTAAAAAATTCCAAGGCTGCATAGGAGCAAGAGTAAGAGTAGGCCTCCCCCCACTCCAGGGGCTTTGACTAGGTCTAGAAGTAAGAGTAGGACTCGAATTAATGAGCAGGGTGTTCAGAAACCTTTTCAGCGCATATTATCAGCTACGAGGAGTCAGTCAGATAGTTCTGGAAGTAAATCACTGGAAGGCGGCGGTCCGAAGCCTAAAGGGACCTCTGTTTCCCAATGAATACATCAGCAATGAATGTCAGGGGTCTATCGGCCCTTGTAAGGAGGAGGTGGGTGAAAAATATCATCTCCGCAAATAGGGTTGGACTGTGTGGGTTGTTGGAAACGAAAATGGAGGATAAGGTGTTGCGAATTTTCTTAAAGGGTTTTAAGGGATGGAAGTTTACGCACAATTTTGAACTGTGGCAGAACTCGAGGATCCTCATTAGCTGGGATCCGAAAGGCTTCTTGGTCGATGTCCTTGGGAAATCTCTGCAATGTATTCACTTGAAAGTGCGCAATCTTGCTTCTGGTATTGAGTTTTTCTGTACATTTGTGTATGGGCATAGTGAGGGACGTCTGGCGCGTTTACCACTATGGGAGGAATTGAAGTCATTTGGTGCTAATCTGAATTTTCCTTGGATGGTTCTTGGTGACTTTAATGTTATTCTTAGTGTTGATGATCATTATGGAGCTACTGTTCCTAGCTTGTATCCAATGAAGGAGTTTCAGGATGTTTGTGTAAAGTGTGGACTAAGAGATGCGCCTGCTTTGGGTGAGCACTTAACCTGGCATAGCGCAGATTGGAAGATTTGGAGGAAGCTGGATAGGGTGCTCTTGAATCATGGTTGGGATGATGCTGCTTGTCGCACAACCTTTCTACCAATCTCGACTCAATCAGACCACTCCCCCATGGTGGTTGATATGTCGCAGGAAATTGTTGGAAAGGGTAGGCCTTTTCGATTTCAGAATGTGGTTAGATCATCCAAAATGTGGGCAAATAGTAGAGGATTATTGGAGTCCGTCGGTTGAGGGGACCAAACAATTTTCGGTGACCAGGAAATTATTTCGGATGAAAAACCCATTGAAGGAATTGGGTAAGCTTGATTTTAACCATATTTCCGAAAAGGCTAAGCGTGCAGATGCGGAGTATAACATGGCGTTTGATGTGTTTGATGCTAAAGTTGCTTCGGACAATGAAGTTGCGGCACTGCGAAGTTTGAAGAAGCAAGCTATGTTGTATTATCTGGCGGAATCTTTTTTCCTTGCGCAAAAGGGAAGGATAAATCATATTACTCAGGCAGATAAAGGATCACAGTATTTTCACTCTATGGTCTCTGCACGAAAAGGAGGAGCTATCCCAGCAATTATAGATAGTGACAATCGGATTGTAACTTCTAATAGTCGTTAGGGAGAGCTATTTGCAGAATTTTACAAAGGTTTGTTTGGTGCAAAGAGGGATAGAGTTCCCACTGAGCCGAGCATTTTTTAGGCAGGCAATAAGCTCACAGATGTAGATAGGGCCTATCTTAATCAGGAGGTGGCAAGTATTGAAGTAAAGCAAGCTCTATTTGCAATGGCGGATGAGAAGTCTCCAGGCCCGGATGGCTATACGGCCGGATTCTTTAAGAAGCAGTGGAACACCGTGGGTGAGGAAGTTACGGCTGCAGTACTTGAATTCTTTCAAACAGGAGATATTCTGGCGCAGCTTAATCATACTTCGGTGGCATTGATACCGAAGAAGCCAGACAACCTTAAGGTGGGTGATTTTAGACCAATAGCGTGCTGTAATGTGGTCTATAAAGTAATCACAAAAATTATAGCGAACAGGCTTGAAGGTATTTTGCCAGGGATTATTGACCCTTATCAGGGAGCATTCGTAAAGGGCAGAAATATCTCGGACAATGTAATGCTTGCGCAAGAGTTCGTTCGGGGATATGGAAGGGTTCATAACTCTCCTAGATGCATGATTATGGTGGACTTACAGAAAGCGTTTGATACAGTCTCTTGGGATTTCCTGGAAGAAGTTCTGCTTGGACTGGGATTTCCTGAAAGGCTAACTGACAGAATCATGACGTGTGTGCGCACTTCGACATTCTCGATAGCAGTTAATGGCAAACTGTGTGATCACTTTCAGGGACAGAGGGGTATTCGCCAGGGAGATCCATTGTCGCCTCATCTGTTTGTGATTTGCATGGAATATTTTTCGAGATTGATGAAAAGGAGAACGGACTCTAGACATTTTACCTTTCATCCGAGATGCGAGACACTTCGGATCACGCATTTGGCTTTTGCAGATGATCTCATGCTCTTCTCTAAGGCTAACACGAGTTCAGTACACATACTCATGGATGCCTTGAATGAATTTGAGCGCACTTCAGGTTTGGGAATCAATGCTGCAAAGTCGAAGTTCTTTGGAGTTGGCATAAAGGAGGATTTGAGTTTCACAGGTATTCCATGGGCGACATTCCCTGTTCGGTATCTAGGCGTGCCACTTGATTCCAGTAAGTTGAAGGTGACACAATTTGGTACTCTACTAGGAAAAGTTGATTCGGAAATAGCGAAATGGAAGGGACATACTCTTTCATATGCAGGAAAATTGGAGCTTGTGAGATCAATTGTGGGAGGTATTGAGGGATTCTGGATTCAGAATTTTGTTATACAATCTACGGTCATGGATGCTCTTGAACAGAAGTGTAAACGCTTCCTGTGGGGAGGTAAGCATAAGGCAAAGGTTGCGTGGAAGAAACTCTGCGCACCTAAATCTTTTGGCGGCCTCGGTTTGAGAGACTTCATTACGTGGAACAGTGCTTCGATGGCTAAAAGGCTATGGGATATTCATTTGGAAAAAGATAGCCTATGGGTCAAATGGATTCACTCGTTTTACCTTCAGGGGGAAGACTTTTGGAGATTAAATCCGAGGATTGCTAATGGTAGATTGGGAGAGAGATTTTCGAGCTACTTTGGTGATCTTTGTAAGCTCAGGGATGAATTGTGCGCAATGTTTCAAGGTAATACGCAAGAGGTACTTACTCATCTCGGTCTATGGTCTAGTTCGGGGAAGTTTACTAGTGCAGCTTATCTCCATATGCATCGCCATAAATATCCGAGTGTTTATGATTTTGGCCGATCAAGTGAAAAGGTTTTTAACAGTATTTGGCCTGGTTTTGTTCCGCCAAAATTCTCATTTATCACCTGGTTGGCGGAAATAAAGAGACTACATACCAAGGATAAGCATCGATTGGAGGAAGGGGAAAGTATGGAGAAGGTATGTTCTTTATGCCATCTGGAAGAGGAGACGAATGAACATTTGTTTTTCAAATGTGAGTTTTCTGAGGTTGTATGGGGGCGTATACGGACTTGGATTGGATTAAGGAGACGGACGAATTCAATTACAAGTTCCATGACTTGGGTTAAGAGGCAAATTAAAGGTTAGCGAAAGAAGTTTGGTATTTTAGCCTTAATTACCACGGTCTATCGCCTTTGGAGGGAAAGGAACAATGTGGTTATGGATGGTGCTCAACCAAGTTCTGAAAGAGTGGTGAAAATCATCATGAAGGACTGCTACATGGTGATGAATAGGCTATTTCCGGATGAACACTTGTTTTAGATGGAGAACCTGCTTGGAGGTTGATGGGTACTGGCTGCTTCGCACTGGGTGCTTCACGTTGCGGGTCTTGGTGCTGCATTCCTGGCGCTGTGCTGGGCGTCAGGCGTTGTGCTGGAACTTGTCACATACTGGGATGGTTTGCAGCAGCACGGTGCCATGCATGGAGACGGTTTGTGGCGAATGGATGCTGGATATGTGCATCACGGTTTGGGTGCTCTTGGCGCGGGAATTGGGGCCGATGGATGCGATTTTCTGCGCCAGGAGGGGACTTCTTTGAGCCCGTTGGGATCAAGAATTAGCTACGGTTTTTCTCGGTTTTCTTCTAGCGATAGCAGTTCGGTTTTCTGGAGGAGGCAATAGGTTTTAGAGTAAGGATTTACATTCCGATGCTCTTTCTCCTAAACCTAGTTTTTACTAATGATTTAACGGTTATTTATGCGCTTTATGCTCGCGCTACACTCTGTGTTAAATTAGCATATAGCTGTCCATTTGCTCAAAATGGAGTGGGCGAGTACATACTCGCCACGCTTGGTGCACGCGGTATAAGTGCATCCATTCTCACATCCTCAGGAAGTTGATTTGATTGGGAGTTACAAAGGTTGGAGGCACGGCCTCGTTAACCTTTGCCCATAGGATCAACTTCGGTGCCAAAAGAGAATGTTAGAAGGCCAATAACACCCATCTTTCTTCATCTTAGGGATGTATATGGTAGAAGCTGATACTCATCTGTGCCGGTACGGTGCAATTTGGATCATCGGCCTCAAATCTTTTATGAGACATACAAGACCCGAGATAGGCTCTCGGCTGCACTAGGATTCCAAATCATTTGACATTGGATTTTTGTTACTTCATCAACGTTCCAGCAACTGCATTCTTTCAAGACCCGAGACACACAACTCTCGGCTGCATTTTTGGAGCCAACATGAAGATGGCCCCATTTGTTAGGGGTAGAAGCGGATTTTTGTTGATGGGTAGTGAGTTTGTTCTCACCCCATTTTCTTGGTTGTTCTATAGCCTGTGTTTTTCCAGGTTGTTTTGTTCTCCCTTTGCTCGTTTATCTTGCTTAGGGTGGGTAGTTATTTTACATAGTTAAAAGGGGGGAGTGTTTATCTTTTGGATTTGCACTCTCTCATTCCCCCCCTCCTACTTCTTTGCGGAATATTTAATTGCGAGGACACCTGACTCGCTTCAGGTGTTCGGTGATATACTTGAAACTGTTCCGAGTTTTATGATGCGTTGAAACCTGACCTCATGTGTCTTGCTGGAACTGCTCTGAGTTGAATCTGTTCTGAGTTTATGTGGCAGCATTGAAACTGTTCTGAGTATACGTGTATTCGAACCTGACAACAGTTTTAAGCATCGTCCCTGATTGTTGCCTTCACACTGTGACATTAAGCATGTTCCCTTAATATGCAAAATATGAGAGAGTTCATTCTGGAAAAAAGGGTTACACTTCATTAACCACATGAACATTTACCCGGGGTTGGTGTCAGAACATCCCATGAACACCAAAAGTGGGATGTTCTTGGCTTGCAAAAAATACCATGCAACCAACCCCCAAAATGTTTACAATTCTGCATCTAAGGCCTATAACCTAATGCATGCATAAGTGGCACCACAGTTTCATCTACTGCACCTTTGCTGATTAGATGCTCAATGCTGCCCCTCACAACCTCCTCACTTACTTGTAGTGATCTTGGTAGAGTTCCCTCCCTTATGTGTTTGTCCTTGTTCATGTGAGGGATCTTGTAGTTGTTTGACCCGCGTGCTTTCAGTATTTCGATCATTGACAGTTGATGTGTTAGAAATACCTTGTTCAAAAGGTTACCTAAGGTTGGACTCTTTTGTATTTGGTAGGGTCCTTTTTGGGCCCTGCTGCAGGTTCCACCGTCTATACTATTTACCTATTTACGAGCGGAATTGAGCTTGATCGGCAACATATGAATAAGGATAGAATAGCTTAACTGGTTGTTTGCCATAGAAGCTTTGGAAGGTTCAAGTTTTTTCAAAAAATGGCGGAAGATTAGAACGAAGTAAAAAATCGAAACCTGTATGATACCATGAAAGAGTGTAATTCACCATGTTTGGTGTGTCTATCATAGATGAATAAATAGGGTACATGGAACTAAGTACATCGACCCTAGATTGTTCTATGTATGTACAATATCAATCCTAATTAATCTAAAATCAATCAAGATATTCTATCAGTCTCACACTTTTACTCACGATCCCTTAGAATTGGAGATGCTCAAAGTAAGAATGTTAAGATTACACATATACAAAATTAAGATGGACACTTCGATGAAATGAATCCCCCAAAAGCATTTAACGCCGCCACTGAACTAGGCGGGAAACCGTGCTCAAATGCCTCCCGCTGCAACTCCTCCGCTCTCCGACGTACTCCGCCGTCGCTCATCAGCCTCTCAATCCCTCCAACTATAACATCTTTCTTAATCTTCCGACACCCATCATCCCCATGTCTCTTGGAAATCACAAACCCTGTCCGAAAATAACTCTCTATGCACTTGGCGTTGTAGAACTGACCGCCCCTGATCGGCCACACCAACGTCAGAACGCCGCGACCGATCGCCTCCATGGCGGAGCTCCACCCGCTGTGCGTCAGGAACCCTACTCAGGATCAGCTGCTGCGGGGCCCACCCGTCGATGATCAGCCCCCGTTCGGCGTCAGGGAAGGATTCCGCGAAACTCCGGCTCCGAGAACCCATATGAAGGGGCGGTGGAGTTCGGATAGCGCTTTTGCGAGCTCTTCGAGCTCGTCGCAATCAGGGGTGAGCTCACTCCCGAAGCAAACATAGATCACGGACCCATCCGGTTTGGTGTTGAGCCATTTGGTTATTTCCTCGTCGGAGTAATTCGACTGGCGGTTGTTCTTGGGACCGGAGATTACTCGGGCGTTTGGATTCCAGTATTCCTGAGCAAGGGCGTGCACAAAAATGAAATGACTAAAAGAATTTATTTAACTCAGTTTCACAGTACTCCCTCTCTTCTAGATTAAATTAGACTAGAATCATTAGCATGCTCAACAAACATGTCAGATCTTTAATATGTTTCCTACGCATATTAATGAAAATTAAAAATGATATTTAGAAAATATTTGTTACGATAAATTGAACAATATTATATACTTTTTCTGTTTCTTTGAATGTGACACATTTTTCTATTTCAGTTGTTTTTTTTTTTATTTGGCACACTTTTGATTAGATTCATTCAATTTCATCTACTCATTCTGCTTTTTTTCTTTTTAAATTAAATTTCATCCACATAAGCTTATGATGCCACATCTAACAAAACATAGGCAATACCATAATGCTGTTGTTAATATAACAATTCAAATATGCGATTAAACTTTAATAGAAAATAGTGTTGAAAAATTAATTGGCAATTTCAAATGAATAGATAGAGTATTATTAATAATATTGAATAGTATACTAGTATTTCAAACAAACTTAAAATTTAAAAAAATTGATACACCCACCACATATTTTCTCAGGTAAGTTCTAGAATGAGCATGTGTCTAGATTTTTATCGAAATTTGTAGAATTCAAACCCGTTGATTTTAGTATTCGTTCATTTTGTTTTAAAGTTTGGCGGACTTATTATATTTTTATTATTTTTAAAGTTTGTCATTCTTTTATGGCAAAAAATATATTTCATTCAATTTTCTTCACACATTTCAACTTACAAAAATAAGAACACTTAAATCTATGGTGCCAAACATAATGAAATGGAGGGAGTATAAGTTTGGATTTAGAATTTCGAAAAAGAATATAAGTTTGGATCTAGACTCCCTATATGTAATTTATTTTAAAAATTAATATATATAACTTTATATTGATATCCATCCCAATCAATCCTGCACACTTTAATTTTCGTCAGTTCACTCAGAAATTTTTTTATTATTGATATCTATAATTGTGTAAAATTACATATAGGTTTAGGTGCTTGGATTTAGGTGGAGAAAATGAGTTGGATGAAATTGAATGTAGAAATTAAAAAAGTAGAATGAGTTGCCAAAAATGGAAAGTGTGCCAAATTCTAAAAAAAACATCCATGTATAATAAGTATGACATAAATAACAAAACAAAGGGAGTACAATTTAGAAAAAATTAATATTTTAAAAATACATTCTATAACGAATTCAACAAGATCATATACGACGATATCTTAATATATTTATCAATTTAATTTTGAGGTTAAATTTAAGTAATTTTGACTAAATAAATAGTTAAATATTGCAGTTTGCGTTGTTACAGAGAAAGTACTTATTTCCTCCATCTCAACCTTATTTGCAAAAATTGACTTTTTGAGATTGATCAGTATTATATTTTATCATTATATTTTTAATTATGCATATTTAAAAGGCAAAGTCTTGGGGAAGATCATCTTTTCATATACTTATGGAAAGACGAGGTTTAATCATCATAATAAAAGGTAAAAGGTCTTAGTTGCAATATTAATAATTTATCATGCAACATAGTTATAAAGTTTATAACCCAATTCATGCAACCCAAATATTTAATCTTCATTTCTTCTAATTTACACTTTAAACCTTGGTATTTCTATAACTTATGAAAAGAGTGTCTTTCAATAGACAGACTTCATTTAAAATGATAAAAAATAAAATTATAAAAATAAATGTTAACACGAATTTAATGATATGAAATTTACTGTTCTAATTAATAATATTTTAATTTAATGAATAGTGATTAGTGTAGAGAGTCCGTCTCTTGAAAGACGGTCTTTCCATAAGTTACGGAAAGATCAAGGTTTAAAGTGTAAATTAGAAGAAATTAAGATAAAATTTTCGGGTTGCACGAACCGGGTTATAAATTTTATAACTACTACATGTTTCATACTAAAACTTTAATATTGCAACTAAGACCTTTTACCTTTTATTATTCTAATCAAACCCCGTCTTTCCATAAGCCTATGGAAAGACCGTCTTTCCCAAGACTTTGTCTAGTGTAAATAGGCTGAGAGATGTAGATACTTTATATCACTTGAAAAATTTACGAATGGTTTTATTTATATTTGTCGAGCAAAAATTTTGTCCCCTTTAAAATATATTGAAATCCGACCCTTGCTCACCGAGAAATTGCTAAGTTTGTGGCTATAGTTGCCACAAACAGCAAATGCATGCGGAGGACACATTTTCGTAATGCGACCTCTCATTTTTAAATTTTTTTTATTTTCGATCAAAAATGTCAAACGACGAAGGTGGTGATGCCATGTGGCGAGGACGCATTTCCGTAATGCGTCCTCTGCTGAAATTTTTTTTAAAAAAAAATTCAGAAAAAAATAAGGCAGTGCCACGTGGCGGGTGTTGGTGATGCCACGTGGCGAGGACGCATTTCCGTAATGCGTCCTCCGTGGATATTAATATTTTTTCGTAAAATTTCTGGATAATGTTTTAGGTGATGGAGATGAAGCCACGTGGCGGATGGGGGGTGATGCCACGTGGAAATTGTTTTTAAAAAAAATTCTGGTCAAAGTCAACACTAATTGGCATTACATTTCACTCGTACTGTTCTACACTGTACATTTATGCTAACTTGTATCCATTCTAACTATAAAATACTCCGTTCCTGCACCTACATTCAAGACTGGTAAAAAAAATCAAATAGCGTGACCCTAAATCATCATTTGACTATTTTCCAAATTTTCATCAAACAAACAAAAGTCTGCTTATGCGCAATCTTGATCGAAAACACGTGGACCAGAAATAGTAAGTTACAAATTGCAGCAACCCACGATAATTTATTACTTAAATTCACGACTCATTTGAAACTCCACACTCTTGTTGAAATCAGGGCAGGATAGTATAATAAGCTTTCTCCCCAATAAATAAAATTTCCCTCACGCTTACTTTACCAAATATAACAAAATATAATAAACATTATTTCATTCACAGATTAGATTAGCACCGTAGTTAATTGCAAATCTCATTTCCAACATTTTCAAAAAAATTGTAGGAAACAATACCCATTCCAGGACTCGTTTGAGGAGCTTCCGAGAAATAAATTTATTCAAATTTGTACTAATTTCCAACATTTTGCTGATTAATTTCCCGAGAAATAAAATTAGGCAGCTTCCAAGGACTCGTTCCGAAAACGAGTCCTCCGCATAATATCCCAAAGAGCTAGATAATGCTTGAGGGCTCGTAAATGAGTCCTCTAAATTCTTCCGTAAAAAATCAATTATTGCCAGGTCTGAAGGCTCGTTTCAAAAACAAGTCCGCCAAATACTTTCAAAAAAACAATTCGCCGGTTCTGAGGAGCCATTTCCAAAACGAGTGCTATGAAAATCATTTCCGGAAAAATAAAATAATTCCACATCAGAGGTCTCGTTTCCAAAACGAGTCCTCTAATTGATTTTAGAAAAAATAATATAAATCCTAACTATTTACGGAAGAAAAAAAATGAGAGGACTCGTTTCCAAAACGAGTCCTCTAATTGAATTAAAAAAAAGGGAACTATTTTCGGATACAAAAAAGGAGAGGACTCGTTTCCGAAACGAGTCCTCTAATTAAATTCTGGAAAAAAAATTAAACCTCCAAGAGGACGCATTATCGAAATGCGTCCTCACCCCTCTACGTCCAAAAAAAACTGCCACAATTAGCACCATTTTCCTACTTTCTAGCACACAAAAATCATGCACTCCTTGCTCACCTGAGGCAAGAGCGGCCCGACACCCCAAACCCGAGCTCCGACTTGACCCGACAAGTACTCCATGAAAGGCCCTTCAAGCTCCTCACACGTATTGACAAGAAACGCAACCGCTCCCTCCGTCTCCTCCACCCACGGCGGCTCATCTCCGGGATCCGTCGGAAAAGATTTCTTCTTACCCACCCAACAATCAGGGCTCCATTTCCTTCGCACAGTAAGATCCGAATACCCAAACCTCATCTCTTCAGGCAGACCCGGCAGAACCCGGGTCTCCCCGGGCCGCAAATTCTCCACGTCAGCTTTCCACGATGCACGCTCCATGGCTATGGCAGCAGCTCCACACGTGAACAGCGCCGCCACCGGTAGCCGGAACCTGGCGAACGCCGCCATGCATCGGCGGTGACACATCATGCTATCCAACACGGCGTAACCCGGGAGGGTCCGACCCGGGGACTGAAGCGAGGATTCGATGAAGTCTGCCATATGACTGAAGTATATCTGAATGTGGTCGGGCCCCGACGTGGTCCACTTGCTAGGGTGGGGCGGAAGCGGGGCGGGGCGGGGCATACGGCGACCCGGAAAAGTGGGTTCTGGAGGAGATAACTAGGGACTGAAGGTTTGAGCCATGGAGAAATGATTAAGGTGGTTTTGTAGTGCATGGAAGATAGCAGCATGCAGAGGTGGGAACAGGGGTAGACATGACTTTTCACGAAGAATGGTATCACCAAAACCTCTCCCTGGGCTTCTTCTTCCATGCTCATCTGCTGCAGATATCGTTGTGCCTCCATAACCTATTTACATACATACATATACTTCCTCTCTTCATCGGCACGTGACACGGTTCAGATATTTAGATTTAGTTGAATGAAATTAGTTGATAAAACTGAACTTATAAAAATAGAATAAGTGGAAGAAACTGAAGAGATCTGTTCAAATATAAAAAGTGTGTCAATAATAAAAAAAAATCCAAAAAATAAAGTGTCATATATAGACGAATAGGGTACTATGTTTAAATACTCTCTCTGTCCTATAATTAATGGCACAATTGATCATTTATGTTCTTCAGTGATCATGTTTGACCGTTAATATATCTAGCTATATATAATAATTACACATATAAAATTGATATTTAGAAAATAGACATTAAGATGTATCTAACAAGATCCCATGTGATATTTTTATTTATATATTAATTTTTATTTAAGATCAAAGTCTTTTTTTAAAAAATTGACTTGAAAAAATCAATTGTGCCATTATTTATGGCACGGCTGTAGTATAATTTTAAGGATAACTTTGAACTACTACAAAGGTAGGTAGGGGTTGGATTAAGTACAAAAAAATTATTGTCGTATATATACACATATTAGTATATAATTCTAAATTTAGAAAAAAAAATACATATATAATTCTAATAATAGCTTTAAATTACTATACAAGTAATATTCTAATAATAGTTTCAAATCAGCTACAAAGGTACGTAGGAGTGGAATTACGTACTCCTTGACTCACTTGATTTTGACTTCGAAAAGTTAGAATCAGTGGTTGAAAATGTATTAAAATAATAAAAAGTAAATTGAGTGAATAAAAATAATCTATAATTTATCAAATAAGAAAAGAATAAATATAAAAATTCAAAAAAGACTCAATATTAGTGAAACGGAAGGAATACGCAGAATTTGATTGTCAAAATTTGATGCCACCGACAATATGGATCATATACTCTTCATTTTTTTCATATTCATTCTCTCCCAACGTTATTACGATGCCTACTTTAATAAGGCTAAAGTGTACTACTACATTTTAAAGCTGGTTGTGGCCCTTGTAAAAAATAAAAAAGTTATTGTGGCGTTGGATGCCACTCATGAAATTGATTATTTCAATGGTGTGTTGGTGTTAATTTGTGGAGATCACTTCATCAATTCATCAAAAATATCCAAACTTTCCAAAAAACCCAAGAACAGCTCTTGCTCAAATCCACATCAAATTCTAGCCAAACCAAAAAATTAACCAAACATCTTCAATTTTCCAGGAGCAAATCTTGTCCAATTACCTGGCAACAGGAAGGACAACTCATCAGTTTTTCACATCCTACCTTTAGATAAGTTAACCCAACCAAACTCCCTGTCAGCATCACCTTAAAGGTGTAGAAAGCAGGAAAAGTCATCAGACATATGGAGCGTAGAATATTGGAGACCACTGGTCAGATGATTCGAGACATGGGTCCGAATTCTCGGAAGAATATAGAGACGTACCACTTGGAGAAGATTTTAACAGGGGTAGGCACAGACCAGTTCGTGGGGGACCAGTCCTTGTCGGGGATGCGGAGGAATACAACAACTACAGGCACATGTTTGCTAGCTCGTTGGTGGGGTACTTGGTGGACTATTGACAATTTAGTGCTGCAAGAATGCAAGCTCACGTGGACGACTTTTGGGGTGGAGGAGTGGAGGTAATGGTCAAAGCAGAGAGATTTTATGTGTTTAGGTTTGATAGCCTGCCACATATGAATGTTTTTCTGCATAATGAACCCATGGCGGTGGAGGGAGGACTTCTAGCACTGTGGCGGTGGGTACCAGAAATGTTATTTTCCCACACGCGTGTTACTCATATGCTACTGTGGATCAGGATCTATGGTTTACCCCCTGAATATTTAATACAGGAGGCAGTAACTAGGTACACAGCAGTAGTGGGAGAGGCAGAAGAGGTGGTTTTTGGGGGACTATCATCATTGGAGAACGGGGACTACGCCAATGTGCGGGTATGGGTTCCAGTACATGAACCCCTGGTTTCAGGCTTCTTCCTCCAGGATGTCTATAGGGTATGAGAGAATACATAAAATGTGTAGAAGATGTGGCGGCATAAGGCATACAATGCCATTATGCCATTTCCAAGATGATGCAGCTTTGGAGTACTACCTAGCCGAAAGATTCATAAGAATAATTCAGGAATTGGGATAACACTGTCGAACTGTTCCCTGCTACAATAAGGGTCTATCAAAACTTACCGGCGAGGAGGTTTACTAGAATCCCTCATGACTTCCTCAGAAGAAATTAACATAGACTTCAGGGGCCAGGAGGGATATCTCTGAGGGGTTCCAGTATCAAGAAGATATCATTTTCAGCTGGGAGGAAGTTCATAATAGGAATATGGAGCGCAACATGGAGATTGCAGGAAGCCATCTGCATGACCAGGAGCATTCCTTTGCAACATAAGAGGTCGATCAAGATAGGGCGAAAGAAACATGGGAAGAATACAATTCATCCTCCCCGGAAAACTATCCTGACTTCGACATGAACATTGGATCCATCCCGGAGGAACTTCCATCAGGAACTATGCCAGACACACCACAACAAGAAATATAGGTACATCCTCAACATCTTATCACAAACCCATACGCTGCTTTTGAACACGAAGATAGGGTTGCCAGAGAAGGTGTGACAATCGAGAATACTAATCTAGAGGTGCTGAGAAAGGTGGAGCAGAATGGGTCAAATGGTATACTATCGATGGTTGAAGATTGGATGCCCGGTGACGATGAGGCAAGGGACAAGGACCCAAACTCACTCATACTGGAAACAATTAACGAAGATGGAAGACTAATCCACCACTCGAACATAATTCCAATTCAGTTGATCAGAGAGAAATAGGAGAAGCTACAAAGCATCATGACGGAGTCAACCGAAAGGATTGAAGAAGGTCAGGAAAGCAGTTGGTGGAAGGCATTCAATGGGAGCAGTTAAAGCGAATTTTGATAACCGACGACTCAGACCCGGAGAAGGAGCCCACATCAAAAGAAGCAGAAATGGTTGGTATGGAGGATTATGAGCATTCAATGGAAGGGAACCAAATGAAAGACATTCTCTCCACAGATACTAAAGGGAAAGGAAAAAAGCAGTGTGAGGACCAAGTTATTGTCAGGAAGAAGAATAAAGCTATGTACTGGAGCTACAAGGGAGGCATGGGAGGTGTAATAAATGGTGCAGGAGAATGCTCAGTGACGAATTGCGGAACAAGTAATGCACACATGGATAAGCTAAATGAGCTGACAACTACAGCAACAGAAGGTAAGTTGCTTATCAATTCACTATTTCACATTAATGGAGACAGTTGCCAGAAACTTTGTAATGACTCCATCTCCCTAGACCCTAAACACAATAGCCTTTAACTAGCAACCACAGATCCTTCACCTTTCAGTCTGGGCCATAAAACCATTATACATCCAAACTCCCACACCTACCAACCCAATCCAAATAAAATGGACACCTATGATATGGTATCAACTCAACCACTCACAGTGCCACATGAGAATCCCATTAACCCAACCCACACCACGGTTCAACAGCAAGCCTAAGTTACAAAAAGGAGCCCAAACAAAAATAGCACAAATATGGCACAAAAAAACCGTGACCCAGACCCAAACTCCCAAAATACCTTAATCTAAAAATCAACAACCCTAGGCGCAGAGGTGAGTATAAAGAGGTTTACCTGACAACAATGGAGGAAATGTCGCCGATGTCTGCTGCCGGAGGAAGGACCATGGAAGGCAAATGCATAGCTATGGAGATGAACGCCAAATCTGACATGGAAAATGGTGAAGGAGGACGGCCATCAACATCATCGATCATCTATGTGAGGCCAATGAACAACACCACTACTAGCACGAGTCATAATCTCAGTAGCGGCCTACACACAGAGGCATCTCCAATAGTCACTATCGATGCCAAGGTAGGAATCTGTGACGCGAACAATATACCTTTAACGGAGGAAGCATGATCAAGAAAAGTGGGGGAATTAAGTAGGGGACAGCTGGAAATTAGTGGGTGATGGACCGGAGGTGGAAGATCAGACAAAGGATAGGAATCCATTGCCGGAAGCCTTCTCAGTTGTTTCAATACACTTGGAACAGAAGGAGGATATAAGGTTTTTGGCGGATGAAAAAACAAGTGAAGAGACAAGTGAAGAAGGTGTAGTGGATCCTTCAATAAGGGTTAACAACAAAGGAAGACCAAAAGTGGATATGTTGGATAATGGCCAGGCCCAAGTGGAAGGTGGGATGGGGCTAGAATCCAATGCCAATAAATTAAAAGAAGTCCCAATCATCAGTCACCCAGGAAATTATTTACATCAAGAATCGGTAATGGATTCCAAAGGGTGCAACAACGAGATGCAGCCAGGTTCAAGTAAAATGGTGGGATATAGCGGAGGGTCCAGATGGGGGATGAGAGCTAGATTAGTCCCTTCAAAATTGACCATCACAACAAGATTATTGATTGAGAAGAACATGCAGCTTCAAATAGGACCGACATTTATTTTCCCCAAGATGGTCTCGATATAGAAGTGTGATGTTGTATCTACGCAACAAACACAGCTGGAACCACAACAACATTCATTGAAGAAAATTTTACCAGATACCAAGAGAAGGCTTTGACTTGGGCTATGGAGGATCTGATGCCAGTGGCAGGAAAGTTGGTAGGAAAAAGGAAAAGAAACCTGAAGATGGACTTGGGTGGGATAGCATTTCACAAGAGATCACGCCGTAATGTGGAGAACGAACCTCAGCTATTATTGGTGGTCGAGAAATTTCCTGAATTAGATTACAATGAAGGAGTAGAGCAAGGGAAAATGGTCATTGTTGGTGCACAAACCTATAACGAGATAGTCTCAGTGGTTATGCAGTCCTGTGAAGGCAATATCTGTGGTACTTTGGTGGTTGGTCCAGAACAACCACCAACAGGAGTATGAATCTACTATGCTGGAACTGCAGAGGGCTGTCACTCCCTCTGACAGTAAGTACACTCAACAACCTTGTTTCACAGTATAAACCAAATGTAATAGTAGCAAAGTAAGAAAATAGCTAGACAAGTCGTTAGGGGTGGGCAAAAAACCGAAAACCAAATCGAAAATTGAATTATCCGAATTTGAATAACCCGAACCGACTTTAAAATACGGTTTTTGGATAACCGAATTGAATAAACCAAATTCTGAATATGGTTTTTGGTTTGGTTTTGGATATGGAAGCTCAACCCGAAAATCGACCCGAATACCGAATTGTAATTAAAAAATAAATTAAATATTTATATACTAAATAATATAATTCTGAAGTTTTAATATAAAATATATAACATATATATCATGGCCCAAACTCACAAACTCATGGCCCAAACTGCCAAACCCAAACATAGATTAATAATTTTGGCCCAAAATCAAAAAAAATTGGAACGAAAGTTAAAACGGAAAAGTAAAAACGAAAGGTAGGAAGCCCAAAGCCGAGGCTGCCATTTCTTCTTTATTACAAAAATCAAAAATCCTAGCCCTTCTCCCGATTCCCCATCCTTATCTCCGTCGCCACCACCTCATACTCCGGCGCCATCGCCTCATACTCCGGCGCCATCGCCTCATACTCCGGCGCCATCGCCTCATACTCCGGCGCCATCGCCTCATACTCCGGCGCCATCGCCTCATACTCCGGCGCCATCGCCTCATACTCCGGCGCCATCGCCTCATACTCCGGCGCCATAGCCTTGAAGTGGCCGCACCACCAACACGGGGCAGAGCTCAAGGAACGACGAGGATCAATCAAAGATATCAACCAAGGTAGGTTTTTTTACACTTTGATGTCTAAACAGATTTCCCTGGGATTCAGTTGATGATTTTAGTTTTAGGAGGCTTGGACACTAAACTTCGTTGTTATTTGTAGGAGATCCCTAGATCGTCAATTGTGAAGGCATTGGCGTCACGTCATCCCTTCGCAAACCAGTGTAGTTAATACTCTTTTTAACTGTAAGGTTTTGAATCTGTCAGTCTGATTGCACATGGATGTGGTTAAAATTCTCGAATAGATCATGGTAATACTTGTAAACTCCTTATATGATCCTATAGTGGTTGCACAGTCCAAAATGAAATTAAGGATTCCTTGTCATGATTCATAACAAAATAGCACTCCCTCTGTCCCAAAAAAGGAGTCCCATTTGTAATGGAAAAAATGCATATGAATGAGACTATTTTTTTTGGGACAGAAGGAGTAGTTATCAATCCATTTGTAACTTTCTGCACTATGTATGTTTTGTTTTCTGTGCAATAGCTAGGCTCGTTTTTTCTTGGAAAGATTATGAATGGGCTTACATACTATTCTACTAACGTGTTTAGCTTGTGTTCATTGGGATAGGTATTTCCTAATACTTTCCTGTTTATCTTTGAAGCGCCACTACGTCCTTCAGTGTCCATTAATGCACAAGCAGCAACCCGTTTCATTGATCATTCATTGTCTGATCTCTCCAGTGGTAGGTATTTGGTTGGCTTTTTGGCATTATCTTCGTTTAATTTTGTCTCTGATTAATATGTGGGTTATTGCATTCTCAGAGCAGAGGAAAAGCATGAGGGAAATCAGTAGAAAACAGGACACTGCATCTAACTATTTGGAGAGATCCAAGAGGAGAAAGTACGAAGAAGGAGAAAAGCAATATGTTCAAACTGCAGCAAAAGAGTTTCTCGAGATAGATGCACTGAGATAGATGCACTGTTTGGTGACGAGGATTTTGAGAATCTTGATGATAATGGCCAGCATGCAGACTGATTCTCTGGTAGGGTATTATTTACACTTTCTCTTTTATTTCCTTCAAGGTTTTTGTTGTATATGAAATTGGATGTCCACAATTTATTTTTTGTAATGCTTTAGGGCCTTCAGGTCATCTTTCAGAAACCGAAGCATCTTAGTTTTGTTTATAGCATCAATATAATGCATTTCTGACAATTTAGTCTTGTCAATGACGCATTCTATGTTGAAGCTTTTGCAGTTTAATGATTATTTTGTTTATTAATTATTAAGTGAGCAAGGCACTGGCGACATCTTTGTTATTTCAATTTGGTAGCTTATCATTATGGTAGTAAGACCTGAAATTATGCTATGGTTTCAAGGCAATTTGAAAACCCAAATTGAATTGAGTTACTAATATCACTTTAGCTGTTACTGAAACAGCATGCCAAACTTGTAATATTTCAAAAGCTACTAAACTTAGGATACAAAAAACTAATATGTATGAAACTGAAGGATTTCGACCGTTGAGATGTCCCTGGATCCCTGGATTTGGACACTAAACTTCGTTGTTATTTGTAGGAGATCCCTGGATCGTCAATTGTGAAGGCATTGGTGTCACGTCATCCCTTCGCAAACCAGGGGTCTGGACTCTGGACAATCCCACAGGATTATATGGTGGCTGTCTGGCTTGAACAATCTTACTGGTAAGAGTTGTAAGGTTGTTTTTTTTATTTAAATTGAATTGGTGAATCGAAATAGAGGGGGAATCGTTTTATCTACCCCTGTATTTCTGTCATTCATTCAGATATAGAGAAGAAGAAATTGGACACTTATTTACCTTTTTAATGTTTTAGTAGTGTTTGATATGTTTTTCCCCCTTTTCATAAAAAAACATGTTATATTACCTAAGCTTTGTGCAGAGATTTACTCAGTGGAAATGAATACTGCAATCTATCTCTGTCCCATTCTATCATGTGGAAATTGTACTCCATTTGTTACAACTCCATACGTTTCCTTTCTTGTTCAATGATCGTGTCAATTATTTGTTCGGCTTCTTAATTCATCCAATCAGAAATCAAACAGAGTAGTTTGTTTTTAATATTTATGTTGTTTAAGCCTAAGAATGCTGCAATTGATATACTCATTTATCTGAATTCCTGTGATGCTGATTTTTCATTCCATTTTCATAGCCGTTTTTCATTCCATTCCATTTTTCATTTTGTTCTGTAAAGATGTTGTCTTTAATATGTTTATGTACTTCTTGCATTGGTTTCAGATGAACCTGATGACTCAGTTCACATATTCACTGGTCATACTGGTACGTCACATGCTTGATTACTTTTCTGTACCTCTGTTGGAGTGTTTATTTTTTTGTTGTGTTTTAAAATTTTGATATTCTCCTCAATGTTCTCATATGCAGATTTCATTGACATTTGGTATCATACATTTACAATCACATTTAAGCATTTTCTTCATAATACATAATAAAGCACCTTTTGACCTCAAGCTCTTAAGCCTTTTCTGAATTCTGTGTCTTAAATGTGTGAATATTGAAAATCAAACATATTTTTGGTCCGTCAAGGTTTTTAAAACCAGATCTTATGGTGAGCTATAATTTGTCATGCTATATTCAGTTGCCTACATAATTCGTACCTTGCCATCGTGTTCAGCTCTGACATAGCTTCGTTTATATTCGATATATCTTTTAGCAATGAAAATCATTGCAACACTTCCAAGTGTTTGGTGATCCTTATCCTCAACTGCTTAATTTCATAGGCTCCGGAGTCATCACATTTTTCTCAGGAGCTATAATAGAACATAAGATGCTAACATGTGATAGAACATGGCAGTGCACCAACTTTTATTGAAACAGTTAGCTAATAATGGTTGTTTTAGTTAAATTATAATACTCTCGTGGACTTTGTTTAAGGTGAAATATCATCTTCATGTCTTATTTTTGAGTTTCACAATAATCTTTCAGTTGGATATAGTTTAATACCTGTACTACTATTTTCCGTTTCAATATCTGAATTCCTCCATACAATCTGTGAATTCCTCCATACAATATGTGAAAAACTTGTACTGATTTAGTGATTTGGCAACTTGGCCGTTTCAGGAACCAACATCGATCCCAAGTAAGATCTTGAGTGTGAGTCTTGATTGAAATAAACTGGAACAGTTCTTCAAGGTAAACTGGCCTCCCACTCGAATACTCTTTCACATGTGTACTGTACAACTCAGTCATTGATTGCTAATCTGAGTAAGCTTTGTGTTTGCTATTCTGAAATACTGCTCATTCTGAAATAATTATTATTTGATTTCAGAATGAGTACGTTCTGAAATTTTGAAGTGCTTGCCTTGCCTTTGTTTTGTTCATGCTGAAATACTGCTCATTCTGAAATAATTATTATTTGATTTCAGAATGAGTAGGTTCTGAAATTTTGAAGTGCTTGCCTTGCCTTTCATTTTTTCATTCTGAAATACTGCTCATTCTGAAATACTGCTCATTCTGAAATAATTATTATTTGATTTCAGAATGAGTAGGTTCTAAAATTTTTGCTACTTATTCCTTCATGCTAAATTATTTAAATTCTAGTTTGCACTTCTTTAATATATATTTTTTATTGCAGACATCCAACAAATAACGATGGAGTCAACTGTTGTGGATGTTTAGCTGCTCCTTTGGTTTCAATTTTTGAAGGTCTGTACAAGATTTATATCTTAAGGCCTTGATATTAACTGACTATGATGCATTCAGTAAATCTTAATTGACTATGATGCATTCAGAAAATGATGATCTGTGATTTTTCTTCTCAGGTAGCCTCAAGGTGAATATGAATGTGGAGTGCTCAAGCTCAACGGCTTGAAGAGTGATATAAAATGAAGTATTTTACTTTAATGTTAACTGTATTGCTAAAGTAAAATTATTGTGGTTGAATTTGTAAGGTATTCATTTTGAAAACTTGATTTGGTTGATGTAATATTTAGATTTTAAATTTTTATTAAATTTCAACCTAGATGTATAATTTTGGTAATTATTTAAAATATATTAAACCCAAATCGGTTTATTCGGTTTCAAACCGAATTCCAACCGAAACCAAATTCCAAATTTGGTTCGGTTTATTCGGGTTATTCGGTTTATTCGGGTCGGTTTCGGTTTTGAACTTTTGAGGAAAAAAACCGAATAAACCAAACTGAATAAACCGAAACCCGAATAAATTGACCCGACGCCCACCCCTACAAGTCTTACTTCACTAGTTGGGAAATTTTAGATGCTAGGGGTACTAAAGGTGGGCTCTGTGTGGCTTGGACATCGGAAATCCATCTCGGGGTAGGAAAAAACTCCCAAAATTTTGTATTTTTTAATATCACCACTTAAGCTGGGGAGGAATGGAAACTTGTTTTGCTGTATGGACATCCTGATAGAAGGAAGAGGGAAAAAGTCTGGGATGAGTTGAATACTGACCTGTTGTCCGACACAATGCTGGCACTGATCATAGGGGACTACAATCAAGTTATGGTAAATGAAGATAAGAGAGGAGGTAATATAGTAACTGAACAACACACTGTGGCACTGAATAAGGTGCTGCGTAGGAATAATCTCCAGGAGCTACAAAATCAGGGATAATGGTTTACATGGTCAAATGGACGTCAGGGAAACCAATTGGTAGTAGAAAGGCTGGATAGAGGTTTCGCCAATGGGCGGTGGGTTGACCTATTCCTTAATTACATGCTCAGGAATCTGGTAATGTCAAGGTCAGATCACGAGCCGATGGTGCTGAACACACACCATCAACCTTTTCGTAAAAGAAGAAAAGAAAGTCCCAAGTTTGCATCATTCTGGATTCGTAGGAAGGAGGTCAGAGGAATCATTACGGAGAATTGGCAGAATGGACGAAGCCAAAATGGTTCCTTCACCGGCATCAGCGGAGGACAAGCCTTGTCGTCAACACATCATTGCCACATAGCCATGATTGAGAAGAAACTAGCAGACATAATGCTCAAGCTTAGCAAATGGAGTAGAGATAATGTGGGTGTACTGGACAAAATGATACGACGGAAGGAAAAAGTAATAGCCAGGCTCCAGATGAACCACGAATTTGAAGAAGCAAAGACTATTTTAGAAGAACTAGACGAACTTCTTACCTAACAGAACAACTTCTGGAAACAGAGAGCTAAGATTAAATGGGACGTAAAAGGCAACAGAAATACAAGCTTCTTTCACAAGTGAGATAAAAAGAAACAAGGAAGGAATCGTAAAACTAAGATGAAGAACAATCAAGGGAGGTGGGTAGCAGATTCGACCCAATTGAGACAAATGGTGATGGAACATGTCAGTGTGGTTTTTTTCAATGATTCTATCATGCCACAAGATGCTTATGGGGATACAACTATCAATGATATCCTACAACTCATCGAACCAACGGTAAATTCGGAACAACAAAGGAAGCTTTCAGTAAGTGTGTCGGCAGAAGAAGTTAAAGTGGCATTATTTCAAATGGGAAATTGGAAGGCATCGGGACCAGACGAAATCCCAGTGGGATTCTACAAAAACTATTGGAGTGAAATCGGAGATGATCTCATCAAAGCAGTACATGAGTTTTTTTATAACAGGAAGAATGCTCAAAGAATGGCACGCCACCAACATCATCCTAATTCCAAAAAATAAGGTACCTACGAAACCTGCTGATTTAAGACCTATTAGCTTGTGCAACGTCACATACAAAATAATTGCAAAGGAACTGGCGAATAGACTAAAGCATATAATGGGGTATTTAATTTTGGGCAACCAAGAAGCATTCGTAAAAGGAAGATCCATAGTTGAGAATTCACTTATAGCACATGAGCTGATCGAGAAGGTTAGGAAGCAGAAGACAAGGAAAGTAGCCATAGTGGCCATGAAGATTGACATGAGCAAGGCTTATGACAGAGTGTCCTTCCTCAGGAATGTCATGGGATGGATGGGATTTCCAATTAAGTAGATTCAATGGATCATGGAGTGTGTCACCACGGTCACATACTCCATCAAATTCAATGGGGAGCTCTCGGAACCATTCAAGCCCAGGCAAGGTCTAAGACAAGGTTGTCCACTTTCACCATTCATGTTCATCTTGTGCCAGGAAGCATTGTCCTCCATGATTGCATCAGCACCATTCCAACAGGTGTGCAGGGGTATCCAGTGTGGCAGATGTGTGCCACGAGTCTTGAATTTGATGTTTGCAGACGACTGTATGCTCTTCTTTGAGGTCACGGAAAGGGGTATGGCGAAACTGGCAACTACATTGAATATATTTGCAGCCTATTCGGGACAGAGACTGAACTTTGAAAATTCATCATTCATGATAAGTCCAAACGCAAATGACTTTAAAGGTTTACAGAGGAAGATTATATCAAAGATGGCAACATGGAGGAAGAACGATCTATCAGTAATGGGGAGGATCACATTATGCAAACATGTACTTTGTTCATTATCCCAGTATACCATTGGTACATTCAGGATACCAAAAAAAATCGTGATGGAGATTGACAAATCGATGGCAAGGTTTATCTGGGCAGGAGACTTGGAAGGGAGTGGGATACATTGGAAGTCATGGGATAAGCTGCGTGAATCGAAATGGAACGGCGGACTAGGGATGCGCTCCACGTTGGAAATGAACCAAGCGATGTTGGGGAAGCAAGTGTGGACTCTGATAACAAATAATGACACCTTTTTCTCAAGGTTTTTTCTTGCAAAATATTGTAGGAAGCAGGACCTTCTACACACAAAACAGAAGTAGGGAGACTCTTACGAATGGAAAGGAATACTCCGGGGACTCGAACTAATTAAACCTCACTTGAAGTGGAAGGTTGTGACAGGTGAGATAGTGGATATTCAACAGAATTGGATACCCAATGAGGTTAACCCAATCAAATATGAGGCAAGTATCCTACCACAATTACTTTTTAAAGTCTCTGACCTTATCGATGCACACAAAACCTGGAGGATACCGCTACTCAGAACACTCTTCCCAAATACCACAATCAGGGAAATACAAAAAATACACATCCCAACTCACAGTTTTGGGGAAGAAGATTACTTGGCATGGGACAAAGAGCCTTTTGGGAGATACACAGTTAAAACGGGTTACCACATAGCCAAGGAAGCTAAGGCTCGGGATATACCATCATCCTCAACCATATCACTAGCACACCAGTCAGATCCTAAAATGTTGAAGACCCTATGGAATGCCAACATTCCATAGCATATAAAATTTCTTCTTTGGAGAATGATCAATGGAGCATGCCCAACAGCTCTCAATCTTCTGAAAAGAGGTTTAATATTGTCCACGAAATGTCAAATGTGTTCGTCGGCGAACGAAACAATAGATTATATGTTGTTCGAATGTGACATAGCCAGAAAGGTATGAAGGTATAGCAGATTGGGATTAGACTTCAGCAGAGGCATCCCGATATCTTTCAAGGAATGGATACAACAATGGTTTAACATTGCTCCATAGAAGGAAGATAGGGAACTCACATGTTTTATAATCTGGAGTATATTGTGTGCGAGATGCTTGGTCACACTAGAACATACACCTATCTTATTCAAACACATAATGGATTGTATAGATGGATTGACCAATAGAGTTGCAATAAGGGATATGACTCGGCACACGAACAGCTTGGTCATAGATTTGGCTTGACAAGGTGAGATACCACAAAATGATGCAGGTGAGGAGCCAATCACAGAGATAAGGAAAGCGGGAGACATTACCCTCATGTGGCTGAAGAAGGACAGCTGTGTGGACCATAATTTTCAAGATCGCACTATCATCAATACAGATGTGGCATTATGTATCAGTAATGGAGAAGAAGTGGCGGCTTGGTGTGCAAAGCCACCCACAACACCTGGATGGAAAGGAACAACAAACATCCATGCATCCTCGGTGGTCCAAGCAGAACTATTAGCTATACTCCATGCTATGAAGCAGGCTAGTTACAAGAGAAATTGGCATTTACTCATAAAGACAGACTGTGAACATACACTAAGATATATCACCAACTACCCAGTAGTCCCGCAAGATATAAGGCAATTGATCAAGGAAATCATAATTCGAGGGATGGTGTTCCACAACTTATCAATAATTAAGGTGGATAGACTAGCAGTTGTCGAGGCCCATAATTTAGCACGTGCCAATGTAACATGTATAAACGTTCGTCTTAATCAATGAAGGGAGTATCATTATTCAAAAAAAATGTGGAGGAGATGGCACCATTGCAAAGAAGATGAACAATATGAGAGATGAATTCAACACATTTGCAAAGAAGAAAGGACTGAATCTATTAAGGGGAGAGGACAATCCATTCACATCCACCTAAAAGTGAGTACTATGTAAAGGTCAAATTTTTATAAATAATTTTAGAAAAAAATGCTTTTATAACCCTACCTAGTTGACAGAAGTGCCAATATAACATTTCAGTATTTGAAAGTGCCAATATAACCCTATCTAGTTAGTAAAAGTGCCAATATAACCCTCTTCGGCAACATTTAGCCGAATTTTATTAAAATTACATGTTTGCTCTTCTGAAAAAAAATTAAAATACAAAAAATTAGGAAATGAAGTTATTACCCTTAGACCGCCGCCGGGTTATATCAGCACATTATGAAATCTTATTGGGTTATATCAGCACTTCCTAATGTTTGTAGGGTTATATCAGCACATTTCCAATGTTTGTAGGGTTATATCAGCAAATTCTTAAAACTTATAGGGTTATATCAGCACATATTATAAATATTAAGTGTGTGGTACTCAGCTGGCCTTAACAGGCGACCACATCATCATATACACCATTGTAACATCATAACAATATCATATACAATATAAAATTTGACATCATGACATCATCATTAATATTAAACACCATTATCACATATCATAGCCTCATTTCAAAACTTACCAACATTAAAAATCCTAGGTCGAAGAACACAGTAAAATAACAATCACACAACACCAAAGGTCATCAAATCATCAATCCGGACTAAACACAACAAAATAAATAAAATATCATTAAAACCCTATATTCTACAGTATGTTCTGATATGACCCTACATTTTTTACTAATGTGCTGATACAACCCTATAAATTTTAGGAATGTGCTGATTTAACCCTACCAGTTTTCATAATATGCTGATATAACCCTACCTAATCTGGCGGCAGTCCGGCAGTGGTCTGGTGGTGGTCCGGTGGTAGTCCGGCAAACTATGAGGGTAAAATTGTCCACATAATTCCATAGTTAGCCCAAAGGGTATTTTTGTCAATTTACATAGAGTCAATGCTAGAAAACTGAGGTAGATACCTAAAATGGGGTCTCAGGGTTATATTGGCGCTTTCATTAACTGGATAGGGTTATATTTGCGCTAAAAATTATCATAGGATTATATTGGCACTTACTCAAGTAGATAAGGTTATATTAGCACTCATCCCAAAATTTTATGAGTAAAGGACAAATTGAAAAACAAGATACTCCCATCCGTCCCTGAATAAACTGTACACTTTCTATTTTGGTCTGTCCCTGATTAAATTGCAAAAAAATTAGAAATGTCATTTTTAGCAAAGTTTACTGCCAGAGAAATGACCAAAATACCCCTAGACCGTGTAAAATTTACAGCCATTAAAGCTGATTAATTAGAGAATTGGTAAAGTCTCTGGATATGTGTCTAGAGGCTGGTGGTTGGCATGAGATTAATTGCTTTAATCTCCCAACCACCTGCACCGCTCCACATGTGTCCTATTCGTGCTCCCAATGCTCCATAATTGCTCTCGCCACGCTCCAATTTACGCTTCCAATGCTCTCAAACGCTCCATTATCTTCTTCATTTCTCTCATTTCTCACATAATCTTCACTGCTCATCCTCTCCTCTCCGCTCAACCTCTTTTCTGCCATCGTTCTTAGTTGGAAACCTGTGTTTTTTGTGTTGGTTTACTTGGTTGAATGATCTTTTATCACAGCTTGTTGTTTCGGATCTAGGTTTTTCTTGATTTGGTTTGGGTTTTTGAAAACGAAATTGATTTCTTCACTTTTTCGAACAGAAACCACAGTATTTTAAGGCTCAGTTTTATGTATGGTTGGTTGATTTAGGGTTTATTGAACATAAACTCATGTTTTTTATGTATTGGTTTCTGATCTAAGGTATTTCTCGTGTTGGATTTGTGGTATTTCCCATTGTTCTTGGGTTTTTCTTATTGAAAACTGAATGCATGTGTCTGATTCTTGGCAACCATGTTAATTTTTTAGGTAAATGAACATGGGTTCGTCATTTTTGAATTGAAATTCATACTCTTTGTGATTTGGGTTCCGATCTAAGTTGTTTCTGGTGTTGTAACTGTGATATTAGCCATTGCTCTTCGGTTTTTGTTGTTGAAAACCGACTCCCTGTTTCTGATTTTGATTTTTATGTTATCTTCCGAGGTCAATAATTTTTTTTCATCTTTTTTGAACTGAAATTCATGCTATTTGTGGTCTGGGTCTGATCTGGGTTTCTCCTTAGGTTGGATATGTGATATTAGTCAATGATCTTCATTTTTTTGTTTGAAACTAAATGCATGCATATATTAAAAACTGATAATGATGTTCTTTGTTTGCTTGGTTCAGATTTAGGGTTTTTCGTTGTGTTATATATGCCATATTAGCCACTGTATGTTAGCACTGTGTTGACAATTTTTTTTTTGAAATACCTCTTATGTGCACTGTGAACTGATTGCGATAATAATGAGAACTTATTCCGATCATATTGTGAGCCTTTTGTGATTATACTGTGAGCCTTTTTAGATTATACTGTGAGCCTTTTTAGATTATACTGTGAACCTAATCTTATTATACTGTGACCTGATTCTCATTATAGTTTATTGATATCTACTGATTGTTTGCATCTGAAACTGATGGATCATGGTGATAGGGTCATGGCTGGTCAGGGTAAGTATGTCCTATGTCAACCCTTGAGTGAATCTGAGTTTGACTCTTAGTTTGAGTCTAGTTTTGATCCCACATTATTTACTGGGCTTGATGACATTGAGTCACAACCGAAGACCAGTACAGTTATCCCACCCCGGTACCCTGTCCTTGATACTGATTCAGTTGAGTCTTGGGATACCCATGTGGCCACACATTTTAGCCCTGTACCTGAATTTGTCTTATACCACACAGAATCAGATGAAACACAGCCCCCTAATACTGACCCTCATATAACACAACCCCCTGATCCTGACACCGATTCTAATGAAACCCAACTCCCGTATTCCGATGAAACCCAACCCCCTGATTCCGATGAAACCCTACCCCCTGATACTGATCCTGATAAAACACAGCCCCCTAA
The DNA here is from genome assembly GCA_037428765.1 of Rubia yunnanensis. Taxonomy (NCBI): domain Eukaryota; kingdom Viridiplantae; phylum Streptophyta; class Magnoliopsida; order Gentianales; family Rubiaceae; genus Rubia; species Rubia yunnanensis. The sequence continues at coordinate 11,210,248 of CM075064.1, forward strand.
TCCTGACATTGATTTTGATGAAACCCAACCCCTGACTCCGACATTGATTCTGATAAAACTCAATCCCCTGACTTCGATGAAACACAGCCCCCTGATCTATAAGTATGGCGAGCCAGGTTTCTGGGAATCTGGGGCTTGTCTTTATCCTGGTGAGTGGCCAAAAAATGGGCCTAAATGTGATCCTGATTCTAGAAAATAGTGTCATTATCCACAAGTTTGTATTTTTGGCTTGTTTTCAGTTCTGATATAACTTTGTAATTTCAAATTGTTGTACATATACTAACTGTCTGCCTCTGAATGTAGGATTGTTTATACAGTGTGGGTGTTGTTGGCTAACTACTTTATTCTGTGTTTGTCTGTGGTTACATATTTGCTACTTGGTTGTGATAGCACATCTGCTACTTGTTATATGCTTTTTTTTTTAATCTGGGTGATGTTTAAATTCAAACATGCAACAACTCAGATTTTGGCTCATATTCAGTTGAAACCTTGGGTGACTGTTCCCCATTTTTCAACTAAATCTGAAGTAGAACCTGAGTCAGGAAAGGCATGTTTCATAGTAGCCAATAATGGGAGTAGTAAATTGTGATGCATGTTCATGTGGTCTATATATGCAGCCATGCAGTGTTAGTAGACTTACCTGATCTTGGCAGGGCATTTGTTTATTGATGGCATAGCTAATATGTGTGCTAGTTGGGTATGTGCTGGTTGGACCCATAATTTATGATGAAGCTGTGATGAATGAACAAACATGCAGCCATACTTATTAGTGGCTAAACTGATCTGATCTCGGCGGGGCATGATGTGATTAAACCCAGCTCTGAAATTATTTTGTAAGTTGACCCTGTTGTAGTTGTTAGCCACCTATGGTGATACCTTTCATGAACACTTTGGAAGTAACCATGTGTTTACAAACATTAGGATGACAGCTTTATAGTGTTTGTCACTTTGTTGTTATATGTGCTACTTGTCATTTATCCCGATTTTAATGGTTTATCATTCTAGACTAACCTATTTTTCTTCATACTTAGAAACATATTTTTGAACACAAGCTCATTTTAAAAAGCTTCAAACAAAAGCGAGTATAACTTTATCAGCTTTTACAAGGTTGCCCTATAAACATACCTTATCAAAATAACTTGTATACCTAGACTTGAATCTAGAAGCACAACCCTACAAAAGTACATCAGTTGCATGCCTACACTAACTCCATCATGATCAACAGATCATGTATGTTCCCGGTTTTGCCAATGGACACCATGTATTCCAAACAAGCCCTTACTAACTCAGAATCCACAATCAGATTGTGGGGCAGCAAACCAAGCCTTCTTAGCCTTTCCTTTCCCATATATGGCAGTTTGAACTCATTACCACCCCTGCATTTCATGATTTCTACCATGACACTTTGCAAGCTTAGGAATATCTTGTTTATGACCGTATGATCCTCTCTGTCAAAAGCATCATGCACAGCTTGTAGAAGTCCATCTAGGTTTTGGCTAGGGTTTTGCTATTGTAAACTTTGAATTGAGGGAAAAAAACCCCAAGTCCAGAATGTTTAAATCGGGTGATTTGGCTGGTTGGCAAACTAACTGAATGTTAAATTCATCTGAGGTGGCTGCAGCTAAAAATTCAGAGTCATTTGTAAATATGTGGGTAGGGGTATTATCTTGTTGTATGAGAATTTTTTGCTCGCCTAAACTGGCCAATTTTCCTTGCTAGCTGGTATGAGTTCATTGATAAGCTTGTGTCTAATGACATCTCAGGTGATGGATGTTATGGGTTGTGGCATCATAGTTCCCCTAGGTCTATTTACAATTGTGTACTTGGTTGCTACATACTCAACATAAGGAAACACACTTATTTTTCCATCAAACATTACACTACCATCTATGTTAAATATAGGTCTACACACGGCACATAGAAACATGAGTTTTGGTATGTAATGCTTGCTTTGGGTGATTCTATATGGTTCTGGTTCATTGAGACCAAGAATATACCTCATTGTAGCCTCTGTGATGTAGAACCACTTTTCATCGATGTGTATGATGTTGTGCATGGACTTGAACTGCATGTTGCACTCAAGTTTGCTTAAACACCATTCCAGCCTTGATTTTTTTTGGGTTGTTGTTAGGCATGGATGAACGGCATTTGTGTGGCTTCTTATCTCCTTGCTTGCTATTGCTCTGGTATGCTACTTTTACCAACATGCATCTTAGCGGCTGTGCTTCGGCATGTACGCCTGAACTTGAGTGGCAATGCCATTAGAGCCTCTAGGTCGATTGGCTTCTTTCTTCTTCCACAGCACCTATGTCTTCTTGAACGGGCGCACACAACCTCACCATTTTGAAGCTGCTGCCTAACTCACGCCCAGATTGTGCTGATGGTCTTTACTGAGCATGACCATTTTCTGCTACCTCCATTCTACTGATGTTCTCTAGATGCCCATTTTTATGTGTTGAAGGAGAAAATGTGCAATCACCTGCCTTTGTTCATCAGTGATTTCTCCCCACCATCACAGCTCTACTGTTGCTCGATGATGAAGATCAGAAAAAGTGTGGGTTAGGGTTTTCTGACTCCAAAACTAGACAAAAAATATTTCTGAGGGTTTTATTTTGGTTCAGTGAGTTGTGAATGGGAGCTATAATAAATGCCCTTTTTATAGACAAAATTTCTGAATTTCGGAGGTAATGAACAGTGAACGAAAAAGTGTAAAACTGGCTCCAAAACTAAAAATTTTGGAGCCAAACATTAAATTTTGGAGGGAATAATCAGCGTTGATACATGGATTAGCATTTTTTGGGTCTAATTTGGGGCAAAAAAATGATTTTGACATGTACTATTTCAGCCTTTTGGACTGAAAAAATGTCCTTTTGGTACTATTCAATTTTGCCTCCACTTTTCTCTTTCTTGCAATATATCTAGGGATGGAGGGAGTATCAGTTTTAATTAAAAGTAGATACCAATTTAAATATTTTCTCCATTAGAAAATGGGAACAAAGTCTTGGGAAAGACCATCTTTTCATAGGCTTATGGAAAGATGTGGTTTAATTAGAATAATAAAAGGTAAAAGGTCTTTGTTGTAATATTAAAACTTTACTATGCAACATGTAGTAGTTATAAAGTTTATAACCTGATTCATGCAATCCAAAAATTTTATCTTCATTTTTTCTAATTTACACTTTAAACCTTGATCTTTCCATTACTTATGGAAAGATCATTTTTCAAGAGACGGACTCTAGAAAATGAGGCTCAAAAACACATAAAATGAGGAAATTGACTGGCAGGAAGAGAATGAAATACGAAAGCTGAAATGATAAATGCAGCCAAATGAATATAGTAAAAATAAAATATGCCTTGCAGCCTAGAAGGTTTGGTTTATAATTAAGCAAAACTGATTTATTTTAACTTATGATGGTGTCCTTATAGGTAGCATGTCCATAAATTTACGAGCAGGCCACTTATTTTTTTACCTTATACACTGCATTTGTTAAATTACATACTCCCTCCGTCCCAAAATAAATTGCAGGAAAGAGAAACTTGGCTGCAAAATTGAATGGTAAAAAATGGTCAGCTTTTCAATACGAAAGCTGAAATTTGTCCTTTGATGTGACAGAAAAATTACTGTACACAACGGGTATAATTGCTGGTTATCCCTGATGGGAACAGGAAAAATTCCCTCCCTTTTTCTAACTTTTAGCTCTAAAATTTCACTTTTGGAGCCAATTGAAGCTACTGTTCACGAAGTTAAAAAATTCACCCTTACATCTATAAATAGGGGCATTTATTACAGCTCCCAAACAAATCAAACAAAAACCAAAGAAAAGCTCTCAGAAATTTTTTGGCCAGTTCTTGAAGAACTTGCCAGATACAAAAACCATATTCCCTCCTTCAGTTTCTATTCATCATCGAGCAACACTGTGATGGTTGGGGCAAACCTGACAGATGATCAGAGGTAGGACATAGCCCATTTTCTACTTCAACGCATCAAGAATGGGCAGATTGAGCTGCAGCATAGAGTCGAGGCAGCACAGAGATGGTCATGTTCAGTACGGACCATCTCTACAATCTGGACGCGGGTAAAGCAGCAGCTTTAAAACGGAGAAGCTGTGAATGCCCGTTCAAGAAGACATGGGTGGTGTGGCAGAATCAAAAACTCGATCAACCTAGAGGCCTTAATGAAGTGCCACTAAGGTACCGATGAACCTGTCGGAGCACAACAACACAAAAGCATGTTGGAAAAAGCACCATACAAATAGCTATAGCAAGCAAGGAGATCAGAAGCCACACTGATGTAGTACATGCACAACTAACATTGGCATGCAAAGAATCAAGGCTAGAATGGTGCCTAAGTAAATTGGAGTGCAACATGTAGTTCAAGCCCATGGAAAATGTCATACACATCGATGAAAAGTGGTTCTACTTAACAGAGGAAACACCAAGGTTTATTCTATGTCCTAATGAACCTGAACTCTATAGAATCACCCAAAGCAAGCATTACATTCCAAAACTCGTATTTTTGTGTGTTGTGTGTAGATCATTACTTGACTTAGGGATAATGTAATGTTTGATGGTTAAATAAGGGTGTTTCCATACATGGATTATATAACAGCCAAGTACACGACTGTAAATAGACCTAGGAGAACCATGATGCTCACACCCATATCATCCATAACTAGAGAAATCATAAGACACAAGCTGATTCATGAGCTCATACCAGCAATCATGGAAAAATGGCCAGTTTGGGCAAGCAAAAACATTTTCATACAGCAAGATAATGCCCCTTGCCATATATTTGCAAATAACCCTGAATTTCTAGCTGTATCCACCTCAAATGGGTTTAGTATATAGTTAGTGTGCCAACCATCAAAATCACCTGATCTAAACATTCTGGATTTGGGGTTTTTTTGCCTCAATTCAAAGTTTATAGCAGCAAAACCCTAGTCAAAACCTAGATGAGTTACTGGAGGTTATGTATGATGCATTTCAGAGATATGATCCTAGACTTATTGACAAGATTTTCCTAAGTCTACAATGTGTCATGGTTGAAATTATGAAATGCAGAGGTGGGAATGAGTTTAAACTGCCACATATGGGAAAAGACATGCTAAGAAGGCTTGGTATGTTGCCTCACAATTTAATTGTTGACCCTGAGCTAGTAAGGGATTGTTTGGAACACATGGTGGCTATTGGAAGAACAAGGCACATTCAAGACCTGCTGAATAGTATGGAGCTGGTTTAGATGTGCAAGAGATATGTACTTTTGTAGGGTTGTGCTTCTAGATTCAGGTCTAGGGTAAACATACCAGTTAGTTTTGAAGGTATATTTATAGGGCAACCTTGTAAAAGCAGGGAGGGCTAAACTCCCTTCTGTATGCATGAAATTTGAAAAGCTTTATTTTTAAAATTTAGGTTTCAGAACTGAGGCAAAAAACATTAACCAAAATGTAATGGATGGCTTGACACATACAGTCATTTCGAGGCAATAAACACTACAAGGCTGCCATCCATGTGTTTTTAATAAACACAGTTGTTCCCTAAGTGTTAACAAACAAAATTATCATAGGTGGGCAACAACTAATACATGGTCAAGTGGGAAAATAATTTTAGAGCTGGGTTTAATCACATCATGCCCCCCAAGATCAAATAAGTTTCGAGGCTGATAGGCATGGCTGCATATTTTAATCATTTATCAGAGCTACATCATTTTTCATGGGTTCAACCAGCACATAAACATCCCATAACAAACAATTTCAGAAGCTATGATATCTCATATAAAATGCAGTTAATATATGCCCAGCCAAGGTCAGGCAGTATGGGAAACAACACTGCATGACTACATATAAAAACCACAAACACATACACATGCATAACTTTTACTGCTCCATTATTGCCCCTGATATGAAACATGCCTTGCCTGACTCAGGTTCAGCATCAAATTCAGATGAAAAATGGGGAACAATCACCCAGGTTTCAACTGAATCTGAGTCAAAATCTGAGTGGTTGCACATTTGATCATAAACAACACATAGATTTAACTATCCAGCATAAAAAAGTAGCACACAGGCTATCACAGACAAGTAGCACACAAGATATCACAGACAAACGCAGCACCAAGTAGTTGTTGTAAAAAGCAAGCCTTTAGTAATAGGTAAACTATTAGTAATTACTCAATAATATAAAATTACAAAGCTACAACAGAACTGAAAGGAATCATTTATTACAAACCTGTGAGTAATAAAACTATTTTCCAGCATCAGAATTACTATAACGAACAAATCCAGTCCAGTTACCAGGATATAGACAAGCCCCAGTTTCCCAGAAATCGGGCTCACCATACTTAGGGAATTCATTACCCTTGAAGTACAGTGAAGGATGTGGATCACACCAGGATTTAGAATCAGGGGGATGTGATTCATGTGGATTGGGGGGTTGTATTTTATCTGAATCAGGATCTGAATCTGAGTGGTAGAGGACAGCTTCAGGTACAGGGTTAAAATGTGTGGCCATATGGGTGTCCCAAGATTCAAATGAATCAGTATCAAGGATAGGGTACTGGGTGGGATAACTTTACTGCCCTTCGTTTGTGACTCAATATCATCAAGCCCAGTAAATAACGTGGGATCAATACTTGCCTTAAACTGAGAGTCATACTCGGATTCACTCAAGGATTGGCAAGGGGCAGACTTACCCTGCCCAACCATGATCCTATCACCATGATCCATCAAGTAAGGGTAGACACAATGGGTGGGGATTGGGTTTCAGATGCAAAGAATGACAAGGGAAAAAATCAGTTCTCTATGTCAAGGGGTGGGGCTAGGGTTTCAGATGCAAACCTGCACAAGGGAGAAACAGTTCAGTATTATTAAGGGGAAAGTTAGACACAACTAAACCCTCAGAAAATCAAGAACAACAATATACGAGGGCTTAAGACATCACAGGTGAGCATGAATGAGCATAGACAGTTTTAAAAAACCCTACTCGAACACCACATCAGAATTAAAAAGCTCATAATAGGAAGAACAGGAAGAAGCATGCATTTCACAACTATATCATGATTTAGCATCTGAAAGAATCAAACCACCAAATATACATTGCATGCAAATAGATTTCATATCATATTTGTTTCAAAAAGAGGTCCAAAATATCATTGGAAGCCCTAATCGAGTCAAATCTAGGGCTTCAAAAATTCAATACAGCAAGAACACCACAGACAGGGGTATTTCGGTCACAGATCTAGCAACAAGGTTCAACAGATCTGCCAATAGTCACAAAATAGACATCATCTTCTTGTCAAAAAACATGAAACCACAAGAAAGGATGGACTGGAAAAAAAAACCCAGAACAACAAGAACATCATTAATAAGGGTATTTCAGTCACAGATCGGCCCCTAAGCCTCATCAAATCCAAAAAAAAAATCACAAAATAAACAAGCAATTCATGTCAAAAAGGTCTAAAACTCTTGAAATCTACGCATGCAACCTGTTTTCTTCAACAAAACTATAGACCTTATATATTTCATCATATTCAACATATGAAACACAAGGAATCCAGAACCCATAACTCAAAAAACCAATAGAATGTGTTTAAAACCAAAAAATGAGTGAGCACAACACAAATCGGGACTCAAAATGTTGTGACAAACATTAATATTTCACAGATCGTGTTAATTGTGAAAACCCTCAAACAACCGAAGAAAATCCTAGTTTGGAAACCCTAAGGTTGTGATAATAACAACCCGAGATTCTAATCACGGAGAATCATTGAAAGCATCATAAAATCGTGAGAGATAAACCAAGAAACAGATAGAAATCAGAGGAGGAGCGGCTAGGATTTTCTAGGTTGAGAGAGAGGAGCTGTGAGTTTAAGAATGAAAATAGAGAAATGGGAGAGTAAAGGAGAGTAAAGGAGAGCGTTCAGGTGTAAATGAGAGTGTTGGGAAATAATAATGGAGCTCGGGAAGATCAAAAGTTACGCATGGGAAACAATCTGACCGCTTTTCAAAACACAAAGCCATGCCTTGACACGCTTCCCAACAACTAATTTATTAGCCAATGTAATTTTGCCAACTTCCATGGGCTTTGTAGTCTTTTCACATTTGGTCAACTTAACTGAAAATGGAATTTTCTGAGCCATTGCAATTTAATTAGGGACAGTAAAAAATGGAAAGTATGCAGTTTATTCTGGGACATAGGGAGTACTAAATTTAGAAACTTTAAAAATATTTTTACATCATATATTTTATATTTTTACATTCAAATACAATTGTTTGTTTTAACTTTTAAAATACAATATTTAAATTTTATAAAAAAATTACAACATTTAAAGCCACTTTGGACTCCATAAGTTTATTGAAATACCGTCTTTCATGAGACTTTCTCTTTGACTTATATTGAAAGTAATGGAAGACTAGGTGCTTATTTTAAAAGTAAAACACTTGTAAACCCTACCAAACACACCCAAAAATTTCTACTTCCTCTATTTGTTTATTTTTATACCGATACACTTTCTTTTTTTTTATTTCACTTTGACACATTTTAATTACGATAAATTTTGATTATTTTCAGTTTTATCTGGTGTACTATATAAAATGAATACTTGGAAATGGCATGCTTGTGTCAACCATCGTCAGGGGCATAGTGGTCATTTCCCAGCAAGGCCGAACGTGTGCCCTTCTATGTGCTCTCAAGTGGCTGCCCAAAACAACATCATATTGGGCACCACTTTTGTCCTCTTGTGAATCCCATTTGTCAAAAGTTGCGGTGCCTCCATTTAGGCCAGCATGTGCTGCCATGTGGCTGACGAAAACGACGTCGTTCTGGGCACCCCTTAGCCCTCGAAGGGGTAGAGTCTTCAGCCCTTGAGGGGGTGAGTCTTCAGCCCTCGAGGGGGTGAGTCTTCAGCCCTCGAGGGGGTGAGTCTTCAGCCCTCGAGGGGGTGAGTCTTCAGCCCTCGACAGGGTGGATCTTCAGCCCTCGAGTGAGTGAGCCTTCAGCCCTCGAAGGGGTGCGCGTTCAGCCATCGAGGGGGTTGATCTTCAACCCTCGAGGGGGTGGATCTTTAGCTCTCGAAGGGGTGAGGCTTTAGCCCTCGAGGGGGGGTGAGTGTTCAGCCCTCGAAGGGGTGTGTCTTCAGCCCTCGAAGGGGTTGAGTCTTCAGCCCTCGAAGGGGTGGATCTTCAGCCCTCGAAGGGGTGGATCTTCAGCCCTCGAAGGGGTAAGGCTTCAGCCCTCGAGGGGGTAGGTCTTCAGCCCTCGAGGGGGTGGATCTTCATCCCTCGAGGGGGTGAGTCTTCAGCCCTCGAAGGGGTGGATCTTTAGCCCTCGATGGGGTGGATCTTCAGCCCTCGATGGGGTGGATCTTCAGCCCTCGATGGGGTGGATCTTCAGCCTTCGAAGAGTTGAGGCTTCAGCCCTCGAGGGGGTGAGTCTTTAGCACTCGATAGGGTGAGTCTTCAGCCCTCGAGGGGGTGAGTCTTTAGCACTCGATAGGGTGAGTCTTCAGCCCTCGAGGGGGTGAGTCTTCAGCCCTCGAGGGGGTGGATCTTCAGCCCTCGAGGGGGTGGATCTTCAGCCCTCGAGGGGGTGGATCTTCAGCCCTCGAAGGGGTGAGCCTTCAGTCCTCAAAGGGGTGGATCTTCAGCCCTCGAATGGGTGAGTCTTCAGCCCTCGAAGGGGTTCAGCTCTCAGGCCTCGAAGGATTGGATCTTCAGCCCTCGAAGGGATGGATCTTCAGCCTTCGATGGGGTTGATCTTCAGCCCTTGAGGGGTGGATCTTCAGCCCTTGAAGGGGCGAGTCTTCAGCCCTCGAGTGGGTGAGGGCTGAAGATCCACCCCCTCGAGGGCTGAAGATTCACCCTCTCAAGGGATGAAGACTCACCCCTTCGAGGGTTGTAGCTCCAGCCCTTCGAGGGCTGAAGATCCACCCCCTTGAGGGATGAAGGCTCACCCATTTTGAGGGCTGAAGGCTCACTCTCTCGAGGGCTGAAGATCCACCCCCTCGAGGGCTGAAGATCCACCCACTCGAGGGCTTATAAAAGGAATACTTGCAAATGGCATGCTTGTGTCAACCGTCATTATGGCTATTTTGGTCACTTCCCAGCAAGGTCGAACGTGTGCCCTTGTATGCGTGACGTCATTTTGGCCACCACTTTTGTCTTCTTGTGAATCCTTTTTGGTTAACAGTTACGGTGCCTCCATGTGGGCCAGAATGTGCAGCCAAGTGGCCGACGAAAATGGCATCGTTTAGGGGACCTCTTCAGCCATTCAAGTAGTGAGACTCCAGTCCTTAAAGGTGTGGAGACGTCACCCCTCGAAGGTGTGAAGACTCACCCCCTCGAGGGCTGAAGACTCACCCCCCCCCCCCCCCCCCGAGGGCTGAAGGGGTGCCCAGAATGATGTCATTTTCGTCGGCCAACTGTCAACCGTCGTCATAGCCATTGTGGTCATTTCCCAGCAAGGCCGAACACGTGCCCTTGTATTTGCGACGTCGTTTTGGCCACCACTTTTGTCTTCTTGTGAATCCTTTTTTTGTAAACTGTTGTGGCACCTCAATGTGGGCCAGCATGTGCAGCCAGGTGGCCGATGAAAACGATGTCATTCATGGGACCTCTTCAGCCCTCGAAGTAGTGAGACTCCAGTCCTTGAAGGTGTGAAGACGTCACCCCTCGAAGGTGTGGAGACTTCAGCCCTCGAAGGTATGGAGACCTCAGCCTTCGAAGGGGTGGATTCTTAGTCCTCGAAGGGGTGGATGCTCAGCCCTCGAGGGAGTGGATCGTCAGCCCTCGAAGGGGTAAGGCTTCAGTCCACGAAGGGGGTGAGGCTTCAGCCCTCGAAGGTGTGGAGACGTCACCCCTCGAAGGTGTGGAAACTTCAGCCCCCGAAGGCATGGAGACCTCAGCCTTCGAAGAGGTGGATCCTCAGTCCTCGAAGGGGTGGATGCTCAGCCCTCGAAGGGGTGGATTGTCAGCCCTCGAGGGGGTGAGGCTTTAGTCCTCGAAGGGGGTGAGGCTTTAGTCCTCGAAGGGGGTGAGGCTTCAGCTCTCGAAGGTGTGGAGACGTCACCCCTTGAAGGTGTGGAGACACCACCCATCGAGGGTGTGGAGACCTAAGCCTTTGAAGGGGTGGATCCTCAGCCCTCGAAAGGGTGAGGCTTCAGCCTTGTGTCAACCATCGTCATGACCATTGTGGTCATTTCCCAACAAGGCCGAACGTGTGCCCTTTTATGTGCGACGTCATTTTGGCCACCACCTTTGTCTTCTTGTGAATCCTATTTTGTCAACAGTTGCGGTGCCTCCATCTGGGCCAACATGTGTAGCCAGGAGGCCGATGAAAACGAAGTCGTTTAGGAGACCCCTTCATCCCTCGAAGTAGTGAGACTCCAGTCCTCGAAGGTGTGGGGACGTCACCCCTCGAAGGTGTGGATACCTCGACCTTCGAAGGGGTGGATCCCCAGTCCTCGAAGGGGTGGATGCTCAGCCCTCGAAGGGGTGGATCGTCAGCCCTCGAAGGGGTGAGGCTTCAGTCCTCGAAGGGGGTGAGGCTTCAGCCCTCGAAGGCGTGGAGACCTCAACCTTCAAAGGGGTGGATCCCCAGTCCTCGAAGGGGTGGATGCTCAACCCTCGAAGGGGTGGATCGTCAGCTCTCGAAGGGGTGAGGCTTCAATCCTCAAAGGGGGTGAGGCTTCAGCCCTCGAAGGTGTGGAGACGTCACCCCTCAAAGGTGTGGAGACATCAGCCTTCGAAGGGGTGGATCCTCAGCCCTCAAAGGGGTTGGATCTTCAGCCCTCGAAGGGGTCCAGCTCTCAGCCCTCGAAGGGGTCCAACTCTCAGCCCTCGAAGGGTTGGATCTTCAGCCCTCGAAGGGGTGGATCTTTAGCCTTCGAAGGGGTGGATCTTCAGCCCTCGATGGGGTGGATCTTCAGCCCTCGAGGGGGTGTGGAGACTCCAGCCCCCGAAGGGGTGGAAATTTCAGCCGTCGAAAGGGTGAATTCTTCAGCCCCCAAAGTGGTGGACTCTTTAGCCCTCCAAGGGGTGGAGACTTCAGCCCTCAAAGGGGTGGAGATGTCACCCCTCAAATGCGTGGAGACGTCACCCCTCGAAGGTGTGGAGACTTCACCCCTCGAAGGTGTGGAGACCTCAACCCTCGAAGGGGTGTATTATCTGCCCTCGAAGGGGTGAGACTCCAGCCCCCGAAAGGGTGGAAATTTCAGCCATCGAAGGGGTGGATTCTTCAGCCCCTGAAGTGGTGGAGTATTTAGCCCTCCAAGTGCTGGAGACTTCCTTGAAGGGGTGGAGACGTCATCCCTTAAAGGGCTGGAGACGTCACCCGTCGAAAGTGTGGAGACTTCAGCCCTCGAAGGGGTGGAGACCTCAGCCCTCGAAGGGGTGGAGACCTCAGCCCTCGAAGGGGTGGAGACCTCAGCCCTCGAAGGGGTGGATCCTCAGCCCTTGAAGGGGTGGACCCTCAACAACCGAGGGGTGGATCGTCAACCCTCGAAGGGATGAGGTCTCAGCCCTCGAAGTAATGAAGCTTCTGCCCTCGAAGGGGTGGAGACTTGAGCTCTCGAAGGGGTGGAGACCTCAGTCCTCGAAAGGATGGCTCCTCAACCTTCGAAGGGGTGGATCGTCAACCCTCGAAGGGGCGAGCCTTCAATCCTCAAAGGGGTGGGGCTTCAGCCCTCGAAGTGGTGAGGCTTCATCCCTCGAAGGGGTGGAGCCTTCAGCCCTCGAAGGCTGGCCTCGAAGGGGTGAGGTGTCAATCCTCGAAAGGTTGAGCCTTTAGTCCTCGAAAGGTCTAGCTGTCAGTTCTCGAAGGGTTGACCCTTCTGTTGTCGAAGGGTTGAGCCTGCAGCCCTCGAATTGTTCAGCCTTTAGTCCTCGAAGGATTCACTGTGCACTCCTCGAATGCAGAGAGCAGGACTCCTTCGACGTCTGGCATCTGGACCCCCTCGACGCCTGAAAGTTGAACCTCTTCCATTTGTCAAAAGTTACGGCGGCTCCATGTGCCTCAACATGTGATGCTTGGTGGCCTACCAAAATGACGTCGTTCTGAACACTCATTCGAGGGGTTCGGTCTTCTGTCGTCAAAGAGGTGGATCTTCAGCCCTCGAAGGGGTGGATCTTCAGCACTCGAGGGGGGTGAGTCTTCAGCACTCGAGGGGTGGATCTTCAGCCCTCGAAGGGGTGAGTCTTCAGCCCTCGAGGGGATTGGCCTTCAGTCCTCGAAGGGGTGAGCCTTCAGCCCTCGAAGGGGTGGATCTTCAGCCCTCGAAGGGGTGGATCTTCAGCCCTCGAAGGGGTGAGTCTTCAGCCCTCGAAGGGGTGTGAGTCTTGAGCCATCGAGGGGTGAGTCTTCAGCCCTCGAGGGGTGAGGCTTCAGCCCTCGAGGGGGTGAGTGTTCAGCCCTCGAGGGGGTGAGCGTTCAGCCCTCGAAGAGGTTGAGTCTTCAGCCCTCGAAGGGGTCCAGCTCTTAGCCCTCGAAGGGTTGGATCTTCAGCCCTCGAAGGGGCTCGATGGGGTCGAGTCTTCAGCCCTTGAAGGAATCCAGCTCTCAGCCCTCGAAGGGTTGGATCTTCAGCCCTCGATGGGGTGGATCTTCAGCCCTCGAAAGGGTGAGGCTTCAGCACTCGAGGGGGTGGATCTTCAGCCCTCGAAGGGGTGAGCCTTCAGCCCTCGAGGGGGTGGATCTTCGACCCTCGAGGGGGTGAGCCTTCATCCCTCGAGGGGGTGGATCTTCAGCCCTCGAGGGGGTGAGCCTTCAGCCCTCGAGGAGGTGAGCCTTCAGCCCTCGAGGGCGTGGAGGCTCAGCCCTCAACGGGGTGGAGCCTTCAGCTCTCGAAGGGGTGGATCTTAAGCCCTCGAAGGGGTAGAGAACCTTCACATCTTGAATCAGTACCTCTCGAGCCCCTCCTCTTTAACCTTCTCTACCTGAACCTTCACCTCTCACCATCTCCACACCTCAATTACATGTATAATTAGTACATTTATAGCTTCAATTACAACTCTTTTAACATTCCTATACAATTTCTATAATTTGTTATCAAACTCACCGCGCAACGCGCGGTGCAGCCACACTAGTACTTAAGAAAACGGATGGAATACGAATTAACAACCACCTTATGGTAACTGTGCACCATATATGCACAAAACATGCTCCAACACACACTCAAACACGCACTAGAAGATTGACGAAATGCAAAAGAAACAAGAAAAAGGAAAAAAAATAGAACGATCCATTTTTATGTCATTGTTCTCAGCAAAGGGATGTGCAGCAGTACATTAATATTTCTGGTGGTCAATCACGCTGATGGAAGTATCTTCAGAGCTACTTCTTTCAGTGAGGGCATAGATTCTTGCTGGTGCAAACAAACATATCCCCTTCTTGTTTTCCTCAACACTTTCCATGCTCCCGGATAGCTCCTGCGTGCGAATTATGGGAAGAAACGGGGAAAAAAAAGTAAGGCGAACGATGTTTTCGCAATTCTGCATCATCCAGAAATCATATTTCTAGATGCAGGAATGAACACAAAAGGATGGAACAAACCTGAATAGGACCCCTCCTTTTTGTCCTTTAAAATTGTGAATGTAGTACACAGTCTCCATCTTCGGGAACAATGTCGTGGTAAGTGCAGCCAGCTTCGGGTAGAAGAACGCAGGATAGTCTTATGCAAAGTTAAGGATGAAAGAACCGTCTTACAATTAATGCAAATGTGTGAAACTTGCAGTTCAAACCTTAGATCATCTTATAATGGATGTAAGGATACAGCCTGATCTTATCCTGTCGAGTTCTCCATTGAATATAATCAGTTTCCGGGCAGTGCTTGCTACTGCCTCTTTATATAGCTCTTCAACGACGAGCATTTCTGTAATTCATAACGCTTAGTGTGTATATGTACGCTGGAACAACATTGCCTGAGAATGACTGATGTTAAGGAAATGTTAGGAGTATGGAATTACCGTTGACATTGAAGTACGGATAAGCAACTAAGAAAAGCTCATCCTGTGGCTTAACACGATCCGACATTTTAACCTTTTCAACAAAACCAAAATCCTGAAAGAATGATGGCTTTGTCAAGTAATCCAGCTTGTAGGAAACTCCTCCAAAGACCGAGTTTCTTGCAAACTGAACTTCATTCGCCTCTGGGAAAAACTGTTGAATCCAGAGTTCATAATTAGACGTGAATCAGCAACATATCGCAGTTGGGAACACATGAATACATTTGACTGCTTACTATTCTGGTTCGAGTGGTTTTCTCAGGAGTAACGAAGAGGTCGCAGAACTCACGGATTAGACGCATACTATCAGTCATTTCAATGCCGCCCTCACCATCCCCTGATACAATGACAACGATAGATGTTAAGGTCTTGCTAAAACTAACAATGCCGTGGTCAAACATGGGGCCACAGATGAACACGACAAAAGCTAAACATGGTACTATAACCTGGGACGGATTCTAATCCAGCAGTTGGAAATTCAATTTCCTGTTTCAGAAACTCGTTGCTCATATTCCTATTCGAGCTGTAAAACGATGCTGTTTCTTCATGGCTATACCATTAGGAAGAAACCAAAATAGCAGAGACAACTCACCATCAGCTGCTTATCGTCCTTCAGAGCTAATTCAGTCGCCTCCTTAGCCTGTTATTCAAAGAGCCTCCTATCATCAGTTAAGCTGCAGGAAGATGATGCATAGAACAACAAACGGGATAATGCATATCATGAAGCACGTGATAGTATTAACTTCAGGATTCCCATCAGCATTATTAGCTTGATAACCACCCCAAAATCGCTAATGACACAACTGGCGGGAAAAAAGTGACAAAATAGCCGATAATCATCTCATGCCAAATGCAACAAACGATGGTTTATTTAACCAAGAATGAAGTTCAGAATCAACGAGCACATAGCATTAACAAAAAGGGTAGAATTCCATTCATCATAATGATCCTGTCACATTTTGCCTCGCATACATTAATTTGCTATTTCAAATAACTAAAAGCTCTACCCCATCAAAGGCTGAAGATAAGGGGTGACCAACTACAAGAATAAGTATGCTAACAATTATGCCAGCATCTGTGATCTTAACCAGCTAGGACCTTAGGGTTATGGGAATCGGGATGAGGAATCGAAATCATTCCAATACATTGTGTTAGTATATGGGAATGGAATCAAAATTCCGTAGTTAAGTTCAAAGCTTATAACTTCCAAAACCATCAATGTCAGGTTTAGAACAATTAGCAACACATTCCCCAAAAATGGCTGTCAAACTCGATGAAACACTCGAACTACAAACCCTTGATTCAAATATTTCCCGAAAAAACATAATCTAGGCCCAAAACTCAGGGCGGGAAGATGGAATAGAGAGCGTATTAGAGTAGACCAGAACCGGAATCAAAACTAGGGGGGTTTGAAAAATTCCTCAAAATTTGGGTTCATTCCGGACTTCGATTTCAGTTCACTCAAGCCAAACACCATATACGCAGATGATACCGATAACCTTGCAACAATTCTATGATTCTTCCAAAAACAGACCATAATTTATTCATCAATGTAATTACAGTCCAAGAAACAGAGGATTGAAATGATTGAGATTAAAAGAAAAGCGAAAACATACTTGTAGAAGGAGTTGAGAGTAATCATTTGGAAATTGAACATCATATCCAGCAGGTGCAGAGTGCATTGCAAAGCTATTGTTTCTTGAAATCCTGTGAGGATTGAAGGTGCTTGAGCCATTAAAGCCCTGCAATTATTCCCAAGCGATCATTCAATAGGTAATGGTTAGTGTAGCTTAAAATTTGATGAATTTGAGCTGGTGATTGTTTACTGAAAATGGAAGGCAGGAGAAAGGAAGAACGGTAGCCGTTGGAGAAGTGGATAACGCCATTTCGAATCCAACCCACAATCACACCTCGCTACATCCCTCTCCCACCCACTCAAGTCAACTCCACTTGCTAAAAGCTTGTTTTCACAAATATTGATACTCTCTCCTTTCTGTTAATTTTTTTTCCACAAGTATCACACGTTATTTTATGAGAATTATAAGTTATTTTTATCCACTTGTTAATCTTTTCATTTCCTACACTTGATTTTCTCCACACAATCTATATGCATACTACAAAATAAGGGAATAAGATTTAAAGAAGAGGGATTTTGAAGATTATATCTAGCAGCATTATCAGTTAGAATTAGTTACCCTCATTTTGTACAGTTTGTTTATACCTGCAAGTTGAACAGTTGTATAGTTAAGTTAGTTATAAATTACTTAGGCTCTAACTGTAAACAACGAGTAGATTAGTTAGTTGCTAGCTTTTATATATATATATATATATATATATATATATATATATATATATATATATATATGATGTACAGATTGCGTGACTAAACCAAAGTTAGAACACACCCCATCAATCATGAGGATTATAATATATAAAGTTACAACAAACCAAAGTCTAACAGAAATAGTATTCTAACTATATAAGGAAATTACCATCTATAACTAATTCTATAAGGAAACTAATTCTATAAGGTAACTATCATTTATAACCTTTCCTACAAGGAAAAGATTTTTATTTCCTTAACACCCTCCCTCAAGTTGGAGCATGATAAGCAAGAAAACTTGCGAACAAGATTAGGAAATTACTAATCATTAAAAAATTTGAAAAAAAAAATCTCAGTAGGGGTAGAAGTAGCAGCAACAACAGTAACAGTAGCAGCTCGTGTAGAAGTATTCAAATTCATTAGCAGCAGTAGCAGCAGTAGCAGCAGTATTCAACTTCATTAGTAGTAGTAACAGTATTCAACTTAAGTAAGAGTAGTATTAGTAGTGGTGGCATGAAGGATACAACGACATCGGTAGAATGATAGTAGGAGCAATATTCATCATGAACACGACCATGATAATAATAATATAGGAGTTGATCGGTGGGCTGCGACAGCAGATGGCGGCGAGCAGTGAACGATAGCAACAACAAAATAGCAATAAAAATTGGAGGGCTGCGACAGCAGATTGCAGCGAGCAGCAGACAACATCAACGAAAAAACAACAATAATAATCGGCGAGATGCAGGCGACAACAATAAAATTTGGGTAGGGATGACGTAAATCTGTGGCGAGCTACAACAACAGATAACGGCAAGCAACTGCTAGAAGGACGTCGACTCCGATTTTCAGGATCTTAAGCTCTGATACCATGATAAAAAAATTTATATATATATATAAGACTTTACTATGGTGCACTGATATCACATCAACGACACACCTCATTAACCATGAGGATTACAATATATATAGCTATAACAAACCAAAGTCTAACAAAAATAGTATTCTAAGTCTATAAGGAAATTACCATCTATAACTAATTCTATAAGGTAACTACCATTTATAACATTTCCTACAAGGAAAATATTTCTATTTCCTTAACACGTCTGACTGTTTTCCTCTTTGACAATTTGTCTCTAAAAATCACAATGAGTACCTCCAATTCTGCTGCTGATGCTGCTAATCCTAATGTAGCATGAAAAACTAAGAAAACCAGCTATATTGTTGATGATGAAGGCTTCGTCAGAATTCATCCTGATAATCTGTTGTTCTTCCAAAGCTCTGATTATGCAAGTCTGGTGCTTGTAACGGAGAAGCTGAATGAGAGAAACTTTCTAACATGAAGCCGTGAAATGATGACTGCATTGCACGCGAGGAACAAGTTGAAGTTCCTGACAGGTGAATTCCCTGAACCTGATGAAGATTCTCCAGTCTATGAGGTCCGGGGAAGAGCCAACTCTACCTTGATTACCTGGATCTTGAGTCTATGCGTTCGATGATTGCGAGCAGTTTTGTGTTTGCTACAGACGCAAAATCACCGTGGGAAGAGATCAAAGAAAGATTTGACACATTGAATGGACCTTCCTTCTATCAATTGAAGAGAGATATGTATCCAATCAAGCAAGGAAGTGATTCAGTGAATCAGTCCTACTCTAGACTGAAACGTCTATGGGATGAAATTGACATTATGATGCCAAAGAAGAGGTGTATTCGTTGCAAATGTACTTGCAGATGTTGATTCTATGCAGATATGGCTACAAGTGAGAATGAAGATAAGATTCAGTATTTTCTTATGAGATTGAATGATGATTATGAGGTCACGAAGAATCAGGTGCTCATTATGGATCCATTGCCACCTGTAAGTAGGGCATGTTCTCTTTTTGCAAAGGTTTAACAACAGAGGGAGACTCAACAGAACTATGTCAATGTGATTGATAATTAAGAAAAGTGCATATATAACCCTATATAATTTATGAAAGTGCAAATATAACCCTGCAATAATGAAAGTGCAGATATAACCCTGCGATAATTGAAAGTGAAAATATAACTCTGGTCAGTCAATGCCGGAATAATGGCTTTAGGGTTATATTTGCACATATGTATAATAGTTAGGATTATATTTGCACATATGTATAATAGTTAGGGTTATATTTGCACTAAAAACAACTCAGGGTTATATTTGCACTTTCTCCAACATATAGGGTTATATTTGCATATTACCCTTGATAATTCTACAATGTTTGTTAAGACTGTGAATCCAGGATAAGGGAATGCTATGAGGTACAATCAGAGGAAGAAAGACATTGAAGCTAAGAAAGCTTTGAAGTGTGAGCATTGTCACGGAAACGGTCACACCAAGGATACATGCTTCAAATTGCATGGATATCCAGATTGGTGGAATGAAGGCAAAGGAAGAGGAAAAGGCCAGCAGAAATTTCTTGCTAATGCTGTGTCATCTGGACAGAATGAAGGTTATGATTAGGATAGTCCTCTAGATCTGGGATCTACTTCTACTGCTAATGGAAATCTACAGTCATTGATCACAACTATGATGCAGATGCAACAAGACCTTGGAAAGTTGGTGAAGGGAAAAACAAAGGAGATAACATAAACCAGTGAACATGTGAATTTCAGTTATTACAGTGACTTTGCAGGTAGTTTACTAACTCATCTTGCTAATTCTGCTGTTTACTTTAAGAATGATGTATGTATACTTGATAGTGGGCCCTCTTCACACATGTGTAGTAATCCCTTACTACTTACTTCACTGAAACCTAGCCTTAGTCAAACTCCCATATATCTTCCTGGCCAATTAGTTGTGCTTGTTGATGCTATAGGTTCTGTGAAATCATGTGACAATATCATAATCACTGATTGTTTGTTTGTGAAGTCTTTCAAGTTTAATTTTCTTTTTGTTAGTAGGATATCCAAAGAGAATTACATGCATTTTAATTTCTTCTCTGATTCATGTCTCATTCAGGACCTCAGGACTAACTTAGTCAAAGGGGTTGCTGTTGAGGCCAAAGGATTGTACATAGTGGATTAGAAATCCTTTGATCCAGAAGCAATAACTAGATATTCAAGAAAACAATAGATTAGGCCATGAAAATGAGTGATGTTGAGCTTCAGATTTTACACAATAGATTAGGCCATCCATCATCTAATGTTTTGCAGCATTTGCATTTACCTGATCTTAATAAAAATTGAGTAATCTATCATCTTGCTAAGCAATGCAGAATTCATTTTCAATCTTTTTCAATTGCCTCACTGAAGGCATTTGATTTGTTGCATTTAGAGCATTGGGGACCTTATAAAGCTAGAACTATAAATGAATCCAAAATTTCTTAGAACCACTTGGACATTTTTGCGTAAATAAAAAATTAATGTAACTGAAATACTCAAAACATTTTTAAACATGATCAATACTCAGTATCATACATCAGTTAAGAAAATTAGGTCAGACAATGGATCTGAGTTCATTTGTAATGAGTATCAAACATTGTTGTCTAACAGAGGTATATTACATCAGAAATCATGTTCATATATACCTCAACAAAATGGTGCAGTGGAGATAAAGCATAGACATTTGCTACAAGTAGCTAGATCACTCATGTTTCACTCAAGTTTACCCACTAAGTTCTGTAGAGAACCAATTTTAACTGGTACATACATAATAAATAGATTACCATCTTCTGTTTTAAAGTGGAAAACACTTTATGGGGTATTGTTCAATAAAACTCCTTATTTCTCAGTTTTAAAGGTGTTTGGAAGTCTTTGTTATGCTACCAATGTTTTACCTCATAAAGACAAATCCAGTCCAAGAGCCTTACCTTGCATATTTGTAGGATATCCAGTTAACCAAAAGACATACAAATTATTTGATTTGATGCATCATAAAATGATAATCAGCAGGGATGTTGTGTTTAAGGAGTCAAGTTTTCCTTTTAAAGAGAATTTATCTACATATGCTCCAGTTAAAGGTGTTCCAAGCAAAGATAATTGTGTTTCTGATTCTTTTCCTGTTGTTCCAATTGTGTCTGATCAAACATATTTGAATAATGATTTGAGTAGTCATCCTTTTGTTGATAAAACTAGTTTTCCAAATGATGTCACTACTGATTGCTATTTGCAAAATTCACCAGAAAGAAATTATTTACATCAATCAGACACACATTATGATTCATCATATAATTACTCAGAATCTAGTCCATCAGCTGCTCAAACTGATATACCACATCCTGCTCCCACTGATCACAGTTCTTTGCTTCATCACCCTACTGATCATATACCACACACTCAAATTATCACACACTCCCATCCTCAGTCTTCTCATATTGATCCCGCACCACAAACCTTACCACACGAACAAAGCCAAAGAACAAAATTAATGCCAAAGTGAATGAGGATTTTGTAGTCAATTCAGCTCATTTGTTACCTCATTTTTCCACTGCACATGTGGTTTTCTTGGCCAACATGTTGAGGATTCCAGAAACTCATTCCTATAAGCAGGCTTGTAAGAATGAACAGTGGGTTGTATCCATGCAACAGGAGCTTAATGCATTGGTATCTAATGACACTTGGGATCTTGTTAGTCTTCCTGCTAGAAAGAGGGCAATTGGCTTTAAGTGGATATACAATGTAAAGTATAATCAGGATGGATCAGTAGAGAGATTCAAAGCTATACTAGTGGAGATTATATCCAGCACCAGTATCAGTAAGCATAGTCAGTTTTGATTAGCATCAACTAGCCTCATTTTGTACAGTTTGTTTGTTGCTGCAAGCTGAATAGTTGTATAGTTAAGTTAGTTACAAATTACTTAGGCTCTAACGGTAAACAGATAGATTAGTTAGTTGCTAGCTTCTATATATATAATAATGATGTACAGTTTGCGTGAAAACTTTTTGGAATCAGAAAATCCTCTTTCCATAACTAACTTCTTCAGTTTTCCATTTTTCAATTCTTTTGAGATCTGGGCTGGTTTTTCCAGCGTTTGTTCAGATTTAAATAGTTTAGATTCGTTATAAAATGTTTATAAAGGGTAAAATACACGTTTACAGTCCAATGCGCTGCACATGGCATTCAATGTAATATGCTAAGAAGTTGAAATGGAAACTGAGTTGCTAAACTTCTCCATCTAAACTGGCAGGGATATTAACATTAAGAAATTGATTTGCAGCGTTAAGCAAATGAATTAGGATGACATCGCTAGAATTTTATTAAAAAACCACACGAAAATAACAAACAAATCCAAACTATGCAGAAGCTGGTTTCAAAGTTTAAAAAAAATGCAGAAGCAGTTCACATTCATACAGTAGTGTTATAATTTCAGCAGTAAAAGGATCATCCTGAGGTTTCATTTGGATAGATTCTAGCGACTTATTCAAACATTCATCTACCGTGACAAAAAACAACAGAAAAAAGGGGGGCCAGGGTTTGGGGTAAAATAGCCCGTCTCCTACTGAGTCTCCTCATATTTCAATCTAGCGGGAATAGATTACAAAACATCAAATACACGAATACCACAAGCCATGAGCGCCGAGTAGCAACCTTGTTCACGTTAATATGTGTAGCCTTTGACAAACATTCCCTTCTTAGCATCTTCGCTCTCACCCTCTGCTGAGTATCTTCCGAGCTGAGCCAAGGAGTTTGCCTTGGCCCTCACCAGAAGCGACTTCTGAGCAGCTTCTATATTCTCAGGGCGTCCCTGCCACGTCTTCAGCACACTGTTTTGCAGTGCCCGGGCATATGAGAAGGATACGTGCCATGGGTTGGGACTTTGGTTCATTGCGTTTAGGTTCAGTGTGGCTTCTGCCTCGGACTGTCCACCAGACAAGAACTGAACAGAAGAGATGTTGTCTTTAGTAATCAATATTTATTCAGGTATCATATTTCAAAAACATGGGGCAAAAATGAACTGCACGTATCAGAAGCCTGAGATTTCTACTCTTTTACATGTTACCAAACCGATATTTTGAAATTTCAAAGAGAAGTAAAACAAGATTGTTTCAATGTGAATTTCCCTCTTAGTTATAAACAATGTGTGCTGCCAGCCAATCAATCA
Source organism: Rubia yunnanensis (assembly GCA_037428765.1). Classification (NCBI taxonomy): domain Eukaryota; kingdom Viridiplantae; phylum Streptophyta; class Magnoliopsida; order Gentianales; family Rubiaceae; genus Rubia; species Rubia yunnanensis. The sequence continues at coordinate 11,233,626 of CM075064.1, forward strand.
AAAATGCATTAACTGCTCATTTTCCATAAAAGTGTCCCTCTAGTGCCAACCCCAAACCTAGCCCAAATTATCTTCCAGCTGACCAAATTCCTCTTACTAATTAGCAAGAAGTTTATCATCTCAGGTATGCATTGGTTAAGATATGTTAAGTAATGTTGGCAGTTTTATGTGTGTGGATACAGGGACTTCAGGACATACATGAAGCGAAAAGAAACTTGACTAAATACAGAATGCAAAGAGTTAGGAGTTGAAGGATGAGGTAACTGTACCATGATCCCAGGAACAGCTGGAGGCACCCTCCTTTTGAGCATTGTGAGTGTATACTTGGCAATAGTGTCTGGAGAAGCCTTCACCTTGTGTTCAGCTCCTGGGGTTACCATGCTAGGTTTGAGCAAAATTCCTTCAAACAATACATTGTTTTCGGCCAAGTAAAAAAAGACCTCGGACCAAACCCGCTCTGCCACTTCAAGCGTCCTTTCAATTGGGTGGTCTCCATCAAGAAGAATCTCGGGCTCCACTATAGGCACCAAACCGTTATCCTGCATAATAATACCCATCACAAATTTCAATATCATAATGTGCAAACAACGTAAGTGTTTGCCACTTCAAAGTTTGAAATATACCTGAGAAATTGCAGCATATCGTGCAAGACCCCATGCAGCTTCTTTGACTGCCAAAGCAGAAGGACCACATGGGACGCTAACAACAGTTCTCCTGATATTGAGAAGCAGAAGTGTATTTTTAAGGTAAGCATGCTGATCTTTCTTGATATTACAACCCTCAAAATTACAACAGCATCTCAGCAACAGAAGATATACTTACCACTTAGCAAATCTGGCCCCCTGCTTGTAGTACTCAGCAGATCGAGAAGCCAATCCATCTAAACCTTGACACCATGATTCATTGTTGGATCCAGGCAGGGGAGACAAGCCCTGTCCAGTAAAGAAAAGCAAAAAAAAAAAAAGTGTGAGGTACGGAAAGGACAGTTTGAATCGGATAACGTAATTGAGAAGCGACCAGGCGCCCGAAAGGGCCTATTAGAATATCCCTCTGATTGTTAGGACCGAGTGAAGGAAGTCATACGTATGGCTACCGAACGGAATAGTTTTCTCTGTCCTAAGGGTGAAAGTCGTTCTAAAGTAAGAACTACGATTTAATGACACAAATATCAACAAGAAAAAATAACAATTAACAACGGCAACCATACCTTGTCAACTTTAATTCCAGGTACAATATTCTGATCGCGCAAGCAGTTGACAAATTTCTTTCCATCGGTAGTGGATTGGTAAAGTGTCTCTTCAAAGAGAATAGCACCAGAAATATATTCACCCAGGCCAGGAGTGGTCAGCAAAAGTTGCCTATAAGCCTGCCTGTTGACTTCTGTATTGTCCAAACCAATAGATGCCAACCTCTTACCACAAGTAGCATTTGATTCATCAATGGCGAGGATACCCCTTCCCGGAGATGCAACCGTTTTCTACTCCACCAAACAGAACAAAAGCAAATGAAATCAATGAAGGCAAGCACCTAATCAAATAGCAGGCTCCATTTTCATTGTAAAATTATCAAATGCTACCAGTAATCACATAACATTATTTAAACCAATCGATTCCATGTTGCAAGTTAATAGAAGCATGTCGCTTATAAAATGACCTCTGTATAACCCTCTAGAGGAAAACTATTGTACTGAAAACCCGCTAAAACTTGATAACAAAATTCTATAAATAAAACAGATGCTTCTCCATCCTACTACTTCCCATTTTCCTCTCATGATTTTAAAACATGTTTGACCGCCGGTAAAATTAAGTTACGTGCATTAACAGCGTATCTTACAATATGTCACTTGGTATTATTACATGTATACTAATTGAATTTTATGGTTAAGCATGTGTTGAAAATCATGACCAGAAACAGGGGAAGTGTACAGTGAGAGAAGGAGTGTTATGGCCCTATGCCAGAAGGACCGATTGCTATCAATAAAATTTGGGGACAGCGAAAGGCAACAATATAAGTCAACAAAGCCAACCACCAACAGTACACTTAATTGTCTCCTAGTGTTTAGAGAAAATAGTCAAAATCAGTGTTGTCATGAGCAGCTGACAAATAATTATAACAATTTAAAATTTTAATACACCCGGAAGATCATGATCAAACAACTCAGTAATCATAGAGAAAAGAGACAGTAAACAAATCACGAGGAAAACAAACAGAAACATGTATCTCAAAATTAAGAAGAAGAATCATACGGCGGTTTTAACGAGCTCGTCGGCGTAGGATCCGGAGGCGGAGGCCTTGACGAAGGAGACGCGCGAGACGGCGGCGGATCGAGGGCGCTGATTCAGCGACTGCGAGCCGGCAATCCAGGAGGAGGACGATGCGTTCAGCTTGACCAAACTGGAGCACGCCATGGCGATCGACGATGAATTCGACGAATTGATAGTCGAAATGATCGAAGTTGGTGGGAGTAGAAAAGTGGAAGCAACGAGTGATATATATTTGGTTGCCTCGTGGAGTCCGCCGTGGGAGTCCAGGACAAGTCAGGCGCGGATCCTCCTAAAAACTCCCCGAGTGCTCTGTATTTTTGTTGTTTGACCAAACTGGCCCTCACAGAGTATATTATGAATGGGTTACACTTTTGGGAACTTCTTTATCAAACTTTCAAAAATGTCTGCCTAACAATTCCCGTTTATCCTTATAAAAACATGATTCTAACAATAATTAACAATAATCCATTGAGTGGGTTGGTGAGGAAAATAAGGGTAATAATTATGTGTCTGTATTTATGATCTCATGATACATTATATAGTAGTACATAATACTTATACAAGTTAGGAAAAAGTAATAGAATATAATTACAATTACAAGTAATATTCTGGTTCCTTAATACTCCTCCTCAAGTTGGAGCATGGGGATCAGAAATGCCCAACTTGCCAAGCAGTTAATGAAGCCGGTTACGCCTGAGAGCCTTAGTGAACAAGTCCGCAGGTTGGTCTGACGTACGGATGTGTTGAGTAACAATAGTGCCAAATTGAACAAGATCCCGGACAAGATGACAATCAACTTCAATGTGCTTTGTGCGTTCGTGGAACACTGGATTTGCTGCAATATGAAGAACATATTGACTGTCACAAAACAATCGCATAGGAGAAGTGTGCATAACCCCTAAGTCTTTCAGTAAAGACTTAAGCCATAACAACTCACAACAGGTAACAGTCATAGCACGATACTCCGCTTCAGCGGAAGATCGAGAAACAGTAGGTTGCTTCTTAGCCTTCCAAGAAACCGGGGAATCGCCAATCATCACAAAATATCCAGAAAGAGAACACCGGCTAATCATGCATGCAACCCAATCTGAACCACAGTAAGCAGTCAACTGTAACGCACTACTGGAAGAGAGAAATAAACCTTGACCAGGATGACTCTTCAGGTAGTGCAACGCATGAACTGCAGCTTGCCAGTGAGGAATACAAGGAGACTTCATGAATTGCGCGAGTGTATGAACCGAATAACTAAACTCAGGATGAGTAATGGTCAGGTATATCAGGCACCCAATCAGACGTCTATACTGCTCAGGGTCATGCTAAGATGGACCTTCAACACGTGCCAGATCATGTTGTTGCTTTATCGGAAAGTCAGTCGGTTTAGAAGTAGATAAATCTGTATCAGATAAAATGTCCAAAGCATATGTCATTTGCAAAAGAAACATCCCCTCCGGTATACTAGCAATCTCTATGCCCAAGAAATGTTTAAGAAAATCAAGGTCTTTCATATGGAAACTAAAACTCAAGTATTTCTTGAACTCAGAGATGAGCGCAGAAGAACTACCAGCAATGACCAAATCATTCACATAAACCAGAACATGCAAAGAAACTGATCCAAGGGAAAAGACAAACAAAGAGTAATATGTCTTACTTTGAACAAAACCATATGCTCGTAAAGGTTGAGCTAATTTGGAAACCCAATTTCTAGGAGCCTAGCGAAGACTGTAAAGAGATTTCTAAAGGCGACATACCTGACGATGGGGCGAAGCATAGCCTGGTGAGGGTTGCGTAAAAACCTCTTCATGCAAATCATTATGCAGGAAAGCATTATGGATATCCATCTTATGCAGTTCCCAACCACGAATGACCGCAACGGATAAGAATATTGGAATAGAACTCATCTTCGCAACCGGAGCAAATATCTCAGTATAATCAATCTCTTCAACCTGGCGATTCCCGAAAACAACTAGGCGCACCTTATGACGTTCAATAGTACCATCTGAGGTGGCGCGCCTTATGACGTTCAATAGTACCATTTGAGGTGGCGCACCTTATGACGTTCAATAGTACCATCTGAGGTGGGAATCCATCGTTGGCGGCACGTGAGGTGGCGGGTTCTTTGGCATCGCAATTTCTGGCCAAGCTTAAATAGGATCCGAGGATGGAAGCTCGTCTGTCGAGAAAGGGCTGGTGAGCACTGGTAGGTCAGTGCCAATGGTGATCGGTGTAGATGAGCTGACAGCGACCGGTGGCAAGAGACCGGTGACAGTCGGCGGTGGAGGACCGACTGTGACCCACGTCGGAGAGCCGACAACGTTTGGCGGTGAGTGACCGGCTGCGACTGGTGTCGAAGAACCAGTAGCGGACGACGATGAAGGACCGACTGCAGCCGATGGCAGTGGGTCGTGCAACTCTGGCAGCGGTGATGAGGAGGCCAGCGGTGAGGTGGTGGCACCGCTGGGTTCTTCTGATGAGGCTGATATCGGAGTTGCAGAACCGGGAACTGGTCTTCAAAAATATTGGCATCCCAACTGGTAAAGATTACGTGGGATTCCAAGTCAAAAAGGCAATTGCCTTTCTTTCCGATAACCAAGAAACAAACAACGTCAACTTCTTGGTGCAAACTTGTCACGATACCTGGGAACATGAGCAGTAAAACACAAGCATCCAAAAACTCTTAAGGATGAGTAATTTGGAGCTTGCCCACAGAGCAACTCAAAGGGAGTACGACCATTGAGATACTTCGTTGGTGTTCAGTTAATCAGATAAGCAGCAGTAAGAACACATTCTCCCCAAAAATTAATTGGAAGACTGGCTTAAATCCGTAAGGCACATGTCACATTGAGTAAATGGCAATTCTTTCTTTCAACTCGACCATTCTATTGTGGTGTATCAACCATAGATGTCTCAATGATGATCCTAAATGCAGTAAAATGAAATCTCAAAGGAAAAATTTTAGTCTCTTTATCTTCCCAAACACGGAGTATGGTTCGGCCCCACTGGTTCTTCACCAAGACACAAAATTCCAAAAATCTAGAAGCTATTTCTGATTTAGTCACTCATAAATAAACGCAAACAGCTCGGGAATAATCATCAACTATGTTAAAAAAATAAAATGCACCACTAGAAGATGGTGTTCTATAAGGACCCAAAACATTACAATTGAAATCGTGCAGTAGCATTTGTAGAACTCAATGGAAAACTATATCCAGCTTATTTTCCTCTATAACATATAGAGTAAGGAACATATGTCTTATTAGTGCTAAAATCAATAGAAGAAACAAAAGAAAACACCGTAGAAGAAGGATATCCAAGATGTTAATGCCACAAATCAGAAGAAGACACAGAAGAAACTGTTGGAGACTGCGGGATAGGAGGATGATCACGAGTATCCAGCTGATGAAGCCAAAACATCCTCCTTTTTGTTCACCCACGCCAATCACTCTCCTCTTACTAATTTTTTGTAAAATGTAATAGTTTTCAGTAAACAAAGCTAGACGTTTTAAGTCAGATAACAATCTAGAACATGATAATAAGTTGCACCGCAAAGTAGGTATATATAGCACATGAGTAACAGTGACAACACCAAAGAAAATAGAACCATATTGGGTAGTAGATGACACAGAGCCATCAGGAAGAACAACATTGACAGTGTCAATAGCAGTAGTAAGATCAGTAAGAGAACCCTTGTCACCAGTCATTTGATATGAGGCTCCCGAATCAAGTATCCATGGTACAGTAGACTTACCTGACCCATTTTCAGCAAGAGAATTGAACTGATTAAATAAATGCATGGTTGTGCTCTAGTGGTCATCAGACAGAGCAGGGTCAAAATCGGATTGGGTAGGGACACTGCCAGAGAAAGCTTCTGCCACTAGGCTAGGCGGCAACATAGTGGTGGGAGTGGAAAAGCCATGGCGGATCCTCCGTTCACGGTGGCAACGGTTGGCTGAGAGGCTGGCGCCATCCTCTTGGCAGCGCTAGCTTTATCCTTCAACTTCTTGAACCATTCTGGTACACCAATGATCTGAAAGCAGGAATCCTTATCGTGACCCTTGCGATGATAATGTGTACAAATAAGATTCTTGCGGTCAGATGCAAAAAGAACAACTAGCGAAGAACTTGTAGGTAGTGGGCATCGTGCAGCATACGCCATGGAGTTAGAAGAAAGCTTACGAGCTCGGATGACAGCTTGATGATTCTCCTCTTGAGCAACAAGGGCATATACTTTCATGATGGGTGGCATTGGATCAATGCTTATGATATGTGATCGCAAGGTTTGAAAGCCTTTGTCGAGGCCAAAGATGAATTAGTAGATCAAATCATTCTCTCTCTCGGAAGACTCTCACAGAAATATTGCAATGGCACAATGCCTTGCATGGTCACAAACTAGAAGAGGCCGTATGCAGTGGTAGTCTGCAAACAACTTCTTCAGATTGCCAAAGTAAATGTCGATGGGCTGACCATTCTGCCTGTAACTCCGAATAGCCTCTTGCATCATCAAAACCTCCATACCATTGCTATGAATAAATCATGCCTTCAGGTCATCCCACGGTTCCTTAACTGTGGCAAACGAGCTTGTAAAAGATCTCTACACCGAATCCAGGGTTTACAAGATCCAGCAGATAAGAGTAGCATTAACCCCAAGCCAATCAGTAACACCAGGATGACCATCATAGGGTTTGGCAATAGATCCATCAATGAACCCAATCTTGTTCTTAGCAAGGAATGTGCAGCACATTGCGTAAGACCATTTAATTAAATTTTTTTGAACTTTCAGCATGTTCGGTATAATTTGTAGACCTGGACCATCGCCAGAGCCAACAAAGTAAGGATCAGTCGACAGACAACCAATATGTACAGTAGTCTGAGGGCCAGATTGCAACTGCAACTGCTTCAGTAAAGTCGCAATCACAGCATAACCACTCATATCCTAAAGCTTCCGAACCTCAGGTGCAACATCAATACGGGTTTGTTCTTTGGGATTAATTCTGGAGGCATACATAGTGCAAAATCAGGTACAGATCAGCAGTGGGTACAATAATCGGTGGCATATCAGATCGGAAAAACACACTAGCGTGTTGAACAAGTGGCGATGTGTGGAGATCAGTGCAATGGCACGTGCAAATCGGTAAGGGCAGCGGAAAGATCATCGATAATGGAAACTAGATCACGGCAGCGGCGGTCGGCGATGTAGCGACAAACGGTGAGCTTCAGACGGCGGCACGATGGAGCGTGAAGGAACGCACATCTGAGAGGCGGCTGGAGCTCGGGAAAATACAGCGGAATTTCTTTTAAGGTTTTAGGATTTTAAGCTCTGATACCATGAAGAAAATAAGGGTAATAATTATGTGCCTATATTCATGATCTCAGAATACATTATATAGTAGTACAGAATACCTATACAAGCTAGGAAAATGTAATAGAATATAATTACAATTACAAGTAAAATTCTAATTCCTTAATAGTTAGAAATACCTTTAACAATAATTTTTAGAAACTCTCAGGAAAAGATTAATTCTAACCATAATTAACAATACTCTATTGAGTGGATTTGCTATACCTTTAACAGTAATTTTGAGAAAGTCACAGAAAATGCGATATTTTCATAAACTTATAAACAATCTACAGTGGCTTTTACTTTAAATGTTGTAGTTTTTTAATAAAATTTAAACATGTACTGTATTTTATAATGTTAGTATAAATCGGATTACTAATAAGATTATGATTAGTATTCGAGTAATATGCAAATATAACCCTATATGTAGAAGAAGGTGTAGATATAACCCTCAATTGTTTTTAGTGCAAATATAACCCTGACTATTGAATGAAAGTGCAAATATGACCCTCCAACCATGATTCTAGCATTGACTAACGAATTCCGGCCATTGACCCACTTAAAAGACTAAAAACCCTTTCAGCCTAATCCAAAAAATTGAAAGACAAAAAAGACCATATCTCCTTCAATAGCCACCACCTTTGCCGCCACAATCACCACCGCTGCCACCCTGCCACCTCTGCCGCCTCTCCACCCCCACAACCAAACTGACATTACTAATCTTGTTAACCCTAATATAGGCCGCTGCTTCAGCTCTTTTAACGCATCAAAACTGTTCGATCTAGCTTTTTCTTAACCGGATTCCTCCATCGCCGACTTCAGAACGATATGCCTCCAGATGTAGATGGATGCCATTGCTGAGCACTACTTCTTACTGATTTCCTTGTCTCTCTATAACTCTGCCGATGCTCTCTCTTTTGCGCATCAGAAGAATCTGTCATCGCCGCCGACAGATCTAGCTCTGGTATGCCAAAACCACCACGAATGCCATAAGCACAAAGTTCCTTCTGGTGTTTACCGTTGTGGTCTGCTATTTGCAGCTTAGATCGAAGGTCGGCGATGAATCGCATGATTGATTGAATTTTCTGAACAATCGTAGTCTCCTACCCGAGCAAGGTTGCAATGCCAATGGTTGCAGTGACCATTAGAAGCTTACTCCAACTCCGATACTGAGCAACGACCTTTGAATGGTGTAATTAATTCTAGATGGTGAACCCCAACCCAATGCTCAGATCTTGGCTATAAAAATGCTTAATCAAAGATTCAGTCTTTTCCCTCAACTCATCGCCTTCCTCGTCGCCGTGAAGAGGTAGTTCTCGTCAGAATCCATCTCTCCGGTGGACGGCGGCGGCGTCATTCTCTCAGTGGATTTTGGATGCGCTGCTTGAGCTTCTTCATGGTTCCGGGGGGGATGACTAAGTACTTCTTCCCGGGGACGAGGATTCTCCTGTAAAAAAAGGATGCGGAGAAATAAATAAATGGAGAAAGAAAATTAGTGTTGGGGCTAGGGGTATTAAAGACATTTTCATATTTTTATTTTTGTTTTTCAGTAGGGTAAAATAGTATTTTCATCATAATCTGGCCTCCAACTAGCTAAAAAGGTTATATTTGCACATAACCTGAATAGATAGGGTTACATTTACACTTTCGATTAGCACATGGTATCTCTGCACTTTCTTCAGTTATGAAGGGTTATATCTGAACTTTTCTCTTAGTATTATTAGAGTGATTTCCTTATTTTACCTCTATTGTAATCCCTATAAATATATTAAGTTCATCAATATAGAATTACTTACGAGAAATTACTTTGTCATGTTATCAGAGCCTCTTTTGATCCAAACCCTAAAACCCTAGCCTCTCTCTCTCTCTCTTCTATTTTTGGTCGCATCCCTCCCTATTTTTCCAACGGCTATGCGTAACCCCTTCCTCTCTCTGATCAAAATTTTCCGGCGTCCCCCTTTCCCTCACCATGGCTAAAGAAAAATTATCCTACAATACTCTCCTTCAAATTATGCAGATCAAACTCACTTGATCCAATTATCATCTCTGGAAGCATCACGCTGGTTATGTTCTTCGTCCTTAAGGGCTGTATAGATTCATCGATGGCACCAAATCTCGTCCGACTCTCCCAACTGCCGCCTGTTCTCTCATTTGCCTAGACAGTCTCAACTCCTCTTGGTGATAGCAAGGTTGATCCCATGGTCGCTTATCAGAAAGTAAAGGATGAGTATGATCAATGGATTGATGAAGATAAACGTGTCTGCAGTTTACTATTTTCCTCTCTCACCGCTGAAGTTCTCGCGAAACTCCCAGATTGTGCCACCTCCAAAGAGATATGGGATAATATTGCTATCATCTATCAGAACAGTAGTGACTCCACCATTCTCCATCTTCGCGCATATGCACATGGTATTTGTAAGTCTGGTACAGTTCATGAACTTCATCTCAAATTCAAGGAGATTTTTGAAAAAATGGTCTATCATGGGTAATCCGGTTTCAAATGTTAATAAAATAGTATGGTTTTTTACTGCTCTTGGTCTTGAGCATAAGGATTTTTCTGCTACTTTGATTAATTTTGTCCCTACTTCGTTATATGTGGATGTTCTTGCTCGTGCCAAAAACCGCGAGGCCTTTTTGCAAAATTTACAGAGACAATCAGGACCATCCGTCGGACTATTGGTGTTCTAGACCAATGACCACCTCAGGTCGGCCGTGTGTGGGATCACACACCTACTTAGGATGGAAACACATGGCCTTCACGTGTCAGCCACGGTGGTAGATTCGACGGAAGACGCGGTGGCCGGTAGCTCTGGTTGGGTTCTCAGATGGCTAGTGTAGTCCCTGACCACGGTCATCCTCACTGCACCTAGTGTGGGCAGCTCAGTCATGATGATGTGACATGTTATCAGATACAGGCCTAGACATGTCATTCAACAAGTACACATTTGGCCAGAAATTGCCACTCATCTCAGCAGATGGAGCCATCTTCTCAAGTGTCGGACTGGTACATTGATTCTAGGGTTACCAATCATATTGCATCATCTACCTCAGGCCTAGATAGTGTCACTCTTTATACTGGTTAATCTGGAGTTCTTGTTGGTAATGGTGCCCCTATTATGATCTCTCATATTGGTGATTCTACAGTTTCTGAGAATTCACGTTTGTCTGATGTTCTGGTTGTGTTTGATATTACTAAGAATTTATTGTCAATTAGTAAGTTAACCAGAGATATGGATGTGTTGATTACATTTGATGATCAAAACTTTGTGATTTAGAACAAAGTAACCAGGGCCATCGTGGGTCGGAGGCACAGTGAGGACGAACATTATGTGTTGGACCGGGGAGATGCAGTAGTTATTTCAGTTTTACGGCAGAATAAGAGTCGAGCTTCATATGAGTTGTGGCATGCATGCCTAGGTCATGCTCCTAGTGCATTTATTTCTAGCTTGAATAAATCTGGATTGCTTTCAGTTTCTTCTTTGTTTCTTAAACCGCATAGATGCGCCCTTATGTTATGGCAAAATGTCGATGATTGACTTTTGTTGAGAGCCTTAAACGTGCTAAGCATGTTCTTGATTTGGTACATTGTGATTTGCGGGGTCCCTCCCTGGTTTTATCTGGAAATGCTTTTGCATATAATGCTTTATTTGTGGATGATTTTTCTAGATTCACCTGGCTATATCCTCTTCTTCACAAATCAGATTTTGTTAACACTTACTTGCAATTTGAGGCATTTATTGAAAACCATTATTCTTCAAAAATTAAGGTTTTTCAAAGTGATGGTGTCACTGAATTTCTGAATACTAGACTGAGATCTCATTTTTAGGCAAAAGGTATACATCATCAGGTTTCGTGTCTATCTACTCCGGAGCAAAATGGGTGCACAGAATGCAAGCATCGTTGTGTGGTGGAAATGGTACTTGCGATGTTGTTTCACTCAAATCTACTAATTTCACTATGGGATGATGAGTTCACCATGGCTGTCTACATTATCAACCGTCTACCAACTCCAGCATTGCAGGGATCGACACCTTATGGTCTTCTTTTTCATCTGGGATCCTATTTATGGTAACTTTCTTCCATTTGGTTGCCAGGTTTTTCCTTTTGTTTGTCCATTTGTTGATCATAAGTTGTCTCCCCGTAGAATTCCATGCATTTTTATTGGGTACAGCTTGCAGCATAAGGATTTCTGGTGCCTCGACTCTTCTACTGGAAAGGTTCATGTCACTCGCCATGCTCGGTTTGACGAGACTTATTTTCCATTTTCTCCAGCATCAAGGACTGGTTCTCCTTCTTCAGGGCTGGATATTTTGGCTTTCATTGATCTATATTGTGTGTCAGCACTGCCACATTCTCCTCCTATCTCGGCATCTCCACTGCCCAAATTTTATTTTTCTGACGATGTGCCAAACAGGTCGACTGCTCCACGAGCCGAACTGGTCCCACCGACCGGCAGCCCTTCACCGGCGGTTAACTCAGCCAGCTACACCACATCGTCGGCTAGCCCTGTGACTGGATTTATACTGGCCTCACCTCAGTCGGCCCCTTCAGCCGCGCCTCCGGTAGGCGCCTCAACCCCACCGCCACCAAGATCATCTCAGAGGGTCACTCGTTCTTCTACTTGTGTTATTCAACGATGCAATTATTCAGACATTCATGCTCACGGTCTTCTAGTGTCTCTTACTTCTCAGAAAGAGCTGGATGATTATCGTTCTGCACTTCAGGATCCTTCTTGGGTTTCTGCCATGGATGAGGAGATGACAAATCTTTATAGTCAACATACTTAGGATCTCGTTCCACGCCCTTTGGACTTTAACATTGTTGGTTCTAAATGGGTTTATCGACAGAAGTATAGACCGGATAGTTCGATGGATCGCCATAAGGTGCGCCTGGTAGCTCAGGTTTCTCTCAAATTCTCAGTTTTGATTTTGACCACACTTTCATTCCCGTGTTTAAGGCCTCTACAGTTCGGACCATTCTAGCCATTGCCATCATGCAAGCCTGGCCTCTTCATCAGTTGGACGTCTAGAATGCTTTTCTCAATGATGTTCTTGATTCTCCAATATTTATGGCGCAGCTTGTTGGCTACAAGGATCTCGTTCATCTAAACTATTTTGTCGCCTGCGTAAGGACATTTATGGTCTGTAGCATGCGCCTCGTGCATGGTTCCAGTGTTTCAGCGTGTATCTGTCCCAGCTTGGTTTTCATTGTAGCTCTGCTGATGCATCGTTATTTGTGCCGTCTCACTGGTTTATATGCTTGTCTATGTTGACGACATCATCTTTACTCGAAATGACTCTACCTTTATTCAGAAGATTATTGATCGCACCCATAAGAAGTTTGCTATCAAGGATCTGGGTGTGTTTAACTACTTTCTTGGCCTAGAAGTCACATCCACTGCCTCGGGACTTCTTCTGGGTCAAGCAAAGTATGCTCGAGATATTCTCTCACGGGCTGGTACGTCAGATACAGTGCCTATCTTTACTCCATTTCTGCCAAATTCCTAGCTCCGCAGTAATATGATTTATTCGTTCAAGAATCCGACGTTATATCGGTCTTTGGTTGGTGCTCTCCAGCAACTAACCATTACCCGTCCAGACTTAGCCTTTGCAGTTAATTTTGTTAGTCAGTATCTCCAGGACCCTCGGGAAGATCATTTTCGGCTGTCACTCAGATTCTCCGCTATGTTCGAGGGACTTTGCATTTGGGCTCAGTTTTCATCATGCTTTTTCACTTGAGGTACTGAGTTATTCCGATGATAATTGTGCCAGATGTCTGGAGACTTGTCATTCTACTTATGGATACATTGTCTTTTTAGGTGGTAACTTGGTTTCTTGGAGTTCGATGAAATAGCCCATAGTGTCTAGGTCCAGCACTGAGTCAGAGTATTGGGCTTTGGCTAATACTGCTTCTGAAGTTGTTTAGATGACTCATTTGCTTTGTGATCTTCATGTTCCTTTGTCTGGTGCTTCTCTTCTGCTTGATGACAACAACAATGCAATCTTTTTGGCTCAGAATCCAGTAGGTCACAAGCGGGCGAAGCACATCGACATTGATTTCCATTTTGTTCGAGAATTGGTCTCTTCTGGCAAGCTGCGCGTTGCTCATGTTCCCACTTCTCTACAGATAGCGAACATCTTCATCAAAGGTTTCTCTCGTCCGTTGTTTGAGTTCTTCAGATCCAAACTTTGCATCTCTGAGAATCCGACGCTTCGATTGAGGGGGAGTGTTAGAAAAAATTTAGATTGCTGATTATATTATGATTAGTATGATTAGTGTTCTTTCCTTATTTTACCTCTATTGTAATCCCTCTATATATTCAGTTAATCAATATAAAATTACTTATGGGAAATTACTTTGTCATATAAGTTAAAACAAGTAATATTATGTATTTGGATGTGAAAATATAAAAAAAAATTAAAATTAAAAGCTATTTTATAAATTTCTAAATTTAGTATGTAATTTAACAAATGCAGTATATAAGGTAAAAATAAGTAGTCTGTCCATAAGCTTATGGACAATCCGCCTGTCAGGAGACTCACTCAATAATTTTAACAATAATGAAAACCACAATTTCATCTTTTTTCCTCTTTACCAATTCTTCATTAAAAATTACAATTAGGAAGTATCAGGATCAATTTTTTTATTTGCTGACATTTTCCCCCCTTGAACGCTTTGTATTCTAACTTTGATAAACCTTTTTGGCAGCCTTCTGCCATAACATCAAGTCCAATATGATCTGTGTTCATTCTCAAACACCATGACATAAGTTTCATAGAACTTATCTAACATACTAGCAAAACATCGAATAGGCTCCTTTCGTTCCAAACTAAATTACACAAAATATTTTTCTCAATCTCCAAATCACATGTTCGACTATTAGTATTTTTAACTGTGTATAATAACCAAAGATAAAAAAATTAATATATATATATATATATAAACTATTTTTTACGATGAATCCAGCAATATCACACATAACAATATTGTTGCATATACATCTATTCAGATATTTGGATAAACTTTGATAACTTTGTTGGAAAAAATTAAGTGTGCAATTTAGTATGAGATCCTCTTCTTCAAACTCATCACCACATTTCACCGCTGCACCAACTATGTTCTCGCACACCCTAAACCATTACACAACTCGTCTCACCAGCCACCATCGCATCCCCAACACTAAGTCGCACAATTGTGCACTGAACACATACCATACATTTACCCAGCAGCCTCACAACCCGCTTTTGTATCCCCAACAAACACAAATAATCGGGCACGCCACAACTTGTCATCGCCGAATCCATAGTATATATTAAATGAAGCCCTTTTTGCCACATGCCACTTCCATAATTTTTCACATCAGTTTCACTAAAAAATATGAAATGTAATTATTTATTAATCAAACCCCATATAATATGAACTTTATCTTTTCACTCCCCCATGCTAGTCTCATTAATAATATTCCCCATGTAAGTCTCATTAATAATATTCTCCTAAAATATTGAAAGTTTTTATTCATCCCCCACTTTTGTTTTTTTCTTTTACATACTACTTCATTACATTCTGTAGGGTTTTCCTTTCCAAATTTAGATCTTTGTACTTATGTCACAATTATATGTATTTTTCTGCATTCATCTAGGTAGCAAGCACCTTAATACAATCACACTCGCCCTCACTAAGTAGTTTTGTCTTTTGAAAAATTTACATGATAAAATATACAATTTTTACTTGAATATATTTGGTAAAAAACAACTAAATTTTTTTAACAAAATATTTATTGAAATTATGATAGAACCATATAGGGTAATAATTTATAAATTGATATAAGTTTGGGCATCGGCCCAGGTATTATCTCTTTAAAATAAAAAGAGTTGTTCCACTTGATATAATAACACTTTACAACACATAAGGGAACAACGTCGTTCTAAAAAACATTGAGAAAGAAAAAAAAAGGAAACAACAGTCTGGATCATCTTCTTCATCACACAAGAAGTCCAAAGTTTGAGAGTAGAAACCCTAACTTTTCTGATCTCAATTCAGATGCGGTAAAGATCTCTCTATAAATAGGTGACCTGGATTTTCCCATTTCCACTTCATTATGCATTTCCCCAAATTTCCCATTCCAATTGATTGTGTTGACAAAAAAGTTCAAGAAATTTTCCCCAAATTTCCAAAAGCTTCCTTACTTTTTTCCAATTTTTATATTGCGATGAGGGCTCCGAGATTCTGATTCCTGGCCAGAGAAGGTTTCTTAATCAAAGATGTTCTTCGAGTGAAGGCCAAGCAGTTCGACGCAGATGTCTCCACCATGGTGGATATCTCCATCGACCTCCGCGAGCTTGATTTATACGATCCGGGGAAGGAATTGTGGAATCTTTCCCCCGATGACAATGAAATATGGTAGATCCACGATGAAGAGAATAAGGGTGTAAAATCAAGGAGAATTACATGCTCACCAAAGTTAAGAGGATCGGAAAGAAGAATATTTCTAAAGATGTGGGCGTCATGCGTTGGTTAGATAAGATCAAGTCGATGCTAGTGGTGTTGAGGTGAGAAGGTGGGTTATCAGAAAATTCTAACTTATGAGTATTTTGGTGGTGATGGGGCGGCGAAGGGCAAGTATCACTATTACATGCATGAGTTGCGCTTTTCGAAATATTCTCTCCGCCAAGCTGGGGTTTTGAGTACCGACTACGTTGTTTATAGGGTATTGAATGATGAGTCTAAATGTTGGCGCACAAAAAATGTGTTTGGGCATCGACAAACACATTAATAATATTCCCCATGTAAGTCTCACTAAAAATATTCTCCTAAAATATTGAAAGTTTTTATTCATTCCCCACTTTTCTTCTTCTCTTTTACATACTACTTCATGACATTTTGTCGGGTTTTCCTTTCCAAATTTGGATCTTTGTACTTATGTGACAATTATATGTATTTTTCTGCATTCATCTAGGTCCCTGGCACCTTAATACAACCACTCACCCTTACTAAGTAGTTCTGTCTTTTGAAAAATTTACATGATAAAATATACAATTTTGACTTGAATACGGATATTTGGTCAAAATCAGCTAAATTATTTTAACAAAATATTTATTAAAATTATAATAGAAACATGCAAGGTGGTAATTTATAAATTGATATAAATTTAGGCATCAACCCAGATATTATCTTTTTGAAATAAAAAGAGTTGTTCCATTTGATATAACAACACATAAAACATCGTCGTTCTAAAAAAACTACGAGAAAGCAAAAAGGAAACAACAGCCTAGATCGCCTTCTTCATCACACAATAAAGCCAAAGTTTGAGAACAGAAACCCAAACTTTTCTGATCCCAATTCAGACACGGTAAATGAAAAATCCCATATAAATAGATGACCTATATTTTCCCATTTCCACTCATTCACTACGCATTTCACCAAATTCCCCATTCCAATTTATTGCACTGAAAAAACAGTTCGAGAAATTCTCCCCAAATTTCCAATAGTTTTCTTTACTTTTTTTTCCGATTCTTATATCGCAATGAGGGCTCCGGTAATTTGATTCCTTGTTAGAGATGGTTTCTTGATCAAAGATGTTCTTCGAGTGAAGGCTAGGTAGCCTGGCGCAGATGTCTTCACCATGGTGATTTCCCCACTAACCGCTGCGAGCTTGATTTGTACGGTCCGGGGAAGGAACCGTGGAATCTTTTCTCCGGTGACAATGAAATATGGAAGGCATGATGAAGAGGATCGGGTGTAAAAATCAATGAAAAT
Source organism: Rubia yunnanensis (assembly GCA_037428765.1). Taxonomy (NCBI): domain Eukaryota; kingdom Viridiplantae; phylum Streptophyta; class Magnoliopsida; order Gentianales; family Rubiaceae; genus Rubia; species Rubia yunnanensis. The sequence continues at coordinate 11,250,981 of CM075064.1, forward strand.
ACGTGTTCACCAAAGCTACAAGGATAAAAAAGAATATTATTTCTAAAGCTTCGGGTGTTGGTTAGATAAGAGCAAGTCGACACCGGTGGTGTTGGGAGGTGAGGAGGTGGGGTATTGGAAAAGTATTACTTATGAGTATTCTGGTGGTGATGAGACGGCGAAGGGCAAGTGCTAGTACTATATACATGAGTTGTGTTTGTCAGAATATTCTCTCCACCAAGCTGGAGTTTCGAGTACCAACTACATTGTTTGTAGGGTATTGAAGGATTAGTATAAATGTTGTCGCATAAATAATTGTAGGAATTGAAGTCGTTGCCAAGATGATGATCAAGATTGTGCTATTACAATCATGCGAAGTTGATCAATTGGATGATCACCGGCAATGTAGTATTTTGGTTCGTGGAGAATTTATGTTTTTGATTTGTGGAGGATTGGTGATTTTTTGTGATTGTATTGTTGTGTTATGATGAATTATTTTTTCGGAGAAATTGATTTGTTTTTGACTAAATTGTTTTTTGTCCCTTACATATTCTACAATACCTTCTTTTAGTCCCCAAGGTCAATACCGCATTTAATCGGCAATTAACATTCTAAAATTGATTTTTTTGGTCCTCGGGGGTGGTTTTCAGGTAAAGTCAATGGTGAAATTGGTCAAAAAATGTAGAATGACCATTATACCTTTGAGTTTTTTTTTTAAAAAAGAAAATCAAAACCCTTGCCGTCTCTTCCGTCTCCCACCATTGGCGACGCCAAAACCAAAACCCTCATTGTCTCCTCCGTCTCTCACCACCGGTGATGCCAAAACCAAAACCCTCGCCGCCCGTTGTTGACCACCAAAACCCATCTTCAAAGGAATTCTTCGATGGCGGTGCCTCCATCGAGCCAATCGCGAAGCGCAACAACAACAAGACCAGATGGGTTCTGGGCGCCATTTAACCCCGCCTGAAGCGAACCGGAGAAGACGCTCGATGGAGAAGACGGAGAAGATGACTCGATGGCACCGCTGGAGAGGACGACTCGATGGAGAAGACAAAGAAGACTACTCAATGGCATTTCACGACGGAGAAGATGGAGAAGACGGTGATTCATGATGGAGAAGATAAATCGATGGCAGCGCTGGAGAAACCATGGCTAAGGCAGGAGGAAGAAGGCATGTGGGCTTCACGTGCTTTGTCACCAGCTCAAAAAATTTCAGCTCGTGGCTTCACACACATTTTTTTAATTGTGATTATTTATTTTTTTGAGTTTTTAAATTAGTGAAATTATGAAAATACCCATGTCTATGCCGGAAAATTATTTTTCCTACCTGAAAACCACCTATGGGGAAAAAAATCAATTTCAGAATGTTAATTGCCGATCTAACGCGGTATTGACCTTGGAGACCAAAAGAAGGTATTGCAAAATATGTAAGGAACCAAACAAAATAATTTAGTCGTTGTTTTTTTTTAGTTGAGCCTGAGGGAGAGTGATAGGGAGCATGTATGTTTTCTTTTAGTATTCTTCCTATTGCTAAGGTGTGTGTTGTTAATCCATTTCTTATTTAAGTATCGTACTTATCATCACATAATTGGATGTTTCTATCGATCTTCTTACCTTATAGCTTTGATCATAAGAAAATATTCTTCTGATGGGTAGGAACCTTCAAACGTCTTCCGACTACGTTATTTGTAGGGTATTGAAGGATGAGTCTAAATATTGTCGCTTAAAAAAATGGCAGGAAAAGAAGCCGTTTCCAAGATGATAATCAAGATTGTGCTATTACCAAGGGGGTTCGATCATGCGAAATCAATCAATTGGATGATCATCGGATAAACCAAGAGTATGATTGTGAAATCGATCATACTCTCATGTTTGATCCTGCGGTGCTACAAGAAAGCTTTGACCCTAACACCACCTTGGATGACCTGGACAAATCGATCACCCTGGATCAAGAACAACTTGTGAGGTTTTCTGACAAGTTGTTGAACTACTCATATTCTCAAGAAGAATGAGTTACTGGCTCTTCTTTGAATTTGTCCGATCATCCAGCCTTTGGAGAACTGTATTCTGGATTTTCGAGCTTCTTAGAAGAGTTGAGCATTCTTGAATTCTAGTTTTTTTTTGTAGTTTAAGGAGTTTACACGACACCGGATACACCATGTAGTTTTACACTTTGTAAATTCAACTGATGGAAAATGCAATGATTTTGTTTTGACTCCTACTTATATAGCTTTACTGATTGATGAAAATCAACTTATGGTTTGATGTGATATTCTCATCAATGCAATATTTGGGTTCATGTGGAAATTTATGCTTTTGATTCATGCGGAATTGGTGATTTATGGTGATTGTATTGTTGTGTTATGATGATTTTTTTTGGGAGAAATTAAAAAAAAATTTGTAGGTGAGGGAGAGTGACAGGGAGCATGTATGTTGTCCCTTAGTATTCTTACTATTGCTAAGGTTTGTATTGTTAATCCATTTGTTAGCAACTTTTACTTATCATCAAAGAATTGGATGTTGCTATTGATCTTTTTACCTTATTGTTTTGATCATAAGAAAAATCTTCTTCTGATAGGTAGGAACCTTCAAACTTGTAATTTTGTAGTGTTCTCTGTATCTGAGACTGGGCTTACCATGCCTTGTAGTCTATATTAAAAGAGTCCATTTTTGCCACATGTCTCTTCTATAATTTTCTACATCAGCTTCACAAAACAAAATTGAAAATGTAATTAATAATTAACTAAACCCCATATTTTCACTTTCTCATGCAAGTTTTATCAATCATCTTTTCACTTCCACATGCAAGTCTCATCAATAATATTCTCTTAAAAAACTGAAAGTTTTCATTCCCTTTTCCACTTTTCTTCTCCTCTTTTCCATACAATTCCATTACATTTTGTTAGGTTTTCATTTTTCAAATTCAGATCTTTGTACTTATTCACATACTATAGTCTATGTTAAAAGAGTCCATTTTTGTCACATGTCTTTTCTATAATTTTCCACATCAACTTCAAAAAAAATTGAAAATGTAATTATCAATTAACTAAACCCCATCTTTTCACTTTCCACTACCACAGAGACCGACCTCTAGCACCGGTTTTTAAAACCGGTGCTAAAAATTTAACAGCACCGGTTTTTTAATTTTTAACACCGGTTTTCAAAACTGGTGTTAATTTAACACCAGTTTTTTAATTTTAACACCGGTTTTTTTAAACCGGTTCAAAATTTTACAATAGCACCGATTTTGGAAACAATTAGCACCACCGTTTTTAAAAAATCGGTGCTAAAAATTAGAAAATTTTATCTTTCCCGCCAAAAAAATTTAAATAGCGCCGGTTTTGAAAATATTAGCACCGGTTTTTCAAAACCGATGCTAAATATTTGTAAAATTCTATCTTCCCACAAAAAAATCAAAATAGCACCGGTTGTAGTAAAAAATAGCACCGGTTTTAAAAATTGGTGCAAAAAATTAAATAATAGCACCGGTTTTTGCAAAAAAAAATAGCACCGGTTTTTAAAACCGGTGCTAAAAATTAAAACTTAGCACCGGTTTTTGTAAAATAATAGCACCGGTTTTTAAAAACCGGTGCTAAAAATTTTTGAGACTCATTTTCCCCCCTAAAGAAATAGCAAAATTTTTTAAAATAGCACTGGTTTTGAAAATATTAGCACCGATTTCTAAAAACCGGTGCTAAATATTTGTAAAATTCTATCTTCCCGCCAACAAATTCAAAATAGCACCGGTTTTAGTAAACAATAGCACCGATTTAAAAAAATGGTGCTAAAAATTAAGGAACAGCACCGGTTTTTGCAAAAAAGTAGCACCGGTTTTATAAGCTAAAATTTTTCTATAATTGTTTTCCCGCCAATGAAATAGCCCGGTTTTGGAAGAAAATAACACTGGTTTAAAATTTTCCCGCCAAAGAAATCTCTAAAAAAAATTTCCGCCAAAGAAATTGCCAAATATTTTTAAAATAGCATCGGTTTTGGAAGAAAATAGCACCGGCTTAAAGTTATGCTACAAAATTTTAAATTTTTCCCGCCAAAAAAATTCCCCCCCCCCTTAAGAAATGCCAAAAACTTCTAAATATTTTTCAAAATTTTTTAAATTTCATTATTTCCGCCCAAAGAATTCAAAAAATTCGCTAAAAATTTCAAATAATCTTACTAGACATTTCCGCCCATAGATGACTTTGACTACATATGAATAAATATATAAACAATCGTGAAAACTTTACTTGACTTTCAATATATAAACACTAATAGGTGGGTCGCCTGACAGGCGGCCTGCCCATAAACTTATGGACATGCAACTTTTTTTTTAATGAAAACACCCAAAGGTGGGGGTTATATATATAGGGATCCTCAAGCCCTAATAATAAGATCAAATGATCACTAGGAGTACTGAGGCAAACATGGTTGTCTCCAAAAGAGATACCTGACTGTGAATACGACCCAACCAGTTGGCTATTCTATAAACTAACCAAAGCTAAACTAGTTGGCTATTCTATAACTAACCAAAGTAGATATGGCTAGTTGTTAAAGTTGCGATTCCAAAGAGAAGAATCTCCACCCCTTGTGTGAATTCTTCCTTTGGTTAGGCGACTTTAAACCAAAAAATATGTATCCCAAGGTTGCATCCAAAAGTAAAGAAATGGATGGCACTGTCAAAGAGAAAAGATGAATCTAACAAGCAATTGAATAACATGAGCAGTAGGAATCTATTTGAAGCTGTGCTAGGAGAGAAATCCATTGGGATCGGTTGAAATCAGTTGAAATCCACTTGAAAGCAGTAGGGAATCCACTTGAAATCAGTTACTTGCAAAGTCATCCAGTGAGCCTGGTCGAATGCCTCCAGAACTCGGAGGCCTCCTCGAGGACTCAGACGACCGCATGACTCAGACGCCTCCATGACTCAGACGCCTCCATGACTCGAATGCCTCCAGGACTCGAATACCTCCAGGACTCGGATGCCTTGAGGACACGAAAGCCACGAGGACTGGAATGCCTCAAGAACTTGAATGCCTCCTTGAGCACTCGAAGACCTCCAGCACTCGAAATCACCCTTTGAACCACCATACCCGTCGAACTGCCATGGCCCTCGAGTCATTTTGCCCCTCTAACCACCACCCTAGCCCCTCTAAAACTCTAACCACCATACCCCATCGAGCACTCGAATGGCTCCGGGAGTGGATTGCCTCCTCGAGCCACCCTACCCATCGATGCCTCCAGGAGTCGAATGCCTCCAGGACTCAAATGTCTGGAGGACTCGAACGCCTTGGGAACTTAAAATTTCTCCTTGAGCACTCGAAACCCTCCAGCACTCAATAGCTCCCCTCGAACCACCATACCCCTCGAACCACCATACCCCTCGAACCACCACCCGACCCCTCGAACCTCTACCATACCCCTCGAGGACTCGAATGCCTCCAGGACTCGAGTGCCTGCTCGAGCACTCAAAAGCCTCCAGCACTTGAACCAACATACCAGTCGACTTATTTCTTATGGACATGCCACTTATTTCTTACCTTATACACTGCATTTCTTAAATTACATTCAAAATTTAAAAATTATGAAATTTTGTTAAATTATATATTTTTATATTTTCACCTTCAAATACATATTATTACTTGTTTTAACTTATAAAATGAAATATTTCAATTTTATTAAAAAAATTACAATATTTTAGGCAAGTATCTCTGAGGACTGTCCATAAACTCATGGAAAGACCGCCTTTCCTGAGACTTTCCCAACACTAATAACTAGGCTAACTTTGACTAATCAACGGTCAAACTATACTTGACTAATCAACGGTCAGACTATACTTGACTAATCAACGGTCAAACTATACTTGACTTTCAATATATAAACACTAATAATAAAGTTGACTTTAACTAATTAACGGTCAAAATTTATTTGAATTAGTATATAATAAATACTAATAAAAATGTTTGACTTTGTCTAATTAACGGTTAAACCTTACTTGACTTTCTATATATAAAAACTAGTGACTAAGCTGACTTTAACTAATCAACAGTCAAACTTTACTTGACTTTCAATATATAAACACTAATAATAAAGTTGACTTTAACTAATTAACGGTCAAACTTTATTTGAATTAGTATATAATAAATACTAATAAAAATATTTGACTTTGTCTAATTAACGGTTAAACCTTACTTGACTTTCTATATATAAAAACTAGTGATTAAGCTGACTTTAACTAATCAACGGCCAAACTTTACTTGACTTTCAATATATAAACACTAATAACAAAGTTGACTTTAACTAATCAATGGTCAAGCCTTACTTTAACTAGTATATAATAAATTACAAAGACTTGGGTGAAACGGTCTCACCCAAAATTATGGTGAGACTGAGGTCTATATTAAAATAAGAAAAGGGGTAGGGACTTCTTTGTAATTATATTAGAATAATAATACAGCTTTCTTCCCCAATTCACCAATCGTTCTCTATTCGTCCTCTGCTCTTCCTCCATTTTTCCTCCGCCGCTTCTTCTCCGCAGCTCCGCTCCTCCTTCGTTTTCTCTTCCACGGTCCACCCCACTCCAATCTGCTCAGATATGCTATTCTGTGCTCCGATTTGCTCCATCTGTTGCTTCACTCTTCTATGACACCCTAGGTTCGTCTCTTTACTAGTTTTTTTTTTCTCATTTTCTAATTTTAATCTTTGATTTGCGGTCCCAACGTGGTGATTTCGATATATTTTCACCGTTTAATTGATTTTTTATTGTTACTTGCAGGTCCTTGCTCGTTCTCGAACTGAACGAGTTGAGATATGCTCCGAGCTGTTCAGATATGCTCCGCTATGTTGCTCCCCTCTGCTCCGATTTGCTACGCTCCGTTGCTTCACTATGCTATGAAATCCTAGGTTCGTCACTTTACTTGTTTTTTTCTCGTTTTAATCATTTATTTGCGGTCTCGACGTGATGATTCCGTCATCTTTTCACCGTTTAATTGATTTTTTTTATTGTTATTAGCAGGTCCTTGCTCGTTGTCGAGCTGAACGGATTGAGGAGGATCCTCTACCACTGGCGCTGCCACCCTCCGCTGCCGGAGCCTTTAAATCTAGCATTGGTGAGTCTCTAAAGCTCACTGTAATTTACTTCTTCATTTCTCCATTTTCAGTTTGATGTCTGCTGATTTCGATTGCATTTGTGATGTTTAAGCGTTTGATGTTATTGAGCTATAGTAGATAAATTCTATATATTTTCGTTAGTTTATTGTTTTAAGTACTGTTGTCTATTCTATAAGTACTGTTTTTGCTGTGTTTGTGTTTTAAATCAATCGTGAAAAGTTAAATTGTGTAACTTAAGTTCGGATAGAGGGAGTATGATGATTAAAAAAATTGAAATAATCAGTGATTGAACTGATAAGTGTTTGAATGTGACTACAATGGACTCAGAAGAGATTACTTGGTGAAGAGATGAAGACGGTGAGATTAATTACTTGGTGAAGAGATGAAGATGGTAATATATAAATATCATAGTTAATTTAGGAGAACGTCTCCTATTAGACCATCTAAATGTTAGACTAATCATGAAAAATCTCGTTTCAATAACTGTTAGGGTCAAATTATAATTATTTATACATTACCATACATTTTAAAAGTTATAAGAAATTTGTTGCAGTAAATAAAAACAAATATCAAATCAACTTATTAGTTATATCAATTATAAAATAACCTTGTATAATGATTTGTCAGTCTAAAATAAGACGTTGTGTTAATTTAATAGTGGAATTTTTTGTTTCACCCTCTAAAAAAATTTAAATTACTTATATAAATAGAAGAGAAATAAATCATAAAAATATATTATAAACACATTCATCATGTATGGAAAAGGTAAAAACATAAGTCAAATTAATAGGGTAATAATAATAAAAAGGATTTGAGATCAAACGGTATTAAATAATCCTCAGTCACAAAATATTCCTCAAATTAAATAATGTAATAATAAATAGATTTTTTTTTGGAAAATACCGTCTTTCCATTATTCCACGGGCTTATGGAAAAATAGGATTTAATTACAATAATGCAAAGTAAAATGTCTTAGCTGCAATATCAAAATTTTATTATGCAACGTGTAGTAGTTATAAAGTTTATAACCCGATTCATTCAACCCATAAATTTTATCTTCATTTCTTCTAATTTATATTTTTAAACCATAATATTTCCATGACTTATGGAAAGACCGTCTTTCAAGAGACAGATAATAAATTCAACAAAAAAAAGATAATAATAATCAATAGTGGAAGAAAAGGTGGAAAATAGAGCATGAAGGATGAAGCCGCAGGAGGTGAAATGAATCAAAGTAAGGCAGCAAGGCCTTACTATATTAGTCCCACATCGAAAGTGGTGGAGACTTTGTCTTAGATTTCAACTATAAATACTAGGGAACTCCTCCATTCTTTCAAGGCAAAACATTAGATGCAATTGGGTCATAAATGACAAATTACTCGGCCTTGAATTTTTGGGTTGTAACTGTTAATTTAAAGTTAAAATTTTAACATGCTTATGTGTTTTTTAGTTTGGCCCATAATTATTGTGGGCCAAAAAATTGATTGAATTCAATTCAATTTGATTAAGATTGGAAACAATATATTCGGTCGTATTCGGTTTCAAACCGAATTCAAATTTTGAATTTGGTTCGGATAATTTGGGTTATTTAAATAATTTGGGTCGGATTTGGTTTTTGATTTTTTTAAGAAAAAAATTGAATAACCCGAACCAAATAGATCGAAAATTGAATAAACCGAACCGATGCCCACCCCCTATATACATTAATGTGGAAATAAATTATTAATCTTGTGAAGTTAATTTTATTATTAAATTAATGTGGAATAAAATTGTTAATTTTGAGTCTTTTTCCCTTTCTCTGAAAGCGGCAGCGCCCTGCAGCTTTCAGAGGAAGGGATTTTTTTTCAACGTCGTAAATAAATTAGCACCGGTTGAAAAACCGGTGCTAACAAAAAAAATCTGTGCTAATTTAGCACCGGTTGAAAAACCGGTGCTAACAAAAGAAAAACCGGTGCTAATTTAGCATTGGTTGAAAAATCGGTGCTAATTTAGCACCGGTTGAAAAACCGGTGCTAACAAAAAAACCGGTGCTAGTTTAGCACCAGTTGAAAAAAGAACGGTGCTAATTTAGCACCGATTACTTAGGCACCAATTTTTTTTTTACGAAAAAACCGGTGCTAGAGGTGGGTTGCCGTGGTAGTGTTCTCATGCAAGTCTCATCAATCATCTTTTCACTTCTCCATACAAGTCTCATCAATAACGTTCTCTTAAAAAACTGAAATTTTTCATTCTCTTTTTCACTTTTCTTCTCCTCTTTTCTATACTATTCCATTACATTTTGTTAGATTTTCCTTTTTCAAATTCAGATCTTAGTACTTATGTCACAATTCTATAGTCAGGCTTATGCATAAATATCAAAAATTGTCTTTGGATTTCAAGACTAGCAAACTACAAACCTACATCACTATTAGAAGACTTCCCAGATGATCTAAATGTCGTCCGATCTGATGTTTGAGAATGACACTACTTGGAATGAAAACCTGATCCAAAACACTTTCAGTTATGAAGAATCTGTCTTTATATTGTCCATACCATAGAGTGTCGACTCCTTACACCCTGACAGGTGAATATGGCATCCAACAATTGACGGTAAATATGCAGTCAAATCTGGATACAATATTGTACTTAACTTTTTGAATCTGTTAAATGCAGGGAATATGCCGTCAAGTAGCTTAGGCCTGTCTCCACATTGGAAGAAGATTTGAAGCCCAACAATACAACCAAAGACAAAACACTTTGGAGATTATGCAAGAACAATCTACCGTCAGAAGCTAACTTACGTCTCAGACATGCGAATACCGAAACTTTTTTGCTTAAGTTGTTTTGCGGAAGACATCTCAATGGAACACCTATTTTTTCATTGTGCTTTGGCACACAATTATGGTTTGAAGGAAACCTGCATGGGAGGATCTTCTGAATCGAAAAACCAAGATCTCCTCGTGAAAAATGAGTACACATGACATGGTCATCAGAGAGATCATGTTACCCAACTTTGGTACCACTGAAATAAATTCCTACACGGGGAACAACATGAAATTTCCGCCTTAATAGCTTGTTATTTACGCAATGAAACTGCTATCAGATTTGATCAAAGAGAATACTGGTGTTGTGTCCGCCCCAAAGAGTCAAAATCTGAATACTCTATTACTAGAGAAGGAGAGTATACTCTATTTCCATGCAACCATATCCCCAACTAGCACTTGCCCAGGCTAGTACACCGGTTCCTCAAATGGAGACTGACTGTATGGAGAATCCTAACATATGTCTTTTGTTTATATGGTGAAACACGCGTAAACTTTGCCCTTCAGACAACTCTAATCACATCATTACAAAAGGGCATCAAGTCTATCGTATAATGGGAGCTGCGCAATTAGTCATCAATGCCGTGAAGAATCACAATGAGGACCTATCGAACTTTGACCTGATCATTGAGGACACAAGTAAACTAGTTGAAAGTCATCATGGATTAGAAGGAAGGATAACTCCGTTACTCACTTACTAGCGCAACATTAAAAAAACATAGAGATGAAATCTCTCAATGAGATAACATCCCACATTTTGTACCAAATTTTTATAATGAATGTATACAATATTTTAATTAAAAAAACATCTCAGATAGTTTTTATTTTTGGAAAGAAAATGTTTTGCTTGTGCTTATTCACTTATTGAGAGTGTTCAAGATAATTTTAAAATTTTGTAACACTTATAATTTTACCACGGCGTGGAAAGCCAATGTATATCCTACTTTAGTTGTTTTAGTTTTTCATAAAATATAAAATAATCAAACATTAATAAATAGAAATAAGGGTGTAGATTCCTTTTCTTTTTCCTAACTATCTCAAACTAAACACCACCTAAGAGTCCATTTAATCAGAATGAGACAGTCACGTAAAAAAGAATGAGTTACCATGAAACCATAGAATTGTTATGCCGGATCCATGGTGTATCAAGTGTGTGCATCGTTTGTGTAATAAATGTGTATTTTAATATTACTACTTGTACGTTATTATATTTATACAGTAATTACAATCAAATTACAATAATGCACAATAATACGAAGAAAAAGCACGCTCACATAATACAGAATACACAAAATATCTAAGGAGATGCTGTGTATCCATAAAATTATGGTTTACCACATTTTACCATAAATTGCAGGGTAACTTATGGTAAGTAGTATTATTGGTAAATAGCTATATCCTTGATTACCACTCCTTCAACAAACAGATTGAGTAATTAATCAGTGAATCACATTTTTAGTCAAACAACAAATTTCTGTTATCAACGATTCTCGATTTGTTCACCACTCAATCGCTAATTCCAAAACCCTAATCCTAAACCTTTTTATCATGTAACGGTCGAATTGAATTCCAGACTCCAGACTCCAACCCTAATTTTCGACTCCCTTGACAAGCTATGGCCCAGGACCGTGCTGCGGCGGCGCCGGAGACTCCTGCAGGAGTGAATTGGAGTGGGAATGGCGGTTTATTGCCGGCGGAGCTGTTCTCCGTCAACTCCGGCAACCGGCTGCGCCTAAACCCCGGCACAGATTTCCAGCCGGATAGCTACGACGACTTGGAAGCGGACTTTAGCCCTATGCTCTTCAGCTCTCTGGAGCGATATCTGCCTCTGAATCTCCTCCAATCCTCCCGCGACGACAAGGTCAACTTCATGCGAGATGTCCTCGCCCGCTACTCCACAGAAAAAGACCGCCATCGGGTAGGGCCCCGTCATCCTTTAGTTAGAATTACATCCGGAATTTCCGGTTTGGTTTATTGTTTTGTGGAATGTCGGTTTTAAATCCAGGGAAATAATTGGTGATAGTATGGTTGATTTGAAAAATGAATGGGAATGTGAATAGACGCTGTAATGATGGCGAATTCTTGACAGTTTTTTACTCCATTCTAACAGGGTCAGAGGCACCGCGAGTACAGACAGAAGATCATATCTAACTATCAGGTATTGTTCTCGTTGTGAAAATATACATAGGATAGCTGTGAGTTTGAAAATGTAATGAGCAGAGTTGTCAAAATAGACCTGATTTGCTGTTTTCCTTTTCATTTGTGAAGGGGGCTATCTATTTCGAGCTTGCTATGACACAAGATTATGCTGTTATCTATATTGAGTTATTTTTTAAACAAGATTATGCTGTTATCTATATTGAGTTATTTTTAAACAAGATTATGCTGTGCCAGCCTGCTATTGACTAGGGTAAATTGTTTGGAGAGAGGGGGTAGGAGTGTGACCTAGCTAGGTTTTATCTTACAGTTTAAATGTAAAGGCCTCGCAGCTGCACTTCATTTCAACCATTGTGAGAGCAAATCTTTTGCCATCGTCGAGAATGAAACTAAAAGTGTTTTAAAAATGGTTCACCCTCTACTTGTTTCGTACTTGTGGTGTTGATGTGTTCTTGCGATTAATACCCAAAAATTTAAGGACTGGCAAGAGCCTGTTATGAGACTCGGAAAGGATAAATATATCAATCACAATTCCGTGGAATCAATAGCCTATGCCAGTTCTATTTCACCTCCTTACTAGTTTTGCTAAATAAACCATCATTAAGCTACATTTGAGTGATTCGGAGTGTCTGTTTGACTTCTGTAAGGTGGATTATTTTCTTTAAATTACAGTTACAGTTACAGTTTCGACATGTCACTAGGTGATTGTGAATTTCAAGTCATGATCTTTGTATTTTTAGAGTTGTCATTGAAAATTGTCATGTGAGCCATATGAAAGATGTCAGGGTGTTTCAGTACATAGCATATCATTCCTTAGAGTTTAATTTGCTTGCTTTTTATAGCCATTGAACAGGGATCTATACACCTTGCATGCGGAACGATTCTTCGTTCCGTCATTTCTGAAGGCTGTCCGTGATAACACAGTGGACAGTTTCAAAAGTATAATGGGTGAACCATCTCCTGGAGTTTTTACATTTGAAATGCTGCAGCCTCGTTTTTGTGAATTGTTGTTGGCTGAGGTACCATGTCACCCATTTCTATCATTTTCCTACCTTGTAGTTTGGTTTTTGTATTTCTCATTCAAATTTTGATTGGTAGGTTGAAAATTTTGAGAAGTGGGTTCATGAAACTAAATTCAGAATCATGAGGCCTAATATAATGAATCGGTATGGTGCTGTTCTGGATGATTTTGGACTGGAAATGATGCTTGATAAATTGATGGAAGATTTTATACGTCCAATGTCAAGAGGTACATGTCCTTTTCTCCCAAATAGACCGTATTCCGTTGAATCAAATTAGACAATGCAAATGGAGTATGATAGCTGCTGTTAATTCGTGCAGTTTTCTTTCCCGAAGTTGGAGGATCCTCCCTTGATTCACATCATGGCTTTGTGGTTGAGTATGGAATGGAAAGAGATCTTGATCTTGGTAGGCATATTGTATCTTAATTTGTTTTAAAAGTTGAAAGTTGGTGTTTGTACCTGTTGCATCTACCACAGGTTACTTCTGAATGCCATCGGTTGCCTGAATATCACTTGATTGGTAATAGTTTTGTGACATGGGTCGGTATACAGATACTGACAGAATATGGAAATCTGTCTGTCCGTGTACTTGTGAGTCCTTGATGATAATTTACCATGCTTTTTATACATACATCAAAGCTAATCTTCTAATATTCCGGGGTTTTCCATGTTTAGGATTTCACGTGGATGACTCAGAAGTTACGCTGAATGTATGCTTGGGAAAAGAATTCTGTGGTGGAGAATTGTTCTTCCGTGGCACGCGGTGTGAGAGACACGTCAACACTGAAACCCAGCCTGAGGTATATTGAGGTCAAATGTTAGAAAAAGCAAGATTGTTTTATATGGGGGGAAAACTTAGCGCTTTATGTGTTACGACCTTGTCAATGCCATGAAGTTGTCAAATATATTGTCTCTTTCCAATTTGAATTTTCCAACACACCTTTAATGATAAAAACGAGGTTTTGGGATACTTGTGCTAACCCTGAAACACTACTGGTCAAAAAACTAGAACATGGAAATGCCTCGTATACTAAAGAAAGACAATTTTCTAAATCGACTACTGGAGGGAAGAAGAAGACCTAAAAAGAATTGGAAGGAAACTTTAGAAAAGTATATGTTCAACTATAAGTGAAACAGTATGTTTCCCTGATCACATGGCAAGCTATGTAGGCTACCTCCACATAGGGAGAAACAGGGTTTAAGGAAAGTCAGGAAAGCTAGAAACAGCATGGAAATGCTGGTTGAAAGAGATGCTAGACTGTGAAAACAATTTTTTAACTGTGTCTTTAGGTGAACTTGCTCTACTTTTCTTTCTGCTTTAATAGCTCACTCCTTTTGGGTTACTATTAGGACTTTCTGGTTGAGTTCACAGTTTAAGCACATCCATGATTTTGCATGCATTGGCCTGTGACTGAATTGTAGTTCCATTCCCATGTGTAGGAAATCTTTGACTATGCGCATGTCCCAGGGCATGCGGTTCTTCATCGTGGTCGACATCGACATGGTGCTAGGGCTACAACATCTGGGCACCGAATTAATTTGTTGCTCTGGTGTCGAAGGTGCTTTTTTAATCTGTTGGAGTTGGTTGAATTGTGCCTGCTAATCACTTGAACATAATGTCTCACTTGATACTAAAGTGGACTTCTTTATATTTTGTTTAGTCTTACTCGATTCCTGTTTTGCCTTCAAGGTTGACACCCACCTGATTCTGCCTATATATCATTTGAACTACCTACATCTGAAACTCTTATTTGTCATCTTCACAGTTCGGCATTCAGAGAGTTGAGAAAGTATCAAACAGATCTCTCAGCTTGGTGTGGTGAGTGTGAAAGAGAGAAGAAAGAGAGGCAGCGCCAGTTGGTTTCAGCTACCAATGTGGTAATTCACACGACTTACATCTTAGTTATGGTCTTTTGTATCTTAATCAATGGCGCTTTTACTCTAAACTTGTCGATATCGCTCACTTTTATTCTTGTATATATCGGCATCTTAATAAACTGCAACTTTGAACTAATATCGTGTGGTGCTACAGGGATCTGGCTCTACTGGAAATATAGTAGTGTTGGAACCACCACAGTACCTGAGAACGAACTACTTCTGATGCTTCTAGTGTGTGGAAAAGAAGACGCTGAAGATGATGTAGACCACTACAAGTATTCAAGGGAAACTCACAGCAGATTGTTCCGAGATTCAGGATTGTTCAGTTTCGGTTTCGAAATCTTGTTGTATACTGTAGTTTTTAGTTCATTTGTCATTTTTAGTGGTTTCTGCTTCACCAGTAACGGTCCAAATTTTTATCATTACATAATTGATGAGAGCAGTTACTATCAGTCCCCACTTTCCTTTTCTTCCTCGCGTCCAAAAATGGCAATTCTGTTACATGGTATTAGGGGTGCTTATAAGCAAAATTGGCTTGTTTCGAAAGTAGGGGAGACCTATTTTTCCCCTAAAAATAGCATATGCTTTCCCCCTAAAAATAGCTTGTGCTTTCAAAATAATCTGTTTTTAGCACTTTACCAAATAATAAGAAGTGTTTTGCTTATAAGCAAAACAGCTTATAAACTTTGCCAAACAGAGCCTAGAGCTGTTAGCCATTAATCTCCAAAGCAATTTGAAGTGAGGGAGTACAATAATTTAACTCACTTCATTTCATCAAATTCACAACATAAAACACCATTGTTGATGTGTGGTGCATACAAATTTATCAACGTCTTGCGACAAATTTGCGACTTAAGTTACGATACATATTCGTCAACATTCTGTGACGAATTTATGATTTTCAGTTTAATCAAAGCATGAAATCGTACACCCAAGTTGTATAGGGTTATCAATGGTAATTCACAAGTATCGCTTGAGGTAGTCCTCCACAGTGGTGTAATTCACCTCAGGATATAGCATGGATGCTTCTTCTCCATCTTTTCCGATCTCAAAATTTGCAAGGCATCCCTCAAAGCAAACGTGATAATAATGAACTAGCCCAACTTGCTCTGCATAATCAAGCCCTATATATATACATCCCAAAAAAAAAAAAAAAAGACACTCAAATTATACAAGCACATTATATTATCTGAGAATGTTTCAGGAAATGCGGCATTTTCATAGGGGTATGTACAGTCTACACTGGCTTTTACATTAAATGTTATAAATTTTTTTAATAAAATTTTAATATTGTATTTTAAAAGTTAAAACAAGTAATAATACGTATTTGAATGTGGAAATATAAAAATATATAAAATAAAAAAATATTTTCTAATATGTAATTTAACAGATGCAGTATATAGGTAAACAATAAGTGGTCTATCCATAAACATATGGATATGGGACCTGTCAGCAGTGGCGGATCTATTGATACGCGAGGTAGGGCTCCAGCCCTACCTCGGTCGCCGGCCGGAGCTAAGAGGTGGTGGGAGCGCGTCTCCGGCGCGGGCGGAGCGCGTCTCCGGTGCTGAGCGCAGCTGCTCGCCGGAGAAGAAGGCCGCGCTGCGGCCTTCTTTTTTTTAAACCCAGACGTACTAAAACGACGTCGTTTCACGTTAGTGAAACGACGTCGTTTCATTTAGCTTTATTTTTTTAATGCCAAAGTAGTAAAACGACGTCGTTTCACGTTAGTGAAACGACGTCGTTTCACTAAGTATTATGAAAAAAAAAAAATGAAATCGGAAATGGATTGGGCCGAAAGCTGAGCCCAATCCAAATGCCAAACATAACATTAATCCATTGTATTATATAAATAGAATGGAGGCGGGAAAGGACAGCAAAGAACCAGCTCTCCCCTTCCTCTGCCTCTCGACACTCGCCTCAGCGGCTCAGCCCGTCGCCGCCGCCGCCGCGCCACCGCCGTCCGCCACCGGCTTCTGCTTGCCTGCCTCGTCTCCCGCCGCCTCTCCAAACCACGGTAAGTCTTCTCTAGTTCTCTTCTCTTTATGCTAATATAGTAATATTTATTAATTTTAGGGTTTATAATTTGTTGTTTTTCTAATTTATTTCTTCAACACTTAAATAAATATATGTATAATGTGAACATGATTTTTAGATTGGATGTTGAATTGAATTTATATGGTTGTATTATATATGATTGTTGAAGTTTAGTTGAATTACATAAATTGATTTAGTTGAATTGCATATTTAGTTGGAATTTAGTTGAAATTATAATTGTTTGATTTATTTTGTATAATTGTATATGACAATGAAATTGTCAATTTGTCATAATCGGTTTATGGAATTATCAATTAGAGATATTTGTTAAATTGAATTTAGATGAATATGATTTTATGAACTTTTTATTTTCATTTGTTAATTATCAATTTGGGATATTTTATTAAATTGAATTTGAATCGATGAAAAATAAATCAATTTACATAAACCGGACGCCGGACGCCGGACGCCTCTGCACGCCGGGCGCCGAAAATTTTTCAGCCTCCCCTGAAAAAATTTTCTGGTTCCGCCCCTGCCTGTCAGGAGACCTACTCATATTATATATACCCACAAAGTGAATATTTTGATTTTAAAATGTACTTAGATAAGCACCTTTCAAGTTTGATAAGAAATCTTGCTTGGAGATGGAGGATTTGTTTAGCTCTTTTCCGATGAGCTTTTCCCAGATTTGAACCACCTCTCTTTGCGAAAGAATGTTGAGGGGAGGCCTCAAGTAGAGTGTTTTGTCGAGTGTTCTTGGATCATCTATGCACTTGATTGTGTATGTGGCTATATCATCTTCCGCAACATATATAACTGCATTCAAAGTCCAATTCATTTTCACAACACTAACCAAGTTAGGGTCCATTTGCGCTTTAGTTCCGTTATGTTTGATTCAGTTCGGTAAAATTTTAAAATGCACTACAGTATTTCAATTAGATTAGATTTATTATTTATATTTTTAATATATTTAACTTTAATTTACTTCATTTCAGTTGAAAATGAGCTCGGAGAAAATGACCTAAACCCGCACAACAAAATTTACTTGTGTACAAAATACAACATTTTTTTAATATTTACAACTAGGAAAAGGTAACATTGAATGCTTTTTATTTGAGAGACCATGTTGATGGTTGACTATTAATATTTTTAATTACGTGTAATTACGACATTAAAAAATAATATTTAAATATCACTAGTTATGTCGACGAATCCAACAGTAACAACATGCTAATATTGTCATTTGTATATTTATTCAAGATATGGTCAATGACAATCTCAACTGAAAAAAGATTCTGTTCAGTTTGAATCGGGACAAATGAAGTATATACTCCCTCTGTCCCAGATCAAACTGTCCACTTCACTTTATGTCACTATTCACCGTCCAACTTTAACCTTATACTTGAATAAATATATAAACAATAATATTATCATATGTTATATGATTAGATTCGTCGTAACAAGTGATTTCTAAATATCAAATTTTATTTTCTGTTGAACATATTAACAGTCAAACATGTTACCGTGAAAAAGATTCCTTGCAATTTGAGGTGGGATGAAAGAAGTATACCTTTTTGGTTGCCATGTCCAAGAATGACCACAAAATCCCTAGATGGGAGAATTTTACCAGGTTGACAGAGACCGCCAAGAAAGTAGCCGGCAAAGCAGTTAGCAGAAATGTAGGTGAAAGGGATCCCTGCTTCTTCGATGGCTCTTCTTACCACCATTTTATCATCAAACGTCACTCGTCCCGGTTCCATCGCCTCCCCCATCCTCGCCGGATCCGTACCAAACTCGGACGGCAAAAATCTCTACGGTAACATTATTTCGCTATTATTATATCCATGCAACGTAACTTTAACACCAAGAAATGATAACCTTTTCTTCAATTTTGGAGATTCAGAGTGGGACAATCAAAGGGAATTTCCTACTCCTTTTGTCACTTTTCACAGTAGCAGAGCGAATCCAGAATTATAAAATGTTTCGTCAAAACTTGTTAATGGACTGCTAATGCATGCATGTTTTTAAATCTATTTTACAAATTTGTGATTTAACCTAATCTCTGATTCAAGGGAAAAAAAAACATTATATCCGTAAATTTCATTTTTGAGATTTCTGTGGTTCGTTTATCCAAATTCATCAGCCACATCGCTTTTTTCTTTAAGACAATAGACCTTCTGAAGAATGCAGGCTCGCGTGCTCTTGCGACTATTTTTGAGTAAAAATTTAACGAGCAGAAGAAATTAAAGATTGAAAACGAAGAAAATAAAACTCTGCACGTACTTTGACATTTCCAGCTTCTTTGATAGCCCTAACGAGGTCCAACTGGAGCAAGATATGGTGTGATCGGATATGCACGCCGGAGATCGCGCATATAACGATATCCATCAGTTTCACGGCGTCAACTAGGGTTTGGTATTCGTTAAATGAGCCGGGAACAAGGTGAGCTCCTAGAGCCTTGAAGGACAGAAGCATTTCGATTTTCTCGATGTCGACCCCGATTTCCGGACGATGAAGGACAAAGGTTTCATGGCCTTGCTCTAAACTTGCCTTCACCAATCTCTTCCCCATGTATCCAGTTCCTCCGATGATCAGCACCTTGCTCTTGTAATTTGCTCCCGTCGATTCCATTTCGATCCTTTTCTGTGTTTTTGAGGTTTGAAAAGAACAGATTAAGGAACAGGATGATGATTGAATTAAGTGTTTGTAACTCGGGATGCAAGAACAAGGGAGAATCGGACACTCTATTTATAAGAAGTTGTTTGCATATGTTTTACATGTGTTGTGAACGTAAATTGAAGGAAAAATGCAAACGAAAATGAGAAAGTTTTGGGAAAAGCGGCAATGTCCGTAATCGCATCATACGGTTTACCTTAAATGTTGTAATTTTTTTTTATAAAATTTGAATATTGTATTTTAAAAGTTAAGATGAGTTATAATGTGTATTTGAATGTGAAAATATAAAAAAGGAATTTTAAAATTTAAAATTTAGTATGTAATTTAACAAATGCAGTGTATAAGATAAAAAAATACAGTGCACTGTCCGTAAGTTTATGGACATGCCGTCTGTAAGGAGACCCACTCAAAGAAAATTGATTATTCGCGTATTGAATGTTCTTAAATTATGTTGACATTGATATTTTCTCTGATTAGTTATGGCGAATGGATGATTTTTCAACTTGATTTTAGACTTTTAGTGTATTTCCTCTGAATTTTGAGTTAATTTGAAGACTTTTTTGTGTGGCGAAGAAGCAAAAATAGTACTCAGATTGCAATGGATTAGCAGTAATTAATTGAAGTGATAAAAGTGGAGAAGACGGCAATCTCAAAATCCAAGCTTAGCGTGGCAGTATAGTTGGAGGTAGCCTTAATATTCAGATATAGTTGTGAGGGTGTTGTTTAAATATTTTATTAGTGAAGCTGCAATCTTGGCTTCCCTCTTCCAAATAAATAGGAAGGTGGTTCACCAAAAGAGAGATCCAAACCCTAATACTCCGTGTCTCATTTAGCTAATTTTTTAAATTTTAACTATAAAATTGAATTAGAACTGTATAAATAAAAATACTATTGAATAATAGTGTGTTAAATTCTTCATAACATATATTTTTAAAATATCAGCTTTTCATAAATTTTGATTAATGTATCAAATATATTTTTAATCAACGTGCGAAAGGTTGAAATGTGTGATAGATGGAGTACTTCTTTTACGGGCCTTATACCTTTATTTTGGAAATTAAAAGAGAATTTTTCTTAATAGAAAGGGTCAATTCAATTTAATCTTATGATTTACTTTGAAAAAAGAGGATCTAATATTTTTTAATAAAAAACTTGATAAAAATTGAAATTTCAGAATGACTAAGTGCCATCCCTGACATCCATTTACATTCATTACTGACTTTAAGTGTTACTTTATGATAAAGGAAGTAATATATAGTAAAAAAATGCATATCAGTTAAAGTGAGAGAAAAAAATGCAAGTGATCAACTAACCACAGAGAGAAAGGTTATATACACTAGTGAATAAATCGTCATTAACGCCGCACGATAGCTATCACTTTTTCCTTTTGGAACCACCGTCTATTTTGTGTATAGAAATTGGAACATGTGTTTAGGTAGTTAATTTCAAAAATTCGTTAGACGACGGTTGGTGAATAACCGCCGTCCAACGTAGTATGATCAACGGCGGTTGAGTTTGAACCGTTGTTGATAGTGTCACACGATGACTCTGTTGTTCACTTTTGTATACTTTCGAAGACATTTTCAAAGTCAGAACACGTGTCAGGAGTGCACTAAAGTAGAAAACTGCGGTGAACCACCATCCAAACAACCCTACAAAAACATGCACTAAAATCTACTATTTTAAGGAATTTTCGAAGGCACTTTCGACTTTGGATATGTGTCTGTTTTGCACTACAGTTCACAACGTTTGAACCACCATCTAAGAAATATGACAAAAATATGCTTTAAAAATGACTATTTGAAACCACTTTCGAGGCATTTCCAAAAGAGACACGTCCAACATTGGAAATGCATTTCCTAAGACACTTAACCCACTAGTGTGGGAATGATCTATTAGAAGCGGTTTTATTGGAAATTTAAAGGCACTTTTTTGGTGCCTTTAAATTAAGGCGGTTCCCAGTGTCAGGAATCGCCTTTAAATTGTTTTTGAACTCGGAAACAATGATTTTCCTGTCGTGTCTGTGCTCCTTATTCTGAGTTCGAAATTTGATTGCATTCCGAACTCGGAAAAACGTTGTTATTGTGCTTCGTCTCTTAAATTTTTCCGTGTGACATTTTCGGGCCGGCGCTGGAAAATTTTGGACGGGGAACAAAAAATTTCTGAGTTCGAAAACCACGTCTGCTCTATGTTTCCGACCTCGTAAACTAATTCTTGGCTTTGAAAAATTTTGCATATAGGGACGAAACCTATTTCCGGACTCGGAAATAAATTCTGGTCTTTTGATAAAAAAATTGTTCCAATAGAATTCCCGGCAGAAAAACTGCCTCGATATATAGCCACAATTTATATACAATACACGATAGTATCTTGTCCCTAAACAAAAATCTATAGATAATGCTAACCAAGAAATACAAATCGCTAACCAAGTAATAATCTATAGATAGAAATAGAAATCGCTACAAATCTATTCCAACATTTCTATCATTCATTTGTTATCTAATTTGAGTGTCCCTACCAATATTGGGAGTCCCTAGTGTGTGTGACCGATTGAGAATTAGATGACGAGCCAATGAATTTCGAACATGGTTGATATTTTCATGCGAGTAAGGTTTCCAATCCTTTTTGAAAATTTGGAAAAAAAATTGTAGTATTACATATTTGGCGGATACCTTGTCAAGTTAGGAAAATTACCACGTTCAAATGTACAAATATCTTGTCAAGTTCAAGTTCATCTTCGTTGACTTTCTCCAACCACTCAGATGCATATAACATCGTAATAGCCGCACTCCCAAGTTTGAGCCTATTTCTTGTACTATATGTAAGATACATAAGCTATTTATACGAATGCATCAAATAATTTAGCATATTATTGAAGAAATCAACATATTGGTACACCACCTTGATTTTGACCACGTGAGACGAACAATTTGTTTGCTCACTATTTTCCTTCATTGCAACTTCCAAAATCTCAACGAATTCAACAGATGGTTGGAAGTGGAAGATATCCATCCAATACACTCGCTTCTTTGCGGGTACTATCAATATTAATCTCCAATGATCCCTGAGCAAGATAATTTAATTAGCATTTACAATTTGTTGAAAAGATGTTTGAAAGAAATTTGACGTAGTAATTAATAACCTCTCGATGGCGCAACGAAAAGTAATTTATCCTTACGGCCTAGGCATTTTCGAATGTAGTCGATCCTTTCTTGTTTTGTACAACCAATTTCATGTATCATCACCAGGCACATGTATGCAATACATCCCTTTCCTTTGGTTATACGTAAAAAACATGTTCCTGTAAAATTTATAGTAGCTAATATTTGTAATAATGTTAAGTGTAATTCAAATCAAAATTAGTAATAAAATTAATAAAGTCGCTCACAAGGTGTTGATCGACATCATTGCTTGATTAACTTGCTCACATCTCCAAAGGTCCCCACAATCACTCCATAACGCCTTCATTTCCCGAGAATGTGTATGTTGAGTTTCGATCATGGGGTTGAAGCAAATTGTAAAGGACCTGTATGAACCCATGCATGTCTCGAGGGATGTTGGTTGTTGCCAATGGAGGTCTAACCTTATTTGGTGTTGTTGGCACCAATATGAGTGTCGTTTTGACCGATTTTGTTGTTGTCTTCGCCAATTTTGGTGATGGAGCCCTTGTTTCCTTTAAATGTCGATCCTTGATAGGATTGATGTACATGAGTCTACGGAACATTCCTTGGGAAGGCCTAACTTTTTTGTATTCCCCGTCCGAGATTGTCAAAGGTGCACCCATCATCAGAGGATTCTCCAACAAAACCCACGAAAGACCTTCCGCAATTGGTATGGAGTGATGATGTTTCATCGACTCATGCAAAACCCCATCGACTGCTGGATGTACTGGCTTACCGCCTATGCCTTGGTCAATGTACAGTTCACACATATATGATTTCTAACAAAAAAGCAGAATAGATATTAAATACGAGCATTAATTGAAAGGGTAAACATGACGTTAACATAATTGTTTGTACCTTTTTTTCAATTGATAGTGTGGCATTATCTAGGTTGTCGGGTTTGATCAATTGCCTATCGATCCTTGGATTTTGTACAATTTTCCCGCGATTTACCTCAACATCCCCCTGGAGAGTGCCGTTAACCCCTAAATGGCGGTGTCCAATCGGGTGTTAACTCCTCTAAATTGTCTGGAAGAACTATCCCGATGTGTTGGACCAACTTCCAAGCAATAATGTGTATTTGAATGTGAAAATATATATAAAAAACTTTATCTAAAACTAACTTTTAAAATCTTAGAATTTAGTATGTAATTTAACACATACTATGTATAAGTGAAAATTACATTGGTCTGTCAATAACTTAATGATAGGTCTCCTCTTTTTAAAGAATACTATTATTTGGAGAGCTTCTCTAGGAGAAAATATCAAAAATGATTTATAAATGAAAGAACTTAAAAAACTGTAATGGTCTCTGTTAACTTCATATTTTCGCCTGTTCCTTTATATTGAGAAAAGCTTTTCAGTTCACACATTTCATTTCTAATTTTTAAATAGTCATTCGTTAAAAACAAATCCATTAAAAGAGATGGTATAGTGTCTTAGAAAACTATAGCTAACGTTCATTTCGAATTCAAATCTTAAGTAATTAAAGATCAAATTAAATGGAATACATTTTTCCAACATTAGAAGCCAATCGATAAAATCGGCCCATTGTTAGGAATAGTGGCTTAAGTCACTTAACCAAAAAATAACGAGGAAAGGTTAGTAAACCTAATTTTAAATTGAACAAAACATAAAGTGTGAACATGTAAATAGTTAGGTCAGTTACTTTTAATTTCACCACATTTCAAGATAATTTTTTTTTTAAACATTAATAAACTAAGTTCAACATGAATAAATTAAATTCAACATAAATAAATTAAATTCAACATCAATAAACTCAGCATTGAAAGAAAAAAATTAATAAATAAATATTTATTTGGATTCTCAACATTCACTATTTGAATAATAAGTCTAAAATAGAATATATTATAAGTACAATTGGAAGTAATTCTTTTCATTTTTTGAAAAAATAAACTACGAAAAAAATTAATTCAGAACCAATAAATTTAATTCAACACAAATAAATTAAATTCAACATTAATAAACTAAGTTCAGCATTGATAAACTAATTAAATTCAGTACCAATAAATTAAATTCATCACCAAATAATCTCAACTAGATAGACCTTAGGATGGATATCTTTTTCCTGATTCGACTCGATTATAAGTTCACAATCCTAATCCATTTCCAGTTTAAGTGGAACAGGTCTATTAATTCTTGAAACTTCTATTATTCTGCTGATTAAAATAGAATAGTATATTCCCAATCCACTTTTACTCGCTGCTACTAACAGGTCTCTCATCTGAATCTACGCCTTATATTAATTAGTAATATGTTATAATCATGAAGACCATCAATTATAAAAAATCTTCTTCTAAGTGAATATGTCAAACTGGCTAAGAGATTAAATTATTGAGAAAGTCTCATGTAACGGTTAGAGTTAGACTAATCACGATTTTTTTTTGGAAAAAAATTATTAGACCAATCATGAAATATTTCATTTCAATAACTTTATGGTCAAATTATAATTATGAGTAGAGTGCCAAAATAACCTTGACTTTCGGCTGAAAGTGACAATGTAATCCTGTAAAATTAGAAAGTGCTAAAATAACTCTAACTTTATGAAGTATGTGCTAATATAACTCTGGGATGCGTTGACTTCGATTGTCGACGAGAATTTTGACCTGAAATCAAGGAAATGACCCTTTTATCTATGAATTAAAAAAGAAAAAACGATTTTTTTTTTTGAAAAGACCTATCTAACTATCTCCTTCTTCTCTTCCTTCTTCATTCTTCTTATTTCTTCAATAATTCTTCACATGAACAATAATTTGGGGGTTTTGATGGTGCACGCCCTCGAATAACATGTTTCTTCAATATCGATTTAGGGCTTCCGGGCGTACCTCCGCTGCATACCGAGCTCTCGTGGCGCAGCGCGGTTCCTGCACAAGTTGTTATGGGGCGGGGCCGTGACAAAGAAAATCTAGGCTCGAGCGGATGATGCGCAAGGCCGCGACGGAGCAAATTGAGGAGCGGGTTTGGCGGAAAACTTTGGTGTTTCTTGGGTGTTTCTGGGTATAAGGTAGACTGAGGTGTTTTCGGCAGATGATGCACAAGGCCGCAACAGAGAAAATCGAAGAGAGGGTTTGGCGGAAGACTCTGGCGGTTTTGGAGTGGAAGGAAGACTGGTATTTCTGGGGTGGCTGTGGTGAAGTATCTCAGACAGCGGTGAGGGTTTGGGGGCTGCAGGGTGAGGGTTTGGGGGCTGCAGGGTGAGGGTTTGACGGAGGTGGTAGTGGGGGAGGGTGGCGGTGGGAGGTGGGTGTTGGTGGCAATGTGAGGGGTAAAATGGGAAAAAATAAGCTGAAATGCCCGAGGAAAATTTTGTCTTTTCTAGTCTGAGCAATGACCAAAATAGTGAGTCAATGCCAAAATGTGGCCGGAATGTTATATTGACACAATTCATCATAAAGTTAGGATTTATTTGACACTTTCTGATTTTGCAGGGTTATACTGAACTTTCAACCTAATGATAGGCTCGGAAAAATATTTAACCTATATTTATTTATACATTTTAAAAATTTATCAAAATTATAGGAATCTCATTGCAATAAATAAAAACAAACATCAATTTACCTCATTAGCTACATTAATTATAAAA
Organism: Rubia yunnanensis; assembly: GCA_037428765.1. Taxonomy (NCBI): domain Eukaryota; kingdom Viridiplantae; phylum Streptophyta; class Magnoliopsida; order Gentianales; family Rubiaceae; genus Rubia; species Rubia yunnanensis. Next base: position 11,277,397 of record CM075064.1, read on the forward strand.
TGATCTCGTCTAACGATTAGTCGGTGTCGTCGGTCTAAACACCAAGCTCAGTCTTGATTTAGATATAGAATAAAAATGAGAAAAATAAGATAATCATGTTTGAGATATTATATCTTAGCGCACAAACAAAACTTTGATTACTGGAATGGCAGGAAGAGAGTATATATCAAATCATCAATTTATAACTCCACATCAGGAATGAAATTGACAAATACAAACAATTTACTCCTGTCTGGATAAACATTTGATTTTCGATTTATTTCTTTCAGAATCTTAATTTATATTCTTAAGTGGGAAAAGAAGAAGAAAAAGGTCAAACAAAACCGCTAACTGATAATTTTCTTTTCTTCCAGTAATTAGTTGATTTTTTTCCCTTTTCTTCCAGTAATTTGTTGAAAATTCAGTTGTTGCATTGCGGTCTCAAACTTCTACCAAATTTGTTTGTTTTAATTGAGAGCTGCAGTTGCTTCAAATTCTTGGTTACAAATCCTTAAAGAAGGCGCCATTTTACTGAACCTTGAATAGACACTCTTCTTTTATTTTTTTCAAACCTACACCATCTCTATAATTCAAAGTTTTTCTTATTATATCAATTTCTAAGGTTTTTCTAGCATGCATTTTCTTCAACTTTGACGAACAAGTTGTATTGATAAAGTGAAAAAACCATCCTAGCTGGTATATATATCTTCAAAGATTGGGATCTTTCTTTTCACATTGTCTTGCCTTGGTCCTTCTGCTTTGGATCGATCTTTGTAACAGTGCAATACTTCAGACAAATAACCCAAATAACCGTTTATTTGTTCATTTTGTCATGAGGCTTTTTGCAATTTTTTGGTCATAAACTATGAAAGATTTGTAGTTCTATTTACCAATTTTTTTCATAAAATTAATGGCATGAATAATCAAATGAGCAGTCAGACGAAAAAAAAAGAGGCACAACTATAAGTAGATTTAGAGATTTCTAAATAACGAGATCAATTGACATCAGAATATTCAAGACGGTAATGACACCCAGATTTGCGAGAAACGAAAGACCACAAGGAAGAATACTACTATCGTAGCGAGAAATTTGAGTAACAGCTTAGAAGAGATCATCAATAGAAATCTGCATAAATCGACTGACCATATAAGAAAATTAGGACTTGTATTTTTCAAATACCGAAGAGCACCAATTAAGGAACGAAAAAGTGTGAAATCTCTAAATGGCTTACTGATAGAGCTAAGTAGTTGGAAGTACCTCACAAAAGGAGTGGAAATAGGTATTGCATCCATCATACTAGTGCGAAGAAGAATGTCCTTGGCATATCTCGCCTGACCAGGGAATACACCATCCGAAGTTTGAACAACCTCCTAACCCCAAGAAATACTATAAAGTGCCCAAACCAGTGATTGCAAACTTATGCTTTAATAGCACAATGAGCTTCCAAAGAAGCGAACCAACATTTTCAGTGAAAATGGTGTCATCAACATAAATCAACAAGTACAATAGTGATGAGCTTATCACGAGCACAAAAAAAGAAGTATTGGCAGAACTACAAACATAAACCAAGGCTAGTGAAAAAGATATTGAAGCGTTAAACCAAGTATGATGACCTTGTTTTTTTTAATGAAAATTAATCTTCATTAAAAAAACAGTCAAACATGAACACTTTGAGTTCCTCACTCTAGAACTATTACAAAATCTCAATACCATACTTATAATAGAATTGAGACATTTCAAGTAAAGACTTACTAGATGGACTTTAAGCTATATTGTTTGGCAGACCCATTTAAAAAAAATTGGACCACCGTAGCAGTCCATGTAGGTTTTATAAGCCAATTGACTCTCCTTGTCTTACAAAACTATCAATCACATCCTTTGGTTGAGAAAGTAAAATTTCCCTCCAGTTCACCACCTACTTCCAAGCCTTATATTTCTCATCTTAGTTCTCAAAGATCTCACCCTGCATCCAGGAATTCTCCATTTCAATCTATCTCCTTAACCACGCACAACTCCGATCCTTCTTTTTGAAAAATCCTTGCATTACGTTCATCCTAAACCATATATAATGTGGTAACATACAACCTGAACTTTCGTCGTTTCCCCCTCATCAACATAAGCTTCATAATCTTCTTCATATCCCTCAGATCCCGAGCCTTTGGCAGGCCTAACTCAGCCATCAAAAGTTGCACAAACTGGCATTGAGTGAACATATGTTTAGCACTCTCATTCTCAGCATTACATAAGCAACAAACCTGTGGATCAGTTATGATTTTAAACCTGGTCAGCCTATCAAATGTTGCTAACTTGCCTTTGATCAACAACCATAGGAAAACACTATGTTTTGGTAATAGGTTGGATTACCACATCAAGCTTGCAAAAGGATCCCTGTCACCCCCACCTTTCAGAATAACATAAGCTTTAGAAATACAAAACTTTCCCTGAGGGGATAGGAAATCATTAAGTTGAGTTCCCATTTGTGCTTTTAATCTCATTAGGTATTTCCATATCCAGCTGTGAGCCTGTTGAACTTGGTGGGTTTCAAGTGTTTTTCTCTTCAGATAGTAGGCCTACAACCACTTTATCCAGAGAATGTCTTCTTTCTCCTGCACACTCCATAAGTGTTTACAGAGGGAGACCTGATTCCATAAGAAGGGGTCCCTGATCCCATAAGAAGGGGTCCCTGATCCCCATCCCTCCTATTTTTTTGCTTCTACAGATTAAGTTCCATGCTGATGGTGCAAAATATTTCCCCTCAGCTTCCTTTCCCCATAAGAAGGTTATGCATTTCTTTATAATCTCTTCATGAACTCCTTTTGGCACCTTAAATACCCCTGAACAGAAACCAAAAATGCTCATAAGTACAATGTTTATTAGCTAAGCCTTATAGATTCCTAGAATCCCAGCAGTTTAGTCTCTTACTGATATTGTCCAAAAGAAATGAACAAGCCTCCGTATCCCATCTAAAGGTTGACAAAGGTAAACCTAAATACTTCAAAGGAAACTTCCCCCTTTTGATACTTAGTATTGCTGCCAGAGTTTCCTGCTCCCACTCTTCCATAGCTGAGAAATAGATTGTATACTTACTCTGATTAATTGCTAGACCTGTTACCATTTGAAACTCTTTGAAGACCTGTTGTATTCCTCTAATTGATTTGTCAGTGGCCTCACAAAAAATCAATATATTATTAGAAAACAATAAGCTTTGTATACATACCTTCTTACATCTATGATGGAATCCAACTTTGCCAGTTTTAAGACTCTGAGTTAACAGTTTTGTCAAATATTCCATACTCAATACAATTAACAATGGGGATAGGGGATCCCCCTGTTTTACTCCATTCCTCCCTTCAAATACCTTGGTATACATTCCATTCAGAGATAAACAAAAGTTTGAGGAGAAAATGAATTTCTTCATCCAAGTACAAAACAACCCAGGCATCTTCAACTCCTTCAACCAGTCCATCACAAATTGCCAGTTTACAGTATCAAAGGCCTTACAGTATCACACAGATGTTCTTCATTCCAGACAGTTTATATTTTTGTATCAACTCCTGAGAAAGTAAGATAATATGACCTATATATCTTCCCCTAATGAAAGCACCTTGGTTAGTTTACAATGTTAGGAAAAAATTTCACCAATCTGCCACACAAAATCTTGGTAATAACTTTATAGGGAACATATAAACATCCTATAGGCCTTAGATCAGAGGGGTATTGGGGATGACTGGCCTTTGGAATGAAGGTTAAGACAACCTTACTAAACTCAGTTGGAAGTTCATCACATGCAAAGAAACCTTTAATTGCACTCAAGAAATCCTTGCCAACTACTAGCCATGCCTCCTTATAAAATTTCCGTTTGAAGCCATCAAATCCAGGGCTTTTGCTATAATTGATGCCCCTCAGAGCTTTCATGATCTCCTCATCAGTAATAGGCTCTATCAGTTCAACTTGCATACTTAGGTTCAGCATTTTACCATACTCTACAATCTTTGTATCCAGTATTTTTGGCTCAGGTCTTTATCCTCCCAACTGTGCTTTGAAGTATTCTGTCAAGTGTTTCTCCAACTCCTGGCCCTCCAGAACCTTATCACTTTGTTTCAGACCAACAATATGACTACTGTACTGTCTCTCTTTTAGCATTGCATAAAATAACCCGGTAGGTCTATCTCCATCTCTCCCCCATTTAATTTTTACCATCTGCTTCATGAACCTATATTCAGCCTCTTCTAAGTGCTCTGCAAGAAGCCTAGTATCTCTTTCAAGCTTTTGTTTTTTTTTCACATGTAGGATCTTCATGCATCTTAATGCACATTTCATGCCATTCCTGTTTTGCATTTGCTGTCCTTTGCTCAATATAAGAGAATTCCTTCCTGTTTAAGGCTGATAAAGGTTTTTCAAGCCTCAACAGGTTGGAATGTAAGTCTCTTAGAGTACCTTCAGTTTTCTCCCTCCAAACTGCTTTCAATATACCCCCAAACTGATCTGAACTAAGCCACATGTTGAAGAACCTAAAAGGTTTCTTCTGAAATTTGTTCCCCTTTAACACTTTTACCCTTAAAGGGAAGTGATATGAGATCTTCTCAACCGATACAGTGCACAGAGAAGCTTTGAAGCTTGATATCCATTTTTGGTTCACTAAAGCTCTGTCAATTTTACTTATCACTCTTCCTTCCTTCCTCCTGTTATCCCAAGTAAAAGTTGGACTCATGGTTTTAAGTTCCAGCAGCTCAAGTTTGGCCACTGTTTCCTGAAAATCCTCCACTTCTGCCATAGATATACCTCTTATCCTATCAATCATTGACAAAGGGGCATTGAAATCCCCTATGACAATCCAAGGATCATTCTCATGCTTCACCTTCACCAGATAACTCCACAGATTCAACCTTTCAGTTAAACTATTGGAACCATAGACCACTGTTATAAATTTCCGCATTTTATTAGTTCTATTTTCAATCAGCATATCAATAGCTTGTTCATGTTTCTTGCTTCTGTTACTATGAACAAGTCATGCCTCCAACCCACCCATATCCTCCCTCTTTTGATCAAGTCACTATTAGATAGAAAATACCAGTACATCCCAAAACTATCCCAAAAAACTTTCTCCTTTTCACTAGGAATCTTTGTTTCAAGAAAACTAAAAAGACCCATCTATTGTTTATATACAAATTGCCCACATTTTTTTTGCTTTTCATTGTTGTTGATACCCCTCACATTCCAGACTAGAAAGTCCCCCATCATTGTTTGTCTAGGGGGGGGGGGTCAGTATGCAGTTTTAACCTACTGCTTCCACCTTTCACTCATGCACTTTCCTCCTTGAACTGGATTCTTTTGATCACTTCCTTACTGCACTGAGTAGCCATCACCTGTTGGTTATTTCCCACCTGAGCCCGGATCTCTGTACTGATATTTGAAGCTACAGACCCTTCACCAGTTTCCTAATCTGTCTTCCCTCTGATTAGGCTTTTCTCTATAGATTGAGCCTGAGTTACATCATCCCTTAGAACAGTGCCATAAGCTGTTTTCCCTCTGATCTCAGTTTTCCCTTTTCCAGCCTTCTTCCATTTTTGATCAACTTTTGGTATGAAAACCCTATTGAAAACAGTAGGTTTTTCCCCTTGAGCACTTCTTTCTTACAAACATCATCACTATGTCCTAGGGGGGTGCATTTACCACACTAGATAGAGAGCCATTCATACTCTATGTCTTGTTTCTGAATTACTTCTTTCTCATCAATATAGGATATAAACTTTGGAATGTCTCTCCCTACCTCCATTTCCACGTGTATCCTAGCAAAGCTAAGTTTCTCCATATCTTTTGTGGCTCTATCCATCCTCAGAGGCTTCCCCAACACAGACACCAATCTACTTAAAATACTAGGCTTCTAGTATACTATAGGGAGACCATGCAAACTGACCCAAACTGGTACATTTTAGAGGTTTCTAAGGTCAAAATCCTGAGACCACTATGCTATTAGAACATGTTTCCCATCAAACATTAGTAACCCTTTCTCCATGATTTCCTCCTTCTGCTCAATGGTTTTAAATCTGATCATAGACATTCCATTTTTAACCCTTCATATCCTTTGCACTCTATTACCCCAAATTCTCCTAAAAAAACCTCCTCAGCTACCAAGTATGGTGGAAAACACCCTATGAATCTACTGATAACAGTAGTTTCCCATTTTTTAGCACTATCCTTAACCTCCTCTAGTGGAATTCTAGCCATATTTACTCCATTAGCTACAGAGGGTGCAAAGAACTTTACCTCATATGTTGAATCCTCAAATAGTGAGCTCTATTTCTAGTCCTCCTTAGCTCTATCTGCCCAGCTCAAACCACTTCCACCCCATTTAACTCCAATCGATCCAGTTTTCTCAGATAGTGACGTATTGTCTCCTTCTCATTTTCTTGGAGCTGATTGTATCACTTGAGATTTGTTTGACTAAGATTCCCATTGAACCTCTGTGGTGTGTCCTTCCTCCATTTTGAGTACAAATCCCTCCATCAGATCCACTCCATCTTCAACCTCTATTGCTACACTTTTCAACCCTAGGTCCAATTGATTTCCCCTCACCTCATCCCTTTTCCCCTTTGTTGTCACCCTCTGAGACTGATGTCGTTTGCCTCCTGATTTGCCCATGGAAGAGCCACCAAATCATTCAGAAAATGATGAACAATGTTAATTTCTCATAGTAGCGGTGTAATCGCCCATAGTGAGGAGAGAGTTAATTAAAAGTATTTATGATAACCTTGTTATTAGGGTAAAAAACTGTAATATATATAGAGTGAAAGGCAATCAATTAGGTAAGCCACAATTATTCTCATTATTCCATCACATTTTTTGCCCCTGCTTGATTTGAAATATTTGACTATGACTCATTCGGGTATTGCTTATGTTGCTAGTATGTTTTCTCAGTTACGCATGCTCCTTTTACTACTCACCTTCATAACGTGAAGAGAATTTTCAGGTATTTGTAGGGTAACTTGGAGTTTGGTCTTTTTCTCCATTCAGCGAGCTCTCATGCAGTGGTAGTGAACTATTGTGATGCTTATTGGGTTGGTTATCCTGACATTCCTTGCTCTACCACTAGTTATACCATATTTCTTGGGAAGAATTTAATATCTTGGTGCTCAAAAAAGTATCTCATTGTATGGAAACCCTTCACTGAAGCTAAATATAGGGTTCTTGCATACATTGCGACTGAAACTATTTGACTTTGTCAGTTTCTTGCAGATTTGGGGTATTTTTTGTCATCTTTTCCCTCTCAATTGTTATAATTCATCTACCACATATCTTCTTGCCAATCTGATTAATCATGATCATAGCAAGCATATTGATATAGACTACCACTTTGTTCGAGAAATAGTTGTACATAGAGGTCTTCGTGTTAGACACGTTCCTACACAGTTACAAGTTGTTGATATTTCACTAGTGGAGAAAGGCTTATTAAAGGGGGTCATATCGGACCCGAGAAGACACTTCTTCTCTAATATTGTCTTTAATTTAAATCGCTCAAAGGCACCTTTGATCGGGGGTCCAAATTCAGTTTCGAATTCAGAACCTATTTTGGGGGTTCTAAAATAAAGCTATCGAAAATTGCTGCCTTGGGCAGCGGTTTTCGGCAAAAAATGAGAACCAGATATGGAAATGACATATATTGAAGAACAAATTTTGGAAAAGAGAAAACGGAGTTAACAGATCTGGAAAAGGGAAAAGGAAAATGGGGTAAAAAAATCTACCCAAACCCTTCGCGGCGGAGGCCCGCGGTGGTGGAGGCTACGCGGCCGGGGAAGACTCTGTGCGATGGGGGTGATGCTGAACTGCGGGAAGAACGCGGCACACCGGGGAAGATGCGGCGCATCAGGGACTCAGAAGGGTGGAGGTGGCGCGAGGGGGAGTGGGTGGAGGTGGCGGGGAGCAGTGGTTAGAGGTGGCAGACTGAGGATGGAAGGAGTATGACAGGAGGGAAGAGAGACAGACTGGGAAGGGTTTGGGAAAATAAACCTAAGGAGCTGGGAAGTGTGGAGTGAAAAAAAAGAGCTAATGGCTGGGTAGAGTTTGGGAAAAACCTTATATATATTGGGTTAAAAGGCCCAATAAAAGGACCCAATTAATGACGGTTCTACAATAGAAGCATCTTTAATCAAATTGATTAAAGATAGAACCGCCTTTAATCAATTTAAAACTGACTTTAAAATGTCCGGCGTGACTTGGGAGGGAGTTCCAAGTTAGGAACCTCTTTTGAATCTCAATCAAAGGTTGTTCAGGAAACTCCTTTGTTTGCATGCCTTTAATCACCCATTCTCCACTAGTGTTTTGATTACAAAAGGTCTTTCTAGTGATTTATTTTGTAAAAATTGTTCTAATCTATCCGTTATTGCATCCCGTGAATATTGAGGGTGTGTATTAGGTAAAATGTCTAGAATAGACTTTTGTATGTAAATACATTGACACATACACACATATATTATTAGGGCTACCAATTTTGTAAACCACAATTATTCTCACTTGTTTCAGACCATAAATAACCTTGCATAAATGACTAACATGAGATCTTTATAACCAAAAGGTTGCTCCATATGAACATGTGAATCAAGAACATCATCCAGAAAGACAATTTCGACATTCAATTGATGAAGATGCCACTTACGAATACTGGCAAGAGATAAAACTGCACGAACTATAGTAGATTTAACCAGGGGCTAAAAGTATGACCATAATCAAACATGGGAAGCTAAGAAAAATCTTGGGCAACCAAACATCCTTTATGTAACAATTGAACTATCGACTTGTACTCCCAACGAAATACCCATTTGGAACCAACTACATTAACATTGAAAGGACATGTAACCGATTCCCTAGTCTCCTGAGTGCAAACAAATGTCATGTCAGAATCTATGGGAGCAAACACTCAAAAGCCAGAAACTTCATAATCAGAGTAGTCTTTGTTCTTAAGCGATTTCGTCTTAGAAAAAGTCATCATATGGTGACGAGAAACCTAGTGAGCTAGGCAACAACCTAGAGGCCAAAGCTCCACTATTCTAGGAACCGAAAGAAATGATAGGCGGAGAATTTGCATCTGAGAAATCTGGCGGCAACTGATCCTGGACTGCAGACGCCCCCTCACATACCGCATAAATATATCTTTTATTTTAACATGTTTAGAAAAAATGTTGACTCTGTTTCAGCCTATTCTGTACAGAATCTCTTCACGATCTCCTATAAACATGTTTGACTGTAAATATGTGTAGGTACAGACAATAATGATACATAAAAATTTGATATTTAGAAACCGCGTGTTACAACGAATCCAAACATATCTCATATGATAAAATTATTGTTCATATACCTATCAAATATGTAGTCAAAGTTTGGAATCTTTGACCAAAAAAATATTCTGTGCAGAATAGGCTGCGAAGGGGGAAATATCACATTTCATTTTACGATAAAAGATAAATTATTCTCATTAAAGTTTATTAATATTTTAATGTTTTTCAATTAAATCTTTTTGCATATTTTAATTTGTATTGAAAATTCATCCAAATAATAAGTATCGATGTATCAGCTTAGTAAAACTGAGGGAGTATTAAAAATATGTTAGGTGCAATCATGTTTATTATAAACTGAATTATTTTAAAAGTAGGGAGAAATCAACTTTTACTGTTACTCCAAGTATATCTCCCACATTATAAAAAAGAAGAAGTATATGTTCCGATTTAAAAAAATATATTTTAAAAACAATTTACCGTGCACAATTGATTAACTTATAAGTGAATCAGTTATAAGAATTAAAAGTTGTGACTTATAAATCTTATCAAACAGAGTTAAAAGTTGATTACAATGGATGCGTGCGCCGGCCTAATGCGTTTGCATGGTTTGTTGAAAATAAACATTCCTATTAAGTGGGACGTTAAGTCAGAACTTCAATCATTCTAGTATTTGACAACTAGCAAGTGCGGGGATAATCTTCAATGATTCAATCAAATTGATAATGCTCTTAAGTCCACTAAACCTACCAGCCTGTGGCTTACATACACATTGTAGTTCGTGAATTTTGTCATAATTTATGAGTATTACTATATCCCGCCCTGTATTTTACTATTCTCGCCCTAATACGTATGAATACATGTATTTTAAATTTTAAAAAAAAAAGAAAAGAAATGGGAGAGGGCTATAAATACCCCCTCCCCCTCATTTTTTCTCCTCCCCCTCATTTTTTCTCCTCTCCTTCTTCTTTTTCTCCTTCTCCCTTTTTCTCTCCCACTTCCCTCTCCATTTCCGCCGGAAACCGCCCGGCGCCGCCGCCCGCCGCCGCCCGCCGCCGCCCGCCGCCGACCGCCGCCGCCGGAATCTCGCCGGAATTTGGCCGGAATCCCGCCGGAATTTCGCCGGAAAATGTAAGTTTTTGAGAAATTTTTTTTTTCTTTTCGTGGGAATCGTTGCCCGATCTATTCGAATTTTGTTGAACTTGTTGGAATTGTTAGAATTTTGTTGAGCTTGTCGGAATTAATGACATAATTGGACATGATGATATAATTGGAAGGTTATTGTGTTTTTTCAGTAATTATTTAGTTTAAATTTGGCCATAATATTTTAGAAATTGTATTTTTTAGAAGTTGGATTTTTTAGAAATGATGTAGTTATGTGACATAATAGAAATTACTTAGGAATTATTTGTTTAGAATTTGTGATGTTCTAAATTATTTAGGTATGTGACATAGTTGGAATTAAAACGAAGAAATTGTGTTCTGTGTAAATTACTTAGTTTAAATTTGGACATAATATTTTAGGAATTGTTTTTTTTAGAAATTGGGTTATTTAGAAATTATTTAGTTATGTGACCTAATAGAATTTATTTAGAAATTGTATTTTTTAGATATTGGGTTATTTAGAAATTATTTAGTTATGTGACATAATTAAAACGAAGAAATTGTGTTTTGTAGAAATTACTTAGTTTTAATTCGGACATAATATTTCAGAAATTGTATTTTTTAGATATTGGGTTATTTAGAAATTATTTAGTTATGTGACATAATCGGAATTAAAACGAAGAAATTGTGTTTTGTAGAAATTACTTAGTTTCAATTCGGACATAATATTTCAGAAATTGTATTTTTTAGATATTGGGTTATTTAGAAATTATTTAGTTATGTGACGTAATTGGAATTGAAACGAAGAAATTGTGTTTTGTAGAAATTACTTAGTTTCAATGTGGACATAATGGTTTAGAAATTGTATTTTGTAGAAATTGGCCAATTTAGAAATTATTTAGGTATGTGGCGTAATTGGAATTAAAACGAAGAAATTGTGTTTCGTAGAAATTACTTAGTTTAAATTTGGACATATTGTTTTAGGAATTGTATTTTTTAGAAATTGGGTAATTTAGTAATTATTTAGTTATGTGACGTAATAGAAATTATTCAGAAATTATTGATTAGGAATTGTGTTTTTTGGAAATTATTTAGTTATGTGACATAATAGAATATAGTTCTATGTAAACAAACTTTAGTAATCCGATGTAAACAATTGTGTAGTAAACTGTTACGATATGTTTTAACTATTGTTTCCTTGAATGTTAATAATAGTGGTAAGAAAATAAGATTATTTAGTTATGTAATCTCCAATTTGTAACTAGAAAAAATGTTCCAGTTCGTTGATGCACTGTTCGGAAAATCAGTTCACACGTTGTTGAAATGTATGTTAATTTATCTTATCATATCAGTTTGATTCACTTGTTGTTATACTAATTACATATCTTGTGTCGTAGATGAGCACTGGTGGTCAACGTGACGGTCATGGTCGTTCCATACGACGAAGATGTGTTAGTGCCTCGGCGAGACAGGCTAGAGGCCGCGTGGTCGAGGATGAACCGTCGCCTCGCCCGCGGGAGTTTGATGTAGGAGCGGAGCAGCCTTCTCCACCGAGCGTTAGTGCATTCGATCCCATGCCGACATGGGACGGTCCGGAGATTAACATCCTCCCGCCCGGTGGTATTCGTCATGAAAGTGATTGGCAGATGAATTATGACCTGCCCGCAGATGTCCCCCCGGTGGGCCAACCTGGTTCGAGTGTTCCATTGGATGCCGGGATCGAACGTTATGCTGAAGCTGGAGCCCGGCACACCGTGAGGAACAGAGCTGGTCAATTCGCACAGTCTTCTGGTGGATCGTGCAATGCCGGTGAGCCTAGCACCGGAATGGCACGGAGGAATAGGAGGAAGCGACCCGCCGCCGATGAGACGTGGCTAGTGCGGGGACCAGTGGCTGGTGGCCCGCAGGATGACCTCGTCATACCAAGCTTCGGAGGACACGTCGCGCTTGACGTTTGGAATGGTATAGAGCGAGGTGTGTTGAGATGCCATGCTCGGTCGCCGCTATGCAAGCAGCTAGTCGACACGCTCCCCGAACTGAGCGATGTTGCACAGGCCCGGATACATGCGACCGGGTTGGGCCACCTGCCTGCGATTATGTTCCAGTTCCTTGACATGGCACTGATATCCGCTTTTGTCGAGAGGTGGCAGCCGGACACGAACACGTTTCACATGCCGTTTGGGGAGATGACCATCTTGATGCATGACGTTGAGATGATTCTTGGCATTCCCATCGATGGTGGCGCTGTTGCGAGTACCATTTCGGCGGAGACTATTGAGGAAGCGTGCGCCGAAATGTTTGGGAAAGACGTGGAGTCCTTTCTCGCGGAAGACTGGAACGGGGGTAACATAGATGCCCAATCTTTGATGGCGAGGTGCGTAGCGGGGGGGCAGAGCCAGAACTTCCAATTCATGTGCTACATGCTGACCCTGTTTTCATCCACGCTTTTTGTGGATAAAACTGGGAATAAGGTTAGAGCCAACCTTCTACCCCTGCTTGATTCGCAGTTGTCGCAGTTGTCGTGGGGCTCGGCGACGTTGGCCAGCTTGTACCTGCAGTTGGGAATTGCGTCCCGGTCCAAGGCGCGCGGCCTATGCGGATGTTGCACGCTGCTCCAAGCATGGATATACGAGTACTTTCCGATGTTTCGGCCGGGACCGAGTACGTTGCCAGCTCTTCCGGGTCGCGCCAGTCGGTGGCACACAGGGGTTAGATCGGGGAGGGGTACGGGGAGGCTCGGTGCCATCAGGCGACAGTTGGATGCCTTACAGCCCGACCAGGTATGAATTCCATGCTTTTACTCTTATTCTGACAGTAGTAGATAGATCGGATTCCATAGAAACGTAACATGTTTGTGAAACTTTTTGCAGGTGGATTGGTTGCCATATGGAGTGGACGTGGTCAGGGCTGCGGGGGGGAGGACTCACTACCGCGGCGTGATCCGATACCTCGACGCAATGGAGGCGTACATGCCAGATCGCGTTGTGCGGCAGTTCGGTCTCCTACAGGGTATACCGCGGGGTCTTGCTATTGCGCCGGAGCCTTGTTTCCGCCCGGCTGATCCAGCCGGCTATTCAGTGACCTACCCAGGGAGGCTGCAGTTGACCCTATGGGAGATGGCACACACTTGGCACAAGGAACGGCTTGCGGCGTTCCCGGTAGCCACGCCCCAATCAGAGTGTACCATGGATTACGAGGACTGGTACGAGACTCATTCGCACCCAGTGATCGCAAATCCTGAACATGCTGCCGCGAGTGGCCCGGACAGGACACAGGCCTCGGTAAGTTTTCACTAACTGTTTGCTTCGAGTAATTATATTACATTTTACTGTCTCGTTATTGTAAACTCCGTTTCCTGTGTAACAGATGCTGAGTGACGTGATGAGCGCACTGGATCCGTTTGGCTCGGCGACCGTTGATGGACTCGGCGACCCCAGCGTGAGGGAGTTGATGACGACTCTGCTCGGTCTTCGCGATGAGTATCGGAGGCTCGGTTATGGACCCATTCCTTAGTCGAATGTTTGTGTATGTGTGAGCTGACAGTTGTGCCATATTCTGCTCATTTATGTAATCAGCTATGTTTTTGCATATCACATTTTTGCGTCATTCATTTTTGCATCGACAACGCTCTCAAAATTAATTACGCGACGCGTAGGCAATAACTGTAACGGTTGCGTACATGCCGAGTTAATAACAACAGTTAATTACTCTGGGAGTATGCTCTCCTCCAAGCGCTTAGCCTCCTACGAAAGGGTAACTCCCAACCTACGACATCAGGCTTCCTTAGGGTGGTCCACAGATTAACCACGGGGGGCATGGGACAGTTTTCCTTCATGTTTACCCGGACGAAATGGCTTGCACTGCGAACGTATACAATGTGCAGCTCCCTACTTGTTCCAGCCTCGCCCCCACCCGCCCTCAGTGGAAGGACTGTACAGCAATGGTCCGCCGACCCGTTCTCTAAAATGTAATATAAAACCACGACCGTGTTGTAGTAGGTGGCGACGGGAAACATGTCCGCAATGACCGTGAACCAATGCTCTGGACCACATGGACCGCTGGTGTGGTGTATACGGGCTCTGGCGAGTTCAACGTCATTTTGCGAACCGTAAATGGGAACGTAGTCAGGCCAATGAGTTGATATCTCGTTAAATACTGCCCGACGCGCTGTGGACCATTCACCTTCACCGTCTACGTGGAACGCATCAGCAACGCATCTGAAGCCACAGTTACCATCACTCACGACATCGTTCCAGCCTCCGATGTAACGCCTGACAATGTGGGGGACACTTTCGAGGAACGGGAATGTCGCTGCAGGACAACACATTAACATAAATATCTTGTGCAGGCGGCGATATACATTTAGATAAACAATAAGATAAACATGTTGTACTTACCGTGGCGGCGACCGCTCCCTGAAGCACGCCCCGGGGACCTTGAACTACTCCCGTATCGCCTGTTCACGTGCTCGTGGTAGCTCGGTGAACGTCGGGTTGATCTTGATCGGGGGACCTGCTCGCTTGGTCTCCCACGTGCACTGGTACAGATGTCCGGCTCGCCAACGCCGCTCTCCTCCGGATGCAACTGCGCATCTACGTAGGATGCAACCCGTCGTCGGACCGAAGGGTCGCTGCGTGCCAACTCCTCCAACAGAGTGTCGAACCGCGACTGATCCTGTTCGGCCCTCGAGATGTTCTCCGTGCTCTGCGAGTGATCACCCAATGCCAGGCTCTTAAACAGCGGATGAATGTCGTCCAAGTACAAGGGGATTCCTTCAGCAACTGCCGCGGCCATGACGCATGCACACGGTATTCCGTATGTCGAGCGCAGCACACAGCCGCAGTAAGCATATACCTGTGCTCCCAGTGCATCAATCCTGCGGTACTCGACCCTCAATTTATCCAGGCAGAATTTGGACACATTGTTGGTCAAGTTGCTGAAAACGGCCATACGGTGCAATCTTCCGATACGCGTTCTTGACTTCTCGAGGCCGGTCTTGATCATAGTAATCTGCTGGGCTATCTGCAGGTCGACACGCCTCCATACCGTGTCCAGTGAACCAGTCGACGTGTGTAACCACCCTTTCAGTGACGAGTGTGCACTCTCGACCCTGCACGTAGTTGTGTTCCCGAAATGCAGAAATCTGTTCGTCCATGCCCTCACAAATTTCTCCTTATGGGGTGTGAGCCACGTCGTCTCAGCGTAGCTAATAACAGATGGGCTCCAAGCCCATGCAGCCCTCATATCAACCACGGCGGTTTCGTACTCTGTAACGGTGGACGCATTGCAAATCCGGAACCATGCACCGTTCTTGAACCCTGACCCGTTCCTCTTACTCCCCGTCAGCACGGTCACACGTGCCTCCACATCCTTGTTGATATGCCAGGTGCAGAGCAGATGTTTCGATTCTGGAAACACAGTCCGAAGTGGCCTAATCAGTCCCATCTCCCGATCGGTGACCACAACCTCAGGGAACGGTCCATCCACAAGCAAGTTCTTCAGAGCGTTCAGCACCCACTCATAGGTGTCTGCCGTTTCGTCAACAACAATTGCGTAGGCAATCAAGAAGTTTGTGTTGCAAGGGGACATCCCAACCATCTCAATGAATGGCATGCCGTACCGATTGGTCTTGTATGTTGAGTCGATGGCCACAACCCACGGAAACGTGCGAAATGCCACAACAGCATCGGGATTGGCCATGAATAAATGAGTCAGAGTGCCATCACCTGCTGAGCGGTGACTAGTGACATACCCTTTCTCGGTGGCCAGATGCAAACAATTCTCCGCCGTGTTGCGCCCGCCTCGCCTTTCTGTTGCATATGCCGACCTCTCATTGTACACCTGCCTAATGTTCTGATGCAGGTCCGGAAACGAATTACTGAGGCTGGCATTGATATGCCTTGGAGCTGTTTCTGAATCTGTCAAGTCTCTGATCATTTGCTTCGCGTCCGCATGGAGCTTGCTGCTCTGTCTATGACCCTCGGGGTACACTGAGAAAGGGTGGTTGTGCATCCCTCGTCTAGGATCCTTGCACGGCACTACATTCCAACCATTCCCCGTGATGCTCTGTTTCAAGACAATCGCGAACGGGCAGCCACAACTGCTGGTCGAGCTGCTACTCCGTCGGACTACATCAGATTCGCTCGTATCTACATCCTTATCCTTCCGGCCCCGATTGCAAATGCAATATAACCTCAGCGGACCATTCCTGTTCTGTTTGTAGGACCCCGTCACAAGTTCAAATCCCACCTGCAGAGCAATCCGCTGCAGGTACGAATAAGCCTCGTCAACATCTGGGAACACAGCTGAGGTGGCAAATGGAGAGTATCCATTCCGCCCTGCAGCAGCTTCACATGACTGACTGTCATCCTGAAACAGCAATAAACATCAGGTAATTAGTAGGACAACAAAATCAACGCTACAGTAATTAATCGGACATAAATCACTGTACACAAATTCAAAACAGCATTACGTAGTTAAATTAACATAGTATTTTCCATCAAATCAGAATTACAACGGAACAACCAAAATTAACGTTACAATAATTAGGAGATAAATGCGCAATAATTTCTACATAACAGTTAACAAATTAAAACACAAAGAGTAGTACAAATTTCTACGGCAATAATTAACAATTTTAACAGAATAACAAAAGCAACGCCACAATAATTAATAGGACATAAATTACTGTACATAAATTCAAAACTCCATTACGTAGCTCAATTAAGAACAAAATTAACGGTACTGCAATTAATGAGAGATAAACTCGTAGGAGATAAATGTGCAATAATTTCTACGTAACAGTTAACAAATTAAAACACAAAGACGGGCATAAATTTCTACAGCAATTTCTACGTAACAGTTAACAAATTAAAACACAAAGACGGGCATAAATTTCTACAGCAATGCTTAAGAATTTTAACGGAACAACAAAATTAACATTACAATAATTAATAGGCCATGAATTACTGTAGATAAATTCAGAACAGCATTATGTAGCTAAATTAACAACAAAATTAACGTTACTGCAACTGATAGGAGCTAAATTCAAAGGAGATAAATGTGCAATAATTTCTACGTAACTGTTAACAAATTAAAACACAAAGACGAGCACAAATTTCTACAGCAAAAATTATTAAATTCAACAACTACTTACGGACAGAAAACTAATTAGAAAAATTACCTCCGAAGACATGGAATTTGCAACACCCTTTTTCGAGTTTTTTTTCACCAAACTAGGACTGCAAAACAAATTAAAACACAAAGACGGGCATAAATTTCTACAGCAATGCTTAAGAATTTTAACGGAACAACAAAATTAACATTACAATAATTAATAGGCCATGAATTACTGTAGATAAATTCAGAACAGCATTATGTAGCTAAATTAACAACAAAATTAACGTTACTGCAACTGATAGGAGCTAAATTCGAAGGAGATAAATGTGCAATAATTTCTACGTAACTGTTAACAAATTAAAACACAAAGACGAGCACAAATTTCTACAGCAAAAATTATTAAATTCAACAACTACTTACGGACAGAAAACTAATTAGTAAAATTACCTCCGAAGACATGGAATTTGCAACACCCTTTTTCGAGTTTTTTTCCACCAAACTAGGCCTGCAAAACAATTCAAGTGTCATTGGAAGAATGGAATCCGAGCACCCTTTTATAGAGGTCAGATTTTTCAAAAAAAAAAAAAAAAAAAAATTTCCTGGCTCGGCTCGCGCCCAAGCCACGGCGAGCCGAGCCGCGTCCGGCTCGCACCCACGGCCTGGCGACCGGACCGCGTCCGGCTCGCGGCCAACGAACGGCGAGCCGTGGCTCGCGCGCTGGCGCAGGCGACCGGCGCCGGTCCGGCTCGCGCCCGGACCCTGGCGAGCGGCCCGCCGGCGGCACGCGGCCTGTCCGTGGCGGGCCGACCGGCGGCGGCTCGCCGTCCGGCGGTGGCGACCGGATGGCCGGCGGCACGCGGCCATGCCGCGGCGACCGGACCGCCGGCGACTCTCCGCCACGGCTCGCGCCCAAGCCGTGGCGAGCCGACCGGTGGCGCCTCGCGCCCAGCCGGTGGCGAACCGGGTCCGGCGCCGGCGGCCGGTGGTCCGGCGGCGGCGCACGGTGGTCCGGCGGTGGCGGCCGGTGGTCCGGCGGTGGCGCACGGTGGTCCGGCGGCGGCGCACGGTGGTCCGGCGGCGGCGGCCGGTGGTCCGGCGGCGGCGCAAAATTTCCGGCGGCGGCGCAATTTTTTTTTATTTTTTCCCAGATTTTAGTTTCTTTAAAAATTAAATTTTTAACACTTTAATATAGTTTAATTTATTTATTCAAATTAAATTAAAAATATATACTGTATACGTATTAGGGCGAGGATAGTAAAATACAGGGCGAGATATAGTGATCCACTAATTTATTGGAAACTTCTTTAAAAAGCATACGCATATTTTCATGAAAGTATTTTTAATCTTTTTTCTAAAATTAGTTAATGATCATAAAATTTTGTTTTACGTCGCCTAAATTTCAGACAGGGATTATTATACAATTACTATGTATTTTAATTGGGATTATTTTTTTAAAAAATTGATCAAAAAGTGGAGGGCTTCCTTTGCAAATAGAATAAATTTGGTCATATACACACACATATATATGTGCGTATGTATATATAGTCCGTCTCTTGAAAGACGATTTTTCTAAAAGTTGTGGAAAAATCAAGGTTTAAATTACAAATTAGAAGAAATCAAGATATAAATTTTTGGTTGTATTAATCGGGAAGGCGGCTATATCAAACTAGAGAAGGCGGTTCTAGAACCACCTTCTCTGGCTCCGCCTTTGATCGAAATTGATCAAAGACGGTTCAAATAACGGCCTTTAATAGGGTCTGGAATAGGTTCCAATTTCAGAACCTATTTCTGACTTCCAAAAAAATAGCTGCTGGAAATCTGCAAGACAGATCTGGAGCAACAACGGCAAATTAATCAATCAAATTCCATCAATAACCCCAATCTTACAACAACGGGCAATATACTCAATACACAATAATGCAAACAACATCAAACCCTAACCAAAGGCAATATACAAACCCTAATCTTATAACAGCGGTGTAGGTGGGATTGCAGGCGGATAAGGCAGAGCTAGAGCGGCGGAGGCTCAACTGGAGCGATCAGAGGAGGCTGGAGCGAGTGGCGGAGGCGAGACTGAAGCGATTAGTAGAGGCTGGAGCGATCGGCGAAGGCTGGAGCAATCGACGAAGGCTGGAGTTGACGGAGGCGAGGCTGAAGCGATTGGCGGAGGGTGGAGCGATCGACAAAGGTGGGGGTGGAGCGAGCGGTGAAGGGAGGTATGCGACAGAGTGGTGAGGCGGCAGTAGAGGGTGGGCGGTGGTGGGTGGGAGAAGAAGCGACAGTGTGGTGAAGGAGAAGTAAGAGGCGTGAGTGAAGATGGTGTGGTGCGGCGGTAAAGACGTGAGTGAAGGAAATGAGAGTGAAGGAAATCTGGGCTTTAGGGTTCTAGGCCAAAATTGAGCCCATTAAAAATGGTTCTGCCTTTACAATGAAAAAGTGACTTGGGAAAGCACTTCCGAGCTCGAAAGTGCTTTCAGCCTTTCAGAAGAAGCGATTTTAAAGGCAGAATCACCTTTAATTAATTGGAACCGCCTTTAAAATAGCCTTAATTAAAGGCGGTTACGCATTTTTTAACCGTCTTCTATCACCGTTTGTAATGAGCCTCTCTCTACTAGTGATATATACATATATATATAAATTTATCTATATATCATATTTTTAAAATTTTATTTTATTTTTTCTTGTTTTATTATTTCTCCCTTTCTCCTTACTGGAAAACACCGATTTTTCCAGAATTTGCTGCTAGAAACCACAAATTTCACCAGATCTCGCAGGATTTGCGCCGTGGATGCTGTAGCCGTGGATGTGGCTCCTTCGCAGATCCAATAGTTCTAAATAGTAAGTGTCGATGTCGTTGTGGTTCCTCCATAGATCATAACCGTCAATGCCGCCCAAATCGTACGTAACCGCTAGATTCTTTGTTCATCAGCTCCTCTACAGTCGCGACACTGCCTCTGACCCGACATCGTTGCTGCCTTTTTTCACCGGCAACTGGAGACTCGTCATTAGCACTAGAATTCAGTCGTCGGCGAGATGCCATCTCACCACGCACTATGGTATGTGGCTCTAGTCTAGTGTGTTAAAAGTTTTTTCATTTGTTGCTATTGTGTCAGGTTGGGTTACTATCGTGTAATTTTTATCTCGGATTAGGCCGGGTTGGGTCAGAATACTAGCTGGTTGGATCGGGTCAGGTTAGTGTCGTATTGTTTTTTGTATTGGACATCATATCCATTTTTTAAATTATGTTTCATATTGGATTTAGGATTATTCTGGGTTGGTTCATTTTGGATCAAGTTATTATGCTACTTGATTGAATTTGGGTATGCTTATGTTATGTTTCAATAATACTACTATTACAAATGCATCATTATTGGGTTTTATTTCATTATTACGTGTAACTTTTAGTTATAATTTACAAAAATATTCTTTTGTATTCTTTCGCATATTAATTTCTAGAATTAACATTAGTCGATATTTTATAATTATTAATTCAAAATTATGATTATGATTAGACATCTCTTCATTGAATATAGTTCATTAGATTTATAAACTTAATTGTACTTGTGCATTTTAAACTTAGAATTGTGTACGTATTAAGATTTTTTATGAGTTGATTTTGCGTAATCATATATGTGGACTTTTAATAAATAACAATCCTACTTTATTCTCACAAGTATATCTAAAGAACTTATTATTTTGACTCATAACCAAGTGTACTTGGTTTCATATTAAATGCTAGTTGATATTTTATAACTACATCGATTTTTTTTTTTGGTTTGATTATGCGCAGGGTCATATAATTGATCGGGTTGAACCACTTGGGCTATCTCAAGAGGCCAGGCCTTTGTGCCCGCCCATGTACAACCAGGGTTCAATCCCCCCATCCCCCCCAATTATTATGGGTAATTTTAAAAAAATTGATCGGGTTGAATTGGGTTCAGATTGCTAAGGGGTTGTGTTGATTTTGGCTTCGGATTCAGGTCGAGGTTTGAGTTTGGATCATTCGGTCATATTCGAGTTTTGAGTTAAATTCGGTAGTTTCAAGTCCGGGCCGATATTACCATATCGAAATTGAGTTTTTGGTTGAGTTTGTTCGTGTCGGTCCAGGTCGAGTTCTCGATTTTGGTCAGAGATTGACAACCCTACTACAAAGAAGATAACGGCCAATCACCTAAATTATCTAAGTGGCCAAAGCAATGCTCTCGGCCCATGTGCAATCCACATTTGGATTTCCCTGTCTAAAGTTCCATTATTATAGTTTGAAAATAAAAGAAAAATAACACACAACCAAAGGTGTGTCTAGGAAGCCTAGATATGACAACTCCTCAAGTCGGCTTTAAAAAATTAGACGAAAAGAAAAGTTGTTGAACCAATCTAAAGTAGCTAAAACATCATGTATCTCCTCTCTCTATATATATACTGCTTGTAGGATCAAATTTACAAATCATTCGCATCTCATATCTCTCATGCACACTACATAGTTCAAAATACTTTATTTCCTCTGATTTTCACAAGAACCTTTGTGTCACCTTTCACTATACTGTTCTAAATGGGGAAGAGCAAGATTCTTGTGGTGGGGGGAACTGGATACATGGGGAAGAGGATTGTTAAGGCCTGTTTGGCACAGGGACATCCCACCTATGTTCTTCAGAGAGCTGAGATCGGTTTGGACATCGACAAGCTCCAAATGTTGTTAGGGTTTAAGGAGCAAGGTGCCCGGCTTGTCGAGGGCTCGTTTTCCGACCACCGGAGCCTTGTCGCCGCCGTGAAACTGGTTGATGTCGTCATTTGCACCATGTCCGGGGTGCACTTTCGTAGCCATAACATCTTGTTGCAGCTCAAGCTTGTGCAAGCCATTAAAGAAGCTGGCAATATCAAGGTAACGTACAATAAATCTAATTTTCACCATATTTGTTTTGGTCCATGATGTAAAGGGTGTTTTTGGAGGTAATTGTAAGCCGTTTTACTTATAAACTACACTTTCAACTATTTAGTAAAGTGATAAAAAACACGAGCCTAGTTTAAAATAGGAAGCTATGCCTATTTTAAAGGTAAAACAGACCCATCTCCACTAGTTTAAAAATAAGATAGTTTTATCTATAACAAACCATTCCGCCCAACACATGATCCAAAATTATCTGGGAGGATTTTATAGATTATTATTTGAATCCAGAGAGATGTGTGTGTTTATAATGTTGGAGATTAATCAAAGCCTTCTCTTGGTAACGTGAGATTTGTTACATGCGTGTTTTTAGTCTGTTGAATTTGATTTATAGATGGATTTTCTTATTTTCTTTATTGATGGATTTACGAGAGCTTGAGTAATCAAAGCGTGTTTGTAAATGCATGTGATATTAAAATCAGTTTATAAAATGATCATGATAGTATTTATCGTCTTACACATACAGCAGGAAATATGATGGAGATACAATAACTTTCAATCAGTGCTCTTGTAAATTTCAAAAACCTCATCTCTTGTAATTTTTGAAATTAATCGATATGAATAGTTAGATTAATGAGAAATTATATAAAAATTTTCCTTTTCTTACCAACCAATATGAGACCATCTTAATTTATACATCAAAATTTTAATATTTCAAGGGGTTTATTCATCAAAGATTTATGTATGTCTTTAATTTGTCAAAGACTTGCTTGCTGATTAATTAGTACTTTTTTCCATCTCTTTTTAAGGTTCATTTATATTAATTTTTCGATGTTCTTCACGCGGTTTACTTTTCATCATCTTTGAAAAGAAAAGTTTGAAGAGTAAAGAAGCAAGTGGATTCCATTATTTTGATTTTTTATTTTAATTAATTTGTGTGATCAAATTTTAGGTGCATTTGAAGAACAGACATATGTTGTACGCATAATCTTACGCTTAGAAACAACGAAAGTCCAAATAGAAGAAACGCATTTTTCTTGGCAGACAGTTGAATTGACCTTTATATTTACCTACCCCAACGGCCCCACCTAGTTAGGAAGTCAAACTCATTAACACGTCATTGAGTCAAGATAAAACCATATGTTCGGTATCACATATTTTCTGCATCTCAAAATTAATTATTTTTGGAAAGTGTATTACTCCCTCCGTCCCATCCGAATGTGCACACTTTTTGGTCAACTTTTTCAAGACACGTTTGACCATAAATTTCAACTAGTATATAGATACCAATATCATCATGTGAGATATTGTTGGATTCTCTGCATGCTGTATTTTCTAAATATCAAATTTTAACACACCGTTAATATACATAACTAATGTTATCGTTGGTCAAACATAACCTGAGAAAGTTGACCAAAAAGTGTGCACATTCGGGTGGGACGAAGTAATATATTATACTTATAAGATTGTGTATTCTCGGTCCATCTCTGCATAGATAGTCTTTCTATAAGTTACATAAAAATCAAGATTTAAATTGTAAATTAGAATAAATGAAGATAAAAATTATGGGTTGTATTAATTGAGATAAACTTATAACTACCGCATGTTGCATAATAAAATTTTATTATTACACATATGTGGCAGGGGATAAAAAAAATTCCCCAATATTTTCCTATATCAGAGGGCACTCGAATTTTTTTTCCTCCAAATTTACTTCCTATATTTTCCCATAATTTTCTCCATCCCCATGTGACACCGCCTGTGATTGCAACTAAAATCTTTTACCCTTCTTAATTCTAATCCCATTTTTCATACATCTATGAAAATACGATATTTTCCAAAACTTTACCTTATCATAATTTAACATAAATATTGAATGCACAAATAATAATATTAAAATACACATTCTATTTATACATAATACAACCCAAAGGATACAGTGCATGTAAGTAACTAAAACATGACGGGATATGAGTAACGTAATCAGACCATCCACAATGATAGCTTATTAACCTCACTTTTCTTAATAAGGAGTTGCTCCTTATTTAAGGAGTATCATTGTAGAGTTTTAAAAACCACTCCTTAATAAGGAGTTGCTCCTTATTTAAGAAGTTGGTACCTCTTTATTTGTGCATTGTCAACCAATCAATAATTGACATTTAATTTTGTATATTCAATTAATGATAATTTAAAATGAAAAAAGAAGTGTCTAAGAAAGAGATCCATTGCTTATAATTAGTTTTTACAAAGTTTTCATCAAAATTCATGATATAACGTTCAAGAAGTGCTCGTTAAATGTACTACGATTAATTCTGGAAGCTCTTAATGATCAAGCGTGTTTTGTAGCGTTTCATACCATCAGAATTCGGGATGGACCCAGCGAGAATGGGGGATGCCCTAGAACCAGGAAGGGTAACATTTGACGAGAAAATGGAAGTGCGAAGGGCAATCGAAGAAGCAAACATCCCTTTCACCTACGTTTGTGGTTGCTGCTTTGCTGGCTATTTTGTGCCCAACCTATGTCAGTTAAGCACTTTGGTTCCACCTAAACACACGGTTTTTCTCTACGGAAATGCCGACAACAAAGGTATGCATTTTCCAGTTTTCTTGAATTCGACGCACATTTTCTTATGCCTTTTAAGATCGACATCGCCCCTTTCATGATAAAGACCTATTTATTCTCAATTTATTAAATTTTTTACTCTTCCACTCAATTTTTTCAATACATTTTACATACATCAACACTGAAAGTTATGATGCCAAAAATAATAAACGAAGGGAATATATAATTTACACTGCACAACTCTTTTATTTTTAACTTAACAATACACCATATTTGTTCCTTCTTAAACAGCATACTTTGACTTTCATATTTCGACTCAATACCTTTTACTAAGGATAGTTAATATTTGTGAAACATTGATATTTTGAAAACATATATTATCTAGCAAGTTAGTACTCAATAGTATTTATACTTCTACACCGATTCAATCTGATGATTAAAATAAAGAAATTTTACCTAAATAAATAGTTTTATTGCAGTTTGATATGAGACAGATGCGGTCTTTTTGTTTGTACCTAAAAGAAGCCCTAGCAAAGTTTGATCATTGTATGTATCTTTTCCTTGGATTATGTTTTTTGTAGTTGTGTTCATGAATGAAGATGATATAGCTACATATACGGTGAAGACTGTGGATGACCCTCACGCACTGAACAAGACTGTGTATATTCGACCCCATGATAACATTCTCACTCAAAAGGAGTTGGTTGAAAAATGGGAAACACTTAGCGGCAGAAAATTAGAAAAACACAGCATTTCTAAGGAAGACTTCCTCGCTCCAATGAAAGGTATGATACCCTGTTTTTTTGAAACTGAATTTAATTAAATTGTACTAAATTGAATTAAATTGAACATAATTAAAAATTAAATACCATAAGATATAGAGCATGCCTCTTAAAAGATGGTATTTCCATAAGTTAAGGAAAGACCAAAGTTTAAACGGCAAATTAGAAGAAATTAAGACAAAAATTTTGGGTTGCATTAATCATATCAGAAACTTATAATTAATGCACGCTGCATGATAAAACTTTAATATTGCAACTAAAACCTTTTACCTTTCTATAATTCTAATTCAATCCATCTCGGGAAAAAAGACGGCCCCTCCCAAGAATTTGCTTAAACGATAAAGATCATATATCAAAATATGTAAATGATATTATTAAAAACATTTATTATATTAAACTTAACTGAACGAAACTGCATGTACATAAATTCCCATGTTTTCTTAATAAGTTTCTTAAACCAAACTGAACAAAAATCTTCTATATATTTTTACAATCTGATATATGTGCATTGATCATTTTGCAGAAATGGATTATGCACAACAAGTTGGGATCGGCCATTTCTACCACGTGTTTTATGAAGGATGTTTAACCGACTTTGACATCGGAGAAGGTGAAGAAGAAGCCTCCCAACTCTACCCAGAGGTGCAATACACTCGCATGGACTCCTACTTAAAACGTTTTCTGTAACTGTACATTTATTCATTCATAAATCTCCATGTAATTCGATTTTACACCAAATATCTCTGCGCGACAGTTTATTATTACAATATATATAAAAAAATCATTTAATATGTGGATTCTAGAGAGCATGTATAATTCAATATATATGTAATAAGAAGTTAATTAACATAAAATACAAAATATATACTACATAAAATAAAGGCGAGGTCTAATCATACAGATCATTTTCCAAATTTATATACAAGTACTCCGTATATAAGTTTCGTTTTTCACTTCCCACCATTACCACCTTGATCATCGTCTTTTGAAGAAGTGCCTTCTCTACGCTTTCAGTTGCGCAAATTAAAATTGTGATTAATTAAAAATAAGTCTAAGTTTTCCGAAAGTGTAACTTTGAGTTTTTTAAAAGTGTACTAACCAAAGATTGGCGTTGATGGGCACATTTTGATATTGACCCTGATATTTTGACTAAATTCTGTCTATTTAAAAAAGTCAAAAAATATTACTTTAAAATGAGATACACTTCTCTGGAACTTATCTCCACTTCAATTCAGTTCAATTCAAATCATATCAGTTCGATTAAAAAATTAATTGATGAAATTTAGTTTAGTTTTGTCATAATACTACTAGTATTTTTCAGTAAACATTGTTTTTGAGTAAAGCGCCAAAATAACCCCACCTTTAAATCGAAAGTGTCAATATAACCTTGTAAAATCATAAAGTATCAAAATAACACACCAAAATTTGTAAAGTAAGTGCCAAAATAACCCTTGGATCCGTTCACTGCGATTGTTAACACCGGAGTTGACTGGTTTTGTAGTAAATGGCAATTTTACTCCCCTCCCCCCTTTAAACAAATGAAAAATTAAAACAATTGAGAAGATGCATTTGCCCCCACTTATTTTGGACCCCTTTCCACCTAATTTTTCCCCTTTCTCTCATTCTTTCCTGCTAGCTTTCGTCTTCTTCTTCAAGAGTTTGGCCCTTGTTACTGTACACACAGTCGGTCACCGACGGTATCGTTCCCCATTGTCGATTGTTGGTTTGAACGGAGCCGATGGTCCACAGAGTTAATCCTTCCCCAGAAACAGGGAAAGTTGAAAATAAGGTATGGTCGAGTCTTCGTTGTTGCTGATTAATAGAGAGGTAAATTAATTAGAATCAGGATAAGAAAGGAATACTCCTTTTGATTGATTTTGTGTATATCTTGTTCCATATTTATTCAGGTATTGTATACCCTTTGTATTCAATATATATATATATATATATATATATATATATTAATGCACAACCACAATTATTTATGGATTTTACATTCTATCATGGTATTAAACAGGTTTCTCTAAAATTCCTGGTCTTTTCTCCCTTTTTTCAAATCATTTTAGTTGTTGTCTTCTTACTCACACGAACACCGAGGTAGACGTTGACTGTTAATGTGTGATTGGTCTGTTATGTCTCTTTGTTAGTGTTGTTGATTGTTCTTTGTTTTTCTATAGAACTAAAAAAATTCTCCTTGCCCGTGACAGTTGTTGGTTGCCTCCCACCGTTGTCGTCTCCCGTTGCTGATTGATGTCTTCTACTTCATCGGACCTCTATTTTTCCTGGTGCCAACATCTTCGCCGCCAGTCTGCTTAACGTCTACGGTAATCTCCGGCCGGTGTCGTCTCCCATTCTAAAATTCTTCTCCGATCCGTTGCCTCGTCCGCTAGATTCACTTTAGTTTTTCACCGTCGGCCTTCCATTTTTGGGCTCAATGCCGGCCACCAGTGCTCATTGTTCCTGCGGTCACCGTTGATCCTTCGCCGGTCACCTTTGTTTTCTCAAGATTTCCCGTCGTCGATTGCCTCATCCAGGCCCGGCTCCTTTGTAAGGTTTTCATCGACGACTACAGCTACTCTGCCGCCTGGAGATTCTTTGTCGTGGTTGCCTATCTCTCAACGTCCAGGTCTTTCTCTCCGCCTGACGTCCGCTTTGGCTTAAGAAAACAAGCGGCACGTCAGATTCACGCGACCTCTACCCCATTGTCATAGCGCGTGTAGTCATGCACACATGTCCGAAAAGGGCAACATCTTCCGAAAGCACGTGAGCACATGCGCCAGACACACTTGGTTCCTAGTTTGCCTCGTATTGCCAGGACTATTTCTCCAAATTTTTATTTATTTTATACAAAATAAATAAATTTTATTATGGCTCTTCTCGATCAACCACAATGTCGATGGTGTTGTATTCTAGGCCATGTTGCTTCTTCTTGTTCTAAGTTGCAAGATGAATGGTACTAGTTCCAGTGTCAGTGGTGTAAGAAATTTGGTCATACTACCTCTATGTTTTCTCATTTGGTCTCTTGAACCTCATATATTGCTTCTCCACCACATGCTCCTCCGCACATTCACTGGATAGCTGATTCTGGCGTAACCAACCACATGACTTCTTCTCAGTCTGCTCTTGATCGCGTGACTCCTTATTATGGTAACAATCGTGTTATTGTTGGTAATGGGTTTGCTCTTAACATTACCCATGTTGGTCATTCTCGAGTGTCTGATTCATTATTATTGTCTGATGTTTTGGTGGTTCGAAAAATTAGTAAAAAATTGTTGTCTATTAGAAAGTTGAATCGGGATATGAATGTTGTTATTTGTTTTGATGATTCTTCTTTCACTATTTTGAACAAGTTTACTAGATCAAGCTGGTGCTGGTGTTATATGTTTTACATCATCTTGATAATGGCTTATATGTTTTAGATCGTGCTGGTGCTGCTTTATCTGTTTTAGCTGCAGCAAGTACTTCTAAAGCATCTTTTGAGCTTTGGCACAGTAGATTGGGTCATGTACCTCACAACATCATTTCATCTTTGAGCAAGTCTGGATGTTTTTCAATTACCAGTTTGCTGCCTAAGCCTCATTTATGTCTCATTTGTGAGATGGCTAAAGGCAAGCTTCTTTCTTTTAGTGATAATTTAAAACGCGCACAACGCATACTTGATTTAGTTCACTGTGATCTTTGGGGACCCTCACCTGTTATCTCCCGAGCTGGCTACTCTTATTATGTTATTTTTATTGATGATTTTCTTGGTCAACCTGGTTATATCCTCTGCGACGAAAGTTTGATTTTCTGGAGATTTATATGCATTTTGAGGCTCTTGTTGAGAACCCATTTTCAACCACCATTAAAGTATTTCAGTGTGATGGTGGAAATGAGTTTCTGAATCATCGCATGCAATCACATTTTGCGTCTAAGGGCATTCATCATCAGCTTTCTTGTCCCTACACTCCAGACCATAATGGTCGTGCATAGCGAAAACATTGTCACATCACTGAGACAGGATTGTCATGCTCTTTCATTCAGGCCTTCATCATTCATTTTGGTATGATGCTTTTTCTACAACAATCTACATCATCAACAAGCTGCAAACACCAATTTTATCTGGTCAGTCTCTGCTCTCTATTTTTTTGGTACGACTCCTAACTACTCCAATTTTCGTCCATTTGGTTGTCGAGTTTTTTTTGTATTTATTCCATTATGCTGCATATAAGTTGGCACCTCGGAGTATGTCTTGTATATTTTTGGGTTACAGTTCGCAGTACAAGGGTTATCGATGTCTTGATCCTCTCACGAAGAAGGAGTACATCACTTGCCATGCTTGGTTTGATGAGTATTTTTTTTCTGTCACCCGTACTGGCACTATTACAGATTTATCATCACTAGATGTTTTTGCTTCTTTGGACCTTTCGTCCGTTCCATCGTAGGTTTTTTAGGCATCTTCTTCGGCACAGTCATCCACAATTTTGGAAAATTTTAATTTTCCAACCGTATAGGAACCTCAGGGTTCTTCAAAAAATTGCCTTTATGTGCACCACATGGTGACCAGCAGCATGATCGATGACAGATAGCGCCGATAGCACAGCCGACACCCCGTTGCCGTCAACTCTTGCGCCAGCCACCCCCATCATCGTTGACTCATCCTCCATTATTGCCATCAATGCCGTCAGCCAAGTTGCTGCTGTTTGCCTCTAGATTTGTGCCCAATGCCTCTGTGCCCATACCGTCCTTGAGATCTGCACCCTTGCCAATTGCGGGTCCCTCTTCCTAACATCCGATGAATACTCGTTTGCACACCGGTTCTCTACGGTACAAGGATTTTTCCAATTATGATATTTCTAGTTTATTGAGTGCTTTATTTTATAGAATAAGCCCCGTAGTCATTGCTCGACTGTCAAGGATCCTTAATAGGTTGCTGCTATGGACTCAGAGATGGATGCCTTATGCACTCAACAAATGTGAGAGTTAATTCCTCGCCCTTCAAATGCAAATGTTGTTGGTTCAAAATGGGTTTACCGGTTGAAGTATAAATCTGATGGCTCCTTTGACAGACACAAAGCAAGGTTAATTCCTCAGGGTTTTTTTTTGCACTTGTATGGCTTTGATTATGATCATTTATTTAGTCTAATGGTGAAGGCTTCTAATTTTTGTACTGTTTTATCAATTGTTGTTCATCACAATTGGCCATTGCGATAGCTTGATGTCAAAAATGCATTTTTAAAAGGCATTCTTGATTCTCTGATTTACATAGAGTAGCCTGCTGGATACAAAGACCCAGTGCGACCTGATTATGTTTGTCGCTTACGCAAGACCATTTATGGTTTGAAGCAAGTTCCTCGTGCTTGGTTTCAGCATTTCGGTTCCTTTTTATTGATCTAGGCTTTGTATGAAGTTTCTCCGATACCTCCTTATTTGTTTTCTCACAGGGTGCCTCTTTGCTTTATTTGTTGGTTTATGCTGATGACATTATTCTTACCAGATATGATGGGCATCTTATTTGGAAGTTTATTGATCGGGTTAATCAGGAATTTAAGATTACTGATCTTGACACTCTACAGTATTTTTGGGTTTGGAGGTTGTTCGTACCTCTGACGACTTATTCCTTGGTCATGCCAGATATGCTAAGGACATTTTATTGCGAGCTGGCATACAGGATTCTGCGCCAGTTGCCAACCCATTTGTGCCTTTTTTGCAACTGTCAAGCTCTTCCGGTAAGCCATTCAGAAACCCCAACTTTTTATCGATCTCTGGTTGGTGCGCTTCAATATCTGTCGATCACACGTCTAGACTTGTCCTATGCTGTGAATACGGTCAGTCAGTATATGTAGGCTCCTACTGATGACCACTACCAAGTTGTCACTCAGATTTTGCACTTGTACATGGTACGCTTGACTATGGACTTCAGTTTGCACAAACTCCTCCGCTTTACTAGTTCTCGGTTACTGTGATGCTGATTGGACTCATTGTATAGAGACTCCTAAGTCTATATATGGTTATGCCATTATCCTTGGTGGCAACCTGGTTTCATGGAGTGCTAAGAAGCAGCCTACAGTTTCTCGCTCTAGTTCAAAATCAGAATATCGTGCCATGGCAAATACTGCTGTGAAGCTAGCTTGGTTGATGAATCTTCTTTGGGGCTTACGTGTGATGACGAGCGCCCCTCTTATTTTTCTGTGTGATAATAATATTGCTCTTTTCTTGGCCCAGAGTCCTGTTTCTCATAAGAGAGCAAGCACATTGATATTGATTATCATTTTGGTGTGAGATGATGTCTTCTAACAAGCTCAGAGTTGCTCATCTTTACAAAGGATCTACCCCATCCTCACTTGAGTTTCTACGTTCCAAGCTTTGCGTTACGACCAGTCCAACGCTTCGCTTGAGAGGGGGGGGGGTTAATAGCATTTAGCCTTTTTTTTTCTTTAGTTCAATTTAGTTTAGTTCAGTTCAAAAATTACCATTGTATATTCACAAATTCTAAACTTGAAAACCAAAACGATCTTACACTTCTTCCACAGGCCCCGATTAACAAGGTAAAAAAGCTTTTGAGAAAAGTGTATTTTTAACCCTGTGTTTTAGTCGAAAGTGCAAAAATAACCTTGTAAGATATGAAAGTGAAAAAATAATCTTGGATTTTGCTAACCAAAATGTCAATGGTCA
This sequence comes from Rubia yunnanensis, assembly GCA_037428765.1. Taxonomy (NCBI): domain Eukaryota; kingdom Viridiplantae; phylum Streptophyta; class Magnoliopsida; order Gentianales; family Rubiaceae; genus Rubia; species Rubia yunnanensis. The sequence continues at coordinate 11,309,750 of CM075064.1, forward strand.
AATTGGACGGAAATCATCGAAATGACCATTTTACCCTTCTATTAAATTTTTTTTACAAAAACCAAAAAATAGTAAAAGATAGTAATTCCCTCCCTACTTTTTAACACAACAATTACTTATATTCTTTTCAATTCTTCTTCCTTTCTTTTGTTTTCCCATATATGGAAGCAGCGCCACCGTGTGTCCTCTCCGGCCTAAACAACGCCACTTCACCAACACTACCGCCTGCTTCCGGCCTGAACATCGCGTCTTCTTAATCGATTTCTCCGCCATTAACCCACTAGCCACCATGCGTCCTCTTTGGACGCCAATCAAGCGTGAGACTTGACACGAGAGAGAAAACCCTAGGCTCATCCACCGTAGCTGTTGTCGGCGCATAGTTCTGGGCCTTGAAAGTGGAGTCTGCGGTGGAGCAAGCTGCAGTAGCAGGTGCGATTGGTACTTGACGTGAGAGAGAAAACCTTAGGCACGACCATTGTGGCTAGTGTAGAAAACGAATAACACTTGAGCTCTCAAAGGAGTTTTATGTTGTGCGAAAACTCTTGAAGAAAAGATAATAATTTTGGGACAATTACTTTGACATTAAAAATGCTTAAGGAATTCTTGACAGAAATGATAATACAAGAGTCCTATTTATACTAAAATAACCAGAACCAAGTTCCTATATTTCGGACCAACTATCCCAACTAGCACCGGTTGTCCAGTTAGAAAAAAAAATCTAAGTCTGCTTTCGGGTTGTAACAAAAATTAATACCATAGCAGCCTCAGTCATCAGCTTCTAACAAATGTTAGCATCAGTTTTCCGTTCTAGCACTAGTCGAACAGCCGGTGCTTCAGAGTTAAAAAAATTTATAAGTTTGCTCTCGAGTTGTAACAAAAATTAAAACCATAACAGACTCAGGCAGCTGCTTTAAACAAAATTTAGCACCGATTTTAGTAATTCATAGCACCGGTTCTCGTAATTAGTGCTGCACGCACCTAGATAAAATCTGAACCCTTGATTTCCCCTATGTTGATTTAATCTCAACCCTTCAAAATTTGTCTATATAAACCAAACATGAAGCCCTAAAGCTACTTACTCCTTTGTTTTCCTCTCATCCTTCTACTCTACCTCCTCTCCATTTTCGCCACCGCCTCCCCCAAAACAACCAACCATATCCGCCTTCTTCCTCTCCATAACTGCCGCCACCTCCTAAACATCCAACGGTCACCGCCGCCACCTCTCCCTCCTCCCTACATAACCGCCTTCTTCCTCCTCCCACATCATGTTTTTATGATGTTGGTTTATTTTGGCTGTTTTCATTTTTTTTCTGGGTCATTTTTATTTATCGGTCAATATTTTATTTTCTATGTTTTTATGTTAGTGCATCAAATTTTCTGCATTTTGTGATCTAGAATTTTAGTTTCATATGACAAACGAAGTTATCGTTGACTTGATTCTGAGATTTTAAAACTCTTGTTCAAATTCCAAGATTATTTGTATTGATTATCTTGTTTTGGAATTCATTGGATTGTATTAATTTATCTAGTCTAGTCATCTGGATTAATTCATATTGTTCATATTTCTGTAGTTTATGTGTTTTACACACTAATCTGTTGAAGTATAAATTAATTCGTAACTCCATGAGTGTATGTTTATGATGTTTGTCTACTGTGTGACATTTTCTGTATTATGTATAACTGTTATGTAAACTGTAGGTTTTTTCTAAAACTAATGTGATATATTTTATTATGAGATGTAGATGTGGATGTGTTTATGTTTCTGTTTTAAATGTTTTCAAACAACTACATTGTTTTGAATGAATGTCGAATTATATTAAGGTTTAGGGGTCTTTTCCGTGTTTTGATAATTTTTACTTGATGTTTAAATTGTTGAGATATTGCAGTCTACCAAACTTAGAGTGTTTCACATTGTTTGTTTATACACTCTTTGCTTCTGTGGCCCTGCAAAATTGCTTTGTTTCAACATTTTAAATGTCAAAATATGCAGCAGTTAAAGGGTACTGCATAGGTTGCCTTCGATTCATGTATTGCCCTATAACTATGCAATGCTTCTTCCATTACGAAAAATGTTGTAACATTTGTACAACTGCGTGATTTAAATTGTGGAGAATTTGTCGGTGTTTTGATGATTTCTAGTTGTGTTTAAACTGTTGAGATAATGCAGTCTACCCAGGCCACTGAAACTCGGAGTGTTTGACATGGTTTGTTTAAACACTCCTTGCTTCGGTGACCTCAAGAAACTTCCTCATTTCGACACTTTAAATTAATAAGCATTAGTTAAAGGTGTTGCCTTTGATTCATGCATTGCCCTCTAACTATGTAATTTTTATTCCATTAAGGAAAGTGATGTAACATTTGTACAACTATGAAATTTAAATTGTAGAGAATTTGTAGTGTATGAGCGCCTAGGAATTTTGTGTGTTTACTTATTTTAACAATAGGTATACAAACCAAAAGCCTTGGTACTTAAATGCTGTTATATTACATAGTTTTAAATCCTTTTCAAATTCATGTTTAAACTATGGAGATGTTATATCAGTTACAAGGAGACATGACATGTTTGACATGGTTTGTTTATACACGCCATATTTCCTTGGTGCCATAAAACTGCTTCATTTCGATATTTTAAATGGGTTTTAATGCAAAATCGCTCTGTGCACAAGGAAACATGGTGGAAGTAGCATTAGCACCGGTTTACATGTCTTTATGCTTGTTTTATTGATTAGGATATGATGTTTAAACTGTGAGGATCTTGCAGTCTATTAGCGGCAAGTAAACATGTCATGCTTTAAAAAGTTTGTTTATACATGTCATGTTTTGTTGGTGCTGTAAAACTGCTTCATTTCGACATTTTAAATAGTTTTTTATGGTAAAAGTTATTGTGAACAAGCTCAATGGAGGAAGAATTATTTTAAGGGCAGTGCAGTGGTTGCTTTCTGTTCATGCAGTGCCCTCTAACTATGTAATGCTTCTTCCATTATGAAAAGATGTTGTAATACTTGTAGAACTCTTCCACTTCAAATGTGGAGTTTTTGTAGTGTATGAGCACCAAGTAGACTTGGTGTGTTTATCATTAACTGTTTAACATTGCGTGTTTAACATTAAATTATTGTTGATGTTAAATACAGTGTTAAAACATTATTATACACACAAAGTTTCCTTGGTGTTTAAATGCTGCATTATTTCAACATTTTAAATAGTTTTCTATGCTAATTGTTATTATGAACAAGGTCAATAGAGGAAGAATTAGTTTAAGGACACTGAATTGGTTGCTTTCTATTCAAGTAGTGGCCACTAACTAAGTAATGCTTCTTCCATTATGAAAATGTGCTATAACATTTGTAGAACTCTACAATTTCAAATGTGGAGATTTTGTAGTGTATGAGCACCAAGTAGACATGGTGTGTTCATCATTAACTGTTTAACACTATCTGTTTAACATTAAACCGTGTTGATGTTAAATACATTGTTAAAACATATGTATACACACCGAGTTTCCTTGGTGCTTAAATGTTGCATTTTTCGACATTTAAAATTGTTTTCTTCGATAAAAATTAATTATTTTGTGCAGGATGGATATTACCCCCTCCAAGAGGAGCGTACAATGGCAAGGATGACAAACGTCTTAGACACAAGGTGTGAGGCTTCGGTGAACGATGTCTTCCTAACAAACCAAAACTTCAGTGGATCTAATGTATTTTCAACATGTATATTATTGGGACAAAGTTTGACCTTTTGTGTTGAGTTATATCTTGTTAATGGATTGCTTCTTTCCCACTATAGATTCTTATATTTTGAGTATGTTCTTGATTACCATCAATTTAATTTTCCTTGGGTTTCAATTCCGAGAGGGCCGGGTATAATTTAACAAGGATGTTGCAAATTTTAAAAAAATAAGCAGCGGTTTTACTAATTCAACGACCGGTGATTAGACATCCATCCCCATAGCAACAACACCGGTAAATAAAAAATAAACCGGTCTTGTTATTTTTATCTGTCAAATGTTAGTAACCGGTGCTGTGAAATAACCATTGAACATTATTGAGGACTCAATATTCAGCACCAGTACTAAAAAACCAGTGCTATAATATCAGATTTTCAGCACCAGTTTTGATGACCGGTGCTATGGTAACTACGTTTAAGCACCACCCTACTTAGGCACCGGTCGAAAGGAGGCACGGACGATCAGTGCCATAGCCCCCAACGACCGGTGCTATAGGGGGGGGGGTGCTCCCAGTAGTGATTGTTCCTATTTTCTTGGTTGCTGTTCTGCGTTGTTTCGCTGCTAGAAACCAATCGGTTTCCAACAGTTTTTTTTTGGAAGCTAAGAACTAGTTTTCGAACTCGAAAACTATTTAAAGGCAATTTTCACGTCTTTTTAAAGGCGGTTCTTAACCGCTTTCATTAGCATTTTTAAAGGTGGTTCTTGGAACAACCTTCTATTGATTGGGCAATGGAAGGCAGGGTCAGAGAAGACACAATGAAAGTTCCTTCAATAGTTCGATATAACCGTCTTCTGTAGACCCATCTTACACTAGTGATTAGGTACTAAAAATGCTGCATTTAGGGATGGTAATTGGGCGGGACGGATACAGATTATGATAACTCTATAACCATGCCCAGCTAAAATTTCTATACCCATACCCGCTCCACTACTCATGGTGGGTACAACTTTAAAATTCCACCCCCGCCCCATCAGGTATAATACAAAATCCACCGCTGCCCCATCACCCACTTGGGTCTCCCTACCCACTTCATACCCATTGTACTCATCTCACTTATTTCTCCAAAGTAGCTAAAAATCCACTTTTTTCACAGTAACTTTTATATTAAAATTAATAAATATATTTACATTAAAATATCATAGGTAATATATGTACAATATGAGTAAATAATAATTTATTTTTATATTAAATTAGTGGGTACATGACGAGTTTAGTGGGGCGGGGCAGGGATGGGGCGGGTATGAACTAATATTCACGCCTGCCCACTACCCATGGCGGGTATGATTTTTATACCCATACCCGCCCACCCTCGCCAAAACTACCTCCGTACCCGCCCCGTTGGGGCGGATGCGGGGCAGACCTCCACCAAAACCCGCCCCACAACCATCCCTTGCTGCATTGGGTCTAATGCTACACTTATAGATGTCTTACCTTGGGCAATGTTGCATTAGATCTAGTGCAACACTTATCACAATTAAGGTAATTTACACATTTTTAGCTAATGCAACATTATTTAAGGTAACAAGTGTTCTAATTTAATGCAACACTTTTACAAATTTGATGCAACACTTCTGAAATTTATGGTAGCATTTTTGACAGTCTAGTGTAACACTTTTGGAGTATAAATCATGTTCTATTGTTAAAATACTAATTTCTTTTTTTTTTTAAAAATACAATTCATTTCATTATTTTCAATCAAATAGTGTATCTTTTTAATGTTACCGCACATCAGGTTTATAAAGTTTTCTTATATGTTTAAAGTTTTATCTCATTCTAATCTATTTAATGTAGCTTGTTTTTTCAAAATAAGTTAAATTTATTTCCAAATTTTTTTTAATGCTGTTATTATCTCTAGTGTAGTTATTCTAATCAACCCTCATATTTTTACTATGTTACCTCTAGGTTGTTAGATAAAGTCGTGGGAAAGACCATTTTTTTCTAAACATATGTTAAGACCGTCTTTTCTGCAGTAATTGCAAGTGAAACATTTGGTTGTCGATAAGAAATATTACATGTTTAGAGTAAAACGTAAAAATTATGTGTTTTACTCTGAATATGTACATAATGTTTCTAGCCAAAGCTTAAATAGGTGTGTGAGAATCTGACCCGGGTTTTAATTGCTTTAACCCACAATTTTTTAAATCATTTTGTGGTGAAATTGCACTTGAATCCCCTTTTTCCTTAAAAAATTTTCGAGCCATGTTTGACCACCGATAACTTTAGTAGCGAATCATAATGGGCTATAAATTTAATTTTTTACAAACAACACGTTATGGAAAGTTCAAAGATATCTAATATGAAGTCCATCATCCCAAGCACTTATAACAGATATTGTTTGCTTTCTGTCTGTCAACCGAGGGGTATTTGAGTCATTTTGAAACCCCTGGTTTAATAAAATGACGTCATTTTCAATCATGTTTTAATTCTTCTTATGTTTTTTCAATCGCACACTACAATGCTCTCCCTACTTTCGATCCTTCATGGTCTTCAATGGAAACCAAGTTTCCAACCAAACTAAAATGAACAATTCCAAGACAGCTGGTTTCATCTCTAGTCAGAATCAGCCTTCGTTGATCCTCTTAACTCACCCCGCAGTTTAAGAAGGATTCATTGCATAACCAGTGGGAGGAGGAGACAAATTGGAGATAGTTTACACTAATTGGCTGGAGTGGATTATTTATGATGGTATAGTTTTTTTAGATTTTATTTACTCATTTATGTTATACTTCAAGTTTATTAGGAGTTTTGAGGTGATTGGGGTAAAAGATTTTGGAAGTTCTTACGTGATGTTATGTTTGTTTCGATCTCGAAATCGAGTGTATTGAATTAAAGTGTCAGATAACTCTTATATGATGTTGTGTGAAACTTGTGTTTGATTCCATTTGTGTCGATTATCTTGGTTGAACTGAGATTGAATTGAATGGGAGATGGGTGTGTTTCGATCTGATGTTTTTATTCCGGGAGGACGGAGTTCATCCAACAAGTCATTGCTTCTGCTGCTAATGGCGACGTGGATTCTGTATGCATCGCTTGAGTTGTTCCGTATTGTTGAAGACTCGGAACAATCGTCCATGCTGTGGCACCATGCGTGACCTTTTTCCAGTATGCTCCATCTATCTTAACTGTAGGTACAACTTGTGGTTCTGCATAATCCTGTTTATTCGTACTCACATTCTGCACCAATTGTATGTCCTCAATATACATATGTTGTGATCTGCTGTTATCAACCTTCACACTCCCATCTCCTATTCAATTCAATCTCAGTTCAACCAAGATAATCGACACAAATGGAATCAAACACAAACATCAGATAAGAGTTTTCTGACACTTTAATTCAATACATTCGATTTCGAGATCGAATCAAACATAACATCACGTAAGAATTTCCAAAATCTTTTACCCTAATTCACCTCAAAACTCCTAATAAACTCGGAGTATAACATAAATGAATAAATAAAATCTGATGGTTAATGGCGGGAGGAGGTGGAGAGTTAATGGCGGGGCTTTCTGTAGCGGCAACAGCGGCACGGCTGGGATAAAGATGAAGAATATGGTGGCGATTACGTGTTAATGTCGAATATATTTTCTGGCGGCTGTAGGTTTTTGGAGTCTGAAAGAGTGAGGAGAGACATGGATGGAGCTAATGCTGCAAAAATCACTGGACTGAGCTCTTTGTGATTGAGAGTTTTTCCTACTGCCTTTTCTATGTATTCGAAATAAGTACAGAGCAAAACTTTACTTTTATTGTCAACACCCAATAACTAGATTAAGGTACAAACAAAGACTTGTTTGACAACTTAACATGGCCAGCAGATGAATTAAAACTGCAAAACATGTATTGCTATCATGTGACAAAGTTCGTTTTTGGTCTAATCTGAGGCTAGATGTAAAAATAGATGTTTGAAGATGAGGATGAAGGGGCAAAATTGTCATTATAGTTTTAGTTCGATTCCGGGGGTACTTTTGTCTTTTTAATTTGGTCAAATGTTGACTTCATTGAGTCAATGTCAGAATTGAGTAAAATGGGTATAATTGCACAATTTTACAAAAATTTAGGATTAGTTTTGCACTTTCAAATTTTACAAGGCTATTTATGCACTTTTAAAATTTAAGAGGGCCATGTTTTCACTTTTCCCAAAGCTTTTATAAGAAGGGGAAAAATCTGAAGAACAAAACCCCAGTTGAGCCAAGTGAATCAACGCTTCAAAGCAGGCACAGAAGAGCCGCTACGAAGAGAAACCAAACTAGGTTTGAAAACCATGAATGGATGATAAGGAAAATCTACTACAAACATTCCGGTGCTGGGGGCATTCCTGTCTTTCCCCTTTTCCTTGGTAGCCAAAGTGATGAGTTCTCCATTCGATATTCTTTGTACGAGGACATTATCAAAAACCCTGAAGGCACCAAAAACTCCCAATCCCACGTGCATGGAAAATTTCTTAGTCCACGAGCACTTGTTGTTGCCGTGTTCAGATCTTATCCACACTTCAGTTCTATCTATAAACCGAAGACAACTGGATTTTAAGCTTACGGCAAGCTTATTGTCCAGTACACCGAGAATATCTAGAACACCTCGACTTTCCCTAGGAAGATTCACGAGGCGAAATGTCTCGGTCTCGAAGTCAAAAGTAAGGATCTTTCCCCGCGATCCTACGTACAGTCTCCAGTAACAGCAGCCATTCAAATATACGCAATCGAGGGACAGGCTTTTAAGAATAGAACCTAGTCCAAGCTCGATATTCCGCTTACTCCAGGAGTTTGTGCTGAGTTTGTAAATCTCAATAACCTTGTCTGTTTCCGGGATGCTAATTACCTTGTAATCGCTGCTGGACGTATCAAAGCCGAAGCCATAAAGGAACCGATTGGGGATGGTGGAGGGAGGAAGTTTCCGATGGTCCCGAGTGACGGGATTGTACAAGTGAACATGGAACTCCGAGCAACCTGTCCATTCTCGGAAGCAAAGGAGTCCATTACACGATCCAACCATCTGGAGACATGAATCGTATGGGAAGTTTACGCGATCGAACGAGTGAGAATCAGGAGTCCGCGCCTGGTAGTAATCTGTGTGTGGGCGTTTGTAGAAAATCATGAATGGATCCTCGTTTTCCATGCTGAAATTCTGAATGTGGTTGGAGAGTTGATCGCCGAAATCAGCATCTTTGGTTATGAAATCACGCCATGATTTACATACGCAGCTCAATCTCACCGCGGACTTGGAAGATCGTAGCTTCGACAGGATCTCCCTCACCAAATCGTCCGGTAGACTCATCGATCGCCGGTTGCTTTGAGGCAGAATAATTACGAGGATGAACGACCTCCGACCGCTTTTTGTATGTAATTTGGAAACATATATATGTTCACGTTTAGTAATCCTTATCCTAGTTGGAAACCTCTTTTTATTTAACGTTAATTGTAACAGTTAATTGGTGTAATGCTAAAATATCGCAAATTTTGTTTTAGATCGATCGCTTATTAGTTACCGGTTATTTAACATGGGCCCTTTTAAACGTAATTATTTTTATGCCACGTTTAACAATAGCCAAACTTTTATGGTGTACAACTAGTTGGAGTCACACCGCGTTTCGTGGTATTTTTGATTAAAATTATTTGTTTAAATAAAATGCAGTATTTACATTTCATAGATAAAGTAAAATTTAAAATAATAGCATAAATATATTCTTTTGATATTAACTATAAGAATCATAAAGTAAAAGTAATTATTTGAGGTGGAATTTATTAAATGGATGAAAATAAAATGATAATTATTATAATCTTTCTAGAAATAATGTAGAGTAAGAATATGAAGTAAAATATTTTTTAAAAATACAAATTCGTGAAATAAAACTTGTTAATTTTTTTTTAAAATGTAAGTTGGGCCAAATTCTTGCTAAAGGAAAAGAAAAAGGAATCAGAAAAGGTGGCAATTGGCATGTTATGATTGCACTCTAAATATTATATTTTATTAGTTAAAATATGTAATAAGGTGTGTTTGAATATAATAATATATTATTTATATATGAAAAGTAAAAAAATTAATTTAAAAATTAGTTTACTTTAATTTTTTTAAATTTAAAAATTCAGCGTATAATTTAAGCAATGCAGCGTATGAGTTTAAAAATATAGTAAATTGTCCATAATTGAATGGTAGGCCAACTATACAAAGACCTTCTAATAGAAAACAAAATATAATTCTATGAACTATTTAAATGTTATTACAATTTATAATATATATATATATATATATATATATATATTCCATTTGAATAAATAGTTCCTTGTTTACTTGTTTATTCCATAAGAGATACAAATATTCCATCTGTCCCAGTTTAAACTGCACTTTTACTATTTGACAATCAACATTATCAAACTTTGACCACATATTTGAATAGGAGTGGGTCTCCTGACAAGCGGTCTGTCCGTAAGCTTATGGACATGCCACTTATTTTTTACCTTACACACGGCACTTGCTGAATTACATACTAAAATTTGAAATTATTTTATATATATATTTTTATATTTTCACATTCAAATACATATTATTACTTGCTTTAACTTTTAAAATATAATATTTAAATTTTATAAAAAAACTACAACATTTAAGGTAAAAGCCACCATGGACTGTCCATAAACTTATGGAAATGCCACCTTTCCTGGGACATTCCCTTTGAATAGATATATAAACAATAATATTATCATATGTGATATTGTTGAATTCGTCGTAGTAAGTTTTATCTCAATATCAGTTTTTTATTTGACGTTATTGTACATAGTTAAGCATATCAATGGTCAAACATATTTTTTGAATACCGTGAAAAAGATTATATGTGGTTTAAAGTGGGATGAAGGGAATAGCTTTTATATATTAGACGGGAGAAGAATAATGAACCGTTTAAGAAAAACATTTTAAGAATGAGGCATTTATTATAAAAAATTAATATTACCATACATTTATGGTTATAACTATTTACTTTAATTTATAATAAATAGTATACCTACTCTTTCAATTCAAATTTCTCGATGATGAATGGGTGGTGAGCTTGTCAAATAGTAGGCAATTTGAGAAAAGTAAACAATAAAATATAATTTCAACCAATTTACCATTAGAGTAAGAAAAGGCGTAAGACGTGCTTCTTCTCTAGAAAATACCAAATTTTGACATCTTTTATGGTGTAATATAATCGTTCATTTGTTAATTATTTAAAATTTTCACTTTCAATTAAATTTTAAAAGAGAATAACTTTGCTATCATGTTAATAATAAAACAGAAGAATTATAATAAATTTGTTTAAATATTCCAATAAAAATTTCAAATTATGTGGTTTCAAAGTCATGATTCATTTGAGCAACTTTTTTTTGGGGCTTGAGACCATCTATTTAGATCATTAGACCGAATGTAATTTATTGGAACCAAGAGTACAAATTGCACAAAAAAAATATATGCAAAGTATAAATCACAAGACAAAAAAAACCACTATAATAATACAAGTAAATAAAGTAAAATGCTAAAATAATAAGTTCGCTATTATGAATAGTATATCTCACAATTACCTAACAAATAAATATAAATGAAATTAATTAACTGAATCATAAGTTTGCTTCCCTAAAATGTTTAAAATAATAAAAAGAGAAATATAATGGAACGTGGATCATCCTCAACTATGGATCGTCCTCAAATTTGCATATCTCGATTTTAATATACATATCAACCACAAATTGTTGCACTAATCGTCCAACGTGCAAAAACATTGATAAATCACCATCTCTCATTTGTTGCCTATAGCAATAGTACTCTCTTGGATTAACGGTTTCTTTATTTCTTTTACCATCTCTCACAACGGCATAAACTTAAATTATAAATAATTAAAATAACATATATAAATAAATTATGAAAGTGAAGAAGAGGGCAGTGGCATATATTGTGTATATTGTGCGCAAGGTGTGAACCGTGTTTTTTCTGTTGTACAAGGACATAATCATAACTGTTAGGAGATATACTTTCTTGAAACTAAACCCGTATTCCTGTGTTTTTCTTGAAGTTCCAATATTTTTTAAATACAAAGGCTTTTGGATATTCATGCATTTTCAACCACAAAACACGAGATGCAAAAACTTCTAAAACTTTAACTTTTAAGTATCCTAATTTTGGATTTTTACATTGTATTGCTATATTTAAAGAGACCCTTACAGGCTCACATGATACTACCAAATTCATAACCCTTTAATAAATTCTTTCACATGACAAAGCTCCAAACCATATATAATCACAACTCGCACCATCAAAAACTTTCTTCACATTTATGCCTTCAAACAAACTACCAGCATCCTGTACTCTAAATTCTTTAAACATCCTATTGAGAACCACATTGTAACTCTCCACATTGAAACCAACTTTCATTTTATCATGCAACTCAGTGGTTGCATCAATCTGCCCACTGTAATAATAGTGCTAAACCAAAGAACAGTAGCAAAAAGGACAAGAACTATCCCTCTATCAAGAACATAATGCAGCAGATTCTTCACTCGTTGCCACTCGAGATTTCCACATTGAGATTTTACATGTTTCGATTACTCTGTCTTCCGAGGATGAAAACCCTTTTTGATCATATGTTTCAGCGGTTCGAAGAATTCACCTAACAACTCATGTCTGCAAAGACAATCGCAAACGCTGTAAAACAACCATCATCGATATGCTCCACCATAATCTTATCCAAAACTACGCTATACATTTCAGTAACATCCTGAATTCCACCACTTTTAGAGAATGCTCTCAACATGCTCCCATGGCATTCTAGAAATCAACCTCTTCAGCGTAAGCTCTATCGGAAACCATTCTCACAGCTTATGTCTTCCCTAAATGTGCGAGTTTTCGTATATTCGTATCATACTCCTTCAAGCCTTATGCATCCCTTCTCCACCACCATTTCGATTGCATTTCCATCTCCACATCTACACACCCCATCAAGAATATTACTGTAAAATGTGAAACCTAGTTTGAGCCTTTTGTCAAACATCTTATCGACGTACGCAAATGCAGCATCAAAATCCCCTCTTATACAATACTCCTGAATGATCAAATGGTACATTGAATAGATATTGATTCCCATGTTCAAAATGGCGTCAATCCTCTCAAACTTCCCATCTTTCCACATAATCCTTGCGATAATCAGCATGGTGAATTGATTCTCTCGTACCCCATTTTGAATCATCGAACCATAAAATACTAAGCTACTCTAACCTTATGCTTCTCGTGCAACAAATGCCATCGTTCACTCTCACAGTTCATCCTGCAACACAAATGACATGTTTCACACGTTAAAAGATCACAATCCAAGTAGATTTAATGTGTTTTATACTTAAGGCGGACACTTCCCATGCATATGGATCCCTCTTTTGTTTGTTACCATTACTCTGGTCCATTTTCAGTAAGTAAGCCAAGTAAGTACATCTTAACACATAAAAGATTCCAACATATAACATTTGGATGGAAGAATCAAGTACATCCGAAAAAACTTTACACCCTGCGAGTTTTGTGAAATAACAACCATCCAATTATTTAATGAGTGGCTTTCGCTTCTAAAGTAGACAAAAGATTATCATAAACAACAAGTAAACATTAATCATACTATATGAGGTCAACTATATTGATTATATCTAGCCATCATGTTCGCTACAAACATTATCATCATATCCCATATTTTCATCTAATGTTCTCTTTGACTACTTCTGAGTGAGCTGATACACAAACAAAAGTCAGTTTTTGTCAGACGAGAATTGTGATTTTACAATGTACAAGATTGAAACAGAAAGGGATGAAGTCGAGAGAAAAGAGAAGGTCATTTCATAAATACAGAGCAGTTAATAAACAGAATCCAAGCTCTCTAATCCTTAGAGAACGGAAGGTTCGAATAGCTTAATGTTGAGCAACAAACAACATACACACAATGATTGGAATAATCAATTCCCTTCCTGCTGCTTGCCTCGAGATTCGTTCCCAATGCCTCTGTGCCTGTACCGTCCTTGAGATCTACACCCTTGCCGATTGCGGGTCCCTCTTCCTGACATCAGATGAATACTCGTTTACACACTGGTTCTCTACGGTACAAGGATTTTTCCAATTATGATATTTCTGGTTTATTGAATGCTTTATTTTATAAGAATAAGCCCCGTAGTCATCGCTCGACTGTCAAGGATCCTTAATAAGTTGTTGCTATGGACTCAGAGATGGATGCCTTATGCACTCAACAAATGTGAGAGTTAATTCCTGGCCCTTCAAATGCAAATGTTGTTGGTTCAAAATGGGTTTACCGGTTGAAGTATAAATCCGATGGCTCCCTTGACAGACACAAAGCAAGGTTAATTCCTCAGGTTTTTTTTTGCAATTGTATGGCTTTGATTATGACCATTTATTTAGTCTAATGGTGAAGGCTTCTAATTTTTGTACTGTTTTGTCAATTGTTGTTCATCGAAATTGGCTATTGCGATAGCTTGATGTCAAAATTGAATTTTTAAAAGGCATTCTTGATTCTCTGATTTACATAGAGCAGCCTGCTGGATACAAAGACCCAGTGTGACCTGATTATGTTTGCGCTTACGCAAGACCATTTATGGTTTGAAACAAGTTCCTTGTGCTTGGTTTCAGCGTTTCAGTTATTTTTTTATTGATCTGGGCTTTGTATGAAGTTTCTCCGATACCTACTTATTTGTTTTCTCACAGGGTGCCTCTTTGCTTTATTTGTTGGTTTATGCTGATGACATTATTCTTACCAGATATGATGGGCATCTTATTCGAAAGTTTATTGATCGGGTTAATCAGAATTTAAGGTTACTGATCTTGGCACTCTACAGTATTTTTGGATTTGGAGGTTGTTCGTACCTCTGACGACTTATTCCTTGGTCATGCCAGATATGCTAAGGACATTTTATTGCGAGCTGGCATGCAGGATTCTGCACCAGTTACCAACCCATTTGTGGTTTTTTGCAACTGTCAAGCTCTTTCGGTAAGCCGTTTAGAAACCCCCACTCTTTATCGATCTCTGGTTGGTGCACTTTAATAACTGTCGATCACACGTCTAGACTTGTCCTATGCTGTGAATACGGTCAGTCAGTATATGTAGGCTCCTACTGATGACCACTACCAAGTTGTCACTCAGATTTTGCACTTGTATGTGGTACGCTTGACTATGGACTTCAGTTTCGCACAAACCCCTTCGCTAGTTCTCGGTTACTGTGATATTGATTGGACTCGTTGTATAGAGACTCCTAAGTCTATATATGGTTATGCCATTATCCTTGGTGGCAACCTGGTTTCATGGAGTGCTAAGAAGTAGCCTACAGTTTCTCGCTCTAGTTCAAAATCAGAATATTGTGCCATGGCAAATACTGTTGTGAAGCTAGCTTGGTTGATGAATCTTCTTTGGGGCTTACGTGTGATGACGAGCGCCCCTCTTATTTTTCTGTGTGATAATAATAGTGCTCTTTTCTTGGCCTAGAGTCCTGAATCTGATAAGAGAGTAAGCACATTGATATTGACTACCATTTTGGTGTGAGATGATGTCTTCTAACAAGTTCAGAGTTGCTCATCTTTACAAAGGATCTACCCCATCCTCACTTGAGTTTCTACGTTCCAAGCTTTGCGTTACGACCAGTCCAACGCTTCGCTTGAGAGGGGGGGGGGTAATAGCATTTAGCTTTTTTTTTCTTCAGTTCAATTTAGTTTAGTTCAGTTAAAAAATTACCATTGTATATTCACAAATTCTAAACTTGAAAACCAAAACGATGCTTACACTTCTTCCACAGGCCCCGATTAACAAGGTAAAAAAGCTTTTGAGAAAAGTGCATTTTAACCCTATGTTTTAGTCGAAAGTGTAAAAATAACCTTGTAAGATATGAAAGTGAAAAAATAATCTTGGATTTCGCTAACCAAAATGTCAATGGTCATATTGGACGGAAATCATCAAAATGACCATTTTACCCTTCTATTAAAAAAATTTACAAAAACCAAAAAATAGTAAAAGATAGTAATGCCCTCCCTACTTTTTAACACAACAAATACTTATATTCTTTTCAATTCTTCTTCCTTTCTTTTGTTTTCCCATTTATGGAAGCAGCGCCACCGTGTGTCCTCTCCGGCCTAAACAACGCCACTTCACCAACACTGCCACCCGCTTTCGGCCTGAACATCGCGTCTTCTTAATCGATTTCTCCGCCATTAACCCACTAGCCACCATGCGTCCTCTTTGGACGCCAATCAAGCGTGAGACTTGACACGAGAGAGAAAACCCTAGGCTCAGCCACTGTAGCTTTTGTCGGCGCACAGTTCTGGGCTTTGAAAGTGGAGTCTGCAGTGGAGCAGAGCTGCAGTAGCAGGTGCGATTGGTACTTGACGTGAGTGAGAAAACCTTAGGCACGACCATTGTGGCTAGTGTAGAAAACGAATAACACTTGAGCTCTCAAAGGAGTTTTATGTTGTGCGAAAACTCTTGAAGAAAAGATAATAATTTTTGGACAATTATTTTGACATTAAAAATGCTTAAGGAATTCTTGACAGAAATGATAATACAAGAGTCCTATTTATACTAAACTAACCACAACCAAGTTCCTATATTTTAGACCAACTATCCCAACTAGCACCGGTTGTCCAGTTAGAAAAAAAATCTAAGTCTACTTTCGGGTTGTAACAAAAATTAATACCATAGCAGCCTCAGTCATCGGCTTCTAACAAATGTTAGCTTCAGTTTTTCGTTCTAGCACTAGTCGGACAGCCGGTGCTTTAGAGTTAAAAAAATTTATAAGTCTGCTCTCGGGTTGTAACAAAAATTAAAACCATAATAGCCTCAGGTAGTTACTTTAAACCAAATTTAGCACCGATTTTAGTAATTCATAGCACCGATTCTCGTAATTAGTGCTGCACGCACCTAGATAAAATCGGAACCCTTGATTTCCCCTATGTTGATTTAATCTCAACCCTTCAAAATTTGTCTATATAAACCAAACATGAAACCCTAAAGCTACTCACTCCTTCGTTTTCCTCTCATCCTTCTACTCTACCTCCTCTCCATTTCCGCCGCCGCCTCCCCCAAAACAACCAACCATATCCGCCTTCTTCCTCTCCATAACCGCCGCCACCTCCTAAACATCCAACGATCACCGCCGCCACCTCTCCCTCCTCCCTACATAACCGCCTTCTTCCTCCTCCCACATCATGTTTTTATGATGCTGGTTTATTTTGGCCGTTTTCATTTTTTTTCTAGGTCATTTTATTTATCGGTCAATATTTTATTTTCTCTATTTTTATGTTAGTGCATCGAATTTTCTGCATTTTGTGATCTAAACTTTTAGTTTCATATGACAAACGAAGTTATCGTTGACTTGATTTTGAGATTCTAAAACTCTTGTTCAAATTCCAAGATTATTTGTATTGATTATCTTTTTTTGGAATTCATTGGATTGTATTAATTTATCTAGTCTAGTCATCTGGATTAATTCATATTGTTCATATTTCTGTAGTTTATGTGTTTTACACACTAATATGTTGAAGTAAAAATTAATTCACAACTCCATGAGTGTATGTTTATGATGTTTGTCTACTGTGAGACATTTTCTGCATTATGTATAACTGTTATGTAAACTGTAGGTTTTTTCTATAACTAATGTGATATATTTTATTACGAGATTTAGATGTGGATGTGTTTATGTTTCCGTTTTAAATGTTTTCGAACAACTACAATGTTTTGAATGAATGTCGAATTATATTAAGGTTTAGGGGTCTTTTTCGTGTTTTGATAATTTTTACTTGATGTTTAAATTGTTGAGATATTGCAGTCTACCAAACTTAGAGTGTTTCACATTGTTTGTTTATACACTCTTTGCTTCTGTGGCCCTGCAAAATTGCTTCGTTTCGACATTTTAAATGTCAAAATATGCAGTAGTTAAAGGGTACTGCATAGGTTGCCTTCGATTCATGTATTGCCCTATAACTATGCAATGCTTCTTTCATTACGAAAAGTGTTGTAACATTTGTACAACTGCGTAATTTAAATTGTGGAGAATTTGTCGGTGTTTTGATGATTTCTAGTTGTGTTTAAACGGTTGAGATAATGCAGTCTACCCGGGCCACTGAAACTTGGAGTGTTTGACATGGTTTGTTTAAACACTCCTTGCTTTGGTGACCTCAAGAAACTTCCTCATTTCAACATTTTAAATTAATAAGCATTAGTTAAAGGTGTTGCCTTTGATTCATGTCGAACTATGTAATTTTTATTCCATTAAGGAAAGTGATGTAACATTTGTACAACTATGAAATTTAAATTGTAGAGAATTTGTAGTGTATGAGCACCTAGGAATTTTGTGTGTTTACTTGTTTAAACAATAGGTATACAAACCAAAAGCCTTGGTACTTAAATGCTGTAACATTACATAGTTATAATTCCTTTTCAAATTCATGTTTAAACTATGGAGATGTTACAGTGTATCAGTTACAGGGAGACATGACATGTTTGACATGGTTTGTTTATACACGCCATATTTCCTTGGTGCCATAAAACTGCTTCATTTCGATATTTTAAATGGGTTTTAATGCAAAATCATTCTGTGCACAAGGAAACATGGTGGAAGTAGCATTATCACCGGTTTACATGTCTTTATGCTTGTTTTATTGATTAGGATATGATGTTTAAACTGTGAGGATCTTGCAGTCTATTAGCGGCAAGTAAACATGTCATGTTTTAAAAAGTTTGTTTATACATGTCATATTTTGTTGGTGCTGTAAAACTGCTTCATTTTGACATTTTAAATAGTTTTTTATGGTAAAAGTTATTGTGAACAAGCTCAACGGAGGAATAATTATTTTAAGGGCAGTGCAGTGGTTGCTTTCTATTCATGCAGTGCCCTCTAACTATGTAATGCTTCTTCCATTATGAAAAGATGTTGTAACACTTGTAGAACTCTTCCACTTCAAATGTGGAGTTTTTGTAGTGTATGAGCACCAAGTAGACTTGGTGTGTTTATCATTAACTGTTTAACATTGTGTGTTTAACATTAAATTATTGTTGATGTTAAATACAATGTTAAAACATTATTATACACACAAAGTTTCCTTGGTGTTTAAATACTGCATCATTTCGACATTTTAAATGGTTTTCTATGCTAATTGTTATTATGAACAAGGTCAACAGAGGAAGAATTAGTTTAAGGACACTGCATTGGTTGCTTTCGATTCAAGTAGTGCCCACTAACTAAGTAATGCTTCTTCCATTAGGAAAATGGTCTATAACATTTGTAGAACTCTAAAATTTCAAATGTGGAGATTTTGTAGTGTATGAGCACCAAGTAGACATGGTGTGTTCATCATTAACTGTTTAACACTGTCTGTTTAACATTAAACTATGTTGACGTTAAATACATTGTTAAAACATATGTATACACCAAGTTTCCTTGGTGCTTAAATGTTGCATTTTTCGACATTTAAAATTGTTTTCTTCGATAAAAATTAATTATTTTGTGCAGGATAGATATTACCCCCTCCAAGAGGAGTGTACAATGGCAAGGATGACAAACGTCTTAGACACAAGGTGTGAGGCTTCGGTGAACGATGTCTTCCAAACAAACCAAAACTTCAGTGGATCTAATGTATTTCAACATGTATATTATTGGGACAAAGTTTGACCTTTTGTGTTGAGTTATATCTTGTTAATGGATTGCTTCTTTCCCACTATAGATTCTTATATTTTGAATATGTTCTTGATTACCATCAATTTAATTTTCCTTGGGTTTCAATTCCAAGAGGGCCGGGTATAATTTAACAAAGATGTTGCAAAATTTTTTAAAAAATAAGCAGCGGTTTTACTAATACAACGACCGGTGATTAGACATCCATCCCCACAGAAACAACACCAGTAAATAAAAAATAAACCGGTCTTGTTATTTTTATCTGTCAAATTAACGGCACTGCTTTATGTTAGTAACCGGTGCTGTGAAATAACTATTGAACATTATTGAGGACTCAATATTCAGCACCGGTATATAAAAAATCAGTGCTGTAATATCAGATTTTCAGCACCAGTTTTGATGACCGGTGCTATGGTAACTACGTTTAAGCACCACCCTACTTAGGCACCGGTCGAAAGGAGGCACGGACGATCAGTGCCATAGCCCCCAACGACCGGTGCCATAGGGGTGCTCCCAGTAGTGATTGTTCCTATTTTCTTGGTTGCTGTTCTGGGTTGTTTCGCTGCTAGAAACCAATCGGTTTCCAACAGCTTTTTTTGGAAACTAAGAAATAGTTTTCAAACTCGAAAACTATTTAAAGGCAATTTTCACGTCTTTTTAAAGGTGGTTCTTAACCGCTTTCGTTAGCAATTTTAAAGGTGGTTCTTGGAACAACCTTCTATTGATTGGGCAATGGAAGGCAGGGCCAGAGAAGACACAATGAAAGTTCCTTCAATAGTTCGATATAACCGCCTTCTATAGACCCATCTTACACTAGTGATTAGGTACTAAAAATGCTACATTTAGGGATGACAATGGGGCGGGACGGATACAGATTATGGTAACTCTATAACCATGCCCAGCTAAAATTTCTATACCCATACACGCTCCACTACTCATGGTGGGTACAACTTTAAAATCCCACCCCCGCCCCATTGGGTATAATACAAAATCCACCTCCGCCCCAGCACCCACTTGGGTCTCCCTGCCCATTTCATACCCATTGTACTCATCTCACTTATTTCTCCAAAGTAGCTAAAAATCCACTTTTTTTACAGTAACTTTTATATTAAAATTCATAAATATATTTACATTAAAATATCATAGGTAATATATGTATAATATGAGTAAATAATAATTTATTTTATATTAAATTAGTGGGTACATGACGAGTTTAGTGGGGCGGGGTAGGGATGGGGCGGGTATGAACTAATATTCACGCCTACCCACTACCCATGGCGGGTATGATTTTCATACTCATACCCGCCCACCCTCGCCAAAACTACCTCCATAATGGGGCGGATGCAGGGCGTACCTCCACCAAAACCCGCCCCACAGCCATCCCTTGCTGCATTGGGTCTAATGCTACACTTATAGATGTCTTACCTTGGGCAATGTTGCATTAGATCTAGTGCAACACTTATCACAATTAAGGTAATTTACACATTTTTAGCTAATGCAACATTATTTAAGGTAACAAGTGTTCTAATTTAATGCAACACTTTTACAAATTTGATGCAACACTTCTGAAATTTATGGTAACATTTCTGACAGTCTAGTGTAACACTTTTGGAGTATAAATCATGTTCTATTGTTAAAATACTAATTTCTTTTTTAAAAAATTACAATTTATTTCATTATTTACAATCAAATAGTGTATCTTTTTAATGTTACCTCACATCAGGTTTATAAAGTTTTCTTATATGTTTAAAGTTTTATCTCATTCTAATCTATTTAATGTAGCTTTTTTTTTTCAAAATAAGTTAAATTTATTTCCAAAAAATATTTTTTTAATGTTGTTATTATCTCTAGTGTAGTGATTCTAATCAACCCTCATATTTTTACTATTTTACCTCTAAGTTGTTAGATAAAGTCTTGGGAAAGACCATCTTTTCCTAAACATATGTTAAGACCGTCTTTTCTGCAGTAATTGCGAGTGAAACATTTGATTGTCGATAAGAAATATTATGTGTTTAGAGTAAAACGGAAATATTATGTGTTTAATTGCTTTAACCCACAATTTTTAAAATCTTTTTGTGGTGAAATTGCACTTGAATCCCCTTTTTCCTTAATTTTTTTTCGAGCCATGTTTGACCACCGATAACTTTAGTAGCGAATCATAATGGGCTATAAATTTAATTTTTTAGAAACTACACGTTATGGAAAATTCAAAGATATCTTATATGAAGTCCATCATCCCAAGCACTTATAACAGATATTGTTTGCTTTCTGTCTGTCAACCGGGGGTATTTGAGTCATTTTGAAACCCCTGGTTTAATAAAACGACATAATTTTCAATCATGTTTTAATTCTTCTTCTATTTTTTCAATCGCACACTACAATGCTCTCCCTACTTTCGATCCTTCATGGTCTTCAATTGAAACCAAGTTTCCAACCAAACTAAAACGAACAAGTCCAAGACAGCTGGCTTCATCTCTAGTCAGAATCAGCCTTCGTTGATCCTCTTAACTCACCTCGCAGTTTAAGAAGGATTCATTGCATAACCAGTGGGAGGAGGAGACAAATTGGAGATAGTTTACTAGTGTGTCGTTTTACACCAAAAATAAATCAAGCTCTAAGCTGAATTTTCAGTTCAGGATTCTGTGGTCGGTATGGGCATACCGACCATTATAGCTGCGAGCATGTTCGTTTCCCAAGAGATTGGCGAGACTTTTTCTTTAATCTTTAATCTACGAATTTGTAACCAAAAGAACCAGTAGAGGGTCGTGAATAAGAGAAAATAAAAATTGAGTAAAAACAAGAATGAGAAATTGTTACAGATTGCAAAACAATTCAACTATGATGATAAGATTCCGGTTTCGATCAATTCCATACTGGCTTTCTATCTCGATCCTTGATGCAAAGATGACTTTAAATGCATGCACACAAATTGGTTATAGTTGCAAGCAACCAATCTTTCCTTACCTTGTCGATAATCAGGAGGATGTCTCACCAACTATTTCTCTAACTAACATATAACCTAAGAGACGCTCTATAGATTTAATATGCTAGCAGCATTAAAAATGAGAAAGACCCAATTCATAATCAACAAACTCGGACGCCGGATTGTTAAATTAAGACTGTTGTTCCCTACCACTGATTGAACTAAAATCACAATTATGGATGATTGGTTCAATTGGCATTAAATTAACTAACATGCTATCAAATATTGTGCACTACTCAATAACATGAAAGCAATCATAAACATTATAATCAAGAACAGTAGATGCTAGCATGCAATCAAAGTATTAAAACTAATTAGATCTCACGAGAATCGACGCCAGTACTTCCTTGATCTTTACCGGAAAAGAAGAATTTAGCTAGAATACATAATTAAATTAACAATCAAAAGCATAAAAATAAATGATGAAAATTGTCTGAAATAAAAATACTGAGAAACCCAAATCGCAAAATACTGTCTGCTGGACTGTGCGTACGTAATTCTGTTCTCTGTCTTCTTCTTGGCCGTACGTTCTTCGTGTAAATAATAAAGTCTCCAACATATTACTACAACCAAAAGATAGATAAGAAATAAAATATGTCTTTCCTTATCTAATTAGAACTCTAAACGATAATCACAATATTCTCTCCTAACAATTAGGAGTCTTCAAATCAATCTAATTCTTCTCCAACTACATTTGTAATTGCCATAATTCAGCACCAAATATCTCCATTATTATTTCCTCTTCCATCTCCAAGCACAAATGACCATAAACTGCACCAACTTGCCAATTCAGCATCTAAATCTTTAAACTGCAAGAACATTACAAATAACATAAATATCCAAGCATTTAATCAACCATTCAACTCAATAATCAACCCAAAATATATGGTAAAATCAACCCAATCAAAACACCCCACACTTAGATAATGCTAGCCCTCGAGCATATGCAAATGCAAAACATAAATGTAAACGTGAGACTCAAATTAAAACACTATAGCAGACCTCAAATAAAAAACCGTCATAGTAGAGTCAAAACACAATCAGCCATCATACCACAAACCATTCCCCTTTGCTTATAAAATCACATCATCCTCACATTCTAGTAAAAAACATGCAATAAAATCCAGCCTCACCAAGATCATTCAATATCTCTCAAAATCATAATCAGGTCAATCACACAAATCATATTCAATACTCATCACAACAGGTTTGTATATACCACTATCTCCACCGTAGTAATTGAACACTTGAGTACAAATCAATGAGGTCTTTATCAAGGTTGTAACGGGGCTAGGGTCAAAGATGTAGGATAAAGGGAATACGAGGCTAAAAATCTGAGAATATGCAAGCAATCCATTATCACCTCATGCTCCTCTATTTTCATGCTTCGAATGAATATGCAACATTAAAACACAACGAAGCATAATCACCACCACCAAGCACTAAACCATACCCATATTGCTACCAAAAATTTTCAGCCCAATATGCTACTGACTAGATTTTTTTTATTCTCTTTTTTTTTAGAACTTATTTTTTTCTTCTTCTTTTTTTTCAACTTTTTTTTCTTTCTGGACAGCAGCACTTACAAGCATTTTCTGGGCATACAAGATCAATAATATCATGCAAAAACTATACGTGCACCTTCCAATTGAATATAAGTCCATAATACTCTATGCTCTACATGTATTAGCACAAAATCTCAACCATATCTAACCCACCATACAATTCTAATCCACATCACAAGAAATAATAAATCACTATCATATTCTCAGAGGGTTAAGAAAAGGCTAAGGCTCTTGGCTAAATATTTAGTGACTAAATACCAAAGAAAGAGTTTTCTGGCTTCAATTGGGCAAACTAGGGGATCAATGTAAGGAAGGAACTATATAGTAGAAGCTAAGTAGGGCTCATTCCTAAGTGCCTCTATCATTTTCATACTCAAGTATCAAAAACAGTCTCGAAATCACGACACAAACCAAGCAATGAATATCAAAATATGATCATTCAACAAAGAGATAAAGAGATACTTAATATCATCATTTTTTTAATATGCCTATATTTTTTCTGGCCTTTGCTCTTTTAAGGCTCAAATCCTCACAATATATCTAGTTTTAGAGCAAAATGACTTATTGCACATTCATCATCCTAAAATGCATATAAGGAATCCATAATTTCTTTCACAAAGGGAAACAACATTCAATCTTACCACAAACTAAATTTTAACTCTAACCATTCAAATTTCCAATTCAAGGTTGCTGTTTTTTTTACTCAAATGATGAAAAAAATGAAAATCTTTTTGTATTTTTTCTCATAATTTTTTTTTGTTTCATGAAAGAAAAAAAACTTTTTATGAAAAAAAAACTAATGATATTACACCCCACCCCACACTTAGACGACACAATGTCCTCATTGTGTAAGAGAGAGGTAGCATATGCAAATGATGTAGAAAATATGATGTCATGCACTTACTCTACAAATGTACTAAAATTCAACAAATAATGAAAAATAAGAAAAAAAAAGGAAAATGCTCCCTGGGCGGCTAATTAGCCTTGAGGTCAACCAGTGCATC
The DNA here is from genome assembly GCA_037428765.1 of Rubia yunnanensis. NCBI lineage: Eukaryota > Viridiplantae > Streptophyta > Magnoliopsida > Gentianales > Rubiaceae > Rubia > Rubia yunnanensis. The sequence goes on from CM075064.1 coordinate 11,334,696, forward strand.
CTGGTTCGCATTGGGCATCCTGACAACTTTGGGCTGAAAGTAGACTGGCTCGGTTCATATTTGGTTTGCTTTCAAAATCATTCTTCATCTTTTGGAGATCTTCTTGGAACCCTGTAAGTTCAAACTAATCAAATTCGAATGGATGAATAATATATTTTTAAAGATAAATAATGAAGAGAACGAAAATAAAAATAAAAATCTTGGGTTGCCTCCCAAGCAGTGCCCTTATTTATGTTCTTAGGCTAGACTCAGTTGGCTTGCTCAGATCAGCCATATGGAGGCAATGAAAGTGTCATTCCCTTGACCTTGGAGAGCTTCATTCCCTCGGGATACATGACATGTATGGGTTGATTCTCCCATAAGAATGCATATTTGAGATGTTCAAGTAAGGTTTTCAGCTCCAGTTTGGGTGCTTTCTCAATCGAAGGAAGAGTGCGTTCAGGGATAGGTGGAATGATCATCCCGACTGATGTAGCCTGCGAGATATGGTGCGCTTCTGGTATGGATGTGGGTGGTATGGGTATACCGCCCGAAAGTGGCTGGGAGCTGTATTTCTAAATTTCTGAGCAGAAAACGGGCGAAAGTGGTTGGGAGCTGATTTTCTGAGTTTCTGAGTTTCTGAGCAGAAAATGGGCGGTATGGGCACACCGACCGAAAGTGGCTGGGAGCTTAATTTCTAAATTTCTGAGCAGAAAACGGGCGGTATGGGCATACCGACCGAAAGTGGCTGGAAGCTGATTTCTTGAGTTTCTGAGCAGAAAATGGGCGGTATGGGCATACCGACCGAAAGTGGCTTGGAGCTGATTTCCTGAATTTCTGAGCAGAATTTGGGCGGTATGGGCATACCGACCGAAAGTGGCTGGGAGCTGATTTCTTTGGTGGAGTGAAGCTGCATGATGATTTCACTACAATTTTCATCCAAGACATCCATCATATCCTTGTCGGCCCATCCATTGAAGAGTACAAGTTCCAACTTGTCATCCGTGGAGTACCTTTCTATAAAATCATCAACAAATGGGTCAATCACATCAAGGGTAAACATAGATTTAGGATCATCTACATGTCTCATGGCATCAAAAATATTGAAAGAAACTACATCTTCATCAAACTCAAGACCAAGTGTTCCCTTATCAACATCAATCTTGGTTTTTGCTGTCTTCATGAATGGTCTTCCTAGAAGAATTAGGGACTTATTAGCAGAGAATGAATCATCCATATCAACAATGTAGAAATCCACTGGAAATATCATATCATTTACTTTTACTAGTACATCCTCTATTATTCCCTCTGGGTATGCATTAGACCTATCTGCTAATTGGATTATAACACGAGTTTCCTTCAATGGTCCTAATTACAAGTCATTATACACAGATAGAGGCATGACATTAATTGATGCACCTAGATCTAACATGGCTTTTTCAATAGTTTTTGTGCCAATTATGCATGGAATAGAAAATATTCCCGGGTCCTTACATTTTTGTGGCAACTTACGTTGAATGACAGCAGAAACATTTTCCCCCACCCTAATTTTTGCATCTTTCCCATACTTCATCTTCTTCGAACAAAGTTCTTTAAGAAATTTTGCGTACCTGGGAACTTGCTTAACAGCTTCAATCAAGGGCAAATTTATTTCTACCTTCTTGAAAACCTCTAAGATCTCCTTCTCATCATCTTCCTTCTTGTTACGAGCTAATCTGGATGGGAAAGGTGGAGCGACCTTTGGGTTAGAAATAGATGTCATAGGTTCATGGTTTACCTTTGAGGACTCCTTTTTACTCTCCTTGGCTTCTTCATGATTGTCTTTCTCCTCATCAACTTCCTTAGGCTCGGAATCATCCAATATCTTCCCATTACTTAAGGTAATGGCACTTACATTCTCTCTGGGATTCAGTTCAGTCTGGGAGGGTAACCTTCCAGCGTTGAACTTCAACTTGTTTACCTCCGCAGCCAGTTGAGTCACTTGTTGCTCGATATTCCCTATAGTAGCCCTTGTCTCATGCTGAAAATCATTCATATTTTTGGCTAAATTCAGCACCACTTCGCTGCTTTGGGCCATAGTTTTAAGGACTTCATTCATAGTGACTCTCTGATTATCCGGTGTTACATTTGCATCACAACCAACCTGTGCTTGATTTGGAGCATAAGTTCCAGGGGCCTTTTGATTCCTCTGAAGTTTGGATGATTCCTCCATCATGGATTGTATGTATATGAAAATGGGTCGTTCCGTCTCGGCCTTTGTGGGATATCTTCAAATCCAAAGAAAGCTTGTTCGGTCTGAGGATCTTGAAGAGTAGGGCAAGGATCAGTGTAGTGTCCCATGTGTGAGCAAATTTCGCACTTGGCTCCTCCAGCACTCTTCATGGCTAGATCTTTTACAATTGAAGAGAGAGCATCTAGCTTCTCATCCAAATATGAGTTACCGGCTACCTTGACTGGTCTAGATCTATCATCATCTTCATCATACTCATGAGTGACCATATCAAGGATGATCTCTTTTGCTTCATCCATGGTTTTGTTCAGCACATTTCCTCCACAAGCTGCATAAAAAATCTTCCTGTCAATAGAACACATACCACCATAAAAGTAATTAGTGATAAGCTGATACTTAGTAAAACCATGGTTAGGACACTTGCGACACAATTGATTAAATCTATCCCAATAATTTGCAAGACTCTCTCCCTTCTTTTGTCTAATACCACTTATTGCAGATCTCAAATTAGCTGCTCTAGACTTGGGAAAAAATTTTGTAAAAATTTCTCCTCCAAATCTTCCCAGGCTCGAATTGAACCGGGTGGGAGTTCAAAAAGCCATTCACGGGCTTTTCCCTACAATGTGTGTGTAAAGGTGAGTAGTTTAATATGATCCTCCGAAAAACCTTGTGGTCGAAGAGTTGCACAGACGAGGTCAAATTCATCAAGATGGTTATGAGCACTCTCACCTGGCATATCACCAAATTTAGATAATACTTGTATGAAACATGGTTTAATTTCGGAGTTGCGATTGATGTTGGGAAGGACAATGCACAAAGGACGATTGTGTCTGTAACGTCCCATGTCTCTTATACGTTGGGCTGGTGGTTCCTCTTCACGTCTTTGTTCGTCATCCATGTTGAAATGGGTTTTGGTGGCGGTTGACTCAGACGAGGAAGATCCTTTCAAGGCTTTTGTCTGCTTCGTTAGACTTCGTGCAAGTTTCTCAATCTCTGGAGTGAAGATCAATTCTCCTGTACGAGAAGAACGAGGCATAAACCAAGAAAAAGTGAAAATAAACTAAAGAATTAAAAGAAAAAATACTGCTTAAAACCAATCCCCGGCAGCGGCGCCAAAATTTGGTATGTCGTTTTACACCAAAAATAAATCAAGCTCTAAGCTGAATTTTCAGTTCAGGATTCTGTGGTCAGTATGGGCATACCGACCAGTATAACTGCGAGCAGGTTCGTTTCTCAAGAGATTGGCGAGACTTTTTCCTTAATCTTTAATCTACGAATTTGTAACCAAAAGAACCAGAAGAGGGTCGTGAATAAGAGAAAATGAAAATTGAGTAAAAACAAGAATGAGAAATTGTTACAGATTGCAAAACAATTCAACTATGATGATAAGATTCCGGTTTCGATCAATTCCATACTGGCTTTCTATCTCGATCCTTGATGCAAAGATGACTTTAAATGCATGCACACAAATTGGTTATAGTTGCAAGCAACCAATCTTTCCTTACCTTGTCGATAATCAGGAGGATGCCTCACCAACTATTTCTCTAACTAACATATAACCTAAGAGACGCTCTATAGATTTAATATGCTAGCAGCATTAAGAATGAGAAAGACCCAATTCATAATCAACAAACTCGGACGCCGGATTGTTAAATTAAGACTGTTGTTCCCTACCACTGATTGAACTGAAATCACAATTACGGATGATTGGTTCAATTGGCATTAAATTAACTAACATGCTATCAAATATTGCGCACTACTCAATAACATAAAAGCAATCATAAACATTATAATCAAGAACAGCAGATGCTAGCATGCAATCAAAGTATTAAAACTAATTAGATCTCACGAGAATCGACGCCAGTACTTCCTTGATCTTTACCGGAAATGAAGAATTTAGCTAGAATACATAATTAAATTAACAATCAAAAGCATAAAAATAAATGATGAAAATTGTCTGAAATAAAAATACTGAGAAACCAAAATCGTAAAATACTGTCTGCACAAATGGACTGTGCGTACGTAATTCTGTTCTCTGTCTTCTTCTTGGCCGTACGTTCTTCGTGTAAATAATAAAGTCTCCAAAATATTACTACAACCAAAAGATAGATAAGGAATAAAATATGTCTTTCCTTATCTAATTAGAACTCTAAAAGATAATCACAATATTCTCTCCTAACAATTAGGAGTCTTCAAATCAATCTAATTCTTCTCCAACTACATTTGTAACTGCCATAATTCAGCACAAAATATCTCCATTATTATTTCCTCTTCCATCTCCAAGCACAAATGAACATAAACTGCATCAACTTGCCAATTCAGCATCTAAATCTTTAAACTGCAAGAACATTACAAATAACATAAATATCCAAGCATTTAATCAACCATTCAACTCAATAATCAACCCAAAATATATGGTAAAATCAACCCCATCATTTACACTAATTGGCTGGAGTGGATTATTTCTGATGTTATAGTTTTTTTAGATTTTATTTATTCATTTATGTTATACTTCAAGTTTATTAGGAGTTTTGAGGTGATTGGGGTAAAAGATTTTGGAAGTTCTTACGTGATGTTATGTTTGTTTCGATCTCGAAATCGAGTGTATTGAATTAAAGTGTCAGATAACACTTATCTGATGTTGTGTGAAACTTGTGTTTGATTCCATTTGTGTCGATTATCTTGGTTGAACTGAGATTGAATTGAATGGGAGATGGGTGTGTTTCGATCTGATGTTTTTATTCTGGGAGGACGGAGTTCATCCAACAAGTCATTGCTTCTGCTGCTAATGGCGACGTGGATTCTGTATGCATCGCTTGAGTTGTTCCGTATTGTTGAAGACTCGGAACAATCGTCCATGCTGTGGCACCATGCGTGACCTTTTTCCAGTATGCTCCATCTATCTTAACTGTAGGTACAACTTGTGGTTCTGCATAATCCTGTTTATTCGTACTCACATTCTGCACCAATTGTATGTCCTCAATATACATATGTTGTGATCTGCTGTTATCAACCTTCACACTCCCATCTCCTATTCAATTCAATCTCAGTTCAACCAAGATAATCGACACAAATGGAATCAAACACAAACATCAGATAAGAGTTTTCTGACACTTTAATTCAACACACTCGATTTCGAGATCGAATCAAACATAACATCACGTAAGAATTTCCAAAATCTTTTACCCTAATTCACCTCAAAACTCCTAATAAACTCGGAGTATAACATAAATGAATAAATAAAATCTGATGGTTAATGGCGGGAGGAGGTGGAGAGTTAATGGCGGGGCTTTCTGTAGCGGCAACAGCGGCACGGCTGGGATAAAGATGAAGAATATGGTGGCGATTACGTGTTAATGTCGAATATATTTTCTGGCGGCTGTAGGTTTTTGGAGTCTGAAAGAGTGAGGAGAGACATGGATGGAGCTAATGCTGCAAAAATCACTGGACTGAGCTCTTTGTGATTGAGAGTTTTTCCTACTGCCTTTTCTATGTATTCGAAATAAGTACAGAGCAAAACTTTACTTTTATTGTCAACACCCAATAACTAGATTAAGGTACAAACAAAGACTTGTTTGACAACTTAACATGGCCAGCAGATGAATTAAAACTGCAAAACATGTATTGCTATCATGTGACAAAGTTCGTTTTTGGTCTAATCTGAGGCTAGATGTAAAAATAGATGTTTGAAGATGAGGATGAAGGGGCAAAATTGTCATTATAGTTTTAGTTCGATTCCGGGGGTACTTTTGTCTTTTTAATTTGGTCAAATGTTGACTTCATTGAGTCAATGTCAGAATTGAGTAAAATGGGTATAATTGCACAATTTTACAAAAATTTAGGATTAGTTTTGCACTTTCAAATTTTACAAGGCTATTTATGCACTTTTAAAATTTAAGAGGGCCATGTTTTCACTTTTCCCAAAGCTTTTATAAGAAGGGGAAAAATCTGAAGAACAAAACCCCAGTTGAGCCAAGTGAATCAACGCTTCAAAGCAGGCACAGAAGAGCCGCTACGAAGAGAAACCAAACTAGGTTTGAAAACCATGAATGGATGATAAGGAAAATCTACTACAAACATTCCGGTGCTGGGGGCATTCCTGTCTTTCCCCTTTTCCTTGGTAGCCAAAGTGATGAGTTCTCCATTCGATATTCTTTGTACGAGGACATTATCAAAAACCCTGAAGGCACCAAAAACTCCCAATCCCACGTGCATGGAAAATTTCTTAGTCCACGAGCACTTGTTGTTGCCGTGTTCAGATCTTATCCACACTTCAGTTCTATCTATAAACCGAAGACAACTGGATTTTAAGCTTACGGCAAGCTTATTGTCCAGTACACCGAGAATATCTAGAACACCTCGACTTTCCCTAGGAAGATTCACGAGGCGAAATGTCTCGGTCTCGAAGTCAAAAGTAAGGATCTTTCCCCGCGATCCTACGTACAGTCTCCAGTAACAGCAGCCATTCAAATATACGCAATCGAGGGACAGGCTTTTAAGAATAGAACCTAGTCCAAGCTCGATATTCCGCTTACTCCAGGAGTTTGTGCTGAGTTTGTAAATCTCAATAACCTTGTCTGTTTCCGGGATGCTAATTACCTTGTAATCGCTGCTGGACGTATCAAAGCCGAAGCCATAAAGGAACCGATTGGGGATGGTGGAGGGAGGAAGTTTCCGATGGTCCCGAGTGACGGGATTGTACAAGTGAACATGGAACTCCGAGCAACCTGTCCATTCTCGGAAGCAAAGGAGTCCATTACACGATCCAACCATCTGGAGACATGAATCGTATGGGAAGTTTACGCGATCGAACGAGTGAGAATCAGGAGTCCGCGCCTGGTAGTAATCTGTGTGTGGGCGTTTGTAGAAAATCATGAATGGATCCTCGTTTTCCATGCTGAAATTCTGAATGTGGTTGGAGAGTTGATCGCCGAAATCAGCATCTTTGGTTATGAAATCACGCCATGATTTACATACGCAGCTCAATCTCACCGCGGACTTGGAAGATCGTAGCTTCGACAGGATCTCCCTCACCAAATCGTCCGGTAGACTCATCGATCGCCGGTTGCTTTGAGGCAGAATAATTACGAGGATGAACGACCTCCGACCGCTTTTTGTATGTAATTTGGAAACATATATATGTTCACGTTTAGTAATCCTTATCCTAGTTGGAAACCTCTTTTTATTTAACGTTAATTGTAACAGTTAATTGGTGTAATGCTAAAATATCGCAAATTTTGTTTTAGATCGATCGCTTATTAGTTACCGGTTATTTAACATGGGCCCTTTTAAACGTAATTATTTTTATGCCACGTTTAACAATAGCCAAACTTTTATGGTGTACAACTAGTTGGAGTCACACCGCGTTTCGTGGTATTTTTGATTAAAATTATTTGTTTAAATAAAATGCAGTATTTACATTTCATAGATAAAGTAAAATTTAAAATAATAGCATAAATATATTCTTTTGATATTAACTATAAGAATCATAAAGTAAAAGTAATTATTTGAGGTGGAATTTATTAAATGGATGAAAATAAAATGATAATTATTATAATCTTTCTAGAAATAATGTAGAGTAAGAATATGAAGTAAAATATTTTTTAAAAATACAAATTCGTGAAATAAAACTTGTTAATTTTTTTTTAAAATGTAAGTTGGGCCAAATTCTTGCTAAAGGAAAAGAAAAAGGAATCAGAAAAGGTGGCAATTGGCATGTTATGATTGCACTCTAAATATTATATTTTATTAGTTAAAATATGTAATAAGGTGTGTTTGAATATAATAATATATTATTTATATATGAAAAGTAAAAAAATTAATTTAAAAATTAGTTTACTTTAATTTTTTTAAATTTAAAAATTCAGCGTATAATTTAAGCAATGCAGCGTATGAGTTTAAAAATATAGTAAATTGTCCATAATTGAATGGTAGGCCAACTATACAAAGACCTTCTAATAGAAAACAAAATATAATTCTATGAACTATTTAAATGTTATTACAATTTATAATATATATATATATATATATATATATATATTCCATTTGAATAAATAGTTCCTTGTTTACTTGTTTATTCCATAAGAGATACAAATATTCCATCTGTCCCAGTTTAAACTGCACTTTTACTATTTGACAATCAACATTATCAAACTTTGACCACATATTTGAATAGGAGTGGGTCTCCTGACAAGCGGTCTGTCCGTAAGCTTATGGACATGCCACTTATTTTTTACCTTACACACGGCACTTGCTGAATTACATACTAAAATTTGAAATTATTTTATATATATTTTTTTATATTTTCACATTCAAATACATATTATTACTTGCTTTAACTTTTAAAATATAATATTTAAATTTTATAAAAAAACTACAACATTTAAGGTAAAAGCCACCATGGACTGTCCATAAACTTATGGAAATGCCACCTTTCCTGGGACATTCCCTTTGAATAGATATATAAACAATAATATTATCATATGTGATATTGTTGAATTCGTCGTAGTAAGTTTTATCTCAATATCAGTTTTTTATTTGACGTTATTGTACATAGTTAAGCATATCAATGGTCAAACATATTTTTTGAATACCGTGAAAAAGATTATATGTGGTTTAAAGTGGGATGAAGGGAATAGCTTTTTATATATTAGACGGGAGAAGAATAATGAACCGTTTAAGAAAAGCATTTTAAGAATGAGGCATTTATTATAAAAAATTAATATTACCATACATTTATGGTTATAGCTATTTACTTTAATTTATAATAAATAGTATACCTACTCTTTCAATTCAAATTTCTCAATTATGAATGGGTGGTGAGCTTGTCAAATAGTAGGCAATTTGAGAAAAGTAAACAATAAAATATAATTTCAACCAATTTACCATTAAAGTAAGAAAAGGAGTAAGACGTGCTTCTTCTTTAGAAAATACCAAATTTTGATAATCTTTTATGGTGTAATATAATCATTCATTTGTTAATTATTTAAAATTTTCACTTTCAATTAAATTTTAAAAGAGAATAACTTTGCTATCATGTTAATAATAAAACAGAAGAATTATAATAAATTTGTTTAAATATATCAATAAAAATTTCAAATTATGTGGTTTCAAAGTCATGATTCATTTGAGCAACTTTTTTTTGGGGCTTGAGACCATCTATTTAGATCATTAGACCGAATGTAATTTATTGGAACCAAGAGTACAAATTGCACAAAAAAAATATATGCAAAGTATAAATCACAAGACAAAAAAACCACTATAATAATACAAGTAAATAAAGTAAAATGCTAAAATAATAAGTTCGCTATTATGAATAGTATATCTCACAATTACCTAACAAATAAATATAAATGAAATTAATTAACTGAATCATAAGTTTGCTTCCCTAAAATGTTTAAAATAATAAAAAGAGAAATATAATGGAACGTGGATCATCCTCAACTATGGATCGTCCTCAAATTTGCATATCTCGATTTTAATATACATATCAACCACAAATTGTTGCACTAATCGTCCAACGTGCAAAAACATTGATAAATCACCATCTCTCATTTGTTGCCTATAGCAATAGTACTCTCTTGGATTAACGGTTTCTTTATTTCTTTTACCATCTCTCACAACGGCATAAACTTAAATTATAAATAATTAAAATAACATATATAAATTAATTATGAAAGTGAAGAAGAGGGCAGTGGCATATATTGTGTATATTGTGCGCAAGGTGTGAACCATGTTTTTTCTGTTGTACAAGGACATAATCATAACTGTTAGGAGATATACTTTCTTGAAACTAAACCCGTATTCCTGTGTTTTTCTTGAAGTTCCAATATTTTTTAAATACAAAGGCTTTTGGATATTCATGCATTTTCAACCACAAAACACGAGATGCAAAAACTTCTAAAACTTTAACTTTTAAGTATCCTAATTTTGGATTTTTACATTGTATTGCTATATTTAAAGAGACCCTTACAGGCTCACATGATACTACCAAATTCATAACCCTTTAATAAATTCTTTCACATGACAAAGCTCCAAACCATATATAATCACAACTCGCACCATCAAAAACTTTCTTCACATTTATGCCTTCAAACAAACTACCAGCATCCTGTACTCTAAATTCTTTAAACATCCTATTGAGAACCACATTGTAACTCTCCACATTGAAACCAACTTTCATTTTATCATGCAACTCAGTGGTTGCATCAATCTGCCCACTGTAATAATAGTGCTAAACCAAAGAACAGTAGCAAAAAGGACAAGAACTATCCCTCTATCAAGAACATAATGCAGCAGATTCTTCACTCGTTGCCACTCGAGATTTCCACATTGAGATTTTACATGTTTCGATTACTCTGTCTTCCGAGGATGAAAACCCTTTTTGATCATATGTTTCAGCGGTTCGAAGAATTCACCTAACAACTCATGTCTGCAAAGACAATCGCAAACGCTGTAAAACAACCATCATCGATATGCTCCACCATAATCTTATCCAAAACTACGCTATACATTTCAGTAACATCCTGAATTCCACCACTTTTAGAGAATGCTCTCAACATGCTCCCATGGCATTCTAGAAATCAACCTCTTCAGCGTAAGCTCTATCGGAAACCATTCTCACAGCTTATGTCTTCCCTAAATGTGCGAGTTTTCGTATATTCGTATCATACTCCTTCAAGCCTTATGCATCCCTTCTCCACCACCATTTCGATTGCATTTCCATCTCCACATCTACACACCCCATCAAGAATATTACTGTAAAATGTGAAACCTAGTTTGAGCCTTTTGTCAAACATCTTATTGACGTATGCAAATGCAGCATCAAAATCCCCTCTTATACAATACTCCTGAATGATCAAATGGTACATTGAATAGATATTGATTCCCATGTTCAAAATGGCGTCAATCCTCTCAAACTTCCCATCTTTCCACATAATCCTTGCGATAATCAGCATGGTGAATTGATTCTCTCGTACCCCATTTTGAATCATCGAACCATAAAATACTAAGCTACTCTAACCTTATGCTTCTCGTGCAACAAATGCCATCGTTCACTCTCACAGTTCATCCTGCAACACAAATGACATGTTTCACGCGTTAAAAGATCACAATCCAAGTAGATTTAATGTGTTTTATACTTAAGGCGGACACTTCCCATGCATATGGATCCCTCTTTTGTTTGTTACCATTACTCTGGTCCATTTTCAGTAAGTAAGCCAAGTAAGTACATCTTAACACATAAAAGATTCCAACATATAACATTTGGATGGAAGAATCAAGTACATCCGAAAAAACTTTACACCCTGCGAGTTTTGTGAAATAACAACCATCCAATTATTTAATGAGTGGCTTTCGCTTCTAAAGTAGACAAAAGATTATCATAAACAACAAGTAAACATTAATCATACTATATGAGGTCAACTATATTGATTATATCTAGCCATCATGTTCGCTACAAACATTATCATCATATCCCATATTTTCATCTAATGTTCTCTTTGACTACTTCTGAGTGAGCTGATACACAAACAAAAGTCAGTTTTTGTCAGACGAGAATTGTGATTTTACAATGTACAAGATTGAAACAGAAAGGGATGAAGTCGAGAGAAAAGAGAAGGTCATTTCATAAATACAGAGCAGTTAATAAACAGAATCCAAGCTCTCTAATCCTTAGAGAACGGAAGGTTCGAATAGCTTAATGTTGAGCAACAAACAACATACACACAATGATTGGAATAATCAATTCCCTTCAGCCAAGTTGCTGCTGCTTGCCTCGAGATTCGTTCCCAATGCCTCTGTGCCTGTACCGTCCTTGAGATCTACACCCTTGCCGATTGCGGGTCCCTCTTCCTGACATCAGATGAATACTCGTTTACACACTGGTTCTCTACGGTACAAGGATTTTTCCAATTATGATATTTCTAGTTTATTGAATGCTTTATTTTATAAGAATAAGCCCCGTAGTCATCGCTCGACTGTCAAGGATCCTTAATAAGTTGTTGCTATGGACTCAGAGATGGATGCCTTATGCACTCAACAAATGTGAGAGTTAATTCCTGGCCCTTCAAATGCAAATGTTGTTGGTTCAAAATGGGTTTACCGGTTGAAGTATAAATCCGATGGCTCCCTTGACAGACACAAAGCAAGGTTAATTCCTCAGGTTTTTTTTTGCAATTGTATGGCTTTGATTATGACCATTTATTTAGTCTAATGGTGAAGGCTTCTAATTTTTGTACTGTTTTGTCAATTGTTGTTCATCGAAATTGGCTATTGCGATAGCTTGATGTCAAAAATGAATTTTTAAAAGGCATTCTTGATTCTCTGATTTACATAGAGCAGCCTGCTGGATACAAAGACCCAGTGCGACCTGATTATGTTTGCGCTTACGCAAGACCATTTATGGTTTGAAACAAGTTCCTTGTGCTTGGTTTCAGCGTTTCAGTTATTTTTTTATTGATCTGGGCTTTGTATGAAGTTTCTCCGATACCTACTTATTTGTTTTCTCACAGGGTGCCTCTTTGCTTTATTTGTTGGTTTATGCTGATGACATTATTCTTACCAGATATGATGGGCATCTTATTCGAAAGTTTATTGATCGGGTTAATCAGAATTTAAGGTTACTGATCTTGGCACTCTACAGTATTTTTGGATTTGGAGGTTGTTCGTACCTCTGACGACTTATTCCTTGGTCATGCCAGATATGCTAAGGACATTTTATTGCGAGCTGGCATGCAGGATTCTGCACCAGTTACCAACCCATTTGTGGTTTTTTGCAACTGTCAAGCTCTTTCGGTAAGCCGTTTAGAAACCCCCACTCTTTATCGATCTCTGGTTGGTGCACTTTAATAACTGTCGATCACACGTCTAGACTTGTCCTATGCTGTGAATACGGTCAGTCAGTATATGTAGGCTCCTACTGATGACCACTACCAAGTTGTCACTCAGATTTTGCACTTGTATGTGGTACGCTTGACTATGGACTTCAGTTTCGCACAAACCCCTTCGCTAGTTCTCGGTTACTGTGATATTGATTGGACTCGTTGTATAGAGACTCCTAAGTCTATATATGGTTATGCCATTATCCTTGGTGGCAACCTGGTTTCATGGAGTGCTAAGAAGTAGCCTACAGTTTCTCGCTCTAGTTCAAAATCAGAATATCGTGCCATGGCAAATACTGTTGTGAAGCTAGCTTGGTTGATGAATCTTCTTTGGGGCTTACGTGTGATGACGAGCGCCCCTCTTATTTTTCTGTGTGATAATAATAGTGCTCTTTTCTTGGCCTAGAGTCCTGAATCTGATAAGAGAGTAAGCACATTGATATTGACTACCATTTTGGTGTGAGATGATGTCTTCTAACAAGTTCAGAGTTGCTCATCTTTACAAAGGATCTACCCCATCCTCACTTGAGTTTCTACGTTCCAAGCTTTGCGTTACGACCAGTCCAACGCTTCGCTTGAGAGGGGGGGGGGGTAATAGCATTTAGCTTTTTTTTTCTTCAGTTCAATTTAGTTTAGTTCAGTTAAAAAATTACCATTGTATATTCACAAATTCTAAACTTGAAAACCAAAACGATGCTTACACTTCTTCCACAGGCCCCGATTAACAAGGTAAAAAAGCTTTTGAGAAAAGTGCATTTTAACCCTATGTTTTAGTCGAAAGTGTAAAAATAACCTTGTAAGATATGAAAGTGAAAAAATAATCTTGGATTTCGCTAACCAAAATGTCAATGGTCATATTGGACGGAAATCATCAAAATGACCATTTTACCCTTCTATTAAAAAAATTTACAAAAACCAAAAAATAGTAAAAGATAGTAATGCCCTCCCTACTTTTTAACACAACAAATACTTATATTCTTTTCAATTCTTCTTCCTTTCTTTTGTTTTCCCATTTATGGAAGCAGCGCCACCGTGTGTCCTCTCCGGCCTAAACAACGCCACTTCACCAACACTGCCACCCGCTTTCGGCCTGAACATCGCGTCTTCTTAATCGATTTCTCCGCCATTAACCCACTAGCCACCATGCGTCCTCTTTGGACGCCAATCAAGCGTGAGACTTGACACGAGAGAGAAAACCCTAGGCTCAGCCACTGTAGCTTTTGTCGGCGCACAGTTCTGGGCTTTGAAAGTGGAGTCTGCAGTGGAGCAGAGCTGCAGTAGCAGGTGCGATTGGTACTTGACGTGAGTGAGAAAACCTTAGGCACGACCATTGTGGCTAGTGTAGAAAACGAATAACACTTGAGCTCTCAAAGGAGTTTTATGTTGTGCGAAAACTCTTGAAGAAAAGATAATAATTTTTGGACAATTATTTTGACATTAAAAATGCTTAAGGAATTCTTGACAGAAATGATAATACAAGAGTCCTATTTATACTAAACTAACCACAACCAAGTTCCTATATTTTAGACCAACTATCCCAACTAGCACCGGTTGTCCAGTTAGAAAAAAAATCTAAGTCTACTTTCGGGTTGTAACAAAAATTAATACCATAGCAGCCTCAGTCATCGGCTTCTAACAAATGTTAGCTTCAGTTTTTCGTTCTAGCACTAGTCGGACAGCCGGTGCTTTAGAGTTAAAAAAATTTATAAGTCTGCTCTCGGGTTGTAACAAAAATTAAAACCATAATAGCCTCAGGTAGTTACTTTAAACCAAATTTAGCACCGATTTTAGTAATTCATAGCACCGATTCTCGTAATTAGTGCTGCACGCACCTAGATAAAATCGGAACCCTTGATTTCCCCTATGTTGATTTAATCTCAACCCTTCAAAATTTGTCTATATAAACCAAACATGAAACCCTAAAGCTACTCACTCCTTCGTTTTCCTCTCATCCTTCTACTCTACCTCCTCTCCATTTCCGCCGCCGCCTCCCCCAAAACAACCAACCATATCCGCCTTCTTCCTCTCCATAACCGCCGCCACCTCCTAAACATCCAACGATCACCGCCGCCACCTCTCCCTCCTCCCTACATAACCGCCTTCTTCCTCCTCCCACATCATGTTTTTATGATGCTGGTTTATTTTGGCCGTTTTCATTTTTTTTCTAGGTCATTTTATTTATCGGTCAATATTTTATTTTCTCTATTTTTATGTTAGTGCATCGAATTTTCTGCATTTTGTGATCTAAACTTTTAGTTTCATATGACAAACGAAGTTATCGTTGACTTGATTTTGAGATTCTAAAACTCTTGTTCAAATTCCAAGATTATTTGTATTGATTATCTTTTTTTGGAATTCATTGGATTGTATTAATTTATCTAGTCTAGTCATCTGGATTAATTCATATTGTTCATATTTCTGTAGTTTATGTGTTTTACACACTAATATGTTGAAGTAAAAATTAATTCACAACTCCATGAGTGTATGTTTATGATGTTTGTCTACTGTGAGACATTTTCTGCATTATGTATAACTGTTATGTAAACTGTAGGTTTTTTCTATAACTAATGTGATATATTTTATTACGAGATTTAGATGTGGATGTGTTTATGTTTCCGTTTTAAATGTTTTCGAACAACTACAATGTTTTGAATGAATGTCGAATTATATTAAGGTTTAGGGGTCTTTTTCGTGTTTTGATAATTTTTACTTGATGTTTAAATTGTTGAGATATTGCAGTCTACCAAACTTAGAGTGTTTCACATTGTTTGTTTATACACTCTTTGCTTCTGTGGCCCTGCAAAATTGCTTCGTTTCGACATTTTAAATGTCAAAATATGCAGTAGTTAAAGGGTACTGCATAGGTTGCCTTCGATTCATGTATTGCCCTATAACTATGCAATGCTTCTTTCATTACGAAAAGTGTTGTAACATTTGTACAACTGCGTAATTTAAATTGTGGAGAATTTGTCGGTGTTTTGATGATTTCTAGTTGTGTTTAAACGGTTGAGATAATGCAGTCTACCCGGGCCACTGAAACTTGGAGTGTTTGACATGGTTTGTTTAAACACTCCTTGCTTTGGTGACCTCAAGAAACTTCCTCATTTCAACATTTTAAATTAATAAGCATTAGTTAAAGGTGTTGCCTTTGATTCATGTCGAACTATGTAATTTTTATTCCATTAAGGAAAGTGATGTAACATTTGTACAACTATGAAATTTAAATTGTAGAGAATTTGTAGTGTATGAGCACCTAGGAATTTTGTGTGTTTACTTGTTTAAACAATAGGTATACAAACCAAAAGCCTTGGTACTTAAATGCTGTAACATTACATAGTTATAATTCCTTTTCAAATTCATGTTTAAACTATGGAGATGTTACAGTGTATCAGTTACAGGGAGACATGACATGTTTGACATGGTTTGTTTATACACGCCATATTTCCTTGGTGCCATAAAACTGCTTCATTTCGATATTTTAAATGGGTTTTAATGCAAAATCATTCTGTGCACAAGGAAACATGGTGGAAGTAGCATTATCACCGGTTTACATGTCTTTATGCTTGTTTTATTGATTAGGATATGATGTTTAAACTGTGAGGATCTTGCAGTCTATTAGCGGCAAGTAAACATGTCATGTTTTAAAAAGTTTGTTTATACATGTCATATTTTGTTGGTGCTGTAAAACTGCTTCATTTTGACATTTTAAATAGTTTTTTATGGTAAAAGTTATTGTGAACAAGCTCAACGGAGGAATAATTATTTTAAGGGCAGTGCAGTGGTTGCTTTCTATTCATGCAGTGCCCTCTAACTATGTAATGCTTCTTCCATTATGAAAAGATGTTGTAACACTTGTAGAACTCTTCCACTTCAAATGTGGAGTTTTTGTAGTGTATGAGCACCAAGTAGACTTGGTGTGTTTATCATTAACTGTTTAACATTGTGTGTTTAACATTAAATTATTGTTGATGTTAAATACAATGTTAAAACATTATTATACACACAAAGTTTCCTTGGTGTTTAAATACTGCATCATTTCGACATTTTAAATGGTTTTCTATGCTAATTGTTATTATGAACAAGGTCAACAGAGGAAGAATTAGTTTAAGGACACTGCATTGGTTGCTTTCGATTCAAGTAGTGCCCACTAACTAAGTAATGCTTCTTCCATTAGGAAAATGGTCTATAACATTTGTAGAACTCTAAAATTTCAAATGTGGAGATTTTGTAGTGTATGAGCACCAAGTAGACATGGTGTGTTCATCATTAACTGTTTAACACTGTCTGTTTAACATTAAACTATGTTGACGTTAAATACATTGTTAAAACATATGTATACACCAAGTTTCCTTGGTGCTTAAATGTTGCATTTTTCGACATTTAAAATTGTTTTCTTCGATAAAAATTAATTATTTTGTGCAGGATAGATATTACCCCCTCCAAGAGGAGTGTACAATGGCAAGGATGACAAACGTCTTAGACACAAGGTGTGAGGCTTCGGTGAACGATGTCTTCCAAACAAACCAAAACTTCAGTGGATCTAATGTATTTCAACATGTATATTATTGGGACAAAGTTTGACCTTTTGTGTTGAGTTATATCTTGTTAATGGATTGCTTCTTTCCCACTATAGATTCTTATATTTTGAATATGTTCTTGATTACCATCAATTTAATTTTCCTTGGGTTTCAATTCCAAGAGGGCCGGGTATAATTTAACAAAGATGTTGCAAAATTTTTTAAAAAATAAGCAGCGGTTTTACTAATACAACGACCGGTGATTAGACATCCATCCCCACAGAAACAACACCAGTAAATAAAAAATAAACCGGTCTTGTTATTTTTATCTGTCAAATTAACGGCACTGCTTTATGTTAGTAACCGGTGCTGTGAAATAACTATTGAACATTATTGAGGACTCAATATTCAGCACCGGTATATAAAAAATCAGTGCTGTAATATCAGATTTTCAGCACCAGTTTTGATGACCGGTGCTATGGTAACTACGTTTAAGCACCACCCTACTTAGGCACCGGTCGAAAGGAGGCACGGACGATCAGTGCCATAGCCCCCAACGACCGGTGCCATAGGGGTGCTCCCAGTAGTGATTGTTCCTATTTTCTTGGTTGCTGTTCTGGGTTGTTTCGCTGCTAGAAACCAATCGGTTTCCAACAGCTTTTTTTGGAAACTAAGAAATAGTTTTCAAACTCGAAAACTATTTAAAGGCAATTTTCACGTCTTTTTAAAGGTGGTTCTTAACCGCTTTCGTTAGCAATTTTAAAGGTGGTTCTTGGAACAACCTTCTATTGATTGGGCAATGGAAGGCAGGGCCAGAGAAGACACAATGAAAGTTCCTTCAATAGTTCGATATAACCGCCTTCTATAGACCCATCTTACACTAGTGATTAGGTACTAAAAATGCTACATTTAGGGATGACAATGGGGCGGGACGGATACAGATTATGGTAACTCTATAGCCATGCCCAGCTAAAATTTCTATACCCATACACGCTCCACTACTCATGGTGGGTACAACTTTAAAATCCCACCCCCGCCCCATTGGGTATAATACAAAATCCACCTCCGCCCCAGCACCCACTTGGGTCTCCCTACCCATTTCATACCCATTGTACTCATCTCACTTATTTCTCCAAAGTAGCTAAAAATCCACTTTTTTTACAGTAACTTTTATATTAAAATTCATAAATATATTTACATTAAAATATCATAGGTAATATATGTATAATATGAGTAAATAATAATTTATTTTATATTAAATTAGTGGGTACATGACGAGTTTAGTGGGGCGGGGTAGGGATGGGGCGGGTATGAACTAATATTCACGCCTACCCACTACCCATGGCGGGTATGATTTTCATACTCATACCCGCCCACCCTCGCCAAAACTACCTCCATAATGGGGCGGATGCAGGGCGTACCTCCACCAAAACCCGCCCCACAGCCATCCCTTGCTGCATTGGGTCTAATGCTACACTTATAGATGTCTTACCTTGGGCAATGTTGCATTAGATCTAGTGCAACACTTATCACAATTAAGGTAATTTACACATTTTTAGCTAATGCAACATTATTTAAGGTAACAAGTGTTCTAATTTAATGCAACACTTTTACAAATTTGATGCAACACTTCTGAAATTTATGGTAACATTTCTGACAGTCTAGTGTAACACTTTTGGAGTATAAATCATGTTCTATTGTTAAAATACTAATTTCTTTTTTAAAAAATTACAATTTATTTCATTATTTACAATCAAATAGTGTATCTTTTTAATGTTACCTCACATCAGGTTTATAAAGTTTTCTTATATGTTTAAAGTTTTATCTCATTCTAATCTATTTAATGTAGCTTTTTTTTTTCAAAATAAGTTAAATTTATTTCCAAAAAATATTTTTTTAATGTTGTTATTATCTCTAGTGTAGTGATTCCAATCAACCCTCATATTTTTACTATTTTACCTCTAAGTTGTTAGATAAAGTCTTGGGAAAGACCATCTTTTCTTAAACATATGTTAAGACCGTCTTTTCTGCAGTAATTGCGAGTGAAACATTTGATTGTCGATAAGAAATATTATGTGTTTAGAGTAAAACGGAAATATTATGTGTTTAATTGCTTTAACCCACAATTTTTAAAATCTTTTTGTGGTGAAATTGCACTTGAATCCCCTTTTTCCTTAATTTTTTTTCGAGCCATGTTTGACCACCGATAACTTTAGTAGCGAATCATAATGGGCTATAAATTTAATTTTTTAGAAACTACACGTTATGGAAAATTCAAAGATATCTTATATGAAGTCCATCATCCCAAGCACTTATAACAGATATTGTTTGCTTTCTGTCTGTCAACCGGGGGTATTTGAGTCATTTTGAAACCCCTGGTTTAATAAAACGACATAATTTTCAATCATGTTTTAATTCTTCTTCTATTTTTTCAATCGCACACTACAATGCTCTCCCTACTTTCGATCCTTCATGGTCTTCAATTGAAACCAAGTTTCCAACCAAACTAAAACGAACAAGTCCAAGACAGCTGGCTTCATCTCTAGTCAGAATCAGCCTTCGTTGATCCTCTTAACTCACCTCGCAGTTTAAGAAGGATTCATTGCATAACCAGTGGGAGGAGGAGACAAATTGGAGATAGTTTACTAGTGTGTCGTTTTACACCAAAAATAAATCAAGCTCTAAGCTGAATTTTCAGTTCAGGATTCTGTGGTCGGTATGGGCATACCGACCATTATAGCTGCGAGCATGTTCGTTTCCCAAGAGATTGGCGAGACTTTTTCTTTAATCTTTAATCTACGAATTTGTAACCAAAAGAACCAGTAGAGGGTCGTGAATAAGAGAAAATAAAAATTGAGTAAAAACAAGAATGAGAAATTGTTACAGATTGCAAAACAATTCAACTATGATGATAAGATTCCGGTTTCGATCAATTCCATACTGGCTTTCTATCTCGATCCTTGATGCAAAGATGACTTTAAATGCATGCACACAAATTGGTTATAGTTGCAAGCAACCAATCTTTCCTTACCTTGTCGATAATCAGGAGGATGTCTCACCAACTATTTCTCTAACTAACATATAACCTAAGAGACGCTCTATAGATTTAATATGCTAGCAGCATTAAAAATGAGAAAGACCCAATTCATAATCAACAAACTCGGACGCCGGATTGTTAAATTAAGACTGTTGTTCCCTACCACTGATTGAACTAAAATCACAATTATGGATGATTGGTTCAATTGGCATTAAATTAACTAACATGCTATCAAATATTGTGCACTACTCAATAACATGAAAGCAATCATAAACATTATAATCAAGAACAGTAGATGCTAGCATGCAATCAAAGTATTAAAACTAATTAGATCTCACGAGAATCGACGCCAGTACTTCCTTGATCTTTACCGGAAAAGAAGAATTTAGCTAGAATACATAATTAAATTAACAATCAAAAGCATAAAAATAAATGATGAAAATTGTCTGAAATAAAAATACTGAGAAACCCAAATCGCAAAATACTGTCTGCTGGACTGTGCGTACGTAATTCTGTTCTCTGTCTTCTTCTTGGCCGTACGTTCTTCGTGTAAATAATAAAGTCTCCAACATATTACTACAACCAAAAGATAGATAAGAAATAAAATATGTCTTTCCTTATCTAATTAGAACTCTAAACGATAATCACAATATTCTCTCCTAACAATTAGGAGTCTTCAAATCAATCTAATTCTTCTCCAACTACATTTGTAATTGCCATAATTCAGCACCAAATATCTCCATTATTATTTCCTCTTCCATCTCCAAGCACAAATGACCATAAACTGCACCAACTTGCCAATTCAGCATCTAAATCTTTAAACTGCAAGAACATTACAAATAACATAAATATCCAAGCATTTAATCAACCATTCAACTCAATAATCAACCCAAAATATATGGTAAAATCAACCCAATCAAAACACCCCACACTTAGATAATGCTAGCCCTCGAGCATATGCAAATGCAAAACATAAATGTAAACGTGAGACTCAAATTAAAACACTATAGCAGACCTCAAATAAAAAACCGTCATAGTAGAGTCAAAACACAATCAGCCATCATACCACAAACCATTCCCCTTTGCTTATAAAATCACATCATCCTCACATTCTAGTAAAAAACATGCAATAAAATCCAGCCTCACCAAGATCACTCAATATCTCTCAAAATCATAATCAGGTCAATCACACAAATCATATTCAATACTCATCACAACAGGTTTGTATATACCACTATCTCCACCGTAGTAATTGAACACTTGAGTACAAATCAATGAGGTCTTTATCAAGGTTGTAACGGGGCTAGGGTCAAAGATGTAGGATAAAGGGAATACGAGGCTAAAAATCTGAGAATATGCAAGCAATCCATTATCACCTCATGCTCCTCTATTTTCATGCTTCGAATGAATATGCAACATTAAAACACAACGAAGCATAATCACCACCACCAAGCACTAAACCATACCCATATTGCTACCAAAAATTTTCAGCCCAATATGCTACTGACTAGATTTTTTTTATTCTCTTTTTTTTTAGAACTTATTTTTTTCTTCTTCTTTTTTTTCAACTTTTTTTTTCTTTTTCAACTTTTTTTTCTTTCTGGACAGCAGCACTTACAAGCATTTTCTGGGCATACAAGATCAATAATATCATGCAAAAACTATACGTGCACCTTCCAATTGAATATAAGTCCATAATACTCTATGCTCTACATGTATTAGCACAAAATCTCAACCATATCTAACCCACCATACAATTCTAATCCACATCACAAGAAATAATAAATCACTATCATATTCTCAGAGGGTTAAGAAAAGGCTAAGGCTCTTGGCTAAATATTTAGTGACTAAATACCAAAGAAAGAGTTTTCTGGCTTCAATTGGGCAAACTAGGGGATCAATGTAAGGAAGGAACTATATAGTAGAAGCTAAGTAGGGCTCATTCCTAAGTGCCTCTATCATTTTCATACTCAAGTATCAAAAACAGTCTCGAAATCACGACACAAACCAAGCAATGAATATCAAAATATGATCATTCAACAAAGAGATAAAGAGATACTTAATATCATCATTTTTTTAATATGCCTATATTTTTTCTGGCCTTTGCTCTTTTAAGGCTCAAATCCTCACAATATATCTAGTTTTAGAGCAAAATGACTTATTGCACATTCATCATCCTAAAATGCATATAAGGAATCCATAATTTCTTTCACAAAGGGAAACAACATTCAATCTTACCACAAACTAAATTTTAACTCTAACCATTCAAATTTCCAATTCAAGGTTGCTGTTTTTTTTACTCAAATGATGAAAAAAATGAAAATCTTTTTGTATTTTTTCTCATAATTTTTTTTTGTTTCATGAAAGAAAAAAAACTTTTTATGAAAAAAAAACTAATGATATTACACCCCACCCCACACTTAGACGACACAATGTCCTCATTGTGTAAGAGAGAGGTAGCATATGCAAATGATGTAGAAAATATGATGTCATGCACTTACTCTACAAATGTACTAAAATTCAACAAATAATGAAAAATAAGAAAAAAAAAGGAAAATGCTCCCTGGGCGGCTAATTAGCCTTGAGGTCAACCAGTGCATCCTGGTTCGCATTGGGCATCCTGACAACTTTGGGCTGAAAGTAGACTGGCTCGGTTCATATTTGGTTTGCTTTCAAAATCATTCTTCATCTTTTGGAGATCTTCTTGGAACCCTGTAAGTTCAAACTAATCAAATTCGAATGGATGAATAATATATTTTTAAAGATAAATAATGAAGAGAACGAAAATAAAAATAAAAATCTTGGGTTGCCTCCCAAGCAGTGCCCTTATTTATGTTCTTAGGCTAGACTCAGTTGGCTTGCTCAGATCAGCCATATGGAGGCAATGAAAGTGTCATTCCCTTGACCTTGGAGAGCTTCATTCCCTCGGGATACATGACATGTATGGGTTGATTCTCCCATAAGAATGCATATTTGAGATGTTCAAGTAAGGTTTTCAGCTCCAGTTTGGGTGCTTTCTCAATCGAAGGAAGAGTGCGTTCAGGGATAGGTGGAATGATCATCCCGACTGATGTAGCCTGCGAGATATGGTGCGCTTCTGGTATGGATGTGGGTGGTATGGGTATACCGCCCGAAAGTGGCTGGGAGCTGTATTTCTAAATTTCTGAGCAGAAAACGGGCGAAAGTGGTTGGGAGCTGATTTTCTGAGTTTCTGAGTTTCTGAGCAGAAAATGGGCGGTATGGGCACACCGACCGAAAGTGGCTGGGAGCTTAATTTCTAAATTTCTGAGCAGAAAACGGGCGGTATGGGCATACCGACCGAAAGTGGCTGGAAGCTGATTTCTTGAGTTTCTGAGCAGAAAATGGGCGGTATGGGCATACCGACCGAAAGTGGCTTGGAGCTGATTTCCTGAATTTCTGAGCAGAATTTGGGCGGTATGGGCATACCGACCGAAAGTGGCTGGGAGCTGATTTCTTTGGTGGAGTGAAGCTGCATGATGATTTCACTACAATTTTCATCCAAGACATCCATCATATCCTTGTCGGCCCATCCATTGAAGAGTACAAGTTCCAACTTGTCATCCGTGGAGTACCTTTCTATAAAATCATCAACAAATGGGTCAATCACATCAAGGGTAAACATAGATTTAGGATCATCTACATGTCTCATGGCATCAAAAATATTGAAAGAAACTACATCTTCATCAAACTCAAGACCAAGTGTTCCCTTATCAACATCAATCTTGGTTTTTGCTGTCTTCATGAATGGTCTTCCTAGAAGAATTAGGGACTTATTAGCAGAGAATGAATCATCCATATCAACAATGTAGAAATCCACTGGAAATATCATATCATTTACTTTTACTAGTACATCCTCTATTATTCCCTCTGGGTATGCATTAGACCTATCTGCTAATTGGATTATAACACGAGTTTCCTTCAATGGTCCTAATTACAAGTCATTATACACAGATAGAGGCATGACATTAATTGATGCACCTAGATCTAACATGGCTTTTTCAATAGTTTTTGTGCCAATTATGCATGGAATAGAAAATATTCCCGGGTCCTTACATTTTTGTGGCAACTTACGTTGAATGACAGCAGAAACATTTTCCCCCACCCTAATTTTTGCATCTTTCCCATACTTCATCTTCTTCGAACAAAGTTCTTTAAGAAATTTTGCGTACCTGGGAACTTGCTTAACAGCTTCAATCAAGGGCAAATTTATTTCTACCTTCTTGAAAACCTCTAAGATCTCCTTCTCATCATCTTCCTTCTTGTTACGAGCTAATCTGGATGGGAAAGGTGGAGCGACCTTTGGGTTAGAAATAGATGTCATAGGTTCATGGTTTACCTTTGAGGACTCCTTTTTACTCTCCTTGGCTTCTTCATGATTGTCTTTCTCCTCATCAACTTCCTTAGGCTCGGAATCATCCAATATCTTCCCATTACTTAAGGTAATGGCACTTACATTCTCTCTGGGATTCAGTTCAGTCTGGGAGGGTAACCTTCCAGCGTTGAACTTCAACTTGTTTACCTCCGCAGCCAGTTGAGTCACTTGTTGCTCGATATTCCCTATAGTAGCCCTTGTCTCATGCTGAAAATCATTCATATTTTTGGCTAAATTCAGCACCACTTCGCTGCTTTGGGCCATAGTTTTAAGGACTTCATTCATAGTGACTCTCTGATTATCCGGTGTTACATTTGCATCACAACCAACCTGTGCTTGATTTGGAGCATAAGTTCCAGGGGCCTTTTGATTCCTCTGAAGTTTGGATGATTCCTCCATCATGGATTGTATGTATATGAAAATGGGTCGTTCCGTCTCGGCCTTTGTGGGATATCTTCAAATCCAAAGAAAGCTTGTTCGGTATGAGGATCTTGAAGAGTAGGGCAAGGATCAGTGTAGTGTCCCATGTGTGAGCAAATTTCGCACTTGGCTCCTCCAGCACTCTTCATGGCTAGATCTTTTACAATTGAAGAGAGAGCATCTAGCTTCTCATCCAAATATGAGTTACCGGCTACCTTGACTGGTCTAGATCTATCATCATCTTCATCATACTCATGAGTGACCATATCAAGGATGATCTCTTTTGCTTCATCCATGGTTTTGTTCAGCACATTTCCTCCACAAGCTGCATAAAAAATCTTCCTGTCAATAGAACACATACCACCATAAAAGTAATTAGTGATAAGCTGATACTTAGTAAAACCATGGTTAGGACACTTGCGACACAATTGATTAAATCTATCCCAATAATTTGCAAGACTCTCTCCCTTCTTTTGTCTAATACCACTTATTGCAGATCTCAAATTAGCTGCTCTAGACTTGGGAAAAAATTTTGTAAAAATTTCTCCTCCAAATCTTCCCAGGCTCGAATTGAACCGGGTGGGAGTTCAAAAAGCCATTCACGGGCTTTTCCCTACAATGTGTGTGTAAAGGTGAGTAGTTTAATATGATCCTCCGAAAAACCTTGTGGTCGAAGAGTTGCACAGACGAGGTCAAATTCATCAAGATGGTTATGAGCACTCTCACCTGGCATATCACCAAATTTAGATAATACTTGTATGAAACATGGTTTAATTTCGGAGTTGCGATTGATGTTGGGAAGGACAATGCACAAAGGACGATTGTGTCTGTAACGTCCCATGTCTCTTATACGTTGGGCTGGTGGTTCCTCTTCACGTCTTTGTTCGTCATCCATGTTGAAATGGGTTTTGGTGGCGGTTGACTCAGACGAGGAAGATCCTTTCAAGGCTTTTGTCTGCTTCGTTAGACTTCGTGCAAGTTTCTCAATCTCTGGAGTGAAGATCAATTCTCCTGTACGAGAAGAACGAGGCATAAACCAAGAAAAAGTGAAAATAAACTAAAGAATTAAAAAAAAATACTGCTTAAAACCAATCCCCGGCAGCGGTGCCAAAATTTGGTATGTCGTTTTACACCAAAAATAAATCAAGCTCTAAGCTGAATTTTCAGTTCAGGATTCTGTGGTCAGTATGGGCATACCGACCAGTATAACTGCGAGCAGGTTCGTTTCTCAAGAGATTGGCGAGACTTTTTCCTTAATCTTTAATCTACGAATTTGTAACCAAAAGAACCAGAAGAGGGTCGTGAATAAGAGAAAATGAAAATTGAGTAAAAACAAGAATGAGAAATTGTTACAGATTGCAAAACAATTCAACTATGATGATAAGATTCCGGTTTCGATCAATTCCATACTGGCTTTCTATCTCGATCCTTGATGCAAAGATGACTTTAAATGCATGCACACAAATTGGTTATAGTTGCAAGCAACCAATCTTTCCTTACCTTGTCGATAATCAGGAGGATGCCTCACCAACTATTTCTCTAACTAACATATAACCTAAGAGACGCTCTATAGATTTAATATGCTAGCAGCATTAAGAATGAGAAAGACCCAATTCATAATCAACAAACTCGGACGCCGGATTGTTAAATTAAGACTGTTGTTCCCTACCACTGATTGAACTGAAATCACAATTACGGATGATTGGTTCAATTGGCATTAAATTAACTAACATGCTATCAAATATTGCGCACTACTCAATAACATAAAAGCAATCATAAACATTATAATCAAGAACAGCAGATGCTAGCATGCAATCAAAGTATTAAAACTAATTAGATCTCACGAGAATCGACGCCAGTACTTCCTTGATCTTTACCGGAAATGAAGAATTTAGCTAGAATACATAATTAAATTAACAATCAAAAGCATACAAATAAATGATGAAAATTGTCTGAAATAAAAATACTGAGAAACCAAAATCGTAAAATACTGTCTGCACAAATGGACTGTGCGTACGTAATTCTGTTCTCTGTCTTCTTCTTGGCCGTACGTTCTTCGTGTAAATAATAAAGTCTCCAAAATATTACTACAACCAAAAGATAGATAAGGAATAAAATATGTCTTTCCTTATCTAATTAGAACTCTAAAAGATAATCACAATATTCTCTCCTAACAATTAGGAGTCTTCAAATCAATCTAATTCTTCTCCAACTACATTTGTAACTGCCATAATTCAGCACAAAATATCTCCATTATTATTTCCTCTTCCATCTCCAAGCACAAATGAACATAAACTGCATCAACTTGCCAATTCAGCATCTAAATCTTTAAACTGCAAGAACATTACAAATAACATAAATATCCAAGCATTTAATCAACCATTCAACTCAATAATCAACCCAAAATATATGGTAAAATCAACCCCATCATTTACACTAATTGGCTGGAGTGGATTATTTCTGATGTTATAGTTTTTTTAGATTTTATTTATTCATTTATGTTATACTTCAAGTTTATTAGGAGTTTTGAGGTGATTGGGGTAAAAGATTTTGGAAGTTCTTACGTGATGTTATGTTTGTTTCGATCTCGAAATCGAGTGTATTGAATTAAAGTGTCAGATAACTCTTATCTGATGTTGTGTGAAACTTGTGTTTGATTCCATTTGTGTCGATTATCTTGGTTGAACTGAGATTGAATTGAATGGGAGATGGGTGTGTTTCGATCTGATGTTTTTATTCTGGGAGGACGGAGTTCATCCAACAAGTCATTGCTTCTGCTGCTAATGGCGACGTGGATTCTGTATGCATCGCTTGAGTTGTTCCGTATTGTTGAAGACTCGGAACAATCGTCCATGCTGTGGCACCATGCGTGACCTTTTTCCAGTATGCTCCATCTATCTTAACTGTAGGTACAACTTGTGGTTCTGCATAATCCTGTTTATTCGTACTCACATTCTGCACCAATTGTATGTCCTCAATATACATATGTTGTGATCTGCTGTTATCAACCTTCACACTCCCATCTCCTATTCAATTCAATCTCAGTTCAACCAAGATAATCGACACAAATGGAATCAAACACAAACATCAGATAAGAGTTTTCTGACACTTTAATTCAATACACTCGATTTCGAGATCGAATCAAACATAACATCACGTAAGAATTTCCAAAATCTTTTACCCTAATTCACCTCAAAACTCCTAATAAACTCGGAGTATAACATAAATGAATAAATAAAATCTGATGGTTAATGGCGGGAGGAGGTGGAGAGTTAATGGCGGGGCTTTCTGTAGCGGCAACAGCGGCACGGCTGGGATAAAGATGAAGAATATGGTGGCGATTACGTGTTAATGTCGAATATATTTTCTGGCGGCTGTAGGTTTTTGGAGTCTGAAAGAGTGAGGAGAGACATGGATGGAGCTAATGCTGCAAAAATCACTGGACTGAGCTCTTTGTGATTGAGAGTTTTTCCTACTGCCTTTTCTATGTATTCGAAATAAGTACAGAGCAAAACTTTACTTTTATTGTCAACACCCAATAACTAGATTAAGGTACAAACAAAGACTTGTTTGACAACTTAACATGGCCAGCAGATGAATTAAAACTGCAAAACATGTATTGCTATCATGTGACAAAGTTCGTTTTTGGTCTAATCTGAGGCTAGATGTAAAAATAGATGTTTGAAGATGAGGATGAAGGGGCAAAATTGTCATTATAGTTTTAGTTCGATTCCGGGGGTACTTTTGTCTTTTTAATTTGGTCAAATGTTGACTTCATTGAGTCAATGTCAGAATTGAGTAAAATGGGTATAATTGCACAATTTTACAAAAATTTAGGATTAGTTTTGCACTTTCAAATTTTACAAGGCTATTTATGCACTTTTAAAATTTAAGAGGGCCATGTTTTCACTTTTCCCAAAGCTTTTATAAGAAGGGGAAAAATCTGAAGAACAAAACCCCAGTTGAGCCAAGTGAATCAACGCTTCAAAGCAGGCACAGAAGAGCCGCTACGAAGAGAAACCAAACTAGGTTTGAAAACCATGAATGGATGATAAGGAAAATCTACTACAAACATTCCGGTGCTGGGGGCATTCCTGTCTTTCCCCTTTTCCTTGGTAGCCAAAGTGATGAGTTCTCCATTCGATATTCTTTGTACGAGGACATTATCAAAAACCCTGAAGGCACCAAAAACTCCCAATCCCACGTGCATGGAAAATTTCTTAGTCCACGAGCACTTGTTGTTGCCGTGTTCAGATCTTATCCACACTTCAGTTCTATCTATAAACCGAAGACAACTGGATTTTAAGCTTACGGCAAGCTTATTGTCCAGTACACCGAGAATATCTAGAACACCTCGACTTTCCCTAGGAAGATTCACGAGGCGAAATGTCTCGGTCTCGAAGTCAAAAGTAAGGATCTTTCCCCGCGATCCTACGTACAGTCTCCAGTAACAGCAGCCATTCAAATATACGCAATCGAGGGACAGGCTTTTAAGAATAGAACCTAGTCCAAGCTCGATATTCCGCTTACTCCAGGAGTTTGTGCTGAGTTTGTAAATCTCAATAACCTTGTCTGTTTCCGGGATGCTAATTACCTTGTAATCGCTGCTGGACGTATCAAAGCCGAAGCCATAAAGGAACCGATTGGGGATGGTGGAGGGAGGAAGTTTCCGATGGTCCCGAGTGACGGGATTGTACAAGTGAACATGGAACTCCGAGCAACCTGTCCATTCTCGGAAGCAAAGGAGTCCATTACACGATCCAACCATCTGGAGACATGAATCGTATGGGAAGTTTACGCGATCGAACGAGTGAGAATCAGGAGTCCGCGCCTGGTAGTAATCTGTGTGTGGGCGTTTGTAGAAAATCATGAATGGATCCTCGTTTTCCATGCTGAAATTCTGAATGTGGTTGGAGAGTTGATCGCCGAAATCAGCATCTTTGGTTATGAAATCACGCCATGATTTACATACGCAGCTCAATCTCACCGCGGACTTGGAAGATCGTAGCTTCGACAGGATCTCCCTCACCAAATCGTCCGGTAGACTCATCGATCGCCGGTTGCTTTGAGGCAGAATAATTACGAGGATGAACGACCTCCGACCGCTTTTTGTATGTAATTTGGAAACATATATATGTTCACGTTTAGTAATCCTTATCCTAGTTGGAAACCTCTTTTTATTTAACGTTAATTGTAACAGTTAATTGGTGTAATGCTAAAATATCGCAAATTTTGTTTTAGATCGATCGCTTATTAGTTACCGGTTATTTAACATGGGCCCTTTTAAACGTAATTATTTTTATGCCACGTTTAACAATAGCCAAACTTTTATGGTGTACAACTAGTTGGAGTCACACCGCGTTTCGTGGTATTTTTGATTAAAATTATTTGTTTAAATAAAATGCAGTATTTACATTTCATAGATAAAGTAAAATTTAAAATAATAGCATAAATATATTCTTTTGATATTAACTATAAGAATCATAAAGTAAAAGTAATTATTTGAGGTGGAATTTATTAAATGGATGAAAATAAAATGATAATTATTATAATCTTTCTAGAAATAATGTAGAGTAAGAATAGTGGATCACTATATCTCGCCCTGTATTTTACTATCCTCGCCCTAATACGTATACAGTATATATTTTTAATTTAATTTCAATAACTAAATTAAACTAAATTCAAATTTAAAAAATTCAACAAAAAAAAAATCAAAAATCTGAAACGAAAAAAATTCCGGCACCGCCGCCGGAGCGCCGCCGCCGGACCACCGGGCGCCGCCGCCGGACCACCGGGCGCCGCCGCCGGACCACCGGGCGCCGCCGCCGGACCACCGGGCGCCGCCGCCGGACCACCGGGCGCCGCCGCCGGACCACCGCCCGCCGCCGCCGGACCACCGCCCGCCGCCGCCGGACCACCGCCCGCCGCCGCCGGTCCGCTCGCCGGGTTCCGGGCGCGAGCCACGGCTCGCCGTGCGGTGGGCGCGAGCCACCGCCGGTCCGCTCGCCGGGGTCCGGGCGCGAGCCACCGCCGGTCCGCTCGCCGGGGTCCGGGCGCGAGCCACGGCTCGCCGTGCGGTGGGCGCGAGCCACCGTCGGTCCGCTCGCCGGGGTCCGGGCGCGAGCCACGGCTCGCCGTGGCCTGGGCGCGAGCCGTGCCTTTTTTTTTTTTTTTTTTTTTTTTTTTTTTTTTTTTTAGCACGAATTCTACTCATTTTGAGGGCACTCGAAATTTTTTGCTATCCAAAACGAGCAAAAATTACTCCGGAAAGGGTGTTAGAAATTCCATGTCTTCGGAGGTAATTTTACTAATTAGTTACGTAGTTGTTAAATTGAATAATTTTTGCCGTAGAAATTTATGCTCGTCTTTGTGTTTTAATTTATTAACTGTTACGTAGAAACTATTGTACATTTATCTCCTATGAATTTATCTCCTATTAATATTTGTTACGTAATGCTGTTTCTAATTTATGTCCTATTAATTATTGTAACGTTAAGTTACGTATTTTTACGTTATTTTGATATTTTAATTTGTTGTACTGTAAGAATGTAATATTAATTCTAGCCACAATGTTATTTCATTTTTTTTCCATTACGTGTATGTTTTAGCTGTTAGGGAGAAAGAAATTTATGCTCATCTTAATTTTTTAATTTATGCTCATCTGAGTATTTTAATTTATTAATTGTAACGTAAAAATTATTGTAACGTTAATTTTAATTATTGTAACGTTAATTTTAATTATTGTAACGTTAATTTTAATTATTGTAACGTTAATGTTGATGCTGCAACGGATTGCTCTGCAGGTGGGATTTGAACTTGTCACGAAGTCCTACAAACAGAATAGGAATGGTCCGCTGAGGTTATATTGCATTTGCAATCGGGGCCGAAAGGATAAGGATGTAGAGTCCGACGGAGTAGCAGCTCGACCAGAAGTTGTGACTGCCCATTCGCGATTGTCTTGAAACAGAGCATCACGGGGGATGGTTGGAATGTAGTGCCGTGCAAGGATCCTAGGCGAGGGATGCACAACCACTCTTTCTCAGTGTACCCCGAGGGTCATAGACAGAGCAGCAAGCTCCATGCGGACGCGAAGCAAATGATTCAGACTTGACATTTTTTTAAGTTACAAATTGGAAATTACATTACTAAATAATCTTATTTTTTTACCACATCACACTATTATTAACATTCAAGGAAACAATTGTTAAAACATATCATAATAATTTTACTACACAATTGTTTACATCGGATTAATAAATTTTATTTAAATAGAACTATATTCTATTATGTCACATATACTTTCCAAATTACGGAAATAGTAATCATTTCCAAATTTGAACTAAATAATTTCTAAAAAACACAATTTCTTCGTTTTAATTCCAAAATTCATTAAATTCCTAATATTAGATTTCTCCGAATTATTCTACATCTTAATCTCCTATGATCTTATGAAATAAATTAATTTAAGAGTGAAGCCTCCTATTTTCTTATATTTACAACTAAACCCCTCATTCGCACGAAAACAAAAAAAATTCGCACGAAAACTAAAAAAAATCCTCCAAAACTTACGTTTTCCGGCGATTTTCCGGCGATTTTCCGGCGGATTTCCGGCGGGCGCCGGCGGGCGGCGGGCGGCGGGCGCCGGCGGGCGGCGGGCAGCGGGCGGCGGGCGGCGGGCAGCGGGCGGCGGGCGGCGGGCGGCGGGCGGCGGGCGGCGGGCAGCGGCACCTGGCCGGATGGAATGGAGAGAGGGAAGGGGGAGAGGATTTTAGGGTTTTTAATTTTTATTTTTTAAAAAATATTAATACGTGTATTTATACGTATTAGGGCGAGAATAGTAAAATACAGGGCGAGATATAGTAATATCG
Organism: Rubia yunnanensis; assembly: GCA_037428765.1. Classification (NCBI taxonomy): domain Eukaryota; kingdom Viridiplantae; phylum Streptophyta; class Magnoliopsida; order Gentianales; family Rubiaceae; genus Rubia; species Rubia yunnanensis. The sequence continues at coordinate 11,368,020 of CM075064.1, forward strand.
CAAATTTTGTTTTAGATCGATCGCTTATTAGTTACCGGTTATTTAACATGGGCCCTTTTAAACGTAATTATTTTTATGCCACGTTTAACAATAGCCAAACTTTTATGGTGTACAACTAGTTGGAGTCACACCGCGTTTCGTGGTATTTTTGATTAAAATTATTTGTTTAAATAAAATGCAGTATTTACATTTCATAGATAAAGTAAAATTTAAAATAATAGCATAAATATATTCTTTTGATATTAACTATAAGAATCATAAAGTAAAAGTAATTATTTGAGGTGGAATTTATTAAATGGATGAAAATAAAATGATAATTATTATAATCTTTCTAGAAATAATGTAGAGTAAGAATATGAAGTAAAATATTTTTTAAAAATACAAATTCGTGAAATAAAACTTGTTAATTTTTTTTTAAAATGTAAGTTGGGCCAAATTCTTGCTAAAGGAAAAGAAAAAGGAATCAGAAAAGGTGGCAATTGGCATGTTATGATTGCACTCTAAATATTATATTTTATTAGTTAAAATATGTAATAAGGTGTGTTTGAATATAATAATATATTATTTATATATGAAAAGTAAAAAAATTAATTTAAAAATTAGTTTACTTTAATTTTTTTAAATTTAAAAATTCAGCGTATAATTTAAGCAATGCAGCGTATGAGTTTAAAAATATAGTAAATTGTCCATAATTGAATGGTAGGCCAACTATACAAAGACCTTCTAATAGAAAACAAAATATAATTCTATGAACTATTTAAATGTTATTACAATTTATAATATATATATATATATATATATATATATATATATATATATTCCATTTGAATAAATAGTTCCTTGTTTACTTGTTTATTCCATAAGAGATACAAATATTCCATCTGTCCCAGTTTAAACTGCACTTTTACTATTTGACAATCAACATTATCAAACTTTGACCACATATTTGAATAGGAGTGGGTCTCCTGACAAGCGGTCTGTCCGTAAGCTTATGGACATGCCACTTATTTTTTACCTTACACACGGCACTTGCTGAATTACATACTAAAATTTGAAATTATTTTATATATATATTTTTATATTTTCACATTCAAATACATATTATTACTTGCTTTAACTTTTAAAATATAATATTTAAATTTTATAAAAAAACTACAACATTTAAGGTAAAAGCCACCATGGACTGTCCATAAACTTATGGAAATGCCACCTTTCCTGGGACATTCCCTTTGAATAGATATATAAACAATAATATTATCATATGTGATATTGTTGAATTCGTCGTAGTAAGTTTTATCTCAATATCAGTTTTTTATTTGACGTTATTGTACATAGTTAAGCATATCAATGGTCAAACATATTTTTTGAATACCGTGAAAAAGATTATATGTGGTTTAAAGTGGGATGAAGGGAATAGCTTTTATATATTAGACGGGAGAAGAATAATGAACCGTTTAAGAAAAACATTTTAAGAATGAGGCATTTATTATAAAAAATTAATATTACCATACATTTATGGTTATAACTATTTACTTTAATTTATAATAAATAGTATACCTACTGTTTCAATTCAAATTTCTCGATGATGAATGGGTGGTGAGCTTGTCAAATAGTAGGCAATTTGAGAAAAGTAAACAATAAAATATAATTTCAACCAATTTACCATTAGAGTAAGAAAAGGCGTAAGACGTGCTTCTTCTCTAGAAAATACCAAATTTTGACATCTTTTATGGTGTAATATAATCGTTCATTTGTTAATTATTTAAAATTTTCACTTTCAATTAAATTTTAAAAGTGAATAACTTTGCTATCATGTTAATAATAAAACAGAAGAATTATAATAAATTTGTTTAAATATACTAATAAAAATTTCAAATTATGTGGTTTCAAAGTCATGATTCATTTGAGCAACTTTTTTTTGGGGCTTGAGACCATCTATTTAGATCATTAGACCGAATGTAATTTATTGGTACCAAGAATACAAATTGCACAAAAAAATTATATGCAAAGTATAAATCACAAGACAAAAAAAACCACTATAATAATACAAGCAAATAAAGTAAAATGCTAAAATAATAAGTTCGCTATTATGGAAAGTATATCTCACAATTACCTAACAAATAAATATAAATGAAATTAATTAACTGAATCATAAGTTTGCTTCCCTAAAATGTTTAAAATAATAAAAAGAGAAATATAATGGAACGTGGATCATCCTCAACTATGGATCATCCTCTAATTTGCATATCTCAATTTTAATATACATATCAACCACAAATTGTTGCAGTAATCGTCCAACGTGCAAAAACATTGATAAATCACCATCTCTCATTTGTAGCCTATAGCAATAGTACTCTCTTGGACTAACGGTTTCTTTATTTCTTTTACCATCTCTCACAACGGCATAAAATTAAATTATAAATAATTAAAATAACATATATAAATTAATTATGAAAGTGAAGAAGAGAGCAGTGGCATATATTGTGTATATTGTGCGCAAGGTGTGAACTGTGTTTTTTCTGTTGTACAAGGACATAATCATAACTGTTAGGAGATATACTTTCTTGAAACTAAACCCGCATTCCAGTGTTTTTCTTGAAGTTCCAATAGTTTTTAAATACAAAGGCTTTTGGATATTCATGCATTTTCAACCACAAAACACGAGATGCAAAAACTTCTAAAACTTCAACTTTTAAGTATCCCAATTTTGGATTTTTACATTGTATTGCTATATTTAAAGAGACCCTTACAGGCTCACATGATACTACCAAATTCATAACCCTTTAATAAATTCTTTCACATGACAAAGCTCCAAACCATATATAATCACAACTCGCACCATCAAAAACTTTCTTCACATTTATGCCTTCAAACAAACTACCAGCATCCTGTACTCTAAATTCTTTAAACATCCTATTGAGAACCACATTGTAACTCTCCACATTGAAACCAACTTTCATTTTATCATGCAACTCAGTGGTTGCATCAATCTGCCCACTGTAATAATAGTGCTAAACCAAAGAACAGTAGCAAAAAGGACAAGAACTATCCCTCTATCAAGAACATAATGCAGCAGATTCTTCACTCGTTGCCACTCGAGATTTCCACATTGAGATTTTACATGTTTCGATTACTCTGTCTTCCGAGGATGAAAACCCTTTTTGATCATATGTTTCAGCGGTTCAAAGAATTCACCTAACAACTCATGTCTGCAAAGACAATCGCAAACGCTGTAAAACAACCATCATCGATATGCTCCACCATAATCTTATCCAAAACTACGCTATACATTTCAGTAACATCCTGAATTCCACCACTTTTAGAGAATGCTCTCAACATGCTCCCATGGCATTCTAGAAATCAACCTCCTCAGCGTAAGCTCAATCGGAAACCATTCTCACAGCTTATGTCTTCCGTAAATGTGCGAGTTTTCGTATATTCGTATCATACTCCTTCAAGCCTTATGCATCCCTTCTCCACCACCATTTCGATCGCATTTCCATCTCCATATCTACACACCCCATCAAGAATATTACTGCAAACTGTGAAACCTAGTTTGAGCCTTTTGTCAAACATCTTATCGACGTACGCAAATGCAGCATCAAAATCCCCTCTTATACAATACTCCTGAATGATCAAATGGTACATTGAATAGATATTGATTCCCATGTTCAAAATGGCGTCAATCCTCTCAAACTTCCCATCTTTTCACATAATCCTTGCGATAATCAGCATGGTGAACTGATTCTCTCGTACCCCATTTTGAATCATCGAACCATAAAATACTAAGCTACTCTAACCTTATGCTTCTCGTGCAACAAATGCAAATGCCATCGTTCACTCTCACGGTTCATCCCGCAACACAAATGACATGTTTCACGCGTTAAAAGATCACAATCCAAGTAGATTTAATGTGTTTTATACTTAAGGCGGACACTTCCCGTGCATATGGATCCCTCTTTTGTTTGTTGCCATTGCTCTGGTCCATTTTCAGTAAGTAAGCCAAGTAAGTACATCTTAACACATAAAAGATTCCAACATATAACATTTGGATGGAAGAATCAAGTACATCTTAAAAAACTTTACATCCTGCGAGTTTTATGAAATAACAACCATCCAATTATTTAATGAGTGGCTTTCGCTTCTAAAGTAGACAAAAGATTATCATAAACAACAAGTAAACATTAATCACACTATATGAGGTCAACTATATTGATTATATCTAGCCATCATGTTCGCTACAAACATTATCATCATATCCCATATTTTAATCTAATGTTCTCTTTGACTACTTCTGAGTGAGCTGATACACAAACAAAAGTCAGTTTTTGTCAGACGAGAATTGTGATTTCACAATGTACAAGATTGAAACAGAAAGGGATGAAGTCGAGAGAAAAGAGAAGGTCATTTCATAAATACAGAGCAGTTAATAAACAGAATCCAAGCTCTCTAATCCTTAGAGAACGGAAGGTTCGAATAGCTTAATGTTGAGCAACAAACAACATACACACAATGATTGGAATAATCAATTCCCTTCAGCTTAAATGAGTATTATGAGTTATATAGAAAAACCTTAGCATTTACAAAAATTATAAGCCATGCAAAGCGCATAGAGTAATCAGCCAAGACTGTCATTTTATTTTATTATAACGAGGTTGTAGAAGTTACCTCAGGCGCATAGGTAGTGCATATTGCATATAAAATCCTCATATGATGCCCCACCTGTACCAAATTTTAGCTCAAGCAACCATATCAAACATCATTTTAAGTCTAAAAAAAATAATGAAGAAAATGCAAGCAGTATAGGTGTTTAACTCCTTCTCAACAAACTTACAATTGGTGCGAGAAGTCCACCAAATTTGCAATACCAACATATGATGAACATTTAAACACATCTTCAAATAAACTGCAGCAAGGCAAGTGGCCCAATGCATGACTTGCATATTACTAAACTGAAAATCAACCTTATTCACGGATCATACGACAACAAATAACACCAATTCGTGAATAAAACACATCAAACCAGCAGTAGCGGAGTTGAAATAAAAAGCACATTTTCAAATAGCACCAGAAAAGACAACGCAAGTCCCTAGAAACAATATTAGCGTGCATGTCCTAAAAGTCCAATCCAAGCCTAGTAATTAGATACTATGTCGGTTAGCACATGAGGAACTCATTCAGTCCGCTGAAACTTGATATGTCGGTTTGCTATGTTGTGATACCGATCCTACGAGGAGAACGAAATAAAAACATCAAATTGAAACACACCCATCTCTTATTCAATTCAATCTCAGTTCAACCAAGATAATCGACACAAATGGAATCAAACACAAGTTTCACACAATATCAGATAAGAATTATCTGACACTTTAATTCAATACACTCGATTTCGAGATCGAATCAAACATAACATCACGTAAGAATTTCCAAAACCTTTTGCCCTAATTCACCTCAAAACTCCTAATAAACTCGAAGTATAACATAAACGAATAAATAAAATCTAAAAAAAACTATAACATCAGAAAGAATCCGCACCAGCCAATCAGTGTAAACAGCCTCCAATTTGTCTCCTCCTCTCACTGGTTATGCAATAATCCTTCTTAAACTGCGAGGTGACTTAAGAGGATCAACGAAGGCTGATTCTGACTAGAGATGAAACCAGCTATCTTGGAATTGTTCGTTTTAGTTTGGTCGGAAACTTGGTTTCAATTGAAGGCTGTGAAGGATAGAAAGTAGGGAGAGGATTGCAGTGTGCGATTGAAAAACAGAAGAAGAATTAAAACATGATTGCAAAACATGATTGAAAATGACGTCGTTTTATTAATCCAGGGGTTTCAAAATGACTCAAATACCCCTAATTGACAGACATAAAACAAACAATATCTATTATAGGTGCTTGGGATGATGGACATCATATTAGATATCTTTGAATTTTCCATAACGTGTAGTTTCTAAAAAAAATTAAATTTATAGTCCATTATGATTCGCTACTAAAGTTATCGGTGGTCAAACATGGCTTGAAAAAATTTAAGGGAAAAGGGGACTCAAGTGCTATTTTACCACAAAAAGATTTTTAAAAAATTGTGGGTTAAAGAAATTAAAAATCCGGGTCAAATTCTCACACACCTATTTATGTTTTGGCTAGAAACATGATGTACATATTCATAGTAAAACACATAATTTTTACGTTTTACTCTAAACTTGTAATATTTCTTACCGACAGTCAAATGTTTCACTTGCAATTACTGCAGAGTGTAAATACCTAACGTCATATTATTCTAATTAAACCCTGTCTTTACATATGCCTATGAAAAGATGGTCTTTCCCAAGACTTTGTCTAATAACTAAGAGGTAACATAGTAAAAATATGAGGGTTGATTAGAATCACTACACTAGAGATATTAACAACATTAAAAAACATTTTTTGGAAATAAATTTAACTTTTTTTTAAAAAAAAAGCTACATTAAATAGATTAGAATGAGATAAAACTTTAACCCTATAAGAAAACTTTATAAACCTGATGTGAGATAACATTAAAAAGATCATCAATTATTTGATTGAAAATAATGAAATGAATTGTAATTTTTTTTAAAAGAAATTAGTATATTAACAGTAGAACATGATTTAAACTCCAAAAGTGTTACACTAGACTGTCAGAAATTTTTCCATCAATCTCAGAAGTGTTGCATCAAATTAGCAAAAGTGTTGCATTAGATTAGAACAAGTGTTACCTTAAATAATGTTGCGTTAGCTAAAAATGTGTAAATTACCTTAATTATTATAGGTGTTGCATTAGATCTAATGCAACATCGCCTAAGGTAATACATCTATAAGTGTAGCATTAGACCCAATGCAGCTAGGGATGGATGTGGGGCAGGTTTTGGTGCAGGTCCGCCCTGCATCCGCCCCAATGGGGCGGGTATGAAGGTAGCTTTGGCGGGGATAGGGCGTGTATGTGTATGAAAATCATACCTGCCATGGGTAGCGGGTAGGGCATGGATATTAGTTCATACCCGCCCCATCTCCGCCCTGCCCCACTAAAATCGTCATGTACCCACTAATTTAATATAAATAAATTATTATTTACTCATATTGTACATATATTACTTATAATATTTTTATGTAAATATATTTACTAATTTTAATATTAAAGTTACTATAAAAGTGGATTTTTAGCTATTTTGGAGAAATAAGTGAGATGAGTACAATGTGTATGAAGTGGGTAGGGAGACCCAAGTGGGTGATGGGGCGGGGGGGGGGGGTGGATTTTGTATTATACCCAATGGGGCGGGGTTGGATTCTAAAGTTGTACCCGCCATGGGTAGTGGGGCGGGTATGGGTATGGAAATTTTAGCTGGGCATGGGTATGGAGTTACCATAATCTGTACCCACCCCGCCCCATTGCTATCCCTAAATGCAGCATTTTAGTACCTAATCACTAGTGTAAGATGGGTCTACAGAAGGCTATTATATCGGACTATTGAAGGAACTTTCATTGTGTCTTTTCTGGCCCTGCCTTCCATTGCCCAATCAATAGAAGGTTGTTCCAAGAACCACCTTTAAATATGCCAACAAAAGCGGTTAAGAACCGCTTTTAAAAAGACGTGAAAACCACCTTTAAATAGTTTTCGAGTTCAAAAACTATGTCTTAGCTTCCAAAAAAAGGTGTTTGAAACCAATTGGTTTCCAACAGCGAAACAACCCAAAATAGAAACCAAGAAAATAGGAATAATCACTACTGTGAGCACCCCCCTATGGCACCAGTCGTTGGGGGCTATGACAACGGTCGTTCGTGCCTCTTTCCCATCGGTGCCTAAGTAGGGTGGTGCTTAAACGTAGTTACTATAGCACCAATCATAAAAACAGGTGCTGAAAATTCAATATTACATCACCAACTTTTGATATACCAGTGCTGAATGCTGAATGCTGAGTTCTCGTTAATGTTTAATGGTTATTTCATAGCACAGGTTGCTAACATAAAGCGGTGCCGTTAATCTGACAGATAAAGATAACAACACCGTTTTGTTTTTTATTTACCAGTGTTGTTGTTGTGGGATGGATGTCTAAGCACCAGTCGTTGTATTAGTAAAACCGGTGCTTATTTTTTTAAATTTTTGCAATATCCTTGTTAAATTATACCTAGTCCTCTTGGAATTGAAACCCGGGGAAAATTAAATTGATGGTAATCAAGAACATACTCAAAATGTAAGAATCTATAGTGGGAAAAAATCAATCCATTAACAAGATATAACTTAACACAAAAGGTCAAACTTTGTCCCAATAATATACATGTTGAAATTACACTAGATCCACTGAAGTCTTGGTTTGTTAGGAAGACATCGTTCACCAAAGCCTCACACCTTGTGTCTGAGACGTTTATCATCCTTGCCATTGTACGCTTCTCTTGCCGAGGGTAATATCTATCCTGCACAAAATAATTAATTGTTGTCGAAGAAAACAATTTTAAATGTCGAAATAACACAACATTTAAGCACCAAGGAAATTTGGTGTGTATACATATGTTAAGACAATGTATTTAACATCAACACAGTTTAATGTTAAACACACAGTGTTAAACAGTTAATGATGAACACACCATGTCTACTTGGTGCTCATACACTACAAAATCTCCACATTTGAAATTACAGAGTTCTACAAATGTTATAGTACCTTTTCATAATGGAAGAAGTATTACTTAGTTAGTGGGCACTACTTGAATAGAAAGCAACTAATGCAGTGTCCTTGAACTAATTATTCCTCCGTTGACCTTGTTAGAAAACCATTTAAAATGTCAAAATGATGCAACATTTAAGCACCAAGGAAACTTTGTGTGTATAACTATGTTTTAACATTGTATTTAACATCAACAATAATTTAATGTTAAACACACAATGTTAAACAGTTAATGATAAACATACCAAGTCTACTTGGTGCTCATACACTACAAAATCTCCACATTTGAAGTGGAGGAGTTATAAAAATGTTACAACATATTTTCATAATGGAAGAAACATTACATAGTTAGAGGGCACTACATGAATAGACAGCAACCATTGTAGTGCCCTTAAACTAATTCTTCCTCCGTTACGCTTGTTCACAATAACTTTTACCATAAAAAATCATTTAAAATGGCAAAATGAAACAGTTTTACAGCACCAACAAAACATAACATGTATAAACAAACATTTTTGAAACACAACATGTTTACTTGCTGCTGATAGACTGCAAGATCCTCACAGTTTAAACATTATATTCTAATCAATAAAATAAGAAAAAAAAGACATGTAAACCGGAGCTAATGCTACTCCCACCATGTCTCCTTGTGCACAAAGCAATTTTGCATTGAAAACCATTTAAAATATCGAAATGAAGCAGTTTTACGGCACCAAGGAAACATGGCGTGTATAAACAAACCATGTCAAATACGTCATGTCTCCTTGGCGCTGATAGACTGTAACATCTCCACAGTTTAAACATGAATTTGAAAAAGATTTAAAACTATGTAATGTTACAATATTTAAGTACCAAGGCTTTTGGTTTGTATACCTATTGTTTAAACAAGTAAACACACAAAATTCCTCGACGCTCATACACTACAAATTTAAATTTCAGAGTTGTACAAATGTTACATCACTTTCCTTTATGGAATAAGCATTACATAGTTAGAGGACAATACATGAACCGAAGGCAACCTATTTAGTGCCCTTTAACTAATGCTTATTAATTTAAAATGTCGAAATGAGGAAGTTTCTCGGGGTCACCGAAGCAAGGAGTGTTTAAACAAACCATGTCAACCACTCCAAGTTTCGGTGGCCCCGGTAGTCTGCATTATCTCAACAGTTTAAATATCAACTAGAAATCATCAAAACACCTACAAATTCTCCACAATTTAAATTACGGAGTTGTACAAATGTTACAACACTTTTTGAAATGGAAGAAGCATTACATAGTTAGAGGGCAATACATGAATCGAAGGCAACCTATGCAGTACCCTTTAACTACTGCATATTTTAACATTTAAAATGTCAAAACGAAGCAATTTTACAGGGCCACAAAAGCAAAGAGTGTATATACAAACAATGTGAAGCACTCTAAGTTTTCGTGGCCTTGGTAGACTGCAATATCTCAACAATTTAAACATCAAGTACAAATTATCAAAACACGGAAAAAAACCCCTAAACCTTAATATATTTCATCATTCATTCAAAAAAATTGTAGTTGTTTGACAACATTTAAAACGGAAACATAAACACATCCACATCCCGCAATAAAATATATGACATTAGTTACAGAAAAAAACCTACAGTTTATAGAATAGTTATACATAATGCAGAAAATGTCACACAGAAGACAAACGTCATACACATACACTCAAGGAGTTACGAATTGATTGTTACTTCAACAGACTAGTGTGTAAAGCACATAAACTATAGAAATAGGAACAATATCAATTAATCCAGATGACTAGACTAGATAAATTAATACAATCCAATGAATTCCAAAACAAGATAATCAATACAAATAATCTTATAATTTGAACAAGAGTTTAAAATCTCATAATTAAGTCAACGATAACTTCGTTCGTCATATGAAACTAAAATTTTAGATCAAAATGCATAAAGTTCGATGCACTAAAATCAAAACAGAGAAAAAAAATATATTGACTGATAAATAAAAATGACCTAGAAAAAAATGAAGATGGCCAAAAAAAACCAACATCATAAAAACATGACGTGGGAGGAGGGCGAGGTGGCGGAAGTGACAGTTGGATGTTTAGGAGGTGGCTGTGGTTATGGAGAGGAAGAACGCAGATATGATTGGTTGTTTAGTGGGAGGCGGCGATGGAAATGGAGAGGAGGTGGAGTAGAAGGATGAGAGGAAAAATGAGGGAGTGGGTAGCTTTAGGATTTCATATTTGGTTTTATATAGAAAATTTTTGAAGGGTTGAGATTAAATCAACATAGGGGAAATCAAGGGTTCAGATTTTCTGTAGGTGTGTGCAGCACTAATTACGAGAACCGGTGCTATGAATTACTAAAACCGGTGCTAAAATTTGTTTAAAGTAGCCGTATGAGGCTGTCATGGTATTAATTTTTGTTACAACCCGAGAGCATACTTATAATTTTTTTAAACTCCGGAGCATCGGTTGTCCGACCGGTGCTAGAACGGAAAATCGGTGCTAACATTTGTTAAAAGCTGTTGCATGAGGCTGCTATGGTATTAATTTTTGTTACAACCCAAAAGTAGACTTATCAATTGTTTTCTAACTATGGAGCACCGGTTGTCCGACTGGTGCTAGAATGGTATACGAGTGCTAAAACATGCTTAAAGCAACTGCTGTAGGCTGCGTATTCCCGACGCGCTGTAGAATCCAAGCAAGGTAATTTGTAACCAGTGCTGTGTGCGTAGTCATACCGGTGCTAAAATTAACTTTGTTAAAATTTGAATTTCCCGCCCAAATACTCACCAGTTTATTTCGTCTGGTTCATCCAATATTTTTGAGCATCAGCAAATCAACAATCCTGACCGGTGCTAACATTTGAGACAACTATTTCTAAATATTCATTTAAAGATCCAATCTGGGGGGGAAGTTTTGTCCATTTTTTTATGCTCAATTGTGCTAACAAATATTCAATTAAACACTCAGTAGAACTTTTGTTTCAAATTTGTGTCCAATGGATACCCGCAAACCCTTCAACCAGAACTTTGTGAAAATCACACTATAGCCCAAAACTTAAATACAACTCCTTATTAGTGGCCAAATAACACCACATTGTATATTCTTAAGTTAATATATGTTATAAAAAATGTCACGTTTTATCAGAATTTGGTAAAGCACTAGTACATGTGCTAAAGCATCTGACTATAGATGACTTAGAAGTTAGGAAGTTCAAACGGGATGTTTCTTTGTTATTTATTTACACCAAAAATTGATTTTTTTTAAAATTCGTTCTATGAATTCACATATGGTTCCAAGAATGTAGGATTGCATCCAAGCGGAATCGAATTTGGATGTCCAAGTGAATATTTTTACCTTTTGCACTTAGGCCCCTCCAAGAATCTTGGAATTGTCAAAACACGAAATTGACAATTCAATACGGTAATTGAGTATTTTAGGATCATAACTATGCGATTACAACTTGATTGGGTGAATGGAACATCCTCAAAACGGATCATAGATAACAAGTGCTACATTTACATAAAATTGCAATGTTGCCCAAAATCAAGTTTCAACTTCAGCATTGATTCAAATCACTTGATTCTTGTTTTTACTTCCTAAATATATGAATTCTAAATAATGGGATTTTTTAATGTATAAATTTCAAAGCAGTAGTACATGTCCAAGACTAAAATGTACAAAAAGGTTTATAAATATAAACGAAAAACCATATTTCTTCAGTTCCATACAATAATGTAAATCATAGCAATCCTCGAAGTAGGGGAAAATAATGATATTTCATTTGCAAAATAACATAGAATTTTTTCGAGCCATAACCCAAAATTTACTCACTACAAAAATGATTGTTCAATATAAGAACAATGAGGATCCAAATTCATGAATAATATCTAGCAAACGACTCATCATCCAACATTTGCACCTGTTCTAAGCTGGTCCCAGCATCGCTCTGCCCAATGCTCGAGCCTATCTGTAGAGAAAGGTCCAACTGCAATCATGGCATTCGGGAACTGGTGTTCAAAAACCTTTCCCATGTGATCGCCCCGAGACCTTTGATATTGTGATTCCGTCAGCAGACTTTGTACATCCACCTCCAACGTTGCAATTCTAGATTCCAAAGTATGACCCACATTGTCCTGATGGAATTTGAAGAAAGCATCTGCCATAATCTTACACATTGGATGCCCGTATATGTCATGCGAATAGTGGGGGACACCTGCTTTTGTGCACAGTTTGAAGATTAGGCTGCAGAAACCGTAACAACCAGATCTCTCTGCACCATGTATCAACTCGTTCACTATTTGCTTACCCAAATCCCATCGGAGTTTTTTTAATGGCGTACATATGTCTCGGCCTTATACTGTGAACCTCAGTGTTCACTTTGACGGGGTAAATTCTGGATGCTACAAAGTGGTACCAACCATTCATCTTGGGAGTTAGTAGCTTCTTTTGCATCTTTTTCCAACTTGCTTTAACAATAGACTCGACATCGATTGGTTCCCTCCCTAGTTACCATCCTCACGATCTCCCGTCCTGTGGGATCGTTAAAATCTCAACCCTCATTGATATAGTAGTGGAAGGCAAGATATTCATCCTTCTCGAGGGGAACATTTGGCAACCCGTACAACTCGTTTATGGATTTTGCTGTTAATTTCACCATTTTCCCACGACAGAACGCCTCGGTCCACCTTCCAGCATACCGTAATTAGCATAGAACTCACTCACTATGCTAAGGTTGAACATTGGAGGAGTGTCAGACAATTTCTCCCACACAAGTGGCCAGATTGTTTCTTCAAGGGGAGGAGCATAATCGATTCCTCTCTCCGGAAAATGCCACCTTTGTTTGTAGGTTTGTGCCATTAATTTTTCTGCCTCCGAAATGAACCTCTTCTTCCGTTGTTCAACATTGGATTGCACCTCCGAAGAGGAAGGGGATGAATTGCATGTCCTCTTGTGGGGAGTTTTGGGTGTCATATCCTACAATGTCAAATGAGGCATTTCAACAAACAACATGCAACCAAAAAAACCTATAAAATACTTGCTTTCTTGAACATCAACATGCCCTCAATGCAACCCAATCAAATCCAGTCTATACAAAAATGTTGATGTTACACATTAACTCTATGTACATGATTGCAATATCAATAAAAGCTGGAGAGAAAAGTGAACCAACATTGAAAAAAGGTGTTATTTTTCCAAAAACTATGAGCTCATGATTAATAATCTAGTACAATATAATAGCAATGTTTGAAAGACAACTTACCTAAATCCTTTATAGAGTTTGGGAGTTTGAACCGATGGGGAAGATGAGTTAATATTCCTCTACAAAGTTCAGAAAATAAAGAGCAGCTGCGCGTGGAACTATTAAAAATCTTGAACTTAAATTTACTAGCACTGGTACGAGGCATATAAACCGATGCTAAAACAAGCAAAAATAACTGCTTGAGGCTGCTATGAATTATTTAAGGAGTACCATTATGGAGTTTTAATGACCACTCCTTAATAAGGGGTTGCTCCTTAGTTAAGGAGTAAGTACCTTTTTCTTTGTGCACATACCAACCAATCAATGAATGTCATTTAACATGGTTTGTTTTATATTTTTAATTAATCAAAATTTAAAATTAAAAAGAAATGCCTAAGAAGTGCTGCTTAAGTCCACTACCATTGTTGGTAGTTGCTTCTTACTTAGTTTTTATCAAAATTTATGATGTGGCACTTAAGAATGCTCCTTAAGTCCACTACCATTGTGGATGCTCTTAGAGTTTATTACTTAGAGGTAAGAAAGGAAAATCATAAAGGATTACGAATATGTTCTCATGCCCAATTATTGATAAATATTCTATTACGGGCTTGAAATATGCAATGGGAGTGTATAAGGTAGCATCACGTTCGACCAAATTTCAATTTGGAGTTACGAGTAAAGTTTTTACTTTTTGCACTTATGTCTCTCCAAGAAAGTTGGAGTTGTTGAATCACGAAACTGGTAACACCAAAATGCAATTCAATAACATACGATTGCAAATTTTCAATTTGGGCATGTATGGGTGAACGAAAGGGGCATTTAAAGTCAACATTGATTACTTCTACATAATCTTGGAAATTTTCACTATGGCCCAAAATTGTGTTACTCTATCCTCCATTGCTCTGAAATATATGATTTTTGTTATTCTTGCTAAAATTTATAAATATTAAATAAATTATTTTTTTGGCGAAATGTTGGAAAGCGCTAGTACATGTTCTAGAGTAACTTAGAGTTAATTACTTAGAAGTGAGAAAAGAAAATCGAAAAAGGATTACAGATATGTTCTTATGCCGCATTGTTAATTAATATTCCGTTACAAACTTGAAAAATACAATACGGTGTATAAGATAGCATCATGTTCAAGCGATTTCAATTTGGAGTTATGAGTAAAGGTTTTACTTTTTGCACTTAGGTCACTCCAAG
This sequence comes from Rubia yunnanensis, assembly GCA_037428765.1. Taxonomy (NCBI): domain Eukaryota; kingdom Viridiplantae; phylum Streptophyta; class Magnoliopsida; order Gentianales; family Rubiaceae; genus Rubia; species Rubia yunnanensis. The sequence goes on from CM075064.1 coordinate 11,383,143, forward strand.
AAAGTTGGAGTTGTCAAATCCCAAAATTGGCTTGTGCCGCATTGTTAATTAATATTTCATTACAAACTTGAAAAATACAATACGGGTGTATAAGATAGCATCACGTTCAAGCGATTTCAATTTGGAGTTATGAGTAAAGTTTTTACTTTTTGCACTTAGGTCCCTCCAAGAAAGTTGGAGTTGTCAAATCCCAAAACTGGTAACATCACAATGAAATTCAATAATATATGATTGCGACTTTGAAATTTGGACATGTATGGGTTAACAAAAGGGTCTCAAAAGTCAACATTAATTGCTTCTACACAGTCTTGGAAAATTACACCATGACCCAAAATTGTGTTATCCTATAATCCTTTGCTCCAAAATATATGATTTTTTTATTCTTGCCTAAATATAGATATATTAATATATGAAATTTTTGGTGAAATTTTTGGTGAAATTAATGTTGGAAAACACTAGTCATGTTCTAAAGTAACTTATAGTTGATTACTTAGAACTAAGAAATGAAAATAAAAAAATGATTACAGATATGTTCTTGTGCTGCATTGTTAATAAATATTCCATTACCAACTTGAAAAGTACATTAAGGGTGTATAGGATAGCATCACGTTCAAGCAAATTTCAATTTGGAGTTACGAGTAAAGTTTTTACTTTTTGCACTTAGGTCTCTCCAAGAAAGTTGGAGTTCTTGAATCCCGAAATTAGCAACACCAAAATGAAATTCAATAATATACGATTGTGAATTTTTAATTTGGGCATGTATGGGTTAACGAAAGGGTCTCAAAAGTCAACATCGTTTATTTCTACACAGTCTTGGAAAATTACATTATTGCCAAAAAAGAGCAGCTATTTATGTTTACACAAAAATAGCTGCTACAATGTTCAAAAGGTTGTGACCTATTACTACTTAAATTATTTTTGATTTGTTAACAAAGCATGGCCAAGACCAATGTTCCTTTCAAACATGTTAGATTTTCTAACACCGTAGTAGCTATTTAAATTAAAACAAAATAGCTACTGCAATGTTCAAAAGGTTGTGACCTATCACTACTTAAACCATTTTTCATTTGTTAAAAAAGCATGGCTGAGACCAATGTTCCTTTCAAACATGTTAGATTTTCTAACACTGTAACAACTATTTCAATTTGTAATGCTTTATTAACAAATGAAAAATAATTTAAGTAGTGATAGGTCACAACCTTTTGAACATTGTAACTGCTATTTAAATTTACACAAAATAGCTGCTACAATATTCAAAAGGTTGTGACCTATCACTACTTAAATTATTTTTCATTTGTTAATAAAGCATGGCCGAGGTCAATGTTCATTTCAAACATGTCAGATTTTCTAACACCGTAGCAGCTATTTAAATTTACACAAAATAGCTGATGCAATATACAAAAGGTTGTGACCTATCACTACTTAAATTATTTTTCACTTGTTAATAAAGCATGGCCGAAACCAGTGTTCCTTTCAAACATGTTAGATTTTCTAACACCGTAGCAGCTATTTAAATTTACACAAAATAGCTGCTACAATTTTCAAAAGGTTGTGACCTCTCACTACTTAAATTATTTTTCATTTATTAATAAAGCATGGCCGAGACCAATGTTCCTTTCAAACATGTTAGATTTTTTTAACTCCGTAGCAGCTATTTAAATTTACACAAAATAGTTGCTACAAGCATTTAATGCTAGTGCACGAAGCAGCTAGTTTATAATAACATGTGCTACGTTTTCCCACCTAAATTAACATAGTAGCGCTTTAATGGCTACTATGATTTCCCACCAATACCAAAATATCTCAACCTAGCAGTGGTTATTCAATAATTAGCTGCTTTAAAATTACACGCAACAACTATTTTACAATAACAATTGCTATGCTTTCCCGTCTAACTTAATATAGTAGCGATTTTTAATAAATAGTTGTTATGATTTTCTGCCAATACTGAAACACTTCATTCTAGAAGCGGTTCTTCAATAATTAATTGCTTAACAATTTGTAATCGGAGTGTTTATTAAAAAATAGCTGCTACAAAAAAAATCAATGCTACTCAATTACTGAGCAGTAGTTTTTCAAAATAACTCGTACCATTGCTAAAGTAGGGGTTTTCCTGTAGTGTTCTCATTTATTTAATTAAAAATATTGTATTTAACTTAAAATTTATAATAATTGATCATAATTTTTATATACTCCATCTGTCCCATTTCAAGCTGCACATTTTAACTTTCACCAGTTGAATTGAAAAATGTTTGATCCTTAATATCTTTCACTAGGGATAATTCAAATTTGTGAAAAGTTGATATTTTGAAAATATACGTTATAATGAATCTAACAATGTAGTACATAGTATCATTTACACTTAAACACCTATTCAATTTTATGGTTAAAGTTAATAGTTTTTTACTTAATGAATAGTTAAATTGGAGGGAGTATATAATAAAAGAGTCCGTCTCATGAAAGACGGTCTTTCCATAAGTCATGGAAATACCATGGTTTAAAGTAAAAATTAGAAGAAATGAAGATAAAATTTTTGGGTTGCATGAATTGGGTTATAAACTTTATTACTACTGCACGTTGCATGATAAAATTTTAATATTGCAACTTAGACATATTACCTTTTATTATTCTAATTAAACCCCGTCTTTTCATAAGCCTATGGAAAGACCATCTTTCCCAAAACTTTGCCATGAAAAAAAGGGTTGCTCAAAAGTCTCCTACTTAAAATTATTATTATTATAAGGTCGTAAAACCATTTACCTCTAAGAATTTATGTACTCTCTCCGTTTATCTAAGAGTGTCACACTTGTCTTATTGGGACATTTTTTTTAAATGTCACATTTTTCATTTTTGGCAAGATTCCTACAATCTAATTCAATCATTCTACTTTTTACTTTCTATACTCAATTTCAACATTTTTTTACATTAATCCAAGAGCGTAAACTTAGTATGCCACTCTTAGAGAAATGGAGGGAGTATCAATCATAGTAACAAGGTCATTATTAAAAGCATTGTATTAATGATGAAGGGAAATAATTGAAATATCAAATGTACTTTTGGTGGCATTGTTTTTCCCATTTAAAAAATCATGCATGCATTGGTTGTCTTTTATTTCTTTTTCTTTTACATGAATTCTTTTTCTTTCTGTCATCTTTTGTCTTCAAACTTTTCTTCTTTGTTCTTTTTCTTTCTGTCATCTTTTGTCTTCAAACTTTTCTTCTTTGTTCTTTTTCTTTCTGTCATCTTTTGTCTTCAAACTTTTCTTCTTTGTTTATTTTTGTCATTCTTTCCCTTATTAGTGAGTAATTCCGTTTGATCGTCATTACATATTGGTGTATATTTAGTAGTAGTGGTAGTATTACTCGACGCACTGCTGAAAAGATAAATTATTTAAACCCCTTTTAATTTGATTCTAAAAGAGCTGAATATATATAAGCTGGTAGAATTTGTCCATTTCTCTTATATTTTATGGATGCAACCTGGGAAAGTGGATGGATACCTTTAAGGTAGATTTATAAGCATGTTTATGGTTTACCTAGGAAAGTGGAATGGTGCTTAATATATTCTCCCTCCATCCCAAGATTAATCTTCGTTACTTACTTTTTTTTTTTTTTTAAGTCAAATTTAATAAACTTTGACCTTAAATAGAAATTAATATATGTATAATAAAAATATCATGTGAGATATTGTTAGATTCATCTTAATATATATTTTCTAAATATCAATTTTATATGCAAAAATATTATACGTAGTTAGAGATATTAACGGTCAAATATGATTATTAAAGATCATAAAAAAATAAATATGTCAATAATTATGACACGGATAGTAGAATTATTTTTGACACCTGCCCAAAATGCTCATCACCACACCACACCACCTTCCCCAATCCAAGCCCCACCCACTACAGGGTGGTGGTGATGTGGTATGAGAGCTCCGACTCAAATCCACCGATTAGTGGTAAAAACGATTGTTTTCACGAAGTGATTGTCTTCACATTTAACCACCAATTGTAATTTTATTTAAACATCTATTCTTTATATCGAAATAAATTAATAACGTGATTTAAAAAATGGGAAAGAATGTAAATTCGTTTCAACTTTGATTCATATTGTAAGTTTTTAAAGACTTTGGTTTTGCATTATAAGTTGCAACGGCGAGCGGCATCTATTGTCAGAGAATGTGTAAGCATATATTCACTAAAACTCCCTTCATAATTATTAAAATTTTAAATAGTTTTTGTTTGGGGTCTTGAACTAGTGGAAGAATCAAATATTTTAAGGTTATTCGCGTGGATTCGAATCCTTAAAAAAAACATTGTTGACAAATTAGCTTATCTTCTCTTAAATTTATACCTATAATATTAAAATCCTTGAATAATAATTTAGTTGATAAAAATTTCTTTATTTTACAAGGTAATATAATTTTATCATATTACTTCAACAAATCAATTGAGATATATATATATATATATATATATATATAGTGTTATATCGTAATTAATTTTTATGCACGTACATTTTTTAACAATTTAAAAATATTATAATATATGTTATAATGTCACATTTTAGTAAACATGAAGGATTTTGAATGTTCTAAAAATATTAAAAACAAAATTTTCATATGAGACAACATCAGCCCCTTTCATATTTTTGTTCTGAATAAAAAAGAGGGTTTAATCTTTAACGTAAAGGATTCATTTTTAGACAATAGAAGTTCAATAGTAAAGAATTGTTCCCTCTGTTTATTGTAAGCTTCATCATGTGGCTTTTGTTATATAAATTTAGATAGTTTTCACCAACTATTTTTGTTATTATATTGATAATGAGTTTGTATTCTGCAAGACCGTCTCATGGTAAGATCATGGACATAAGGAATAATATAAAAAATATAAAATAATAAGCTTCTAAAATTTAGGTTAAAAGGAGATTTTTGGGGTTTTTTAAAAATCTATTGAAAGTTTAGGGACTGATTTACAAATAGGCAAGAACAACAGAAAATCCTAACCTTCATCTTCATCACCATTGTCGGCAATGACGCTGTTATCCTTGTGCATCACCGTCCTTGTGATCGGTCGGATTCGTGTTGCTAACTATCGGATTCGCCTCGAATCACATTCGAGCCACCTTAAAATGGAAGGCAACCAAAACAGATAGGTTCTCAGTTTCCAAAGGCAGTTCCTCAAAAAATTGATGGAAATGCCTTCTAACACTTTCTCTAATAGAGTTTTCTCCACTAGTGCTTAAAAACAAAGATCTAAGATGGCTCTATCTGAATAATGGTGTGGGATCCATTTTTAATCTTTACATGCCTCCTATATTCCATTCCATTAAAGGAGGATGCGTGATGTGTGGATTGTTTTCATATTTTAGTAATTTAAAACTTTGAACAATCGTAATTTTCTTTTGATATTATATTTAAATGTACTTTTACCTCGAAAGTTTGTATAATAAAAATTCTTCACACATATAGTATTTATAATGCATTTTGAATCTTGATTATATATAAACTGTAACTAGTATTCATTGCCTCTGAGTGCCACTCGGTCTAACCAATTTGAACATGATACTCGCTTTGCTTGATTCAAGTAGTTTGAAGAGGTTGGACATTCCTCGTACTTAACTTGAGAAGGAGTATGCATGAATGATATTTTCCTCATAGTTTATTTTTCTTTAGTTTCTTTTTAACTCCTTGTAAGAAAGATTATAAATGATAATTTTCTTTTCTTTAATTCCTTGTAAGAAAAATTATAGATGGCAATTTTCTTTTCTTTGTAGGAAAGTTTATAATGATAATTTCATTTTTCCTTTCGAAAAAGTTTATATTTTAAGCCCCACATATATTGTGATGTCTGAAAATCAACCTTATATATATACAATATTTTACAACCAATTATATATTTTTGAAAATATATATATATTCCAATTCCTACTTGGAAATATAAAACCTAGCTAATTAATGCAAGGACAAATATACGTGTACAACTATTTCCAAGTCCGGCATAACCCACAATCCGGACGGAGGTTGTTCATCATCGTATACTGCCCTATTTTGTTTCTGTGAAGAAACGTGGTCTCCACCCAATTGTCCATGAACATTCAATTATTTGAAAGATAGCAAACACAATCATTCAAATCATTAAATTGGAACACTATTCTCATCCCAAACTTAGTAATTGAAGCATTATTTCTTTGACTATTGGGGTTCAACTATCATGGTTTTTTGGCAATAACCATTTGGAAATAATATTCACAACCCATACTTGAAGCAAGAAGGAGGATTTCTTGGAATATTGGGATAAATTTTGTTTGAGAGCTCTTGGTCATTGGTGAACTTGGAGTAGTATAAATAGGGGATTAACTTAGTAGTTCAAACACACCTCAAGCATAGCATTCCTTTGCTACTTGATTTCTTCCCCCTTTAGCTCTCCTTTGTAGATGTAGAAGCCAAATCCCTCATCTTTATATTTTTCCACATAATTACTTCATAGGTGGTAGGCAAAGCCTTGTAATACTTTCTCCACATATGGTGAAGCTTCCGGTCTCCTCCGGCCGTGGATGTAGGTCAACTTGACCGAACCACGTAAATTCGTCCATTTTTCCTTTATTTTCTTTCAATTTTCTTTGTTATTCATCTTTTCAGGCTAATAGATATCTTGTGGGATTCGTATTCCTAACAAATTGGTATCAAAACCATATCTCATTTTTTGATCTATTACCCATCATGACGGTAACAAAGATTTCTATTGAAAGGTTTCACCGGAGTGTAAACTTCGGTATGTGACAACTCAAGATGGAATCCATCATAATCCAGGATGGATGTGAGTTATCCCTTGAAGGAGCGGATGAGAGTCCAGCGGACATGTCGCCCGAAGATTTTGGTGATCTAGACAAGAAGGCTAGATTGGCCATTATTTTAAATCTCTCTAACGAGGTTTTGCCGAAAGTTGCTAGTGAGAGGACTGCCAAAGGTATGTGGGATTGGTTGAAATCTACACACATGAAGAAGACAATGGAGAATCGCCTTTATTTGAAACAAAAGTTGTACATGTTGAAAATGGCGGAAGGTACATCTATACTCTCACATCTTGATAAATTTGATTCCATCATTTTGGATTTGGAGAATGTAGATGCTAAAGTTGATGAAGAAGATCAAGCCATTTTATTGTTATGTTCCCTTCCCATCTCCTTTAAGTATTTTTGAGATACTATGATTTATGGGAAAGAGTCGGTCTTATACAATAGTATAAAATCTGCATTAGAATCTAAAGAGCATATTGATAGGGGCATCACGGGGGAATCAAGTGGAACTCATGCTGAGGGTTTGTTTGTGGGAGGTAGAGGTGAAAATGGAGATTCTGAAGGTGGTAGATCCAAAGGGAGGTCGAAGTCTGGATACAGAAATAAAATTTGCAACTATTGCAAAAAAAGTGGCACGTTAAGGCTGACTGTTTTAAATTTAAAAATAAAGAAAAATAAAAAAATGAGCAAAATAGCAGCAATGCTGGTGAAGCTAGTGTAGCAGAAGATGAGAGTGATGGAATCATATTTGTGGTCATGGATAATAAATCAAGGTCTTCTAGTGAGTGACTCTTAGATTCGGGTTGTTCTTAGCACATGAGTTATGATAGGGGTTGTTTTTCCACTTATGAAGAATGAGATGGTGGAATTGTTTTGATGGGTAATAATACTCCTTGTAAGGTTGTTGGTAGGGGGACAGTTCAAATCAAAATGTACAATGACATTATTAGGACACTCACGAATGTTTGGCATGTTCTTGACTTAAAGAAAAATCTCATCTCTCTTGGCACTCTTGATGCTCTCGGGTACAGATATTTAGGTGATGGTGGAATACTGAAAAACTGTAAAGGTGCTCTTGTGCTAATGAAGGCTTGCAGAGTTGGCACTTTGTATGTTTTGCAGGGATCTATAGTAACTGGGGCAGTGGCTGTCTCAACTTGCTCAGATGAAGACATCACCAAATTGTGGCATATGAGGTTGGGACATATGGGCGCGAAAGGCTTAACATTGTTAAGCAGGAGAGGTCTAATTTGTGGTCAAAGTACTGGTAAGTTGGACTTTTGTGAACACTGTATTTTTGGAAAGTAGAAAAGAGTCAGCTTTCGTTCACCTGCAGTTCATAAAAATAAAAGGTACTTTGGATTACATTCATTCCGATCTTTGGGGGCCCTCTTGTGTTCCTTCTAAGGGTGGTGCAAGATATATGCTTACTTTTATTGATGATTATTCAAGAAAAGTTTGGGTATATTTTTTTAAGCTTAAAAGTGATGTTTTCCTTACATTTAAACAATGGAAGACTTTGATTGAAAAGCAGACAGGAAAACAAATTAAGTGACTGAGGGCTGACAATGGGTTGGAATTTTGTGGAAATGAATTCAATGAGTTTGGCAAAAATGAAGGAATAACTTGACATCGTACCATTAGAATGATGCCTCAACAGAATGGTGTGACAGAGCCGATGAATCGTACTCTTTTGGAAAGAGCTTGGTGCATGATCTCAAATGCCAAGTTGACATTAAACTTTTGGGCAGAAGCTATATCTACGGCTTGTCACTTCATCAACAGCTCTCCATGTGGACCTCTTGATTTCAAGACTGCAGAGGAAGTTTGGTCAGGTACTCCTGCCAATTACTCTAATTTAAGAGTATTTGGGTGTCCAGCTTATATGCATGTTAACAAGGGAAAGCTAGAGCCTAGTGCTAAGAAATGTATTTTCCTCGGTTATGCGTCAGGGGTGAAAGGATATAGATTGTGGTATCCTGATCCCAAATCACCCAAATTTGTAATTAGTAGAGATGTTACATTTAATGATTCCTATATGTTACATCCTGAAAAGAGTCTTGTAATCCTTGTGATTAAAAAAAAAGAGGATAGTGCACAAAAGAAAGTGGGGTTAAAGATTGGTGGTTCTTCCGGGAGAAACCCAGCCCAAGAAGTGGTTGAAAAATCTGTTCATGAACGTGCTAAAGGTCAACCGGGAGATGAGGATTATTCCATAGCCAGAGATAGACCGAGACTTGACATTCGCCCACCATTGAGGTATGCAAATTTGGTTGCATATGATTTATCAGTGGCACATGAAACGGGTGTAGATGAAGAACATTCCACATATTCAGAGGCAAGTTCAGGTGCTAATTCTGACAAATGGTTGGTGGCTATGAACGAAGAGATGGAATCTCTACACAAGAATAGAACATGGGATCTTGTGGTCCAAAAGGAAAGAAAATTGTTGGTTGCAAATGGGTTTTCAAGAGAAAGGAAGATACTTCAGGTGTTGATAATGCAAAGTACAAAGCACGATTGGTTGCAAAGGGATACAATCAGGTACAAGATGTAGATTTCAGTGATGTTTTCTCACATGTTGTGAAACATAGCTCTATTCGTGTATTGCTTGCTTTGGTTGCCATGTACAATCTGGAGTTAGAATAGCTAGATCAAGACAGCTTTCTTGCATGGTGAATTAGATTAACAAATCTATGTGAGTCAACTTGAAGGTTTTGAAGTTCAAGGTAAGGAAGACTTGATTTGCTTGTTGAAGAAATCCTTGTATGGATTAAAGCAGTCTCCAAGACAATGTTATAAGAGGTTTGATTCATTTATGTTAGGTCATGGTTTCTCCAGGAGGATGTATGATAGTTGTGTTTACTTCCGGAAGTTACAAGATAAATCATTCATTTATTTGCTATTATATGTTGATGACATACTCATTGCGGCTAAGAATCTTGCAGAAATTCATGAGTTGAAGGCCTTGTTGAATAGTGAATTTGAGATGAAAGATTTGGGTGCAGCTAAGAAGATTCTTGGTATGGAAATAAGAAGAGATCGAGGAGTTGGAAAGTTGTACCTGACCCAGGAGAGTTACCTTAAGAAAGTTTTGGAGCGATTTGACATGCATGATATCAAACCAGTTAGCACTCCTCTTGGTAGCTATTTCAGGCTATATGATGCCCAATCACCAAAAACAAAGGAAGAAGAAGATTATATGGCAAGAGTTTGATATGAATCCCTTTGCGAAGAATCTGGATTGCGGAATTAAGATCTTTGACAAAACAAGGGAACTCACAAACCCTTCTGTGCAGCATGAAATTCAAGGTCTAGCCCTCGGGGTACACTCAATTTTGACTCGCTCTCTAACTAGCCCTCAAGATTAGATTACAAGGTTTATTGATACTTAACTAGCCCTCGGGGTTAAGCAACAATGGATTAGCTCGCAAGAAAAGAGTATGAACTCAAAAGGTTGTATATTTGATTGATGAAAAGTGTTTTTAAGGTAAAAATAATGTTGAAAACCACCCATATTTATAGTACATATGTATTGTCTTCAAAAATACAAATAAGAAACTGAAAAGGATTATGGCAGCTTTAAGAAGCTAAAACCATATTTAACTAGACTAGCTAAAATAAATGACTATATTCTTCAAGATAAATCTTGAATGAATATTGCCTTATCTAATCTTACCAAATCGAATTCTAATCAAATCAGAATTGAATATTCTAAATGTTAAAATAAATGCATGACCGAAACATTAATTCTTCTCAGGCTAGCATGGCTGAATTAATGGGTCTTATTCTAAAATAAAATAAATGATCACACTACCTCATTAAAAAATCCAATGGGAAAAAGAGTATAGTGTTATCTTCTAAAAATCCTAATAAATAAAAATAAATAAATAAAACCTAATTCGTATCAGAGTTCCTTATTCAAATGCAGTTGGGAGTATAATGTATGTAATGGTTTGTACTCGCCCTGATATCTCACAAATTGTTAGTGTTGTTAGCAGGTATATGGCCAATCCGGGAAAACCACATTGGCAGGCTGTGAAGTGGATTCTTAGATACTTAAAGGGTACTTCCAACATGTGTTCGGAGTTTGGTAGAACCAATAACACTCTGGTTGGTTTGGTAGATTCAGACTTTGCCGATGATCTTGATAAGCGCAAGTCTCTTACAGGTTATGTATTTTGCATTGGAGGATGTGCAATTAGTTGGAAAGCTACTCTACAACATATAGTTTCTTTATCTACCACTGAGGCAGAATGTATGGCAGTCACAGAGGCAATCAAAGACGCTTTATGGTTGAGAGGTGTCTTCGGCGAATTAACTCTACAACAAAGGGTTACTACCATTAGTGCAATTTACTTAACTAAAGATCAGATGTATCATGAGCAGACAAAGCATGTAGATATTAAGTACCACTTCATTTGTGATATCATAACACAGAAAAAGGTCTTTGTTTGGAAAATCAATACAAAGGATAATCCCGTTGATATGTTCACGAAGGCTCTTCCCTATTTCGAGTTCAAGTAGTGCTTGGACTTGATTGGTGTTCATTGTTGGTGAAACGGCCCATTAGGGCCATGCCGGAGGAGGGTGAGTAAGCTCTTACTTTTGGGGTTCGGACCAAGGTGGAGATTTGTGATGAAATGTGGTTTTCACCCAATTGTCCATAAACATTCACTTCTTTGGAGGATATCAAAGACAATCATTCAAAGCATTAAATTGCAACACTATTCTCATCTCATGCTTAGCAAGTTGAAGCATTATTTCTTTGACTATTGAGGTTCAACTATAATGGTTTTTTTGGCAAGAACCATTTGGAGGTAATGTTCACAACCCATGCTTGAAGCAAGAAGGGGGATTCTTGGGATATTGGGATAAATTTTGTTTGAGAGCTCTTAGTCATTGGTGAACTTGGAGTAGTATAAATAGGGGATGAACTCAGAAATTCAAACACACCTCAAGCATATCATTCCTTTGCTACTCGCTTTCTTCTCCCTTTAGCTCTCTTTTGTAGTTGTAGAAGCCAAAGCCCTCATCTTTATATTTTGCCACATAATTCCTTCATAGGTGGTAGGCAAAGCCTTGTAATACTTTCTCCACATATAGTGAAGCTTCCGATCTCCCCCGGCCGTGGATATAGGTCAACTTGACCGAACCACGTAAATCTCCGTGTCAATTATTTCCTTTATTTTCTTTACATTTTCTTTGTTATCCATTTTTTCGTGCTAATAGATATCTTGTGGGATTAATATTCCTAACCGTTTCCTTATTAAAAAGAGGTTGCCAAATAAGTAAGGACGTACTACTACAAGTATATAAATAGTTCTCAATTTGGATTTAACCTACTTTGTTCTATCCAACATTCGATGATGATCCTATCGAAGCTAAGATCTTGGAAGTCCGCGGTGAGGTGAGATTGAGCTGTGTCTGTAAATCATGGCGTGATTTCATAACCAAAGATCCTGGTTTTGGTGATAATAGTAGCATCAAAACGAGGATCCATTCATGGTCTGCCACATAGAAGGTCGAAAGCACAACCGGTTCCATATACGAACCCATATTTCCTACACCTTGGGTCGCGTAGGTTTTCCCGATGCTTCATATATTCGGTTGATTGGATCATGTAACGGACTCGTTTGTTCCTGTTGGGAGGGAACCAAGTTAGCTTGTACAATCCCATCACTGGCGAGTACCGAAAACTTCCTCCCCATACCATGCCCTTTGATCATGTCAATCTGGGTTTTGGTTTGGATACGTCCACCAACGATTACAAGGTAATTAGCATCGTTCAAAACAGCAAGGTTGGTATTTACGAACTCAGTCCAGACTGTTGGAGTAGACTTGATGTGGACCCTGCATCTGATTATATTCTCGGATGGGTGTTGTCACTGGGACGTGGCTCCGCTGTTCGAACGGTCGTTACATTCGACTTCCGGACTGAGACATTTGGCCTCATCGATTTCCCTCGTATAGGTGTGCTGGATAATTCCGTAGTTGTATGCGTGGAGAAAAGAACTCAAGTATACGTTATGCCGGAATACGGAAACACAGATTCATGGATTACGAAATTTTCATTCGCCATGGAAGAGATTCATTTCAAAAGGGTTGGTCCATGCTGGGTTCACGGTACCAACCTCTTGGACCGGAGAATTGATCACTTCGCTTATCACGGAGGAAGAAGGAGAAGAAAGCCACAAGTCCAGGCCCAGAGTGTTTAAAGTTGATTGCCCTGGTCGCCCCATGGAACGTTAGTTTTCAAACCTAGTTCAGTTTCTCTTTGTAGCGGTTGTTATATGCCTGCTTTAAAGTATTGATTCACTTAGGGTTAGTTTTTTCAAGTATCAGTAAAATTTCGACTTGGTGTTATTTATCTTTATTTTATTTTACTATTCTTTATTTTTACTACGTTTAAATTTAGTTCAATTTATTTGTAGTAGATGAAAGGTCAGCTCAGAAGAAGCAGCCATAATAGAAGATTGACATCGCACTCCGTAAACCATAGGAAGAAAATCCCAGTTCCAGAATTAGAGTAAATGCTAAACCTTTTTAAGTAGGCTGTTGTCATTGAAACTATATTATTCAAATCTTCCACTACAACAGGCCGGTATTCTTACACGTACCAGGTAATAGAACATGGTAAGAACAGATCCGAGATCACACTCTGGAGCTATAGAGTAGTCAGTATGCACATAAAAACACTTCCAAGAGTCCAAATTGAAGAAATTCGTACATCTTACAATAGTAGTCCAGATTGCTTAAAATGTGTACCATTCTTACGCACAGTATAATCTTCAGTTTCTAGTAGCATGCATAAATAGTTGTTATTCACTGTCTGGAATCCACAAGAACAACAACAAAGAAACAAGCACCAACTGGTTAGGTGTTCTTCATTGGCTCAGGAGCAATTTCATGGCTTTCAAAGAAGCAGCCCATTGTCACTTTGCCAACTACTGAAGCCGAATTTGTTGCTGCAGCTGGGTGCGCAAGTCAAGCAGTTTGGCTGAGAAGAGTTACCGAAAATCTCGGTAGTATTCATGATTTCGGTACTGTTGTTTACTGTGACAATAGTTCAACTATTAAGCTTTCTAGGAATCCAGTTATGCATGGTCGAAGTAGGCACATTGATGTGCATTTTCACTTCCTGAGAGCTTGCTCAGAATGAAGTCATAAATCTGGTGCATTGTGGAGCTGAAGAGCAGATTGCTGATATTATGACGAAGCCATTGCAGCTGGAAGTTTTCTTGAGGCTTAGAGATCTACTGGGTGTTTGCAAGTTTACTGAGCAAGTTTAAACTAATGTTCTGGACGTAAGAATTATTCACTTGTATTTAGTAGTTTACTTGGTCTTTTCCGTTTACTGGAGTCCTAGACTTTAGGAATAAGTTAGCCTAAGTCTGTAGTGCTGATCATGTGCTTGATTTTAGCACTTACTAACTTTGTTTTAGGCTTTTCAGTTTCGCTTCGAAGCTATTTAAAGGCTTGAAATTCTGCAAATAAACTCAATCTCTTCCACCCAATTGTTTCTGTTGAGTTTTAGTTGTTTTGTCTCATATTTAAAAATGATAACTCATATTAAAGAGAACAAGTTTACAGAAACGAATTAGGTCAGATACAGGTACACTCAATTTGGCGAGGACACTGAGATAAGCACGTGATTACGGGCACTGCTTGAACATAATCACACATAAGGGAAACAACTAATTCATAAGCAAGAAAATACGGAAGCATAAATCAGCCTGTTTTCATTGATGGTACAAGGGTACAATATATAAACAGCATTTACAGAGTTAAAAAAGGAAAATGATTCTATCTAAGGAATAATAATATTGCAGAAGATATTCACAAAATGTCTCCTACACTCCTCAAGTTGGAGCATGTGGATCTCGAATGCCCAACTTGCCAAGCAAAGTCTGAAATGTATGTCGTCCAAGTGCCTTCGTAAATAAATCTGCTGGTTGACTAGCAGTCCGAATATGATAAGTAACCATAGCACCACACTGTATCAAATCACGAACAAAATGACAATCAATCTCAATATGCTTCGTCCTCTCATGAAAAACTAGATTGGAGGCAATATGAAGAGCAGCCTGACTATCGCAGTACAAACACATCGGAGTAGGATGTGCCACTCCAAATGAATGAAGAAAGGACTTGAAAAATAACAATTCACAACATGCGACTGTCATAGCCCGGTATTCTGCTTCAGCCGAAGACAGAGAAACAGTGGGTTGTTTCTTCGTCTTCCAAGAAACAGGAGATTCACCAATCATCACAAAATATCCAGTCAAAGATCTCCTAGTGATTGGGCAAGCGGCCCAATCGGAATCACAAAATGATGTAAGCTGAAGAGAACTCTTAGCAGATATAAACAAACCTTGACCAGGATGACTCTTCAAGTAATGCAAAACACGCAAAGGTACATGCCAATGCGCCAAACGCGGTTTCTCCATGAATTGTGCCAAGGTATTGATTGAATAGCTAAGCTCAGGACGAGTGATAGTAAGGTAAATGAGCTTTCCAACAAGTCTGCGATACTACGCGGAATCATCAAACAAAGGACCATCATCTTGCACCAAATTATATTGTTGTTCCATAAGAAAATATGTGGAATTAGCTGTCAATAAGCTAGTATCAGACAAAATATCCAAGACATATTTCCGTTGAGACAGAAACATCTCATCAGACCGACGAGCTATCTCAATGCCTAAGAAATACTTCAGAGCACCAAGATCCTTCAAATGAAAACAAGAGCACAAATACATTTTGAACGTGGTCATCATCTCAGGAGAGGAACCAGCAATGATATGATCACCAACATAAACCAATACATGAAAAGAAACACCATCCTTCAAGTAAGAAAGCAAAGAGTAATCCGCTTTACTCTGAACAAACCCAAAGAGGCGAAGAGCCGTTGCAAGTTTACCAAACCAATTTTGTGGAGCCTGGCGTCAACCGTAAAGAGATTCACAAAGCTTGCAAATCAACCCAGGTGCCGGAAGTGTATAACTAGGAGGCGGACGCATGTACACCTCCTCCTAAAGATCACCATGCAAAAATGCATTGTGAACGTCCATCTAATGAAGATCCCAGCCGTGAATAGCTGGAACAGCCAAGAAAATGCGAACATAACTCATCTTGGCAATAGGAGCAAATGTCTCAGTAAAGTCAGTCCCCTCAATCTGACGATTACCAAGAACAACCAAATGAGCCTTGTAAAGCTCAATAGAACCATTAGACTTAAACTTAGTCCGATAAACCCACTTACAACCAATAGCCTTCTTGCTAGGAGGAATGGGAGCAAAAACCCATGTATTATTACGCTCTAGGGCATTAATCTTGTCAGACATAGCCACACGCCAATGAGCATGGTGATATGCATCAGAAAAAGTAACCGAATTAGCAGCATCTATCAGCGCAGCCAAAAGTCTAGAATGCAAAACTGAAAAATTACTACAAGAAACATAATCAGCAATATGGTAACGCGTACCTGAGTACAGTGAATCCAAGGATGCAGGACCAGTAGAGGGGGTTTTATGGAGCGAGTAACAGTGCAAATATAGTCTTTAAATTTAGCTGGAGGCTATCGAAGGTGAGTGCAGGGAGGACGTACAACATATGGAGTGGGTGAAGGTGAAGCAGGCACCGTCTCGACAGGAGCAACCACGGATAGCCGCAGCTGGAGAGCTAATTGCGGTTCTTAGCGAGCGGCCACAGACGAGCTTGACATCGGCCACAGACGGACACACCTCGGTCAGCCCTGGTCCTTGGCGAGTGGTCACGGACGGACGTGCCTTGGTCCTTGGTGAGCAGCCACGGATGGACGCACCTCGGTCAGCACTGGTCCTTAGCGAGCGGCAAAGAATGGATGGAGCTCAGTCGGCACCGGTCCTTGGCGAGCGGCCACAGATGGACGCGCCTCGGTTCACCTCGGTCATTGGCTAGCGGCCACGGATGCCTGTGCCTCGGTCAACCTCGGCTCCACTGGATGTATCGCATCGGGACTGGGCAACTCCTCCAAGTTAAATGGCTCAGGAACAGAGTCGTAAAAGGTGGTAGGTGAAGGAGATAACAAGGGACCAGCTGATGTAGAATTTGCAGCAGCAGGCGCAAACGGGAAACAGTCTTCATAAAAAAATTACATCTTGACTGTCAAACACAGTTCAAGACTCCATGTCGTAAACACGCCAAACTTTCTTGTCAACATGGTAGCAAGGAAAGATGTACTTCCGACTTCTAGATGCAAACTTATCACGCGTGTATAGAAGCTGAGAGGCAAAGCACAATGAAACGAACACACGGAGATGGCTGTAATCTGGTGTGCAACCAAACAGAAAGTGATGAGGTATTCGGTCATCTAACACAGGTGTTGGCATGCGATCAATGAGGTAAGCCATCGTAAGAATGCATTCTCCCCAAAAGTCGATAGGCAAATGAGCTTGAAAACTAAGAGCACGAGCAACATTAAATGATATGTCTGTGCTTCATTTCCACACACCCATTTTGCTGAGGTGTGTAGACTGTGGAGTTCTCAAAATGAACACCTTTCTCCATAAAAAAAAGATCTGAGAGGTAGGAATTCGGTTCTGTTGTCTTCCCAAACTCGTTGAATGGGACGGCGAAACTGTGTCTGAACAAACATAAAGAACTCCTTCATCTTCAATGGTACTTCAGACTTAAAAACTAATAAATAAACCCAAACAGCTCAGGAATAGTCATCAACTGTGGTGAAAAATAAAAATGTTCACCTAGAACAGGGTGAACCATAAGGCCCCTAAACATCACAATGAATAAGTTCAAACAATGACTAGCCTTAGCCGAGCTAACAGGGAAACTATTTCTAGACTGTTTTACACGATGGCATACCAAGCAGGGAACAGATTTATTAAAATCACTATGATGTAAAGAAATGACTGGGATAGAGGACAATACAGATGGGGACGGATGCCCAAAACGCTGATGCCATAAAGCAGACGAAGACACTGTAGCAGCAACAGACAAGGATGGTTGTGTAGACTCAGAAACTCCCAATCTGCGCAGCCAATAAACCCCTCCTCGTTGTTCACTCACTCTAATCACCCGTTCTCGTGCTGATATCCTGTAGTACACATAATTTTCCGGTAAGCAAAACTAGACATTTTAAAGCAGCAGTAACTTGGCAAACGATAGCAAATTGCACCATAATGCAGGAATAAAAAGAACATGATTCACAACAATATTTTTGTTGGACGAGCAGTGGCGTGAAGTGGAATGGAGCAGTGTGCATAGAGGCCCGGAGTGGTCTGGATCGTGATGGAACGAAGGAGCGGGGAGCAGCGGTCTGGAGCGGAAAGCGGTGGTCCGAAGTGGCAAGCTGCAAGGTGGAGCGGTGAGTGGCGGGATAGAGACAGAATGTGGCGGCAGCACTGGCTTCTCGGCGGCGGTGACTAGCACAGTGGTGGTGGACGGAGAATGGAGGGCAGTGGCGGCGATGGTCTTTTATGAGTAAGGAAAATTTAGGGTCTCGGAGGCAGTGATACCATGTAAAATATGAACGCCTATTTTCATTGATGGTACAAGGGTATAATAAAATCTAAGGAATAATAATATTGCAGAAGATATTCACAAGGGAGCAATATGCGGTTTATTTTGCGCCTTACCTCCACCGCAGAGCCGCTGAGATTTGCAAGCTCTCCAACGACTGAATTTCAGCTCGAACATGAGCTTATCGATTGAAGATCTCCTCAAACCTTGCATAGAGCTTTGACTCCAACTCGACCGCAGTTTTTGATTGAATTTTCGACTGAAAATTAAGCTTCTCCTCCAAAAGCTTTAGTCGAGAATCCATCTCTTTCTGAATTCGAACCTCTAAGTCATTCATATGCTTCTTCTACTCGGAAGGGCCTCAATAATGCGTGCCTCATGTTTCCTTAATTGTTCCTCCTAACAGAGATATAGTTGATTTAGAATCAGGATAAGAAAGAAATATATTTTCTGATTGGTTTTGTGTATATCATGTTTCATATTTGTTTAGGTCTTTTATACTCTCTGTACTCACTACATATATATATATATATCAATACCCACAGCAATAATGAGGTGTGAATTTTACTTTCTATCATGATATTTCTCTAAAATTATTGGTTTTTTCTCTTCTTCTTTTTTTGATTAAAAAAGTGTTTTCTTCCTTGCACTAACAACGAGGTAGACGTCGATTTCCCATTACAAGCTTATTGTGCGATTGGTCTATTCTATCTCTCGGTTAGTGTTATGGATTATTCTTTCCATTCTATCTCTCGTTTAGTGTTGTGGATTATTGTTTGTTTTTCATTTAAAAAAAACAACTTCCAATCTATGGTCGTGATCATTGTCGGCCACCGCTGTCGTCTTCCGTCCTAATCGCTGCTTCTAGTCTAGAGACCTCCGTTCTTACTCTGGCATTGCGTTCTTCTCTGGTTTCTGACACCAACGTCGATCAGCATCGTTTGATTTTCATCGACACTCTATTTCCCGATGACACCGGCCTCCACCTTCTGTCTGTTGCTCCCCGATCGTTGTCCTTGTCTTCTACTTTTTTGATGAGGCTTGGATTCCAATTCCCAACAGCCCTCTTCTCCAGTGTTCTCCGTCGTTCTCTGGTGTTCCCCACCGTTCACCGTTCTCTGTTATCTCCGTACTGGCGTTCGACGTTCCATCAGCCGTAGAAGACATGGAGCGCGTCAGAGTCACGCACGAGATTTTCCAGAAGCACGTGTATCCACGTGTTACTGACACAGACACATGCCATCCTTCAGAATTGCATGGCCGAGAGCATAACACCATTCACACAGTGGTTGATCAAAAAGAGCCATAACACAATTATTTATTTTGTGTAAAAATAAAAACAAAACTGCCGAAGAAAACCAAGCTAAAATGAGTGATTAGTTGCAGTATTAGTGGTGTAAGAAATTTGGTCATGTTGCCTCTACTTGTTCTCATTTGGTCTCTTAACCTCATATACTTCTTCTTCACCACATTCTTCTCCGCATATTTGCTGGATAGCTGATTCTGGCGCGACCAACCATATGATTTCTTCTCAGTTCGCTCTTGAGCGTGTGACTCCTTATTCTGGTAACACTCGTGTTATTGTTGGTAATGGTTCTACTCTTAACATTACCCATGTTGGTCATTCTCGAGTCTCTGATTCATTATCCTTGACTGATGTTTTGGTGGTTTATCAGATTACAAAAAATTTGTTGTCTATTAGCAACTTGACTCGGGATATGAATTATGTTATTTGTTTTGATGATTCTTCTTTCACTATTACGAACAATTCTACTAGAGATGTTATTGGCTTATATGTTTTGGATTTTGGTAGTGCTCTTTTATTCGCTTTTGTTGCATCGAGCGCTTATAAAGCATCTGTTGAACTTTGGCATAGTATATTGGGTCATGTGCCTCACACCATCATTTTGTCTTTGAGTAAGCCTGAATGCTTATCAGTTACCAGTTTGCTGCCTAAGCCTTATTTATGTCCTGCTTGTGAGATGGCTAAAGGCAAGCGTCTTTCTTTCACTGATAATTTAAAACGCACACCATGCATAGTTGATTTGGTTCATTGTGATCTATGGGGGAACCTCACCTGTTGTCTCTCGAGCTGGCTAGTCCTTTTATGTCATTTTCGTTGATGATATTTCTCGGTTTACTTGGTTATATCCTCTACGATGGAAGTCTAATTCTGTAGAGACTTACATGCAATTTGAAGCTTTTGTTGAGAACCAATTTTCTACCACCATTAAAGTATTTCATAGTGATGGTGGAATGGAGTTTGTGAATCATCGCATGCGAACTCATTTTGCATCAAAAGAAAATCATCATCAACTTTCATGTCCTTACACTCTATACTTGAGGCCCTATGCTACACATAAATTATCGCCCCGAAGTATGTCTTGTATATTTTTTTGTTACAGTTCACAGTACAATGGTTATCGATGTCTTGATCCTCTCACAAAGAAGGACTCGTCGTGCTCGGTTTGATGAGTTATATTTTCCATCTACCTGTAGTGATACTGTTGCTATTTTGTCTTCATTGGATGTTTATGCTTTTGGAACCTTCGTCAGTCCCATCGAAGGTTTTTGAGCCATCTTCTTCGACCAAATCACCCATTATTTTGGAGATTTTAAATTTTCTAACTGTATCGGAAGCTCAGGGTTCTTCAGAAAACTGTGTTTGTCCAACACAGAGTGGCTAGCAGCATGATCGATGGCAGTCAGTGCCGCTAGCTTAGACGTCACTGTCGCAACAACCTATTCAAGTGCCAGCCACCCCGCCCATGCGTGCGCATCAACCTCCACCTGCCCAGCCACCACTAGTTTCTCTAGCTGAACTAGTTGACCCTGCTTCACCGGTGCTGCCATCAGCATCTCTGCACGGCCGTCGTTGCTAGCCTCGGGTTCCATTCTCGTTGCCTCAAGTTCTGTGCCTATCTCAAGATCTACATCATCTCCAGTTGCAGGTCCCTCTTCCCGACATCCGATGGCTACTCGTTTGCTTACTGGTTCTTTAGGGTACAAAGATTTTTCAGAGTACGATATTTCTGGTTTACAATGTGCTTTATTTTCTAAGACCGAGCCTCGCAGTCATCGCTCAACTGTCAAGGATCCTAAGTGGGTTTATGCCATTGACTCAGAAATGGATACACTATGCACTTAACAGACGTGGGATTTGGTTCCTCGTCCTTCAAATGCCAATGTTGTTGGTTCAAAATGGGTTTACAATTTGAAGTACAAAGTTGATGGTTCTCTTGAAAGACACAAAGAAAGGTTAGTTGCTCAGGGTTTTTCACAATTACATGGCTTTGATTATAATCATGCCTTTAGTCCCGTGGTGAAGGAATCAACTGTTCGTACTTTTTTATCTCTTGTTGTCCATCGGAATTGGCCATTACGACAGCTTAATGTTAAGAATGCATTTTTAAATGGTGTTCTTGAT
Organism: Rubia yunnanensis; assembly: GCA_037428765.1. Taxonomy (NCBI): domain Eukaryota; kingdom Viridiplantae; phylum Streptophyta; class Magnoliopsida; order Gentianales; family Rubiaceae; genus Rubia; species Rubia yunnanensis. The sequence goes on from CM075064.1 coordinate 11,404,890, forward strand.
TTTTTGGTTTACATGGAGCAGCCTGCTGGATACAAAGACTCGATGCATACTAATTTTGTTTGTCGTCTATGCAAGGTCATTTACGGTTTGAAGCAAGCTCCCCGTGCTTAGTTTCAGTGGTTCAGTTCCTTTTTTGTTGGCTTGAGCTTTGTATGCAGTTCCTCAGATACCTCTTTATTTTTCTTTTCACAGGGTGCCTCTTTGCTCTACTGGTTGGTTTATGTTGATGACATTATTCTTACTGGGAATGATGGCCATCTCATTCAGAAGTTTATTGATCGGGTTAATCAGGAATTCAAACTTATCGATCTTGATACTCTGTAGTATTTTTTAGGTTTGGAGGTTGTTCGTACATTTGACGGCTTGTTCCTTGGTCAGGTCAGATATGCCAAGAACATTTTCTTGCATGTTGGAATGCACGACTCTTTACCTGTTAGCATTCTAATAGAGATGTAAATCAATTAGAATCAGGATAAAAAAAGAATATCATTTCTGATTGGTTTTGTGTATATCGTGTTCCATATTTGTTTAGATTTTGTATACCCTTTGTACTCACTATATATATATATATATATATATCAATACATAGAGCCACAATGATTTGTGGGTTTTACATTCTATCATGGTATCAGTTAGGTTTCACTAAATATTCTCTGACTTTTCCCAAAAATTTCAATACTTTTTCTTCCCATTTTTTCGATCATAAGTCGCGCCCACCTAGCTTCAACTGCCGATCTCCACCACTGCAACCTCTGCTCATTGGAATTGGCTGATGGGATCTTGCTCTGCTGCCGCACGCACCGCCAGCCACTGATCGCACGCGCCGCCATTCTGATCTCACGCGCCTCCGATTGGTCTACTCCCCAGTGCTGTAATCTATTTTTTCTATTGATGTTCCATCCTTGAACATTAGTTAAATCAGTCATTCACGGCCATTCACAAGCTTGCTGTGTGTTTGGTGCGATTTGATTTCTCTCTTGTGTTTGGATCTGTTCCTGCTTTCCCGATGACGCCAATTACACTTATATCATTGATCAACGGTGTCACTATCAAGCTTGATGGTTCCAACTATGCTCATTGGCGTACTCGAGTTACTTTTGTTCTTCGTACTGTTAATTTGATTGGTTTTGTTGATGGATTTGCAAAGTTCCCTGATCTCCCTACGAGCTCGACTTCCAAAGAAACCGATGACAAGGCTTCCGCAGAGGACAAGGCTCTTGATGCTTGGATCCAGCTGGATTAACTGGTCCAGGCTGCTCTTTTATCATCCCTGTCTCCAGCTGCAGTGCTAGTAGTTGACGGAATGGTCACTGCAGCTCAGGTATGGGATGCTTTAGCTACAAAGTACCAGAAAAATTTTCATTCTCGTCACCTTTTTCTTTATGATCATCTGTACAGATTTTGTCAAGATGGTCATTCTGTTCAGGATTATTATTCTTTCTTTAAGGACATTAGTGATGAACTGTGTGTGCTCAAACATCCTCTCCATGATGAGGATGTTACTGTTATTTTTTGTCGTGGTTTGAACCAACAATTCTCTGAGTTTTCCAATTCTGTCATGTTAAGAGATCCATTACCACCTTTATACTCTATTGTTGCTGATGCTGAGGCTTTGGAGTTTTATCTCAAAGCTTGTTCATCAAATCTATGACCTACACCTGCTGCTTTTTCTGCTAGTCAACAGGTGTCTGGACAGGCTAACCGCAGCATGGGAGGCCGCGGTAACAGACGAGGAAGGGTGAGAGGCCGTGGTTGTAGTAGCTGAAATCTATCGTCGTCTGGTGCTCCTCCATCCACGATGGGTGGCTGTGGCAGTGGCGCCTACATCTGCCAGTGGTGTCATCGTCCTGGTCATCTTGCTGAATTCTGCTACAAGCTTTCTGAAGTTGGTCGCGATGATATTGTAAATACTGCGAACATAGTTTAGCCACAGTATTATCAGCAAAATAATGCAATTTCGGGTTGGTACATGGATTCTGGTGCTACCAATCACATGATTGCTTCTGCATCCAACTTGGATAGCATTGCTCCTTATAATGGTAATCGTCGTGTTTATTTTGACAATGGTGCCTCTTTGCATATTTCCCATATTGGCAATTCCCGGATTCCTGATTCCCTTACTTTATCTGATGTCTTGGTTGTTCCCCACATCACCAAGAATTTATTATCTATTGCCAAGTTGACCAGGGATCTAAATATTGTTGTTTGTTTTGATGACAATGTTTTCACTGTTCAGAACAAGGTTACCAAGGAGCTCGTGTGCCGAGGACATAGTGAGGGAGGTCTCTGCATTTTAGATTATACTAGTGCTGCTTTAGTGTCTTTTGTTAATCCAAATAAAGCTAAAGCCTCATTTGAGCTCTGGCATAGTTGTTTAGGACACGTTCCTTTTAATGTAATTTATGCTTTAAGTAAGACTGGTAGTTTGTCATACACTAGTTTGCCGCATAAGCCTCATTTGTGTTCTTCTTGTTAGATGGCTAAAGGCAAGCGTCTTTCTTTTAACGATAATTTAAAATGCGAACCACGCATACTTGCTTTAGTTCATTGTGACCTCTGGGGACCCTCACATGTAGTCTCTCATGCCGGGTACCTTTAGTATGTCATTTTTATTAATGATTTCTCTCAGTTTACTTGGATATTTCCTCTAAGATGAAAGTCTGATTTTGTGGAGGCATACATGCAATTTGAAACTCTTGTTGAGAATTAGTTCTCTACCACCATGAAGGTATTTTAGAGTTATGGTAGAATCGAGTTTGTAAATCATCGCATGCGTACTCATTTTGCGTCAAAGGGCATTCATCATCAGTTTTCATGTCCTTACACTCCTGAGCAAAATGGTCATGCAGAGAGGAAACATCGTCATATTACGGAGATGGGTTTGTCTATGCTCTTTCATTCTAGCTTTCATCATTCATTTTGGTACGATGCTTTCTCTATGTCGGTCTACATCATCAATAGACTACCTACTCCAGCTTTTTCTGGTCAGACTTTACTCTCTGTTATTTTTTGCACTACACCTGACTACTCCAATTTCCATCTGTTTGGCTATCGAGTTTTTCCTTATTTGAGGCCCTATGTTGTGCACAAACTGGCCCCTCAGAGTATATTTTGTATATTTTTGGGATAAATTTCTTAGTACAAGGGTTATCGATGACTTGATCCTCTTACAAAGAAGGAGTACATCACTAGCCATGCTCGATTTCATGAGTTGTTTTTTCTAGCAACCCGTACTGGCACTGTTACAGATTCTTCATCACTGGATATTTCTACTTTTTTGGAGCCTTTGTCAGTTCCATCAGAAGTGTTTGAGTTATCTTCTACAACACAACCACCTATTATTTTGGAAAATTCAAAATTTCCAACTGTACTGGAAGCTTAAGGTTCTTCAGAAAATTGCATTTGTTTGCCACATGGTGACCAGCAGTGTGTCCAACACCAGCCATCGCCACCAGCACAGCCGACGACGCCACCACCGCTGACTCACGCGCTGGCCACCCGGTCATACATGTACACCAAGCACCACCTCTACAGCCGTTGGCGTCTTCACCAAATTCACCTGCAACCCCTATTTTTCTTCTATTGTTATCACCGCAGCCTGCTAGGCTGCTACCGACTGCTTCAGGTTCCGTGCTCGCCGCCTTGGCCTCTGCATCATCCTCGAGGTCTGTGTCTTCACCAGTTGTGGGTCTCTCCTCCCCGCATCTGATGACTACTTGACTGTGCATTGGTTCTCCACGATACAAGGATTTTTATGAACAAGATATTTTTGGTTTACTGAGTGCTTTATTTTCTAAGACTGAGCCTCGAAGTCATTGCTCGGCTGTCAAGGATCCTGAATGGATTGCTGCTATGGGCTCAGAGATGGATGCTTTGGACACTTAACAGACATGGGAGTTAGTTCTTCGTCCTTCCCATGCAAACGTTGTTGGTTCAAAATGGGTTTACTATTTGAAGTACAAATCTGATAGCTCCCTTGACCGACACAATGTGAGGTTAGTTGCTCAGGGTTTTTCGCAATTTCCTGGCTTTGATTATGATCATACTTTTAGTCCAGTGGTAAAGGCCTCTACTGTTCGTATTGTTTTATCCATTGTTGTTCATCGCAATTGGCCATTGCGATAGCTTGATGTGAAGAATGCTTTTTAAATGGCATTCTGGAGTCTCCGATTTACATGAAGCAGTTTGCCGGATACAAAGCCCTATGCATCCTGATTATGTTTGCTATGTACGCAAAGCCATTTATGGTTTGAAGCAAGCTCCGCGTGCTTGGTTTCAGCATTTCAGTTCCTTTTTTATTGGGCCGAGTTTTGTATGCAGTTCTTCATATACCTTCTTATTTGTTTTCTCACAAAGTGCCTTTTTACTCTATTTATTATGTTGATGACATTATTCTTACTGGGAATTATGGTCATCTTATTTGGAAGTTTATTGATTGGGTTAATCAGGAGTTTAAGATTACTGGTCTTGGCACTCTGCATTATTTTTTAGGATTGGAGGTTTTTCGTACTTCCGAAGGCTTATTCCTTGGTCAAGCCAGATATGATAGGGACATTTTACTGCGAGCTTTCATGCAAGACTTTGCGCCTGCTGCTATTCCATTTGTGGCATTTATGCAACTATCCAACTCTTCCGATAAGCCGTTCGAAAACCACACACTTTATCATTCTTTGGTTAGTGCGCTACAGTATATGTTGATCACATGTCCCAACTTGTCCTATGCTGTGAATACAGTCAGTCAGTATATGTAGGCTCCTACTGATGACCATTACCAAGTTGTCACTTGGATTTTGTGCTATGTTCATGGTATACTCCACTATGGTATTCAATTTCACGCAAACTCCTCTGCTTTACCAGCTTTGGGATACTCTGATACTGATTGAACTTACTATATAGAGACTCGTGGGTCTACATATGGTTATGCCATTTTCCTTGGTGGCAACCTGGTTTCCTAGAGTGCTAAGAAGCAGCCTATAATTTCTCGTTCTAGTTCAGAATCAAAGTACCGTGCTATGGAAAATACTTCTGTGAAGTTAGCTTGGTTGATGAATCTTCTTTGGGACTTACGTGTGACATCGCACGCCCCACCCATATTTTTGTGTGATAATAATAGGGCTCTCTTCTTGGCTCAGAATCTTGTTTCTCATAAGAGAGCTAAGCACATTGATATTGACTATCATTTTGTGAGTGAGATGGTATCTTCAGGCAAGCTCAAGGTTGCTTATGTTTCTACAGACTTGTAGCTTGCTGACATCTTTACGAATGGTCTACCCCGTCCTCAGTTTGAGTTTCTACATTCCAAGCTTTGCGTAGGTCTACATATGGTTATGCCATTTTCCTTGGTGGTTACCTGGTGTTTTGGAGTGGTAAGAAGCAACCTGCAGTTTCTCGTTTTAGTTCAGAATCAGAATACCGTGCTATGGCAAATGCTGATGTGGAGTTGACTTAGTTGATGAATCTTCTTTGGGATTTACATGTATCAACTCGTGCACCTCCTATTTTTTTGTGTGATAACAATAGTGCCCTTTTCTTGGCTCAGAATCCAGTTTTGCATAAGAGAGCCAAGTACATTGATACTGACTATCATTTTGTGCGTGAGATGGTGTCTTCTGGCAAGCTCATGGTTACTCATGTTCCCACGGATTTGCAGCTTGCTAACATCTTTACAAAGGGGTTACCTTGTCCTGAGTTTGAGTTCATACGTTCCAAGATTTGCATTGCGATCAGTCATATGCTTCACGTAAAGGGGGGGTAATAGAGACATAGTTGATTTAGAATCAGGATAAGAAAGGAATATCCTTTCTGATTGGTTTTGTATATATCATGTTACATATTTGTTTAGGTCTTTTATACCCTTTGTACTCACTATATATCAATACACATAGCCACAATGAGGTGTAGGTTTTACTTTCTATCACCTCCATCAATTTCCCGCCTTCTACCATGTTTTAGTTTGCTTCTGTAGTTTTCACACCAATGAGAATAAACCGCTCTAATACTAAATGTCCAGATTGCCCAAAAAGTAGGGGTGAAATAGGAAAATCAACCAAGTAGTGATTAAGTAGTTGGGGCAGAAATGAAATAAAGAAAAGAATATGGCAGAAATAGAGAATTGTAGAGAAAATATAAAAAGAAATGATTATTTAGGAGAAGAAGTACAGTATCAATCCAAGTCCATATTCTCCCTTTAAAATATTGGGATAGAGTAGGTCTCCTAACATGCGGCATGTTCATAAGCTTATGGATAGGGAGGTTTTTTTTTGCAAATAATGGAAAGTTAAACAAAAAAACACGCGAAACAGAAACAAAAATTTCACGCGATGAAATATTCACAAAACACAGTTCACACACAAACACATACTACTCTATGTTCTTCTCCAAAAATCTCTCAATAGAATCCAATCATCCTTAAGCTTTCGATCTTCTCGCTGGTGTGTTTCCGATCTCCTCATCCACGACGATGTCCTCCGATGACAACAATTGGCTCAATTCTGGCTCAACCTGATCTATCGCTAAATCCTATTGAAGCAGAAGAAATTTCAAGTGCTTTGACCTTACAAACAACTTCTGTCGAATATGAATCTGCAGCAAAAAATACTATTTTGAATGGCAAGATTCAACTTCAAGCAAATGAAATTCAGTTGCAAGAAGTCAAAATACTACTCAATTCCTATGAAGGTATGGTTTTCTGACATCAGACTGAAATTCTAGTGTTGAATTGGAATCAAAATGTATATAACTGTTTTTGAAACTTCTGCAGACAGAAATTCCACTGCTATGAACATATATGAACATGTAGAAACATTGCCAATATAAACTACATGCTGCACAGAAATTTCGTATAATTTATGCATTTGTTAACTTAAATCATGTGTAGGTTACAAATAAATATGCATTAGATTAAAATGAACAAAACACAGAAAATGCATTTGTCAATTCCAACTTTTGACAAACTTGTTCATTGTTCAGATTATAACATGTACAAAATACACTACACTTTGCATATGTTACATTGCAAGTAGTATTTGTTATGCTTATTAGAACAAAGCTTCTATAATTTTCTAATTTTAAATAACTTCTTGAACACTTTGCACAACTTACATTAAAACATGCATATCTTACATTAGAAATTGTATTCTTTATTATTACAGGTACATATTTTCCAAATTTAAATGAAATTGATGCCACTGAAAATCTTACCGGCATAAAAGCAAAAAAAATGGAAGCACTTCAGGCTCCGTACAAGAAGCATGCAAATGTTATTGGTTTCAGCTACAGGAAAGACTGCTAACGTCGAAATAACAAAAATCATATTCGTGCAAAGTACTACAAGTGCTCTGCTGGAGGTCAACCGAAAAGATTAAAAACCAGCACTACCAACCCTGTTCCTTACGTGGATAATAAAAATCATTCTGAAAAGAAGAAGAAGAGGAAGAGAAAGGACCTGATTACAAAAACAGGATGCCTAGCTGAATTTAGAGTGAAGCTAGAGCATGATTATTACATCATGGAACACCACAACACCGTACACAATCATTAGTTATCAAGACCATCCTGGCAGTATCTCAGTAGGAGTGAACAGTGGATTACAGAAGATAAAGGAAAGGCCCTCACATCAATGAAACAGGCAGGTTTAAGACCTACTATAGCATATAAATACATGTCTTTTGAAGCCGGTGGAGAAGAAAATCTAGGGCATACGATGAAAGACCACCTCAACTTTGTCAGTTGACTTCGGATGAAAGAAATGGAAAGTGGAGATGCTCAGAAACTTTTTGACACGATCATGGAAATCAATGACAAGGATAAATATTTCTTCTTCAAACTTAAGTTCGGCGAGGAAAAAAAACTATCAAAAGTGTTTTGGAGGGATTCAATGATGCTGGAGAACTACAAACTCTACAGATATGTCACCATATTTGACACTGCATACAGAACAAACAAGTATAACTTGATTTGTGCACCAATAGTTGGAATCACCAATCGCTGGAACATAACAATGTTTGCTTGTGCTTTTATAGCAAATGAGTTGGCTGATACTTTTGTGCGGCTCCTCAACACTTTCAAGAAATCAATGGAAGGGAGAGAACCTATCACAATATTCACAGATCAAGATCCTGCAATGGATAAAGCAATAAATGAGGTATGTTGTGAAAATTTGTTGCTTATAGTTCCAAGCACTGGATATGCGCTCTTAGACATTGCACCGCTTACCTTACAGTATGCATTACATAGCTTATAAGATGCACTTGTTACTTTAGAAATCAGGTTTCCTGGAAATGATGCAGCTTCAGAAATTTTATTTATTAGACCTGAAACTGAGTAGGGAATGTTAGCTTCTACACCTGTCAGCTTACAGTATGTATGCTAATCACCTTCCATTTCTTGTTGCAACTTTCAAGTCTTCCAAAACATAAAACACAAGTTGTGCTTGTGGCACATAAAAAAATGCAATACATTAGTATGGGATATTAAAGAAAGATTAATCCTTCAAAAGTAATCTAGACTACTGTATGAAGTGATGTCGTAATCCAGCATAATTTGAAGAAAAATGGACCTCCATGATCGCCACATACAAGCTGGAAAGTAGCACCTGGTTTCAATGCCTGTACGGCATCCGTGAAAAATGGAGCACGACATTCAGCAAGGATATTTTCTCAGCAGGCATCTTATCATCACAGCGAAGCAAAAGCACCAACCACACACTATGCTTCAGTGCAAACAAAACAACAACACTGGCACACTTCTATGAGCTCTTCAACCAAACAATCACAAAGTGAAGAAGACATGAAGCAGAAAAGGAAAATACATGTACAAAAGTAAAGCCAAACTATCAAAACAAAGCAGGTATTACATTAAGAATGTGTATTACTTAGTCTAGAACCAAAATTTCTTAACTTACAGTATGCATTTATTTCCCACTATTGGGCATGTACATGTTTGGTTAAATATGCTACTCAAGTTTACACACTTTCATTGTACAATGGATTCAAAAAGGAATTTTTCCTAGCAATGGAAACTAAGGTTAAGGAACTGTTCTCAGAACCACCGAAAAAAAATGAGATCAGCGCGGAACATAATGAATCCAAATACGAGATATTCGGGTACAAAAATGAAGATGGGCTGGTTGAAGTACAATGCACATGCAAGTGCTTCAAGGTGTCAGGTATGTTGTGCTTTCACACTCTCGGAATATTGCACCTTCATTCCATCACAGAAATATCTGCAAAGTACATCCTCAAAAGGTGGACAAAGAAGGCCAAAACAGAAGTATAGGACATGATTCTTGGCCAAGGAAAACAACAATCAGAAAGCATCAACGGTTTAGTTTCTTGGAGGAACCATATGCCCAGCAAATTCTACAATCTGGTTCTAAAGAGCGAAGGAAACTTGGAGGCTAGAAGCACCCTTAAAGAGATGTTTAACACCAGCTCGACAAGAATAGAAGACTTGTTGGCATCGAAAACCAATGCCATTGAACAATCAGCCACAAGTAGCCAATGCAACTCAACCATAACAAGTGTGCCTAAGGTACTGGATCCAACCCAAGAGAAGACAAAAGGAAGAGGAAAAAAGGCTGAAATCAGGCATGGTAAAGAAAAAACCAAGGAAGAAAACTACTGAATTCGGCACAAAAACACCAGATGTGAAGACACTGTAAATAGTAGCATTGTTTAGGATACAAGTTGCATTTGTTTAGCTATATATTGTATTTGCTTTTTAGGATCATACTATATGCCTAAGATTTTGTTTACCTAACATTTTTATACATTCAATAACAGTTGACAACTATAAATGATAAAATTATAACTTGCATTTGTTTGGCTTGCCCAAGTACCAACCTTTGTTTCACAGAATTTTATTGATATGGAAACACTGACTACCAACTAACTGATATGTGATTACTTAGCTTACAACTGTAATTTATTAACCAATGGATTGCATTTTTTCCCTATAAGTTCATAAACCCAACAAAATAAACCATATAACATAACTAAAATGTAACTTGGTATTGATAAGCATACAATATTACTTCTTAAAATTCAACCTGCACGTGTTCACCTAAAATTGACTTGTATTATATTTCACATAATTTAGTGATACGAAAACCACTGAATACATGTAGAACTACTTAGCTTACACCTGTAGTTTATTAACTTATCAATTGCATTTTTTCCATATAAGGTCAGAAAATCAACACAATCAACCACATCAAATAATTCAAAAATAAACTTGGAATTAAAAACATACAAATAGTACTTCTTCAAACTAAACATGCATTTGTTTCATAAAACCTGCAACCTTACAAACAAATCCTAAAACAACGTCTCAAATACGCTCAACATATCACCCACAAAACAATCAGTCACAAATCATCCAAATACACCTTCAACCTTAAAAAAACCCTAAAACATCGTCTCAATTGCGCTTAACATATCACTTTCAAACCAATCAGTCAAAAAATAAGCTGATTACAAATCATCCAAAAATAATTCAAAGACGCTAAAGCTACATATCTTTAAGTCCTTTAATCCCAAGGGAGAATGAAGGAATCATAGAACGAGTTTTCCTCATGTATTCTTCAACTATCTTATCAACCCACTCATGTGTCCTTGGGTCTTCCATAATTTCATGTGCGTCTTGACATGAACAGTATCCTCATTTGTTGTGGTTGTGCCTTCTTCTTGTGGTTTTGATTGAGGTTGTGGTTGTGGCTGCGGTTGTGGTCACACAATCGGACTATCATTTTCCCTCTCGAGGTTTTGAACCAACACGCGTGTAATAACCTCCATGTCTCATTTGAAAATGAGACAAGCCCTATGCAAAGGCTGACAGAGAAGAACAAAGACCAGTCCAATAAAAAATTAGAAACTGTCTAAAAAGGAAATATGAACTATAAATTGCATTAGATTAACTAACATCTTCATTAGTTTTAAAACAACATGCACTAGTTTTTAAAAGCTTTTAAAAAAAGACAAAAAATTCTTACATTACTGGTAGCTTTGTCAATGTCTTCATTAATCACGCAACTAGGTATTCGATACGAAATAAATCCCAGCTCCGGAGTATTGTCATCACATGCAGCAGTCGGTGTATGAAGCCCCTTATGGCCAATATTCTCATTGCGAATTCCCTCAAATTGTTGGCTGCTTCTTTTATCTTTCACTCTCCCATGCTTTGTCAAAGGAAAACCAGCCTCTACCATAACCCTCTGTCAAGCAAAGATTTGTTCGACCAATCCACTGATTTCTTCACCTTTTCAGCACCTTTCTTCACATCAACTTTTTTAGTCTTTGTCCTCATCGCCTTCTCAGAACAAGAATTTGCAGCAAGTTCTTCTACCTTCCTTTTATTCTCCTTGCTCAACATACGAGGTGATGACCTCTCCTTCTCTCCTTCAAAGGAGACCACCACAGTAGGTCAAGCATCAACACTCTCACCCACGTCCACATTTGCTTCACCACCCTCACTCTCCCTCTCTCACACACGCAACCGCAGCAGCTTGCGACGCCTCCGACTTCGCAACTGCATCCAAAATCCACTGATTTTCATTAATATAGTCTCTAATCATACTGTTTATACTGTCACCTTCATCCATGGACCCACCTTCCCCATCATTCTCAACATCCTTAGAACAACCTTCACCAGCAGGTACATCTTCCTCCCTAACAGATTCAGTCTCCTTCCTATTCAAATCAGTATCATTCTCATTAAAATATGCCTCAACTTCAACATCAAATTCTGCTAAAAAATCCTTCCCCTCTATAGACCTAACAACTTCACCATCAATTTGTGCTGAAACAACCTTACCCTCAACATCACCACCTTCAATACCAACATTAGCATCAACCCCTTCAACACCAGCATTAACATTATCAATCATGACATCCAAAACGTCCCTAATATCTTTCTTCACTACCTTAGAACCCTCGGCTTCATCAACACCAACTACTTCTCTACTCATTCGAACATCATTCAACAGTGTGTCATAGTCAAGTTCTTGACTTGATACACCTTCACCCAAAGCTGATACACCTTCACTATCTTTCAGCTGCTTAACACCCACAATCATTTGTTTCTTGTTTCCCGACTTACGAACAGTAGGAACTGGAATTTGTGTAGTAGCACCACCACCAATTCTAGCAGACCTACGTGCCAGTACAACTACTACACAAAAAATGAAAAATAAAAAACTGTATAATCACATATTAAAAAAAACAAACACACTCACTCAAAAAATGCACTTCTATATCAGGTTCTTTATGTTGAATAGTATCTTCACTTCATTCAGGAAAATCTAAAAATAATCATATACCATACAATCAGAAACTAATACATAAAGCATACAAACAAATGCAAGTTGTAATAAAAAAAATGCATGCATACTCTGACAGCCAATAAGCAACCTAATATGGAAAAACCATAGTATAACTAACTAATGCATAGGCTATACTAATATATGCAACTTGTAATGAAACAAATGTATGCATAGTCTGAGAGTCAGTAAGCAACATAATATGACATACACATTATAACTAACTTATGCATATAGTAAACTAATATAAGCAACTTGTAATGAAACAAAATACATACTAGCAAATCACAAAGAATAACAATAAGTAACTAACAATCAGTCAAAATGAAAATACATACTAAGTAACTAATATATAAGTTATATTAACATATGCAATTTCTAAGAAATCAAGTGCACAATAAAACAATCAGTTGACAACAAAATAAGTAACTCGAAAAACAGAGTAAGTAACTTATACAAATGTTAGCCTAACATCTGTAACTCCTAAGAAAACAGATGCACATTATAACTGAAATGCTAACATACTGAAAAAATAGAGCAACTAACTAATACATATCTTACAATAGCAAATGCAACTTCTAAACAATCAAATGCATGTTATAAAAAATACTCAAAACATACAGATTTGACTAAAAAAAGTCAATAGCAACAACTTGTATACAGATCTGACTTACAAATAAAATTTCTAAAAAAAATCAACATCAATAAGACTGAAAAATACACATACACACACAACAAGAACAAAAAATGCGGGAAACTCCAAATATTCAAAATGGAAAATAGGAAGAATATGAACCAGGAGAAGAAGAAGGTTGAGACAACTTCTCAGCTTTAGGAAGAATAGCTTTCCCCCTCGTCTTACCCATAGACTAGGTCAAATACACAAAAAAACCTTATATCAAAATCGCCAACAACTGTAAAGCAAAAACGAAAAAGAACAACAACGAAATTTCAAAACCTAGAATATGGAACCGAATTAAGGCGATTCCGGCCCAAACTTGAACAATGCAATTCTGGTGAGATTTCGTGAAGAACGGAGAGCGGAACTTAAAAAATGAAGATCAGAGAGGAAAGGAATTGATGAACGAGGAGAGGAGAAAATAGAAAATTACAGGTGAATAATGAGGACAGACACGCGTGATAAATGGATTGCAGTTTCCAAAAAATTTAACTGGTCCAAAACTGCTAGCAAAAGGAAAATTAAAAACAGACAATCAGCCTTAATTAATTACTAGGTACCCCATTTTTTAAGTAATTACAACATGAACCTCATTTTACGTATCAGGCCCTGGCCTGTCCATAAGCTTATGGACAGACCACCTTTCCAGAGACTTTCCCATTAGGATATATACAAATATAACCATATATAATTGATGAAAGTGCAAATATAACTATCAAATAAATAAAATTATAAAAAAAACCACCCTAACTAGTTGATGAATGTGCAAATATAACCCTCTGGTGAGAATCTAGCATTGATCGTGTTTTCCCAGCATTGATTCCTCCAAAAATGACAAAAATGACCTTGAACCAGCGGCGGAACTAGGGGGGCGAGGGGGTGCTAGCGCCTCCCCTAGGATCCGGCGGCCCGGAATTTAGGCCTAGAGCCACCGGAAGTCACCGGATTCCGCCCCCCCTTGAAGGCTTGAACCACCAGCGGCCTTCAGCGTTTGCAAGGGGAAGAAGAAGACCAATTTTGTTTTTATTTTTTTTTATTTTCTAACTAAACAAAACGACGTCGTTTTGGCTTAAGTGAAACGACGTCGTTTTGTTTAGTTGAAGGCAAAAAAAAATTAAGGCCAATTGGGCTGAAACCCAATTGGCCCAAAGAATAATTTAAACACTTATGAAACCCAATTGTCAAACCTAAGAAACTCTTCCTTCCTCCAAGCTCCAGCCAAACCGCAGCCACCACTGCCTGCTCGCCGTCCGCCGTCGTCCGCCGCCGTGCCGCCACCGTCCGCCGCCAGCCCCCCCTAACATTTCCTCCTGGTTCCGCCACTGCCTTGAACCAAAAGCTTATTTGGGTGGATAGTTATACTCTTACCCACCGCCTGACCATCATCGTCGGACCAGTTAGGATTATATTGCCACATTATAAAAATTAATAAGGTTATATTAGTACAAGTGCTAAAACTTATAGGATTATATCAGTATGACATTTTTCCCGTGATGTTTTTTTTTCCTTTTTCTTTTGAGTCCGTCTCTTGAAAGATGATATTTTCAAAATTCATTGAAATACCAAGGTTTAAAGTGAAAATTAGAATAACTGAAGATAAAATTTTTGAGTTGCATGAGTCGAGTTATAATCTTTATAACCCTTACACGTTGCACAATATTTTTTACCTTTTATTATTCTAATTATATTCCGTCTTTTCATAAGAATATGGAAAGACGGTCTTTCCCAAAATTGCCTTTTCTTTTGCATGTATTTTTTTATTTCTGTCGTTTCTTGTCTTTAAACTTTTCTTGTTTCTTGTCTTTAAACTTTTCTTGTTTGTTTTTTTGTCATTCTTTCTCTGATTAGTGAATAATTCCGTATAAACGTCATTACATATTGGTGTATATTTAGTAGTAGTGGTTGCATTATTTGACGCACTATGGAAGAGGAATTATTTATACGCATCTTAATTTTGTTCTTGAACATATATATCTGGTAGAACTTGTCCATTTCTTATATTTTATGGATGCAACAACGGGAAGTGGATGGATGCCTAGGAAAGTGGAAAGGTGAGATATATATATATACTATATATATTATATATATATATATATTATATACTATACATATATTATATATATATATATATATATTATATATACTATATATATTATATTATATATATTTTTTTTATATATTTTATATATTATATATATATATATTATATATATATATTTATATATATATATATTATATTATATATATATTTTTTATATATATTATATATTTTATATATATATTTTATATATATTATATACTATATATATATATTATATACTATATATTATATATATATTATATATATATATTTTATATATTTTATATATATTATATATTTTTTATATAGATTATATATATATAATATATATATATATATATATAGTGCTACTCCATCACTTTTCACCCAATTTTCTCAGAGCATGTTTGACTACTAATAGACCGTCTTATGGTGAGACCAGGGACTAGAGGCAAAATAGGAAAAAAGTAAACTAAATCCGGGGGCAAAAAAACTAATTAAACTGGAAATGGGGTAAGTGGTATAAAGTGCTAAAAAGCTGAAGGACCAAGTAGCAAATAACATAACACCTAACCCATTACCCATTCCCAGCCCAAAAACGTGAAAATCAAATCAGGCCCAAAACACAAAATTAAAAAATGGGAGAAAGAAAAACAAATCAAACACAGATCTGAACCAAAATATTTCTTCCCTCTCTCACCGGGACTCCAGACGTTGTTCTTCATCCAAATTCAACCAGTCCAATTTCGAATGAAAAAATCAATCCACATCAGAAATTCACCCGGAAAGCAAGTTACAACTATATTATGTTTAAATTCAACATCAACTGCAACAAATATGTTGCTAAACAGAATTTCGATATTTTACAGATTCAAAATTGGATGAATATGGAAGAAGGTGATTTACATATTGAAAAACAATTAGAAATCATACAATCAACGCAAACACAGAATCCTACACAAGAAAGAGAAACAAATATCAATGATGAACAGATTGTACCTATTTCACAAGGTAAGAAGCTGAACTTTTTGTACTTAAGCATGATGTTCTGTTTTCTGATTTGGACAGCAGCAGAATGAGTATGTGAACAATTCCATTACGTTTAGCTCCTGTCAAATAAACAACAGAAAAAACTAATTAGTAGCGAAATTCTGATATGAATGAACACATCATGTTGTTCTGTTCTATAACAGTGTATATTAGTTCTGAATATGCTACAAATTTCATTTAAAATGTCAGACCTTTCAAATTGTAGAGGTCACGTTATAAGAACTTATTTTTAATAGGATCTGTTCACATTTTGCAAATTGACAAATAACTGGACAATGTACTGATTTATTGCAGCAGTGTTCACTAAATATGACGTGATGTTTTAAATATATGACATGATGTTACATATTAGTTGTACATAATCAGAATAACAATTTGCAGAAACATAGTGTGATGTTACTCTTGTACTGCTTGATGTTTCAAAAATATAACATGATGTTCTAGCTTTGCAAAATTATGTACAACTTCTTTTTATAATTTATTTGGAGTTTTCAATTACATGATGACTTATTCTATTACTTTCTATCCATGTTATTGTGTTCTGTGATAAATTAGAGTTTCACCAACTTTGCTATTTTGTGTCGTTAATCAATATTTCAAATCTTGAACTTAGCTGTACTTTCTTATTCTATTATGCATTTGGAAATTATGTTTGATCGATGTATGTTGGGTTAGGATGCTTTCTTGTAGGAATAACGCCACCTTGCTCAGAATTTTACGTGCTCCTTTTTAATGTTCATGACAATCAAAAGATTTCAGTACCTCAAACATGTTAACAATTTATCGTAGAATCTTATGAACTTCTCCTCAGATCATACAATCTGGCACAATATATAACATGTCGTTACATGCTAACTGAGCCTAATCAGAATAATAATTTGCAAAAAACGTGATGTAATGTTTCCCATATGTTGCTTGGTGTGTCAAGCATATAACATGATGTTCTACATCTACAGCATTGTGTGTAGCATCTTTTCATTATTATTAATTTAGGGGAGTTTTCAATCACAGGTCTACCAAACTTGTTGGAAATAGATCAAACAGAATCCCTTCAAGGAGTGCAAGCAACTACATGGGAAGAGCTTGAAACATTATACCGTGCACATGCAACTACACTTGGATTTTCTGTACGGAAGTCAACACAAAGACTAACAAGTGAAGGGAAGGTGAAGGAAAAATATTACACATGCTCGCGCCAAGGGAAATCAGTTTCAAACAATCTTGACACCCCGACCCAACAACCACAAAACAAGAGGAGAAAGACAAAAGAATTTCCCATTACAAGGACAGAATGTAAGGCTGCAATCAGAATCAAGCTTGTAGATGAAAACATCTATGAAATCAAGCACCACATCACTGAGCACAACCATGAATTTACAAGGAAGGAGTGGCAATACTTGCAGCGTGGTGAGAGGAAGATAGAGGATGAAAAGGCAAGAGCAATTGAGGCTATGGAATTGGCAGGTTTAAAACCAGCAACAAGTTTCAAGTACTTGGCATGCGATGCAAATGGACAAGAAAATGTAGGGCACACGATGAGGGACCACATTAATTATGTCAATAGGTTAAGGATGAAAGCAATTGAAGGAGGCGATGCACAGAATGTGATGTATGAGCTCTACAAAATAGATGGAAGAGATGAGGATTTCTTCTTCAGAGTCAAGTTGGATGAGGATGGTAAACTATCCGCACTTTTTTTTGGAGAGATGCAATGATGAAAGAGGATTACATGTTCTATGGTGATGTGATGATATTTGACACCACATACAGGACAAACAAATACAACCTTGTTTGTGCACCGATTGTGGGAATCAACAACCATTGGAATAATGTGATGTTTGGTTGTGCATTTATTAGCGACGAAAAGAAAGGGACTTTCATTTGACTGTTGGAAACATTCAAAAAGTCAATGGAAGGAAAAGAACCAGTGACAATATTTACTGATCAGGACTCGGCTATGGCATATGCAATCCAAAAGGTACATACCCCAACCTGCTCAGTTACTGTGTTGATGTTTCACCATCTGTAAATGATGTTTCAGAATCTGTATGTTTCAGTCCTTCCTCAGTTACTGTGATGTTAAGTTGATTTTTCATAACTCAACATATATGATCATACAAACACCATAAATTCATTTCTAAAAATCATATATGATGCTCCTGTACTATGAAATTAAATTTCATGAAAAGTTGTTTGATACTTACTGAAATCAATTTGAACATAAAGTACCTATGCGTGATGTTTCAATAGCGGTTGGTAACCTTTCATAAATAAAGTATGTTGTTTCATACTGAAACAAATTTTTGTACCAGGTGTTCAGCAATACAAAACACAGGTTGTGTCTATGGCATTTGAAACAGAATGCAATCAGTCACTACGGTAAAGTGAAGAGCGATGAAGAATTTGGCATGGCATTCGACCATTGTTTGAAAAAAAATGCGCAAATGAAGAAGAATTCCAGAGATGCTGGAACTCTATGATGGATAAGTACCAGCTTCATGACAACAAGTGGTTCAAGCGCCTATACAGACTACGAGAGAAATGGTGTACCGTATTGAGCAAAGACTTCTTCTCAGCTGGGACATTATCATCACAGAGAAGCAAAAGCACAAACAAAGCAATCAGCTTCAGTGCAAACAAAACAACAAACTTGACACAGTTTTTCTCAATCTTTGAAAAAATGGTACACGGCTGGAGAAGCACAGAAACCAGCAAAGAATACAGCGGATCAATAGGAAAACCAAGGTCAGCCGAACAAGGACCTGGACTTCTGAAACATGCAGCTGAAATTTACACACATAAGTTGTACAAGGACTTCGAGGCAGAATGGAAGCTAGCCATGGCAAGTAAAGCAGCAAAAACATTCAACCTTGGATTCGAAGATGTTTTTGAAGTACAACCAGAAAACGACAACACAAAAATGGAGAAGGTTACTTTCAAGAAACAGGATCAAAAGGTGGAAATCAAATGCTCTTGCAAGTACTTCGAAGAGGTAGGTCTGTTGTGTTTCCATGCACTTCGAATCCTGCATTTACAAAACATCATTTCCATCCCTGAAGATTACATCCTCAAGAGATGGACAAATATGGCAAAGCAAGAAATATGGAACAAGGTGCTTGAAGGAACAGGAACACAAAACAAGGAGATCAAAGGTAAGGTACCATGGCGTCATGATATGCTACGGAAGTACTACAATCTTGTCTTGAAGTGTGAAGAGGACATAGAAACTAGAAGAATCCTTGAAGAAGGGCTGAATAGAGACTCTACTACAATCAATCAAATCAAAGCAATCGATACACAAGAGCATTCAGTGACTAATAGTGCAAGAGGTTCAACAACAAAGGCTGCTCCCGAAGTGCTCAATCCACCAAAAATAAAAACAAAAGGAAGAAGTGCAAGAGTGAAAGGTAAGCTTGAAAAAAGGAAGAAGCCAGTCAAGAAGGAATTCGGATCCAAGACACCAAAAGCTCAATTAATATAAAACCAGCTTGTTGGAATATATTTACTGCAATACTATGATCTTACACACTTATGGAATAATGTTACATTGTTACAGTTTGATGTTTTAGAAATAAGTTCTGATCAGGATGTTAATTTTTTTTCCCATGATATTTAAAACATAAATATACTTCTATTTTAGATGTTAAACTTGTATTCACTGCTGTTATTATTTTCTCAGATGATGATTTACAAATATTACCCATTACCCTTAGTTTTGCTGACGATGTCTTACTAGTGTCAAAGGGAGATCTGAACTCAGTTAAAGCACTGATTTCCGCATATAGAATATTTGCTGATTCTACAGGGCTTAAGGTGAATGAGGCTAAATCCAAAGTTTTCTTTGGGGTTGTGGATGATGAGATGAAGAAACAGATAACTGAATACACAGGTAAGGTAGCTTGCCTTTCAGATATCTGGGAGTTTCTTTGACAAATAAAAAGCCTAATCTGATAACCTGTCAACCTTTGATTGAAAATATGGTTGAAAACCTAAAGCATTGGAGCGCTAGAACATTAAGCTATGCGGGAAGGCTACAACTTATTAATAGTCTGTTATTTGCTATTGCCAACTTTTGGATGAAAAGTTTCCCACTACCTAAGGAAGTTTTGAAGTATGCTGAAGCTTTATGCAAGTCCTTTTATGGAGTGGTGGTGAAGTCATAACAAAAAAGGCTCATGTTGCCTAGAGTAAAGTGTGTGAATAAAAGAAAAAAGGGGGTTGAATGTGGTTTCTTTACAAGATTGGAATGATGATGCCAATATGTTAAAGCTTCTTTGGAATTTAACTAAAAAGGCAGATATACTATAGATTGGATGGGTTCACGTATATTACATACGAAATGGTGATATTAAAAATATAAAATGATCACATGCAACAAAACATAAAACTTCACACTGATAGATCAAAAAGTATAAAACATCACACACTGATAATGAAACATCACATCAAATTATAAAATGATCATTTCCAGCAAAGTATAGAAAACTAAAAACAGTTTTATATCATCTCATACTGTCAAACCATAACAATATCACAATTAATCGAATAAAGGGTACAACTGCCCCTATCAAATACTAGTTCATCACACTCAAATCCTAATTCTTATTGATTCCCTTCCCAGCTGAACCTTTTGCAGATGATGCCCCTCTAACTTCTTCAATGCCAAGATCAAATGATGGCGTCACTCCTATATAACTAGCAGCAGCAACTGAAGCAGCAACAAGAGTGCGATTCCTAAAAGCATTCCTTACAATCTCATCAACATCATCAAACAAGTCAGAGTTATCAAAATCGTCCGAGTCAAAAGGAGGATAATCAGGCTGGGCATTAATAGTAGATACAACATCCTTAGCACTTCCACCCAACTCAGAAACCAAGACCCTAGTGACAACCTCAATATTCCTCTTGAACCTACGGACAGCTTGATCAGCAATCTAGGAAAAAAAACAAAAAAACAAATTATAAAAAGATAACAACAGAAAATTTGAAATTTAAAATGCCTCATACAACATAAGAAACATCAGCTACTGATATTAAAATATCAAAGCTGATAACACAAAAAGATTAAACTTAAACGTCACATACAAATTCTATAACACCAACTACTGATTGTAAAAAAAATCAATCTGTTAACACCTAAACCACAATTTTAAAACATCTCATAGAAAATCTAAAACATCATATACTCCTATTAAAACATCAGAATTGAAATGGTACTTACAGACCCCCCATCTTTCATAATCGCAGCATCAGTAGGCAAATCTTCTGGAAGCACAAAGCATAAAACTTGCGAGCTTGAACCAGCTGCTGCTTCTTTTGTATGACTTCCTTCCTTAGATGTCGCAGTTTCTTTGGATGTCCCAGCATGCTTGGAAGTCATAGCAGGACCACTGCCCACATACTTCCCCATAAAAGTCAAAGGAAATTCATCCTTAGACATGGGGCATGAATTAAAACCTGCCTCAACAATCTTCTTACAATGTTTCAGCAGCAAACTAGTGTCCCAGTGACGAATGAAAGGAACTATGGGAGGGCATGGTTTTCCTTGAAAAGGAAACCTATACAAGTAGCACATCAATGGAACAACTACACACGGATTAACTGCCGAGTATTTAGTAGTCTTATACCTATGCACAGCATCACCTAACTTCTTAAGCACATACCCACACCAGTCATAACTCCTAATCTCTGCTACATTCTCAACAACACGAACCAGCTTAAAATCTACAAAGGATCTAGCAGTAGGACTCAAGAAGCTGCAAACTACATACATCACAAACAGTTTTTTAAATTCATCCCCACCTTCACGTAATCCCATCATCTTTTCAAACAGCCTCTCACAATAAATGTTACCCAGTTGATCATACCCAAACTCTTCCCTCCATCTCTTCCTAAGTTCTATGTCTTTCCTTTCGCCCTTCCCGGCATTACTAACCTCAGCAACTTCCTTATCACTAATAGGGAGTGATAAAACATCATACACATCATCGCGGGTTATAAAATACCTATCAGAACCAATAGTTTGAACATAGCTAATTGGATTAAAATTCTGAATCAGGTAGGGAATTATGTCTTTAGGAAGGGAACAAAATTTAATTTTAAGGAGACCATCAAAACCAATCTCTTCCATGGATTTTATCTGTTCTGAGGTCAGCAAAGAAGACACTTTTTCAATTCTCCAAGGGCAACACTTCGTAGTGAAGCCTTTCTCAGCACTGAAAAGAAAATTAAAATTCATGAAACATCACATACAAAATTGAAAAACATCAACAAACTAAAAGTAAAACATCAAGTCACATTAAAAAATCAACATGACACAGTTCATCAAACATTATATGCAGAAATTAAAATATCAGTCACTTCAAAAAAATAGAAAGAAAACTGCCGAGAAAATACAATGCTAAAAAAATAAAAATAACAACTAGATTACAAACATAACTGACACATAAACTGCTCCATATTAATCAACTAGATGCATCAACACAACTACAATATGAAAGCAAAACATCAAGTCTCACAAAAAAAACATAAAAACACATAAACTAATAATCACCAAACACATTATTTAAAATATCAACTAACCTTTCATCATCATTAGACACAACTTGTTTCCCTTTCACTTTCATCTGTTCAAACGGTCTAGAAGACTTCTTCACAACCACCACCTCAGGTTCTGATTCAGAATCAGAACCACTTGCAACATTATTCACAGCTTTACCACTCCCCTCCACGCTTTCAGATTCTGATTCAACAGAATGCGAGCTATCTTTATCATTATCATCTTCATCTTCATCTTCCGAAGATTCACTTCTACAATTGTCTTTAGCATCATCAACATTTTCAGCTCCAGCATCTACATTTTCAGTTTCAGGAGCAGTGCAATACACCTCTTCATCTACAAATATTGAAACATCATATCAAAATGGAAAATCATCAAAAACTAATATCTAAAAAGTAGAGGTGTTATCAAAAACTGATAACACAAGATTTATTTTATATTTCTCAGGAACTTTCTTCTTCACATCATCAACTAAGATAAAAAAAGAAAAAAAAAAAGAAATCAAACTAGATAATCAGACATTGGCATCATGAAAAACAAAAGATAGAATTTGAAATGACCAACTATAAAATATTAAACATCATACCATAATTTTAAAACATCACGTTATTAATTTAAAACAGTACCTTTGCCACTGACACCCTCAGAAGCAACTTTAGGTTTCTTCACAGCCACAGTCTTCTGCAAAGCCCTCCTCTTGGCACTTTCACCTCCAACATCATCATCCTTTTTCAATTCATTCTTCAAACTAGCATCACTCCTCAAAACAGGTTTTTTACAATTGCCAACACCAACAGCTAAAAAAAATACATCACGTCAAGTTCCATAAGAAAAGAGGATAAAACATTGTAAGGTTGAAAATTTTAAAACAACTAACTTAATTTTGAATACCTTTACCACTGACACCCTCAGCAGCAACCTTGGATTTCTTGGATTTTTTCACAACCACAAACTTACGTAACATCCTCCTACAATATGGAATCTCAGGATCAGCGACTTTTTGAGCAGGTTCAGAACCTAATTGAGGTACCACATTCTGCAAATTGGAACCACCGGAATCTCCTGATATTCCATCTTCATAATACAGATTAACATTCCTCTTCACTTTCTGCTTTTGTCTCCTCTTTGCAAGAAAGACTCCTGAAAACAGAACAACAACATCAATACAAATGTATGAAACATTAATATACACATTCATAAGAGTAAATAAAAAAGTGAAAGACAAACTCTCGGGTTTAGCAGCCTCATCAGCAACAACAAAATCCGGAGGCATAGCAACTTCATTAGCAACCAGTATAGATTTGTTAGCCTTATCAGCTTTTTTAGCAACATCCGGACCAGATTTTTCAGCCTTATCAGAACCATTCAAACTAGAAACAGATTCAGTCAGCACTGTCTCCAAATTGCGTGCACCATCCGGTTCATCTTTATGAACTTCATCATGAGCCAGATTAAGATTTCTATTAGCTTTCTCTTTCAGTCTCCTCTTCATAGAGGACAGTCCTGAAATAGAAAAGCAGCATAAAATTTAAAATACAAAACATTAATATACATCTTTCACAAAAAATAAATAGGAACAAACAGACCTGAAACCAAATCAACATTAGGATCACACCTCAGTCGATGTGATTGTCTCATAGCACAGCTAACATTTGCATCTGAAACATTAAATTTAAATTATATAAACATCAGGAAAATATAATGCAACAATAAGCCCAACCAAATTCAAGGGAAAAAATATACAAATCATCATTTAAAAGCTCAACCCACATCACAATCTACATCACTCCCCTAAGTTGAAACATACAACTAAACAAATACAACATACACTAAATAACATACACTAAATTTAAAACATGATTCAATAAATTTAAAACATCATAGCCTAAACTTGAAAAGGATATAAAAAACTGACATCATACATCATAATGTAAATTTAAAATATCTTTCAGTAACCTTAAAACATCATAGCATGAACTTAAAAAGGGAATCAAGCTGAAATGCACACACCATAACCTGAATTTAAAACATCATTCAGTAAACTTAAACATCATAGCCAAAACTTGAAAGAATATCAAACTAAAAGGCAGACATCATGAACTGAACTTGGAACATCATACAATGAACTTAAAAATCAACATGTTAGCACAAACCGAAAATGACAAAACATCATTCAACAAACTTAGAAACATCATAGCCTGACTTGAAACCATATCAAACTAAAAAACATCGTAGCCTGAAATTGAAAAAAAAATCAAGCAAAAAAACATACACCATAACCTTAATTTAAAACAACATTCATTTAGTAAACATAACACACCATAGACTGAACTTGATAGCTTATCAAACTAAAAATTATACATCATGACCTGAACTTAGAACACCATACAATAAACTTAAAAAATCAACATATCAGCTCAAACAAAAAATGACAAATCAAATACTTGAAAACATAGATAACTAAAACTGAAGCACAACACATGAAAGACACAATGGATGAAAATTTACACTAGAAAGACACAAATAGATGACTGATGAACATAAAAAGAGCAAAAAGTAAAACATCAACATAAATATATAAAACATCATGTCATAGAAGTGCAACATCACAAAAAGCATAAGTGAAACATCATCAAAAATATGTGATACATCATGTCATAAATTTACAACATCACAAAAGGCAAAAATGAAACATCAACAGAAAAATATTATACATCATGTCATAAAATTACAACATCACAAAGAGGAAAAGTTAAACATCAGCATAAGTATATGGAACATCATGTCATAAAATTACAACATCACAAGTTACTCAACAGCTACAAAATACATTCAAAAATACACACAAAAAATAGAGAAAGAGAATTACCTTCAGCAGGTCCTCGTTTCCTTGGATTTATTAAGACAGCAGGATGACTAACTTCCTCACAGTCTTTATAGTTCTTTGCAATATTAGCAAGAACATCTAAAGCAGAATCATCGGTGACTTTGTCCTTCAACATCTACAAATCAACAACAAAAACACAGATATTAACATACAAACTAAATGAACCCTAAAATGTCAAAGAAATTTAACACAGAAACCAAATCAATGCAAAAACCCAAAAAAACAGTAATATAACATCACATGCAAGTAATAAAACACAGAAACAATAAGACATACACAAAAAACAGAGCAATCCCCAAAATATAAATACACTAAACAACAGAAACCCTATAAACTTCAAATCGAACACATTAAAGCAACATTACACTACACAAACAAAAGAGAAACACAAAATAAGCGAAAGAAACACTCAGAAAACCTACACAAAGCATAAAACATCACATGCATCCAAAAAATTGGGGAAAATTGGGAAAAACAACAAAATACGAACAAAAAAACCTAGCGACTACATTACCTTCGCAGATTAAGCACAATCCTAACTCTTCCTGTCGTAGATCATTAAAAACCGAACGGAATTCAAAAAAAAACCAAAGGAAACAGAAACGCAACTTCAATCAGACCAATGCACACTTGAAATTGAAAAAAAAATGAAGCAATCACCGATTATATAGAAGATTTCTGAGCGGGTGAATATTGTGAGTGAACAAACTTGAATACTGAGAAAAACGATTTCGCTTCCTGAAAAAACGAGAATGAAAAATGTGGCCAAACATGGAAAAAAAGTCGTTCGACATAATTTATATAACAGGACTAAATTGTAAAATATCAATATTACACATTAAATCCCTAGACTTTTAAAACATCAATATGAAACCTCATCTTAAAATATTTGCAATTTAATCCCTGGTCTCACCGTGAGACGGTCTTATACAAGACTTTGTCTAACCTTTATTGCCTATCCTAACTGCATGTAAAATTTTAATACCTAAAAAGTACATGTTACGAAAAATATAACGATACCTTTCATGACACTATTACTACTTATATATTATATGAAATTTATGGTCAAACATGACTTGAGAAAGTTAACTGGAAAATGATCAACAATATTTATTGAACGAATGGAGTACTAGGATTATCTTTGACAAATAAGCCCTTCCCAAATTACCCAAACTACCACCACACCACATGGCGCAGCGTATGGACGTGACTTCAGCTCGATCTAGGGATCCAAACAAGTCTCTAGAGACCTACTTCGTGATACGATGAATTTAATCAAATCGACTTAAGGGAAGAGAAGAATATCTCAGTTTTCTTATTATCAAATCTGAATTACAAATCTAAAGAATAGAATTATATCGAACTATCACTCCTAATCACAATCAGAATAGAAAGAGTAATCCTAACCTAACTAAAATAGTCTTAACCAAAACCAACCAGAATAAGGAAATTAAAATAAAGAACCCTAACTCTAACCCTAAGTTATAGGAACCTTAAGATGCTGCTGCATCAGGATCCCCCGGGTGAGAGAGATTTGCCCTCGAATCTGGAGCAAGATCAGCAGGAAGATAGCAAGAGAGGTACTTGACATTGAACACGTCGGATGTACTGATATCTGGAGGAAGACGGAGATAATATGCATTGTCGTTGATGCATTCGAGGACTTCAAGAGGACTAATATTTTTATCTTTAAGCTTGTTGTAGGCATGAGAAGGCATGCAATCACGAGTAAGGACAGCCCAAAAAGATCACCGACTTCGAAGACAAGGCGACGACGATGTGTATCAACCGCAGATTTGTACTTTGCAACAGAGGCTTCCAAATTAGCTTTAGTCTGTGCGCGAGTTTTGAAAATAGTTTCCATGAATGTCTCGACACCAGCATGTAAATGCATATGGTCCAAAAGAGACGAAAGAGCAGGTGGTCAGTGAGGAACAGTCTCATAGACAACTTGAAATGGACTAAAGCCCGTGCTCCAGTTAATGGCATGATTGTGAGCAAATTCAGCTTTTGGAAGCTTAAAATCCCACATTTGAATGGAAGTGCCCACCAGACATCGTAAGAGATTACCCAAAGAATGATTAGTCATCTCGGTCTGTCCATCCGTTGGGGATGATAAGTGGAACTCATATCGAGGTTTATGACAAGCAGTTTCCACAAAGAATGCCAAAAATGTCCAAGGAAACATAAATCACGATCTGAAATGATGGACAATGGCAAACCATGTAAACGATATATTTTACAAAAAAAATAAGGTTGCCACTTGCCAGCATCTATGGTGCCTTTGCAAGGGATGAAGTGAACCATCATGGCCCTTAGACGTCTCACAAGTGACACAACGTTCCACAAAACGTTCTACATCGTGGTGAAGTGAGAGCCAAAAGTAGGCAGAAGAAACCAATTGTTAAGTGTGATCGCAACCAACATGGCCTTCATTATGAAGTTCTGATATAAGTTGTAAACGGAGGCTGCAATCGGGAATGCATAATCGGTTGTCACGAAACAGGAAAAAATCAAGAAGAGAATAAGGGACGGAAGACCCAATGGTCAAAACCATCCAAATCGGACCAAAAATGGATTGTTCGGGTACAGATCATCAAATGAATTAAACCCTAGAACCGAGATATGAAGAACTACAAGCAATAATCGACGTCTACTTAATGTGTCTGCAACACGGTTACTAACACCTGATGTGTGTTTAATCATGAAGGTAAATTGTCAAAGATAAGAAATCCAAGCAGCATGACGTGAAGAAACTTTGTCTTGATTGCCTTGATGCTTAAAGGCATCATGATCCATATAAAGAATAAATTCCATATGGAACAAGTAATGTCTCTAATGCTTTATGGCCTAGACAATGGCATAGAATTTAATATCATAGGTGTTGTAACGAAGCCGTGCACCTGAAATTTTCTCGCTAAAGAACGTGATATGGTAATTCCGCTGACTAAGAACCGCTCTAATTCCTATTTTAGAAGCATCACAATGAAACTCAAACACTAGACTGAAATTGGGAAGGGCCAAAATTGGTGCCGAACTTAACTTTTCATTGATGATATTAAAAGTAGTTGTCGTAGCAGGTGTCCAAGTGAAAGATCCTTCACGAATAAAATCCGTGAGTGGGGTCATAATAGCACTGAATTGTGGAACAAATCAACAATAGAAAGAGGCTAATCTGTGGAAGCTGCGAGCTTTAAAAATAGATGTGGGTTGTGGCAAAGATTGAATGGAAGAGACCTTTCCGGGGTCAACAGCAGGGCCGTTAGCTAAGATTATATAACCCAAAAAGTGCACTTGTGTAAAGCCAAAGGAACACTTCTTCATCGTCACAAAAAGCTTCTCTCAACGCAAAACCAAAAGAACCTCCCGTAAATGAAGTAAGTGGTCTTTGAGAGACAAGCTGAAGATTAAAATATCATCAAAGTATACGACTACAAATTTCCCAATGAAAGGCCGTAAAGCTTAGTTCATGACACGCATAAAGGTGCTAGGTGTAGTAGACAACCTGAAAGGTATGACCAACCATTTGAAAAGGCATTCACGAGCTTTAAAAGCCATTTTCCACTCGTCACCTTGGCAAATACAAATCTGATGGTAACCGTTTTTCAGATCTAGCTTAGAAAACCTCTAGCGACCCAAATTTGATCAAGTAAATCATCCAAGCAAAGGATGGGAAAGCAGTAACAAACTGTAGTTTTGTTAATGCTTCGACTATCAACACACATACGCCAAGAGCCATATTTCTTCGGGATCAACAATGCAGGAACTGCGCAAGGACTCAAGCTTTCGTACAAAAATCCCTTGACAACCAATTCTTCAACCTATTTACGTAGTTCTTCGTGTTCGGCAGGGTTTATTCGGTAATGCAGATGATTAGGGAGTGATGCGTTCGGTACCAAATCAATTAGGTGTTGAAGATAATACATGAGGGAGATCATTAAGGAATACATCTGAAAATTTGTGGAGGAGGTCAACAAACGCAGGTCATACTTGTTGCTCGAGAGGCGAGGAAGAAGGAGCTACTGTTAGAATGAAAATGAGGCCTTCTTCGCGCATTGCAACTTTAAATGTTGCCTTTTCGAGGAATAAAAGAGGGGCTAATGATGGATAAGGAAGCTCGAGTAAAGACGGTTTCATCGTAAAGCTACGGTTCTTGAATGTGTGTAAGTGTTAAGGAACTCATCATGCTGAACTTTACGGTCAAATTCCCAAGGAAAACCGAGTTATAAGTGACAAGCGTCTACTAGAAACATGTAGCAATACACCTGATCATGATATGCATTACCAATCGAAAAGGTGACCAATGCACGGCGGGTTACCCATACGTCATTGTTTTGCTGCAACCAAGAAAGTTCATAAGAATTAGGGTGTGCTTCCTCCTTGAGGCCCAATTTTTTTACCGCATCTACCGCGATAACATTCTCACAACTACTAGAATCGATAGTGAAGTTACAAACTTTGCCACCAATCGTACAACGAGATTGAAACGAGTTGTTACATTGGGAAAAATCTGTGGGAAGACGAGGTGCGAGACATGACCTACGTAGCATTAATGACACACCCATGTCGGCTTCCAACTCTTTGGGGGATTCGTCGATGACATCCTCATATTCAATCTCCACATCATGACCATTCATATCTAGGAGTAATCCTCTGTGATTTCGATTTCGTGTTTGATAGGTAACTGACGATGACCGAGTTCGCCACAAGAGAAGCATCAGATAGTACCGATTTGAGTTGTGCGAGCAGGGTCAACCGGGACAAGTGTAATTTTGGGTGTTGCGTGATAGGTTCAGTGGCTGGTTGAAGATGAATGGAGGCGGAGGGGGGTCATGGTTGTCGTGAAGAACTCCACGAAGAGAAGTTGGTCTTTGTTCAAGCTTCGTGGTTGTCGTGAAGAACTCCACGAAGAGATGTTGGTCTTTGTTTGAGCTTCAATGGTCAAAGCTTGTTGATGAGCTTCGGCAAAGGTACGTGGATGAAAAAGATTCAGCGTGTGTTGAATTTGTTGTCATGAACCACCAACCATATCGAGCCACGATTTGACTTTCTGAATCCTGAAGATTAATTCTGTTGAGGAGTAAAAAACATCCAGTGGAGAATTCTTCGACAGAGCGGCTTCCTTGATGCAAATTCTGTAAGTGTTGGAACATGAGATGATCATAGTTATATGGAAAAAATGTTTTGCGGAGATGTTTCTTTAGTTTTTCCCACGACACGATCTTAGGTTTGCCCAATCAAGCGCTTGAAGCTTTGGTTTGTGTCCACGAACTGGCAGCTCTGTTTCGTAAGCGCATCGCGATTATAGGAACATAACGTCCTAATGGAACGTGTTTGAAATCGAGGATCTCTTCGACCGTAACGATCCAATCGAGTAGTTCCTCGGCAACCATGAAACTCAAGGATTTCGAACTTGAAGCCTTGTTCTCATCGCCAATCGTTTTCTTGTTGCACAATAGGATGTGGGATGTTTCTTGCAAAGGGGTTCGCATCGTAAATAGCGGACTGCTCGTGTTCTTCGTCTAGTTGTTCGATTTGTTGCTCCGGAGGCGGTGAAGTGTGTGGGTTAGTTATCGCTATAGTGAGTTGTTAAATTTGATCTTGAAGGCCAGCAATAGCTTGACTTTTAAGTTCTGCTTCGACTGGCGGTGGCTCATGGCGAGGACGCGGCATAATGACCGTGGTGTTTTGCTCTGATACCAACCTGGTGCAGTGTATGAACGCAACTTCAGCTCATCTAAGGATCCAAACGAATCTCTAGAGACCTGCTTCTTGATACGATAAATTTAATCAAATCGACTCAAGGGAAGAGAAGAATATCTCAGTTTTCTTATTATCAAATCTAAATTACAAAGCTAAAGAATAGAACTATATATAGAACTATCAATTCTAATCACAATCGGAATAGAAAGAGTAATCCTAACCTAACAAAAATAGTCCCTTAACCAAAACCAACTAGAATAAGGAAATTAAAATAAGAAACCCTAACCCTAAATTATAGGAACCCTAAGATGATGTTGCATCACCGCACCACCTCCCCAAACCCAAGCCCCACCACTACATACATAGGTGGATCAAGGGTGAAATGACATGGTGTGAGAGTTCCGACTCAAATCCATCGATTAGTGGTAAAAATGCTTGTCTAGGTGATTGTTTTCACATTTAAGCACCAATTGTGATTTTATTTAAACATCTAATATTTAGATCCAAATAAATTAATAATGTGATTTAAAAAAAGGGGAAGAGCGTAAATTATTTTCAACTTTGATTCATATTTTAAGCTTTTAAAGGTATTGGTTTTGCATTGAGTTGCAACGGCGAATATGTAAGCATTCACTAAAACTCCCTTCTTAATAATTAAAACTTTAAGCTGTGTTTGCTTGGGGTCTTGAACTCGTGGAAAAGTCAACTATTTTAAGGTCATTCACATGGATTCAACTCCTTCCAAAAATATTGTTGACTTTTTTTTAAAAAAAATTAATCCATCCATGGATGGGGGAAATTATATTAGGCCTTCCCAAGCCATGAAAAGAACATAAAAACAGAAAGAAAGATGAAGCCGAAGCTTAGTTAAGATATACAATGATGAGCATTAGGCTCATGAAGCAATATTTGTTGCTTCCAAAAGAATGAAAGTAAAGTAGATGATAGTTAGAGGGTTACAATAACTAGTAGACTAAGTGAGAGATCATCGAACTTGTTAGTGAATCGAGTTAACGAAACACAATGCAGTCAGAGTCACCTCACTTAGACTTAGGAGCTTATCCTCTACTAATAGTATAAGGCTATGAGTAACAGTAAAAAGGATGCAGCTGTATCAGTGGGAATGACCTCAATCCATATGTGACAATTGTATCAGTTTGGATCAGTTTGGTCAGTATGGATCAGTGTGGCTCAGCAGTAATCAGTGAAGCAGTGAAAGCCCTGAGGGAGAAAGTTGAACCCGGGCATGAGAAGCCTGCAACATTTGTCCTGAGCATGGAAAGGATGCTACCACCCAATCTTGTCTTCCAAAGGGGTTTTTGCCTTTGTAAACCTTTTTGCAATGATCCAGTGAGAGTAGTCAAGCCATTTGGAACCCTTCTCCTGCATGTTGTCATCCAGTTGCTATTACCAGTACCTGCAAAAATATGCAGTAGAAAAAACACTCAGCAGCATCTATTCAATGGGAAATTCTAAGAGAAGGATAACCTTCCTTATCTAGCTGAACAAGGCCTGTAAAAATTGGAGGTAACATTTGTAAACTACTAAAAAGAGAAGTAGTCCTAGCAGATAAACACTCCTTAGCCAACGCATCAGCAACCAAATTAGCCTCACGGTGGATGTGCAGTTTACTGATTCCCCCCAAAGACTGATGAATCTCATCAGAAAGTTCAAACACTTTCCAATTAGCTTTTAGAGGATATTGAGCACAGAGAGTAGCACTTAAGCAATTAGATTCAATAATAATAGGGGACAAAAATCCCTGACTAATCTGTACAGCAAAGTGAATTGCCTTTAGTTCAGCTTCTAAGGGAGAACTAGCATGAGTAAATTTAGTGTGAGCCGAGATGAAAATACCCCTGGAATCCCTAACGAACAGTCCTAGACCACACACATCCTCTTGAGTATTCCAAGCAGCATCTACATTAAACTTATATCCCTCATCAGGTTTTTTCCATGCAATCTTGAAGATCTTTGGTTTTGGGGCAGTTTTTATCAGTGGCAGAAAGGAATGGTTTGCAATGTCATAGTCAAAAGCAGAAGAGATGTATACTGGTTTGGAGATGAAGGAGTAGAAAATATTATCCCTAATCCGATTAAGGACTGTGACTGTACTAGGGACCACCGCATCATACATACATGCATTTCTCATTTTCCATAGATTCCAGAGTGTAATTAGAGAAGCATTTCTAATCAGTGTAGTGTGCAAAGAGCTTAAACCTTGATAGGTTAGATAAAAAGATACTCTTTCCCAAATAGAGGGAAAAGGTTTGTCTGTGATACCCATATAAGAGAGAATGTTCTTCCAAACCAGAGTTGTGAAAGTGCATGAGTTAAAAAATGGTCTAGAGAATCAACATGATTGCAGCACATACCACATTTAGAAGGTAAGCAAATAGTCAGTCTCTATAAAACATTATCAAAAGGTAAATAAGAATTGATAAGTTTCCACATGAAAACTGATATTTTCTTTTCAATTCTATCACACCAGAAGAGTTTAATCGAAGCAATACTACCTGACCGTGGACTAAGAAGGAGATATGTGGATTTGAAGGAGAAATCTCCTGTAGATCCAGGTTTCCATATTAGCCTGTCATTCCTGTGTGGTTGGAGTTTAGAGACCTGCAAAAGAGAGATGATTTCAGTTGGGAGTATGGGGTAAAGTTTCGTAATAAAATTTTGTTTGTTGTCAATGAACTCTGCCACTGTGCAATTCTCTGGAATATCCACCTGACCAGGGAGGCAGTAATCCATAATAGGCTTTAAACCTAGCCAATTGGAGGTCCAAAAATTACAGGAACCCTTCCCCAGAATCACCCTGGAATTGGACTCTGCCCAAGCATTAACACTACAAATTCTTTTCCAATTTGGGGATGTTTTGTATGAGGGGGGCAGGGATTCAATAAAAATAGTCCATGGAGCTTCTGCCTTTTGGTATTTCCACCATAACTTAACAGAGCATGTATCAATGATTGAATTAATAGATCTAAAACCTAGCCCATTATGGCTAATTGGAAAACAAAGTGATTCCCATTTTTTCCAGGTTCTATTTGGCTTCTGATCAGTATATCCCCAGAAAAACCTGCTCATTTTCTTTTCAATTATGGAAACCACCTTCTTGCTAGGTTTTAAAACTGACCATATATGCTGAGGAATAGAAAAAATGCAAGATTTGATCAGTGTCATTTTCCCTCCCATAGATAACCATTTATTTTTCCAGTTATTGATCATGTTATCTATTTGCTCAATTAGTGGCTGAAAATAACACTTGTGGGCAAGGCCTGTAAAGATAGGTACCCCCAAGTATGTGAAAGGCATGATACCAATTTTCATACCCAAGATCCTTTTTATGTTGTGAACTTTATGCACAGATGCATGCTTCCCAATGTATATCTCACTTTTACCATAGTTTATATGCTGACCAGTAACATCCTCAAAAGTAGATAAGAAAGCTTTAAATCTGATTAAAGTCTTATTTTCAGTCTTTAAAAACACAACTGTGTCATCCGCATAAGATAAATGAGAGATTGGAATAGCTTTACCTGGGAGATCATAGAATGCCAGTTTACCTGTACTGAATATGAACACTAAACTCCTAGTGAAAGCCTCTGAGAAGATATTAAAAAGGAATGGGGAAAGGGGGTCACCCTGTTTAATGCCCCTACTAGACTGAAAAAAACCAACTGGCTTGCCATTTATCAAGACAGAAAACCAAGCCTGAGATAGATTGTTCATGATAGGAAAAAGAAATCTTGCATGAAAACCAAATTTGTGAAGAACACTGTATAGGAAAGACCACCTAACCCTATCAAAAGCCTTCTGAAGGTCTAATTTAACAATGCAGTTTGGTTGTCCATGTTTTCTGTCTAAAAATACTGTTGACAAATTAGCTTATATTCTCTTATATTAATACCAATAGATTTATTGTTTTTTCATATTACCATCCTTGAATAATTATTTAGGTTGTTTATAAGAAAATAATTTATTTTTCATAGTAATATAGTTTTATCATATTACTTCAACATATCAATTGATAATACACACAAATATATATAGAGAGAGAGATTATGTGTGTCTTAATTAATTTTTATGCATCATAAATAATTAGTACATATTTAATAATTTTAAAAATATTATAACATATGTTATAATATCTCATTTTAGTAGATATGAAGGATTTTTAATGTATTAGAAAAAAAATAGAAACAAAATTTTCATATGAGACAACATCAGCCCACTACTACAAATTAGATCTATCGTAACACTTTCCATGCAACACTTATTTAAAATGTTACAATACCTTATAAAGTATTGTTTGAACCTTTGAAAAGTGTTAGATAAATATTAAAATGTGTTACCTAAAATTTAAAAAATGTTACATTAGATCTAATATAACATCAATTAAGAATTAAGGTAATACTTGTAAAAGTGTTATTTTAGGTAAAAAAAATTTCTGAATCCAATATGTATGTGGATTCAAATAATAATAATGGGGTGTAATCTGTAATGTAAAGGATTCATTGTTACAAGCTTCATTATTTTGGTTCTTAGCTCTAGTTTGAAGCCTCTACTAGAAGTTTCATGGCTACTCTAGGCTACAGGGAATAAGACTCTTAGTTTTGGATGGGGTGATTTTGACTGATCAGTGTTTCGTCATTACGATCCACTAATAAGTTCGATGACCTCCATTCTCAATTAAGAGTTTTAATTATTCTCTCACAATTAGATATATCCTCTTAATCATTTTGGAAGCAACAAGTGTTGCCTCAATGAGCCTATGGAGCTTAAATGTACATATAGACTAAGCCAATGGCTTCTCCCTGTATTTTAACTTTCAGTTTCCTGTTATTTTAAGGCTTGGGAAGGCCAATATAATTTCCCCCATCTATGGATGGTTTAATTTAAAAAAAAATAGATAGTTTTCACCAAATATTTTTGTGATTATATTGATAAGAGTATGTTTTCTGCGAGACATTCTCATAGTAAGATCATGGACATAAGGAATAATATGAAAATATAAAATAATGAGTTTTATAAACTTTGGGATTAAAAGGACAAATTTTAGGTCTTTAATAAAAAATATATTGAAAGTTTAGGGACTGATTTGCAAATAGGCATGAACAACAAGAAAATCCAAACCCTCTCCCTTCATCACGATCGTCGGTGATGGCGTTGTTATCCCTGTGCTTCATCATCCTTGTGATCGGTTGGATTCGCGTAGCTAATTACGGGATTGGCCTTTAATCACATTGAAGTGTGTTTGTAAGATTACTGCATTTTCAGAATGGATGACAATGGCTCTTTTAAAGAAAACATTGGGAATTAAAGTTCAACATTTCAACTGCCATCACATTTTGGGAATTAAACCTTTGTCAGTTCTGTAGCGGTTAGATAATTATATCAGTTCATTTTTTTATGACTTTTGAAGGTTAGAATATAATCAATAAATATAATTAAAAGAGCAACAATTTTGACAAGTGGCATCTCCAATGCTTGCCACATAAGATTAGAAAATAAAAAAAATTGAAAATGATATTCTCCTATTTAATAAGTCCATATACAGTGTAATTGTAATTTAATTCAACACATGATCCATTTCTAGGTAATTTAAAGCTGTCTCAATTAATGCATATCTCTACTTTGATGATTATATTTCACGTACTCCCTCTGATTCACTATAAATTGTTTAATTGCTTTTAGAGGGTCAAACTTTACTAACTTTGACCGTAAATATATATATATATATATATATATATATATATATATATATATATCAATCCATATGTAATGAAAATATAATGTGAGATTTTTTTTAGATTCATCCTAACATCTATTTTCTAAATATCAATTTTTTATGTGACACTATTGTAGGTAACTAAAGATATTTACGGTCAAACATGAAAACCATGAAAAAATAATTAAGCAATTTAGAGCGGGACGCAGAGAGTATGTATATATGACTTCTTCTCAACTCCAAATTAACGTCTCTGAGAGATTTATGCTTTCATATCTGTCATTTTTAGATTACTTTTATTTAAATAAATTTAATTTATTATTATATATCATCCAACGTCGAGTCAATTTATTTTTAATTAAATATATATTATAATTATATAAATTTATTTTACATACTGAATTGTGTACTCTCATATAAATATAATAAAAAGTATTAATTATTAAAATTATCAATTATGTTATATTATAGATTTTCGACATAAATATGCACATCAGCAAAGATATTATCTAGTTATTTATATTTTAACATATATATTTTTTTAAAATATTTTTAGAATTATATATTCCTCATCACATTAAATTGAAACAAACATCAAATTATCTCATTAATTATAATATTTATAAAATTATATGTCTAACTATTAAGTGGTCTAAAAGAAAATTTGTGATAATTTAGGAGTACATAATAGAGTCGTGTTTTAGAACAACTAACCATTAGATGAGGTTAATTTATAATTGAAATAATTAATAATGTGTTTTAATTTTATTTTTTATTTTAATGAGTTCTAATAACTTTGAAACCTTTTAAAATAGGTAAAGTCTTGGAAAAGACCGTTTTCCTATAAGCCTATAGAAAGACGAGGTTCAATTAGAATAATAAAAGGTAAAAGATCTTAGTTACAATCTTAAAATTTTATTATGCAACGTGTAGTTGTTAGAAAGCTTATAACCCGATGCATTCAACCCAAAAATTTTATCTTCATTTCTTCTAATTTGCACCTTAAATTATGATCTTTCCATTTTTTATGAAAATACATTCTTTTAAGAGAGGAACTCTTGAAAATGTATAGTAATACACAAATAAGTATAATTTGACCATCAATCAAAAGAAGTACTCTCTTTGTTTCATTAAGAGTGGCACACTTGACTTATTTGGATGTTTTTTTTAAATGACACACTTTTCATTTTTGGCAAGATTCCTACAATCACATCCACTCATTCTACTTTTTACTTTCTACACTCAATTTCAACCTCTCATTTCCTTTACATTAATCCAAGAGTCTAAACCTAGTGTGTGTTAATCTTAGTGAACGGAGAGAGTATCCAACTAGGATAAGGATTATTAACAAACGTGAACATGTGTATGTTTCCAAATTACATAGAGAAAGCGGTCAAAGGTCGTTAATCCTCGTATTCTGCCTCAAAGTAAGCAGCGACCGATGAGTCTGCCGGGCAAACTGGTGAGCGCTGTTGGTTATGCTTTTCTTTCTTTTTACCGCAGCATTATTGCAGTGCTAATTTCTTGTTTTTTTTAAGGTCTAAATTTAGTAAATTGTTGTATGTTTCATTTCATGACTTAGTCAGGAGTTTGTTTAGTTACTTGCATGTATTTAGGAGGAAGAAAAGTAGCATGGTTAGAGTATCTCCAATGTAGAGAGAGTTGTCCGTAAATATCGTTTATATGTGTCAATTTTTTAGTGGAACTTCGATGTGACGTAGATTTAACTATTTTGACTATGACTCTCGTTAGAACTTTGATCTCCAATGATAACTAGTTTAATAAAAATTGTATATGACGTGTCAATAGAATTTTGGTCTCCAATATTAACTAGTTAAATCAAACTTGTACATGGTGTGTCAACTATTATTTTCATAATATCTGAAAATAAATATTATTAAAATAATATTTAATAATTATACAATTCAAATTAAATTATATCAAAATTTTTTAGAGATCGAATATATTTCTACTACACATTAAATTTATAATCATATAATATTTATAAAAATATGATACTTACAATAATAAACTATGTATTTATAAAATACAATTCGATTTTATGTTTAAAATCATAAATTACTCTATTTTCAATATTTTCATTTTAAAATTTTAAATATTCAAAAAATAAATATTCAAAAAAAATTAACTACTACCTTTGTTTCATGGCACCATAACCTTAGATACTTAGATTTAGATGAATAAAATGATTGGATGAAATTGAACTTAGAAAGGAAAAAGTAGAATGAATGGATGAAATTGAAGGAATATTTCCATACAAAGAATGTGTACCAAATTCACAAAAATAACAAAAAAAAAAAGGAATGTGTGTCACATCCAACGAGCCAGAGGAAGTAACATACAATATAGTATAATATTTATTTTACATGACACTTAAACTATCAATTTCTTAAGGTAAATAATATTTGATAAATTCAATCTCACAATTGTATATCTTTTTGTGGTTTAGTCTATATATTTATGATTTATAGATGATTAATTTTACTTTTTGGAAGTTATTTGTACTGTAAAAGTAGATTTGCAATTTTTTAATGAGTTTTATCATGTTGAATCATGTGTTTAAAAATAATGTGGTTATGGAATTTTTGGTTGTTGTGTGTATATATATTTGCAATTTATTCTAATGGAATGTGCAATAAATTGTTTAATAAAAAGATTTACCGTCATGTATAAAAAAAATTTAACCGTATGCTGATTTGGCAAATAGCGAGCCTCAAATTGATAGTCTGAATACAGAAGATCACATTGACAATGTCGATTGAATTTTCATCCACGTCATTGCGACTCCTTTATTTGACCCTTGGATTGGAGAGTAAATTTAGGTTTGAGAGTCCATTACTCTTACGTGGTAAGAGAAGTTTACCATATTGAATCCCACATGGGAGATGCTCTTAGTGGGATATTGGCATTTAGAAAGAGGAACGTGGTCATGTTTTTCCAAATTTGTAGTTGCTCTTGTTATCTTTCATTTGCTTATAAATTGAGGATCAGAAAAGCAGTACTTTATTCTGCACCAAAAGTTTGTTGATTTCTTTTTTTGTTTGCTTTTCTTCAACAAGAAGTTTTTGTCTTCGCTTGTTTTCTTTTCCTTGCTTCCGCAACAACAAATGGTATCAGAGCGTGTGGTGTTTGATCCAAACCTCTGTAGTCGTTCGGTGTTTGATCCGCTTTGACAAAATGGCAGGACGAGGAACACGAGCAGTAGCAGGCAACAAGAACAAAGGGGAAACTTCAACTCCGCCATCGGAATGGCCGAAACTTGGCGGAGGGAGTGAGACACGCATAGTGGAGCGGGTTATAAGGGAGAGTGACGTAGCAGCGCACTATCCAACTCTCACTCAAACCAACTATGTAGATTGGGTGATCCTAATGAAGGTGCACCTTCAAGCACATGGCTTGTGAGATATGAACAAGAATGGTCCAGGAGATCAACGTGACGATCGGCGGGCAATGTCGGCACTCCTTCGAGCAGTTCCGCCGGAGTTGGTACGTACCCTTGGAGTTAAGACAGCTGCCAAGGAGGCATGGCATACACTCAAAGTTATGCGAGTAGGTGTCGAACGCGTCCGGGAGGCCAAGGCACAAACTCGTTGGACGGAGTTTGAGAATCTTGCATTTAAGGATGGTGAGGGAGTGGAGTCTTTCGGGATCCGACTCATGGCAATTGTGAATGATCTTGAGGTGTTAGGCAATCTGGTGGATAAGCACAAGGCGGTGCTCAAATTCCTTTGGAGTGTGCCACGAAAATACAAGAATATGGCCATGGTAATTGAGTCACTTGTTGATCTCAAGACCTTGTCCATCGAAAAACTCACAGGCCGACTTCTAGTCGTAGAGGACTGTGGTTAACTTGATGACCATGCACCTAGAGGAGGTCATTTACACCTCATGGAGGAGGAGTGGCAAGCACGAAAGAAACAACGCGGACATGCCTCGTCCGGCAATGGCAACAAGCAAGTCAAGGCTCCAGCAAAAGCAAAGTTTTCATCCAGGGATAAGGCAAAGTCAAGAAATGGTGGCAAAAGTGAACGCAACATAGGAAAGTGTAACTACTTTGGTATTCCATGACATTGGGCTAAGGAGTGTCGCAAGAAAAGGCGTGATCTGGGCCAGCAAAAGTAGGCCAATCTCACTCAAACTGAGGCGGAGGGTGATGATGAACCATCCTTGCTCATGGTGCATATTGGGATGTTGGATGATGCGGCTCAGAAAGTATACTTAAATGAGGTGAAGGTAGTGCCAATAGATGCAGGTACTGGGGTATGGTATCTCGACACCGGCACCAGCAGCCACATGGCCGGAGACAAGAAGGCTTTCAGGACCATTGATGAAATGGTGCATAGGACGGTACGATTCGACGATGGTTCGGTGGTAAATATTTTTGGAAAGGGCCCAATGATGTTCCAGTGTCTCACTGGCGACCATCGCATTCTTTTGGATGTATACTACATTCCAAGCTTGCTGAGCAATATCATTTCACTCTGGCAACTCGATGAAAATGGATGCAAGATTGTTATAGAAGGTGGGGTGCTTTGTATCCTTGATCGAACATGCAAGGTGCTCACACGGGTATCACGCACATGCAACCGGCTCTACAATTTGAGCCTAAACCTTGCTACACCGGTGAGTTTGATGATGTAAAAGGATTACATTGCTTGCCTGGAGCATGCTCGCTTTGGGCATCTACATTTTCGTGCTCTGCACAACCTTTCGCGGAAGGGGATGGTACCGGGCATTCCATACATAGAGAAGGTGGAGGAACTTTGTGATGGATGTGCACTTGGAAAGCAGCACACGATGCCATTTCCGCAAGTATATGCACCATTTCATCACTTGGGAACATCCTTCGGAGTTAGTGCACAACGACTTGTGTGGCACAGCGACTTGTGTGGCACAGCGACTTGTGTGGCATAGCAAATTGTGAGGCACAGCGACTTGTGGGGCACAGCGACTTGTGGGGCCCAATCACGCCAACGACCGCAGGAGGTAAAAGGTACTTTCTACTCATAATCGATGATTTTAGTCAATTTATGTGGATTGAGTTTCTCAGAACAAAAGATGAGGCATTTCAGTGCTTCAAGAAAATCAAGGCAATGGCTGAAGCAGAACGTGAATGCAAATTGCTTGCATTTCATTCCGATCGCGGCGGCGAATTCAACTCTAGTGAGTTTGTGGAGTTCTGCGATCAAAATGGCATTAAGCATAACACTACGGCACCTTACTCACCACAACAAAATGGCGTGGTAGAAAGGCGCAATCAGGGGAGGCGGTGAAAACCACAGTATATATCGTCAATCGCGCACCAACAAGAAGTTTGGATGGCATGATGCCTTACAAGGCATGGCACAAGAAGAACCCGAGCATGCACCATCTGAGAACTTTTGGATGTGTCGCACATGTCAAGAAAGTTGGACCAGGCATGGACAAACTTGCAGATCGTTCGACGCTGGGAGTGTTCATGGGTTACGAGGAAGGTGCAAAGGCTTACCAGGTTTACGATCTGGTAAACAAGCGGTTATACGGGATTGGCCTTTAATCACATTGAAGTGTGTTTGTAAGATTGCTGCATTTTCAGAATGGATGACAATATCAATGGCTCTTTTAAAGAAAACACTGGGAATTAAAGTTCAACATTTCAACTGCCCATAACATTTTGGGAATTAAACTTGTCAGTTCTCGTAGCGGTTAGATAATTATATCAATTCATATTTTTATGACTTTTAAGGTTAGAATATAATCTATAAATATAACTAAAAGAGCAAGTATTTCAAAAAATGACATCTCCAATGCTTACCACATAATGTTAGAAAATAAAAAATTGAAAATGATATATATTTAATGCAGCATCCCTTTCTA
The DNA here is from genome assembly GCA_037428765.1 of Rubia yunnanensis. NCBI lineage: Eukaryota > Viridiplantae > Streptophyta > Magnoliopsida > Gentianales > Rubiaceae > Rubia > Rubia yunnanensis. The sequence goes on from CM075064.1 coordinate 11,447,754, forward strand.
GGTAAGTTAAAGCTGCCTCAATTAATGCATATTTCTACTTTGATGATTATATTTCATGTACTTCCTTTGTCCCGCTATAAATTGTTTAATTTTTTTTTGGAGAGTCAAACTTTACAAACTTTGACCATAAATATATATACATATATATATACATATATATATATATATATCAATCTATATGTAATAAAATTATCATATGAGATTTTGTTAGATTAATCTTAACATCTATTTTCTAAATATCAATTTTTTATGCGACACTATTGTAAGTAACTAGAGATATTTACGGTCAAACATGCTTATTGAAAACCGTGAAAAAATAATTAAGCAATTTATAGTGGGACGGAGAGAGTATGTATATATGACTTCTTCTCAGCTCCAAATTAACGTCTCTGAGAGATTTATGCTTTTATATCTGCCATTTTTAGATTACTTTTATTTAAATAAATTTAATTTATTATTATATATCAACCAACATCGAGTCAATTTCTTTTTAATTAAATATATATTTATAAATACTCCCTCTGTTCCTCTAATAGTGGCATATCACTTTTGGTGATAGAATTTAGGAGATGCTAAATGAGTGGATGAAATTGAATTGAAAGAAGAAAAAGTAAAATGAGTGGATGTAATAACCTTAAACTTGCTATAAATAGAAAGTGTCAATATAAAAAAAACATCCTAAAATAGATTGTGTGCCACTATTAAAGAAATAGAGGGAGTATATAAATTTATTTTATATACTGCATTGTGTACTCTCATATAAATATAATAAAAAATTATTAATTACTAAAATTATCAATTATGTTATATTATATATTTTTTATCATAAATCTGTGCATCGGCACAGGTATTATCTAGTAATTTATATTTCAACATATATTTTTTTAAAAGAATTTAGAATCATAGATTCCTCATTACATTAAAATGAAACAAAAATCAAATTATCTCATTAATTATAATATTTATAAAATTATATGTCTAACTATTAAGTGGTCTAAAAGAAAATTTGTGATAATTTAGGAGTACATAATAGAGTCATGTTTTAGATCAACTAACCATTAGACGGGGCTAATTTATAATTTGAATAATTAATAATGTGTTTTGATTTTATTTTTTTATTTTAATGAGTTTTAATAACTTTGAAACCTTTTAAAATAGGTAAAGTCTTGGGAAAGACCGTTTTTCCATAAGTCTGTGGAAAGACAAGGTTTAATTAGAATAATAAAAGGTAAAAGGTCTTAGTTGCAATCTTAAAAATTTATTATGCAACGTGTAGTAGTTATAAAGTTTATAACCCGATTCATTCAACCCAAAAATTTTATTTTAATTTTTTCTAATTTACACCTTAAATGATGGTCTTTCCGTTGCTAATGAATTGACATTCTTTTAAGAGACGGGCTCTTTAAAATGTAAAGGAATGCATAAATAAGTATAATTTGACCATCAATAAAAAAGAAGTATCCAACTAGGATAAGGATTATTAACAAACAAGAACATATATATGTTGAGTTCTTGATTTTTATATAGATGATATTTGAAAATTGGATGCAGGTGTGGTTGGTGGTAAATTTGGACATGAGGATGGAGGACGCATTCGTGGAATGCGTCCTCAATGTGGCTAATTTTTTTTCTCTAAATATTGAGAGGACGCTTTCTATGAATGCGTCCTCAAATTCGTAAAAAATATTTTGGTGAAAATTGAGAGGACGCATTCATAGAAAGCATCCTCAATTTTGTGTTTTATTTGCTGAATATTGAGAGGACGCATTCATTTTGGTCTATTTTTTTTATTCCAGTAAATTTTTATTCCCGAAAACTTACTCCAGGAAATTTATCTCAGTTTGGTCAATTTTTTATTTATTTCGTAATTAAATTTTTTTGTCCAAAAATTTTATTCTTTATTCCCACAAATTTCAGATTATTTTTTGTCGAGTATAGCTGTGTTAAATGTGTGCTCTTGGAATTTTCAAAAAAAACAGAAAATTATAATTACGTCTTGTTTGAAGAAAATTCCGCAATGCATCTGGTTTCGTTAGAGGACGCATCTTGAATTTTTTAAAATCGTGTCCTGAATTCAACAAATGCATATTTTTCAAAATGCGTCGTGAATTTAAGTAGTAAATTTTCTTTGAATGCAGCAATGTATAACTTATTATTTTCATTTACTTGTTTTCGGTGAAGATTGTGCATAAGTAGACTTGTGTTTGTTTGATGATATTTTTAAAATTAGTGTAACAATAAATTAGGATCGTGTGATTTGCAATTTTTTTAACTAGTCTTGAATATAGGAGTAGGAATGAATTATTGCATAGTTAGAGTGAATACAAATTAGCAAAAATGTACAGTAGCCGAACAATACGTGTGAAATGTAATGCAAATGAGTGATGAATGACATGTAATGTCCTAATGACGACTTCTGCAAAGCTTTCCACCCATTACACACGGGGAGGACGTATGGTCCTGGATGTCCGCCGTGGAACAGCCATCTCAGTAGGTACATGTACTTCCTCACGTGGAGCTCCCTCTGGTATTTCCTCCTCCATTTCGTCTCCTGCCTCCTCATTCGAATCATAATGGACATGTGGAACACTACTTGTATCTAATAGAGAGGTAGGCGACATGTATGCATGACTAGCTGTGGGAGTGACATATGCAGTGAAATCAACTGTAGTCATGTCATACTGGGAGGTTTCCCAATGTGCTGGTTCGGCATGACTAGTTGTGGGAGTACGATATGCAGTGAAATTTGATGTAGTCATGTCATACTGTGGGGGTCCATGATGTGATGGTCCGCCAACCGCTGGACTCGCATGTGAGGGTCTGGCTTGTGATGAACCAATGTGTTCTGTATGGCTCCGAGCACGCGGCCTCCGACCTCCCAGTAAACTAGGTGGAGCCGGACGGTGGCTTCTGATGTCACTCCTCACAGTGCACATACGGCTGATAATACTGCGGTCTAGAGGGATGATGCACATATTGTAGACTACGTGTGACAACACCATGCATTCCCCTGATAACGTCCGCAAAACGTGGGGGACATTCATCCAAATTAATATCTAACATGATGCGCAACTCGGTTATTGCCTGCAACTACAAAAACGAGATAAATATGTTAGATATATAATATTGAGGAAATCTAAAGTATTATTTCTTAACAATATTAGAAATTTAGGAAATACCATATACTCCATAATTGCACCGTCTCCATGGAAACCCTCTGTAGTTGTTAGAGGCTGTCCTGGCTGATCAATCAGGGTCACCGTCCTGCGAAATACCACTCCATGTATTCACGACTGGGTATGTATGAATCCGCACACCCAAGTGTGTTTACATGCTGATCGGATCGACGTTTCCAAGCATCAAGATATCTTCTCAGTTCCACACGCCAATCCATGCCAGACCTTCCTCGACGATCTTTAGTATGAAGCAGTTTATAGTCATCCCTACTGACCAACTGGGTGGGTATTGGCTGGATTAGGCCGAACTGCCTGAGAACACGGTGTGCATGGTGATACTCTACGACATGCCAGCAAATGAGGTCAACGCAAAGTAGCCAATTGTTGCTATCAGTTGTACAGTACCACGGGAGTTATTTCACGACATCCTCTGTGTATGGCTGCCAAATAAACTGAAACAACATGCAGGTGTTGTGGTTAGGTAACTAAAACCATTTTCCCACCAAGTCAATGAATGAAAATCCGAATTGGCCTATACCTGATTATCATTGAGAGATATGAGCTGATCACGGTACACTTTCAATACATGCATCGGTAATTGTGATAAATCGTATCGGGCTCTCCACCTATGAGGAACAAAGTGAATTATATTAGCCATTTGTTGGAATTTCATGTGGTTTAAAAAGAGTGTCTCTTGACTAATTCGACACGTACCGGGACCCAAGAGCACTCATCGTCACTGTCACTGGTAGTGCACCGGCAGGTCGGATGAATGGTATGCGCTCACATGCCCACAACTGTCAATAAATAAAATAAAATGTAATATAAAGCAATATTATGGACATTATGTACAAATGACTAGATTGACCAACAATTTTACCCGTAGCAAGACAAGTGGCCCAGATATGGATTTAACTTGTGGGATTGCAGCGTCACATAAGCACCGGTACAAGTGTGCCAGAATGGCACTCCCCCAACTGTACTGATGTGATGTCCCTAGATCCATTAGTATCGACAAGTAGAGCAACGGGATAAGGTGGCCGGACGTGTCTGACATGAGCATTCCCCTAACCAGCAGTAGAATGAAAACCCTAGCCCGTTGTTGACATTGTACCTCAGTGGGATCAATGGGGAACGGACTGTGCAATAAGTTTCCCAACCAGCAGGCCCTAATGTGCCCCCTCTGATAGTACTTGGGTCTGGTGTAGCACCCAGGTAGTCTGTACACACTCTCTGCCAGTCCTCTATATGCCTACTAGTGTCTACACCTGTGACTGGGATGCCATCGATTGGAAGACCCCATAGGATCCCTAAATCCTACAAAGTGACCGTAGTCCCCCATCGGCAGGTGAAATGTGTGTGTCTCCGATCGCAAACGCTCCACTACAGCATGTGATACATATTCCACAAATAAAAGTAGTACTACAACATGTGATACATATTCCACAAATGAAAGTAATACTACAGCATGTGATACATATTCCAAAAATAAATGTAATACTGCAGCATGTGATACATATTCCACAAATAAAAGTAATACTATAGCATGTGATACATATTCCAAAAATAAAAGTAATAGAACACTAAGCACGACCTCTCCTACGGATGCCTCTGGATTCACCCGGCACCCGCTCATCCATCTGATTTCTTATCCTTCTCTCCGCAAATTGACCACGCCTCCTATTACAAAACTTTTCAACATCAGGAATCAACCTCTAACTAGCACATTGCCAAAGTGATGGATCTCGTACATGCATGAAACCCTGACTATATTGTTGAACATAGGTGGTCGTGTAATAAACCCTGTCACATAGACTAGCAGGATCGTCACGCCTATGCTGACAGACGGCCAAGGCGTGGGAACAAGGAAAATGGAATATTTTCCATTCACGACATGTACACTCCTTTCTCCGGTATTTGACTATGTACTGTCTTTCACTAATGCTCCCATCAATGGTCCTCGTCACAACCCTATAAGTCTGCGACGCATGACCAAACAAGGTGATGATATGTCCTTGTGCCCGTGTGTCTTTCTTCAAAACTTTTTCCAGTTCCTGTTAGGGAACACAGATCTTGACAAACGAGCAAGAATTTAGAATCCATAAACTAGTCTGCGAACACATAAAGAACTGTAATGAATAAAGAAAGTACCTCCAATTCGTGGCGTCTAGTACTCTTTGGGCAAACATTTCAATTGTGCGCTCGAACGTCGTCTTGACACACGTTATCGGGAGATGACGTGCGCACTGTAAACAGTTGTTGAAACTCTCTGAAAAATTCATTATGAGAATTCCCCAACGTTGATCACCCTCATCAAAGGCAAGACACCACTTACTGCTATCTTGCTTTACCAACCAATCCCAAGCAGGTGGATCTATACTCTCCAACTCCTCCTTGTACTCCCTCCACTTGCTCTCTCATCTGGCAGCACCAAGCTGCCAAACCAGAATCTTCATAAGCACATTCTTGAACCTCCCGCTATCAGCCGTAAGAAAGTTGGACTGAAAATAATGCAAGCAAAATCGGTGATATCCAGCGGGCTCCATCCATTCCTCCATATATTTCATTGCATTTATAATTTCATCGTGATGATCTGATATGATACAGATTGGCCTGCTATGACCACCAACCACGTATAGACGCGGTCTCTGCATGAACCAGTTCCAACTCTCATTCGTTTCTGCGTCAACAATTGCGTAAGCGATGGGAGTATGTAGTCGTTCGCATCGTGCATCACGGAAACTAGCATTGTGGCATTGTATGCACCTCTCAAATGAGTGCCATCCACACTAATGACTAGCTTGCAGTGGCGAAAGGCTTCAATCGCCTGACCAAATGCCCAGAAAACAAATTTAAATTCCCTACACTCATGCCCGTATATTCTGTCAGGTACGTCAGCCCAATCAACAACGGTGTTCGAATTAGCCATAACAAGCTCATCCATATACGTTGGCAGCTATTCAAATGGTTCCTCCCAAGTTTCGATTACCATGTCAGTTGCCTTCTGTCGAGCATACCACGCCTTCTTATAGGAAAGGGTGACATTGAACTCCATCTTGACTTGAGCTTATACATCTTTAACTATGTATGAAGGGTTTACATCAATGCGGTGGCAAATTGAATGGGCAATCATCACCGATGTTAGGTTAATGTTACCCGTAGATCGACCAGCACCAACACACGCATGTCTACTTGCCCATTTGGTGATCTCCCACATGCCATGCGAAGCCTTTTTGGTTGCTCTGACAACCCAATGACAAATACCAGCTCCTTCAAAAACATCCTTGCCTTCCGCATACCATGTGCATGACCTACTCTCCACGACTATGTGTTCCCTGTTCATCATTGAACTCCACCTAGAAATAACTTCCACCAATTCCGGCTTCGTCTGGAATCACATATCCAACTCCACTTCACCAGTCGCTTGAACATAACTAGAAACTCCGACACCACAATGAGTTGGGTTATAGCTATCCTCATTAGGGCCCTCATAATCCCTATAGTAGGCATGTGTATTCGGATTCGCCAGAATGTGAAACGATGAGGATATATTGTTCGTGCACACCACTTGTTCATCATTGTCCCCAGGATTCAAATTTGTTGATAAGGAACGATCATCTTCACTTCCTTCATCAAGTTTAGCTTTCTCACCATCGTCTTTGCTACCAACATGATGAACGACATGTTTGGCAATGTCCCCCACATAATCATCATCGAAGACATTCAGCTCGTCATGGTCCATACTATAGATACCACCACTTGTGGACGGCTGAGCGCAATCCACGTGAACATGCGTACCAAGTTGGCTAGACTCACCAATTTCAAAACCTCGTCGGTGAACAGGTGGTGGTAAACTTGGTACAGTGGTAAAGTTCTGCATGTTGCTCAACAACGACATGAACGTGCTTGGCTGTGTCCCGTCAATGGAGCTTGTCAGCTTTTCTGTAATAATGTACAAATCTGCTGAGGACAACGACAATCGATCAACAATGTTGAAGAAGAACGCGGTTGACTCATCATCTTCCACATTATAACACCGATAGTATACGACCAAACCAATCAGTTCAGGACAACGGTAATATATTTTCAAGATATACCTCTCACTTGCAATGCCAAGTCTTGTGACGATTAAATCAACTAACTCGAAGTGGTTTAACCTCCTCTCGAGAGTCACATTCCGCTCCGGTATTGGAGGATCATAATACACACCCACAGTCAAATCAAACTTAATCTGACCCCCTTTGTACATATACACCGTCAAAAACATCGTACAACTGCAATATACAAATACATAACTTTTAATTCCTTTTCATTGTATCATCAAATATGTGCTCCACTCGGCCACACTAATAAAAATATTAGTACAAACTTAATACATTAATCAGTAAACAATTCACATAATTAATTCACATAGTCATGCATCAGCATTAAACGCTATCATAGCATCAGACCAAACATAATCATTCAAACTACACACAATCATACAACACATTCATATTAACAAAATTATTTCAGGTTCTCCACAAATCATAATGTAACACAAAATTCAACAACAAATTATCTATGACAACTCACACATAATCGTTGGACACATTCGTAAAATCATGCAAGTTTCAATTAGCTTCAGGAAAATGAAAAATTGACTGGGCGGGTGTTTGAGACTCACAGACAAGGTAACCAAAGCGGCGGTCAGCTGTGTTTAGCGACGGTCAACGGTGGTCAGCTCCGGTCAACTGAAGTTAACGGCAAAAAAATCTCTGCTCTTCAACGTTAGATGTGTTCGGCAACAACCAAAAAAACAATATCAATATCAGCAAAAAAAACCTAAAACAACAAAAAATAGAAAATAGAAAATTGGAGAGCTATGAAAATCAACCAACTTGGTCTGCGGCTGCGCCGAGGTCAACTGGACGAGAACCGGCGAGGAAAATGCCGGACGGAGGCGGAGAAGGCCGCGGAATGGTGGAGAAGTTGGGAAGGAGGCAAAATTGATCACTTATATGAACGGAGAGCGGGAAGGAGGTGGAGAAGGGTGCGGAATGGCGGAGAAGCAATGGTGAAATGGCGGCGAAGGCTAAGGGAAGGAAAGGAAGAAGAAGATCTGAATGGCGAAGTGTTCTGGATATTTTAACAAAGATTGGGGGACCCATTCACTGAATGCGTCCTCGCCGCGTGGCAACGTGGACTTCAACACAGCAGAAATTCAGAAATCAAAACAAAAATATATATATAAATAACAGAGGATGCATTAGGCAATAGCGTCCTCAAGAAAAGTCCAAAAAAAATTCTACATACGGGAGAATGCGTTCTCCACATTTGAAGCTGCTGTGAATTACTGTAGCCACAGCACTTGAAATTTCCCATATATATTTCCAAATTACATAGTGAAAGCGGTCGGAGGTCGTTAATCCTCGTATTTTGCCTTAAAAGTAAGCGACGACCTATGAGTCCGCCGGACAAACCGGTGAGGGCTAGATCCTATTGAAGCTATGATCTTCGAAGTCGGCGGTGAGGTTGAGTTGCGTCTGTAAATCATGGCATGATTTCATAACCAAGATCCTGATTTTGGCGATGATAGTAGCATCGAAAACGAGGATCCGTTCATGGCTTTCCTTCCACATAGAAGGTCGAAAGCACAACTGGTTCCATATACAGTTCCTACACCTTCGGCCGCATAGGTTTTCCCGATGCTTCATATATTCTGTTGATTGGGTCATGTAATGGACTCCTCTATTTTTTAAAAAAAATGGGGACAGCCTGCAAGTGCTTGTACAATCCTATCACTCGCGAGTACCTCAAACTTCCTCCCTATTCCTATTACCGCACCGTGTCTTTTCAAGTCAATGTGGGTTTTGGTTTGGATACGTCCACCAACGATTACGAGGTAATTAGCATCATTAGAAACGAAAGGTTTGAGATTTACAGGCTCAGTACAAACTGTTGGAGTAGACTTGAATCTGATTATATTCCCGGATTCGTATCCTATGATTTGGTGTATCTGAATGGGCGTTGTCACTGGAATTCGGTGTCACGTGGTCAAACGATGGTTACATTCGACTTCCGGCCTCGTCAATTTCCCTCGTATAGAAAATCCAGGCCCCATTCAAATAGGTGTGCGGATTCATGGATTAAGAAATTTTCATTCACCATGGAAGGGATTCATGGATCAAGGGTTGGTACATGTTGGGTTCACGGTACCGACCTCTTGGAGTTAAAATCGACCGGAGAACTGATCACTTTCCACGGAGGAAGAAGGAAGAAGGGCACAAGGCCAGAGTGTTTAAAGTTAATTGCCCTAGTGACCATGGAATGTTGGTTTTTGGTTCCTATTATAAAGTGTAGATTCACTTAGGTTGGTTTTTTCGAGAGTATATATCCACACTCCAATTCAGTCAAATTTTAATTTGATGTTATTCATCTTAATTTTATTTTATTATTCTTTCTTATTTACCATTCCTACACATGGATCTTGTTAGAACATTGTAAAATGTTTTTTTTCATTTTTCGGGGAAGTATGTTGCAGCAAACTCTTAGGTTTAGCGACATTATTGTGTTGGATTAGGGTTAGGGGTTCTTTATTTCCTTATTATAGTTGGTTTTGGTTAAGTCTATTTTCCTTATTCTAGTTGGTTTTAGTTAAGTCTACTCTTTCTATTCGGATTGTGATTAGGATTGAGAGTACTGCTTATAGTTCTATTCTTTTGCTTTGTAATTCAGGTTTGATGATAAGAAAACTGAGATATTCTTCTCTTCCTTGAGTCGATTTGATTAAATTCATCGTATCAAGAAACAGGTCTCTAGAAATTCATTTGAATGCCTAGATCGAGCTGAAGTCACGTTCCTCCGCTGCGCCAGGTTGGTATCAGAGCAAAAACTCTTTCCCCATGGCAAGACCTCGACGTGATCCACCACAATCTAAAACGGAAATCACGCGACAAACCCTCGCTCACATCGAAGACCGGGTTCAACAACTAGTCGTAGCAATGCAAGCACTCATATTGCAGCAAGCACCACTACCACTGTCGGAACATCAGGATGAGCATACGATCACTCCAATCAGAGCGAGCCTGTGTACGATGAGTCGGTGTACGACAAAGAAGGGTCCAACAAGGTAGTATACGACGAGTACGCTGAAGCAATGTACAACGAGAGCGTGTACAACGCGCCCTTGTACGAACACACCGTGTTGGCCGAGACCCTGAGCTTGTATACGACGATGTGGAGTACGACAAAGTCGTGTACGACGAAATTGTTTTGGTGCCAACTAAGGCAAACAAAGTCATCGCACCGAATGAATCCATTGGCATGAAGTTCGCGATGACCGTGTCGTCGATTAATCATTCAAGAATCTGTAGATCAGGTTAGGGAATGACGCACAAGCACGGAGACTATATGCGATGATTCTCTGGGAAACGGTAGGAGCACGGAAGAAGAAAGAAAAAATTTGGAGACATCACGCAGTGATTACTGGAATGCATATCAAGGCAAGTTGTTTTATGGCAATGACTCTGGCGTCAACACGAGCAGACGGTAAGGCCAAATCACAACACAAGTCAGTGGTCGAGATTCGAGGACGAATCCTTCTCACCCGAGGGGTCCTAATGCAGTGACATCTTAGGTTTAGCGACATTATTGCAATCCTATAATTTAAGGTTAGGGTTAGTGTTCTTTAATCTAGTTGGTTTTGGTTAAGTCTACTCTTCCTGTTCGAATTGTGATTAGGATTAAGAGTACTATTTATATTTATATTCTTTTGCTTTGTGATTCAGATTTGATAATAAGAAAGCTAAGATATTCTTCTCTTCCTTGAGTCAATTTGATTAAATTCATCGTATCAAGAAGTAGGTCTCTAGAGATTCGTTTGAATCCCCAGATCGAGCTGAAGTCACGTTCATACGCTGCGTCAAAGTCTCAGTAAATGTGACATATCCATAAGCTTATACTCCATTCATCCCACCTCAAATTGCACACTCAATTTTTGGACACTATTCACTATCAAACTTTGATTGTATATTTGAATAGATATGTGAGTAACATTATTATCGCACGTAATATTGTTGAATTTATCGTAATAAGTATTTAATATCAAATTTTTATTTATCATTATTATTCGTAGCTAAACATATTAATGGTCAAATATGTTTCTTGAACTGCGTGATAATAATTGTTGTGCAATTTGAACTGGGACGGAAGGAGTATGAATTATGGATAGGCTACTTTACTCTTTACCTTAAAAATTATATATTTTCCAAGTTAAAACAAGTAATTATGTGTATTAGAATGTGAAAAATATATTTTTTAAAATATAATATAAAAATATAATATAAAAATACAATTTTTAAAATTTAAATTTTAGTATAAAATTTAACAAATGTAGTGTATAAGTGAAAAATATAATGGACTGTTCATAACTTAAATACATGTCACCTATCATAAAACTCCTCTTTTTTCAATATATAACTTATATAACTTTTAAATCCTCCATACACAATTTGTAGATATTGTAATAATATTAAAAGTTAAAGCAACTTAGTATATGTTTTATTTTCTATTGCATGTGGGAGAACTTTTGCTACCACCATGTGGTCATGTAGCTCCATCTCTGACTACATATACTAGCTGCAAGAATTAGATACACAGAATTAGCTCAACACATTTCTTCTCTTACACAACATCATTAGCATCAACTTTAATGGGTGTTAAGAGCAAGATTCTTGTAGTAGGGGGAACTGGTTACTTGGGGAAGAGAATTGTTAGGGCATGTTTGGCTGAAGGACATCCCACCTATGTTCTTCAGAGGTCTGAGATCGGTTTGGACATCGACAAACTCCAAATGCTGTTAGAGTTTAAGGAGCAAGGTGCTCGTCTTGTCAAAGGATCGTTTTCCGACCACCGGAGCCTCGTCGATGCCGTGAAACTGGTTGATGTCGTCATTTGCACCATGTCTGGAGTGCATATTAGAAGTCATAACATCTTGCTGCAGCTCAAGCTTGTTCAGGCCATCAAAGAGGCTGGAAATGTCAAGGTATATACTACTCTATCTATCCCACCTGAAGTTAGCATCAATACTATTCATTCAATCAAATTTGATTAATTAAAAAAAGTAAGAGTAATATATAAAGTAATATACTATTACGTAAGATTTTGTTAGAATATTCGTAACATCTATTTTTATAAATATATTTTTATTTTTAAATATTTACAAGTAAAGATATTAATGCTCAAAAATAATTTTAATTAACTTGTAAAAATTAAGATGTGCAACTTTAGCGGGTGCGGAGGGAGTATATAGTAATTTATTAGCTATTATTCCGTACCTTTTCTATTATGGGATGCATCACGCATGTAGGGGCACTCATCTTTTTAAACTTGCCTTTCGTTTTTTAAGAAAATTCTATATTTGGGACTACAGTAACGTGGATTCAATTAGAGTGCACATTCATCATCTTCCTTATTAATTTTTTAAAATTTTAGAAAAATAGAATGCGTCCTCTTCTTTATTAATTTTTTAAAAATTTTAGAAAAAATAGGGCAAATTAATTCTCATTTTTGTTTTTTTTATTTTGAAAATTTGGAGTGATGTGTCTTCATCATTTTATTTTGGAATTCAACTATCCTAAACTTCTTCCAACACCATCCATCGCAACAATCAATTATACTTTGGAAAAGAAAAAAGAAGTTTAAAAATTGTTAAATGGTAAATAAATGTATACACCAACGAAATATCTCATCACCACTATTAATTTTAAACACATCATATAATACAACATCTACGTATGATAAAACTCATTAACTTTTTTACACCTTTCTTTACAATACAAATAACGAAAAGGTAAATTTCTCATTCATAAATTAAAAAATGACAAAGTCTTGTATAAGACTGTCTCACGGTGAGACCAGTGATTAAATTGCAAAGATTTTAATATGGGGTTTCATATTGATGTTTTAAAAGTTTAGGGATTTAATGTTTAATTGTGATAATTTGCAATTTAGTCCATTCTATTAGTTTTTTGCCCCCAGATTTAATTTTCTCTTTTCCTATTTTGCCTCTAGTCCTTTGGTCTCACCATGAGACGGTCTCACAAGAGACAGACTCCTAAAAAATATATAGCCACAAAAATATTTAGCAAATATTATTTAGTTTAAGAAATTGATAGATTGATAGATGACATGTAAAATAAATATATTATATTATGTGTTAGTCAATTTTTTTTGGATATTTAAAAAAATTTAAATAGAAATATTGAAGATAAAGTTAAATTAAGTAAATTGTGATTTTTAACATAAACTTAAATTGCATAGTAATATATTCTTCTATGTATTATTTAAATATATGTATATATATTATATGATTTTAAACTATATATATTAAAAATGGATTCATCACATAATTACTCAAATTCTATCTAATATTATTTTAATAGTAAAATAGTTAAACATTATTTTAATAATATATATAGTCAAATATTATAAAACTAATAATTGTCACGTCAGGGTCAAACTAATAAAAAAATATAATACATATATGTGTCCAAAATTTCAAAATTAGTATGGTTGCATTGAAAATTAGCACACTCAAAGAAATATAGTATCATTTTTTGGGCTTTTCAATTGGATGAAAAGGCAGCTTTTTTTTTCCAAAATTAGAAAAACACTAGTAAGAGCAGATTAGATGATTGTATAGTTGTATTCGAACTCTCTAATTCATCATGAGGATGGATGAGATCATCCCACTCAAATCTTCTCAAATTATTGTGTACCAAACTTATTTATAAGGTTAAAACACAGATGTAAGTGTAGCCAATGGGGGTTTAGAGTGTGTTTGGTAAGACTGCGTTTATAAGTGAAACTGATTTATTTTAAAACAATGTCTTTAAAAAAATTTTAAAGTGAAATTTAATTATTATTCTTCTACATTTTTTCTACATTTATTGGTTAAAAGATACCGAATTTTAAACTTCCAAATTTAAGCTTGTTTGAGGAAAAGTTAATTAGCATGCATAGATAAATAATTAGGCATTAATGTTGCAGAGATTTTTGCCGTCAGAGTTTGGTACGGATCCGGCGAGGATGGGGGAGGCGATGGAACCGGGACGAGTGACGTTTGATGATAAAATGGTGGTAAGAAGAGCCATCGAAGAAGCAGGGATCCCTTTCACCTACATTTCTGCCAACTGCTTTGCCGGCTACTTTCTCGGCGGTCTCTGTCAACCTGGTAAAATTCTCCCATCTTGGGATTCTGTGATCATTCTTGGAGATGGCAACCAAAAAGGTACAGGTTCACATATTTATTTTTTCAATGTATTCAATATTTATATTTGATCGTTACCGTATACTTATTCCAAGTTACAATTCACAAAAGGGTGAATTTTCTTTTGTAGGCTTGGTTAGGTCTTTTTGTTTTTTCATCATACATTTTGAAATATACTCCTATGTCTCGGGGTAAGAGTTTTATTTCATATTTACTCGGGCATTTGCATGTTTATGTAATATAAAAGTGAGGATTAAAATGGGTCGATAAAATTTCAGCCACAAATTTCAGTTCAAATAAGTAAATGCGAATTTTTGATTGGAACAAATGAAAAGAAAAAGTAGAAAGCTTGCGCGGGTACGGAGGGAGGGGTGAAAACTTGATTACTGTTGTGAAAATGGAGTTGGATTTTGAATTCCACAAAATTTGCTGAACAGCTATCGTTTATTCATAATTAATAAGTTGAGATATTATCATTTAGTATTATTTTTATGTTTTGAGTTTGAGTCCGTCTCTTGAAATACGATGTTTTCATAAGTTATGGAAAGATCAAGTTTTAAATTATGAACTAGAAAAAATTACGATAAAATTTTCAAGTTGGTTTAATTGGATCATAAATTTATAACTACTACACATTGTACAGTACATTTTTAACATTGCAACTAAAATTTTTTACACTTCTATAATTTCAACTTAATGCTATCTTTCCATATAATTATGAAAACACGATCTTTTTGCACTACTTTGTCTTTTAAGTTTTTGTATAATTAGAGATAATAATAAATAATCGTGTGTTTTATGAAAATAAAAAACAAAAGAAGAATGTTTGACTGGACATAATACTACGAATTGGGAAAGGACTAGAATTGTCTTCTTGCATTTGCTTTTTTTGGTCGAGTCCTGGACCCTGGTAGCCATGTTATCATGAAAACGAGTTACTAACTAACTTAGCGTGTAAGTGATCGACAAAGATTTGTGTTAGCAATTATTGGGTCCACGACGCCTTTACAATTATTGGGCTCTCATTTTCATGAACGAGATGACATTACTTCACTAGTAACTAAATTACTCCCTCCGTTTATTCAAGAGCGGCACATTTACCTTATTAGAATGTTTTTTTAGATGACACATTTTATATTTTTGGCAAGATTCATACAATCCTATCCACTCATTCTATTTTTTACTTTCTACACTCAATTTTAACCTCTCATTTTCTTTACATTAATCCAAGAGCCTAAACACACTCTTAGTGAAACAGAGGGAGTACTTCAATCTGTTCCAAGTTAAATTACGCAAAATATTTTTTATGCTTATTAAAATATTTATTTAATCATTAATATATTTTACTATGTATAATTATGGTAAATAAAAAGTTCATTTTAAAACTACTTATTACGAAGAATTCAACCATATAACATATGATAATATTATTATTTATTTATCTATTTAAATATATGGTAAAAGTTAAACAGTGAATAATTACATAAAGTGAAGTGCACTTTAACATTGGAGGGGGAGTATTCCAATTGTAATAGTATTAGAAAATAAGCTTTAATTGTGGGACAGATGTGCTACTTAATTATTTCAAGTTAAACTTTGAAACATTTATACTTCCTCCGTTTCATTAACAGTGACACACTAGATTTAGGCTCTTGAATTAATGTGAAGAAAATGAGAGATTGAAATTGGGTGTAGAAAGTAAAAAGTAGAATGAGTGGATGAGATTGTAGGAATCTTGCTAAAAATGGAATGTGTGTCATTTAAAAAAATATCTCAATAAGGTAAATGTGTCATTATTGGTGAAACATATGGAGTACTAGTAGCATGTTATATTATATAGGGTAATATGCAAATATAACCATATGTGTTGGAGAAAGTGCAAATATAACCCTGAGTTATTTTTTAGTGCAAATATAACCCTAACTATTATACATATGTGCAAATATAACCCTAACTATTATACATATGTGCAAATATAACCCTAAAGCCATTATTCCGGCATTGACTAACTAGAGTTATATTTGCACTTTCAATTATCGCAGGGTTATTTCTACACTTTCATTATCGCAAAGTTATATTGCACTTTCATCAATTATATAGGGTTATATATGCACTTTTCTCTATTAATTACTTAGATACACGTATTTTATTTTGGGGGCTTTCTGTTTTCTTTCTATAAAAAGTAATGTGTTTGATTGTTTAATAAGTCATACTTAATTAACTTGCTAAAATTTACACTTGAAAACATAAAAAACATAAAAGGTGGAATGTTTAATTAATAAAATAGCCAGGTCCGGCCCTAAGGGGAAGCAAATGAAGTGTTTACTTCGGACCTTCGATTTGGAAATTATACAGGGCCTTATTTTTTTTAAGAGTTGACGGTCTTTTCATAAATTATGGAAATACTAATGTTTAAATTGTAAATTAAAAGAAATTAAAATAATATTTATGGGTTGTATCAATTAGGTCATAAACTTATAATTACTGTACGTTGTATAATAATTTTTAAAATTTTAATTTTAATATAAAAATTAAAATCTTTTATTTTTCTATTGTTCTAATTAAACATCGTCTTTTGTTAAGTTTATGGAAAGACGATCTTTCCCAAAACTTTGACTATTTTGTTTCAAAAAAATTAATATATCACTGACACTTATACAGGGACACTTTTATAAGAAGCGTTATAACAAATGCATATTAGGACGCTTGAAAAATTAAACGTACTAATGTTGTGTGACACGTATTAAAAGTGTCTCAATAATATATCAGGACATTACAAAGCGACCTAATATTAAAACTATTGGAACATTTATAAGTATCCTAATATATATATACACACACATACATACACACATATGTAATTAGGACATTAAAAATGACCTAATACAATAGGATGCACAAAACAACCCTATATCTTGTATATAGAGTCTTTTATTACAGCGACCCAAGATTTAGAGAGACTTGCGATAAGGAGACGTTTTAGAAGTATCATATGCATAAAAATAGCCCAATAAAGATATATTGGGACACCTTTTTTAGCATCCTAATAGGACTTTTGTGTTGTAGTGTATATAGGAAAAAAATGATAAATATTACATGTTCTCATGAAGTTCCAGAATGTTGTCTGTGGAACTCAAAGCTGCTGGAACGAGAGCTCTTTTGTCTCCGATTCTTTTCTGCCGAACTACCTTTCCCTGAAATAATAGCGGAACCGGAGAGTTATTCTATGAAAAAGAAATATGGTTTTTTTCTTCTTCACATATTCAAGCTAAAACTACAGCCAACAGGGCGGAAGTTGTGTCTTTACGATAACGCCTCAATAATTTTATTTTCATTTTCACGTGAGACTTCATCTTACAAATATTACGTACTATAAATATTATGTATCGAGTCCATTTTTCTAATTTGTTTCGTGCATACCGCTAAAATATAAGGGCCGACACTAAGAGTGTTAGAAATTTTTTTGATTTGGAAATTTGAATGCATGCAGCTATATATGTGGAGGAATATGATATAGCCACATACACCATCAAGACAATAGATGATCCAAGAACACTCAACAAAACGCTCTACTTGAGGCCTCCTCAAAACATTCTTTCGCAAGGAGAGGTGGTTCAAATCTGGGAAAAACTCATCGGGAAGCAGCTAATCAAATCCTTCATCTCCGACCAAGATTTCTTGTCAAACTTGAAAGGTAACCAACCAGTGTCCAAAAGTAGATAAACCTACTTATAAGTTATTTGTTTTAAATGCTCGTCTAGTAAAGTGCATCCATGCTCCAATTCCTTGTTTAGTGTATATATACCTCTTAATTTTTTTAAAATTCCTTGTTTAGAGCATATGTATTTCTCAGTTTTTCAACGCAAATCTCCGGCTATAAGGGTATATGTTCACTTTCAAAAAACATGGGTGCATATGTGCACTTTCGAAAAAATGTAATGTATATGTGCACGAAACAAAGAATTCGGGTAAATGAATGCATTTCAATCTTGATAAAATTTATAGAAAAAATGTTATCACATGAACCCGGGTGAAGATCCCTTAAATAACGACTTCTTAAAAATTTATAAAAAAAAAAGACTTCTTTATAAAAAAATATGGAGCAATTATTGTATTATTTTTTATTTAAATATTACATGGCAAAGTGTTGGGAAAGACGGTCTTTCCATAAACTTATGCAACGACGGGATTTAATTAGAATAATAAAAGGTAAAAAGATCTTAGTTGCAATATTAAAAATTTATTATATAACTTGTAGGAGTTGTAAAGTTTATAACCCGATTCATACAATCCAAAAATTTTATTTTCATTTATTTTAATTTGCACTATAAACCTTGGCTTTTCGATGGATCATGAAAATACCGTATTTCAAGAGACTGACTCTTATTATATTGTGATAAATTTTATTTTTATATGCATAAATGTAGGGCTCGAATACGCACAGCAAGTTGGGCTGGTTCATTATTATCACGTTTGCTTTGAAGGATGCCTTGCAAACTTTGAGATCGGAAAAGACGGGGAAGAAGCATCCGCACTGTATCCCGAGGTTAAGTATACCACCGTGGAGGAATACCTCAAGCGATACTTGTGAATTAATTGTCATCGATTGCTATTATTTTCATGATTTGCGAGCAATTTCATTCAAATTTAAACATCTCGAATTTGTCAAAATATGTTGACATATTTGTATGTATTGCAAAATAATTAAGCGTCGTGTTTTTCATGTTCTGAAGAAAACATGTACCCCTCCGTCCCATCTTATTTTACAGAGAAATTTTTTTTGACAGCAATATGTTAGAATTTGACTGAAACTGACGTGTGGCCTCTGACTCGTCCAAACAATAAAATACACCCAACAAAAATTTAACCATAATTAGAGACCATTACAAATGTAAGGTAAGTATTGGGAACGACCATCTTTTCATAGATATTTGGAAAGACGGGGTTGAATTATAATTATTTAAAGGTTAAATATTTTAGTTACAATATTAAAGATTTATTATGCAATGTGCAATAGTTATAAGCTAATGAACCAATTCATGTGAGTGTGTGAATCAACTTCCTACAACATGCACCATATCCACATTAAAAAAAATCAGTAAACTAAAAAATTATAGCATTCAAAGATAAATTATCACCAATCTATGTGCTCCAAACCAGTGATGCAGAGAAATGGAAGAAAAAAACACAGCACCCATAAAGTAAAGAGTTAAAGTGCATATATATAAAATCAATCATTTGGTCGAAAGTGCCAATATGACCCCGTAAAATCTGAAAGTGTGACTATAACCATATTATTTGCTTGAAAATGCTAATGGGTTAACCTAAATTTGGCTGGAAATCGTTAAAATGATCATTATACCCTTGTATTAAAAATATTTGAAAACAATGAAATGACATTTTCACCCTTTACATTGATTTAGAAAAACCTTTCCATCTTAATCCCCAAAACATTATCCATTTTTTGTTTAATCACTAATTAATTTTGCAGTTTATAATCCAAGCAGGGGGATTAAACTGCGTGTGTTCTTAAAAATTGGGAACATTGCATTGGCTTTTACTAATCTCAGATGTCAATTTGCATGAAAGACGTTTATGAAAATAAAGAAAACAGAGTCAAGATTTGTTGTAATTTGTGTAATGATTTCTGTAAAGGATTAGCCATCTTGATTCGTGGTTGAGTTGCCTATAATTTGGGATCAGGGCCACCGGTTGGTTCATATCTACCCCGCCGACGATCTCCACCAGCACAGGAACCCAGCCTTCCTCCACTAGCACCCGAAATCCGACATCAGCTCCACCGCGACCGTATGGCGCCACCGGAAGCGATGGTTTCCGTGTCACCTCCGGCACTCGATCTGGGTGCGAGGCGACGGGCCTTTGGACGAGTGGCGGTGCATTGTGGATGGCGATGTTGATTTTGGATACAAAAACAACCTTTGGCCTTTGGTTGTTTAGTTGATTTTGGGGTGTTTGGCTGGGATTTTTAGGTGTTTTCTCATGCTCAGCCTCCCTTACACGACCATTCTCTGTTTTCTTAGAGAGGAGATTAGTTAGAGCTTGATTTGTTGGAAAATTTTGGATGCAGGTGTGTATGTTGTCAAATTTGGACACCATGTGTCTTCATGCAGTATTTTTTTTTGTTCGAAAATTCAAAGGACACTTAGAATTCAAATTATATTTTCCAAAAATTTTCAAGGACGCATCTTATATATATATTTTAGTTCTAAAATTTCAAAGGACGCATTCAGATTGAATTTAACATTTTTTTCCAGAAATTTTTGAGGACACATTCGTTCTGTTGATTTTAATTTTTTTTTCTTTGCAGAAAATTGTAATAATTTCTTGTTTCCAAAAAATTCCACAATCAATTATACTCTCATTGTTTTAATATTTTTATTTGCAGAATCGGTAGAGGATGCGTCCTGATTTTTTTAAAAACGTGTCCTGAATTCAACAAATGCGTTTTTTAAAAAATGCGTCGTGAATTCGAGAAATGAATTTATTTCAATCCAGTAATGTATAAGTTATTATTTTTCATATTTTAGTTTTTGGTGAACATTGCGCACAAGTAGACTTGTGTTTGTTTGATGATATTTTAAAAAATAATAAAACGATAATTTTGGATCGTGCTCGAGGCAATTTTTTATCTAGTCTTGAATATAGAGTAGGAATGAATTATTGCATAGAGTTGGAATGAATACAAATAAGCAGAAATGTACATTAGCCAAAGAAGACGTGCGAAACGTAATGTAATGAGTGTTGAATGTCCTACTGACGGCTTCTGCAAAACTTTCCACCCGTTGCACACGGGGAAGGACGTATGGTGCGGGATGTACGTCTTGGAACTTCCATCTCAGTAGATACATGTACGTCCTCATGCGGACCACCCTCTGGTAAATCCTCCTCCATATCATCTCATGCCTCCTCGTTCGAATCATAATGGACATGTGGAACACTAGCTGTATGTAATGGAGCGGTAGGCGGCATGTATGCATGACTAGCTGTGGGAGTGACATATGTTGTGTAATCAGCTGTAGTCGTGTCATACTGGGAGGTACGAAATGCAGTGAAATCTTTTGTAGTCATGTCATCACATGAGGGTCCACCATGAGATGGTCTGGCAATCGTTGTACTCGCATGTGAGGGTCTGGCTTGTGATGAACCAATGTGTTCTGTATGTGGAGCTGGACGGTGGCTTCTGATGTCATTATATCTCACACCAGGGGGAGGTTCCTCACAGTGCACATATGGCTGATAATACTGCAGTCTAGAGGGCTCATGCTCATATTGTAGAGTATGTGTGGAAACATCGTGTACCCCCCTAATAACGTCCGCGAAATGTGGGGGACATTCATCCAAATTAATATCTGACATGATGCGCATCTCGGACATTGCCTGCAACTACATAAATGAGGTAAATATGTTAGATATTTAATATTGAGGAAATCTGAAGTATTATTCGTTAACACTATTACAAATTTAGGACACACCGTATACTCCATAGTAGCCCCGTCTCCATGGAAACCCTCTGTAATTGTTAGGGGCCATCCTGGCTGATCTATCAGGGTCACAGTCCTGCAAAAATACCACTCAATGTATTCTCGACCAGGTGGGTATAGATCCACACACCCTAGTGCATTTACTTGTTGCTCTGATTGATGTTCCCAAGCATTGAGATATATTCTCAGTTTCACACGCTAATCCATGTCTGACCTTCCTCGACGGTCTTTAGTATGAAGTAGTTTATGTTCATCCCTAGTGACCAACTGGGTGGATATTGGCTGGATAAGGCCGAACTGCCTGAGAACACGATGTGCATGATGTTACTCCACGACATGCCAGCAAATGAGGTTAACGCAAAGTAACCAGTTATTACTATCGGCTGTGCAGTACCACGGGAGTTGTTCCACGATATCCTCCGTGTATGGCTGCCAAATAAACTGACATAACATGTAGGTGTTGCGGTTAGTTAATGAAAACCTTTTTTCCACCAAGTTAATGAAAGGAAATCTGAATTGGCCTATACCTGACTGTCATGGAGATGTCAGCTGATCGCGGTACACTTTCAATACATGCATCGGTGATTGTGATAAATTGTACCGTGCTCTCCAGCTATGAGGAATGGAATGAATTATATTATCCATTTGATGGAATTTCCAGAATGGTTTAACAATTGTCTCTTGACTAATTCGATACGTACCGGGACCCAAGAGCACTCATCGTGACGGTTACTGGTAATCATCCGGCTGGTCGGATGGATGGTATCTGCTCCCATGCCCACAGCTGCCAATAATTAAAATAAAATGTAACATTATGGACATTATGTACAATTGACTAAATTGAACAACAATTTTACCTGTAGCAAGACAAGTGGCCCATATATGGATTTAACTTGTGGGATTGCAGCGTCACATAAGCACCTGTACAAGTGTGCCAAAATGGAGTTCGAGGTCTCGAGGTAGGAGGCTCGAGGTCTCAAGGCAGGAGGTTCGAGGTCTCAAGGGCAGAAGGCTCGAGGGCTAGAGGTGGGAGTTCAAGGTCTCGAGGCTGGAGGCTGGAGGTCTCGAGGCTGGAGGCTCGAGTTCTCGAGGCAGGAGGCTCGAGGTAGAAAGCTTGAAGGCTCGAGGTAGGAGGTTCGAGGTCTCGAAAAACCATTTTGTATTAACATTTTTTAGTTGAAAATATTTTTTAATTAGTAAAATTATCATTATACCCCTGACTATACCGGAAGATGGTATACGATACTTTGCAAGTTACCAAAAAAACAATTTAGTCTTAAACAAATACACGTACTACGAATGTAGACAATCAATTAAACTCGAAAAAAAATAATTTACAAACACCATATTACAAACACGACACTAAGCACGGCCTTACCTATGAACGCCTCTGAATTCACCCGGCACCCTCTCATCCATCTGATTCCTTATCATTCTCTCCGCAAACTGACCACGCCTCCTATTGCAAAACTTTTCAATATCTGGAATCAACCTCCAACTGGCACATTGCCAAAGTGATGTATCTCGTACATGCATGAACCCCTGACTATATTGTTTCACATAGGTGGTCGTGTGATATACCCTGTCACATAGAGTAGCTGGATCGTCACGCCTATGCCTACAGACGGCCAATGCATGCGAACATGGGAACCGAAAAAATTAGCCATTCACGATAAGTACACTGCTTTCTCTGGTTTTTGACTGTATACTGGCTCTCACCAATACTGCCATCAATGGACCCTGTCACAACCTTGTAAGTCTGTGATGGATGCCCAAAAACAGTGACAATATGTCCATGTGCCCAAGTGTCTTGCTTCTGAAATTTTTTCCAAATCCTACTAGGGAACGCATACCTAAACAATTCAACATCAATTTAGAGTCAAGAAACTAGTCCATGAACACATAAAGAACTTGAATGATTCGGGAAATTACATCCAATTTATGGCATCCATTACCCTTCTAGAAAACATTTCAATTGTTCGCTCAAAGGTCGCTTTGACACACGCAGTTATCGGGAGATGTCGTGCGCACCTTAAACAGTTGTAGTAACTCTCTGACAAGTTGGTTGTTAGAATTCCCCAACGTTGATCACCCTCATCAAAGGCAAGGCACCACTTACTGGTATCATGTTGTATCAACCAATTCCAAGCAGTTGGTTCGATGCTCTCCAACTCCTCTTTGTACTCCCTCCACCTGCTCTCTCGTTTGGCACCACCAAGCTGCCAAACTAGAGTCTTCATAAGCGCATTCTTGAACTTCCCACCATCAGCACTAAGGAAGCTGGACTGAAAATGACGCAAGAAAAATTGGTGATATCCTGCTGGTTCCATCCATTCCTCTATACGTGTCATTGCATTTAAAATTCCATTATGGCGATTAGATATAATACAGACCGGCATACGATCACCACCAACCACATGGAGACGCAGTCTCTGCATGAACCAGTTCCAACTCTCATTAGTTTCACGGTCAACAATTGCATAAACAATGGGGAGTATGTAGTCTTTCGCGTCATGCGTCATGGAAACTAGCATTATGGCCTTGTAGGCACCTCTCAAATGAGTTCCGTCCACACTAATCACCGGCCTGCTGTGGCAAAAAACCTCAATTGCCTGACCAAATGCCCAAAAAACAAATTTAAATTTCCTACACCCACGCTCGTGTATTCTATCAGGTACATCAGCCCAATCAACAACGGTGCTCGGATTAGCCCTGAAAAGCTCATCCATAAATGTTGGCAACTGTTCAAAGGATTCCTCCCAAGTTCCGAATACCATTTCAATAGCCTTCTGTTGAGCATACCACACCTTCTTATAGGAAAGGGTGACATTGAACTCCGTCTTCACATGCGCTTGTACATCTTTCATTGTGTATGAAGGGTTTACGTCAATGTGGTGGCAAATTGAACGTGAAATCATCACCGATGTCAAGTTAATGTTACCTTTCGATCGACCAGCACCAACACACGCATGCCTACTTGCCCATTTGGTGATCTCTAACATGTCATGCAAAGCCTTTTTGCTAGTTCTGGCAACCCAATGACAATTACAGTTCCTTCAACAACGCCCTTGCATTTCACATACCATGTGCGTGACCTGCTCTCCACGACTCCGTGCTCCCTATTCATCATGGAACTCCACCTAGAAATAGCTTCTACTAATTCTGGCTTCGTCTCGAATTGCATACCCAACACCACTGCACTAGTCGCTTGAACATAACTATAAAATCCGGCACCACAATTAGTTGGGTCATAGCCATCCTCATCAGGAACCCCATAATCCCTAAAGTAGGCCTTCATATCAGGATTCGCCAAAATATGGAACGGCGTGGATACATTGTTCGTGCACACCACTTGTTCATCATCGTCCCCAGGATTCGAATCAGTTGATAAGGAACGATCATCTTCACTTTCTTCATCAAGTTCAGCTTCCTCACCATCGTCATCGCTACCAACATGACAAACAACATGCTCGCCAATTCACCCACATAATCATCATCGAAGACATTCGGCTCCCCACCATATATACCACCACTTGTGGACGGCTGAGCGCAATCGACGTGAACATACGCACTGGGTTGGCTGGACTCACCAATGACAAAACCTCGGCAATGAACAGGGGTGGTAAACTTGGTAAAGGTGTACAGTTCTGGATGTTGCTCAACAACGACATGAACGTGCATGACCCTGCCCGGTCAATGGTGCTTGACAGCTTCTCCGTAATAATGTAAAAATCCACTGAGGACATCGACATTCGATCAACAATGTCGAAGAAGAACGCGGTAGACTCGTCATCTTCCACATTATAACACCGATAGTATACGGCCGAACCAATCAGCTCAGGACATTGGTAATATATTTTCAACGGACACCTCTCATTTGCAATACCAAGCCTTGTGAAAATTAGATCAACTAACTCGGAGTGGGTTAACCTTCTCTCGAGAGTCACATTCCTCTCCGATATCGGAGGATCATAATACACACCCACAGTCAAATTAAACTTAATCTCCACCCCCTTTGTACAGATACACCGTCAAAAACATCATACAACTGCATTATACAAATACATAACATTTAATTCAATATTATCAATTTTCAAACTATTACACTATCCTCAAATATGTGCTCAATTCGACCACACTAATAAAACTATTACTACAAACTTAATACAAAAATTAGTAAACAATTCACATAATCAATTCACATAGTAACGCATCCTCATTCAACACTTTTATAGCATTAGACCAAACATAATCATTCAAACTACACACAATCATACAACACATTCATATTAACAAGACTTTTCAGGTACTTCACAAATTACAGTGCAACACAAAATTCAATAACAAATATTATAGGACAACTCACACATAATCGTTCAATACATTTGTAAAATCACGTAAGGTTCAATTAGCTTTAGGAAACTCAAAAATTAACGAGGCGGGTGTCTAAAACTCACGGAAAAGGTGATTGCAACGGCGGTCAACGTCAATAACCAGAAGTCAACGCCAGTCAGCGGCGGTCAAGGGTGGTCAACGGCGATTAACGGAGGTCAAACGTCAGTCAACGTGGTGAAATCTCCAACTAAATGCTGTCGGACGTGTTCGGCTACAAGGTGAGAATCATTTTCAACAAAAAACAACTAAAAACACCAGAATATAAAAAATGGGAGAGCTAAGAAAATTAACTACCAAATCTGGGATGAGAACTGGCAAGGACAATACCGAAAACAGAGAGCGGGGAGGAGTCGGCCTTGGTTTACGACAGCGGTGAACTACATCAGGCGACGTGAAGTAGGCGGGAAGGAGGCGGAGAAGACAATGTGAAAACGATAGGAAAATTTTGGAAATCGGGTCATTTCAAGGAAGGGTTGGAGGACACATTCAGTGAATGCGTCCTCGTCAACGTGGCAGCAAGGACTTCAACAGTGGATTGGAGGACGCATTTCAAGAATGTGTCCTCGTTGACGTGGCGGCCGAACTAGGAAATTCCAAAAAAAATGGGAAGAAAAATAAAACAAATTACAGAGAACGCATTTGCCAAATGCGTCCTCGAGAAATCTAAAATAAAAAAAATAAGTGGGAGAACGCATTTGCCGAATGCGTTCTCCACATTTGAAGCCACTGTGTGCTATTGTAGCCACGGCTATAGAAATTTCCCATCAGTTAAAAGTATATTAGAAAATAAAATATAAGTTAAAAAGTAAAGTGTGTTAACAAAAATTTAATCTTAGTGTATATAATATAATTAATTATACAATATTTATTTAAAAATTCATATTTTGATAACGTTTGATGAATCTTTTTTTAAAAACTCAATAAGATATACTTTTTTCGATCATGGATTGAACTAGGAATATTTCCATCTATTGCACGTAATTAGTACATTGTTAAGCAGTATATAATAGATTCCAACCATCAATAGTTTTCTTGCAAATTATTTCCAAAATATTGATTTAAATAAGGAGGGTGCAAACGGACTCTTAAGACAAGTAATCATGTGAGCATTTATTTTATGATAATGAATGAACAAAAGGATGACTTGTTAATTTTTTTATATTTCTAAACAAAAAAATCGTTTAGTACTTGTAATAGATGATGAAGAGAATATTTTTAAAAATTATAACTACCAAGTCTAAATTTATAATGTTGATTGAAATAAATAAAGTGAGAGTAAACCTATTAAACTTATTTAATGTTGTTGAAAATATATCTATAAATATTAGAAACACGTGTACAATTAAATTTTAAAAAAATATATAAAAATTTAGGATTATTAAGTCTTAAAGGTGGGGGGTCGGTGGGGGCAAGTGCCCCCACACTAAATCCGCCATTGGACAGTGATGGTGCTGGTTGTGGTGGTGGTTACGCTGATTTGGGCAGCGGCAACAACGGCCAATGAGGTGGTGGTGAGGGTCCAGGCAGTGGCATTTCTAGTAATGTTTTTTCCAGATGCTAGCAGCCGGTGACAGTGATTGGTGGTGGCAGAGCGGTGGAGCAACCGTGGTGTTGCTTTTGGAGAAAAAGAACCCTATAGGATATTTTTGTCATTAATTTTCTAATTTTAATACTATGAGTGTTTTAGTCTTCTTAGCTTTGGTCAACGACAGAAATTATCAAGTCAACATTGGAATAGTGCCAAAAGGTTATATTGGCACTTCTAATATAAAAGTTCAAATTATAATCGCACTTTTAAAATTATACATGGTAATATTAGCATTTTAAAAAAATAATAGGGTTATATTTGTATTTTACCCTAAAAAAAACATGGTTAGAAACTTTGAACTCGGCCAGAAACACTAAACTCACCGTGACTCAGTCCGACTCGGCGCAACTCTATCTAAACCATGATGACTATGTAGTCTTGGAGATGAGAAGACGGATTGAACTCTTCCAAAGCCATTCTTCGCATCTAAAAATTTTCCTAAGTATAAACTACTAAAAAATATCTGATTTTCTTTCCCAAGATCATCAACAAAGCCCTAGATCAAACCCAAAATGTGTTTTCTCTTGAAACTATGGTCCTATGGGTGCATAGCAGCACCGCGAACGAAATCTGGAGCGAAGAAATAAAAATTTTTAAAAAAAGAATAGGAGGGGATGAAAATCGGTTTTTAGATGGATAAAAGAAGAATGAAGATGGGTTTTTGATTTGTGAGATGAAAAAAGTGAGAGAGGAAGAGAGAGAAAAGTGATTTCAGAAAAGGAAAACTTGAGTGATTGAAAAGGAGATGGAATATTAAATGTGATTAATTTACAAACAAATGCTGTTGAATGGATAAATTAGAAGAGAAAAAGAAGTGCCAAATTTGTAATTTAATAAAGTCATCAGGGATATTTAGGTCATTCATACTCGAGCAACAGACCCCAAAATGGAAATAAATCTAAGTGTGCAATTTGTGTTGGGACACCCCAATAAAGAAAGTGGGTAAATTAATCTAGAATGATGGTGAATGTCGTTTCACTCACCAAAATAATCTGCAACTGTCAATAAATGAGATTAGCACAGTAGTAAGCAGAATCGATCCCACGAGCAACAAAGCAATAACTATAAATAATACTTACTAATACATAACCTTTTTTGGTGTAGCCACCACACCTTAATTCAAGATTTTTCTAACAACTAATGATGCAACTAACAAATATAAATTATAAATCAAAATGCAAACTAACAAATATAAGAATTTAGAAAATATATGATGAATGTAATCGGCTTGGAGCAACTCACATTAGTTAAACATAGATCCTTGGCGCAAAAATAAATCAATTCATATGCATCTATCAATTATAGGATAGTAAGTATTTCCTTAAATCCTCCCAATTCTTTCTTACCTTGTCGAAATTAACCAATTATAATTAACCGAATACAGACCTCGATAGCATTATGAATGAAAAGAACCTGATATAGCAAGTACCCAAGTATTCACAAGTAGTAATGCACACTTAATTGTTTCACATCTTGTTGTTGTAGTTTTAACTAGTTAGTTGTATAGCTTCCACAAGAACACGCTACTTACCCATTTCCAACGATTACGTATTAGTGGAATCAAATAGTAATATCACAATAATATTCAAGTTGGCCAGACTAAAACACATTAATAATAAAATTAAATCAAGAACAATCAAGAACACTTAAGAATCAACTATAAAACATTTAGGCCTCATGATTCATAAAATTAATGCTTGTTATTCCATGCCAATATATAAATTAACTACTCAAAATAATTAAATTAAACAAATAAATAATATAAAAACAAAACAAGATTATTATGAATAACGAATAGCAAGAAAACAAAACTTAGCCACCAGTAACACAGAGAAATATGTGTGCACAAAATAATGAATCCAAAACTAATTAATTATGCACCTACTGCGAAACAATTATTCACCCCAAAACCGTGTAATAGCAATGGGGCTGGTCTCTATGGAAAAGGAAAACTAAACGTCGACAATAAAAGACTTGGCCGCCCCCCTGCGTGCTAGAGCTTTTTATATGTCCCAAACCCTATTTTTCCAGTTCTCTAAATGAATTGGAAAGTAAATACAATTCTATGGAAACTAAAATTATTAATATGCCTAACTAAATAACAATAAAAATTTAAAATTATATAATTTACAAATATCAAAAATTAAGAAGCAATGTTTTCTCCATTAATTCTTCAATTCTTCATCTTCTTCTTATTTCTTCTTTTCTTCAAATGTTGGATTAATGAAAATTCATTATCCATTGGAGCATACTACCTCATTATAAAATCCAATGGGAAAAAGAGTGTAGTATTAAACTCCCATTTAAGCTCCAAAATCTTTCATTTTCTCATCTTTCTTGCTTTCATCTCCAAAATTCTCCAATCATCAAATATGTACATAAAACACACCTAAAGTGCACATTATTATCATAAAAACTCAATTTAATACCCCAAATAAACAACACTAATCGCACACATCAAATATTTTTACTTGAGTCATGCTTGTCCTCAAGTATGAAATGAGAATTTAACCATGTTGTTTACTTAAAACTACCAAATCTCCCTTCAAAAGACTCTAACCAACGACTCCAAATTTTTTTAAAAAATACAATAACTCAAGAAAATTTAAACTTAATTGATTCTAAACATCACTGCACACACAAAATATTCAGTACCTAAAATCTCAATGCATTAACCCATATCAATAGACTTTTCCCTGCCAAAAGTACATGTCATATAACAAACTCATATTCGTTTTCCCCTTTAACAGCTCAATACAATTCTCTCAAATTAAATAACTTCAACCATCAACATAGTCAAAATTGGATAAGCTATGAATATTTCTCACGATTACACTCAATCACACAAAAGGATAAAAGACACTCACTCATATGTAATATTCACCTAGCAATACTCAAGAATTTATGCAAATTAGAAGGTCTTTATTTAGGTTGTAATGGGGTTAGGGACCATGCGAATGGTTAGATCATAAAGGTTCTAGGCTTAATCATCATCAAATATGCACATATGCTCAATCTCACATCTGTCAGCTTCTTTCTTATCATCAATACAACACCTTCACTCATCATAAAATATAAATATTGCAGTATTTTGATTGTCAAACATCCAAACTCTTATTCTGATTATTTTTTCATTTTCATTTTTTCTGGGCAACCAACTCCTTTTTTTTATTTTATTTTCCTACACTAGAATTTTCATATTCACCCCATTTTTCTCATCCTTGCTAATTCATAAATCGTAGAGTATCAACCCAAAAATTGAAAATACCATCTCAACAACTTCAAGAACAATAGCAATGTACACCTCATCAAATGTGAGCAATTTATTCATCTTAGCTGTATATTTGGCTATATGTTCATTTCGCTCACCCTTTTTCGCCATCCCAAATATCATTTTGACCAAGTTCATTAACAGAAATATACAACCAACAAGGTCAATCTATCTCAAGAACAATAACAATCAAGATTCAAGTGCTGAATACTTGACTCGACTCCAAAATTCAGATTTTTTGATTTTATAATAAAATTCACATTCAAATAAATTCAAATAACAACACAAACATCCTAAAACTAAAGTCTTTCTTACCCTCAAGCAATTTCAATAAAAGTATAATAATGACACATCACAAATAAGCACAAATAAAGTAAAACAAAATAAAAGAAGGAGAAACTTATTGGGAGTTTTCATCATGGGCAGTCAGGCCAAGTGCAAGGAGTATTCGTTCATTTTGAGCGGCTATTGCATCCAATCTTTGTTGAGTCATAGAAGCCAAGTCATCTACCTTTTTATGAAGGGGTCGTATTTCCTCATGCAAAGAGACCAACGTAACACGTCATGCATTAGTAGAATTACTTGGGCAAGGAATACCCAATAGAGAAAACTGAGGACGATTGTCAGCATCATAATAAAGCAGCTCAGGCACCCTCATATAACACAAATAAAATGCTATAGGTGGCTTAACAAACTGTAGAGTAGGAGAAGTGGTGAAAAGTATATTGCATGCGAGAAAAATCCCAAGAACACAGCACATAGTCAAATGGTGGGGCGAGTGCAATGCAATATTAAACAAACTCTCAGCTAACAATAACCAAGATTTAGCATATCATTCGTGTACATGCACCACAACACAAATAAATCAATTTGACTCACTCTAGCAAAAGTGGTACCAAACACATTCCGAACTAGGATAGCATGACAAATATGCAAAGCGGGGTTAGTAATCCAATGCACATTTGCACAATGGAAATCATATTCATCTATACAATTCAGTGCAATAAGTTAACATGAAAAAATGGGGGAAAATTGGTTAAAAAATCCATAAAAAATAAGAATCAGAATTTGGATATTTGACGGTCAAAATACTGCAATATTTATATTTTATTATTACCGGAGGTATTGTTTTGATGATAAGAAAGAAGATGTTAGATTTGAGATTGAGTATGTGTGCATATTTGATGATGATTAAGCCTATGACCATTAGGATCTAACCATTCGCATGGTCCCCATCCCCTTTACAACCTAAATAAAGACCTTCTAATTTGCATAAATTCTTGAGTATTTCCAGGTGAATATTACATATGAGTGACTGTCATTTATCTTTGTGTGTGATTGAGTGAAATCGTGAGAAATATTCATAACTTATCCGATTTTGACTAAGTAGATGGTTGGATTTATTTAATTTGAGAGAATTGTATTGAACTGATAAAGGGGGCAATGAATATGAGTTTGTTGATATGACATGTACTTTTGGCAGGGAAAAGTTTAATGATATGGGTCAATGCATTAATATTTTAGGTGTTGAATATTTTGTGTGTGCAGTGATGTTTAGAGCCAATTAAGTTTAAATTTTCTTGAGTCATTGTATTTTACTTTTTCATTTATTTTTATGTGGAGTCATTAGTTAGATCCTTTTGAAGGGCGATTTGGTAGTGTTAAATAAACAACATGGTTGAATTCTCATTTCATACTTGGGGGGAACATGACTCAAGTGTGAGGATATTTGATGTGTGCGATTAGTGCTGTTTATTTGGGGTATTAAATTGACCTTTTATGAGAATAATGTGCACTTTAGTGTTTTGTGTGCATATTTGATGATTGAAGAATTTTGGAGATGAAAGCAAGAAATATGAGAAAATTAAGGATTTTGGAGCTTAAATGGGAGCTTAATACTACACTCTTTTTCCCATCGGATTTTTTAGTGAGGTGGTATGCTACAATGGATAATGAATTTTCATTAATCCATAATTTGAAGAAAAGAAGTAATAAGAAGAAGATGAAGAATTGAAGAATTAATGGAGAAAATATTACTCCTTAATTTTTGGCATTTGTAAATTATATATCTTTAACAAAAGAGATATTTACTTTTCTTATTGTTATTTAATTAGGCATATTAATAATTTCAGTTTCTATAGAATTTTATTTACTTTCCAATTCATTTAGAGAACTAGAAAAGTAGGATTTATGGACATATAAAAACACTCGCACGCAGGGATGGACGAGTCTTTTATTGTCGGCGTTTGGTTTTCATTTTCCGTAGAGCAGCTGCATTGCTATTACATGGTTTTGGGTGAATAATTGTTTCGCAGTAGGTGCATGATAATTAATTAGCTTTGGATTCATTATTTTGTGCGCACAGATTTCTTTGTGTTACGGGTGACTTAGTTTTGTTTTCTTGTTATTCGTTATTCATAATAATCATGTTTTATTTTTATATTAATTTTTTGTTTAGTTTCATTATTATGAATAGCTAATTTACATATCGACATGGAATAACAAACATTAGTTTATGAATTGTGAGGCCTAATTGTTTTATAATTGATTCTTGTGTGTTCTTGATTGTTCTTGGTTTAATTTTATTCTTAATGTGTTTTAGTCTAGCCAAACTTGAATATTATTAGGATATTGCTATTTGATTCTACCAATACTTAATCGTTGGAAATGGGTTAGTAAGTAGCGAGTTTTTGTGAAATCTATACAGATAACTTGTTGAGACCGTAACAGCAAGATGTGGAAAAATTAAGTGTGTGTCACCACTTGCGAATACTTGGGTAATTGCTATATCAGGTTCTTTTCATTCTTAATGCTACCAAGATGTGTATCTAGTTTAGTGAATACTTTCCGGGGGCATATTGGTAAGAGAAACAATTGGTTAATTATAATTGGTTAATTGTGGACAAGGTAAGAAAGATTTGAGAGGGTTTATGCAAATACTTGTCGTCCTATAACTGATAGATGCATATGAATTGATTTATCTTTGCGTTGAGGATCGATGTTTAACTAATGTGAGTTATTCTGAGCTAATTACATTCATCATATATTTTCTACATTCTTATATTAGTTAATTTGCATTTTAATTTATATTTTGTATTTGTTAGTTGCATCATTAGTTGTTAGAAAAATCTTGAATTAAAGCGTGGTGGATGCACCAAAAGTGTTCTATATTAGTAGGTATTTTCATTAGAGTTATTGCTCTGTTCCTCGTGGGATCGACTCTACTTACTACTGTGCTAATCTCCTCTTGAGAGTTTGCAGATTATTTTGGTGAGTGAAACGATATTCACCAAATTGGCGCCACTTCCGGGGAATGGTTAGTCAATTTCTATTTCATTTTACCTACTAATTTTGTGTTTTAGTGCTTGGTTTATGAGCAGATCATCAAAGCCAAATTTGATATTTGATTCGAAAATAGAGAAGATACCCAAGAAGAACAGGAAGAGAGTGGAGGAGAGTAAGTTAGATTCTGTTGCACAAGCTCAGTTTGGCCAAATAGGCACATGTAACCCTCAGTTTGGCCAAACCAGCACTTGTGACCCTCAGTTTGGCCAAACAGCCCCCTGTAACCTTTAGTTTGGCCAAACGGAGAGGCTGGCGTTAATAATTCAGTAGCATTTGAATCTAAAAGAAACATTGGAATGGAAGATAGAACATTACATGAGAATCCTAGGCACAATACCAATAATCCTTATATATGTGAACTCACTGGACATAGTGAAGAAGATCCTCCCACACCCATTCACTTGACGGAGAATCCCATTGAGATCAAGCTCGCATTCTTGAATGTTCTTCCTAAATTTCATGGACAAAATAAAAAAGACCCATAAAACTTCTTTGGTGAATTCATCAAGATTTGTAAGGTGCAGAAGAGGCCGAATAATGTCACTGGAGATCAATCAAGATGGTTGCATTCCCTTTTAGTCTTACTGGAGCTGCAAGCCAATGGTTTTCCAGCTTACTTCCTAACTCCATTTCAACATGCATGAACTGAAGAAGCTTTTCTAAGAGTAGTATTTCCCAGCCACCAAAACCGACACTTTGAAAAAAGAGATTACGAGCATAGAGCGGGAGTATGATGAACCATTGAGCATTTTGTGTTTAAGGTTTAGGCAACTGCTGGATAGTTTCCCAAATCATTGAATGAGTGAAGGACAGTTACTTCAATGTTTCCACCAAGGAATGACGACTTCCAGCAAGGATTTGATTAACTCTTCAAGTAGTGGTGGTTTCTATCATCTACGGGTGAATGAAGCCAGGTAAATCATCAAGAGATTGGTGGATTCAAAGAAGGAATATGATTAGCATAAAGTTAGGATTTTGCATAAAGTGGCATAGACTGAGACATCTACGGGTGAATTCAAAGAGAGGATGAACAAGAGATTGGTGGTTTCTATTATCTACGGGTGAATAAAGCTAGGGAAACTGTCAAGAGATAGGTGGATTCAAAGAAGGAATATGATTAGCATGAACTCAGGATTTTGAAGAAAGTGGCACAGATAGAGACATGTAACAAAGATAAATTCAAAGAGAGGATGGACCAAATGGAAAAGGTTATTTCCAAGGTGTTGGATAAAGTTTCCACTGTTGCACCACCAGATGGCCCTTGCGACACATGTGGAGCATGCATCCATACAACCTTGCAATGCAATTTGACAATAGAAGAGATACCGGTTCAAGAAAATGCAATGGGAAATTTTAATGAGAGGCAGCAAAGGGGAGATCTATACCTCAACATTTACAATCCACGGTGGAAAGATCACTCAAATTTTTGTTGGGGGGAGTTAGGGACTCAACCTGAACAACCATATGTTCCACCCAATCAAAGAGCGCTACAAACCTTCCATCGGAACTAGCAAGCGACTCAAGGAGAATCGTAGATGAAAAGATGGATATGATGATAACCATGTAAAATAAAAAAACAAAGTGCCAAGAAGACCGAGGCAACATTAGAGG
The DNA here is from genome assembly GCA_037428765.1 of Rubia yunnanensis. Taxonomy (NCBI): domain Eukaryota; kingdom Viridiplantae; phylum Streptophyta; class Magnoliopsida; order Gentianales; family Rubiaceae; genus Rubia; species Rubia yunnanensis. The sequence continues at coordinate 11,483,893 of CM075064.1, forward strand.
AACATACAGGACAAATTTCTCAATTGTCGAATTAGATGAAGGAGCTCAAAACTAAACAACTGGGATTACCATCTTAAGTTCAGTTGAATCCAAGGGAAAGTGTGAATCAGATCACCTTGAGGAGCGAAAAAGAAATTGGTGCACCATTTCCAAAATTCGCAGCCAATTTACAAGAGTAACAAATTGATGCAGGGCTCAATTTGACCAAACAGGACCCAACACGATTCAGTTTGGCCAAACATGAGCCACTTGTGCTCAATTTGGCCAACCAGGGCTCAGTTTGGCCAAAAAGAAGCCATACGGGCTCAATTTGGCCAAACAGGAGTAGACAACTATATCACTTACATGAAATGAACATGAAGGACTCTGTTTGGCCAAACAACCCCCTGCAACCATTAGTTTGGCCAAACAGGAGCCACCTGGGCTCAGATTGGCCAAAGAGGGCGCTAATTCAGAATCTGATCAAGAAAAAGATTAAGGTAAATATGATGAACCACATGAGGTAGGTAAAAGGGTTAGTTTAAAAAACCCATCTATTGGTGATGCAAATGGGCCAATCAGCCCAAAATCACTTTTTGAAGAAAAAAATCATTGTCTTTACTCTTAGTCCCACTAGGAAGTTTACAAAGGATGGGTGTGGTTATGGAAATGTTTCTCTACTACCTTGAGTGAGAAACAAAAATAGAGAACCCCCCATGCACGTCGCCGCCACCGACCAATTGCACCGCTTACCGGTGATGGGGTGGCCAGATAGGTCGGGTCAGGTCAGGTCTTGAGCCCATATCAATCTTTTTGGTCCAGATTACTTTGAGAGCTCAGCATTTATGAGGCTTCTCAGATAATCAAATGTTTTAAACTAAAAACCTATTTTCCTCCCTATATTTCAAACGTGGTTAAAAAAAAGTTTGAAAACTTTCATTTTGATATGGTAAAAAGTCTTTTAACCCTTCAATCAAGTTGGTTTTAACGTATATATGAAGTTTACTTGGTTCATGACCGTTCCTATCTATTCCTACCTTTTAGTTAGTAAAATATTGACTTCTAAACTGCTCCATGTGCTCTAAACTGCTCCACGTTCTCCTGAACTTAAGCTGCAGTTGTTAATATCTATGGCTATAAAAGGTGAGTTGATAAGCAGTTCAGAACACACAACTCACTTCGCAGCATTCTACTTCTTTCTGAAACTTCCTTCTGAGCATTCTGAGCACGTCCATCTCCATCGTTGGTGATTGCACAAGTAAACAGATCCCCTGTGGTACATTGGGGAACGAACTCCTTGTTGAAATCATGCACACCAGGTTTGGCGAATTTGGTTTCAAAGGCATTGAACTATCATGCCCACAGTTCTCTTTTCAAAACAAAACTTATTTTCTGAATTCCCTTTGTAAAAAAACCATTTTTTTACACCACTCTGTTTTCCAAAAAATGTTTCTTTTCAAACACCAGTGACCAAACTTTTTTCTGTTCGCTAATTTTCACCAACAATTTTGTATAAAAAATTTGAAACTATGTCTGTTCAAATGAGATTTTTGAATGAGCATTCGAAGATACCTCCTCTAGATGGTGTTAACTACAAACAATGGTCTCAAAGGGCCTTGATTTTTCTTGAACAAATGGTCCTCCCAAAATCTCTACCACCACCAATCAAACTACACAAACGGCCCCCTAAAGTTCATTCAAAGGAAACTTTCAACCCCATTCTCAAGTATGAGAAAGATAACAAAACCTCTAGGGGCTATCTTCTCAATAACATGACCAATCCTATATTTGAATCATTCATCACCAACAAATCTTCTAAGTCAATATGGGAAACTTTGTTAAAGAAATATGGCGCCGATGATGCAGGAAAGAAAAAATATGCTGTTGGAACATGCTCAAGTTCCAAATGGTGGGCAACAAACCCATTATGGACCAAGTCCATGAGTACAAGAATCTGACTGCCAAAGTAATCGTAGAAGGCATGACCGTCATCCTTCTGGCCAACGTACTCATTGAGAAGCTGCCAGATTCCTGGTCTGACTATCGCAACCACCTCAAGCACAAGAAACGAGATATAACCCTAGAGGAACTAGTCAGCCACATGAAAATTTAGGAAGCCAATCGCCTCAAAGATAAGGAACTCTCTTCCTTTTTTGATTCGGTTAAAGCTAACCTTATAGAATTTGGAAACGTTGACAGGTTCAAGTCCTCTAGTACCTTCAAGAAAGGAACAAACCTGGTAAAAAAGGGTGGCAACTTCAAAAAATGGGGCCAACTATGAAGAAGCCCAAGGCAGCCTGCTACGTCTGTTGTAAAATTGGTCATCGAGCCTACCAATGCTACCAGTGCAAAGACTCCGCCAACAAACCCAACCAGAACAACAAAAAACCTCAAGCCAATCTTGCCAAAGATGAACAAGTGAAGACCATGGTTGTTGTAGCCTCCAAAATCAACCTGGTCGAAAACAAGACGGATTGGATCGTTGACACTAGAGCCTCCAAACACTTCTGCGCAAACAGGGACCTTTTTGCAACTTTCGGTGAGGTCGCTACTGGTGAACAAGTCTACATGGGAAATTCAAGCAGTGCCCCAGTTCTCGGTAAAGGGAAAGTTGTTCTCAAACTGACCTCTGGAAAGAATTGATCTCTTTCAAATGTTCTCTATGTTCCTTCTCTGCGTAGAAACTTGATATCTGCTGGTTTACTTAACAAGGTCGGTCTCAAACTAGTGTTTTAATTTGACAAACTGGTTATCACTCAAAATGGCTAATTTTTGGGAAAGGGATACATGTCTAAGGGGCTATTTGTTGTGAACACCACTGATATCAATGAAGTATCTACTTCTGCTTATTTTGTTGAATATTTTGATATTTGGCATGCACGTTTAGGACATGTTAGTACACATTCACTTAATCGAATGCAACACATGAACTTGCTACCTAACCTGCCAAAAATTCAATTGGTAAAATGTCAAACTTGTGTAGAAGCTAAAACTGCTAAGAAACCATTTAAACAAGTAACTCAACGAGTAACTGAAATTTTAGAGCTAGTTCACACATACTTAGCGGATTTTTAAAAATTTGAAAGCAAAAGGTGGAAACGGTGCTACATAACCTTTGTAGATAATTATTCAACGTATACTAAGATTTACCTTTTAAGAACTAAAGAGGAAGCAAAACAAAAGTTTCTAATCTATAAAGCTGAGGTAGAAAACCAACTAGGTTGGAAAATAAAACGACTGAGGCCAGATAGGGAAGGAGAATACAGTACAAACGTCCTTAAAGAATTTTGTGAAAATAATGGCATATTTCATGAGTTCATTGCACCTTATACCCCACAACAAACGGATTAGCTGAAAGGAAAAATAGAACTTTAAAAGATATGATGAATGAAATGCTTTTAAGTTCTGGATTACCTAATGAAATGTTGGGGGGTGGGGGGCTGTCTTATCAGCCAATCATATTCTAAATAAGGTGCCTCATAAAAAATTAGATAAAACACCTCATGAATTGTGGAAAGGGTATACCCCTAACTTAAAATATGTAAAATCGTGGGGGTGTTTGGCTAAAGTAGCTTTGCCTACTTTCAAAAGTGACACCATTGGTCTTAAAACTATTGATGTCATATTTGTGGGATATGCTGAAAAATAGTACTGCCTATAGATTTATGCAATTACATAATAAATCAATGTGCGAATATAGATATGTTGAGTTTTTTGAAAACATATTTCCTTTAAAGAATATGAAAGATGTATCTTCCAATGTGATACCTGTTTCTACTACTTTTACTTCTGTGCATGTACCTGAACATGGTAATAATGAAATTCAAAGAAGTAAGAGACGTAGAAAAGAAACTAATTATGGACATGATTTTGTGACTGCTTTTGTGACTGAACTTGAAGATATAAATGAATTAAATGAGTCAGTAATTTTTCTTCACCTTCTTGAAGAAGATCCTAAAACTTATGAAGAGGTTATGAAATCTATAGATGCTAGTTTTTGGAAAGAAGCAATTAACAATAAACTTGAGTCAATGATGACTAATAATACATGGTACTTGGAAGACTTGCTGACGGGCGGGCGGTCGTCGCGCCCGCCGTGCAAAAGATAATTTATAAGCCCTAAATGCTTACTTTCTACAACTAGGTAGATAGTGGCAAATTGGGGTCGTCCAAAGAGAAGAGGGATCTTCCTAAGCGTCTAAGCACACAATGGTTGATACTAGGCTAGGAGTAACTATATTTACACACACTTAAAAGCAAGTAAAAGGGGGGGGGGTTGGTTGGTTGGTTTCCTAAGTTAACAAAGATAAAAAGACAAGATAACTAGCAAGGTCAAGTGACTATCCTAATCATCAAACGAAACTAAAGAAAAGGGGTTTTAAACTACAAAGATAAAATGCCTTGGGGGCAACGGATATCCACTTCCACATCTAATGTAGTTCATCGAATCATTCACACATTCCATCATATAGCATTCAGGACCCAACACTCACACACCCATCTAGCAAGTACCACAACACACACATCACAAGGAGTTCTAAGTTCATGCTCATAGATCTTCATGCAAAGGCGCTACGGAATTCGTCACGTTCCTACACCTAAACAATTCAACCACACAAGCACTACCTATGCTCAAACAACTCATGGCACACATGCAGTGAAACACACCGTCAAGAATACATAAACGCCAAATACCAAATGCTTCAAGAATGAGTTTAAATCATCTATTCAATACTTCAACTACTTGTCGTGGAGACTAAAATCCTATCCTTCTTAGTTCGTAGTTTGCGAGAGTGAGTTCCACATCTCTCGTCAAACCTCACCAATGACTCCCGAGTCGCGACCACGACTCAAGGTGTCATTGGTGGCATTTAATCACGAAGAAGCAACAAGCTTGGCAATGCTTATGACCACTACACCGTGACTAAGCATTAAACCAATTCATGCAATTACACGAGATTGGATGAACGTGCAACGCACATTCATCCATGAGCATATGACTCTCTCGTTTGCTACACAAACGAACATGACGAAGAGTTCAACATCAATCACATTCGTCTAGCACATTGTCAATCCATTAACACAATCAAAAGCTCTAATTCACACTCATACATTCCTAACGAGAACAGGGGGGAAATTAACCCAAATCCCCCAAACCCTAGCTAGCAATTCATACAAGCATTCATATCCTCAAGCTCCCCACAACATCAATGGCATCAACAATTAACATTCAAAGCACAATAAAAGCACAATAGCAAAAACACCAAATAGATAGATAGAAATGGTTCTCAATACATAGAAGTGGAAGCTTCAATCCATAGCTCCCAAGTACAAGAACTACTCTAGAACCACAAAAGACATAATTAAACTAAGAAAAACAAAGAAAAGAAAGAAGAGAAAAACCTAGAGTTGGAGCCCTAAAATGCAGAGAGAAACGGGCTGGAAAAGCTGGAGAAGAGGAGGAAAGAGAGTAGTATTTATAGTGCAAAGAAGATAAAGTTGATTTCTGGCCGCCCGTTGGTCGCGACTCGCGACGAGTTCGTCGCGGCTCGCGACGGTGTTGGTCGCGACTCGCGATGGTGTCGCGACGGGGTCGCGACGGGAGCCAGAGTTTTGCATTGTTTCTTTGTCTTCTTCATAGCCATCCCTCTCAATCTTCAAGTCTTCAACGGCTTCAAAAATGGTCTTCAACGGCCTCCGGTCTTCATGTCTTCGAAGTGAGTATCCAAAAGTCTTCGAAAGTATAGTCTTCAATGTCTTCCGGTCTTCGTTGCTTCCGTGTTCTTCCCTTGTCACACAAAATCCACTTAGAAGAGGTAAAAGAGTACAAAGTTGCTTTTGCCTCTCCTAAGTGAATTTCAAGGTAAAACACAAGCTCTCGATAATAAAAGAGCACAAAAGTGATCCTAAATACTACTAAATAATGCATCTAAAATGGACACATCACTTGCCTAAGGGATCAAAAGCATTAGGTTGAAAAAGGATATTTAAAAGAAAACTAAGAACTGATGGTTTAGTAGAAAGGTTTAAGGCAAGACTTGTAATAAAATGATTTACCCAAAAGTTTGGTGTGGACTTCTAGTGGAGAACATTGGGTTGCCCTTTACTAAAATGTCTAAGAGGTACAATGGATTTAGGATTGCATCTTGTAGGATACCCTTCTGTTTTGGAAGGGTATTATGATGCAAGCTGGGTAACTGATAATACTGAAGCAAGTTCCACTAGTGGTTATGTTTTTGCCTTAGGAGGAGTTGCTATCTCGTGGAAGTCTGAGTTCATAGCTCTATACTTGGCAGGACAAGAAGCTGAATGGCACTGATCATTACTAGTAGATATTCCTTTGTGGGGAATACCCACTATACCTGTCTCACTTTTATGTGACTCTCAAGCAACCCCATGTGTTGCCCAAATGAAGCTTACAATGGTAATAAAAGACATATACACATTAGGCATGAATATGTGATAAATATGATCGAGACTGGTGTACTAGATTTACAATTCGTAAGATCAGAAAGAAATTTAGCTGATCTATTTACAAAAGGACAAAGTAGAAAGATAGTCCAAGATTCGTCGGGGGAATGGGGTTATGGCCCACCTCCACCTGGGATCGTTAATTGTAGCTAATTAACTCGGGTGAAGGGCTTATGGGTCAAAGATAGGTATTTATAATTCTACACCCCTTCTCACTGCTAAGCTACAAAAGGGTAGTAAGCGGCTAGCCCAGGGTTTATCTACGAGGATTCTAGAGCTCAAGTACTAGTTAAAACACAACCTCGTGCGGGTCGTCAATCCGCACGAGTGAAAGGAACAGCTAGTAACGTAAACATGCAATGGGGGGTTGGTATTTTCAACTAATAACTAGAAAGCATACAATTAACAAACGAGAAAACTATTTATACTAGGCACTTGGAAATCATTTAGCATGGTAGTTATAATGCTTCAATCCTCGAATCATTCACATAAAGACTTACAAAAGACCTATCAGTGTGTTCACAACATGTGGTGTGGCCGATGGCATGCACTTCCCCATCCCTGTCACGGTGGGTGTGCTTGTAACCCTCCATCGGCACCACCATCGTAATTAGAGGAGTACAACAAGGTTCGACCATCATCAAAGGTTTCTTTCTCCCCCATGCTATTATGTCCCAGGCTTTCACCACAAATGCAACTACTTCTCATCAGTCCTATATGCGCTAGGCTCGAGGATCGTAGGCACCTTATCTGTGATACTAGGGTTTCAACACAACACTAGCTTGGTACTATTAGCTATCTTTACCCGCAACCTCTCGAACAACAGTTACGAAGTTAGCTATTACTGGTGCAACGAAAAATAGGTCAGAGCATTCTCGAATCCCCCATTCACACACCCATGCAGACGTGTTCTCCCCGGCCCATTCTAACATCTAGATTTCTCTTCCCAATAAGGCCTCAATATTTGCACCATACATGAATATATCCCCAAGTGTGTGCTTATATGTGGTGTACTATTCATACATTTATAACATTCAAGAACAATCACAATAATATCATAAACACAAATATATGATGAATCTAATGAATCTCATAAAGCAAATAGAACATACCAAGTGCCAAAATGAATCCCAAGCTAATAATCTAGTCTACAAAGATTAGATCCACGGAAAATACTAGGTTAGATGCCATGGATCTAGAAAATAAGATGAAAGGAAAAATAAGACAAATGAAAAAGAGAAGGAATGAGAAGAAGTATTCTCCTCTTCCTTCTCTCTAAACTAGAGAGAGAAACTAATCTACATTATGTCTACCTATATTCTACTTAGGGTTTAGTAGAAGACTAAGACTCCTATATATAGTAGTAGGAGATTGGGCCTAAAGATAGGCCTAAAATAGGACAAAAATAGCAAAACCCTAGGTCAGCCGCCAAGGCTTCATTGACCGGCACAGATATCACGGTCCGTGAAGCATGCAAGCCCGAGGCACTAACTCTGGCAGAGTCCATGAACGTTCATAGTCGCGGTCTGTGGGAACAGGCGCAGTCTGTGAAGTAGGTCGCAAGCCACGATCCGTGAAAATTGTCACAAACCGCGAACAGTACATGGTTTTTGCTCAGAGTTTTATCAAGGTCCGTGAAGGTTTTCATTGACCGCGAGCAGCATGTGGTTTTTCTCATAAATCTTCTCATGGTCAGTGAAGGTTTTCACGGATCAGCTCCAAACTTATCAAAATTATTCAACTCTTCATCCCTTTGCTTCACGGTCCGGGGTCTTTGTCACAACCCAAGACCTTTGCTTCATGCAGGTCTTGTGCAGGTCTTCATGGAACCCCTGGAACTATTGTGCAGTGCAGCCCGTGTGCTTTTTCACAGTCCATTAGTGCTTGACCATGGGCGACCGGTTTGTCGGCTGAACTTCGTTTGCTTGCTACGAGTGAAACTTTAGTCTGAATCGAGAGTTCTAGTAGTCAATTTGGTAATACTTGAGAAGAAGAATCCAATGGAACCAGCCTTGAAGGCTAATTCTTCCTAGATCATTCTCAGACTAAGGCAACACTCCTCGGACCATAATTTACCATTTTCTCCTTTGGCCGTCTTGAACTTTGAAGCCGTCTATCTTTGGCTTCAATCTCCCTCTACCATTCATTGATGTTCGTGGCATTCATCTACTAACATTAAAATGTGAATGACCTTCAAATCTTATACCGTTAAAAACAAATGGCCTTCGCAAGAATGTAATGTAACAAATAGCATTCACAGGCGACCTACTAAAGGTGCTCAAAATGAAGACCAAGGAGCTCGTGAACACGATATGTCAAGAATCACTAATTAAGTATACAAAATGCAAGATTTAGAATTGAAAACCAAACATGGTTGTCTAAACCCCTTGTTATGTAAACTCACCAAATATTGCGAAACCGCCAACCAAAAGTAACTAAACTATGTCAAATGCATTGGTTAAAGCATACGAAATGGTGCAGATCAGACTCCCCCACAATTAAACATTTACTCGTCCTCGAGTAAATAAAATTAAAGAAAAAGTTTCAAGTGGAATGAAGCATTCAAAAATAGCAAATGCATTCAACTTATTCTCAAGCTACCCTAGTTCCCCCAAGAAGGTGAAATTCTCGACAACTCTCACACTCCCCCAAGTTCCTAAAGCAACCAAACCACCCAAAGCAAGTAAATGTGTATGGAAAAAGATAAGTGACAAAAGGTCAGAATAAAGCTAAGCTTACTTTCCCCAAAGTAGTCTCAAAAGCAATCAAAGAGTAATCCTCAAGCAAAACAAACCACCAAGGAAATCCAAAAGCAGTCGACTTGGTTGCAACACATGGATAACTCAAGATTCTCGACCTAGTTGCAACCAAGGAGTCCAATGTATCGTCAACCTATTTTCTTGTTTCTTTTTTCTCCTCTCTCTCAATTTCTCTCATTTTGACTAGAATCCCTTTTGAGTTTTCATCCTAGCTTTATCCCACAAAATGTGCTCACCTCTCACATTTTTCCACATGGCCTCTCACTTTTGCCTAGACTCATAAGTCTAGCCGGGGCAAGCCTCTCACTTTTACCTAGGCCTTTCGACCTACTTGGGCTTTTCCTAATGTTACACAAGTCACCCTTTTGGGTTTTTGACTTGTCCAAGTTTTAAATTATTATTATTTTCATTTTTCAAAAAAATTCAAAATGCTCTTAGAAGAGTTATTAGCTACATAAAAGCAACTAAAAATCATAAGTTCTATCTAATCCCATTCCCCACACTTAAAGATTTCATTTTCCTCAATGCATATACAAAATCAAAGAACACGTGTCAAGGGAAAGAAATAAGAAAGCACTTATAATGAAAAAGAACACTAATATCTACCATTGCTGGCACAATAGTGGAATGTAAAGAACAAAATACCATCACCCTTAATATACTACCCCTAACCTCTAATCAAGAAAGCAATCTAACCACATGCATCACAAATCGAATGAAGAATTGAATCACAGTGGAGAGTTAACTCTTAGGTCTCGATGTGTGTGTCTCAAGGGTTTTGAGGGTAGGTGGGTTTTGGGTGGTATTTTGGTGGTGGTAGGGTGGTGGTAGGGAAGAAATAGTAATTGAGTGGTGTTGGAAAGTATGTGAGCTTCATGGGTCATGCATGTCTACACGACCCATGAACTTGGGGTTCGGTTCTCCTCTTTGTCTACCATTTTGAGCGTCACAAACCATGTACATTTACATGGTTCATGAGTTGGACTCCCCATCTGCTCACCTTCCTCCAAGAACAATAAGTTTCTTACAAAAAAACATGCACACCAAGTGTAATAGTGTCCCAAAAAACAAAAAGCTGAAAATAGGAAAACACACCAAAAATATCAAACTAATCTAATTTTTCAAAACTTGGGTTGCCTCCCAAGAAGCTCCGTGTATTTAAGGTCGTCGCCACGACTATAATGTCATCCATAGGGTGCGGGTTTGTACCCCATCACCTTAGACAACCAAAAATGAAGATCGGGGGTAAGAATCTTCTAAGAGGAAGATATAGTATAGGAGGAGTCAACCTTAGAAGGAATAGGTGGATTGGAAGTTTAGCATATTCAATTGGCTTCCCTGTGGTTTCCTCTAAGGTTTCCGAAAATGTGGGAATAGGTTCTATAGGTGGAGGTAGGGATGAAAATATGTAATATGGAAAATCAAGTATAATTACCCCTTCCTCGACTTCTTCACTCTCAACAAACTATTTCCCATCCCTTTAGATTAATATACTAAAATTTCACATTCAACTAGGGATGATTCATTTTTAGAATTTTAGGTTTCAAGTTGGCTCACCCTATTCATCAAATTAAGCACTTTCCCTTCAACTTTCTCAATGCTTGAGAATAGTTGAGTTACCAAATCGCTAATCTCGCTAAGCACTTATGACTGGATGGAGTAAATCACTACTCTTGGTCACATTAGCTATAGCTTGCAAAATTTCTACACAATACGAGCTGGGAACCAATTCTAGGGATTGGTTTTGGGGCATTGGGTAAGTTGGTGAAATCCAACTAACTAACCCAAAGTGTTGGCTTCCCGATGCATTTTCATACCACAAATTCGAGTTACCACTAAACCTCAAATTTGGAGAGTTGTGGTATGGGTAAAAATCTTGATCTCATTGGCCTTGGGAACCAACAACACATACCTCTCTCTCAATTTTGCTCATCCAAGAGCAAGACTCCGTAGGATGGTCGGAATGACATATCCTACAAAATCTCGCTCTTTGAGTCATTCTTCTCATATACTCACTCAACCTTGGGAAAGACTCTATAGGATGATCGCAATGACACACCCTACAAAGTGTCCTCCGTTGAGTGCTTTCCCACATTTTTTTCTTTTCTATTAAGCACCAAAAAAAACACACACAAAATTCATAATCGTAGTGCAAGAGTCATTGGTTTTCATCAAGAACTCAAGAAATACCTACTCCGAAAAACAATAAACAAGAAAAATATAAAAGCAATACTAACTACTCACTAACATGTTATGCTCAACTATTAATCGATCTGAAAAGAACCCCCGGTAACAACGCCAAAATTTGATCCGCCTCCACCCAGGGTCATTAATTGTAACTAATTGACCCAGGCGGGGGGCTTATGGGTAAAAGATAGAGATTTATAACTCTACACCCGTTCTCACTGCTAAGCTACCAAGGGGCACAAGGATGCTAGGGCTCAAGTACTAGTTTAAATACAACCTCGTGTGGGTCGTCAATCCACACGAGTGGAAGGAACGGCTAGTAATATAAACATGCAATTGGGGGAAGGGGGTTGGTATTTTCAACTAACAACTACAAAGCATGCAATTAATAAACGAGTAAACTATTTATACTAGATACCTGGGAGTCATTTAGCAACATGGTAGTTCCAATGCTTCAATCCTCGATTTATTCAAATAAAGACTTACAAAAGACCTATCAGTGTGTTCACAACAAGTTGTGTGGCCGATGGCATGCACTTCCCCATCCCTGTCACGGTGGGTGTGCTTGCAACCCTCCATCGGCACCGCCATCGTAATTAGAGGAGTATAACAAGGTCCGACCATCGTCGAAGGTCTGTTTCTCCCCCATGTTATTATGTCCTTGGCTTTCACCACAAATGCAACTACTCCTCATCGGTCCTATATGCGCTAGGCCTGAGGATCGTAGGCACCTTATTTGTGATACTAAGGTTTCAACACAACACTAGCTTGTTACTATTAGCTATCTCTACCCGCAACCTCTCGGACAACAGTTACAAAGTTAGCTAAGACTGGTGCGACGAAAAATAGTTCAGAGCATTCTCGAATCCCCCATTCACACACCTTTGCGGACGTGTTCTCCCCTACCCATTCTAACATCCAGGTTTCTCTTCCCAATAAGGCATCAATATTTGCACCATACATGAACATATCCCAAAGTGTGTGCTTATATGTGGTGTACTATTCATGCATTTATAACATTCAAGAACAATCACAATAATATCACAAACACAAAGATATGATGAATCTAATGAATCTCATAAAGCAAATAGAACATATCAAGTGCCAAAATGAATCCCAAGCTAATAATCTACTCTACAAAGGTTAAATCAATGGAAAATACTAGGTTAGATGCCATGGGTCTAAAAAATAGACTAAATTATATTTTTAGTCCCCTACAAAGTATCTTATACCATATTTTGGTCCCCATTTACAAATCAACCCTTAGAAAGTCCCCCAAAATTTTAGAACGATTTTTTTGGTCCCCAAAGGTGGTTTTCAAGTAAGGTCAATGGTAAAATTGGTCAAAATTTGTAAAATAACCATTTTACCCCTGAATAAGAAAAAAATAAAAGAAAAAAGGGAAAAACACTTCATCTTCTTCTTCGTTCTGAGCACATCATCTCTGCCTCCTCCTCCTCTTGCGCCAATTCTTCCATTTCTCCGATTCACTGGCAATAGTTCCATTTTCCACAAACAAGTATCCAAATCACTAAATAATGCTCAAGAAAACCACAATATGAAGAAGCTCAAATAGATAACCAATCAAAACAGATGAAATCAAGCAAAAATCAGACCTGTAAATATCAAACGTGGGTACCTTATAAAACAGGCCAGGAAATTCCTTTCGAAGAGTCTGAATCGCATAACCCATATTCAAATAATAGTTCCGCTTATCCTCATCCTCCTTCACCGATTGTGCTTCCGCTGCCATACTGGGCCCCTTCACCAGTGCCAAGAACTCCCCTAAATTCACGACCTTAGCATCATTCATGCCCGAGCTCGCCCGGATCCCAAACCCGGCTATCCGTTTACCCATTTTGCAAGCTTCATTCATTGAGAGGTTTTTACAGGGGATAATCAGGCCGGAAGCCTCGAGACAGCAGCCCCAGATGGAGGAAACGTCTAGCGAGAGAAGACGAGCCATTTGGGTATCAAAACTAATTGGAATCAAAGCTCAAACGAAGCTGAAAGAAGGAATTTCCTCCTCCTCCTTTGCCGACTGTGCCACCACCGTCGTACTGGACCCTTCACCGTCACCAATCCCGAATCTCAAACCCGGCGACCCGTTTACCCATTTTGCAAGCTCCGTTCACCAGGAGGTTTTTGCAGGGGATAATCGGGCCCAGAGCCTCGAGACAGCGGCCTCAAATAGAGGAAACGTTCGATGAGAAGAAGAATCATTTGGGTATCAAAACTGATTGGAATCCAAGCTCAAACGAAGCTGAAAGATATCATTTTTTTTTGTAAATTTGAGAAAATAATTGTTTTCTAAGAAGATGAAATGAGGGAAATTTTTGGATTTGATCGAACTGAAGAAAGATGGGGAGGGAAATGGAAGAAGTCGGACTCTCCGAGAGGAAAACAGGATTTTTTATATATTTGAAATTAAACCCCTCAACAAATATAGAATATTTGTGTACTGGCCCCAAAATTTAATTTAAAATGTTTTATGTAAGTAAAATTATGAAAATACCCCTGACCATATCGGAAAACAGTTTCAATATCCCTAAAAACCACCTTTAGAGGCCAAAACATATCGTTCTAAATTTGTTTGGTACTGTTTGGGGGTTGATTTGCAAACGGGGACCAAACATGGTATAAGATGTATTGTAAGGGACCAAAAAAACAATTTAGTCCTCTTAATCACCAGTGGAATTCAGAAAATGATATTCCTATGCCTAATCTTTCAATACTTCAGAATATTGCTCACAACTACATGCAGGTCTAAGTACAGAAATCTTAAGGGTGATAAACAGAAAAATCACCTTTCTTGATAAGGAAGACCGGCTAATATGGACACCATCCATATCAGGTAACTGCACAATAGCTTCAGCATACCATATGCTAACTGGTCCAGGAATTGATTTATCTGTTCTCGAAAAGGTATGTAATACTCTAACTCCCCCTAAAATCTCTATTGTGTGGAAATTAACAAGCAATTTTTTTTCATTTGATAATATGCTAAAAAAATGGGATACATGCTAGCATCGAATTGTCCATTCTTTGAACACGAAGACACTTTAAACCACTGCTTCTTGGAATATCACATAGCTAAATCTCTCTGGATTTAAGCTTTTCAAATTATGAACATTAGGTCTATTCACTTTAATCACATATTTCATGTTTTGCCTTGGCTCTGGTCAATTTGCTCATTTTCAAAGGCTAAAAACAACCTTATTCATGGCATTCCAAATTTTGGTGGTATGGACTATATGGAAAAGTAGGAATATAATGATTTATGATGATGTCAAACCTCATATCTCAGCTCTTAAAATTGAAATTCAGAATCTATGTATTTCTACCTTTGCACTGCACCCACAGTTGCTCAAAGAAGACTGTATACCCATGATTGATACAGGTATATTTCTGACATCTAGATCACCAAAACTGAAAATCATTAAATCTTATAAATGGAATCCCCCGGATATAGGATATAAATTGAACTCAGATGTTGCTTTTCATACTAACATGGCTACTGCAGGTCTTAAAATCAGAGACTCTTCCTCTCGGATTTTTTATCTAGGAAAAGGAAATCTGAACGGATCCCTAAATCCACTGCAGGTTGAAATAAGAGCTTGTTGGATGGGCATACGAGTTTTTTTACATGAAGGTTTCACTTCACTAATTATCGAATTGGACTCTTTGTAGGCAGTTCACATCCTGCAAAGGAAATCTCTCACTCCATGAAAGGTGGCATCAGAAGTATGGCAAATTCATCAGGCCACTCAAGTTCTTCATATAAGTATTCAACATATCTATAGAGAACATAACCATGCAGCTCATTTCTTGGCTCATTCACCTATTGGCCTCCTCAGTGACGATCAAATCAGTGAACTCAACCCAGGAACATCTCTATCAGGGCCAAAATGGCAATTGCAAGTGATCGTATGAGACTCCGTAATGTCAGGATTCACAACAACTGACCCCTTAGGCTATTTAAACAACTCTCATCTACGTCTCACCTGGGCTACTCATGAGGATTCAAGTTATTTAGATATCACCACTTTTGTTTAGGTTGAGAAGATAAATGATTGTCCGGTCACCATTGACTCAACACCATGGGGGTGGAGGATCATAAGTGGAAACACATCCATGGTTTTTTTTCCTTTTTCACATCCATGTGTAATTTTGCTAAGGTCCAACATATTGCTTGGCCAACATCTCTTTACCTAAATTGGGTTTTGAGTGGTTAGGGGAGCCAATATATTCCCCACTCATCATTATGATGTTTTGAATTTAAAAAAAAATAAAAATAAGTGTTTCGAATATAAAACTAATTAAACATGGCCCTATTTGTAAATTTTAGTGATTCGTATTTTGATTAAACGCAAATGATGACTCAGCTTTTGTGTCAATTGTTTCCTAATTTATAGGAAAGACACTCCGTGTAAGGTATGGGCTCAGAAGCCCGAAGAAGAAACTCAGCCCACTTTAAGCCTTCTAGGTAGTTGGTGAATGGTGATGCAACGTTTACCCATCCGGGTCAAATCTTCTCTTGTATTTCAGTTTGATCCTTAAAACTAATAACATCTACCGTGGTAATGGATTTAACGAGCATTTTTTAAGTGTTATATCATTAATTTTGATAAAAAAATATGTTAAAATCAACTACAAACAAAGAAATGATATTTGAGAATCATTTTTTTATC
Source organism: Rubia yunnanensis (assembly GCA_037428765.1). Classification (NCBI taxonomy): domain Eukaryota; kingdom Viridiplantae; phylum Streptophyta; class Magnoliopsida; order Gentianales; family Rubiaceae; genus Rubia; species Rubia yunnanensis. The sequence continues at coordinate 11,499,980 of CM075064.1, forward strand.
GCCACATCACCATCTTTAATAAAAATTATATATATTTTATAAAATATCAATATATGCAAATTAAAAATTATATTTTAGTGACTATATAAATAAAACACAAACATTTTTATTCTTTCATCCATAATAATATTTTATATTAAATTTATATGATTTAAAATTATCAATATTAATTAATATCATAAATTATATTTGATCATTATTTCTAAAACGTTTGAAAATATATTCATCGATATCTGCTATAAATTTATGATGATGTACCAATCACGTATATCCGAGCGTCGATGGATTGAAGTATGAAAATTTTGAATTAACTCTTTCATGACATGCATAGTTGGAATTTTATCTTTTGCATTCCAATATAATAGATTACGTGATATAAAATAACATAAAATAAATAAATAAAAATAAAAAATATGCAAACTTTAGAAAAAAATATTCTCATTTATGAAAAAATATACATAATTAAAATTAAACTTTGATTATAATTCAATCAAATTAAAAATACAAAACAAGTCATGCTACATCATTGATTGATTGGTCTTTCACAAATAAAGAGGTATCAACTCATTAATTAAGGAGCAGCTCATTATTAAGAAGTTGTTCTTAAAACTCCAAAATGGTCCTCATTAAATAAGGAGTGCTCCTTATTAAGAAAAGTGGGCTTAAGAAGCTACCATTGTGGATGCTCTAAATACTCCCTCTGGTTCACTAATATTGTCTCAATTACTTCTTGGTACTTGAATTTGGAAAAGGTAGAACTAGTGGTGTAGAATGTATTCAAAGAGTAAAAAGTAAATTGAGTGGATGAATACAATATAGAATTTACCAGAAAATGAAAGGAGTCAATCTTTAAAAAAACATACAAAAAAGGAAAGTGAACCATTGTTAGAAAACAACACAGCATCTCCTGTTGGACTACCTAGATGTTAGACAAATTATTATCAACCTCATTTCTATAATGGTTAAACTATAATTATTTACACTTTAAAATATACAATTTTTAAAAGGTACAAATTTTTGTTTTAGACCAACTAACTGTTAGATGAGATTATTTTATAATTGATATAACTAATGAGTGACTAAACACCAGCAACAAGGAGAATAGGAGATTGTCTTCGGTGAAGTTAACCAAGTCAATAGTGTGGGCATGGGCGGAACTACCATGGCGTGAGGTAGGGCTCCAACCCTGCCTGAGATTCCGGCACCATGGTAGTAGTAGTGAGTAGTGCTTTCCGGCAGTTTGCGCTTTCCCGACGGTAAGGGCTTTGTTTCCCGGCGATTAATGTCAGAGAAGAAGGCCACTCGCAACCTTTTTTCCAAAACTTTACCAAAACGACGTCATTTTAGTACAAGTACTGAACGAAAAAAATGAAAAATAAAATTTTAAGTACTCCCTCCATCTCAGCTTAAATGACAGCCTAATCGTTGCACACCATTTGAGAAACATGTTTGACTGCTAATATGTTTAACTATGTATAATAACGGCAAACAAAGGTTCACTTTTTAGAAACTACTTGTTATGATGAATTCAATAATATCACATACGATAATATTATATCTCATATATCTATTCAAATATGTGGTTAAATTTTGATAGAATATATTGTCATAAAGTAAGTGAGTAATTTAATATGAGACAAAGGGATTATTAGGTTTGTTTGGATTGGGCGTGAATGACCCAATCCACAATCAAAAATTGATGCTGCTCCAGAATAGAAGTGGTGCGGCTCAACTGCTTCAGCCTCCATCCCTGCTCTGTGTCAGCCCCACCTACAAGAAATTCTAGTTCCGCCACTTGGTGTGGGCGAAAATTCGTGATTACGATCAGACCCAATGGATTTGTGAAGTTTTTCAGTGTTGATTGGAACCTTACGTTTTACATTAAATGTACTTGTTCCCTTCCTTCTCCTGATTCTGCGACGATCCAAACAGTTGATTATTTGAGATCTGGTTGTCACATATTTCTCTGTAGGAAAAAGAATATCTGGAATGGTTTGAAGTTTGCAAGCAAAAGAAGATGGCAATTGTGATGCGGAAATGTGTATTTGGTGGGAGGAGGTGGAGGCGGAGCTGGGTGGAGTTGGAGGGGGTAGAAAATAAGGGTAATAATGCATGTTTGTATTTATTATCTCATGGTACATTATATAATCGTACAGAATACCTGTACAAACAAGGAAAATGAAATAGAATCTAATTACAATTACAAGTAATATCTATATTCCTTAATACTCCTCCTCAAGTTGGAGCATGGGGATCAGAAATGTCCAACTTGCCAAGTAGTGAATGAAACTGGTTACGTTTGAGAGCTTTGGTAAATAAGGCTGCAGGTTGATCAGAAGTGCAGATATGATGAGTAACGATAGTACCAGACTGCACAAGATCCCAAACAAAATAACAAGCAACTTTAATATGTTTCGTACGTTCATGGAACACTAGATATGCCACAATATGAAGAGCATATTGACTGTCACAAAATAATCGCATAGGAGTAGTATGCGCAACCCCCAAGTCTTTAAGCAAAAACTTAAGCCATAACAATTCACAACAAGTAACAGTCATAGCATGATACTCTGCTTCAGCAAATGACCGAGAAATCGTAGGTTGCTTCTTAGTCTTCCAAGAAACTGAAGAATAGTCAATCATAACAAAGTATCCGGAAAGAGAACATCGGGTAATGGTGCATGCAGCCCAGTCAGAATCACAGTAAGCAGTCAACTGTAACGCACTACTTGAAGAGAGAAATAAACCTTGACCAAGATGACTTTTCAAATATTGCAACAAGCGAACTGCAGCTTTCCAGTGAGGAACACAAGGAGATTTCGTGAACTGGGCAAGTGTATGAACTGAATAACTAAGTTCAGGACGAGTGATGGTAAGGTAGATCATGCACCTAACCAGCCACCGGTATTTCTCAGGATCATAGTAAAGTGGACCTTCAACATGCTCTAAATCATGTTGTTGCTCCATCGGAAAGTCAGTCGGTTTAGAAGCAGATAAACCCATGTTAGATAAAATATCCAGGGCATATTTCCATTGTGAAGGAACATCTCATCCAGTCTTTTAGCACTCTCTATACCCAAGAAATACTTAAGCAGACCAAGATCCTTCATGTGAAAACAAGAGCTCAAGTATTTCTTGAACTCAGCGATAAGCGACGAAACCAGCAATAACCAAATCATCAACATAAACAAGTACTTGCAAAGATACCGAACCACGAGAGAATGTAAACAGAGAGTAATCTGCTGTACTATGAACAAATCCAAATGCACGCAAAGCCTGAGCCAATTTGGCAAACCAATTGTGAGGAGCCTAGCGAAGGTCATAAAGAGATTTCTGAAGGCGGCATACCTGTCCAGGGGGTGCAAGATAGCCAGGGGGAGGCAGCATGAAGACCTCTTCATACAAATCACCATGTAGAAAAGCATTATACACATCTATTTGATGCAGTTCCTAACCACGAATGACTGCGATAGACAGGAACAGGTGAACCAAACTCATCTTCACAACAGGAGCAAATGTCTCAGTATAGTCAATCCCTTCAACCTGACGATTGCCAAGAACCACCAGGAAAGCTTTATGACGCTTAATAGTACCATCAGACTTAAACTTGGTACGGTAAACCCATTTGTAACCAATGGCAGACTTAGCCAGAGGTAGAGAAGCCATGTCTGATTGGACTCAAGTGCAGTAATCTCATCAATCATAGCATCTTTCTAATGAGCATGCTTTGACGCCTCAGAATAAGTGGTGGAATCTACACTAGAAGTTACTACACTCAAAAATCTAGAATGCATACTAGAAAGTTTATCATAATTTACATAATCAGTAAGAGGATAGAGTACACCGAGGATAGTGATGGCGTATGAGTGATCATAGTAGTGGGGAGGAGGGGCAGTTTCTTCAGCAGTAACAACATAGACATAATCATCCAAGTAAGAATGAGGTCGACGATTGCGGACACTCTGTCGAGGATATGGCAGCTCGGCAGCAAGAGGCAACGCCAGAGTGACCGGCGAGGTAGGTAGAAGAGCGGGCAACAGGTGGCTGTGGACAACAGAGTCTGAGGCCAGAGAAGCTGCGTTAGGCAACGGTGTAGGCATTGCGGTCGGAGATAGTGAAGTGTGAGACGTGTGGGTGACGATCGTTGATGGCGTCGAAGTGGGCGGTGCATCGTCGCATCGATCTGGCAAAGGAGGTGGCTGGTGGTTGGAGCTAATCATTGGATCCGGCTGCAAATTTGGATCGGAGACCGGCGGCGATCAGCGGGAATGGCTCTGATGGCAACGGAGGTGATGCTAGCGATGAAGTGGTGGCACCGTCGAAATCCTCTGATGAGGCATGTGTCGGAGTGACTGCATGTGGGAACTAGTCTTCAAAATAATCGAGATCCCTACTGTTGAAGAAAATATGAGATTCCAAGTCATAAAGGCGATAGCCTTTCTTTTTGGCAGGATATCCAAGAAACAAACATCAATGACTTCTTGACACACACTTGTCACAGGATCTGGTAACATAAGCAGCAAAACACAAACATCCAAAGACCCTCAAAGGTTGGTAGTTTGGAGCTCTTCCATAGAGGATCTCAAAGGGAGTGCGGCCATTGAGATGTGTTGTCGGTGTCCGGTTAATCGGATAAGCAGCAGTAAGAACACATTCTCCCAAGAAATCAACGGGAAGATTGGCATGAAAATGCAAGATATGCACCACATTCAACACATCGTGATTCTTGCGTTCAACACGACCATTCTGATGTGGTGTATCAACCATAGATGTCTTAAAGATAATCCCAGATTCAACAAAGTATGATCTCAAAAGCAAAAACTTAGTATCGTTATCAGCCAAGATGCGCAGCACTGGACGCCCAAACTGGTTCTTGACCAAAGCACAAAATTTCATAAATCTAGAAGCTACATCTGACTTAGCAGCTAATAAATAAACCCAAACAGCTCGGGAATAATCATCAACTATTGTTAAAAAATAAAATGCACCACTAGAAGATGGTGTTCCATAAGGACCCCAAACATTGCAATGTATTAATTCAAACAATGAACTAGCATATGAAGAACTTGAAGAGAAACTATGTTTAGTCCATTTTGCTCTATAAAACACAGAGCATGGAACCGAAGTATTATTTGTGCTAAAATCAAAAGAGGAAATAGAAGATAACACCGTAGAGGAAGGATGTCCAAGACGTTGATGCCATAAATCAGAAGTATACGTAGAAGCAACTCTAAAAAAAGACTCTAGGATAGGAGGACGAACATGAGTATCCAGCAGACGAAGCCAATACCCCCCCCCCCCTCATTGCTGTTCACCCACACCAATCACAGTCTTCGTACTAATTTTCTGTAAAATGCAATAATTTTTAGGAAACAAAGCTAGATAGTTTAAGACATATAACAATCTAGAGCATGATAATAAGTTGCATCGCAAAGTAGGTATATATAACATATGATTAAGGGTGACATCACAAAGTAGATAGAGCCATATTATGTAGTAGACAACACAGATCCATCATGCAGTATAACGTTCACAGCATTGATAACAGTAGGAGGCTCCTGAATCAAGAATCCAAGATAAAGTAGACTTACCTGACCCATGGTCAGAAAGAGAATTAAACTGATTAAACAAAAACATGGTCGTTCTCCATTGGTTATCAGACAAAGCAAGGCTAAAATCAGAACGAGTAGGCGGATTACCATTGAAGGCCGCCGCAAACCCTGGCGACAACATGACAGTGTCGATGAATAGTGGTGGGAGTGAATGGGTCGTGATCGCGGTGTTTGGCCGAGGAGCTGGTGTCATCTTCTTGGCGGCATTATCTTTCTCTCTCATCTCCGTGTACCATTCTGGATAGCCCGTGAGCTGGAAGCATGAAGCTTTATTGTGACCCTTACGATGGCAATGCATACAGACGAGATTCTTGCGATCAGCTGAAGTGAGGAAAACTGTCGAAGAGCCAGTAGGTATATGCCATGGAGTTAGAATAATGCTCACGAGACCGGATGACGGCTCAGTGATTCTCCTCCTGGGCAACAAGGGCATATACACAATTGACTGGTGGCAGCGGATTATTGCTCATGATATGGGATCACAAGGTGTGATAGCTTTCATCGAGACCAAAGATGAATTGATAAATCAAATCCTTCTCTCTCTCTAAGGAGGAGCGTGTAGCAAGAATACAAGTGCACAACAGTTTGCTAGCTTCACAGTCATAAACTAAAGGAGGCCGCATGGAATTGTAGTCCCTAAACAACTTCTTCAGATTGCCAAAGTAGATGGAAATGGTGTGACCATTCTGCCTACAGTTCTAAATATCTTTGCGCATCTTCAGAATTTTCATACCACCACCAAGAGTAAAACGTGCCTTCAGGTAATCCCACAATTCCGTAATTGTGGCAAAAGAACTTATAGAAGATTGCAATGTCGGATCTAGGTTTTGCAAGATCCAGTAGGCAAGGGTAACATTAACCCCAGGCCAATCGGCATCATCAGGATGATCATCCTGGGGTTTGGTAATGGATCCATCAATGAACCCAATCTTATGCTTAGCAGGCATAGTATGGTAAATTCCATCAGACCATTCAAGGTAATTCTATTAACCCTCCAGGATGGTGGGTGAAAATAACCAAACCAGGACCGTCAGAAGAGCCAATAAAGCTGCAATTACAGGTGAACGAGGACCGAATTGTAACTTTAACTGTTTCAGTAAAGTTGCAATTACCTCATAGTCGCTCATGTTCTGCAGCTTGGTGGCCTCAGATTCAGCATCGATGCAAGCCTGTTGAGCAGCATCGGGAGTAGTTTCAAAAGTCGACATGGTTCAAGATTGGATCAGCGGAAACCAGTGAATCAGCGGCGGTAAATCGGAGAGCGGGATGCAGCGGCGAATCGGAGAGCGGGATGCAGCGGCGCATGAACTGGACATGGCGACGCATGAGCTTCGGTGTTGACGCGTGGAGGATAACGCACAGATGGATCTGGGCAGTGGATGTCGGTGTTTGATTGCGGACGGCTGGCAGAGCACGGCGGCGAACGGTGGACAGAAATAGGTGAGTGGCAGCAGCGGCTGGACGTCGACACATGGCGAAAACACGCGGCTGGACGGAGGTAATTGGTGCTCGGTGAAGGCAGGAAAATTTCCTTTAGGGTTTCAGGATTTTAGGCTCTTATACCATGTAGAAAATAAGGGTAATAATGTGTGTTTGTATTCATGATCTCAGGGTACATTATATAGTGGTACAGAATACCTGTACAAGCTAGGAAAAAGAAATAGAATTTAATTTCAATTACAAGTAATATCTATATTTCTAGGGGAAGGCGGAGATGGAGTTCGTAGAGGAAAATATATATAGCCTCGAACTTGGGCAGAGACAGATGGGATCGAGGCTCATTTTTTTCTCCCCTTCCCCATGATTATGCTACTCCCTCTGGTCTAGAATAATTGACACACTTTTTTTTACAAGTAAAATAAGTGGAGAAGGTTGTATAGGGAGGGTGAAAGGTAAATTGAGTGGATTGAATTAATCTTAATTTTGCCAAAAAGGGATGTGTCAATATCAAAAGACTAAACAAAAAAGGAAAGAGAGTCGGTATTAAAAATCGAAGGGAGTATATCACATCCTAGGGTTTAGGTATTGGTGGTAATCTTTGCCCCACTTTATTGTTTCAGTGAGCCATTTTGCATAGTATTTCCTTTGTCCCAACTATTTTTGCACTTTTTCTTTTTTGTAATGTCCTAACTATTTTTGCACTATTCATTTTATTTTCTCTTTAGACTAATTTTTATTCATTTTTTATGTTGCATAATGATGAAATGAAATGGAAAAGAAAAATAAAATGAAGGTATCTCACTAGCACATGAGCCAAAAAACATATAATAATGAACTCTTAAAAAAAATTCTACCTTTCTCTCTCCGCAAAAATAGTTGGGACAAAGGGATTATTAGTTTAGGTAATGGTGTCCGTACCATTTTGCTTTCAGTTAGCCATATGGCATATTAGTGGTGGTGGTGGGCGGAGTGGAAAAATCATAAATAAGTTGAAGTTCAAATTTGGTTTTCCAGTTTCAGTCAACGCGGAAATTTTTTTGCTTGCATGTCTTCAACAAGAAGTTTAACAATTTTAAAGTCATGACTTTGGTATATATACACTTTCGAAAAAACTATGGATCATGTGTGAACTTATAAGGGAACACCAATAAGGGAACTAGGGATTATCATACTTCCTTTGGTCCTCTATATATGGCCTCATTCAAAATGGCACAATTTTTTTTAGAAAATGAAATGTGTGGTGGAGGTTGAATTGGGAGAATAAAAAGAAGATTGAGTGGTTAAAAACAATCCAGGATTTACAAAATATGGAAGGAGCCAAAATTAAAAAAAACCATCCAAAAATGGAAAGTGAGTCATTATAAGAGAACCAGAGAGAGTAGTATTTTTCTCTTTTATACTTTATCAAATGTACTTAAAGTAAACATGTGATAAGACGTATTTGGATGTGGAAAATACAAAGATATTGTATAAAAGGTACAATATTTAAGTTGAAAATACAGTATTTAAATTTTAACATAATGCTCTATGACTATCACCTCTAAAATGATAAATTTCATTTTAAATTGAAATTAAATAGAAACTGGGAAAAATAGAAGAGAACACCCTTTCCAAAAGCATAGAGCCATAAAATTATGAATGAAATTGCAGCACTGTCCATAATCTAAATATTATGTAGTTATTTGGCTGGAAAACAATCTAATTAATCCCAATAAAATCATAGCTACTTCTGGTGTTCAAATCAAAATTTATGGAACCTCCTTGTAGACTAATTTTGACATCTTTTTTATCATCTTCAAGTCGGTGATGATCCATTCCCAACATGTTTGATTCACACATTTCCCTATTCATCCCATCAATTATGCCCCTTTCCATACTGTTTGGATCTCTTTCCCCATTCACATTGTCAATGAAGCTGGAGAGGGCTAGATTGAACTCACACAGTTGAGCCTTTGTTGCTTCCAGATTGCTCGGATTTGTCACACCGAGTGTAAGGCTCTTCTGCGCTTTCTCGAGTATGGCTTGTAGGTATTTTCCTTGAGCTTCTATTCTCATCTGCAATTTCTTCTGCACCTGATATACGTCGAGTCAGTTTTTGAAAAAAAAACCAATTAGTAAGAGTATGATTTTGAATGATGAGCGTTGATGTATAAATAAGTAAGACTGCAAGAGTACGCGAAATTAGGTAAACAAGAAGAAAATGTGAACTTGTGACGAACCTCAAGCTGCTCTTGCAGTCTTTTATGAACTTCAATTTGACTCATTACTACCTCTGCAACTGGGATATCTCTGTTAAGTTCGAAATATTGTCAAGGTTTTTTTCGACTCAACAACTAATGTTGATGCAAGGTTAAATCCTAACTCTCGAGATGAAAATATTACAGTCTCATGAAAGAAAGTAGAGCGTGCAAATGTGGAAGAATCTACCTTTGATCAGCACTCATTCTTGAGGAAACAGATTTGGAGCCTGAGGTGCTGAAGTTGTAACGGCCGAAAGAGTCACCTGAGAGCAATAAAACTAGGTGAAACCGTGAGAGATTGCATAGAACGTGACATAGAATGATTCTACAAATTGACATGATCAAATGCGCTTTCGATATCTTATTTGTCACTTTAAAAAAGTTCAAAATTTGAGGGATTTTGAGTCCTCCTCAACTTACTACTGTTTTCTCTGCTTTGCTCGCCCGTGTTCTGCTTCTTGCCTTGCTGCTGTCCAAGTCTGTACTTCTACACGTCGAAAACTCAAACCGTGTTACTTTTGTTCCTAGCATACGGAACAAACAGCGAAGGGAAGGAGTAATACCTGTAAATGACTCTTTAGATGGTACAATGTCAACCCTTTTAATCCCATTAACCTCAAGACTGACTTGGGAGTGGCTTCTGCATTACAGAAGCATATAAAGACGAGATTTATGAAACATTTCAACACAGAGGAGAAGCACTTCTATGAGTCCTCATCAAAGAACAACAGCAAAATGCATTGCAACAAAAACACAAGAATTATCCTAAGATCCCCACATTAGACCACTTGAGTTCTCACTCAATCATGCATATTTAGTCTCAAATAGTGCAACAAAGCTCATTTCCTCACACAAAATTGGCAAGATCCTTTTGACAGTATGCAACTTTTTCACCAGTTCCGCAGAAAGAAAGAAAAGGTAAGATTCCTTTTCAACCAACTAAACAGAAAGAATGCAGCCATTTCAAGAATCCCAACAAAACAAACACAATTTGCACAAATCATAAAACACATATTCCAAATATGATCATTCCAAAATCCAAACAGTATGCAAAAATCAAGAAAATGAATCAACAGCTCACTTTCAGGGCCCCCAAGCTTAGTGACAGCATCAACAAAACGCTCATGGAGATCGGAAGTCCACCTCAGCCTTGGCTTTGGATCCCTTGTCATCATCACCCCACCACCGCCACCGCCGCCACTTCTCTCATAAGGATGAAGGTAATTCCCTTCCATTCCCTGACCACCTCCGCCGCCACCGCCAAACATTCTCTCCGTCAATATCTCAACTCTTTCTCAATAAGCAAGCCCTTTTAAGCTAACCATCTTAATCATCATCACTTTATTCTTGGCAAAGAGAAAAGTACAAAGGAAAATGCTGTGTGTTTTGTGCAACAAGTCACTGTAGCTTTATCAACAAAAAGATGCAAGATCGAATTTTTTGTAATGGGTTCTTCTTGAAATCTAAACAAGAGGGAAAATCTGCTGATCGGATAAGAGAGGGGGGAAAAGAAGGGGAAAAGTTCGCAGCTTTGTGAAGACTGCAAGAAGAACACCACCAGCTGTGTCAATGATTTCAACTCTGCTTTTGTGTTCATGGAAAAAGGGCATTGAAGTTTTAGTTTTAGTATTAACCAAATTAACAACATTGGATTTCTTTTTTATCTTTAATGTCGATTGTCTGTTGCGTGTGTAAAGCGACATATACATATATCTCGGACATGTGTTCTTGGATGATTTATTTTTGGCCCCTTGTACTTTTTATTCTTGCCGTAGCAGCCCCTATGAGTTTTAGTTGTATCCAACTATCTGCGTGAATAAACATACTTCCTTCGGTCTCTAAATATTGTCCCTCTTTGAATGACACAATTTTTTTCAAAAAGTAAAATGAGTGGTGTAGGATGAATTGGAAAAACAAAAGGTAAATATTGTGGATGAAAATAATCTAAGATTTGCTAAAAGAGGAAGGTGCCAATGTAAAAAGATCATCACAAAAAGGAAATTGTGCCAATATAAAAAAATCGGAGGAAGTAGTTTTTGTTGTGTCCAACTATCTCCATGTTTCCAGGTTTGGTTCACTGTTTTGCAATTTATTTTTAAAATGTTTCTAAACTATTGATAAATGCCATCAATTGGTTCATTTATCAGATGTAGAAAATAAGAGTGTAATCTTGTGATTGTTTTCATGATCTTGAAATGACTGAAGATCCTTTATATGAAAATAAGAAAATCCTTTATTCAGAAATCACTGAAGTAGCTCATGTGAAAACAAGAGTTCAAGTATTTTTTGAATTCAAAGATGAGCAACGAAGAACTACCAGCAATCACCAAATCATCCACATAAACCAGCACGTGCAAAGAAACCGAACTACGAGAGTTAACAAAAAGAGAGTAATCAACATTACTCTGAACAAATCTAAATGTGCGTAGAGCCTGAGCCAACTTAGCAAACTACTTGAGAGGAGCTTGTCGCAACCCGTAAAGAGATTTCTGAAGCCAACAAACCATATCGGGGGGCGCAGGATAGCCAATAGGAGGGCGCATAAACACCTCTTCATGAAGATCACCATGCAGAAAAGCATTGCGGACGTTCATCCGATGAAGTTCCCAACCACGAATGACTGCAACAGATAGAAATGGGTGAACATAACTCATCTTCGCAGTAGAAGTAAATGTCTCAGCATAGTCTGTTCCCTCAATTTGACGATTACCCAAAACCACCAGATGAACTTTGTGACGTTCAATTGTACCATCAGGTTTGAACTTGGTACGATAAACCCATTTGCATCCAATTACAGTTTTATCTAGAGGAAGAGAAACCATAGTCCAAGTCTCATTGCGCTCAACAACATTAATCTCATTAGCTATAGCATCACGCCAATGAGCATGCTTTGACGCCACCGAATAAGTGATAGGATATGCACTAGAAGTTGCTGCACCCAAAAATCTAGAATGCATACTAGAAAATTCATCACAATTTACATAATTAGTTAAAGGATAGAGAACACCTGAGAATAGTAATGGCGCGGGAGTCACTGTAGCAGTATGGGTGAGTGTTTAACAGCAGACATAAAGCAGACATAATTATCCAGATAAGCAGGAGGTCGACAATTGCGAACACTCAGTCGAGAAGGAGGCAAGTCATCCACGGGAGGCGGGGAGTCTGGTGGCGGAGCAGGTGTTGCAGGTGTTGGCACAACTGCAGAAAGCGACAAAGAGGCCACGACAAGCGGTGGAGAAGCTGCGTCATGTGGCTATGTGGCCGGCAGCGGTGGCCGACGATTGGTGTCGGAGGCCGCATTAGGTGGCAAGTGGTATAGCAGTAAGGTGGTATCCGGCATCGGCAGAGGTGGTGGAGCCGCTGGTAGTCACAGATGGAGTCGATGGCGGAGAATCATCAAACCAAGTGTCGGTTTGCGACTGTGCAGTCTGAATAGGTACAGATGGCACAACAAATGGAAACTGGGCTTTGTAAATATTGACATCTCTACTAATGAAGAAGGTGCATGATTTCAAATCATAAAGGCGATAGCCTTTCTTTCCAGCATGATACCCGAGAAAAATGCATCGTCGACTTCCTAGAGCAAACTTGTCACGATATCTGGGAATGTATGAGGCAAAACACAAGAAACCAAAGACTCTCAAAAGCTTGTTGTTTGGGGTGCGTTCTTAGAGTAACTCAAATGGTGTACGTTCATTGAGTTGCTTCACCGGTGTTTGGTTAGTCAGATATGCAGCAGTGAGAACACATTCTTTCCAAAAATCAATTGGCATATCAGATTGAAAGCGTAAAACATGAGCCACATTTAACAAATGACGATGCTTACGCTCTACACGACCATTCTGTTGTGGTGTATCGTCCATAGAAGTCTCAAAGGTAATACCAGATTCAGCAAAGTAAGATCTCAAAGGCTGAAATTTTGTACCATTATCAGCACGAACACGACAAATGGTGCGCCCAAACTGAGTCTTGATCAAAGCACAAAATTCTATAAATCTAGAAGCCATATCTGACTTAGCCACTAATAAATAAATACAAACAACTTGGAAATAATCATCAATTGTAGTTAAAAAATGAATGCACCCCTAGAAGGTGGTGAGCTATAAGGCCCCCAAATATCACAATGTGTTAATTCAAATAAAGAAGCAGTATTTCAAGAACTCAAAGGAAAACTATATCTAGTCTTTTTTGCTCTATGACACACAGAGCAAGGAATAGAAGTATTATTTGTGCTAAAATCAAGAGTAGAAATAGAAGACAACACCGTAGATAATGGATGTCTAAGACGGTGATGCAATAAATCAAATGAAGATGCAGAAACTGAAACAACTGTTGGAACTAGCTGTGGGATATGAGACTGAACGCGCGTATCCAGCAGACGAAGCCAATAACACCCCACACCTCCTTGTTGTTCACTCACGTCAATCACAGTCCTCATAATGATTTTCTGTAAATTGTAATATTTTTTAGTAAACATAGCTAGATATTTTAAGACAAATAACAAACTAGAGCATGATAATAAATGACAGCACAGGGTAGGTATGTAAAGCACGTGAGTAAGAATAGCATATTCAAAATGTATAGAACCATAATGTGTAGCAGACAAAAAGGATCTCTCGGGCAGTAGAACATTCACAGAATCGCAGTCATGTGACATGAGCCTCTCGAATCAAGAATCTGGGGTGAAATAGGCTTACCTGACCCATGGTCAGAGATATAATTGAACTGGTTAAATAGATGTAGGGTCTTACTCCATTGTTCATCAGACGGAGTAGTACCGAAATTAAAACTAGCAAGGGCGTCAGAGGATGAGGCCACCGCAAATCCTAGCGGTGACACCACATTGCCGGTGAAAGGTGGTCGAGGGTGGCGAGTCGCGGTGGCACAGGCTGCTGGAACGCTAATTTCGACGGTGACTAGCTGAGTTGGCATCATTTTCTTCTCAGCGTTGGCTCTATCCCTCATCTCCGTGAACTATTATGGGTAGTATGTGAGCTTGAAACATGTATCTTTATCGTGACCTTTGCAATAACAATGCGTAAAGATGAGATTCTTAAGTTCAGCTGCAGTGAGAACTACAGGTGAAAGTCCTGAAGGTGGTGGGTGACGAGCACCATATGCCAGGGAATTAGTTAAAGATTCATGAGACTGAATGACAACATTGTGATTCTTCTCCAGAGCCGCAGGGGCATGCACACGTATGACAGATGGCAGCGAATCTTGAGTTATGACATTGGATCGCAAGGTGTGATAGCTTCATCTAAATCGAGGAGAAATTGACTAATCAACTCCTTCTCTCGATCATGGAAGATAGAAGCAACATATTATAGGTACACAATGGTTTGCAAGCTTCACAAAACCAACCCGAGAAGGCTGAAGAGAGTTGTAGCCATCATACAACTTCTTGAGTATGCCGAAGTAAATGGCAATAGGCTGACCATTCTTCCGACAGTTTTGAATATCATCACGAATCTGCAAAAAAAATTGGACCATTACCAAGGGGAAAACGTCTAACAAGATCATCCCACAACTCATTAGCAGTGGAAAAGTAAGTCCTAGTAGATCGTAAAGTTGGATCAACAGTGTGTAAGATCCAGCAAACAAGGGTAGCATTCATCCCAGGCCATTCATCAAAATCAAAATCTCCAACCGAGGGTTTAGTAATGGTTCCATCAATGAAACCAATCTTCTTCTTAACAAGCAAATCACTATGAATTGCAGTAGTCCATTCAAGGTAGTTTTCACCACTCTTCAGTACGATGGGATAGATGACCAAATCGGGACCGTCAGAAGGGTCGGGGTAGTATGGAGAGTTAATAGATCGACCAGGAGGTACAAAAGGCCCAGTGCCATTTTGCAATTGCAACTGCTAGAGTAAAGCTGCAATAACATTGGAGGCATTGAGATTATGTAGCTTATTGGCCTCAGCTTTGGCAGCGATGCAATCAAGCTCTGCGGCATCGGGACTGGAATAAGGATTCAACATAGTAGCAGTGCTAGATCATATTTGCGGCAGCAAATGAGACGACAGATGCGGTGGCGCGTGGCTAGTCAATGGCGGCGCGTGAACGACGTGTGGTGGGAGCAGTCGGTAGTAACGGACGTCAAACGACAGAGGCATCTTGGATGGAAGAAGTGGCGATTTGTTCGTCGTAGAACAGCAAGGTTGTTCGTCGTAGAACAGCAAGCGGAGGCGAATTCAACAACGTGTGAGTGATACGCCTGGTCAGCTTTGGACCTTCTGTTACACAAAAGTGTAACGCTATATGTTACACCAGTAAGATCTACCATGTATCCCTCTAAAATTAACTAATATTAGTGTAATGATTTTCATTTGGGTATAATTTCATTAGAAGGGACACATGGCGAAATTTTACTGGTTTAGCATAGAGTGTTATACAAAAGTGTAAAAGAAGATCCAGAGCCACTCCGTAATCCGTATGGTTGTACCAGTTTTTACCTATTACTCCCTCCGTCCCACCTATTTTTGCACTATTTTCTCTTTGGAACGTCCCTACTATTTTTACACTCTTCACTTTATTTTCACTTTTTATTCATATTTTATGTTGGGCTGGCCCAACTTATTTGATACACTCTTCACAAATCAAATTGAAATGAAAAGAGAAAGAAAAATAAATGTAGGAAATCCCACCTAGAAAGCATATAAAAATACACTCTTAAAAATACTTTATATTTCTTACCCTGTAAAAATAGCTGGGATGTGGGGAGTACAATAGAATAAAAAATAGTATGGGTAGATATGAGAGAATAAATAAGTTAAAGGACTAAAAGCACATTTAAAGCTTCACGCTTAGGTGGGCTTATAAATAAATTAGCACTGAGAGGAAAGATCGGCGACGAATCTGAAAAAACATGATAGTAGCCGAAAAAGACAAGTGCCGTGATTGGCTACACTGAGGAGTATGCCCACACCATATATCACCCGTCCGATGGAGTTGGAACTTCAAACAAAAAACAAATCTGGCGCCATCCGGCGGTCCATAAATAAGGCGTACGAGTTGGATTGTAGGCGTGGCCGCAGAGAATAGAAGAGCCAGTGACACGTGTCTGACACGTGGAATATTCCCCGGAAGATGAGGTGAATGGAATATTCGTGCTGTCACGTGCCACGTCGTCTGCCGCCCTTCGCATACGACGTGAAGACGGGATCAAGGTTAGATTAGATGGTCTTATGAAATTATGAATTGTAGTAAAGCCCAGGGCAATAACAGAGATAGCTGATAAATTAAATATATATTAATTTTTTCAATATTATTCTTCCAACTCATCCTAACAGATCAATTAAGATATCTGCATTTTTCTTCGGGTAAGAAATTACTCTTTACTATTTAATGATCTCACTTAATTTTTTTTATACCTAGTCATTAATTTTTTACATTTAATTTAAATAAATTTGTCTACCCAAAATAAGTTAGATATAAAATTTAATAATACATTATAATATTTAAAATTGAATTTTGTTTTTACAAAATTTATTAAATAATTTATTTTTCGTTCCTGTATATATTGTCGTTCGATGTAAAATAATAAAATCAATTTCGTTTTTTTTCAAGAAATTATTTTTAAAATTTTAAATAAAAATAAATGATTAGAGAAATTATTTTTGAAAAATTATTTTAAAAAATATTACACTAGCAAAAACCAATTATCGACTAGAAAAATTATATAAAATACTTATATAATAAAATATTGATCTAGTCCGACCAATTTTACAATTTGAAAATTGAAATATTGATCCAATTTGACCAATTATTATAAATAAAAAACCAAAATATTAATCAAGTTTGACCAAATATTACCAACAGAAAACATGTTAAAAATAAAACGGACAAAAGAAGATAAAAAAGTGAATTCTTGAATGATCTCTTAGCAAGAGACCGTGGAATGGTCTTATTAAGAGACCAGTCTAAAAATCAATATTATGAGCATTTTCAATTTCTAGAACGCTCTCTTAAAATTAAAAGATACCATAACTGCGCATGCTCCAAGTATGATATTCGTGGGGAGAAAATTAATATTAGGAAAAGGACAAAATTGGTAGGATATGACATTTATATTATTGGGTTTGTTTGATATAGAGATAATATGTTTTCTTTTGTTTTATTGTTGATGCCAAAATCATTATTTTGGTGAAAATACATGGGAGGCATACTCAATTTGATTAGCAAAATACGAATTGAGCAACTTGCTAAGTACTCCCTCCGTTGTTTTTTCATTGGCACACTTACTAAAAGTGGTATTTTTTTTAATTGGCACTTGCTATTTTGGGCAAGTTTAAGGTTTTTACATCCACTCATTCTACTTTCTCTTCTTCCAATTCAATTTCATCCACTCATTTAGCATCTCCTCAATTCTAACACCAAAAGAGAGGTGCCAATGAAAAAAAAACGGAGGAAGTACTCAATTTTTCTACAGAATTAACTTATATTTTATTGCTGTTTTAATATAATTTGGCTTTTAAATTTTAACCTTAACGTATATTTTTTAACGCAAGAAAAACCATCATAAGTGGAGGTGTTAGGAAATCGAACTCGTTATACAAACCATAAACTTTGGTGTAATTATTAGGGCAATATAGTAATATAACTCTATATAATTGCTGAGAAAATAATTTACTGTAAGCAATTGTATTATTGATGGTTGAATACATAGAGAGTACCATAGAGGTGTAATAAGGAAAGAACTCTAATAACAATAAATCATAATCTAATCAGTAATCTGATTTATCCTAACACCACCCCCTCTCAAGCCAAGTGTCGGATTCTCAGAGACGCAAAACTTGGACCTGAAGAACTCAAACAATGGACGAGAAAAACCCTTGATGAAGATATCTGCAACCTGTAGAGATGTAGGAACATGAGCAAAACGAAGGTTGGTTGAAGAAACCAACTTGCGAACAAAAATAATAATCAATGTCAATGTGCTTAGCCTACTTATGCGCCACCGGATTCTGAGCGAAGAAGATAGCACTATTATTTTCACAAAGCAGAAGAGGTGCACCAGAAAGAGGAGCATGAAAATCACAAAGCAAATGAGTCATCCAAATGACCTCAGAAGCAGTGTTGGCCAAAACGCGATACTCCGATTCAGTGCTGGACCTAGACACAATGGGTTGTTTCTCCACACTTCAAGAAATCAAGTTACCGCCTAAGAAGACAGTATAGCCATAAGTAGAACGACGAGTTTCCAAACACCTGGCCCAATCTGCATCAAAATAACCGAGCACCTCCGGAGAAGTAGCTGCACGAATATTGAGACTAAAATGGAGGGGGCCCTCGAACATAGTGGAGAATCCAAGTGACAGCCAAAAAATGATCTTCCTAAGGGTCCAGAAGATACTGATTGATAGAATTAACTGCAAAAGCTAAGTCTGGACGAGTAATGGTTAGATACTGGAGAGCAACAACCAAAGAACGATACAACGTCGGATTCTTAAACTGTGAACTCGTACTACTGTGAAGCTGAGAATTCGGAAGAAGCGGTGTAGAGACTGGCACTGCATCTAATATACTAGACTGAGAAAGAATGTCCCGAGCATACTTCGCATATCCCAGAAGAAGTCCCGAGGCAGTGGATGTGACTTCCAAGCCAAGAAAGTAGTGTAAGGCAACCAAATCTTCGATGGCAAACTACTGATGGGTGCAATCAATTAACTGCCAAATAAGAGTGGAATCATTCCCAGTCAAAATGATATCATCAACATAGATCAAAAGATACAACAATGACAAGCCATGAGACAATACAAATAATAAAGTATCAGAAGAACTGCAACGAAACCCAAGCTGCAAAAGATAAGCACTGAGCCATGAGACAATACAAATAATGAAGTATCAGAAGAACTGCAACGAAATCCAAGCTGCAAAAGATAAGCACTGAAACGCTGAAACCATGCTCGAGGCGCCCTCTTCAGACCATATATGACCTTCCATAGATGACAAACATAGTCCAAATGAGTGGGATCTTTATAACCGACAGATTGAGCCATAAAAACCGGAGAATCAAGAACACTGTTAAGAAAGATATTCTTAACGTCCAAGTGATGTAGAGACCAAGCATGCATAGTAGCAATAGCAAGAACTGTTTTGGTTCTTGCACCTTCATCACCATTCCATCGACGACATCATTTCAAGACCCGAGTCTCACAACTCTCGGCTGCATTATGGAATTCAAATGAAGAAGGCCCCGACTGTTAGAGGTAGAAGCGGATTTTTAGACAATGGGTAGTGAGTTTGTCCTCGCCCCATTTGTTTAGTGTCCCATAGCCTGTGTTTCCCAGGTTGTTTTGTACTCCCTTTGCTCGATCGTCTTGCTCAGGGTTGTTAGTTAGCTTATGTTGGAAAATGGAGGGGGGGAAGGGGGAGTGTTATCCCTCGGGCTTCCACTCCCACATCCGCCCCCCTCCCACTCACTCTATCTCGGACTTGCTCCTTAAGTTCACCAAATAACCTAGGGTTGGTTTGTTACTGCATTTGGTAGAGCTCCTTTGGGGCCTACCGCGGGATCCACCGTATATACTATTTACCAGTTTACCTCGAATAGCAAGAACTGTCCGAACGGTAGATGCTTTAACCACAGGGCTGAAAGTATGGTCAAAGTCAAAACCGGGAATCTTAGAGAAACACTGAGCTACCAAACGTGCCTTATGGCGATCAACTAAACCATCAGGTCTGTACTTCAGCCGATAAACCCATTTAGACCTAACAATGTTGACGTCTGGAGGGCGAGGAACAAGATCCCAATTATGCTAACCATGAAGAGCGGTCATCATCCATGGGAGAAACCCTAGAAGGATCTTGTTTTGCGGAACGATAATTAGTCGGTTCTTTTTGAGCAAGAAGAACCGCAAGAAGACTATGAGCATGATGTTTAAATAATCTCGGCACTGAATAACTCATGTGGAAGAGCGCGTAACCATGAGAGAAGGGCTAGACGTGGAGAAACCTGGGATGCGGCAGAGTTGTGATCATCGGTGGCAGTGGCCGAGGCAGGAAAAAGACCGTCCGTGGCTGTGGAGCCCGTGGCCGTGACCGACACAGAGAGAAGGTGGTCGTCTATGGCCGGCCGTGGCCATGGCCAACTGGGGCGCCTGACCCCGTGGCTGCTGGGCACGGTCCATCATGGATGGGCGCAGGCGTATCTGTGGCAAGCCATGGCCGTGGCCATCCGTGGTTGTGGCCAACCGAGGCACCTGAGCTCATGGCTGCTGGGCGCGAGCCATCATAGCTGGGTGCGAGCGAGAGACCGCGATAATCGAGCGCAGGTGAGAGATCACTGCAACTGGCCACGAGCAAGGAGCTACCACAGCCGGATGCGAGATGAGACCGCGGACATGGGTCAGCTTCCGGGGCAGCTGGGCGAGACGGCTTATCATCAGGAAACCAAAATTGAGGTGTCATCCCATGATCCAGATTAGTAAAGGCGGACATCCAAACCTGATGCGGGAGACCTAGTTCCCGATACCAGAGCAAGAGGAAAATAAGCCTCATCAAACCGAGTATGACGAGTAGCATGAACCCTTTCCAATGGAAGGGTCGAGACACTGAAACCCCTTATACTGCAAGTTGTAACCGATAAATATGCATGAAATACTATGGGGAGATAGCTTATGATTAGCTAAAGGATGAACAAAAGGAAAAATTGGGCAACCAAAAGGATGAAAGTTACCATAGATAGGATCCCGATGATAAAGAAGACCACAAGGTGTCGATCCCTGCATAACTGGAGTAGGCAATCGATTGATAATGTAGACAGCAATGGTGAACGCATTATCCCAACGATAAATCGGAAGATGTGAGTGAAAAAGCATTGTGAGACCCATTTCAACAACATGGAGATACTTGCGTTCTGCACGCCCATTCTGTTCCGGAGTGAACGGATAAGAAGCCCGATGATGAATACCTTTTTCTGCAAAGTGTGATCTGAGTCTGGTGTTCAAAAATGCAGTGCCATCATCACTTAGAAAAACTTTTATTTTTGTAGAAAATTGATTCTCAACAAGTGCCTCAAACTGGAAATAAGTGTCAACAAAATCTGATTAGCGACGAAGGGTGTACAACCAAATGAATCTCAAAAAATATCCACAAATAATGCATAATATGAAAAACTATTTGTAGATCAAACCGGGGATTCTCACAAATCACAATGTATTAAATCAAGAACATTGTCAGCACGTTTAGGGTCACTATCACAAGAACCCCCCTTTAGCACCGGTTTTTTTGCAAAAAAAAACCGGTGCCTAAGTAACCTATGCTAATTTAGCACCGGTTGGAAAAAAACCGGTGCTAAATCCCAACTTTTAGCACCGGTTTTTTAGTTAGCACCAGTTTTTAAACCGGTGAAAAAATGTACCGATATAGCACGGGTTTTTCTTGTTAGCACCGGTTTTAAAACCGGTGCTAATTTTAGCACCGGTTGCTAACAAAAAATGGTGCTAATTTAGCACCGGTTAAAACCGGTTCTAACAAAAAAACCGGTGCTAAATTAGCACCGGTTGAAAAACCGGTGCTAAAAAAACCGATGCTAAATTAGCACCGGTTTTTCAACCGGTGCTAATTTAGCACCGGTTTTTTTGTTAGCACCGGTTAAAACCGGTGCTAATATATTTACGAAGAATAAAAAAAATCCCTTCTTCTGAAAACGGCAACGCGCTACAGCTTTCAGAGGAAGGGAAAAAGACCTGAAACAGAGGAAGCGGCAGCAGGCTGCAGCTTTCAGAGGAAGAGAAAAAGACCTGAAACTAAAAATTTAATAGGACATCAATTTAATAATAAAATTAACTTCACGAAATTGATAATATAGAAATAAAACCAAAAAATTTATGATACAAAACTAATAATCTATGAGACTAAACATTGCGCGAGAGACCTTGGAGAGGAATCAATCTCACCATGCCAGAAGCTTATTCAATAGATCACTGGAAACCATGCCAGAAGCTTATACCAGAAACTTATACCTGAATAAAGATGTTCATATCAGTATATCAACCTTCAGTACTTAACGAGGCTACATAACTCAGTTTGATTCAGTCACACATCAACATTCGGTAAAGTAAAGCACAAAATAATCCACCAAGATAAACACATATCTATCATATTCTTCCTATGCTGATTCATAACATTAATGAAATAAATGTAACAATCTTACTCACATAAATCATATGCTACAGAGAAAAAAAACGTTTAAAGTAAAATACAACATTAAAATGCCAAAGTGAAACATATCATCAAGCATCAACAGAAACTTCATTTGAGTGAGACTCAAAATATGTTTGCTTTTCCCTCAAAATTCATCATTTAACTTGTAGCATTCATAACAAATGGGCTAACAACCATGCATTTCACATGATATGACAAAGTTTATACAGTTGAAGGTGCATAGTATGTAAGATATGTAAGATGGGCCAAATCAATTCACCCTATGCTACATCAGTTCCAAAAGCCTAGAAGATAGGTGCAACAGTGATTCAAATAATGCATAACAGATCTAGTAATGGAGTAAATTTACATCCATCAAAATTAAATCACAAAAACTAAATTGAACAAATCAGAACACATAAATTTTCAATAAAAAATGCAGGCCATAGGGTAAAATTGATGTAAGATGTTTCGTCAATTGATGCAAGTGTTACTCCCTCTATCCGAACTTAAGTTACACAATTTAACTTTTCACGTTTAAAATGCAAACACAGCAAAAGCAGCAAAAACTTTTGATTATGTGCAGCAATGATTTTTTCAGAACATATACCTAGTTAAAGTCAACTTAGTCTCTAGTATTTATATATAGAAAGTCAGGTAAACCTGGGAATGAACTTAAAAGTACCAGATCCATATAGGCGTGATTCTACTATCATCTAGAATGACAATATACCTATTCTTTGCATAAATGCCAAACAAAACAGAAGCCAATTTGCAGTAACAATTAGAAACCATTTATATAATATAATTCATCAATGGTCACAAAAAACAGCATTAAAATCAGAAGAGAACATACGTTATGGGACCAAAAGATGAAAATGGGCAAACTTCATGGGAAAAACAAAGAAACTCAAAACGGTTTCCAGCAAACATCATTTCAACATAGTGATACATCATCTTATAGAATTATGATTAAGGGGAAAATTTGGAGCATCATTTCATACATCAGTTATATCCAAGGAGAGAACCATATACATTATACAGTATAATCAAACTACAAATGAAGAGTAAAAGTGCTAAACCTTCGGTACTGACTCTGTAATCAAGCTAGTTTCCAGTCCCCCACCGCAATGTTTCTGGTTCAATGTCCCCAAATTCATCTTCTTCTTCCCCTGCAATTCAAGCATTTTTTCTCTATCAGAAAAAACATCAAACACTTGGAGAGCAAGCATAAGAAAATCCTAGCACTCCCATTTTAGGATTTTACAGTCGACAACTACGTAACACCAAACAACCTTTACACATGTAAATAAAAATAGCATAGCATCTCTAACACCCCAGAAATCACAAGAAAGCGAGCAGAATTCAAAAATATAAAACCCTAGGAAAATCATCCCCCCAAACCCAGATTTTACCCCTAAATCTTAAAAAGGGAATAAGAGAAACTAAATACATGAAATCAGAGAGCAAAAATGAGACAGGATCGAGGAAAAAATACCGAGTTCTTACCATTTATGACGAAGCCCTGTTTTACGGGCAGTCGGCACCGCCGAACCTTCGTTGCCAGCAATCGATCGATGACGTTTATCTCAAACGGGAGGATAACAATGACGGCGAGGAGACCTACAAGCAGTGGCAACGATCGACAGATATATTAGCGAATAGTGGGTCTTTACATCGAAGGAAATGGGACAAGACTTTGAGCAGGAAGACAAGATGCATCGAGATCGCCTCCCTCACCGGAGTCGGTGCCGGCGCCATCTCCCCATTCAGATGATGCGTGGTTGGTGGCTAATCGGCGGAGAAAAACCAGATGAGGCGGAGGGACGGTGGGTTCAATCGAATGAAATTAGGGAAGGGAGAAGGAAGACTGAGTATATGAAAATAGGAGTTGGGGTTTGGGCCAAAATTATGGGTTTCAGCCCATTAAAGTTTTCATTAACTAAAATCAAATAAAGTTTGATCATTAATTAGTTAAAGTCAACTTAGTTATTAGTGTTTATATATTGAAAGTCATGTAAGGGATGACCGTTGATTAGACAAAGTCAAACATTTTTATTAGTAAATATTATTATATACTAATTCAAATATAAGTTTGACCGTTAAATTGTTAAAGTCAACTTTGTTATTAGTGTATATATATTGAAAGTCAAGTAAGAATTGACCGTTGATTAGTTAAAGTCAACTTTGTTATTTGTATTTGTATGTAGAAAGTCAAGTAGGGGTTGACCGTGGATTAGTTAAAGCCAACTTTGTTATTTGTATTTTTATGTAGAAAGATAAAGTAAGGGTTGACCATGGATTAGTTAAAGTGAACTTAGTTATTAGTGTGTATATATTGAAAGTCAAGTCAAGTTTGACCGTTGATTAGACAAAGTCAACCTAGTTATTAGTGTTTATATATTGAAAGTCGAGTAAAGTTTTACCGTTGATTAGTTTTTATATATAGAAAGTTAACTAAGGTTTGACTGTTGATTAGACAAAGTCAAAGATTTTTTATTAGTATTTATCATATACTAATTCAAATAAAGTTTGACCGTTGATTAGTTAAAGTCAACTTTGTTATTAGTGTTTATATATTGAAAGTCAAGTAAAGTTTGACTGTTGATTAGACAAAGTCAACCTAGTTATTAGTGTTTATATATGGAAAGTCGAGTAAAGTTTGACCGTTGATTAGTATTTATATATAGAAAGTTAACTAAGGTTTGACTGTTGATTAGACAAAGTCAAACATTTTTTATTAGTATTTATCATATACTAATTCAAATAAAGTTTGACCGTTGATTAGTTAAAGTCAACTTTGTTATTAGTGTTTATAGATTGAAAGTCAAGTAAAGTTTGACCGTTGATTAGACAAAGTGAACCTAGTTATAGTGTTTATATGTGGAAAGTCGAGTAAAGTTTGACCGTTGATTAGTATTTATATATAGAAAGTTAACTAAGGTTTGACTGTTGATTAGACAAAGTAAACATTTTTTATTAGTATTTATCATATACTAATTCAAATAAAGTTTGACCGTTGATTAGTTAAAGTCAACTTTGTTATTAGTGTTTATATATTGAAAGTCAAGTAAAGTTTGACCGTTAATTAGACAAAGTCAACCTAGTTATAGTGTTTATATATGGAAAGTCGAGTAAAGTTTGACCGTTGATTAGTATTTATACATAGAAAGTTAACTAAGGTTTGACTGTTGATTAGACAAAGTCAAACAATTTTTATTAGTATTTATCATATACTAATTCAAATAAAGTTTGACCGTTGATTAGTTAAAGTCAACTTTATTATTAGTGTTTATATATTGAAAGCCAAGTAAAGTTTGACCGTTGGTTAGACAAAGTCAACCTAGTTATAGTGTTTATATATGGAAAGTTGAGTAAAATTTGACCGTTGATTAGTATTTATACATAGAAAGTTAACTAAGGTTTGACTGTTGATTGGACAAAGTCAAATATTTTTTATTAGTATTTATCATATACTAAATCAAATAAAGTTTGATCGTTGATTAGTTAAAGTCAACTTTGTTATTAGTGTTTATATATTGAAAGTCAAGTAAAGTTTGACCGCTGATTAGACAAAGTCAACCTAGTTATAGTGTTTATGTATGGAAAGTCGAGTAAAGTTTGACCATTGATTAGTATTTATATATAGAAAGTCAATTAAGGTTTGCCTGTTGATTAGACAGTCAAACATTTTTTATTAGTATTTATCGTATACTAATTCAAATAAAGTTTGACCATTAATTAGTTAAAATCAACTTTGTTTTTAATGTTTATATATTGAAAGTCAAGTATAGGTTGACCTTTGATTAGTCAGAGTCGGCCTAGTTATCAGTGTTTATATTGAAAGTAAAGTAAAGTTTCACCGTAAATTGTTAAAGTTGTATTTATGTATACTAAATCAATTAAGGGTTGAACGTTAATTAGTTAATGTAAAAAAATTTTGTTCTTATTTGTATATATGAGGTCAGTGAAGGTTGATCGTTGATTAATTTAACTTAACTTAGTCATTAGTTAATGTCAACAAAAGAAGTGAACGATTTTGAAAGTTTTTAAAAAAAAAACTTAGAGCGTGCGCAGCTGCTCCCAACTCATGAAAATTTTGGGAAGATTATTTGAAATTTTTAGCGAATTTTTTGAATTCTTTAACGGATATAATGAAATTTAAAAAATTTTGAAAAATATTTAGAAGTTTTTGGCGATTTCTTTGGGGGGGGGGAATTCTTTTGGCGGGAAAATTTTAAAAATTTTTAGCACCGGTTTAAACCGGTGCTATTTTCTTCCAAAACCGATGCTATTTTACAAAAATTTTGCAATTTCTTTGGCGGGAAACTTTTTTTGACGATTTCTTTGGGGGAAAATTTTAAACCGGTGCTATTTTCTTCCAAAACCGGTGCTAATTTTTCCAAAACTGGTGCTATTTTAAAATTTTGGGCTATTTTTTTGGCGGAAAAATGAGTATAGAAAAATTTTAGCACCGATTTATAAAACCCTTGGTGCTAAATTTTACAAAAAAACTGGTGCTAAGTTTTAAGTTTTAGCACCGGTTTTTAAACCGGTGCTATTCTTTGCAAAAACCGGTGCTATTCCTTAATTTTTAGCGCTATTTTTTACTAAAACCAGTGCTATTTTGAATTTGTTTGCGGGAAGATAGAATTTTACAAATATTTAGCACCGGTTTTTAAAAACCGGTGCTAATATTTTCAAAACCGGTGCTATTTTAAAAAATTTTGCTATTTCTTTGGCGGGAAATGAGTCTCGAAAATTTTTAGCACCGTTTTTTAAAAACCGATGCTATTTTATTGCAAAAACCGGTGCTATTATGTAATTTTAGCACCGGAGTTTAAAACCAGTGTTATTTTTTACTAAAATCGGTGCTATTTTGAATTTTTTGGTAGGAAGATAGAATTTTACAAATATTTAGCACCGATTTTTAAAAACCGGTGCTAATATCTTCAAAACCGGTGCAATTTAAAATTTTTTGGCTATTTCTTTGGAGGGAAAAATAAAATTTTCAACTTTTTAGCACCGGTTTTTTAAAAACCGGTGCTAATCGTTTCCAAAACCGGTGCTATTGTAAAATTTAGCACCGGTTTTTAAAAAACCTGTGTTAAACTTAAAAAACCGGTGTTAAATTAACACCGGTTTTTAAAACCGGTGCTATTAGATTTTTAGCACCGGTTTTAAAAATCGGTGCTAAAAAACCTGTGCTAGAGGGGGTTCTCTGTGGTAGTGGGTTCTCAACAAAATCCAACTGTTGGCCTTTCGTCATAACACAGGGGGCGCGGGTATGCGATTTTGGCAACAAAGTAGAAACTGAAAGTAAACCAGACTTATGTAAACTAGTATTCATTGGACAAGGAACAAGACCTAGGCGTGCATGCCACAACTCATATGAAGCTCAACTCTTATTCTACTGTAAAACTAAAATAAATGTTGCATCTCCCTGGTCCAAAATGTACAATCCATCTTCATTGTGCCCCTGACCCATGACGGCCCTGGTTACTTAGTTCTGAATGACAAAATTCCGGTCATAAAAGTAATTAGGTACCCATATCTCTGGTTAACCGACTCATAGACAGTAAATTCTTAGTAATATCAGGCACAACTAAAACCCCAGACAAATGCAAGTTCTCATAAACTTTAGAATCACCAATATGAGATATCATAACCGGAGCACCATTACCAGTAAGAACACGAGATTTACAAGTAAAAGGAATGAAACTGTCTAGGCCTGAGGTGTAAGTCACCATATGACTGACTGGTAGCACCGGAATCAAGGTACCAATCTGACAGACGAGAAGAAGTATCGGACTGCTGAGAAGAATGGTGATTTTCTACCAAATAAGTGCTTTGCGAACGACCAGGAACAGTGAGGACGACTGCAACCAGGGAGTGGACCAGCCGCTTGAGAACCAGAAAAGGACTGTCGGCGACCACTGTGCCTGCCACCGAAGCGACCACCGCGGCCACAGCGAGAAGGCCATGCACAGTCACCTTGAGTCGGCGTGTGATCCCACGTGCGACCGGCTTGATGTGTGTCGCTGGTCTTGAATGCGACATGTCATGCGGCTGGTCCTGAGTGTCCCTGAAAATTCATCAAAAAGGCCTCATGGTTTTTGGCCCGGGCAAGAACTTCCGCATAAAGTGGGGTTGGAACAAAATTAATCAAAGGAGCAGAAAAATCTTTATACTCGAGACCAAGAGCATTCAAGAACCATACAATTTGATCAACATTTGAAACCAGATTACCCATGACAGACAGTTGTTCAAATATCTCCTTAAATTTGAGATGAAGTTCATGAACAGTACCATACTTACAAATACCATGTGCATCTGTGCAAAGACGGAGAATGTTGGAAGCACTGGTATTCTAATAGACGAGAGCAAGATTATCCCAGATATCTTTGGAAGTGGCACAATCAGGGAGTTTTAAGAGAACTTCAGCGGTGAGAGAGGAAAACAAGAGACTGCAGAGACGTTGATCGTCATCAACCCATTGATCATACTCTTCTTTTGCTTTCAAATAAGCCTCCTGGAGATCAGCCTTGCTGCCACCCAAAGGAGTCGAGACTGTGGCAGCAAAAGACAGGGTCTGCAGTGTTAGTGGTGGTAGGAGAGTGAGGCGAGATCTAGTGCCATCAATGAAACAGTATAGACCCTGAGGACGATGGACATAACCTTCTTGACACATCCATAGAAGATAATTTTATGGAGTGAGTTTGATCTGCATCATCTGGAGTAGAGTGTTGTAGGAGAGTTTTTCTTGAGCCATAGCTGGAGAGGAAAAGCAACTGAGCGGAGCGTCTGGAGAGGAGCCGAGTGGAGCGAAAGGGAGCCGTGTGCATCCGGAAGGGAGCCGCACATTGAAGGGGATCAGACCGGAGCGGAGCGCAGAGGGGGGCGCGTGAAGGAGCCGCTGGCGACCGATGGTGATAGAAATTTTAAGTTTTAAAGTTTTGGATCATAAGAGGCTCTACTAGCACGAGAGAATGATTTTCCGTAAGGAATTGTATTATTGATGACTGAATATATAGAGAGTACAATAGAACTGTAATAAGAAAATAACTCTAATCACAATAAATCATAATCTAATCAGTAATATGATTTGTCTTAGCAATTGCAAAAATGTCAATATGAATTTAAGAATTGAAAGTACACAAAAAAAACCCTAGTTCATGAAAGTGTCAATATAACAATCTAATAGGCATTCCGACGCTGACCTTGTGTTTCCGGCCGTTTGACCCCACTTGAAATGACAAAAATGTCCCTCAACTATAATCTTAATTTTTAAGAACATTTTACCCTGACATTGTTGGTGCTCCGCCACCACCGCACCACCTACAACACATTGCCGTCGTAGGTCATCGTCGCGCCACCACCTCGCTGCTCCACCACCTTTGTCAGATACCACCCTACTACCAACCACCACCCACCACTGTGTAATACCATAGAGCCACTGTCTGCCCCACTCAACACCCGACCCCAGACCCAGCATTGGCTAACCCCACCCCTGATGCCCCCAGCCCTAGCCCCATGCCCAGCCTTGATGCCACCTAGCCACCGCTCAACACCCAACCCCAAACCCAATGCTAGCTAACCCTAACCCTAGCCCCAGCATTGGGCATGGAAATTGGTAAACAAAACGGCGGATTTGGAAGAATGACAGATTTGGAAGGGTGAACGACGGATTTGGAAGAACAACCTCAGAGGGAGAATGAGAGGGAGAAGAAATCAGTTAGGGTTATGATTTGGGAGGAAAAGGATTATTAGGGATGTAAAAGTAAATTCATTTTTTTGCTTAAGGTAGAGAGAAGGGAGAAGTTTTATTTAATGGTAATTTGAAGCACTTATGTTATTTATCTACTCCGTTTCATTTCAAATTTCATATTTTGACTAGGAATTATGTAATAAGTATAATGTACAACAAATAACATCAGATTTGACAAGTATCAATTCCTCTTTCAATGCCTCTTTCAATGCCTCTTCTTCATATAATGTACTATCTCTGTTTCATTGGATGTGGCACACTTTCATTTTTTGGTTGTTTTGTAAATTTGGCACACTTTCCTTTTTTTTGTTAAGATTTCTTCATTTTCATCCACCCATTCTATTTTTTTTCTTTCTAAATTCAATTTCATCCACTCATTTCATTCACCTAAATCTAAGCACGTAAGGCTAGTGCGCCACATCAAATAAAACGAAGGTAGTATGGTAAACATTGCAATTTTTTTCATTTCTTGAAAATAGTTTTTTATTATAATTGTAAGGTAATTATTACATTTTTACCATTTGTTAGAAATAGTTCTTTCATTGAATCATAATTGAAATAATTAGTAGCAACAAGTTTGCATTAAATTTGTATGAGCTAAATACTCCCCGTGAATTTCACAAGTACTAGAAACCACTTGTGATAGCAATTTTTTAAAAAAGAAATACCATATGTTGTGGTGGTGGTTTGGCGGACCCCTACCTATTTATTAATTAAAAAATAAAAGGTACAAATAAAGAAGGGGATTTAATACCTTACCTCGAGAAGAAATAAATCACCAGCTTGTACAATATATCCTATAAGTCTATAAAGCTGATGATTAAAATAAAATGTGAAATAAATACAATTTACAATGTAATCCAAATGACTAAGCAATCTAATGTATGGGAATGATTCTTCGTCAAGGTTGATCATTCTTTGGATATTTGTTGGAAGACCTGCAAAAACATATGAAGTGCTTATCTTTCTTGAGCTCGCTATCTTTGCAAGGGCGTGTGCAACATAATTGGCTTCTCTTGGAATGTGGGAAATTGAGTTGTAAAAATCTTCAAGCATTGCGTGTATGTCCCGCATTATGTTGGTGCATTTCCAAGGGATCTTGATCAACCATTTTCAGTAGAAGCATCGAATTTGTCTCAATTTCTAGCTTTGAGATGGCTTGTTGTTTATCCACCATCAAATTTCACATTTTGACTAGGAATTATGTAATAAGTATAATGTACAGTAAATAACATCATGTTTGACAAGTATCAATTCCTCTTTCAATACCTCTTCTTCAAGTAATGGAACCCCCCCCCCCCAGGTTCCATTGGATGTGACACTTTCCTTTTCTTTTTCTCTTTGTGAATTTGACACACTTTCCTCTTTTTTTGTAAGATTCCTTCATTTTCATTCACTCATTATACTTTTTTTTATTTCTAAATTCAATTGCATCCACTCATTTCATTTACCTAAATCCAAGCACTTAGGAAAAGTGTGTCATATCAAATAAAACGGAGGTAGTATGGTAAACATTGCAATTTTTTTCATTTCTTGAAAATAGATATTATATTATAATAGTAAGGTAATTATTACATTTTTACCATTTATTAGAAACAGTTCTTTTGTTGAATCATAATTGAAAGAATTAGTAGCAACAAGTTTGCATTAAATTTGTATGAGCTAAATACTCCCGTGAATTTCACAAGTACTAAAAACTACTTGTGACAGCAAAAGTTTTTTTAAGAAATACCACATGTTATGATGGAGAGTTTGGAGGACCCCTACTTGTTTATTAATTAAAAAATAGAAGGTACAAATAAAGAGGAGGACTTAATATCTTACCCCGAAAATAAATAAATCATCAACTTGTACAATATATCCTATAAGTCTATAAAGATGACGATTAAATAAAACGTGGAATAAATATAATTTACAATGTAATCCAAATGACTAAGCTATCTAATGTATGAGAAGGATTTTTCGTCAACCTTGATCATTCTTTGGATATTTGTTGGAAGACCTGCAAAAACTTATGAAGTGTTTACCTTTCTTGAGCTCGCTATCTTTGCAAGGGCGTCTGCAGCACAGTTGGCTTCTCTTGGAATGTGGGCAATTGAATAGTGAAAATCTTCAAGCATTGCGCGTATGTCCCGCATTTTGTTGGTGCACTTCCAAGGGATCTTGAATCGTCGACAAACCAATTCAGTATAAGCATTGAATCTGTCTCAATTTCTAGCTTTGAGATGGCTTACTATTTTGCCACCATCAATCCGTGTAGTAGTGCTTGAGCTTCAGCCACCAAACTTGTACATTCTCCTAAAAACTTAGCAAAGGAGAAAACATGCACACCTTTTGTATCCCTTATAATTAAACCAACTCCTGAATCACCATTAATCAAAGTTGAACCATCTATGTTAAGTTTAAAAGATTCCTTTAATGGTTTCCATGATGAAATCTGAATATTCTTAGGAGACTTTTTGAGTTTAATTTTGATTGGTTTAGGTGGAATTGATTCCATGTTCCATACAACATGAATTTTCTTTGCTAAAAGTATGTTATTCACCATCAGTATTATTTGCCTTGATAACCTTTCCAGGTTGGGTTTTTGTTCATCAAAAAGAAAATTATTCCTTACACACCAGATGAACAAAACTGCAATACAAGGTAGTATTTTAACCAGATCTATTATTGATTGGTGAGTGACCATATTCCAATAAGTGAAGTACCTATCCCAAAGAAAAAAATAGTTTTTAGGTGTGATGTTAAATGTTGAGTCTATTTTAGACCAAAGCTTGAATGAATGTACAATTGCTGAATATATGGTGAAGACTTTCAGATTCTGCCCTATAGAAGCAACCTATGGAGGGAAGGTTGAAAGAGAAATCTTCCAAAATATCAGCTAGTGCTACCAGCCTATTCAAGATTCTCCAGTTGAGAAAACTGATTTTAGGAGGTAATAGATTAGACCATAAGTGTTTGAATGATGGAACATTAATCCTTTTAGGTCTAACTAGTTCATGAGCTTATTTCACTGTAAACTTTCTGGTGGGCGTCGTTTCACTCGCCAAATAACCTGCAAATTCAGATTAATACTAATTAGTACAATGATAAGTAGGGTCGATCCCACAGGGAGCAAAAGCAACAATCAATAATTTTTTTCCTACTAATTTTTAAAACCTTTTCGGTGATGCCACCACGCCTTAAATATAGTGATTGTACTAAATCTAAAAATGCAAATGACGACTTAAAAATATGAGAAATAAATATATGATGAATGATATCGGCTAAGAATAACTCATGCTAGTGATTATCGATCATAGGCGCAATGATGAATCAATTCCTACACATCTACTGGTTATAGGGAAGTGGGTACGCTTAACCCCCCAATTCTTTCTTACTTTATCGACAGTAAACTAGTTATGATTAATTAACTGTTTCCCTTACCAAAATGTTCCCAGAAAGTATTCGCTAAACCAGAACGCATTTTGATAGCATTAAGTATTAAAAGAACCCGATATAGCAATTACCAAAGTAAAAGCAAATAGTAACGCACGCTCAATTATTCCCTATCTTGCTATTACAGTCTTAGCTAGTTAGCTGTTTTTCACAAGACTGTGCTACTTACTAACCCCATCCAACAATTACGTATTGGCAAAAATTAGATAGCAGTATTCCAAAAATATTTAAGTTGATCAGGCTTAAACATATTAGAAATAAAATTCAACCAAGAACAATCAAGAACATGCAAGAATCAATTATAATGCGATTAGGCCTCACGATTTATAAGCTAACACTTGTTATTCTCTGCCGATATATGAATTAGCTACTCATGATAATTAAACCAAACAAACAAAAAATATAATATATGAACATGATTATTGAAATTAAATGAATAAGAGACAAAGCAATTAAGCAACCATGCCACAAGCTTGCGCACCAAAAAAACAATAATGTATCAGTCTGCGGAAATAATAAGCAAAGAGAAGAAAAACCAGAAGCAAATTAAGTCTGCTCCCAAAAGCAATTTTAACTAACTCCTTTGCGTCCAAAAACCAAAGGAGAAAAGATGACTAAATATGTTCATGCGTATATAATATATATAAGCTACAATTACCAAAATCATGTCCATATTGGACTCTTCCAAATAAAATAAAATTCTTTCCAAATTTAAATTCTGATTTGAAGAGATAAGATCTAATTAATCTTCAAATTATCTTTAAAGATATCTCCATAAAAATCAGCCCAAATCAGCTCCAAAATATCTGCTACGATTTCTGATCTCCATTTGACTGCTTCATTTGTAATAATTGCCCAATACCCCTTACCCTCCTTCAAATTCCTCTTGCGCCTGAAAACTGTGATATGTTAAAAATACAACATTTAAAGTGCACATTAATCACGTAATCACAGCTAATCCCAATAAAATAAACAACATAATTAACACACATCACTTTCCATCTTCATTTAGTTTTTATCTTTATGATTAGGATATAGATTGATGTTTTGGTTAGTAAGGCTTATAATTTCAGATGGGAGGGTGTCCTTAAGTGTTTCCACAATTTCGAAATGGGACATCACAAAAATTATATTTTTGTTAACAATTTTGATAAAAAGTCCCAAGAGACTCTATCAAAATCTTTCATCATGTCAAGTTTTATTATCATGTTATGTCCCTTAGTTTTGTTATGTAAGAAATTTGTTAGTTCCTGCATTAATAGGACATTATATGATAATTTCCTACCCGAGACAAAGG
Organism: Rubia yunnanensis; assembly: GCA_037428765.1. Classification (NCBI taxonomy): domain Eukaryota; kingdom Viridiplantae; phylum Streptophyta; class Magnoliopsida; order Gentianales; family Rubiaceae; genus Rubia; species Rubia yunnanensis. The sequence continues at coordinate 11,534,929 of CM075064.1, forward strand.
CTGTTTGTTCAGGCGATATTATCTCAGTTAATACTGGTTTAAGCCTCATAACAATTAGTTTTGTGAAGATCTTATTTATAAAGTTACACAAACTAATTGGTTTGTAGTCTTTAAATTGGGAACATATCTCATTTTTGGGAATTAAGATTATAAGAGTTGAGGATATGGATTTTGGAATTGGTGATTGGTTTAGAAAATCCTTTACAGCTTAGAGAAGATCATCTTTGATGATTTCCTATCATTCCTCGTAAAAGAAACCAGGGAATCCATCAGGCCCTGGTGCTGAATTTTCGTCCATATTTTTAAGTATATATATTATTTCATCAATTGTTACCTCTTTTGAGATTAGGTCTTTGTTAGTTTCAACAATTGTTAGTTTCATCAATTGTTAGTTCATCAATTGTTAGTTCATCAATTGTTAGTTTCATCCATAAAGAGTTCTGGAACATTTTCCAGAAGTACTGCTGTATTAATCCCAGAGGTATCATTGTTCTCCTCCTTTAGCGGGTTTTTAAAACACTGAGTGACATCTCTTTGGATTTCTTCATGTATTTTTATCCAAAAACCATCTACATTTATAATGTTAGTTATTCTCTGATGCATATCTTTAGAATTTACTGATTGTTGGAAATTTTTGGAATTTTTATCTCTTCCATTTAACCATTTTGATTGTCATGGTTAGCAAGAGCATGTGTGTATTGTGCTCTTGCTAAGTTAAAAGCTTGTAAAGTATTGTCATTTTCATTTTCTTGAAGGTCTTTTTCAGCCTTGATTAAAGTCTCTTTAGTTGAAGAAAATTTTTCAAATATATTTCCAAAAACTTCTTTATTCCAAAATTTTAAAGCAGATTTAAGGTTTCTGAGTTTGAATGCAAATCTTTACATTCCTGTCAGATGTGATTGAATGTTCCAAGCATTAAAGACCAACTCCTAAAATGTTGGATGATTAACCCAAAAATTTAGAAATTAAAACTTTTAGGGCATGTTTTATCTAACTGATCAGATATTTGCATCAGTAATGGTGTATGAACAAAGAGCTACCTGGGAAAGGTTTTTATGTTAGAATTGGGAAAATTGTTCCACCATTTATTATTTGATATGTCTCCGTCTAACCTTTTCTAAACCCTACCCTTAGTTCGCATTCATGTCCATGTATAAATTGTTCCAGAGGTAGGTATGCTGTTCATATTAGCTTTGGATAAGAACTTGAAAATTTTGTATATGCTTTGGGTTAGGAGTAGAAGGTCCTATGTATTCTTCTCCTTTTTCAATAACATTGAAGTCCCTAATTAAGCATACTGGTTCATTATGTAGGTTATGTATTGTTTCCCAAAGGTTATTTCTCTCTTTGATGCTGTGCTTAGCATATATAAACTCTATGAGACATTATTCAATCAAGTTATGATGCTTAATCTTTGCTAAGATGAACTGTTCATCAGTTGAAATGATGTCTAGTGTGATAGTATCATTCCAAAATAGCCAGATCTTGCATCCTTGAATATTAAAGATATGTCTGAAACCTAATTTGAAGGCAATACTTTGTATGTCTTCATTTTTAAGCATTGGTTCAATTAGTGTTAAATTTTCAGCTTATATCTTTTAATAATGTTTTTTAACCTTATTTGAGAAGGACTATTTCCTGCTCTCCTAATGTTCCAAACACAGATATCGATTCCAACCATTAATCAGTTTTTGATTGGTTCAATATGGAACGAGTTATGACCATTTTTGGAGTTGAGGTGTAAACCTTCTTATTATATTTTCTTGCTTTTAATTTTCCTTTTGTTGCCCCATCAGAATTATTTTTAAGCAGAGAGTTAAACTTGGTATGAGATTCTTTCAGGTCAGCAATTATTCCAGACAAGTTATTATCTATTTCTTGATTGGTAGGAGCTTTATTTGGTGTTACAGTGTTAAGCCAATCCAATCTTTTAGTTGTCTTGGTTTCAGAAGTTAGGAGTGGAGAATCTCCAGCATGGATTTCAATGAATTCATCAGATTCTGAATTTTTGACTATTTGTCCATTTGAAGGATTCAGTGTGGTGTTTTCTTCTGTTGAAGATTCAGATTAATTAGGCTTTATGCTCTCCATATTGATTTGGATAAACAAATCATCCAGATCTGAAACATTTTTGTTGGAAGATGTTTTAGCAGGTTGGACATTCTTAGAAGCTTCATAGACTGAATCTTCCTATTCAGGATTGTCGCTTACATTTTCAGTGTTTTTGTTAACCTGAAAAGTGTTAGATGAACTGTGTCAGAGTAAACAAATTTCTGATCTGTCTGAGGTGATAAAAAACCCTCACCCATGCTCCTCTGTAAACCCTCGCACATGTTTCTCCGGCGACACTGAGATGGTGGAGCCGCCCCCTGATCCCAAAGCATCATTCTCCTATGCTCAAGCCCTAGGAAAAAAGAACTCCTCCATGCCATTCGACCTGAAACTACTATAGCTAGAACTCCATTCAATCCAAAACCACGAATTGACCATCTCGGAGAACCAGGTTTGCATTTTTCAATTGAAGAATGTGAAAGGCTTGAAGCCCCTCTGAGATAGACTCTGGTGCGCAAATTTGCTCAGAGCAGACCCCAAATAGAGATATTGATAAAAGATTTCCAAACGGCGGGTTTCAAAGGTCATACCGACATTAATTTACTTGACAACAAATAGGTTCTAATATCCTTTGCTTTATCTGATGATTATTACCATTGTTGATTACATAAAGTGTGGAATTTTGGTTCTTATTCTCTTAGAATTACGAAATGGGAACCAAATTTCAATCCTAATGCTGACTCACCTATAGTCTCAGCATGGGCTACCATGTATGGTCTCCCCCAACAGTTTTTTGATAACTGGGCAATGATGTCATTAGGAAGCTTAGTTGGAAACCCAATTAGGGTTGATAAGGCCACCCTAAACAGAACTAGACCTCATGCTGCAAAATTCTGTGTGGAAATAGATATAACAAAACCATTGGTTTAAATATTTTGGATAGATTATAGAAATATAGGTTTTCAGAAGTACATGGAGTATGAGGGCATCCCTGATTACTGCACTAACTACCTTAAACTAGGCCACTTAACTTATGTTTGCAGATATGATAGAGCAAAGTTTATAAACAATGCCTTGAGACCTAAAGATAATCCATCTATTCAAAATGCTAGGTAAATTGACTCATTCCACCGACGTCAGAGAGGGGCCTTAGGTAATGGGGTGCAGTCATCATCATGACTGACTTTAAATGAGAAAAAATATGTACCTATTTTAAAACATAAGCCTAACCCAAATTCTGAGTCTGTGAAGTCATCAGGTCCTCAGGTACATGTTAAAACCCATGCCTTTTTCCAGTTTTCAGCCTAATGATGCCAGAATGAAAACTACACAATCACAGGTTCCTTCTAATCCTATTCTTGATCTGATTGTGTTTGAGAAGCAAGCAGTGTCTGCTGATACTTCAGTTTTAGTTGCTAATTCTGTATCTCATGAAAATGCTACAATTACTGACTTTGTCAATAATTCTGTGACTGATATTTCTGCCAATAACATGCTTATGAATGATGTGGCAGATGTTTTTGTGTTGGCTTTACAGTCTAGTCATGTAGTCTTGCCCATGAAACAAGTAGTGGATGTGCTTGCTAATGCTCATAGGTTTGCAAATATAATTCTAAACACAACAAAAGCTATTTTTCAAGTTAATGTTAAAATGGCTAATCTTGTCAATAACTCTGATAATTATGTGCTCTTGCATATGAAACAAGCAGTGGTTGTGCCTGCTAATGCTCATATGACTCCTAAAAACACTAAAACTGATTTTCTATTCACAAAAACAAATCAGCCTATCAATGAACCTTTAAATCAGGGGGCTCAAACTAATACTTCTACTAATCAGAAAGACTTTTGATAACAATTTATAACACCAAGCTTAACTGGATTCCTCTTTATTTCCATCTCCAAGAGGAAATTCCAAAACTTCTACTTTACTCCCTCCATCCCTGAATATATTGCAAGAAAGAGAAAAATGGAGGCAAAATTGAATAGTGTCAAAAGGACACTTTTTCAGTCCAAAAAGCTGAAATAGTACATGTCAAAATCAGATTTTTTTGCCCCAAATTTGACTCAAAAATAGTGCTAAGCCATGTATCAGCACTGATTATTCCCTCCAAAATTTAATGTTTTGCTCCAAAATTTTTAGTTTTGGAGCCAATTTTACACTTTTTCGTTCACTATTCATTACCTCCAAAATTCAGAAATTTTGTCTATAAAAAGGGCATTTATTATAGCTCATATTCACAACTCACTGAACCAAAAGAAAACCCTCGGAAATCTTTTTTTGCCAGTTCTTCTGGAACTGGCCAAAGTCTGAAAACCCACACTTTTCTAATCTTCATCATCGAGTAACAGTAGAGCTGTGATGGTGGGGTGAAGCCTCACTAATGAACAAAGGCAGGAGATTGCACATTTTCTCCTTCAACACATAAAAAATGGGTAGCTTGAGAACAACAGTAGAGTGGAGGCGGCAGAAAAATGGTCATGCTCAGTAAGGACCATCAGCACAATCCAGGCGCAAGTTAGGCAGCAACATCAAAATGGCGAGGCTGTGTGCGCCCATTCAAGAAGAAACAGACGATGTGGAAGAAGCAAGAAGCCAATCGACATGGAGACTCTAATGACATTGCCACTCAAGTTCCGGCGTACATGCCAAAGCACAACCGCCAAGCTGCATGTTGGTAAAAGTAGCATACACAGAGCAATAGCAAGCAAGGAGATAAGAAGCCACACAAATGCAGTTCACCCATGCCTAACAACAACCCAGGAAGAATCAATGATGGAATGGTGTTTAAGCAAACTGAAGTGTAACATAAAGTTCAAGTCCATGCACAACATCATACACATCGATGAAAAGGCGTTCTATATCACAAAGGCTACAACGAGGTATATTCTTGGTCCTAATGAACCAGAACCATATAGAATCACCCAAAGCAAGCATTACATACCAAAACTCATGTTTCTATATGCTGCGTGTAGACCTATATTTGACATAGAGGGTAATGTAATGTTTGATGGAAAAGTAGGTGTGTTTCATTAAGTTGAGTATGTTGCAGCCTAGTACACAACTGTAAATAAACCTAGGAACCATGATGCCACAACCCATAACATCCATCACCCGAGATGTCATTAGAAACAAGCTTATCAATGAACTCATACCAGCTATCAAGGAAAAATGGCCAGTTTGGGCAAGCAAAAAAATTCTCATACAGCAAGATAATGCCCCTACCCACATATTTTCAGATGACCCTGAATTGTTAGCTGCAACCACCTCAGACAGATTTAACATTCAGATAGTTTGCCAACTATCCAAATCACCAGATGTAAACATTCTGGACTGGGTTTTTTTACCTCAATTCAAAGTTTACAACAGCAAAACCCTAGCCAAAACCTAGATGGACTACTACAAGCTGCACATGATGCTTTTGACATGGAGGATCCTAGGGTCATAGACAAGATATTCCTAAGCTTGCAAAGTATTATGGTAGAAATCATGAAATGCAGAGGTGGTAATGAGTTCAAACTACCACATGTGGGAAAGGCTAAGAAGGCGTTTGCTACCCCACAATCTGATTGTGGATTCTGAGTTAGTAAGGGCTTGTTTGGAACACATGGTATCCATTGGCAGAAGCGGGAACATACATGATCTGCTGATCATGATAGAGTTAGTGTAGGCATGCAACTGATGTACATTTGTAGGGTTGTGCTTCTAGATTTGGGTCTAGGGTAAACATACAAGTTATTTTGATAAGGTGTGTTTATAGGGCAACCTTGTAAAAGTTGAGAGGGCAATACTCCCTTTTGTTTGAAGCTTTTAAAAATGAGCTTGTGTTTAAAAATATGTTTCTAAGTATGAGGCAAAACAGGTTAGTCCAGAATGATAAACTATTAAAACCGGGATGAATGGTAAGTAGCACATATAACAACAAAGTGACAAACACTATAAAGCTGCCAACATAATGTTTGTAAAAACATGGTTGTTCATGCAAGTTATCATCATAGGTGGTTAACAACTACAACAGGGCCAACTTAGAAAATAATTTCATAGCTGGATATAATCACATCATGCCCCGCCAAGATCATATCAGTTTAGCAACTAATAAATATGGCTGCATGTTTATTCATTCATCATAGCTACATCATAAATTATGGGTCCAACCAGCACATACCCAACTAGCACACATATTAGCTATAACATCAATAAACAAATGCCCTGCCAAGATTAAGTAAGTCTACTGACTAACACTGCATGGCTGCATATATAAACCACATGAACATGCATAACAATTTACCACTCCCATTATTGCCCATAATCTTAAACATGTCTTTCCTGACTCAGGTTCTAATTCAGATTCAGTTGAAAAATGAGAAATGGTTACCCAAGGTTTCAACTGAATCTGAGCCAAAATCTGAGTGGTTGCATGTTTGAGGTTAAACATATAACAAGCAGCATATGTGCTATCACAGCCACGTAGCAACCAGGTAATCACAGACAAACATAGAATAAAGTAGTTGCTATAAAAGCCAACAACACCTACACTGTATAAACAATCTTGCATTAAGAAGCATATAGCTAGTATATGTACCACAATTTGAAATTACAAAGTTAGATTAGAACTGAAAAGAAACCAAAAATACAAACCTGTGGATAATGACACTATTTTCCAGCATCAGGATCACTTTTAGGCACATTTTTTTGGCTAGTTACCAGGGTAAAGACAAGCCCTAGTTTCCCGGAAACCTGGCTCGCCATACTTAGGGAATTCATTACCCTTGAAATACACTGAAGGATGTGGATCACACCAAGATTAAGATGAATTAGATTTATAAGAATCAGGGTTTGGGTTTCATCGGAGTCAGGGGGTTAGGTTTCATCGGAGTCAGGGGGTTAGGTTTCATCAGAATCAATGTCAGGATCAGTATCAGGGGGTAGGGTTTCATCAGAATTAGGGGGTTGTGTTTCATCAGAATCAGGGGGTTGTGTTTCATCGGAATCATGGGGTTGGGTTTCATAGAATCAGTGTCAGGATCAGGGGGTTGTGTTATATGAGGATCAATATCAGGAGATGTGTTTCATCTGAATCATCATCTAATTCTGAGTGGTATAGGACAAATTCAGGTACAGGGCTAAAATGTGTGGCCATAGGGGTATCCCAAGACTCAACTGAATCAGTATCAAGGACATGGTTCTGGGGTGGGATAACTGTAAAGGTCTTTGGTTGTGACTCAATGTCATCAAGCCCAATAAATAATGTGGGATTAAAACTAGACTGAAACTGAGAGTCAAACTCGGATTCACTCAAGGGTTGGCAAGGGACAAACTTACCCTGACCAGCCATGACCCTATCACCATGATCCATCAGTTTCAGATGCAAACAATCAGTAGATATCAGTAAACTATAATGAGAATCAAGTTACAGTATAATCAGATTAGGTTCACAGTATAATCTGAAAAGGCTCACAATATAATTAGAAAAGGCTCACAGTATAATCAGAAAAGGCTCACAATCAAATTAAGTTCACATTATTATCGCAATCAGTTCGCAGTGCACATCAGAGTCAGTTCAAAAAGAAATTGTCAACACAATGTTAACATACAGTGGCTAATATGGCATATCCAACACAACGAAAAACCCTAGATCTGAACCAAGCAAACAAAGAACATCATTATCAGTTTTTAACATACGCATGCATTCAGTTTCAAACAACAAAAACGAAGATCATTGACTAATATCACATATCCAACCTAAGGAGAAACTCATATCGGACCCCAGACCACAAATAGCATAAATTTCAGTTCAAAAAAAGATGGAAAAAAAATTATTGACCTCGGAAGATAACATAAAAATCAAAATCAGAAACATGCAGTCGGTTTTCAACAACAAAAATCGAAGAGCAATGGCAAACATCACAGTTACAACACTTAGATTGGAACCCAGACCACAAAGAGCATGAATTTCAGTTCAAAAATGACGAACCCATGTTCATTTGCCTCGAAAAATAAAATGAAAGTCAAGAATTAGACACATGCATTCAGTTTTCAACAAGAAAAACCCGATAACAATGGGAAATAGCACAGATCCAACACGAGAAATACCTTAGATCTGAAGCCAGTACATAAACAACATCTGTTTATGTTCAATAAACCCTAAATCAACCAACCAAACATAAACCGAGCCTTAAAATGTTGTGATTTCTGTTTGAAAAAGTGAAGAAATCGATTTTGTTTTCAAAACCCCAAACCAAATCAAGAAAATCCTAGATCTGAAACAACAAGTTGTGATAAAAGATCATTTAACCAAGTAAACCAACACAAAAAACACAGGTTCCCAACTAAGAACGATGGCAGAAAAAAGGTGGAGCGACTAGGGTTTTCATATTTGAGAGAGAGAGGGGAGGATGAGCTGTGAAGATTCTGTGAGAAATGAGAGAAGATTCTGTGAGAAATGAGAGAAATGAAGAAGATAATGGAGCGTTTGAGAGCGTTGGAAGCGTAAATGGGAGCGTGGGGAAAAGCAATAATGGAGCATTGGAAGGATAAATGAGACGCATGTGGAGCGGTGCATGTGGTTGGGAGATTAAATCAATTAATCTCACGCCAACCACCAGTCTCTGGACACGTGTCCAGAGGCTTTACCAATTTCCTAATTAATCAGCCATAATGGCTATAAATTTTACACAGTTCAGGGGCATTTTGGTCATTTCACTGGCGGTAAACGTTGCTAAAAATGGCCATGTCTGATTATTTGCAATTTAATCAGGAACATACCAAAATAGAAAGTGTACTGTTTATTTAGGGACGGAGGGAGTATGATAATCTAACAAGTACAACTTCTAAAACAATATTATATTAATGGGGTAGAATAAATAAAGAAAATTAAATTGAGAATTGAAAATTTTAAATAAAAGAACAAAATTTAAATAAATCTAATTATAATAGAAACATATTGCTTTTTAAAAAATCATTTGAATTAAATACGAATGATACTTTTAAAAAAGATAAAATCTTGGAAAAGACCATCTTTTCATAAATTTAAGGAAAGACAGAGTTTAATCATAATAATAAAAGGTAAAAGATATTAGTTGCAATATTAATATTATTATGCAACATGTTGCAGTTATAAAGTTTTATTTTCATTTCTTCTAATTTACACTTTAAACTTTGATTTTTCCATAATTTATGAAAAGACGATCTTTCAAGCGACGGACTCTTAAAAAAATCGGTGGAAAATATTAAAAAGAACATCTGAAATATTGTAAAGGTACGAAATGGACCATGAGAAAAGGAATAGAGAAGAAGGAAAAGAGAATACTGTATAATTTGACACGTTTCGAAGTGTCCGTAGGGGTGGGTATTGTAGTGGGACCCACGAATATTCTCAAGTCTCAAATCTTCTTGTTTTTTGGGACCATTTGATATTTTTTCAAAGTTTCTGATTTTTTTTTTCCCGTTATTCCCTTGCTCTTAGATTTCATGAATCCTGCATTATTTTATTTTCATGTTGTATATAAGTAATATCCAGTTGAAGTTGAAGTATAATCTATAGCTGTCGATCTCCCAAAATTGTAGAAATATTGATGAATAATTGTTGGCATTTCCCTTAGATTTTGAAGAATTTTTTACGAGTTGTAGAAATGATGATGATATTTTCCTTAGATTTGGAAGATTTTTAGATGCATAATGAATCCATTTAAGAGTTTGATTCATTTAGTCCATGTTCTCTAGATCTTATCTGAACGAAAATGATATGATCTTAACTAAAGATAAGTGTGCTAAAAATACTAATGTATGACTAACTGAATTTAAATGAATTTTGAGATGAAAAGTTTAAATGAATTGCACAAAAGTGTAATGCAATAATAATGAAAACAATTCTGTTTAATTAGGATGATAACAATTTTAATTAGATTTTTTGTAAGGTACACTTTTGTTTAAAAATCTATAAATTGCACAATAATGATAACAATAAATTGCACAATAATGATAACAAAATTAAACCATTAATCTGATTAATTAGGATGTTTTATTGCAAGAGCATGTGCTGGTTGTTAGGCCTGCATAGAGAATAAGCATAATTTAGGCATTAAATGAAAGGAATCAAAGCATCAAACTAGTGATTGGAATGCAAACAATGCAATCTAAGAGCATACACAAAAACAAATTGGAAAAAAAAAACTGCCATTGACTCTGAAATGCATATAAACTTCACAAATACAGCTACAAAACAAACAGTGTCCTTTCAGGGAAATAAAAGACAACCAACCAAATATCATAAGATGCTGAATGCTGATACCAATTATACAACTAGCATAATCTCTAAATAAGTTAAGAGCTCTAACAACTAGAGGAGTTTAATGTATCTTTACATATTTACTAGCCATTCTGACTTCCAAGGTAAGTCCTCAAGTCTAATGTTAGCCGAGGATACTTACTAGGACAAAATTTGCAGGTAGCCGCTTCCTCGAATTTTCCTGAGACATAAATGAGCCTGAACTACGCTTAGCCATTCATACTAAACAGCCCTTGAATCCTTTCCTAAGGGCGGTTTCATCCAAGTCTCTTCCTATGAATACTAGCTTGCTAAGCCTTTTCTCGCTTGGTCCCCAAGTCTTTCCCGAGCAGCCATCCAACATAGCATGCACTCCCTGAAATAGTTTAGAAATGTATATAGAACCACTGACTTCGTGATGTAAGTGAAAAAAGGAAGCGAATGAATATTATCATTAAGATTTGAACCTGTAGAACATAGCGCTCATCAGAACCACTCACGGATAGAACACCTTTTACCCTATACAAATCATCCCCTTTTTCTTCGATAATTCTTTCAATCCAATCATCCACCTAGACAATAACAGTGGCAGAATGACAAGTTATTACATGCTAGAGCAGTTAGATTGGAGAAAGATCACAAAGCCAAGAGAGGATTATTTAAATATAAATAAAATCACCTCATCCAAGTCTAAGTTGCCCTCTGATACAATACTAACACTGGAAACAGCAGAATCATGCACATGGTCATGATGGTGTCCTTTATGATGCTCTGTCAAAACCACAACATTATGATTGTAAACAGAGATTAGAGTTGAGGTATTTCGACTAACCATACCAGCCATCTAAACCAATGTGAAGTATCATAGGTAGAAACTGCTTAATTAGCATTTTAGCACATGCCCGAGGGAGGGGGAGGAAATATTTTAAAACAGTTATATAACCAGTGACAACAAATGCAAAAGAGAAGAAAGTTGCATCACAAACAACATTCAAGCTATAACAACCACCTACCATTAATTAACTGGCAGAATTTAACTAAAAGAACATTACTTCAAAATTCATATTCAGGTGATAAGACAACAAGTACAACCTATAGCACCATCAACTGCGTGAAACTAGTATGAGAGAGATCAACTTTTTAAAAATTTCACTACAATGACTATTTAAAAGTACGCAGGAAAATAAAATATCCATTGAGCGCCAAAACTTTGCTGGTAATCATACACCATCACGAGTTTAGACATTCAAATTACTGATGATCAGCTTGACAGTACACCAAAATAAATAAACTCACCATGTCCAGTTTCATGAGCATGAGCACAATGAGAACCATCTGATTGAACTTCTGACTCAACTCTGAAGAAAAGAATAACAGAGGAGGTTTATGACAATGACAAGATAGAGAAGGGAAGAAAACAAACAATGCAAAACGAAATCCTTCTCTGTTTATACACCCAAAAGCTCAATTGAGTGCTGATAAAGAAATGATCTGAAGTAAAATCACCTCTCAAGATCATAACCTCCCACTCCCATGACAAAGTCCATGTCCACCACCCCGTACTTCGTTAACTTTATTTGAGCCATACTATTAATATGCTGGGAAGAAAAGAAGATTTGAACAATATTAAATAGTTGAAATAAGGGAGAGAGCTCAAAGAAATGCAGTTTTAAATCAAGAAGTGTAACAACAGAAAGAAAAGAAAAAAAGAGCCAAGAACTTGAAAAAAAAATTTTATCTTCCAAACAAAAAAACATGAGACAACAAGTTCTTCCTACAAAAATGTTTCTAAGAAAATGACTCAGCAACTGGAATGTCCGTGGTTCCAGTTACGACACTATCATAGTCTCAAGAATGTCATATTTAGGAATTAAGAGTACTTGAACCCCCACAGTCCTGGAAAACAAAAAGTATAATAGGATGCCTTCCAAAAATTCAGGCCAAAGTAAATACTTACAAATGATTGCAACATAAACTACCACAATAACATTACATTCGACAAAATAAAATTTAAAGGAAAAATGTCTACAAGATTCTAACCTTAATCCTTTTCATCAACATCTCCATCTCAGCCTTTGGTACCAAATCTATCTATCAAAGTTATTAGGAAAAATTGAAAATGAAAAAGAATATCAGTACTTCATGATGTTTTCCTGGAACACATTGAAAAAAAATCTGAATTCTTCTATCTTTCTTTCATGGATAAATAGTTCAGGAAAATATTACCTTGTTCATAATAATGCGATCAGCATATGCAACTTGTTCAACTGCTTCATTAACCACAAATCTAGGTTTAACCTCATTTAAATGTTGCAGAGCATGTTTTGAGTCAACTAAAGTAACAACACCATCAAGTTTCACCTCACCCGAAAGCAGCTCATCTGAACAAAATGTTTCAATGACGGGACCAGGTTTTGCAAGGCCTGCAAATAAATTTAATACAATTAGAAGGATACATGAGCTTAAGTTTGGGAAGCTTTCAGATGCTAATACCGAGTGAAATTAATATTCATGAAGCACTCATGCCCCTCAATCAGGTAAAGATTCCTAAAAGTCCAACCATGCATTATTATGATAACAAGTACTATCTTAAACCAGGAATGTAAATTAAACTGCGTAAATGAATACCCACTATCTTCAGAGTTGCATTTAAAAATAATAAAGGAAAGTTAAAATTCAACTTCGATAGTGAACATTACGAACAAATGAAGACATGGACACGCATCACTCACCCTTTGCAATGCACTTCAGTCACTGTTTGTGATACATGAATGCTTTTCACATGGTTACAGATGATATAAATCTTATTGAAATGCCTTTGCATTTAATAGACATACCAATAGTTATCTTACGAGTAACTTTTGAATAGATGATAGAAATGAAGTTCTCATCTCTAAATGAGATTAGAAGCACTCAGAAAACTCTTTAAAACAGTGAAATATAAGCTCACCAGTTGTTTCAATAATAATATGGTCAAAACTGTCGCGCCTTTTCTTAACCAACTCCAAAAGCATTTTAACAAGATCTCCTCTAACGGTACAGCATAGACAGCCATTATTAACCATGATAATGTCCTCATTAGATGAGGAATGACTAGCAACTAATGAACCATCAATGTCCACTTCTCCAAACTGCAAAAGACACCTCATGCATATAAGAATACGACCAACTAATGATATAAAACTTGCAAGTGTAAAACATTCAAAGACCATAACATGAATCTTCTAAAACAACCAAACTCCCATGCTTCCAAAGCTTTCTGATTTCTATATGTCGTCATAGCATGCTTTATCCTGCATCACATAATGTAAGGAAAAACAGGACGAGTAGCAAAATGTTTACCTCATTTTCAATCACAGCAATTCGCTTTCCGTGATTGGATGTCAAGATATGATTTAACAGAGTTGTCTACAACACCGCCAAAAGATAAAAGAAAAATCAATACACTTGCAGCAATACATAGCCGGAAAAAAAAACTAAAATTCAATTCAGGAAAAACAAATCTTACCTTGCCAGAGCCGAGGAACCCGGTAATGATAGTCGCTGGGATACGATCATCGAGATTCAAACCCGCAGCTATGGAGGAATCAGAGTTTTCAGGAAGGTAATCAGAAGCAGTAGAGAATCTTCTGGAGCTCGAACCGAAAGAGTGGAGAGTACTGAGTATGGAGTGAGTGAAACGACGAGAAGAAAGAGAGTGGAAGAGATTTCGGGGTGTCGTTTTGGAGAGCAGATATCTGATAGTAGCCATTGCTATCAGGAAAAAGAAAATCAAGAATTGGAGGGAACCTTAAACCCTAGAAGATGTGTTTGGGGTTGTAGGGGTTGAAATTTCAAGTTGTGATGAATTTATATGATCCGGATAGAGATCCGGGTTCCTCCTCCTTGGTCCTTGGCTCGTTTCATTTTGGCCCACTCCGAGAGGCAATAAATTTTAGAAAAAAAAGTTTTTATAACCTTTCAATATTTGAAAGTGCCCATATAACCCTATATAATTAGTGAAAGTACTAATATAACTCTATAAATTTTAAGGATGTGCTGATATAACCCTACAAACATTAGAAATGTGCTAATATAATCTACAATATGATGTGCTGATATAAACCAATAAGATTGCATAATGTGCTGATATAACCCTACCTAATTCCAGCGAACTATGGCGGTCCGGCGAACTATGAGGGTAAAATTGTCCACCTAATTTCAGAGTTAGTCCAAATGGTATTTTGGTCAATTTACATAGAGTCAATGCTCGAAAATTGAGGTCAATGTTGGAAATGGGGTCTGAGAGTTATATTGGCACTTTCATTAGCTAGTTAGGGTTATATTTGCGCTAAAAATTATCATAGGGTTATATTGGCACTTACTCAAGTAGATAGGGTTATATTGGCACTTATCCCTAAATTTTAAGGTAATTTGGGCATTACTAGCTCTTAATTTTTTTTCTTTAACAAACACCTCCCGCCGCAGATTGGAGAAATCTAGCAACATTCTCTTAAAACTATAGAGCTGAAGCAACTCGGTGAGGATGAAAATTGAATACGCGCTCGAGTTGCAAAGATTGCCAATATGACACATGAAGCTAATGATAGATTCATTTATGGTAGACTCACCCTAGTCATAAGAGTTTAAAAGGTTTTAACGAATTAGTTATACTAGTTGTTAACTAGCTATTGTGCGACCTAAACCAGATGCAAATATGTAATGATTTTGCAGTTATTGAAAATAAGAACGATTCTTTGTTTCTTTTAACCATGAACTATAGTACAAACATAATTCATCTTTCCTCTCTTAAATTTTACTCTCATTTCGATTAAAGCTTCTCTGTCACAATTTACTCAATCAAAGTTAGCAGTTGCATTTTTCTCAGCTTTCAGTGATTGATTTTCGGAAAAAAATGTTGAGTGACTGGGCAGAATTAAAGATGTTATCAGTCAAACACATCTTTTTAAAACAGTATAAACGAGATAATCTAAACCAGAATATTCAGAAACTATGAATCCCTGATAATTAGTCGGACAGAAAATTCAGCTTATTTGTAGATACAAATTCAGAGCCAGTTACAGATATTATGGTTGTAGCCTCAGAAGAGTTGTACAACGTCAACTAAAGCAAACATCCTTATACAATCTCAATTACATGCGAGGCTACAGAAGAATGCAACTACATCCTGAGTTACACGGCATACACTAGTTTTATTACGACACATTTCTAGCATGTGCCGTGCAAAATGGTTCGCAGCTATCATCAACAACAAAACCACTTCTTCAAAAAATTGATTCATTTTTTAACCAGAGACAAGATTTGATCAGCATCATATCCTACCTCAACATTGTTATCATGCAAAGGTCGAAGGATGGAAAAATTGGGAGGTAGGATCATGAGGTGTTTGTCGCTGATGAGGTTTTGATAGGCCATTCCTAGCCCGTATCCCAATGCTCGCCCAACAGGAATGGCTACAGCATTCCCGATTTGACTGTACCTGAAATATCAGTACTAGACCAGTGAGTTTTACCGCTCAATTGACCAAAAGTAGATATATTGTTGAAAACAGCAGATAAAAAATGTAGGATAGGAACAACATCAGCTTCGCACATGAACGAACATAGATGACAAGAGGGGTACACCATCGAGAAAAGACATGGCAGAACAAATCTCTTAACAATGTATAGTTCAAGTTTGAATTACCTAGCCCTTGTACTTCCAGTGAACCTGTAAAAATCTGGGAACCCTTGTAACCTCGCCATCTCACGGATGGTGAGTACCCGGTCTTGCTCGGGATGTAATATAGCCTAAAAAATCGTAATCAACTTCAGATATAGCCAAACGTGTTTTGAGCACCCTTCTACAAGGGAAAAAAGAATTTCATCATTACCTGGTTCTTGAAATGGGGGAAGGTTAGTACAGTAGGCACGGTTTCATCCCACCATACCCTCCCAAATGGCCTAAGAACAAAGAAAGGTAAAAAGTGCATCAAAAGCAAGACATTTACAATTTATTACAAGTTAGCAGCTGAAGAAAAACAATACGAACCTTTTACACTTCCCTTTGTCCAGCTTCACTGAACATTCCGGAACCTGTAACCATAGAATAATTCCCACCATGTTTTCAGATTTATAGTTTTAACATTGTTTCCAGTAAGAATGTGTGGTTCTTCTCACAAGTAAATAGTAGAATGTTGAAAGCATGGAACCAAAGATTGATAAAGTTGATTTTCAGAAAAGTTTAGCCTCCAAACATAAAATCGCCCATGACTGATTTTATTAATTCGCATTGTTCGGTTTACAGATTTTTAGTTAGTTATGCCATGTGTTTTTTGATGATAAATTTCATTTTCCTTACAGTTTGAGAACCAAAGAAGGATTACACTCCTCATCATGTCAGAATGATAGCCACATACAAATCTCAGAAATTACTCACAAGTAGATTTCCTGACGGTAGCAGAGCGTCCTCTTTAGTTGTATCACGATGTACAACATTGTTCTCATCCACAATCAACCCTGGGAGGTCCCTAAAATTTGCTCCCTAGAAAAAAAAAATTATATATATTTACAAAAAGCCAAAATATATTTTGTGCGAAAAACATAGTAATCCTATCCCTACCTTTCTGTGGGGAATTTGACAAACTCGTAGGTAGTTATCTTCATTCAAAATATAGGGCCTATGGTCATATAGTAACTGGTCCTTTGCTCTACTACTTTGAGCAGTTCTGGACCCCATCATCTCTGAAGTATATGGAAAAATGATTATTATATTGGTCTATTGACAGCCCCAATATCTCAATTCTCTGATCATATCAAGTGTTAAAGCTGACGACTCAAAAATATTGCAGAAATCAGACATTTTAAGTAAACAAAAAATGGACATGCAGATGGAAATTATAAGAAACTGTCTAATAAACACCATTTATAAGTAATTGGTCATTTCGACGTGAACAAAATTAGAAGCACTTATGCCCATTAAGATCATAAACATACATACAAGCATCTGATAAATTCCTGAAAGCTTGATAGCATACGTATAGAAGAAGCACAGGTCATGGGCCATAAGAATTCAGACCTCATGATCAGCATTAATGCCAGATAAGTGAGCCTTCTACATATGCCCGGGGTGATAGAAAACTTCATGCAAACCAAATCTAGCAACTAGGCAGATGGAATTTGCTTAAAGAAAATGTCTCATATGCATGTCATCTTAAGTTGACTATCTTTGACTGCAGAAAAAAAGTAGCTATAGATGGTTATAACTTATCAGTTATGACGATGGCACATGTTTTTGTTATACCAAACCCAAATACCTGAGATCAAAGCAATTGTTTTTTATCTTGGATGTGTTGAAACGCACCTATTTCATAAACTTCCGCATGAACGGGAAACAAGAACACAGCTAAGAGCAGGATGACAAGGCATATAGAAATGTTTTTGAGAGTAGTATTCAACTAAATTCAGAATTAAAACCGTCAAGGCAATGTCTTGTGATGCTCTTATAGCTGCTCTCTTAGATATTAGAAGGTTAGAATAACGGAAGGAATATCAGATATATAACTAGGAAAGTACAAATCACAGTATGAAACGGTTGTTTATATCCCGTGATGGCGTGATCTATATGGTAGAGGACAAAATGACCTGAAGTTTTCAAGTAGCATAAAATGAACAGTAGTTTATGACAGAGAGAGCTACTATGTCTAAAATACTGCCAGTAAGAGGACAGCTTTAGCTTTAAAAGTTTAATGCATGGTACCCAGCCCCAGCCGCCCCCCCCCCCCCCCCCCCCCCAAGGAAGGGAATCATAAAAGCAGTGTACGACCACAAGCATGTCATTTTCAAAGACAGTTTCTTGAATCAGAGAGAGAGAGAATTAAGTGTACGAGCACAAGCATGTAATTTTCAAAGACGTATCTTGAATTATAGAGAGAAAAAAGACAAAAAATAAAGTGAGTAGAGAAGAATAACAGTCAGTACTCAGCATTGAAACCATTAGTGCGGAGGGCATTTACCTTCTCTACTCAATCGTATGTACTCTTGGAACCGAGTCTGTGGAGGCAGGTGATATTCCATCTCCTCACGAGTTTCATCATTCGCAACCTGTAGAGGAGATTGCATGAGAATAAAGCTTGGAGATTAGAATTTCTACAAAACTTTAAATGAAAATAGAACCTACAGGAGGAAGGTCTGAGATTGCATCACGAAGAAAAAGAGCATCTTCAAGTTCACGAGGTTGGCCTTCATCATACGCCACAGTGTTTCTCTGCAATCATGAGATCTTAGTTCGAAATTCCAGTAAATAAAATTTAGGCTACTTTAAAAGGGGTACATAAAACATGGGCACCATAATCTTTTTCTTGCATACCAAATTACTAACCTAGACAAACATGAGGATAATATAAATAGTGTAGTAATTTGTACCTCAAATTCTGGAGGTGGCCAATATCTGATAACTACATCATGCGTTGGAAGCGGAAAAGGAGGCAATTTCTGCATATCAGAAAATTATTATAATGTGTGATGTCAATAATAGACACTAAAAGAACTTTCCAGAGCTAGTCCATAGAATCGTTCTATTGGAGTTTATTACATGTTAGGTTTAATACTTGTTGGCTTTCAATTGAAAGAAATCACATGAGGAAACACGAAAGCATAAAAGCTGATCTAATGATCAGCAAACATCAGTGAAAGCACTAGTAACATTTGACAAGTTTTTCTTCAAAATTCACTAGGCAAGTGCAATGTGTTTACCTCACTGGGAAGTGCACCCCATAGAAAAACACGTAAGCGGAATTGAGCAAGACCATAACATCCAGCTGCAATAGTCCCAAGTCTAGCTTGGTATTTCATATGCACTAAGCGGCTTAAAGCATATCTTCCCAGAGAGCCACCGTCAAGTCTCATGATGTCAACCACATTTTCCATGAGCACATACTTAGGTTTCAAGAACTCCACAATGTTCATAAAGACCACAAGTTGTTGGTTTTTTTCATCAGTCAATGGTTCGTCTACCTTTCGATGGCGATTATAGCCACTGATCCCTTGGCATGGAGGTCCCCCACAGATGACCCCAACTTCTCCCTGCAAATATACAGAAATGATAACTATACTCAATGATATTTAAGCACCAGGAGTTGGATGTCGGAAATTTTTTTATGAACTTACTGGTAGAGGCAATATTTTAGATCTCAATCCACTCCGAACAAAATCCTCTATGCATTCTTGACAGTTACTGAAAAGCAAAATAGGGTGAAAGTTAAAAAAGAATTCATCTTCAACTAATCACATTATGTTGATTGACTTATGTAGACCATCACAGACATCGCAAGAATCTACCTCAATCCATTCATTGGTTCCCACGTATCATCATCTGGACCATATCCTTTCCAGCGAACCTAGGATTTCAGCAATACATACAAGTGTTATTGTAAGAGAAATTGTATTGAAGGTGAAATGGAAGAATGGAACATTAACTACATGAAATACTGATTTTTAGTTTGTGTACAGAATGATCGCTCCATTATATCCATCAGAAAATATGGTCGGACAGGTCAATTTATCTCAAGTATCACTGTCTCATCCACTTCAATATTGGATCTACTCCCTCTGTCCCCTTGAGATTGTCTTACTTACAACTATCATCCACGCACATATATAATTTATCTCATTTTTTTATCCATGAGCGATTGGGCCATAGAACATTCAAAGGGGCAGAAGGAGTAGCATATATACCAGTACCTTTCTATGTAATCCTTATTCCCACAAATACAATATTATCCATATACTACCTATTGCTCATTTGGAGCTACATCAGTAACCATAAAAGAGATACTAAATACAGTGGTAATAGGAAAACCTTCTCATAAGTATTTAGTAGCTGCTAGAGCTTGCAAACCTACATGAATCTCATGGTGGTTTGTTATAGACATGCTCTTGCTCTTGATCAAGCTTCTTGGCTAAGCTAAGGGTTCAGATATTTTTCATTTATTATTCCTCACGAAAAGAAATCAACATTTAAATTACCGCCAACTTAGCAATCTACATTCATCAGCTCATTAGAGATGCACAGAACATAAGAAGAGACATTGTATAGTGCCATAATAGTAGTAACCAAAATCGATACTTTTAGTACTAGAAACTTCTCTTTCGGAGGCATTACCATAAAGTAAACTCCCTTCTTTCCTGTTTCATTTGGATCCCCATAGCAAATGTCAACAATATGTGCAACTTCAAAACCCCCATCAGGATCGTTCTCTAACTCTGAGCTGTCGTCGTTTACGCTTCTGCTTATGAATTCTTGTTCACCTTCAAGGGGCTTTAGGTCACTGAGAACATAACGATGGCATAGTTTCTCCCATCTTTTTAACAGCTCCAGATAGTCTTCAGCAGCTACATTTCTAACCTATAGATACAGGAAATTAGACATTTCCTCATAGCTCATAAATTTGAGACAACCAAGATAACTTCGTTCAAATGTTTGTAGCAGTTACTTGTGTTTCTGGATGATTAAACTTGAAGCTATCACAGGCTGACTCCTCCATATCAACTGCCCATCTCTAAAAAGAGGAGACGAAGATCAAAACTGTTGAATCGTAACGCATTATAGCTTGACCTATAGAAGATCAAGTAATTCAAAGACCATAAAATTTACCTTCACAAGATTTATACCAGAAAGTTTGGCACCGATACTCAGTCCAGTTGACATTCCACCACAACCAGCAAAGATATCCAGCAAGGTCAAGTCCCCCTTGAGAGGGCCAGAAGCAGTAGAAACCTCCACTGGAGAAGCAGTGGTGGGTGCATCAAGAGAATCAACAGGTTGAGATGAATACAAGTCATTAATTTTGGAGTTAGCTGCATCATTTTAAGAAAACACTGAATATTAAGTAACCATGTTAAGAAAACACTGAATATTAAGTAAAGTGTTCATTAATTGATATCCGCAAAAGACTTCTGTCACTACATGGTATGTGATCGCCCCTCGCAGATAACATAAGTTGGAGAAGAAGAGGGAATGGAAAAAAGGGTACAGTATTCATCACAGCGAAGAGTCTACCATTCCAAGGGAAAGAAAATGTTAAGGCTTCAAAGTAAGGCTTTTCACCAATTATAAAAAGTCTCAATCACGGACCCCCTGTACAAGTTTTTTTTAAACATAACTACCTTAACAGCACATCCTATCAACAATAATCATATATTTTTTAAAAACCAGACAATGGTCAATCTAGACATGACCAAGTGCAACCAAAATAAATGACCTCTCTAATTATTCGCCAAATGCATCACTATAATATATTCTTGTATTGGCTAATTTCTAGCAGTATTAATAATGAACTGTTGACTGCATACAGATATCCTCCAACCAGCATAACTTACAGGATTGCATATTGCGAAATGTTGAATATTCCACGCAATACTCCATATCATAGTAAAAGTCAGCTGGCGGAATAGTATCCAGCTGACCCATCTGAAACATTAGGAAACTGAATTACAGCATAAACTATCTTCATTGCAAACCAACATAAGCAAAATACCATGATAACTAAAGATGGAAAGCTGGAAGAAATGTGGATAGCATGTAAAAAGATCCTGTAACATGATTCCAAATCCTGCTATGTAGTATGAACTTACTGCAGGTGGCAATTCTACAATGTTGACTTTTGAGATGAGGCAATCAAGTGGATTGTCATTCATTATTGATGAGTAGAATATCCGCTTCTTATTATGGAAAGCAGCTTGGTCTTTCATAACCTTATGTGACATCGAAATCATAAGTGAAATGTGAGGACTCAAAATTGAAAAAGGAAAGAAGATTTCAGTGGGATAACAAATATTGGTAACTTACTCACCGTGTCTACAGCTTTGTAAAACCACTGGACTCTAAAATAGTCTTCTCCTTCTACAGTTTTAAAGAATTCTAGGATCCTGCCGATATGCTTCTCCTTTCCTTCCCCCTGAAGGAATTGCTCAATGCATAAATCTTACCTTGTTTTGAAGATATAGCCAGATAAGTGATAATATGTCACGTCTGGCACATTAATGTCAATATAATACATTAGGTTGAAGTAACAGAACCCCTACATGACACAAGCACATGATATGACTTCACCCAACCCATGTTATATTACCATGACAAACAAGCTAGGGCATTAGGTTTTTAACTCAATTGTTAACAGAGAGAGCTGCACATTATTTCCATTATATCCCCATAGACATTGTCTCGCTATAAATTTTCAGCCCAAAATCTAAAGTTAAGAATACTCTAGTAATTTCTATCTTAGCTTAGTGACTTGTGTGTCGTAAACTGGTCATTTCAACTTATGATTTTCTCCTCAAACTACTTTTTACCTCTCTTGCTCATACATTTAAATCATATGCTTCCATATAAAATTTACAAGAAACTTGAATTCAGTCCATCCAAATCCACGAAATTATTGTCAATTGGGTAACAGTATTTGTTTAACCAACACAACATACAGATTGCGTAGGGAAAATTTTGCTGAAACTTGTCAAATCCCACACACCAAATAACTGGAGCACAAAATGAGGTTTGAGCAGATGTGCAAAGACACGATATTAGAGATTGAACTCTTTTCGCATGCTATTTTCAGTTACTGGGGCGTTAAGTTAAATTCTTTATAGAAGGAAAGAACATTATTTGTGAGGAGATTTATATCGACAATGTGGCCTTTGACTCTAAAGTGATGGTCATCTTTAATTTAGGCTAACTATAAGGTGATGTTGAGAAAGTATTCAGATTCTGGTGTCTTCACGTCCTGCACATATCACACCAGGAAACTGGGCGACCACGAGACACTGGCACAATCAAGTTACTGCAAAATGATGCTGTTGAAAACTGTTCAAGGCAGAGCTAACTTACTAATTACGCACTATCTTGTTTGTACATTCTAATCAAACTACTCGCATAACTCGTGCTGGAAAGAAGCAATACTTGTGGAGTGATGTTAGCTGTGATTTCCTAATCACATAAATACTAAGAAAGATATTTATACCTTTATAAATGCACAATCTCCAATGTTAAAAAGTCTACCAGCAACAACCGCCTGAGCATAATGGGATTCCACATTCAATATTATTTCATCCTCTTCATCAGCACTGCAATGTGGAAACAAAACACTAAATAGCAGAAAAGTATGTTTGAATGAAGACAACAAAGTACAGGTTAGAATTTGTCACCGTGAAGGAGACAAATTGATGGCGATCCCTTACTTTAATATCCAGCCCTTTCTCTTTGGTTGGCGACTCTGCAAGTTCAATAAGACATGCAATAACTCATTAGTGGATTCATGTATTGTAAGTACACTATTAAATCCAATTTCATAAGTTCCAGACAACATGGTCATAACAAATACTATTATCAACCCATTTATTGCATTTCTCAGCTCCAGGACTCTTCCGATTGTGATTCAGCTCCGTATGGAAATCACACACAAAAGGAAAAAGGTGGTAGAACAAGGGAAATTCAAACTATAAGAAAGCATTCCAATCCCTATCCTATGTCAATCTGCTCAATGCATACTAATCAGAATCATGTTGACAAGTTTCCGTACATCGGAACGAAGATTTGCATAAACTTAAACAAGTAAAAGCCAACCTAAATGGAAACTATATCATATGAACAGGTGCATTCTAGACCATTCAAAATGAACTAGATTCAGATATGCTTTTTCTATAGAGTAGATATATAGTAATGCAATTTCTTGCTGATCATAGAACAATGCACACACTTCTTAAGCCAATTCAGTTACAGCCCACAACCAAACAAGTAACCATTTGAAATACAATGGATAACAAATGGGAATACACTAAAATGCTTTTCATACCGATGCTCAATTGAGGTTAAATACCAAAAAAAAAAAAAACAACTAAGATTAGCGAGAGTATACCTTCAACTCATATCGCCACCCCCATCGCTGATGAGCCTCTTCTTCTGGAATAGGCAAACCAATAAAGTAAGCATCAGCCTCGTTAGGGTGTTTTCTGTTAAACTCCTTACTCTTTGGGGTTTGCTCTCTATTTTCTATAATTCTCTCTTTAGTCTTGCGTGACTTCTTCTTGTCACTATCTCCAACCTGGAATACAATTTTTCTGGTCCTCAAACACTTCTCACTGGAGACATTCAACTGACAATTCAAATCAGCCTTCCCAACCGGCATTCCCATTTCTGTTCTATCAGGGGTTGAGCTAGCATGAATTGAATTCACATCACCATTCTCAAAAGCTTCAGACATTTCACACTCAATTCCGTCGGATTTCACGCTATCATCTAAACCACTAGGACCCGTATTATCACAATCAACAAGAATAAAACGAAGTTCAGGCTCTACAGTCCTACTAGCTGAACCCTCTTCAATCACATCAATGTCTCTTTTCCCTGCTATACTAAAATCACTACCAGAATCAGCTAATTTAGACTCCAACTGACTCACATTCCTCTGATTACCTTTCCTTGCACCGTCTTTGCATGCAGAACCCCTTCTTACACTCTCAACCTTCGCCAACTCCACGTTTTGATTCCTTCTGCCGCGTTTTCGTGCAGAGTCCCTTCTTACACTATCACCCTTCTCAAAAGCTTCAGACATTTCACACTCAATTCCGTCAGATTTTATGCTATCATCTAAACCACTAGGACCCGTATTATCATAATCAACAAGAATAAAACGAAGTTCAGGCTCTACAGTCCTACTAGCTGAACCCTCTTCAATCACATCAGTGTCTCTTTTCCCAGCTGTACTAAAATCACTACCAGAATCAGCTAATTTAGACTCCAACTGACTCGCACTGCTCTGGTTACCTTTCCTTACGCCGCCTTTGCATTCAGAATCCCTTCTTACACTTTCAACCTTCTCCAACTCCACAATTTGCTTCCTTCTGCCGCGTTTTTGCGCAGAATCCCTTCTTACACCATCACCCTTCTCCAGACCCACATTTTGATTCTCCAGCTCCACATTATGATTCCTTCTGCTGCCTCTTCGCACAGATTCGTTTCTTATACTATCACCCTTCTCAAACTCCACATTATTTTCAACAATTCCATTCCTTCTGTCGCCTTTTCGCGTAGAATCCCTTCTTACAGTATCACCCTTCTCCAACTCCACATCCTTTTCCACATTTCTATTCCATCTGCCGCTTTTTCGCGCAGAATCCCTTCTTACACTGCCACCTTTCTCCAACTCCACATTCTTATCCACCTTTATACTCCTCACACCGCCTTTTCGCGCAGAAGCTCTTCTTACTTGTACAGGCGTTTCAACAACTCTATTCCTCAACAACTTCACTCTAGTAACACATTTCTTCCCCTCCACCTTCCTGGACCCTCGCCCGGGCAATTGGAGCAACTCAGTCACCAAATCAAGATTCAATCTTGGAGATTTCCGCGAACAGCTCTCACCCAAACGACGACGCTTTCCAGCCACATTCTTGGACTTTCCTTTCGACCCCATTCTCGTAACACTCGAACCGACATTTGATCCTTCTCCCGATCCATGCAAATCATCCGAACCATCCTCCTCGTAGCCACGCCGCCGCTTCATGGATCCTGCGACCGGAGAAAACCCACCCCCCATTCCGTTCAAGTTCGCATCTTGCACCGAATCCCCGGACCTACGGTGCGGGATGGGATCGGAGATTCTCGACGGAGCTGCTTCCTCCGGTACGGGCTCGGAGTTCTTCACATGCACAGGCAGCTCCGTTGACTTCTCCTCGTCTAGTTCTTGAACTTCCACCCCATTGGAGTTTTCTTGGATTTGTGAGGGTGGTTTTTTCATTGGTTGCAAGATTGAAGAACAGGAAGAAGAAGATGAGAAAGATGAAGAGAGTGCGGTACCGTGCTGAATGGATGAGTTGACTGGCAGGACGTTTTTAGTTGATGGTGGAGTGTCAAGCAGGTAATTTGGAGCAATTTGGAGGGTGGAAAGTTATGAGTGTGATCTGCTGACTTAGCATAGGCATTCGAATCAAAATTCAAGGATTAGGAGCGGGGGAAGAGAATACAAATGAAATGAAATGGATGTGTCCAACACAAACGGCTCCCAAAGATGAAAGCATTAATTTACAAATATCAAACTCCTACTCATAATAAGAATGATATGACTTACTTCATTTGTCATACAATATTATAATTGAGATTTTAATTTTGAGATGAAAGTAATAAAAATTAAAGTATCTAGTCATTTATTTAAATCTATGTAAAAGATAAGGTCAATCATGCAATTTGTTATTTCTCAACTATTGCTCTTCTAGGCATTGTTCATTGGTACTCAACCGCTGCTCATTCAATCGTTGTTCGTTGGTACTCTAACCGACAAATTTATTTTGCTTTTATAATTGGCGATGTTCATGTCGTGTTGCATAACATCATCATTTAACTAAATTAGTTGTGTGTGCAGGATAAATGTTTCAATTATTATTTTCAAGCGCTCATTGCAATCGTTGTCGGATGGTACTTGAAGTGATACGTTTATTTTGTTTTATAACTGGCGCTTTTCGTGTCGTGTTGCATAACGCCATCATTTAACTAATCAATGTTTACGCACGATAAATGCTTCAGTTATCTTTTCAAGCGCTCATTGCGACAATTTTCGGTTACTACTAAAAGTGATACGTTTATTTTGTTTAATAACTGGCATTGTTCATGTAAATATGGTAAATAGAAAATGCGGTGAAACGTCCACGGTAGGGCCCCATAAAGATACAGGCGACCCTACC
Source organism: Rubia yunnanensis (assembly GCA_037428765.1). Taxonomy (NCBI): domain Eukaryota; kingdom Viridiplantae; phylum Streptophyta; class Magnoliopsida; order Gentianales; family Rubiaceae; genus Rubia; species Rubia yunnanensis. The sequence continues at coordinate 11,561,954 of CM075064.1, forward strand.
AAATACAGAGTAATGCAAACCCTAGGTTAAGCGATGAAACCTAGGAAAAAACTGTGATGCGAGGAGGAGGGGGTGGGGATACCCTAATGGGAAACACACACACACCCCCCCCCCCTCCCTGTAAAGAACTGCTAAGCCTAGGCTAGATAGTGCTAAGCCTAGGGAAAATAAATGCAAGTCCAGATATAAGTATGAAAACTGGATCTATACATAGAAACCCAAAGTGCACACAGGGTATGAAGGTAAATAGGACGACTGGGATGAGAACAAACTCACTACCCATGCCCATAAAACCGCTTCTACCCCTAACATGCGGGACCTTCTTCATTTGGACTCCTTAATGCAGTCGAGTGTTGATGTCTCGGGTCTTGGAGAGGTTTGTTTACTGAAATCTTGATGAAGATGCATCCAATGCAGTTGGTTTGTGAGTTCCTAGCGCAGCCGAGTGTAGTCTCGGGTCTTGGATGTTGTGCGTGTGTTGTTCCATCTGAGTGAAGCTAAAAATCGCCATTGCGCCTTCATTGGCGTGAATAGAAATCTGCTTCTACCAGATACATCCCTAAGGTGGAGAAAGAGGAATGTTATTAGCCTTCAAGGGTTCTCTTTGGAGGACCGAGAGTAATTTAGTAGGCAAGAGTGTTGTGAAGCCATGCTTCTAAGTCTTGTGAATCCAACTAAAATAGTCTCCTTAGGATGAGAGAACATACACACTTATACCGCGTGCATCAGGCGTGGCGATTATGTAATGGACAGCTTTATGCCAATTTAACACTAAGTGTAGCGCAAGCATAGAGCGCATCAAAACCGTCAATTCAAAGTAATAAACTAGGCATAGGTGATGAAGTATAGGCCAAGAACCCTTACTTGAAAACCTATTGCCTTTTCCGTTAATTCCAAGTTACAACCTGCCATAATGCTCTAATTTCGAGCCTTATGACCCCATCGGATATCCTGCGCACAGTGCCCAGCAAATGGCTCCAGCGCCTGATACCATGCTCCCACGCCTGGCGCCCAGTGGATGGCGCCAGCGCTCCTGCTCTAATCCTGCGCTTGGTGCCCACGCCTGACACCCAGTGAATGGCGTCAGCGCTCCTGCACCGAATTCCTGTGCTTGACGCCCAATGAATAGCGCTAGCATACCTGCAGCCGCGGCATCCTTCTCCATCATCCAGCGCCCAGCGCACAAACTCCCAGCGCTCAGCACCTGGTGAACACGGCCAGCGCCCAGTTCTGTGATCCGAATCCAGCAACTGGCGCATAGTGTCTAGCGCTTCGCCTAGCATCCGAGGCATCACTTCCCATCTTCCAGCGCACAACACCCCTCAACCAGCGCCCAGCGCCCATTACCCACGTCCCGCCTCCAACATCTAAATCACCTAATACATATGCTCATCCGAGAATAGGCGATTAAGGACCATGTAACAATCTTTCATAATGAGTTTATGTACCCAATTAGAACTTGGTTGAACACCATCCATAACCACATTATTCCTTTCTCTCCAAATACGATAAACCGTAGTTGTCAAAGCTAGAGGGACAAGTTTCTTCTGTAGCTTTGATCCCTTTACTTATTTTTTCACCCAATTCATAGAGCTTGCTATCGTATTTGTTTTTCGCCTTAACCCCATCCAATTCCTCACCCGTCTCCATACTACTTCCGAGAATTCACATTTAAAAAACAAGTGATCATTTGTTTCCTCTTTTAGATGGCATAGAGAACAAATTTTGTCCATATTATGATCCTCTTCTGCACGGCATTTATCTTTAGTATGCAACCTCCCTATTGTCTCCAGCCATGCAATGAAAGAGAATTTTGGGGGGATAAAGTTACGCCAAATGCTATTGAAAACTTTCTCGCGCAGTTTTCCATTCTCCTCATATAGTCTCGGGTATTTGTATTGGTGCATAAAACCATAAGCCTTGCTAGCGAACTTTCGTGAGCTTGCCCAAGAACTAAGATGATTTCTCACTTCCTGGACAACTCCATTGAACATATATCGCAATTCATCCCGTAGCTTGCACAAATCTCCAAAATAGCTTGAAAATCAATTAATTAAATCAATTAATTATATTCTCCTCATATACTGGCATTGTTCATGTCGTGTTGCATAACGTCATCATTTAGTTAAATCAATTGTGTACGCATGATATATGTTTCAATCATCTTTTCCAATGTTCATTGCAACATTGTCGGTTAGTACTATACGTTCATTTTGATTGTTAGCTGAAATCATTATTTAACCAAATCAATTGTGTCACGTAATAAATGTTTCAATTATTTTTGAGTTAAGTGCCCACATGCCATATGTTTTGATCGAAAGTACCAATATGATCATGTGAAATCCAAAAGTGTAATTATAACGCTATTATTTGCTTGAAAGTGCTAATCTAACCCTGAGATCTTTAATTTGGCTGGAATTCTGTGAATTGACTATTACACCCATGTTTTTAAAATATTTTTTTTGAAAATGTGAAGGGACGTAAATGCCCTCATTGTTTATTAACCCCAAATAATTTTCCTTTTCTTTCTTCTCGATTACATTTTCTTCTTCCTCCTCCTCATTTCCTTATTTCCATTTTCCAGCCCAAACCCTCTTTTCCATTTTAGCATCGGCGGCATATCTTAGATCTTCTTTTCCATTTCAATGCCGGCGGCATCTTTAGCGGCAATGCCGTCTCTTACCACATTACACATATATGACGCACTTATAAGTCGATAATTGAAAAGACGCACGTAAAAGGCTTATATTCAGGCTAGTGTAATGTGGGTCTTCGGTATAGCACCTGGGTCTCCAGCTTATATTCAGGTTTATAAGCGTGGAACTAGTGTATGAATGGCTTATTTAGGGCGATTCTATCATCAATTTACAGGAACTTTCAAAGTGCCTATAACGGATATGCCTTAAATCAATTAGAAAATAAGTAAGGTTAGAAACAATTTCCAAACTCAAAAACTACCGGCAGCAAAACCCAGATCCATCTGAACCCAGAACATAAATAAGAACACGAACAGCAAAAATAACAAGAACATTAATATTTAATATATAACTTCTCTAAAAATGATCAACAATCGGTTCCTACCCCAATACAAAGCAAAAAAGAAAAAAAAAACAACGGAGGAGACCTTCGGCGTCGTTTCTGACCTCACGGCGGTGAACGACGGAGGAGACTGAGCGCAGAGGAGGGCGGAAAACGATCCAATCGGCGTTTCTGACTTTACGGAAAATAACCCAGTCGGCGGAGGAGACTGAGTGCGGAGGCGAGCAGAGACTGAGCGCGAAGACTAAGAGTGGAGGGCGTGGTCGTGGGCTGCGCGTTAGAGGCTGGAGCGTCGGAGCGTCGGAGCGGCGGGGCCGTGGCGAGCATCGCTGCCTGGTGCCTGGAGGCGGAGGCGCGGCTAGCGCCGGCGCGACAAGAACCCTGAGCGAGCAGATCTGAATGTGGGAGGAGGGTGGCCTGAGATGGGGGCTGAGCGGCGGAGGGGTGGAGGCACCCGTAGTGTGGTGGGGGTGTGGGGTGTGGGGTGTGGGGTGTGGGGTGTGGGGTGTGGGGTGTGGGGTTAGGGAGAGAGACGAGCGGAGGGGTGGAGGCGCCGGTGGTCTGGTGTGGCGGAGTGTGGGAGAGAGACAGCCGATAGGTTTCAAAGGCAGAGAGATGAAAAGGCTGAGGGATGATAAGGTTTCAGTGAAAAGATGGGAGAAAATCGACTAACACGGGTTTCAAAGGCAGGCTCAAAATGCCTGGGTTTTAGGCCAAGGAATAACTAATAAAAGGCACTTCTGCCTTCAGAAATGCCTTTAAAGTAAAAAGGTAATCGGAAAAAGACTTCTGAACATGGAAATGGTATTTCCAAACTAAGAAATGGTTTCAGACCTCAGTTAAAAACAATTTCTAAAGTTGAAACTACCTTTAATCGATTGCCATGAAAGACGAAACCACCTTAAATTAATTTAGAACCGCTTTAAAATGGATTTCCGGACTCGGAATGCTTCCTACCACTATTTAAAGTGATTCCTTTAATAGAGTTTTCTCTCCTAGGGTGGTCTCCGGCGAATTTCCAGATTATTGGTTTTTCTCTCTTTTGTCATTGATCTCTCATTCCATCTGCTCTCTCAATCGAAATCCAAAGGTTAGTACAAATCATTTCTATTCATCGTGTTTGGATGGATTTAGTATGAATTTCCATCTCAAACTCCGGGCTAGGCGCTGGCGTGGAGCAGGGGTGGGCCAGGGTTCGCTAGAGTGGCACCGCTCCAGATTCCGAGCTAGGCAACAAGAATTGATTATAAATAGATTAATTCCGGCCAAAACTTCCCGGACATGAGGCTTGTGGTCTTCAATTATCTGAAACATCTTCACAAAGTGGGGCCTTTCCGGCGAGGGCTGGTTTTCCTCTTCCGGAGCTCAAGAAACCGTAACCTCGCATTGTAAATTTGTGATATTTGGGGTTTTTGATATTTTCTGGGGGATTTCTTCTTGTAAATTTTTGGGCAGCGCGGCGGAGGAGAGGTGGCGAAGCGATGGGTATGGGTTGAGCAGCGGCGGGACGAATCTGGTCTAGGCAGTGGGGGCGGACCCGGGCTGAGAAGCGGCGGGGCAGGTGGAGATGGAGACGGGAAAGAGAGGGCAGGGTGGGGAAGCGGCAGGGTGCGGTGGTACAGAGACGGGGAAGCGGCGAGGCGCGATAGTACAGAGGCAGGAGCAGCGGCTGGGCGTGGTGGTGCAGAGGCGGGGCAGCGGCGGGAAGTGGCGGCGGCTTCTTGGATTTGCCTGCGGCCTCATGATGAGAATGGTGACTGAAAATCGGGAATCGAGATCGGTAATGAGCTTCGCCACTTCTATGATGGAGGTTAAGTGGCCAGCTCCGAGCGCCATAATGAAAACCAGCTCTGCATTCTTCGTATCTTTTCCCATTTCCGAATTGAGGAAAAACCATTGAAATGAAGAGAAGATCTGTAGAAAATAAATTTTCAATATATGTAGATTCCGGCGATGTTCTACGGAATGGTGTGTGCTTGTGTGTGTGTGTTTGTGGGTTTCTGGGAGTGGCCTAGGGTTCACTCAATGTTACTCTATTTTTTATTTGGTGTGTGTTTGTGTGTGTATTCACTAATTTTCAGCTTATTTTAACAGTGTCGTAATACTTGCTTCTTTCGGCGCCTCCAGATTCTGACGGCGAAGCGGCGGTGATCCGGTGGTGGTGGTGGAGCGACGGAGACCCGGCGGCGGTGGTGGCGAAATAGGTGGCGGAAGTGGTGGTGAAAGTGGTTTTGAAGATGAAGAAGAAAAAGAACCTTAGGGGTATTCTTGACTTTAATTTTTTAGTTTTAAGGATAGGGTTATTTTTGGTCTTTTTTTAATGTCAGAAAATACCAAGTCAATGCCGGAATAGTTTGAAAATGTCATATAGGCACATTTGATGCAAAAGTTGGGGTTATAATCACACTTTCAGATTATACACGGTTATATTGACACTTTTAGAAAACAATAAGCTTATATTTGTATTTTACCAATTATTTTTCATAAGTTCATTGCAACCGTTGGCATTTGGTAAAATGGCCAATTTTAATACAAAATGAGCGTATTGGTTGAAAGTGTGATTATAAAGAAATGTTTTGTTAAATTTTCACAATATTTTCTTTAAATTCAATAACTTTCGCCTGTTATTTTCCTAAAGGGATTTTTACACTTCTAATCCTAACTTTAGGTTGAAATTACCAATATAATCCTGCAAAATGATACAAAATGACCCTAACTTTGTAAGGAATGTGCAATTATAACCTTTTGGTATAATTCCGGCGTTACCTGAAGAAATTGGGCTTTGACCAAATCTGAAATATCGGAAATACCCTTAACCCCTAAGTTGATTTTTTTTCATTTTACCCCTCCTTAATATATATGTATATATATATATGTGTGTGTGTGTGTGTGCGTGTGCGTGTTTATTCCTTTTTTTCCTCACCATTACCTCCTCATCAATCGACGACTTCCTTGACCGAATCTTCTCCTCCACCTACTGGCCGCCGTCGCTCGACCCTAAACTTGCCGCCGTGAAGCCACCGGCCATGCACCATCCCGGCACTCTGCCTCCATTAGAATGCTTCTACCCAGCCAAGCCAGTGCTTCCAGTCACCTGAAGCACCGGTTACTCACCGCCTTCCCACCATCATCACTTGCCACAACTGCTGCACCAAACAAGTTCATCGGCGGGGCACCACTCTGGCCAAACCTACCTCCGACGAACAAACGTTGTGCCATCCCACTCGAGTCAGCCGACGACGAGTAAGCCATCTCATCATTGATTCTCATCGTTGTAAGCTCAGGAAGATCCTCCGTCGCAAGCCACCAGTGAGTGCCATCCGTAACAGTGGCGGAACCAGGATTTTTTTCCAGGTGGGGCTGGATAATACTACTCAAATTTAAATTTTAAAAAATTAACTCGAAAATAATTTAAAATAGTACATAATTTAATAAAGTGAGTATGATACAATAAGGTTTTTATAAGTTCACTAATCTGCTAAAATAATTACTTTCTAATGCTCGAATTACTAGAAGTAGAACTAGGAACAAGTGGGGCAACAAATACCTACGGGACTCCATGCCTTGATAATCCTGGCATTTACACTTTCTGGAATCTTGATAGTGCTTGCTTAATATCCTGTTATACTAATTAACACCGTGTTTATCAACTGCATTTTCCCTGCGTAGGATAAGTGCTTAGAGTTCCACCCTTCAATCTGTTGTCTAACCTTTTCAATTAGGTTCTCACAGTCCTCTTTATCCCATCTTACCGTAGACAATGGTAGTCCCAAGTATTTCATTAGGAATTCACCCTTCTTCACCTGTAAAATAGAGGCTAAAACCAGCTTCTCTCCTTCCTCCATCTTCAAAAAAACCACTTTAAACTTTCCCAGGTTAACTCCTAACCCCGAGACTCTTTGAAACTCACCAAAGTCTGCCTTATTCCCTCTACTGAAGTTCTGCTTGCTCCACAATAAACCAACAGATCATCCACAAACATCAGTGAATGAACTTTTGCCTTACTACATCTTTGGTGAAACCCTATCTGTTTGTTTTCAAATACTCTACAGAACAATCTAGACAAGTAATCCATACCAATCACAAATAGTAGGGGAGACATAGGGTCACCCTGTTTAACACCCTTTTTGCATCAAATTCTTCAGAGAATCTCCCATTAATAGATGAACATAAGATGGAACTTTTTATGCATCTCATAATCCATTTGATCATTTTTTCAAGGAACTTCAGAGCATATAACCAGCTACTTAGAAACTCCCAATCCATATTGTCAAAGGCCTTACTGATATCCGGTTGTAACATGCAGCTTGGTTTCATCTTTTCATTACTATACCTATGTAATAGTTCTTGAGCAAGCAATAAGTTGTGGGCTATATACCTTCCCTTTATAAAAGCTCTTTGATTAGCACTTATTATAAAAGGGAAGTACTTCTCTCAGTATAGCACAAATTACTTTTGTCGTCATCTTATAAATCACATAACGACAAGATATAGGACGATAATCAGAAGCAACTCGGGGTGTAGCCACTTTTGGCAGAAGTGCTATGACTGTGTTATTGAAGTTCCTTGGTAATTCTTCTCCTTAAAAAAGTACAGCACTGCTCTGGTGACATCTTCTCCCACTACATTCCAGGACTCCTTAAAAAACTGACTTGTAAAGCCATCTTTACCAGGACTTTTCTGTGAACCGATGCCTTTCAAAGCTGTCAAGACTTCCTCATTCTTTACTGGCGCAATTAACTTTATTTGTTGATCAACTGTCAGCACCACTCCAAAATTTTCCACCTCTGGATCCATCTTTTACACTTTTACACATCTCCCCAATACTGATTTGAAGTGTTTTATCAATTCTCTTTCAATCTCCAGTTGATCAGTAATGCATTTCCCATGTACATTAAGAGCAAAAATGTTCTTTTTATATTGCCTGGATTTCACAACTTCATAGAAAAGTTTTGTAGGCCGGTCTCCCCCACTTAATCATTTCATCTATGCCTTTTGTTACAGGAATCTGTACTCTGCTTCCTGTAGTTTCTCTAACTCCTTTCTGGCTGTGTTTTCTACCATCTGATGTTGCACAGATTCAAGATGCTGATTCAACTCTTCTAGAGCTTGTTTCCATATTTTCATTTTTATCTCCACCTTTTCACCTATTGCACCAAATTCATTCCTGTTAAGTCTGGATAATGGTCTTTCTATAGCTTTCAGCATTACCTGTAATTCAGCCAATGTTCTTACTCCTCTGCTTCTCCACACCTATTTCACCACCCCTTCAAACTGATCTAATAATGAGAGCATATTGTAGTACTTAAAGGGCTTTCTGAACTTCACTTCTTTTGAATCAAACCTGATCATAAGAGGCAAATGGTCAGACATTGACTCCAGTTTGATTTCACAGAACACATAACTAAACTCTTTCAGCCACTGCTTGTTAATCATTCCTCTGTTCAGCCTGGTCATTACTCTTTCTTCACCGTACCTTCTATTACTCCATGTATAGTAGTTTCCAATGGTTTTTATTTCTTGTAGTTCAAGCTCGTCAACTGCATTTTGAAAATCTTTACAACTCTTTCTTATCAATAGGGTTACCTCCAATTCTGTCTTTAAATTCCAGTGGTGAGTTGTAATCTTCCACAACCAGCCAATTTTTACTTCTTTGTCCAGTGCCCTTTAGAAAACCCCATAAACTTTCTCTTTTTAACCATGTATTGTACCCATAGACTATAGTACAAAAACAACTTTCCATACCTTTCACAAATACCTACAGATCTATCCATTGCTCTCCCATAGACACGACCTTAACCTCCATCACATATGCCCTCCATAAAATCCATTTTCTTCCCCCTGAAATGACATCTGAGTTTGTGATCAAATCCCATTCTAGGCCAATACTCTTCCAGACTTCTTTTTCTTTTCTAATTTTTATCTCCATCATGCACAACTGACCAATCCTATTCTGCAAGCATAATCTCCTGATAATATTGTACTTGCTGGATTTATTCAACCCCCGGACATTCCAAATCAACCAGTTACAATCCATGGTTTGTCTTTCAACTTTCCCCAGACTACTCCTTTCCCGGTTTCTTTCTGACTGATCATTTCAGATGTTTTCTGACCTGATCCAGTGCTACCTGAATCCCCTTGCCGCGTCTTTGATTATGTCATCACAGGCCTCATCCCTCTATTCATTCCTACATTTCCTTTCATTAGTTGATTACTTCCAGTTCCTTTTCTTTCAACAGTTTTTTATCCCCCTTAGCTGGTTCTAATACTGTGGTCAGCACATTTTCCTGTTTCTCCTTTTCATCCATGTTCTACTTCACTGGTATGAACACTTTCCACTTATGAATTCCCTCTTTTCTCACCTCTTTTCCCCCCTACATTCTTCCTTGCTATGCCCCAGTAAGTTACACACTGCACTTTACTAGCTTCCATTCAAACACCAGGTCCTGCTGCATAATGACCCTATGCTCATTTAGGTATAACACTTTGTCTGGCAGATTTTCACATATCTCCACATCAATTTTTATCCTTGCATAAGCTAACCTCTCCTTCTTTAGTGTGGCATTATCCAGGCTTATTGGAATCCCAATTGGACTAATAATCTTTCATATTATCTTAGGATGCCGGTAAACTACAGGAAAATTTGGCAGTTGCAAACACACATGTATTCTACTAGGCTCATCATATCAAAATCTGGGGTCCAGGCCTTAACTACAATCGGGTTACCATAAAAAAATGGTGCCAACATTCACAATTTCATTCTTAGCATCAAAATTTAGACATTTTAATATAAACACCCATTTTTTCATCATCCATACCTTGCAGATTTTCTTGCCCCAGATTCTGTAGAATAAGCCTTCCATAACTAGGAATAGAGGATTGCATCCCAATGTTTTGCACACCACAGCCGTGCGCTATTGTTTTGTACTTTCCTCAACCTCCTTCACCGTGGTTTCCCCCATGTCAGTGCCTTCCACTTTAATCCGATTCATCCTCTGTAAAAAACTCACTCCATCTCCTTTTTTCCCTTCTTCCACCCTCTCTCCCCATGACAGCCGTTTCCCATTTGTGACCGAAGCTTCCTCATCATTTTTTATTGCCTTGCTTTTGATCGGGAGTATAAGCCCTAGTGTTTCCACATCCTCTCGTGCTCTCTCTGTTTGCTCCTCCACCACCATTACTGATTTTGGATTAATGCTACTTTCACCAGTGTTATCGCACAAAACCCCTTTCAAACCCTCATATTCTTTTACCCCTTTTTCCTCTGCTATGAATTTCTCTCCCAAATCGACCCTTACTAGGTTTTTCTTCGTAATTTGTTCCCCCACGATCTGTCCATGGCGACATTGTTGTTAAACACGCCTGATCGGAGAAGATGATGAACAACGTTGAAAACACATAGTAATAGTGGAAATTGCCCACACTAAATATCAAAGAAGATTCTAAGGCCAATCATGTTTTGAACACAATACTTGATGAAATTTCTCAGGAGCTGCTAAATCAAACCCTACATTTTACTAGATTATGCTCTAATACGACATGTTTAGTAATATATATGTATACTATTGGAGCATGTGTCTTGAAAGATGTTTTTAACCACCAATCTCAGGTGGGTTAGTTAAACTGGGTGAATGCATATAGTTGGAAATAACTAGATCCCGCGAACAAGGAAAAATCAATAACCCAAACATTGCGGCTAGACAATCACACCATTATGAAAGCATCACATCCCATCAGTGATTATAGAGAATGGCTTATACCACTTCTCAGGACAATATTACTAGAGCGTGTGGTCTAACAGATATTCTAGATACACATTCCAGTATATGGATGCAAAAAGGATGGGAATGAATTGGAATTAACAACATATGGAAACTACCGGTAAATTTGAGATGCAAGGCACAAACAAAGATGGTCAGCCTAGCCTTTACAAATCATCCAATGTAAAATGGATAGACTATAGAAGTTACAACTGCCATGGAGAATAATCTCATATATATACATGGCGGCATCTACTTAATGCAATACCAGTGGCGGAAAACTATACTATCAAGGACTGGTATCATATTACTATGACAAACGTGTGCAAATAATGAGATAGAAAATATTGACCTACATACTTCTTCACTACTCTTCAGCGCAACAAGTCTGGAGAAGATTAGTACTGTGTTTTAACTTCAACACGGACATTCCATTTGCATACCACCAATAGTTCTAGGATTTGATGATAAGGGTACCAGATGACGAATCTACTTGCCTCTCAATTTCCATAATCTGGCAAATCTGGAAGATGAGAATAGGATTATTATTTTTAGAATCAGGACCTAGATCCACACATTTCAATGAATACGACAAATATGAATATGGGAGTATATAACACAGGAAGAACCATGGTAGACACAGAAGACATCGAAAACCTCCTAGCAACGGAGAGCCAAAAATCACACATATGCTTGAATGTGATGTAAGATTGCCAATGATCAAATTGGATGAGGCTTACTAGAAGTAGACATGACATGCATCATCCACATGGTTCATCCTAATCAAAGATCATGTACCAAGGGCCATGCACAAAATCCATTTTTCAGTGCATTCGGCATTGGCGCATAAATATACGAATGTATTAGAGGGCTTGAATTAGCACACACTAGGAGAATTAAAATAATTGCAAGTATTCTCATGCTGAGAAGTCTTAATAATACTGTTGAAAATAATCGACGAGAGGAGCCACCATGGAAGATAGCCAAAATGATAGAAGATATCATGCAAATCTTGCTTAATTTTCAAGTCCTAAATTTATAAAAGTGCCCAGAAAAGTAGTTGATCTGGCAGTGAATAACTTGAATTGTCATGCCCTTAAATGTAATAACAATATTATATAATATATAAGCTATCAATTCCAAAAATAATGAACTCGTGATACTTTGGTACTGTTTTTAGCATTATCATACTTTTTACGGTATACATCTTACTTCAATACTTTCTAACAATAAGACATTTTTAATAACAAATTTAAAGTTTTAAAATATAATAGGGTAAAAATATTAACTAGGTAGAAAATAAGCACAAAATATAAAATTATGGGATCATATGATAACTTTGAAATTTCAATATGACCCAAAAGATATAATAAATATTATACATTTATCATCACCGAGTGTACAATATTTTCATTCCTAATACACACCCTATATTTTTTTGAACACGACCTTAAACGTATGCGTAAATATAATTTTATCTGATTATATAACATAGTTATTTACATTGTCATAACTAAGTGATTGTGAGAGTAATTTTATTTTAAAAAATTAAGTAAATTTGAGGTGGTCTTTGGCTATAAATTTGCCACCAAAATCTCGCCAGAAAATATAAGTTCAAGAAAAAAGTCTTGAGTTCAATTCTTCTTCTTTTTGGGTCGGAGAGGAGGCGTCTGGGGAGAGTAGGGTAGGAGGTGGTTTTCGATAACCACTAGAGTGTGGCAGTGGCGGTGACCTCTAATGGTGGGGGAGGAGATTCCATAGAGGTGAGCGTGGAGGTGTATCTCTAGAGGTAGGTGAGGGGGTGATTCTCTAGAGGTGAGTGGGGTGACTGGGGTGGGTGAGGGGGGGGGGGGGGGTCTTTGCCTCAAGAGGCCATGGGGAGTTTGGTCGCTAGAAGTCATGGTCTGTCCGCAAGCGCATCGCCAAAATAATTTTTGACAACTTCGAGTTGTTCCTTTTTTGGTCAAAATCTATCGGGTTTTTTTTTGGCAAATGTCGCCGCTTTACAAAAACCCCTTGTTCTTTTGAAATGTCTCCACCCACCATCCCTCTTTGTGGGGGGAAAATGTAACCAATTCGGACATCGACATCACTAAATTCAAGAATAACTAATGCACATATTTTTGTTCGACAATTTACATTTCACCTTTTGACCATACACACCTAATTTAATCGCATTCAATTATAATTATAATTTCAATTAAAATACAATCATATAAATTGCTATAAATACAAAACGTAAGGAAGTAAATAATGTAATCTAAATGTTTACAAATTTCCTATGGATAAAGTATAATTGGGATGGAGATGTGGTACATGTTGGTTTTATGATACCAACCACTTTGAATTAAAATTAAATGGAGAAGTGATCACTTTGTATAGTACCAAGGAGAGTATGGGGAAATATAATGGTGAATTAAACAAGATAATAATTAAAGTTAAAATTAGAATGAAGAAATGACACGGTGATTTTACGTGAGAATCCCAAAATGAATTTGAAAAAAAAATCACATATAAATATAAGATAATTTCACTAGTGTAGAAAAGTGGTGATACAACACATAAACAAGAATAAAGAAAAAAGAGGAGAGCTAAAACTTTCTCATGTTTTCTCTTTGTTGTGCATCTTCTTAAGCCCTATCTATTTATAGTGCAAAATAAACACATGTTACTAACCATTCCATGCACATTTCAAGAGACCAATCCCTTAAATCTTACTCCCTCCGTCCCAGGGCAACCTGCAGAGAGACAAACTCTTTCTTTTAATTTAACAGATGTGAAATGGCAAAAAAAAACCCTTGTTTCCCTTACCTAATTTATGCTTTCTCCATGCGTCTTCCACTTCCTCTTACCAGATCTGTCTCCGCTCACCTCTAATCCTCAGCCGCCTCCTCTCTCCTTCTCATCGCCTCCGTCTCAGCGCCTCACATATCCTCCTCCACCACCTCCTCTCACCGCCTTCTCTTGACGCTTCTCTCTGCCTTACCTCTCATTCTCTCTCTGCCACATCCTCTCTCTACCTCCTCTCTGTGTTGACCCCGCCACGCTCCACCACATTAGCTCTGATCTGTGTTTCCGGTAAGGTTTTCGTCACTGCGTGTGAAGAGCTCTAAGCATGGGTGTCGCCGGTAAGGTCTCCATCATCGCGGGTGAAGCTCTGACGATGCAATCTCTATCATCACAGGTGAAGCTTGCCGGTGCCAGCCACTTCGTGTTGATCCAATTTGAACGAAGAAGTTGGGTGGCAGGGATTGGAAGAAGAAATTATGGTTCTTGAACGACATGGATTGGTGGCGGGGCAAAAGGAGGGGTGTCGGTGGTGGCGGAATCAAAGGGGCAAAATGAGGGGTGGCAGGGCAAATAAATGGGTGGTAGTGGCGGTGGCGTGGCAAATGGAGAAGAGAGGAGGAGTGGACTTCAATTAGGATTTCAGAGTAGTGGGGATGTGATAAGTCTATTGGGTAAATTTTTTAGATTTTAAGGGTAGTTATGTCTTTTAGAATGTTGAATATTTCCTTAATGGGAAAGTGTGCATATTTGCCTGAAAAGTGTACAAATTTCTCTAGGACAGAGGGAATACAATATTCTTACATAAAGAAAACATTTACATTTGCTTGTCCACAAAATCATGCCACCACTCTTTTGTAACTCTATAGATTTGTAACCCAACATGGATGACAAAGTCAATTCAAATCTCTCACAAAGAAGAAGGCCATAAGACTATGTTTATCCGTGACTTAACCCAATCAAATATTCCAATTAAATATTATGGTTAAATATTTTTCTAACCCTACCTTTATGATCAATTGTGCTGATATAACCTTTCGGCCAAATTCCGGCATTGACTCATTAATTGGGCCATTGACCAAGCCTAAAATGACAAATATACCCCTAACTGTTTCAGCTTAATTTTCTTTCCCATTTACCAATCTTATTACCACCACCCTCTCCCGCCGTCAACCACCACCACCCAAGCTCCACGCCACCAACCACCACCCTCTCCCATCACTAACCACCACCACCCTCTCCCACCACCAACCACCACCACCCTCTCTCAATGACCAGCCACTACCACCCAAGCTCCACCACCACCACCCAAGTGCCGCCAACCATCTCGCCAATCTTCACCACCCTCGATGCCAATCTTCACCATCCCCGTCGATCTTCACCACCCCCGCTGATCTTCCCTTCTAATCCCAGCACCCTTACCGATCTTCCCTGCCAATCCCACCACCCCGCCACTAAGCTCCACACTCAATCCCCACCGCCTCCACCAATCACCATACTTAAACCTTCGGCCAATGAACCCGCCCAATCACCACGCCCGCCGCCAATCCCCACTGCTAATCCCCACCACCACCACCAATCACCTCTTCACTGTGGCCATAACCCTAAAACCTCAACCAACAAACCCGCCCAATCACCATGCCCGATGCCAATCCCCACCACCCCACGGCCTAAACCCTAAAACCTCGGCCAACGAACCTGCCCACCTCAAAGAAGAAGAACAAAGAAGAAGAACGACGGTGGCGAATAACAAAGAAGAACAACAGTGGTGAATAGCGAAGAAGAATGATAGTGGGGAATAATGAAGAAAAACAACGGTGGCAAATAACGAAGAAGAACAATGGTGGCGAATAACGAAGAAGAAAGAAGAGTGGCGGCAAGTATTTGCGACAAAGAAGAACATAGAAATAGAAAGGAAAGAGGGAATGGAAAGGGGTAATTCATCTTTTCCAAAAAAAAAATTAAATTCAGGGGCAAAATAATCATTTCACCAAATTCCGGCCAGATTTTTCATCGACAAGTGAAGTCAACGACACTCAGGGTTAGATTGGCACGTACATCTTAAAATTAGGGTTATTTTGACACTTTCTCGTTTTGCAGGGTTAGATTAATACTTTCATCCTAAAGTTAGGGTTATTTTAGCACTTTACTCTAAATATTGTATCTCTCTCATCCACCTACATAACCTCACATCCAACCAATTTATTTCTTTTTAAAGGTTTATCAATGACCCTACCCAACCAAAAACTTCAACTCCTTAAATATTATTTTAATACCAAATATAAATAGTATATTTTAAATTATTAATTATTAATTGAATGTTGTAATATTTAAATAATATTATTTTCGAATTTATTAAATAAAATTTTAATAATTAGAAATATAATAAACTAAATCATGAAAAAAGTTCATTTGCATCACTTCAATACCAAATTTAAAGAAACATAAAATTATATTACACGACAATAAAAATGGGGAGAAGATAGTATTCGTGTTAATCCTATTGATAAAGGATTAACACTAATTACAAAAATGGAGAGTGTTTTTTTAAAGTAGGGAGAAGAGAAATATTGAGTTGTGCACTGAACTATGGTAATACTGGTCTCTATTTATAGAGAATGAAAAATGTAAATTTTTGCAATTATTTTTATTACGGAAATATTTTTAAAAAGAAATATAAAATCAGATTTGTAAATAAGGAGATAAAAGAATTAGATTGAACTAAATTTAGTATTCCCTCCGTTTCTTTATTAGTGGCACACTTACCTTAATGAGATGTTTCTTTTATATTGGCACACTTTCCATTTTTGGCAAAATTCTTTTAATTTCATCCACTCATTTTACTTTTTAACTTTCTACATTCAATTTTTATCCATTCATTTTTTTTCTACCTAAATCTAACCACATAAATTTATAGTGCCAATATTAATGAAATAGAGTATATTTTTATCAAAGTCAGCTTTGGCCCTTTCTTTAATTTTTCAAAGTCACATTTTCAATGTTCAAGTTTTCCTTTTTCTTTTTACACAACAAATGGTGATCACCGATAGACTAGGCCAAATGTGAGGACTACATTGTTTACATTTGATATTCTATGTTTGACTCTTTCTTCTTTTTTATTTCTTATATTGACATTGACTTCTCTATGTTTCATGGCAAGGGGAAAATATGGGGAGATGTGATTCACTTTTTTGTTGCATTTATCAATAAATTGGCAACAATGAAATATTTAACTATTAGCCCTTTGGCAACAATGAAGTATTTTACAACCAGCCCTTTGGACAAACAAGCTATGAGACAATTTGATACAGGTTACCGAAAACAGAAATCATCCAAGTTCTCTTCATCTGAACTGCAGGTTTCCAGTCTTGAGAGCCAGACGATCTCATTCAGCACTTTATATATAGCTTCAGTACGAGGATGTTTTTCATCTCCAACCAAGAATTCGTGGCTCGTGCCATCCACTTCTATCGAGCTAAATCCTGGATTTTTTCTAACACCATTCTCTCTCATAAGGCTTCTAGCAGATCTTACGCCGCGCCACTCCCTTTCATCCGCGCATAAGCTAGCTAAAAGCGTGTAAATACCGCTGTCTTTAGGATCCAATTCTATCACTTTATCAGCCGCGATCTTCCCAAGCTCGATGTTTTTATGCAGTTTACAGCCATTCAGCAAGGCACCCCACACAGCAGCATCGGATTCCACCTGCATCTGCCCAATCAGCTCATAAGCCTCTGTAAGCAGACCAACTCTACTGAGCAAATCAATCACACAAGCGTAATGTTCAACTGTCGGCCTCAGCTGAAGCTCTTCCATTTTTCTGAAATGATACCAGCCTTGAGCTACTAATCCTCCGTGAGCACAGGCTGAAAGAACACCAATGAGTGTAATACTGTCAGGCTTGAATCCTGATCTTTTCATCTGCGCGAAAAGTGTAAGCGCCTCCTCAGCACGGCCATGAGAGGCGTAACAAGCGATTATCGAATTCCAAGAAACCAAATCTTTGTCTGGCATTTCATGAAAGATCTCGGAAGCAGTATCTACGCAGCCACATTTCGCGTACATGTCTATCAAGGCATTGGCTATGATCAAACTGAGATGGATGCGTTTTTGTTTGATGTAATGATCATGAACCCTTCTTCCTGTGTCCAAACAGCTCATCTGAGAACAAGCAGAGAGCACACAGACAAGAGTGCTTTCTACCGGAACTAATCCTTTCATTTCCATTTCCTCAAAAATCTCGAGAGCCTCTCTAGGCTTACGGTTTTGTGAATAACAAGCTACAAGTGCAGTCCAGGAAATCGCGTTCCTCTGGGGCATCTCATCGAAGCACTTCTTTGCCAATTCTATATTTCCTCTTTTGGCATAGCCATTGATCATGCTTGTCCATGAAAACACGTCCTTTACTTCCATTGTGGAGAAAATCTCCTCAGCTTTATCCAAATCACCACACTTCAAATACATATCTAACACAGCATTCATCAAATTCAAACCAAAGTTTGAACATTTCTGGAAGGCAAGCTCGTGAACTTTTATTGCTGCAGCCAAATCTCCTTTAAGTGAACACGCAGAGCACAGAGCTATCATTGTAACCTCATTAGGCTCGATGCTTGTGGAACACATTTTCCCGAACAAATTCAATGCCTCATCGGCCATATTATTCCTGACAAAACCATTGATTAAAGAGGTCCAGGAGACTACGTCGTTCACACAACTCTCAAGAAACGCATATTTCGCACGGCTCAATTGCCCTTTCTCGATATAAAAATGTAGCAACGCATTCCTCACAATCAGGTCATCCACAAAACCAACTTTCCATACCCTGCACTGCACCGATAATCCCGTCTCAATCAAGCTCAGAATTCCAGAAGCCTTCAATGCAAAGACATAACTTTTATTGTCCATTTCAACACCTTCCCTAATCATCCTGTTAAAAACACACAAAGCCATTTCCGGGACTCGCCAACTGATATATCCCCTCATCATAGTGTTCCAGATATAGACATTTGGGAACCATACCTGAGAAAACATTAGACTTGCATGATGAATGTCTCCATTGGGATCTAACGCGCAAAATGACAGGAGTCTGCTGACAGGGAACAGGTGGAATATAAGGCCTGTTTGCGTCATATGCGCTTGGATTTGCCTGAGCTGAGCCATCGAATTACACGACTCGATTAAAAGCAAAGTGGGGTGGGTGATATTCAGATTCGGGTTTGGCTTAAGGTTCCACCGGGGGTTCGAAGAGAAGAAATTACAGGACTTTGAGATAAATCTTTTCATCCGAAAAGGGTAGAGTTTCATGTGTGACAATGCCAGTACTCTTTTGTGCTACAATGCAAGATAGGAGAACATGAGATTGAGCTACCGAAATCAACTACACAACGATGAAGCTTGAGATCAACACTGAACAGAATACAGAAAGAATACGCTGAAAACAAACAGAGAGAAAAGTTATTTGATTTAGCAGAGTCGGGGAAAAGGGTTTCAAGAATGAGAAGATCATAGGAACTTAGTTATTGGCATCAAATTTAGGACTTCCATTTGAATTCAAAAACTACAGACAGAAACAAACTTACAGAATATTAGATTCTCTGGGACACAATATGTTGGCTCCTCTTTGTTTTTTTCTTGAATTCATGAGAAGAATGAGCTCAGAAACAAGGTGCTTGGAACCCAGAGGCACAGGGTTAATTGTTCTCAGAGGCATTTCGTCAAACGGTTTTCAGACAGAGAGTAAAGAACAGAGAAACGGAAGACTGCAGTTTGTACAAACCCCAAATTATCGGAAAGACTGCACGTGTTTTGTGCTATCAACAATTGAACTGAGGAAGAGTTTATTCGAACGGGGGGAATTTATCCAACTCTTCCCCTCCGGTTTGGGTCATTAATAAATGTCAAAATTAAGACTAGATATCAATTTAAGTGTATTTTAATTTAAAATGAATTCTTTATTGAGTTCGTATATTGGAAAACGGTCAACCATAAGTCATGGAAATACCAATATTTGAAGTGCAAACCAGAAGAAATGAATATACAATTTTCGGGTTGCATGAATCGGATTATAAACTTTATAACTATTACACGTTGAATAATAAACTTTCAATATTGCCATTAAGACCTTTTACCATTTATTATTGTAATTAAACTCATATTTCCATAAGCCTATGAAAAGACATTCCTTCTCATGACGGTTATGCCGGTTGTTCAAAAATTAAATGAAAAACAGTGTGTACCTATATAGTATAAATTCAAATATAAGATATTAGGCTGTGGTTCTTTGTTTTAATATCAAGTGCTCCCTCCACTTCACTAATAGTAGCACTATAGGTTTAGTTGCATGGATTTATGTGAAAAAAATAAATGAATGAAATTGAATGTAGAAAGTAAAAAGTAGAATGAATGGATGGAATTGAAGGAATCTTGCGAAAATTAAAAAGTGTGCTAATATAAAAGATACAAAAAAAAATGTGTGTCACTAATAGAGACACATAGGAGAATTTGTAAACGGCGTTTTCAAGTGGTGGTGTACAATCGGGTCTGTAGTATGGAGATCAGCATTTTTATTTTTTAATATGCTACCTCGCAGGCCCCCAACCGTAGTTTTTTCCTTTCTTTGTGATTCTCGAATGTGGCTGCTAGTTGACTCATATTATGCTAATACCGTGCTCCTTAATTTAATTCCAGCTAGAGTGTGGATTCGAAAATATATGATGGATAAATGCAGGCCATGACTTCCAAAAAAGATCACTAATCAAATATTAATGACAGAATGAAAGAGTATGCGATGATGGTGAAATGAATGTCTCGTGGTGCAATACGATGCTACATGGTTGTTGGTGATTGGAGGTTGTCAACGTTTGTGGTAAATGAAACTAATAGATTAAGGTTGCCAACAAATAATGTTATTTTTATTATTTGATATTTTTTTTACAGAAAATCAGTAAAAAAAATTGTTATGTACGTTGGTCAAATATTTACTAGCACTTTCAAAAAAGCAGTATACTTTGATCAAATATTATATGAGCCCCTTTTCAAAAAAATTGAAGCTTTATTTTTCATCCGAAAAGAGTCAATCAAACTATTAAAGTTATTTATACCATTTATGTTGTCTCCGGATCAAAAAAATGTGAAGTGTACAACAATCAAGGACACGAGGGTTAAGATTATATGATCACGAGGGTTAAGATTATATGAACACTCGCGAAAACTATAAAACCATATTGACGAGAAAATTTTTATGTTGTGACTACAATACATGTGATTAGATGTAAGGGTGGAGAACGCATTTGATTTATGCGTTCTCGTCAATCTTCATTTTATTTATTGCATGAATGTGTCCTCATGAATTTACTTCTTTTTTTCCAGAAAAAACAAGGACGCATTTAGCAAATGCGTCCTCTGAATTTGCCATTTTTAAATCCGTTATTTGGAGGACACATTCACCGAATGCGTTCTCATCATGTTCATCATTTAAGCCCAGATGTTGAGAACGTTCACCATTAAAAGAACAAACACGCATGGTTGCCTTGTTTTCTCTGCCACTGGAATCTTCCCTCCCACCCTTGCTCAGACCATCGTCGTCTCCATCTTCGGGACCACGGTTTCGTTTTTACCCATCTTCGTCGCTGGGTTGGTACCTCCGCAAGCTTTTGTTCATTTTTTTCCGTTTTGTTCAGATCTGCTCCGTTTCTTTGTGTTTCGGTGTAAATTGTTGTTGGATTCGTAGTTAAAGCTTCTGGCTGGTTGTTGCTGACTCTCCTGCACTCGCTTGAACGTCGCACTCGCCACACGCGCCGCTAGTACGACCGAGCGTGGAACTCACGCTTCGCCAGCAACGCCACACGTACTAGTCAAGCGCCGCCAAAATTTCTGAGTCTCCGAGAGGTACCTGAAAAATTCATGATTAGATTATGTGTGGTTTGTTCACTAATTTTTTTATTGAACTTGTACTAATAGTGTAAAATTTGTGAGGTAATTGAAACAATCTTGTTGATATGAATGTGTTAAATAATTATGTGTGGTTTGAATGATTATATTTGGTTTGATTATATGAAAGTGTTGAATGAGGATGCGTGATTATGTGTGATTTGTTCTCTAATTTTTGTATTGAAGTTGTAGTGATGATTTAATTTGTGTGGGGTAATTGAGTACAAATTTTATAATAGTGTAATAGTTAGAAAATCGATAATAGTGCATGATTTGGTTGCCTGATGATAATGGAACATTGTATGATTTAGGGTTTGAGGAGTTGAGTATAAGTTGTTGAATAATACCGTCGTTTCGAATATCGAATTATATGTTCTATATTTGTATAATGCAGTTGGAGATGTTTTTGATTGTGTACTTGTACAAAGGGGGTCAGATTAAGTTTGATTTGATTGTGGGTGTGTATTATGATCCTCCCATACCGGAGAAAAATGCGGCTCTCGAATGGAGGTTAAGTCACTCCGAGTTGGTTTATTTAATTTTCAAAAGGCTTGGCATTGCAAGTGAGGGGTTTCTGTTAAAAATATATTATCGTTGTCCAGAGCTGATTGGTTCGTCTATATAATAATGATAATATAATGTGGAAGATGACGAGTCTACCGTGACCTGCTTCAACATTGTTGATCGAATCCTTGTCCTCAGCTGATCTGTACATTAATATCGAGAAGATGTCAAACACCATTGACCGTGCGGGTGATGTTAATTTGGGCACATTCATGTCGTTGTTGAACAATATTCAGATCTATACACATTTGCCAACCTTACCACCCCTTGTACATTGTGTTCTGGGCATTTGGTTAGGCTATCGATGCATTTCGCCACTGCAGGCCGGTGATTAGTGTTGATGGGACTCATTTGAGAGGCACATACAAGGCCACAATGCTGGTTGAGGTGACACACGATGCGAGCGATTACATGTTTCACATTGCTTATGCAATAGTTGATGCCGAGACTAATGAGAGTTGGAACCGATTCATGCTAAAACTGCGACTCCATGTGGTAGATGGTGATAGTAGGCCAATCTGTATTATATCAAATCGTCATGATGGGATTTTGAATGCAATGAGATATATGGGTGAATGGATGGAGCCAGCAGGATACCACCAGTTTTGCTTGAGGCATTTTCAGTCCAACTTTCTTAGTGCTGAGCGTGGGAAGTTCAAGAATAAACATCTAAAGACTCTGGTTTGGCAACTTGGTCGTGCCAGACAAGAGAGTAGGTGGAGGGAGTACAAGGAGGAGTTGGAGAGTCTCGAACCATCTGCTTGGGATTGGATGAGACAACATGATAGCAGTAAGTGGTGTCTTACCTTTCATGAGGGAGATCGTCTTTGGGGAATTCTTACAACTAATTTTTCTGAGAGTTACAACAATTGTTTAATACGCGCACGACATCTCCTGATAACAGCATGTTTCAAAGCTACTTTTGAACAAACAGTTGAAATGTTTGCGCGAAGGCTAATGGACGCCACAAATTGGAGGTACTTTCATGATTCATTATATTTCATTATGTGTCCATGGACTATTTTATATATTCTAAATAGATGTATAATTGTGTAGATCCGAGTTCCCTAGCAGGATTTGGAAAAGGTTTCAGATCAAGATAGTTGGAGACATGGACATACTGTCACCGTGTATGGCCAGGCATCGCAGACTTATAAGGTTGTGACAAGGACCATTGATGGTAGCATTGGTGAGAACCAATACACTGTGATATACCAGAGAAAGGAGTGTAGTTGTCGCGAATGGGAAATTTTCCATTTCCCTTGTTCCCATGCATTGGCTGTCAGTAGGTATAGGCGTGACGATCCATCCACTCTATGTGATAGCGTATATCACACGACCACCTATGTGAAGCAATATAGTGAGGGTTTTGTGCCTCTACGAGATCCATCACTATGGCAACATGCCAATTGGAGGTTGATTTCCGATATTGAAAAGTTTCGTAATAGGAGGTGTGGTCAGTTTGCGGAGAGAAGAATAAGGAATCAAATGGATGAGAGAGTGTCGGGTGATTGTAGAGGCGTCCGTAGGTGAGTGCTTGCTTAGGGCCGTGTCTGTGATTTGGAGTTTCTAAATATCCTTATGTTTTGTTTAGACAATATGTATTACATGATATTATGTAGCCATGCAGCTTGTTATGCTAGATTTGTCCTCTTTTTTTTAGTGCAATTGATTGTGTGGATTTGAATTATGTATTTGTTTAAATTGAAGCTAATGTACGATTTGGTTTGAATATGAATTACATGTAATAGTATTCATTTTTGTGGAAATATAGACTTATAATTTCTCCTTGTGATTATGATTTTCACCAGGGATACGCCATGTATCATCCAGGACTCATTGATGAGGATTTGCTTTACCTTCACCGGGAGCATCGTGCACGTGCTCTGTACAATGGTAATTTGAAGGATGAGGCACTGTAGGTGAGGCGGTGCGATGAGGCTTGTTGGATTGGTGGGATTCTTGATCGAGTGATGCGCTATGTGCGTGAAGCTGGATTCCAGGGACTGTTGGATTCCGCACCAATTCACATCGACCATTCCCTCATCACTATGTTAGTCAAGCGTTAGAGACCAAAGACGCACACATTTCACTTGCCGATGGGGGAGGATACAGTCACTTTACATGATGTGGGCATCCTATGGGATCTACCGATCGATGGCATGGAAATCACTGATGTAAACACTAGCAGGCGCACAGATAACTGACAGAGATTGTGCACTGACTACCTGGGGGCTACACCAGCCACGGGTGCTATCAGAGGGCGCATAAGAGCCAGCTGGTTGGGAAACTTGCTGCGTAGTCCGTTGCCTCTTGATGTTACTGAGGTAGATTGTCAACAACATGCTAGGGTTTTCATTCTACTACTGGTCGGTGGAATGCTCATGTCAGACACATTTGAGCACCTGATCCCTCTACTCTATTTGTTGGTACTGATGGACTTAGATGCAGCACATCAATACAGTTGGGGGAGTGTTATTTTAGCACACTTGTACATGTGCTTATGTGACGCTGCAATCCCACGAGTCATATCCATATCTGGGCCACTGGTCTTACTATAGGTAACATTATTGGTTAAACTGGCTAGTTGTATATACTGTCTATAATGACCTTCCTACATTATGTTATATTTTTATTTATTTATTGTCAGTTGTGGGCATGAGAGCGAATATCAATCATCTGTCTAGCTGGATAACTTCTAGTGATCGTCACCATGAGTGCTCTTGGGTCCAGGTTTGTATTCAATTAGTAAGGACACAATTTTAAAACCTTTGAAATTACTAGGAATGACTAATATTATTCATTATGTTCCTCATAGGTGGAGAGCCCGGTACAATTTATCATAATCACCCATGCATGTACTGAAAGAGTACCGCGATCAGCTGACATCTCTCCATGACAGTCAGGTATAATGTAATTCAGATTACCTTTTTTGAACTAATGGAAAAAAAGGGTGTTTCTTTCCTAACCACAACACTTGTCTGTTATGTCAGTTTATTTGGCAGTCATACACTGAGGATGCCATGCAACAACTCCCACAATACTGTATATCTGGTAGAAACAATTGGCTATTGTGTGTTAACCTTATTTGCTGGCACGTCGTGGAGTATCATCAGGTTCATCGTGTTCTCGGGCAGTTTGGCCTTATCCAACCAATACCCACACAGTTGGTCACTAAGGATAAACACAAACAGCTTCATACTAGAGACCGTCGGGGGAGGTCAGGCATGGATTGGTGTATTGAACTGAGAAGATATCTCGATGTGTGGGAACATCGAGTAGAGCAACAAATTAATGCACTTAGGACAGCGGATCCATATACACCCGATCGAGAATACATGGAGAGGTATTTTCGAATGATAGTTACCCTAATTGATCAGCCAGGAAGATGCCAAACGGTTACGGAGGATTTTCATAGAGACAGAGCTACTATGAAGTATATGGTATTTCCTAAATTTCTAATATTATCAACAAATAATACTTTAGATTCCCTTAATTTTTAATATCTAACATATTTATCTCATTTATGTAGTTGTCAGCAATGTACGAGATGCACCTTATGTCAGATATTAATTTGGATGAATGTCCCCCACATTTCACAGACGTTATTAGGGGGTACATGGTGTTGCCACACGTACTCTACAATATGCGCATAAGCCCTCCGGACTGCAGTTTTACTGCCATATGTGCACACCGAGGAACCTCCCCCGGTGTGAGAATGAAATTAGAAGCCACGACCCAGCTCCACCTGGTCGACAGGGTGGTCGGCAACCACGTGCTTGGGGCTCTAGAAAACACATTGGTTCATTTGAAGTCGGACCCTCACGTGCGATTCCAACGAACACCGGGCCATCACATGGTGGACCCTTACACTATGACACTACTCCAGATAATTTTGCTGCATATCTTACTCCCAGTGCTAGTCATGCGTATATGTCATCTACTGCTCCATTAGATACAGGTAGTGTTCCCCATGTCCAATATGATTTGAATGAGGACACGAGAGATGATATGGAAGAGGATTTTACAGAGGGAGCTCTGCATGACGACGTACATGTTTCTACTCAGATGGCTGTTCCACGACACACATCCTGCACCATAAGTCCTCCCCCATGTGGAACAGGTGGAAAGCTTTACAGAGGACGTCATTAGTACGTTGCATGTCGTTGGGCATTCATTTCATTACGTTTGTACATATCTGTTTGACACGTGAATATTGTATCTCTGAATCAATTCATGTTTATTTGATTTTCACCATCATCTCTAATTTCATAAACATTTAATGCATCTACTCATATATTTTTGTTTATTTATATTAGTTAATAGTGGAAAAAAATGTAAAATTTAAACAAGAAAATGAATTTTCCAAATTACAATTCAAATAATGTAGTAACCTCCAATTTTTTTAATAACTCATTCATATTCTGTATTCATGATTATTTAAAAAATTGTAATACTCACGATCAAAATTTTCCATTATCTTTAATCAGGTAAGTGGTGTAACACCCCAAACCCAACACACAGTGTCGGGTCGGGTCTGGGCATTCTACCGAAAGTGCTAACAGTAACGAGCAGATAAATTTCATTGCGGAAGCGATTTAGATAAATCCAAAAACCTACATTACTATTACAGTGAAAGTGTTAATGTTAAATGAAAGTTTCACCTAACTATTACAGATTCAAAATTTATATTAAAGTTCATCTAGGATCTCTCTCAGAGTAAGTAAAGACATCAAAGAGCTTTTCTCTTACATTTCCTCTTCACCTAAAAAATGGTTGTTTAACTAGGTAAGCTCCTTGCTTAGTGAGGTTTCATTGCCAGTATTTACCCAGTTGCATTTTAGTGATCACAGAATATCAAATAGCAAATAGCCACATGTGTCCTAGCACATAGTAAAAGGATACGGGCGGTTAGTGCCAAGTTGCTGCCAAGTGCCTATGTGGCAACTCTAACTAACATACAAGGCATAACCTCTCAGTAGTGCCTGAAGGCCATCAGTCCAGTATTCAATCTCGTCAACCACGCCCAATCAGATGTTCAGTTACGAGCTCGTATCAATACAGTACAGTGGGTAATGCTAGCATACCAGAAACTCCACGAGTAGCTGGTCTAATCAGACGGTCCGGTCAAAATTGTTCCCCACCGACTTCGACTGAACTACAATCGCGTCGGGGCCCTAAATTCACAGACAGGTAATCAGGTAGCAGATATTTCAAGTAAGACACGGCAAGATAAAGTACAAGCCGGTCATTCACATAACATATCAGAGCAGTTCATAACTAAGTTTCACAATAATTGAACACAGTAATATACACACTCAGTTTAACAATCAGTATATATTATCGTTTTAAGTCTAACAGGTATGTCCCTTTATAATGGAGTTTGAGTACAGGTTTGAGTGTGTATTTTAAGTACAGGGGTTCGAGTACTTGGGTTTGAGTACAGGGGTTCGAGTACAAGAGGTTCGAGTACAAGGGGTTCGAGTACAAAGGGTTCGAGTAGTGAATTCGAATGGAGAAGTTTTAAGTGGAACGGGTATCGGGTGGTACTGGTTTGAGAGGTAAGTGGTACCAGTTCGAGTGGTGAGGTTTGAGGGGTAAGTGGTTCAAGGGTAAGGTTCCAATGGTACTGGTTCGAGGGGTAAGGTTCGACGGGTGAAGCCTTTCAGTGGGTTCGAGGGGTGAAATTTTCAGTGGTTCGAGAGGTACTTTTTAGTAGAGGTTCGAGGACAGGGTTTCGAGAGGTTATTGTTTAACAGTGGTTCGAAATGTAGTTTTCAATAGGGATTCGAGGACATGGGTTTGAGAGGTTACTTGTTTAGCAGGGGTTCGAGGATAGGGGATCGAGGGGTACTGTTTAGTAGGGATTCGAGGGGTTAAGGTTTAACAGAGGTTCGAGGACAAGGCTTAACAGGGGTTCGAGGACAAGGCTTAACAGGGGGTTCGAGGACAGGGATTCGAGGGCATGGGTTTAATAGGGGTTCGAGGACAGGGATTCGAGGGCATGGGTTTAATAGGGGTTCGAGAACAGGGATTCGAGGACATGGGTTTAATAGGGGTTTGAGGACAGGGGTTCAAGGACAGGGGTTCGAGGACAGGAATTTGATTGCAGAGGTTTAATAGGGATTCGAGGATAGGGGTTCTAGGGCAAAGGTTCGAGGGCAGAAGCAGGGGTTCGAGGGCAGAAGCAGGGGTTCGAGGGCAGAGCAGGGGCTTGAGGGCAAAGGTTCGAGGGCAGCCTGTACCCATACAATATAAATATATATATTTTTTACTTCAATTCATGCTAAGGCAATGAAAACACTCACCTTGGCTAGACTTGGGCTTGGGCACTTCCGTTTCCTACTTTATCACTTGTTCACCACTATCCCTTTTTGCCCAGAAATTTTTCTTAAGGCTGTGTGTGAGGAGGTAAGAACTGAGGTCCGATATTTATACTGGATAATAACCTAGGTTCTGACACCTACTAACCTGAAATTTTATCTTGTAATCCTACATCCACTTGCCTAAAAAATTACTTTGGAAAACTATCTCTCACGTCCGCCGTTCATTTCCTTCTTCTCAGTAATTTCATTTGCCAAAATTACTTTGGATAATTTCTTTACGTCCGCCGTTTCTTCTTCCCAGTGAATCCACTTGCCAAGATTGAATAAAATTCCGCCGTCGATTTCTTCTTCCCTTAGTTTTTCTTACTTGTTTATTCATTCACTTATTTATTTACTTATTGCTATTATATATATAATATGTATTATCAGCTTCCTTATTTTTTGCTCATTTATTTATTACTTACTTATTTATTATTATTATTATTATTGTATATATATATATATTTATATTTATATATATATATACACACACACGAAGAGATATATCTATATAGATATATATCTTCTTTGACAACACTAATTCTTAGCAATCAACTATAATTAGTCAATATATGTATAGTGATAATATACCGGCTATAATTGACTATATTTCCAACGGTAATATAACAGTTATAAACGGCTATATTTTATAGTATATATATATATGTGTGAATTTATCCGACATTTCAAAACCACATTTCCTCTTCTATCTTATATCCTTCTCAATCTTTTGTTGATAGCATGTCGAGACTAATGTCATTCTTTGTTGCAGTAATTATCGTGGTACTACATGTTAGTATTCTCATTGGAGATCTTACGCCGGAAGAATTTCGTTATTCTTCAGTAATGATTGAATTTATTTATTACCTTTTATTTTTCACAATTCTCATAGACTTTTGTATTTAATAAATTATGTTATTTCCCTATTATACAGTGACATCAATAAACTGTCAGTTTAGTAGACAAGGTTCACCCATTACGGTTGGGGTTTTCACAATCTCCCCTCCTTAATGAATTTCGTCCCAGAAATTTCCATTTCCAGTGAGCAACTCTGGGTAAGTATCCCCCATGTCTGCTTCCAACTCCCAAGTTGCTTCCTCGACCTCATGATTCCTCCATAATACCAAAACCATAGAGATCTCCCTAGTTCGCAATGTCTTGATTTTCCGATCCAATATTTTTACGGGATTTTCCTCATACATCAGTTTTTCATTCACTTGTAAATCTTCATGGTTTAGCACGTGTTCGGGATTAGGGTAGTATTTCTTCAGAAGTGACACGTGGAAAACATCATGTAATTTCTCCAACTGGCTAGGTAGGTTAAGTTGATATGCAACTGGCCCGACTCGTTGTACGACTTCAAAAGGGACAATGTATCTAGGGCTCAGTTTTCCTTTCTTGCCATGCTAGACGAGACCCTTGTGAGGGGTTACCTTCAAGAACACTTGGTCACCTACTCCAAACTCCAAATCCCTCCTCCGATGATCTGCGTAACTCTTCCGTCGACTTTGAGCCATATGTAAGCGTTGCTTTATCTGTTTGACCCTATCCCTGGATTCCTCAACCCAAGGTATACTGGTAACTGGAAAAGTCTTTTTCTCTCCCACTTCTTCCCAGAAGAGGGGTGTTCGACACTTCCTTCCATAGAGTATTTCATATGGAGCCATACCAATGGACGAATGATAACTGTTGTTATACGCAAATTCTACCAAAGGTAAATAAGCGTCCCAACTTTCCCCGAAATCCATAACACAGCTTTGGAGCCTGTCCTCCAAAGTTTGAATTGTTCTATTCGAATGCCCGTCTATCTGTGGATGGGCACTTGTACTAAAGTTCAATTTGGTTCCCAATGCAGCTTGCAGTTGCCTCCAGAAACGGGAAGTGAATCTTGGGTCCCTATCAGACACGATAGTTATTGGCACCCCATGCAATATTATGATTTCCCGGATGTATAGGACAGTTAGTCTTTCTAAGGAGTATCTACCGTTGATCGGTAGGAAAAGAGCCGACTTAGTCAACCTATCCACCACCACCCATATTGCATCAAAATTCTTCGGTGTTTGAGGTAGTCCTGTCACGAAGTCCATCGTGATGTGATCCCATTTCCACTCGGGAATTTCCAATGATTGTAACAACCTAGATGGTTTCTGATGTTCGTCCTTAACCTGTTGGCACACCAAAAAACGTGCCATGTATTCTGCTATGTCCCTCCTCATATTATCCCGACAGTACCGTTGTTTCAGGTTTTGGTACATTTTGGTTCCTCCTGGGTGCATCGTATACTTGGATCGGTGAGCTTCCTCCAACACTCTTTGGGTGATTGCTGAATTCCGGGGTAGCCAAAACCTACCTTTATAGGTCAGCGCTCCTTCACTGTCTACTTTAAAATCTGGCAATTTCCCTTCAGCAACAAGCTTTTTCTTCTTTAACAATGATTCATCTGACTCTTGATCTTTCTTAATCTCTATGAGTAACTCAGCTTGTACCCTTAGATTAAAGAATACAAGTAGGTCAGTTTTGGTCTCACATTCCCAATTCTCTGTTTGCAATAACATCTCTGTCTCCTTTATCCAGATATGCGCCAAATTCACCTTCCGGCTTAGTGCATCTGCCACCACATTTGCCTTGCCAGGATGATAATTGATCACACAGTCATAATCCCCCAAAAATTCCATCCACCGATGTTGGCACATATTCAAGTCCTTTTGGGAGAATATGTACTTCAGGTTCTTATGATCCGACATTACTTCAAACGTGATGCCATATAAGTAATGTCTCCATTTCTTTAGGCAAACGCCACAGCAGCTAGTTCTAGGTCATGGGTGGGGTAATTATTTTCATAAGGTTTCAATTTCCTGGATGCATAAGCAATCACGCGGCCCATTTGCATCAATACACACCCTAGACCTTCTCCTAAAGCATTGGTATACAATATGAATACATCATTCCGCCAGGTAGGGCAAGTATTGGGGCAAAGGTCAGTCGCTTCTTCAATTCCTAAAAAATGGATTCAGTCTTCTTATTTCATTCGCACTTAACTCCTTTCTGAGTTAAGTAGAATAAAGGGGATACAAGTTTTGATAAGTCTTTAATAAAATGCCTATAGTACCCTGCTAGTCCAAGAAAACTTCGAACTTCAGTACTATTGTTGGGCACTCTCCAGTTTAGAACTGTCTCAACTTTCGATGGATCCACGGATATTCCTTCCCTGCTAATCACGTGGCCCAAAAAGTTCACATGGTTTATCCAAAATTCACATTTGCTAAACTTGGCGTATAACTTGTGCTCCTTAAGTAGTTGTAATACTTTCCTTAGATGCCCTTCATGCTCCTGCTGAGATTTGGAATAGACCAGTATGTCATCGATGAAGATGACAACAAACTCGTCTAAGTATGGTCGAAATACTCGATGCATGAGGTCCATAAAAGCAGCTGGTGCATTGGTCACCCCAAATGGCATTACTAGGAATTCATAATGACCATATCGAGTATTGAAAGTTGTCTTGGGTATGTCCTCCCCCTTCACTCGCAATTGGTAGTACCCTTATCGCAAATCCAGTTTGAAAAATACAACTGCTCCTAGGAGTTGATCGAACAACTCCTCAATAATGTGAAGGGGGTATTTATTCTTAATTGTCACATTGTTTAAGCCTCGATAGTCAATACACATTCGAAGAGAGCCATTCTTCTTTTTAACAAACAATACCGGGGCTCCCCAGGGAGAGGTACTCAATTGAATGAATCCTCGAGTCAGCAAGTCTTCAAGTGGTAGCTTCAACTCCTGTAGCTCTAACGGCGCCATACGATATAGGGTTCGAGAAATAGGTGCGGCCCCAGGTACCAGATCAATGGTAAACTCGGTCTCCCTTTCAGGAGGTAAACTTACGAGTTCCTCTGGAAATACCTCAGGGAAGTCTTGGACCACATTTATATTTTCTCCTTTTAACTGGTCCACTGGCTTATTTAAGATATAAGACAATATTCCAGTCGCCCCTTTGCAAATCATTCATCGAGCCTTGACTCCATCAACTAATAATGAGGAGAATCTTTTCCTTCCCACGTCCACTTCAATAGGAGGTTCCCCTGGTCGGCACAGCTTAACTTCCTTCGTA
Organism: Rubia yunnanensis; assembly: GCA_037428765.1. Classification (NCBI taxonomy): domain Eukaryota; kingdom Viridiplantae; phylum Streptophyta; class Magnoliopsida; order Gentianales; family Rubiaceae; genus Rubia; species Rubia yunnanensis. Next base: position 11,594,509 of record CM075064.1, read on the forward strand.
TGAAAATTTAACTAGGCGTGATTTTTAGCGAGCCAATCCATTCCAAGTATTACCTCATAGCCCTTTAAGGGTAGAGCAATTAGGTCTATGGGTAATTCCCTACGCCCCACGTTTACCCTGCAGTTTCTACATACACGTCCAGTTAGGATTTTAGCATCATTTGTGGGAGTGCTAACTTCCAACTTATAGGGTAAATTATCTATCTTATCTTCCATATTTTCAAGAAAGGAATAACTAGCAAAAGAATGAGAAGCACCAGGATCTATCAAAACTTTAGCTAGTTTACCCAAAATAGAAAGGGTACCTTCAATGACTTCAGTCGAATCGGGAGCTTCATTATCTTCCATTGCGTAAACACGAGCTTGCACTCTCGGTTGGCTTCCCCCATTTACTCCTTTCTGAGCCGGTTTGGCGACTGACGGTTGTGACCCTGTAGTTTGAGACGAGTGACTCGACGGAGCTAGCGGGCATTCTAATATTCTATGTTCAGAATTTCCACACCTTACACTTGTTTTCCTTTCTCCAGCAATCCTTCTCATCATGGTTTCATTTTCCACAGTGCGTGCAACGAACCAGAGTCGTTCCTCTCGAAACGGTGCTCGAGTTCTTCAACATGGCCGAGGGTCGGGATATGTCTCTCCTAGGGACTTTGTTTTGCTCAAAATTTACTCCCTGTAGACCGGTATGTATACTGATTGGGACCTTGCATTTTTCCTTCTCGATTGGTGCATAGCTCGTAAGGCATTCTTAGTTTCCTCCACTCTACAAGCGGATTCGATGGCTGCAGCATTACTGTGTTGATAGGTCGAGGCTAGAGCATCCTTCAATTCCAGCCTTAACCCTTGGATAAATCTCCTCTTGCGTTCCTCGTCCGTCGAGACCATCTTCTCTGAAAATTTAGAGAGGCGGGAAAACTTTGCCTCACACTCCGTTACGCTCATCAGTCTTTGTTTCAAGTTTATAAACTCCGCTTCTTTCCTTTCGATAACTAGGGGTGGTATGAACTTCTTCTTAAACTCTCTTTCGAAATTCTCCCAAGTCCTGGGAGTCTCCTCCATGTCCCACTTCCTTTGTACTATATTCCACCAATCTAGTGTGGCGCCTTCTAATTGGAATATAGCGAAATTCACCTTTCGCCCATCCGTATATCCCAAGTCTCGGAAGGTTTGAGTCATTGTTTCAATCCAATTTTCGGCGACTTCATTATCTGGGCCGCCGCTGAACCTGGGTGGATGAAACTTCTGGAATCGTTCCAAGGCCGCGTCTTCGGTCTCTGGCCTGTGACTTCGATCCCTCATGCAGCTCAAAATTTCAGTGACTTGACTTGCAAATAATTCCATTCCAACGGTTGGGGGATTCTGTCCTGCGGGTGAGTTTGAACTTTCTCCTTGGCCCCTTTCCATTTTCCTATACTTAAAAAGTTAGTTCCATGGATTGAGTCAATCCTTGTTTAGTTTTCTAACTAAAAGATTATAATTCACAAAATATTTTTTCTAACATCACTAAAATTTTACAGTAGTTATAGCTTCATCATAAGATATTTGCGATAATTTTATAGTCCTCTAGCGTCGTCTTTCGACATCGAAAAAAGGTTCGAGGGCAGAAGCAGGGGTTCGAGGGCAGAGCAGGGGTTCGAGGGCAAAGGTTCGAGGGCAGCCTGTACCCATACAAGATAAATATATATTTTTTTTTACTTCAATTCATGCTAAGGCAATGAAAACACTCACCTTGGCTAGACTTGGGTTTGGGCACTTCCATTTCCTACTTTATCACTGTTCACCACTATCCCTTTTTGCCCAGAAATTTTTCTTAAGGCTGTGTGTGAGGAGGTAAGAACTGAGGTCCGATATTTATACTGGATAATAACCTAGGTTCTGACACCTACTAACCTGAAATTTTATCTTGTAATCCTACATCCACTTGCCCAAAAAATTACTTTGGAAAACTGTCTCTCACGTCCGCCGTTCATTTCCTTCTTCCCAGTAATTTCATTTGCCAAAATTACTTTGGATAATTTCTTTACGTCCGCCGTTTCTTCTTCCCAGTGAATCCACTTGCCAAGATTGAATAAAATTCCGCCGTCCATTTCTTCTTCCCTTAGTTTTTCTTACTTGTTTATTCATTCACTTATTTATTTACTTATTGCTATTATATATATAATATGTATTATCAGCTTCCTTATTTTTTGCTCATTTATTTATTACTTACTTATTTATTATTATTATTATTATTATTATTGTATATATATATTTTTTATATATATACACACAAAGAGATATATCTATATAGATATATATGTATGTGTGTATCTTCTTTGACAACACTAATTCTTAGCAATTAACTATAATTAGTCAATATATGTATAGTGATAATATACCGGCTATAAATGGCTATATTCCCAACAGTAATATAACAGTTATAAACGGATATATTTTATAGTATATATAAATGAATTTATCCGACATTTCAAAACCACATTTCCTCTTCTATCTTATATCCTTCTCAATCTTTTGCTGATAACATGTCGAGACTAATGTCATTCTTTGTTGCAGTAATTATCGTGGTACTATATGTTAGTATTCTCATTGGAGATCTTACGCCGGAAGAATTTCATTATTCTTCAGTAATGATTGGATTTATTTATTACATTTTATTTTTCAAAATCCTTATAGACTTTTGTATTTAATAAATTATTTTATTTCCCTATTATACAGTGACATCAATAAACTGTCAGTTTAGTAGACAAGGTTCACCCATTACGGTTGAAATTTTCACAAGTGGAATGTGTTCATGTTTTATTATCATAAATATCAAATCGGACTTCCAAATTCTTCCGTGCATTTAACATTACCGAAATTTTTAAAAAATATAAAACAATCACATATCTACTAATGCACTATTGGGGATAACGAAAATATAAAAAACAAAAAATTAGACAATCAGTTAGAAGACATAATAAAAAACTATTTTAAAATTGAGGTTTAAAAAAAAAATCAAATGACATAGAGGACTCATTTAAAGAATGTGTCATCTTTATAAAAAATTACTATAAATTGAGGACGCATTCTCTAAATTCATATTTAAAAAATGCCATTTTTCTAAATTGGCATGGTTGCATCCTAATCTAGCACTCAAAGAAAGGACTCCCATATTGACATCTAAACGAAAAGTGAAAACCACTTGTGGGTAAAATTCATTCATTTTATAAGTAGTGTTAATAGAATAAGTTAAATCTTTGGGTAATATGTAAATATAACCCCATATGTTGGAGAAAGTGCAAATATAACGCTGAGTTATTTTTTAGTGCAAATATAACCCTAACTATTATACATATGTGCAAATACAACCCTAACTATTATACATATGTGCAAATATAACCCTAAAGCCATTATTCCGGCATTAACTTACCAGGGTTATATTTGCACTTTCAATTATCGCAGAGTTATATCTGCACTTTCATTATCGCAGAGTTATATCTGCACTTTCATTATCGCAGGATCATATCTGCACTTTCATCAATTATATAGGGTTATATATGCATTTTTCCCTAAATCTTTTTTTTTATTTCCAAGTGCCCCATATATAAAACTTATTTGGGAGTATGTCATTTTGATTGAGTTTAGGCCAAGAGATGGTGCTATAATGATAGGGTGTGCCTTACGATTGTCTGAAATAAATTCTTCAAAAGTAAGTGTAATACATTATACATGATCAGAATGGAAGCATAATTGACTGAAATCTTGAAGCCATAAACAGAATCCGGGCCAGATGACACTCAAATTTAAACTTGAAACGCTTGAAAGAATAATGATAGAACTGTCTGAATTAACAGAGAGAGTTATTACTGAAGTAGAAAAAGAGGGAATAACATAGGGGTCAGCGAAAGAAGCTCAATATTAACAGCAATAAAAGAATCATCAGTTAGGAAATGCAGTCGCAAAACAAACAAATCAACTGAGACAAGGAACATAATTTAGGAGTTGCTATCTGCCAAAATCCATACTACCAAACAGAGCATTAACCTATGCAAACTTTCATCTAGATGGAGTTTCGGATGGCTGACTATTCAATGCAGAACTCGAGGGGTTTGAAGGCATTGCTCCATTTTCTTGAGATCCCAGACCACCCCATTTTGGCTCTGCATCGGAAGGCTCTATCACATGAACGGTACCGTCGCTCATACCAAGTGCAAACTGGTTCGGGTCAGCTGGATGCGCTGCAATCACAGATGGAAATGGAATGCCGCCACTGCTGCAAGTTTCAAGCTTGTGTCAGATACGAGAAAAGGCATTACTAGTTTAGGAGCAATCACAACTTCCAGATATTGTTCATGTATGACAGAAACATCTTGTTATGCATGTCTATAAATGACAGATACATTTCCTAAGTTCACCAATTCTAACTACATACTCAGCAATATGCTATTATGAATCACACATTTTACAGACACGCTCAATTTAAATAAATGACACAGTACTCAGTATACATGATTCTTGTATGCAGCATTGCTATGGTTGAAGCATAAACTAGAAATGGAGTATAGGAGGAAAACTGAGTCCAACATAATACCTATGGCATACTAAATTCTAAATAAAGCATTTAACCTGCTGCAGAGCAGACCAAAATCATGTAAGACTTCCTCCTAAAATATTAAAGTATTCCCTCCGGTCCACTAATAATGGACCACTTTCCTTTTTTGGATGATTTTTTTATATTGGCTCCTTCCCCTTTTAGTAAATCCTAGATTGTTTTTATCCACACATTTTACTTTTTATAATTTCAATACAATCTCTACCATTTATTTGTTTTTTTGAAAAAGTTTGTGCCCAAAAATTGGGGCCATAATAAAAGAACCAGAGGGAGTAGCATTTTATAATTCAAGTACCTGGAAATGGACGTAGACATGTAAGATGTTGGCGCTATTCGACAGCGAAGCCGTAAATTATCTGCATCAAAGATTCCAACTGCGCCATCGCAAAATCCCGTGAAGACCAATAGACCATCACAAGAATATATTGCGCTTGAAATCGAAGCAGAAAGTGAATCTCGTGGATGCCACTGCAACAGTATATCAGTTATGTTGGTTAGTATCTTGTGGATGTCCAACAAAAGTAGTTGAACCATTCATTTGGTAGAGAAACTTTTCAGACTCACGAAATTTGATAACTAAAACACCATTAACGCTCTGCAGGTGTCACAAGGTATAGCAGAGTGAGGTAACTACTTACCGATCGCATACACTCGAGTTGTGTGTCATATATAGATATTTGACTATCATGTACAACTAGTAGATGAGATTGATCGTTGTGGAATTGAACTTTAGTTTCTCCAACCAGTGGAGATGCATGACCTGGTGGTGCCTGTATAGATTTTGATTTCTTCTTCTCCCACCCATCAATATTCCATACACTAAGCTGCAAGTATGTTTGGTCACCATCACAATTAGACGCAGCATTCTTACAAAACCATTTATACAAGTAATGGAAAATTGACATGCAAGCAAGCAACAAACTACATCTTCCACTAAAAATATTACAAAGATAAATATTTACTCCATTGTCAGTCACCTGGGGCTTTCCTCTTGGTGACTATGCTAAAAATTAAAACAAATGCAACAGTTTATAACACTTGCCTGCGCGTCAGCTCCTGATGACACCAACAAATTCGGAGAAAAAGCAAGCCCTGTAATGTGTTTGTGGTGCCCCTTTAGCTTGGTTTTAACCTACAAAAAAAAGTAAAGGAAGTTAATAAATTTCAACATCGCCTACATGAATGCTATGGGGAACAAACCCCGTCAACAAACATACATGCACACATATAGACATTGCAACAAATAATTCTTCCCTTTTCTTAATAAAAGCTAAAAATGTAACAAAATGAAGTAGCACACTTCTCATAGGTCCTTGTTCAATCAACCATAATGAACACCCCTTTTATTTCAATATTTGTGCAGCAATTCAATGCAAAGACACCATTCAAGTTAACGATCAATTAATGACATGGCAGTTTCAGCACATTTAATAAACATATACAGCACATCAAACATAAGGCCATTATCTCTAGGCAGGGATCTGACAGCCAGAAAGATTACTTGATATGCGTAATTGATTAGCTCTCATTCCTCAACCCATCTTTGTAAAAAGTTACAAACCCAGTCACTTAATCTCACAGTGAAACCCAACTAGAGAAAAGACAAGTACACGTAAAGAAGGGCAGTCACTCACACAAGTGTACAATATTATACAAGCCAATTACAACACAGAACTAGATACACCCAAAAGTAGGTTTTCCATCTATCAAGAATCAACGAAAAGGATATGCAAGACCGGTATATTGAGTCAGTAAAATAAAATTAAACAGTTCTACTGTAAAAGTAGAATGCAACAAAACGATGATGGTAAAAGATACTAAAGCTACATCATCACATGTCCACAAATTAAGTCCAATGCTAGAAGAGACATGCACTTGAAATAAGTGACACAGCAAAAAAGTATAATATGAGTAACATTCATGATCCATCCAATAAAACAACAAGATGACCTACCTCATCAACTCTAACATTGTATATCTGTATAGTAGAATCCTCCATTCCAATGGCAATAATGTTGTTGTCCTGAGGATGGAATGCCAGATATGTAGCTGCTGGAGGTGGAGGCATGAAAGTCGTCATGACCTGACAAGGATTAGAAGGTATGCATTTGAATCATCTCATACGAATGTTCGGAGGGGAGAAAAGAGCATATAACACAGCAACAGAGAAGAACAGAATCCAAATTAAAGGTTACCAGAAAGTATTAAGAAAGTAGAGTACAAGATGAAGAGGAAAAACAACAAGGGAAGGTTGATTGGAAACCTTAAATGTCATCATGTTGAACAGAGAAACCTTGCCACCAGAAGCAGACATGACATAAGAATCATTCTTAGATAAAGCAATGCATGCAGCTGATTCTTCTGCTGGTTTAGTGTCACTGAGATCATTAGACATGAGAGCTCCACTAGTTGGCTGCCATAACTGTGGCACTACAGATGCAGAAGACTGACGAGGCAAATAGAAGACACCAAAAAAAAACAATTAGTCTACAAGTCTGAAAACTGAGCAAGAACTGGACATAATGAGCTGTACCGGAAAGAAGACAAACTGGAAATTAAACAAAAGTCCAACCTTTCCAGAAGGATTGCGTTCATTGCGCTGCCATTTCCAAAGCTTATGAACAGCATTCGAGGCTAGTGCCAATAGAGCTAGACCAGAATTTGTATAAAGCAAACGTACAATCTGAATCCCACAAAAGGCATATCGATCAATAAAGTAAGAGTAGCAATGAGAATAAATAGATCGATAAAAGAAAAAAGCAAAATCATAAGAGTAAGTAGAAATGGTAAGTTTTATGTGATGTTACATTCATATCCTATGATTTCAAAAGCTCCATAAGCTTTTGTTGGGAAACGATTATAAATTAAAAATAATAATTGTGAATAAAATATTTGAGTAAAGGCATCCTCCCTCAAAAAGAAGAGATCTATAATGCTCATGCTTCAATCTCATGCTGACTAAATATTTTGGCAAAGTCTTGGGAAAGACGGTCTTTCCATATGCTTATGGAAAGACGGGGTTTAATTCGAATAATAAAAGGTAAAAGGTCTTAGTTGCAACATTAAAAATTTAGTAAGCAACATGTAGTAGTTATAAAATTTATAACCCGGTTCATGCAACCCGAAAATTTTATCTTAATTTATTCTAATTTACACTTTAAACCTTGGTCTTTCCATGACTTATGGAAAGACCGTCTTTCAAGAGACGCACTCAAATATTTTTCTAAGAAACTGAAACTGTAATTCAAATAGTGAACACATTCAATAAATACACAATGTACATACTTTGCTTGCTGTCAGAGTATCAGGTAATCTTAATGTCTTCAGCTGACCAGGTTCACCTATATCAGGGAACTTCCAACCTTTAATTCTGTCAGAACTCTCTGATATCCTTGGTTTAACATCGACTGCCCTACTGGCCTCCATGGGGGCCTGCAGTGGACCAAAAAGAGTTGGCAAACAAAAGTGTAAAGAGATAATAAAGTTTGGAGACGAAAGAAAAAGTGACAAAACTATATATTGTAGAATGGTTGTCAAAACCAAAGGAAAACCCATACCAAATTTCCAATGGATAAAGATTGTTGAATTCTGTCATTACGTTCAAGGATTGGAGCAGCTGGTGCAGAGACATTAAGCATAGGTCCTAATGAACCAGCCATGGCAGGCTGCGAAGAAAATATAAAATGAAGATCAGTTTCTGTTATGAAGCACAGTAGTACACTATACAGTGAAAAATAGCTACTCTCTCTATCCTGTGTCCTACATGCATTATTTGGTGTCCCTTTATTGATGTCTTACTTTCATACTTCATAAAAATTTTGATTGTGAAAAAAAAGATGAATTAGTTATTTGTTGGTATCCATTGTTATGCTATTTCAATGGCTTTAAAAAAATGACCATTTTCTTGTGGTAAGACAGTTATAGAGGGATGGAGGGAGTACCTTAACATTGACTGCTTCAGAAAGACCACGGGATCCCTCAAATGATCGGCCCTCCAGCATCCTCAGTAAGCGTTGCCCATCTGAATTTGCCAGTATTTTGATTCCATTGTCATTTGTAGTAACAGCGAGCAATGATCCTTCTTTGTTAAAACGTAGTCTAGGACTTGCCTGCAAAATACAGCGCGTTGAACAATATTGAGTTTCTTCATAGTAGAAGCGATATTCTGGTTTTTAATCAAAACTAGTTGGTTTGAAAAACTAACAGGCAATCCACCATCAGCATCAGCAAAAGTTAACATATTGTTGTTGTCCATGTCCCAAAACTTAATCTGAAACTCATCACCGGCAGCCAAGAAACGATTCCTTGTCGTGTCAAACTGCACTACACCTAAAGATCGCTTCCTAAAACCAGAATATGTCCTTTTAACAACTCCATCACTTTCATTCCATTCAACAAGGTGTGATTCACCCTCTTTGCTTGTTCCACAAGAGAACAGTCTGAAAGCAATAAGAGATTAATTTAGCATTTTAACAATAAATAAATGAGAAGTGGACCATGACAATATATAAATTCTGACTAATATGAATATAAAGGGGAAGCTGTAGCCTAAAAATAATGTTAATGTTCACCAAAAAAGGTTACATTATAGGCACACACGGGTATATAAGGTGCTCCATGCTGCCAGATTATTATAGGTGGCCAGTCCGTTAGACAAAAGTTATGAACAGAACACACATGTAGTACAAATCACAGTCAAATGTACAAGCGTGTTGTTAATCAGAGGTCACATAAATTCTACTGTACTCATATGATGGGGCAAAACTAGCGTCCTAGAGGATACGCATCATATACAGATGCACAAGAAAATCCTTACTCCCTCCGTCCCGGATTAAACTACACACTTTAGTCGAACTTTGACCACAAATTAAAATAGGTATATAAGCAACAATATTATCACATCTGATATTGTTGGATTCGTCATAATGAGTAGTTTCTAAAAAGAAGCTTTTTGTTTGCCGATATTATATACGTAGTTAAAACATATTAACAAACATGTTTCTTGATAACCGTAAAAAAGATTCTATGCAATTTAATCCCCGGGACAGGGGGAGTATTAATTTTAGAGTTCATCAAAAACTGATCAGGTAAAAATTCTGTCAAAACACTCACAATTCTGTCAAAACACTCACAATTCGAATTATTCTCTACATTTTAGGTGACAGGAAGAAGTGCACAAGAAAGTTTTCTTTACACAATGTGGCACATAATATAGCTCAAGCAATAGCACTAGAACAGACCTCAGCCTGATGCTGCTCATAAATGCAATGTAACTAACCATAATGAGGCCAGGCACCTTGATCCATCATTTACATACAAGAGTTATATACCACTTCTTTATATAAGTCACATAAGCAACAGTAGTTCCTTCAAAATGACCAAAAAGAAGTGGTACTTAGTTCAGGGCTCATGTCCAGAAATTATGCATCACACAAACACTTAAGGGTGTTACACTAAATTTTTTTCACCTATTGGGCTCCGCTACTTTCTTTCTAGTGCATTCACTACTTATTCTGAGCTGGTGTATCCACAAATCCAGCTTCACATCCTCATTTTTCTCAACTCCACTAACCTAAATTTTCTGGTAATGTATTTATTTTGTTGCCCAAAATAATCATATACAAAGCCCCTCAATTTTCTGGTAATGTATTAATTTTGTTGCCTACGAAAGTTACTTCAGTTTGCCAGTTCAGGCTCAACTCTTCGCTTTACATTAGAAGACCTGCAGGCTGGGATGGGGCTCTGCACTTTCTTTCTGTGTGGGCCGATACCGGGGAGGGAGGGGTTAGGCGGAAAACAAGACAAACTGGCTTTTCCCTAAGATCTTATCACTGTTTTATGGGTGTTAAAATTAAGCATCTCAGTCCAAATTTTCGAATCAGTCAAGTCTAAAACTGAATTGCAAATTCTCAAGAATCCATGCAAGTTAAGGCATTGGTAATAGAAAGTGAAAGGCTGTGATCAACACATATCCTGATATTTCTACAATGGACAGAATCAATCAGTTGTAAGGGATTGAAATTACCTGGTTCCATCAGCACTGTAAGCCATTGTTGTGCACCAGAGCCCAGGAGCATCATAGTCAACCCTTGAACCCAAGCAATCATAAAGCCATGCCTTAATCTTCCCATCAATAGCAGTTGAGAATATAAACTGCATGTGGAGATTGAACATGATCAATGAAACTGAATTAAGGCATTTTATTACCATTTCAACCCCCTTTCCGTAAGAAGACTCCGGGCACCGACAAAATAATAAGAGTATGTACCACTATTAGAGGAGAAAAGAAACAAATAACCATTAAATATATTGCACCTGGATACTATCTTTATAGTGAGGACAGACAGAATATACAGGAGCTTCATGACCTTCAAAGATATACAATCTCCGACCAGTAACAGCATCCCACACCTGTCAAGATAATAAATGTCATCACAAGATATAAAGGAACAGTAAACAAACCAAATCAAGAACAATTGTTACCTTGATAGTCTTGTCATCTCCGCATGTAACTACACATAGTTGCTTATTGGGATGCGCAAAAGCAATGTCATTAACACCACCAATATGAGCATCAATCTAGAAGAGTAAAAGTCATCAGGAGTTGTCTATTCAGACACTAACAATTTGTCGCAGAGCAATTAAAATGAACTTACTTCCGAATGCTGCCTCAGCTCACCAGCTGGATTGTAGGTATACAGCTGAACAATGTGCTTAGAAAATGCAACACCTGCAGAATGATACAGCCGATGATTAAATCTTTGACATCACAGTTTTATATAATCAACTATAACGTATAATAACAAGTACCAAATATAGAACCATCTGGACCCCATATGCATCGATTCACAGAGATAGTTGCATCTTTCACCAGTGTTGTCTGCAGGATAATCAAACCATTGTTCAATTGAACACATGGAGAAACAAATGACATAAAATTAAAGAACGAATTATACAAATTACAAGCAAAAGGGAAGACCTATAAAGACTTGGAATGAAATTCTAAGGAAATACTGATACATGTTAACATAATAACACAACATCCTTAGCTGGACAGAATGCAATACATGATCCAAATAGCAGACCAGTTAAGGGTATGAAGGCTTTACTTATATCCAATGGCATCATTAATCGCTGATAATTAATCCATCAGAAGACGCACAAAGCATAATAATACACACCTGTAATTGCATTGAACAGGCTGATACTTCCCAGACCTTGAAATTTTTATGAGCCAATCTTTCCCGGGACCCAACTTCCCAAATGCTAATGTCACCAACATTTGTTCCAACTACAAAGTGAAGAAAACCAATTATAGAGAGTAAGAATAAGATCAACAGTTCTACATGCATCTGAAAAATCATAAATTGGTCGGATCAAGCAGAAAAATACTAGTATAAATAATCAATGCATCCCAAGTAAAGACAGGTTTATCAAGGACTAACCGAGAAGAACGGTTTGTTGCTGAGGATGGAAGTCCAAGCTCATGACATTAGATCCTTGGCTGAGGTTGCGAGCAACTGTCTTTGGAAGGTCATCCGGTGAGTAAACATTGGGCGAATGAGCAGAACCGGAAAAGGATACCTACAAAATTATTGGTATTAGCCTATTGTAATAATGATTAAGAAAAGAATAGAGCATGCCACTGTAAACGAGGGGAGAGCAATTATTATTATTTATCGAAACCTCGTCAGGTTGGCCGACACGAAGCCGCTTCATCAAATGCTCTGAATCAGCAGTTTGGTAGTCCATAGCAGATGCACCGGGTGGGGTCCTTGGATGTTTCAGAAAGGCAGCTGAGAGCATAGCAAAATGTAATTGTAATATTCTCAAACTTCTACCGAGTATGACAGAAATTGCGGATTTAAAGACTGACCTGCACCTTGTGCCTGAACCATACCAGGAGGGCCTGCTGCAACAGCAGCATGAGGCATGGGATGATTAGCACCTGACATCCACCCTGCAATAGCACTGGGCGAAGGAGATACAACTGGTTGGAATGGCTGCAGCAAAAAAGACAGAAAACTGAGTAGCTGAACAATCACAATTAAGATCCCAATTCAGAAAAGAGAAACTAAACTTACACCGTGGGCTCCTAGGGGCGGAAATGTCCCAGGTTTTGCCACTGGCCCAGTAAGGAGACTATTAGTAGGTGGAGGAGCACGGGCCCCGTTGCTAGAAGAGCATGTGTGATCAGTGAAAAGGGTTTTAATGTCAGGGTTAGAGCGTGGATTCTTACAAAGTTGATGCTGCCAGTTAAGACTGCGGGGGAAAATAGCCAGGTGAGCCAATCTCATTAAAAAAACACATGCGTTTAAGGACACGAAGAGCTCAACACCTTTAAGAAGCTAAAACAATATACAAAACAGTAGATAGTAACAATTCCCTTAAAGAATATGAGCAGAAAATGACTATTTCAAGGGGCTACATTTCATGAAAACCAGATTATAACAAATGCGAATTGGTAACCTCTGATTAATCAATGTCCGCAATCTTGAAGCTTTGAATGAAGGGAATGCGAGCTTATCACGGAACAAAGGATTTGCCTCTATAAGCTTCTTTAGTTCAACCAGCATGATATTACGAGCTGATTTAGTGTCCCCGTACTTGGAAAGCTGCTCGTTCTGCCTAGAACAATACCAAAAGAAAATTGAAGTATTGAAAACAACGGGAAAACAAACCACCATCATCAACTGATGAATCTGATTACCTAAAATTCTCAAGAGTTAATAACTGGGTGATTTCCTTAAAGAGGTCTTCGTTGAATGATGCAAAAACCTTTAGATCCTTGACAAGAATTTCAACAGCTTTTGCTCGATCACTCCTGCATTTAATAGCACAGATTTGTCATGATTGTGGACTTCAGAGAGACTCCTCACTTCCACCTCTAGCTTTAAATTAATAACTTACTTATCAAGAGCTTCAAGATACTTTTGCTTTCTTATTTCAAAGAATATCTTCATTGAATAGCGGTTATCTTCCACCTTTGTAAACCCACTAAGGTAACGCTCAACCTCATCCCATTCACCCGCTTGAACTTGATCTTCAAAGTACTTCATATTGAAGAAGAAGCTGGATTCTTGTTCCAACCTGAATCAAATGTGTGTGGTACAGTTACAAATTGAGTTCGAACTAAACACCCAACCCAAAATATTATACATAAATGAACTCAGAAGTCGTGTATAAGTTCAATTATAGCAGAATATATGATTTAGATGATTCGCACAATTCCAAAGGAACTCTCATCTCAACCAAAAAATATATATCCTTTTAAGTCACAATTACTATTTTACTCAAAATAGCAACACTAGGCCACCATGCATCATTGCCACTGACCCTCACGGAAAACAATCATCGCGAGAAGAATTATCAGATACACATATCCTTCTCCTTAACTCACAAAAATTTCAGTAAAGAGAACCTTAATAAAGCACCAAGTTAACTATCCCCAGGCAGATGGATGGATATACTTACTTGTGGACTGTCTCCTTGAACTTCTCCTCATCCAAGAACTGAAGTATTAAAAAAACCAGTTCCCGACTCAAGGATGACATCGTAACGCTACCTGGCACACCTAACCACTCCAGTGCAAATATCTTTTATTAACCACAAATAATAATGAAGTGGTAACCTGTTCTCCACTAGTCAACCAGTCTTCCTTATCAAGGATATGCTTTGCACCTGTGACATTAAGCAACGATCATAATTCAGTTGAGTTCAGTTCAAGAAAGGATAGAAAGGCATATTCCACAAATTACGAAATGGTCAAAATTACCACACCCACCCAAAACAATGAACTTAAAACTACTGGAAAAATTTGACTTAAGCACCTCATCCTCAGTTTCTATTTCCCCAGAATCCGGATACTTGAGTACTACCGAATACATCCCAAATCACAATACATCAAAAATCCAAACCTAGACAAACACACTATTTCAGAATCATGTAATTTCACAATCTATATTCATTCCATCACATTCAAACCTTCTTGCTAGAAAGCCCCAATTCCCCCCAACAACACATAATACATCAAACAACCAAAAAACAGGCCCACAAAACCACAAGGCTTCCAACACTCTCAATTACACAAAATTCCTCCAGCAGGTTCCCAAAACCCCAACTCCTAACCCAACATTACCGCCCGTACACACCTTAAAAAACAATCCTTTCACTTTTCTAAAGCATCAACAGCACCAAAGAAGACGCGTACGCAATCAAAATCAGCCAAAATTTCAGATCTGGTAAATCCACACGGAGGCAGAAGTCGCATGAACTCGAATTCAAATTCAAAACAGTTGTACGAAGGCTGCTTACCAGCAGATTACGGAGGCAGAAGGTTGAATTTACAGCGGAAAAAGGTAGGGTTTTTTGTGCTCCCTATTATTTAGAAAACCACCTCAAAGTTCCACTGCGTGCAGAACAGAGCACTTTCCCTTGTTGTACATTTCTATCAATCTCCTCTCTCTATTTTATTTCAATATTTATACGATACTCTTTCTCTCTCTACAGCCCTCTATTTATAGTACTATCAGCAAAGCATGTGTTCACCATTTTCTTCTTTCCTTTTCTGCCTTCCACTTTTTTTTTCCTTTCTTCCAAAAACATTTTTTTCTGCATTACGTTGTTCCCTATGTTCCTATTTAATCTTCCCACCTTGACTTTTCCTCTTATGAGTGATAATAATATAAAAGCGTGTCATTTTAATACTAAAATTTTATTAATATTAATTATAATATTAAACATAAAATCTTATTAAATCCACGGTAACGTGTATATTTTGAGTATTAAAATTTAATATACTCAGGTTTTAAGATATAAACATATGAACATGTCAAATTTACATAATCTTATTTTATACAGCTTACGGAATTGTTTTACTCCCTCCGTTTCACTAATATTGTCATAGGTTTTGGTGCTTGGATTTAGGTAGATGAAATTAGTGGATGAAATTAGATGTAGAAAGTAAAAAAGTAAAATGAGTGGATGAAATTGAAGGAATCTTGCCAAAAATGGAAAGTGTGCCAATATAAAAGAAACATTCAATTAGAGTAAGTGTGTCAATAATAGAGAAACGGAGGGAGTATAAATCATGCATTATTAATGGATTGATTTGAAGTATGTTTTCATTTATTGAATTAAAATCCTATAATTTAAAAATATATATATATATATATATATATTTAAATCTTGAAATATACTTTCATAATTTAATTTTAAAAATTATAGAAATAAATTTTATTATATTTGATCTAACCATTAATCAAATCTCTCGTCAAACTCATGTGTTTTTACTTTATTAGATGGAAACCTAAGAAGAGATGAAGGAGGTATTAAAACATGTACGTATAAGATTACATTTTTTCCCTAATTTATCTGCCATTCAATTGAATTTAATTTAGTTTCATTTAATCTAATATAAAATTAATATTTTTTATTACATTTATATTTAGATCCAGACTGCGTCTCTTGAAAGATGTTCTTTCCATAAGCCATGGAAAGAACAAGGTTTAAACTGCAAATTTGAAGAAATGTAGATAAAATTTTCGGGTTGCATTCTTCGTGATAGAATGATTTGCCAATTATCGTCAATGTCTGTGTTATATTTGATGCCGACACATTTTTCATTGAGCACAAGCATACAGGGACGATAATTGGTAAAGGTCATCATAGTTATGGTCTTTATTTTCTTGAGACTGGTGATTCCTGCTTTTTAGGCGAATTACGCTCTACAAAGCTTCATGCTTCTTCTGAGCAGTGGCACTTTCGCCTCGGTCATCTGTGGCACTTTCGCCTCGGTCATCTGTGGCACTCTCGCCTCGTTCATCTGTCTCATAATACTGTTCAGTTCTTGGTGGCAAATCACTTTTTGAGGTTATTTTTGGTCATGTGCCTGACTATACCCTCTTTCACATGTTTGGTTGTCGTGCATTTCCATGTCTGCGTGCCACTGCTACTGATAAGTTTGCACCGCGATCTATTCCGTGTGTTTTTATTGGCTACAACACTCGTCACAAGGGCTTCCAGTGTCTCGACCCGACTTCTGGGCGCATCTATGTCACTCGCCACGTTCGTTTTGATGAAACTTTATTCCCTTATGTCTCATCTTTTGCGGACAATCGTGTTGTTTCGGATTTAGAGATTTCATCATTTTTTTTGATAGAACTGTTACTTCATCGATTGGGGCCACCACGCCGGTGCCTATTCCAGCCGCCCCTTCTTCACCATCATGCTCCATCTAGACGGCCGACCCAGACCTAGCTCCTCAGCAGACGGCCACCACACCTCAACCGCCGGCCACCACACCTCAGCCAGTCTCAGTCGTCCTTTCTCCGGTGAATTCCGACGACCACTATCCGGTCAGCGCAGCTCGATCTTCTTCAGTGTCGTCAGCTGGTTCAATTCCTCCAGCTTTGTCGCCACAGCTTCATACCCATCGGATGGCTACTCGGTCTTCTACTGGTGCTATTCAGCGCCGAGATTATTCGGATATTATTGCTCATGGTCTCACTGCTGCACTCTTTTCTCAAACAGAGCCCACTGATTATCGCTCTGCCCTTCTGGATCCAGCCTGGGCTTTAGCCATGGATGATGAGATGGCCGCTCTTCGTGGTTAGCACACTTGGGATTCGGTGCCTCAACCTTCGAATGTCAACATTGTTGGCTCCAAATGGGTCTTTAAGCTCAAGTATCGACCAGATGGCACTATTGAGCGTCACAAAGCTAGACTTGTAGCGCAGGGTTTCTCCCAGATTCCGGGTTTTGATTTTGACCACACTTTTAGTCTTGTGGTCAAACCCTCCATTGTTCGGACGGTCCTCGCCATAGCCACCATGCGTTCATGGGCCCTTCATCAGTTGGACGTCAAGAATGTTTTCCTTAATGGTGTTCTTGATGTTCCGGTCTACATGAAGCAGCCCGTTGGGTATTAAGATTCTGCTCATCCAGACTATGTTTGTCGCTTGTGAAAGGTCATTTATGGTCATAAGCAAGCTCTTCGAGCTTGGTTCCAGCGCTTCAGCAGTTATCTCACACAGCTTGGTTTTCATTGCAGCTCAGCCGATACTTCATTATTTGTCCTCTCGAGAGGGTCGTCGCTACTGTATCTACTTGTGTATGTCGACGATATCCTTCTTACAGGCAATGACTCGACTCTTCTTCGCCAGTTCATTGATCGGACACACGAAGAGTTTGAGATCAAGGATCTTGGTGCTCTTCATGACTTTCTTGGTCTTGAAGTTTCACTTACCTCTTCAGGGTTACTTCTTAGGCAAGCAAAGTATGCTTGTGATATTTTGTCTCGGGCCGATATGTCTGATGTGACACCTGTTTCTACGCCATTTGTTGTTGGTTCTTAACTTCACAACTCTACCACCCCTCCATTTTGGAATCCTACACTTTATCGTTCGCTTGTTGGTGCTCTCCAGTATCTCACCATCATTCGTCCAGATTTGGCATTCTCGATCAACACGGTGAGCCAGTATCTTCAGGATCCCAGAGACGACCATTTCGCTGCAGTGATATGGATTTTGCGATTTGTTCGTGGCACTCTTCATTTTGGTTTTAACTTTTGTTCTGCTAGTATTCCTGAGGTGTTAGGATACTCTGATGCTGACTGGGCCCGCAGTCTGGAAACTAGTTGGTCCACTTACGGTTATGCGATTTATCTTAGTGGGAATCTGGTTTCTTGGAGTGCCAAGAAACAACCCACCGTTTCTCGCTCCAGCATTGAGTCTGAATATCGTGCTCTCGCCAACACTACTTCAAAGGTGGTTTGGCTCACTCATTTGCGTTGTGATCTTTGGGTTCTGCTTTCTGGTTCTCCATTGTTGTTATGTGACAACAACAGTGCTATCTTTTTGGCTCAAAATCCGGTGGCGCACAAGCGGACGGAGCATATCGACATTGACTATCATTTTGTTCGTGAGTTGGTGACATCTGGAAAACTGCGCGTTGCTCATGTTCCAACTTCTTCTCATATTGGGGACATCTTCACCAAGGGGCTCTCTCGTCCGTTGTTTGAGTATTTCAGGTCCAAGTTGTGCGTCGGCGAGCATCCGACGCTTCGCTTGAGGGGGGTGTTAGGATAAATCATATTACTGATTAGATTATAATTTATTATGATTAGATTTCTTTTCTTACTACACAACTATTGTACTCTCTCTATATATATAATTCCATTATCAATAATACAATTACTTACAGTAAATCATTCTATCAAATCGGGTCATAAACTTTATAATTACTACACGTTGCATAATAAATTTTTAATATTGCAACTAAAATCTTCTACCTTTATTATTCTAATTAAACCTCGTCTTTCCATAAGCGTATGGAAAGACGGGGTTTAATTGGAATAATAAAAGGTAATAGGTCTTAGTTGCAATATTTAAAACTTATTATACAAGTGTAGTAGTTATAAAGTTTATAACCCGATTCATACAACTCAAAAATTTTATCTTCATTTCTTCTATTTTGCACTTTAAACCTTAATTTTTCTATGGCTTATGAAAGACCATTTTTCAAGAGACGGACTCTATATCAATACACTAAAATTCAATTTGATTTACCATTTCAATTTAATATAAAATCATATGAAAATAAAGAGTGGGTCTCCTGACAGGCGGCCTGTCCATAAGCTTATGGACAGACCACTTATTTCTTACCTTATACACTGCATTTCTTAAATTACATACAAAATTTAAAAATTTTAAAAATATTTTTTTATATGATATATTTTTATATGAGTGCGTCTCATGAAAGACGGTCTTTCCATAAGTCATGGAAAGACCAAGGTTTAAAGTGTAAATTAGAAGAAATTAAGATAAAATTTTCGGATTGCATGAACCGGGTTATAAATTTTATAACTACTACATGCTGCATACTAAATTTTTAATGTTGCAACTAAGACCTTTTACCTTTTATTATTCGAATTAAACCCCGTCTTTCCATAAACCTATGGAAAGACCGTCTTTCCCAAGACTTTCCCTTTTTATATTCTCACCTTCAAATACATATTATTACTACTTGTTTTAACTTATAAAATGCAATATTTAAATTTTATAAAAAATCACAACATTTAAGGCAAATGCCCCTGAGGACTGTCCATAAGCTTATGGAAAGACCGTCTTTCCTGAGACTTTCCCGAAAATAAATGGGCGATAACAAGAAAACAACATCGAATATAGTATTAATTTATTTTCAATTTCCATTGTTAATACTCTCTTCAATTTTTTAATCAACAAAGTTTTGGGAAAGACCATCTTTCCATAACCTATGAAAAGATGGTTTTTAATTAAAATAATAAAAGGTAAAATATCTTAGTTGCAATATTATAATTTTATTATGTAACATGTAGTCGTTATAAAGTTTATAACCCGATTAATGCAACCCGAAAATTTTATTTTCATTTCTTCTAATTTGGACTTTAAACCTTGGTCTTTCCATGACTTATAGAAATATTGTCTTTAAAGAGTCTGACTCTTTTTAATATTGAAAACTTTCATTTTTTTGGTCTTTTAATAATGGTATAGACCTTCCTTTTTTGGTAAAAATTAATATTATTTTATTAACTTAATTTACCTTTTACTCTCCCAATATAATATTCTCCACTGAATTTTTTTTAAAAAAAATATCTCAACTGATTGAATATCAATATTCATGACCAGATGAAGTGATTAAATTTCAACCGCACTAATCATTGTTGGTAAGGATAAATTTCCAAAAATATAAGGATGCACTTTATTCTCTTGGTTTATATACCAAATATAGAAAAATTATATTCGAATCGCTTAATTACGCTTGGATTCTTGTCATCATTACCATACCTCTTGATAGGGCATTAATTAGTAAAAGCAGTGAAATAATTCGATACTTTTAAGAGAGATTAAATTTGGATGGTTCTGATTTTCATATACTGTCGCGTATTTGTGATATTTTTTTGTTTTTTAAAAGATAAACTTTCATTGATTATGTTAAAAGAGATACAAAATTTGGAGTTGTACTCCAAGAAACATAGTCTTGTGGAATTGTTTTTAGGCACTGCTGGGAGGTCGTCGACATAACTTTCAAAGTTAATATTCATAATTCTCAATGCTTCCTATCTACAATTAAGTAGATAATAAAAAGTCAGGGTCGTCACTATCAAACATATCATCACTAAAATACTAGGCATTGTATAGAACTCATCACTAAAACATATAGAACGAAAAACATACTAGACATAAATATATATATATATATACATATAAAAGCATGTAAAAATGGGGGTTTTGTTGGTTTTTTGTCCTAAGTTATAAAATTGAAAGGCAAATTATCTAATCAAGCAAGTTAAATGTGCAAAACATGCAACAACAACTAAAAGGGGATTAAACCAACAATTAACGGAACTTTGAGCGCAATTGACTTCCATTTCCAAACCTCTTATCCATCATTGAACATGCAACACATTTACTACTTTCACTACTTGTTGTGAACACTAATCTTTTATCCTTCTTAGATACTAGTTTACAAGAATGAATTCGACATCGCTTGTCAAACATCACCAATGGCTCCCTTAGTCGAAACACGACTAAAAGTATCCCATTAATGGTGTTGAACACGAAGAATCAGCAAGTTTGGCAACACTTATAAACACTACACCGTGTCTAAGCATTTAACCAATCTATGCATTTACACAAGATTAGTCAAGAACGTTCAACGTTCATAGACTTCTCTCATTTGCTATAACAACAAGCATGACAAAGAGTTCAACATTATCATATTCATCAAGCAATTATCATTCCATCAATACAATCAAAAGCTCTAAATCATACTCTTGGATTTCCTATCAAGAAAAAGGGAAATCAACCAATTTCCCCAAATTCTAACAAGCATATCATACAAGTACTTCATATACTCAAGCTTTCAAGAACATTAATAACATTAACAAACACATTCAATGCTCCATAAATGCATAATAGTAAGAGTATTAAATAAGCTACAAATTGTTCTTAAGATATGAGTTTGGAAGCCTTAGTCAATTGCTCCCAAGAACTAGGATTAGCTACTAAAACTCATGCTAATTTTCAACAACAATTCATACATAATCAAAGCTAAAACAAAGATAAAAATGGTGGAAAACTAGGGTTCAAAAGAGGGAAAACGAGCTGGAAGACGAAGTGAGGAAAGAGAAGAGATAAAGTGCTATTTATATTACAAGAAAAAGAAGGTGGAATTATGACCAACCGCTCATTGCACGGTGCGATGGTTTCATCGCACGGTGCAAAGGGTGCCCAAAATCCTCAATTGATTTCTTTCTTCTTCTTGGCTTCTTCTTCACTTCACCACAACACATTTTTTCCCTTCTTCAAGTCTTCAAATCTTCATAGCAAGTCTTCAAAGTCTTCAAAAGATGATCCTTAATAGCCTCTGGTCTTCAAGTCTCGATGTTCATTCCTTGTCACACAAAATCCTCTTAGAAAGGGTAAAAAGGCGCAAAAGTCGCTCTTACCTCTCCTAAGAGAATTTCAAGGTAAAACACAAGCTTTAATTGACAAAAGAGCACAAAAGAAATCCAAAAAGTCCCAAAATATTCACATAAAATGGACACATCAACAGCGCCAATTGGTGTGCTATCCTATTTTCTTGTCTAGGGATCCATTTCAGGATTGGTTCGTGGAGATTTACTAGACTGGATTTAATATCATTTGTAACTAAGCCAAACTCTGATCTATCATCACATACTCATTGGATATCATGAGTTACTGCTTGTGCATCCCCCATAATGAAATTTAGGGATAGGTTTTGCCAAACACGTCCTTCTATAGCTGCTTTTAGCATCATTGCTTCAGCAATTTTAGCAGAATAGGGTTGTTGCAGCTTTAATGATTCCCCACATAACCATTCTTTTTCTGATGTTTGGATATACTAGCCCAAGTATGTATGAGACAAATTTGTGGCTGCATCAAAGAGTAACAATCTTCCAGAAGGAGGTATCTTTGTAGTTGTTTCTAATATGCTCTGATGTTGCTCATTGGTCCTGCCTTGGATGCTTTTCTTCCCTTCTTTGATTCCCTTGATTTTCTTTAGTGAATAATTAATTGCTTGAGAGGGTTCTAAATATATGTTCCTTCTCGTGAATAAGTTCATTATGAAACCATAATTGATTGAGTAATAAGGCTACCAGAGATAATAGTTCATTGTCTAGCTCTATGATGAGTTCTTTTACCCATAAGGTTATGCACAATTGTTGGTATCTATAGATCTAACTATGTAAGTCTGCAGCAAACCACAACTGGTGAGAGAGAGGGAGTTAAAAAATATATACCCAACTGATCTATTTTCTGCTGCACAAGTGAGACATTTTTGCTCTGCTGGGCATTTCTTTTGGATGAGCTTCTCTGTTGTTGGCAATTGATCTTTGCATAATCTCCATAAGATATTACCTATCTTTGGAGGAGGTACTTCTAAGTTCCAAATCTTTTCCAATGGGGGGGGGGGAGAGGTGGACCATTACTACTGTTCGCCATATAACCCGCGTCAGTTAAAGAACTTGAGTAAATAGAGACATTGTAACCAGATTTAACTGTGTATTTTCCATCCTCTACTGGCTGTCATTCCAAACGTCATCAAGCATAGAAAGGATGAATTCGGCTTCTTCTTCATTGAAAGTTTCTCTGATTAATGTCACATTCCATCTCGTTCTATTTGCCTCGATGAGATTATTTACTGTGGTCTGTTCTGGGTAATCTCTTGGGAGTGAGGTAGGCTTTGCCGAGTTTTGCTTTAGTAGCCACATATCACATTTGATTCTTATGGAAACACCATTTCATATTCTTCTTCTTATTCCTTTTAACAAAAGATTTCTCCCTTCAAGGATAGATCTCCATGCATAAGATGGACGATGGCCCAATGATGCTTCAAACACTGATGTACGTCTGTAGTATTTTGCTTTTAGCGGTTTAGCTAAAAATGATTGTGGATTTGTTTATAGCCTCCAAGCTTGTTTCCCTAGCATAGCCAGATTGAAATGGTTTAGGTCCTTGAAACCAGGGGGCCCCATTCCTTTTAGGATACACAGACTAGTTCATTTTGCCCAGTGAATTTTTCTTTTGTTGTCTGACCTTCCCCACCAATACTTTGCATACATCATATGAATATCTTCGATAAGTGTATCTGGTTGTTTGAAACAAGACATTGTATATGTCGGCATTGCTTGCAAAACTGGCTTGACCATCACTTCTTTCCCTACCTTTGAAAGGTTTTGGTGCTCCCAACTTTTGACTTTTGTCCAGATTCTTGTCTTAATACTCTCAAGCAAGGATACTTTTGACCTCCCAAAAGTTTTTGGTAATCCTAGGTATTTATCTGGTCCTTCTGATTCATTCATTTCCATAATACCTAGGATTGTTCTTTGCGTATTTGTGATAATTTCTTTGATATTACGCAAATCTCATACTTTCTACGTGAAAGAAAATAGTATTACAATAGCATCCAGTTATAATTTTTTCTTTATTAAGTATCAACTAATAACTAGTTATAATTGTAGCAATTGTTTTGACTCATTTTTTTTCATAGCGAGATTGCAATATAACCTCTCCAACGAAACTAAGGACTCCGTATTTTAGTAAAAATATTTAGAGAAAGTTTTAGGAAATGCAGTATTACATAAGCGTGTAGACAGAACAGAGATTTGATTGCAAATTGGAATAAATTTTGTAATTAACAAAAAAAAAGGAATATTTCAAAAAATATTTATCAAAGAAGAAAAGAAAGACTGAACGACAGACGTCATTAGCACCACGACTGAGCTCCACCATCATCCTTCAATTTAATCTGCCATCGTCGCATGGCTGAGCTCCACCACCATCCATCTATTCAATTTGT
This sequence comes from Rubia yunnanensis, assembly GCA_037428765.1. Classification (NCBI taxonomy): domain Eukaryota; kingdom Viridiplantae; phylum Streptophyta; class Magnoliopsida; order Gentianales; family Rubiaceae; genus Rubia; species Rubia yunnanensis. Next base: position 11,618,962 of record CM075064.1, read on the forward strand.
CATCGTCGTCATGGTTAAGTTCCACCACCATCCCTCACTTCAATTTGCTTTTTACCCTGCTCTTCAACCAATAATTATTAGTTGCATATGTAATTTTATGACTATTATGAACGTCACTGTACCTCATTAATTACGTATGAATCTCTGAATGTTTCTTTGCTCTATTTTGTAGATATAGTTCGCATATCCAAAAAATAATTTTCCCACTCTTGTGTATATCAAAACCACTTTCCCTTCATCTGTACAAATACTTGAGTTTTTTTATCAAGCTCTCTAATTGACGCAGGACCGATATTTAATCGTTAAATTTGCGGAGTTAGGAATGGTTGATTTGGCATATAGATTGAATGGAGGTTGAGAATTGCTTGGTTTTTGTTTCTATTTTTTGCAGGTTAGGACATGTTTGCATCATGCACTAATACAATTCTCATTTCCATGGACTGGGTGATGACGAAGCTAATGATACATCGTGAAGCGCTGAATCAAGCACGGGAAGAGGTGAGGGGCATTGTTAGGGAGAGAAGAGTGGTATTTGAGAATGACCTATCGCGGTCACACTGCACGAAAGTTGTTGTAAATGAAGTGTATTGGCTACATCCTCCAAATCCATTATTAGTACCTCATGAGCCCCTAGAGAGTGTCACCAGTGATGGTGTTGCTACGCTAGAAATAAATCATGCCATAGCTTACTCGCGCCTGAGGCTGATACCACCCCCGTCATGTTTTATGATGCTTGTTGTACTGAATTGCATTTTCGTAGAGACAGCGTTGTGATAAAAAGAAGGATATTGTTCCATTGGTTGAAAATATGTTTAAAAGATCTTGCTTTCAAAATAGTTTGATTAGAAACTTCATAATAAAAGCGTCGTTTGGATTATAAATTGGATTTGTCTAGTGAAAGTATATAAATGATATATAAGTACAACTACGTATTTATGTTAGGTTATTGTTATGATATGCATATGTTTAATTATAATTTGCATTTGTTAGTATTCATGCACTAGTTATTTGTACCGTGCATGGCATTTTATTTTCATTTGTTGTTGATCGTTCATTTTAAAATTAGGAACTGCATTCATCTACTCATATGTTGTATTTTTTTCATATGTTGTATTTTTCCCCAAGCACCATATAATAAAAATTGTTTGCTTTTTGTTTGTCAACCGGGGATATTGGAGTCATTTTGACTAACTTAAATCCAAGTTGTCTAAATAACATACTAATATTATAATATGTTATTGATTTTAGTTCTTCACTATACATAAGCAATCATAACTTGTTAAAATATATAACGTCTAAAGATATATTTAAAACCATAAATATCTCATTGTACTATATATATCACTAAAAAAAATCCAAAGATTCATATAATCTGAAATAATAAAATGTTCGGATTTTTTTATACAATGAGTACTTTTGATAGAAATATACATATTATTTATTTATTTATATATGATAAAATCTTATTTTAGGCCGACTAACTGATAAATGAGGATATTTTATGATCAGTGGGATGAATAAGGTCATTTGATATTTACTTTTATATATTGCAATGAGATACGTATAATTATGATAAGCTTTTAAAATAAATATCAACATATAAATAATTACTTTTAAAATAATTTGAATAAATTTTCTAAAAATCATCATTTTTTATTGTGTTCAATATTAACGATTTCTAATTAAATTAATTATTTCACTTCATAACTCATGTAGTTTACCTTCGATGACTAAACTTAAAAAAAATTAATATAATTATCACAAATACCATATAATAGAAATTATTTATTTTCTATCTGTCAATCGGGGATATTGGACTCATTTTAACTAACCTATATCCAATCTGTCTAAATAACATACTAATATTATAATATGTAATTGAAGAATCTTTCAATATATAAATGAGTAAGTTTGTATCAACTAACTCTAGAAAATACGCTAGAGTTAGTCTCTTATCCAATTCGATCTCTATGTACTCTTTATTTTCTACTCAAGGTTTGGGGAGCCTAATAATACTATCTCTCACCTACGGGTGTTTTTATTAAAAAAAAAACTAATTGAATACAACAACTGAAATTATATATTTGTTAACTCTGAAATAGGAAGTGTAGAAGCTACCATATATATGTTTATCGAAATGAAATCCCTAATTTGATACTTAGAAGCTACAAAATGGTTCACTACAACGAACTAATGGAGTCGCTGGTTTGCTTTTTCAGTAAGAGCTTTGGTGATGTAATGAGTAGCAACTCCTAATGGACAAAACAAGCAGCAGAGAGACATTGAGGGTGTGTTTGGCAGATCTGTGCTTATAAGCAAGTTGACTTATTTTGAAAGCAAGGGAGACTAGTTTATACGTTTCCCCAAAAATAACCTCTATTTTAAGAATAAGTTGCTTTTAAACACTTTATCAAACACTAAAAAGTGTTTTAATTATAAGTAAAGCAAATTATAGTTTCTATCAAACAAAGCATGCATGCCTTATTTCGATGTAGTACAGTAACCCTTCTTTGTTAAGCTTATGCATATCAATATGTTAGCAAAATCATCGACACCATATACGTCGTGTACCATCCGTATCTTTGATGAGACCTAACTTAGCTTGGGAAATGCTTCTACTTGCATAAATTCTTGTAAAACCTGAATGCACAAGGGAAAGAAATCAATCAAATAAAAAGCCATATGTAGCATAGTAAGAAAAAAAGTTTCTAGACTAGAGGCGGCATAATTTGACAATTTGTCCATGAGTTGAGATAACACCGTCCTCCTGTCAATGGCAGGCTAACAATAAAAAACAATACTAAACTCCCCCCCCCTCCCCCACAAATCACCTTATACCATGCTTTAATTTCTGTTTGCAAATCAACCCTTACACAGTACCAAACAAATTCAGAACGATATATTTTGGTCCCCAAAGGTCGTTTTCAGTAAAATCGAAACTGTTTTCCAATATAGTCAGGGGTATTTTTATAATTTTACTCATTAAAAAGGATTTTTTATTAAATTCTGGGGTAAATACACAAATGTTTTATATTTTTTTAGGGGCTTAATTGCAAATATAAAAAACAGATCCGCCGCCATGCTGGTTACCTTCAAGCTCGCCGCAACGGTGGTGGTACCCTCGACTCGCCACTGGTGGTGGCCTTCGAAGCTTCACTGGTGGAAGGCCATGCATTGAGCTGCTCCAGATCTGGTTCCAAATCTTCCCAAATTTTCCGCCGTTTGTATTCGCCAGCATCCCGATCATCCCGCCGCAGAGACTAACGTCACGTAAATTTGACCTACGGAAGTATCTTATAACCCGCGTAGGTTCAATAACTGTTACCAAACCTAGATTAAAATTTTTTTAAATGTATTTATGACGCACTCAGAGGAGGCGGCGGCGCAGGAGGAGGCAGAGATGATGAGGTCGCAGGAGGAGAAGGAGGAGGAGGAGGCGAAGATTCAATTTCAAAAAAATGAAGGGGTCCAATACTATGATGGCCAATCGGTGCAGGAGGAGGAGGAGACGGAGATGATGCGCTCATAACGAAGAAAAAGAAGTGTTTTCCCTTTTTTCTTTTATTTTTTTATTCCAGGGGTAAAATGATCGTTTTACATAATTTGACCAATTTTATCGTTGACCTTACCTGAAAACCACCTTTGGGGACCAAACAAATCGTTTTAAATTTGTAGGATACTGTCTAAAGATTGATTTGTAAACAGAGACCAAAACATGGTATAAGGTACTTTGTATGGGACTAAAAAACAATGTAGTCAAAAAACAATACTACATCAAGAAAAAGAACAGAAGTTATAGCTCAACGGAACTAAAGCTTATCCTAAAATAACCTCATCTATGTCATTTCATTAGAGATATCTCCATTACATTATTAGTCATCATTCCAAAGCTGAAGATGCAGCAATTCAACACATCACTCTTTTATACAGTAAATGAATATCAACATCCTTGTCACTTATAGAGCTAGATATACAAAGTTTTGTGTTGGTATTTCTTGAATACGTATTAGCCGCTTCGACAGGTTGTTACTGGGATCTCGCTGCTCGGTCAGCGAGTCGGGGGGTCCGCGGGGGGGGGGGGGGGGGGGGGGGGGGCGGCCCGACGGTATAGCATGTCCTCTGTTTGGGCTGTTATTGGCATTCTGTCTCCTATTCTGGTTTGGGCCATATTGTTTCTGGCCCCAAAGCCGTTAGGGTAAGGTGGAGAGGACTATATATAGTGCCTCGTCTTTTATTGTAACTCTTAAGAGATAGGATTGGTAGAGAGTAGGAAATCTGTAATTCTGGCATTCTCTCTAGTGGAATCCGATCTTGGTCGGCCATGGATGTAGCCAATTGGTGAACCACGCAAAAATCTCGGTGTCTTGTTTTTCATTTTATTTTCTTTGCTTGTTCTTTCTTGGGTATTCCGCACAACAAACTGGTATCGGAGCTTCTGGTTAGATCCATGGTGGGTCTATCGAAATTTGGGTTTATCGGATCTGGGGTGGTCGGATCTCTAATCTGATCGGAGAGAAAGATGGCTGCGCTGAACGTGGAGGTAGACAAGTTTACTGGGAGGAACAACTTCAGTTTATGGCAGATCAAGATGCGAGCTTTGTTGAAGCAACAAGGGTTGTGGACGCCGCTGACGAAGGATTTCTCGATCGTTGGCACTTCGGACATGGTGGGTCTGGAAGAAAAGGCGCATTCAATAATGATGCTGTGTCTCGCGGATGAAGTCATCACTGAGGTCTCGGATCAAGAGACTGTTGCGGAGCTGTGGTTGAAGTTGGAGAGCTTGTACATGACGAAGTCCTTGACGAACAAATTGCTTCTGAAACAACGTCTATTCAGTCTCAGAATGCAGGAAGGTACACAACTCAGAGATCATGTAGAGCAATTGAATACTTTGTTATTAGAACTGCGAAATATAGATGTGAAAATTGATGATGAGGATGCTTCTTTGATATTGTTAGTATCTCTATAGCTTTCATATGAGAACTTTGTTCAGTCATTTATTGTCGGGAAATATTTTGTGTCTTTGGAGGAAGTTAGATCCTCTCTTCATAGCAGGGAGTTGTGTTATAGTGCTAGCAGTTTAGGAACGGATAATCAGGCATCTGGTTTGTTTATTAGTTGCAATAAGGGAAAGGGAAATGGCGGAAAGAAAAGGGGTAAGAAGTCAAAGGTTCCCAAGCCCGGTGATATCTGTAGGTACTGTAAGGAGAAGGGACATTGGAAAAATGAGTGTCCAAAGAAGTTGATGATGAGACAATCAGGAAACAAATCGGGTTCTGCTGCCCTAGCGGAAGGAGACGCTGATTTAGAAGAGGATATTGCTCTGGTTGCTGCTGGACACACTCATCACTCCGATGTGTGGTTCCTAGATTCTGGGGCATCCTATCACATTTGTCCAAGGAGAGAGTGGTTTTCGACTTATAAGCAGGCATGGGGTAGCATTACTACGGTTAACGGTACTGTCTGTGAGGTAGTTGGGACAGGTTCGATAAAGATCAGGACACATGATGGTAGTTTCTGTACTTTGAACGAGATTAGGCACGTTCCATCGATGACGAAGAATTTGATTTCTCTTAGTCTGCTGGATAGAAAGGGTTTTGTCTATTCAGGGAAAGATGAAGCTCTAAGTGTCTGCAAGGGTTCTAAGCTGCTTCTGAAAGGTCTTCTGCATGGTACTTTGTATCTTCTACAAGGTTCCACGGTTATGGATTCGGCAAATGTTGCATCGTCAGAGGTTCACCATGAGGATATGACTAAGTTATGGCACATGAGGCTTGGTCACATGGGTGAAAGAGGGATGCAGATTCCGTCGAGGGATGATCTTCTTGGTAGCACTGTGTCTTTGGAAAACTACACCACAGCAAGTTTCCAAAGGCTATTCATAGAACGAAAGGCACGCTAGATTATATCCACTCTGATTGTTGGGGGCCATCTCGAGTTGAGTCGTTGGGAGGGCACAGGTACTTTGTGTCTTTGATTGATGACTACTCCAGAATGACTTGGGTTATCATGATGAAACATAAAAGTGAAGCCTTCCTGAAGTTCAAGCAGTGGAAAGCTCTGGTGGAGAACCAAACAGGGAAGAAAATCAATAGGCTGCGAACTGATAATGGTCTGGAATTCTGTTCGTTTGAGTTTGATCAGTTTTGTAGGGATGAAGGGATTGTTTGACATCATACAGTCAGGAATACGCCACAGTAGAATGGTGTAGCTAAGCGGATGAATCAGACATTGCTGGCGAGAGCGAGGTGCATGCTCTCGAATGCTGGGTTAGATAGAATATTCTGGGCAGAGGCAGTGAGTACAGCGTGCTACTTGATCAATCGTGGACCTCATACGGGCATACAGTGTAAGACACCTATTGAGGTATGGTCGGGTATAGTTGTTGATTACTCTAATCTGAAAGCTTTTGGTTGTACAGCTTATTATCATGTAAGTGATGGTAAGTTAGAGCCCCGAGCCAAGAAGGGGGTCTTTGTGGGCTGTGGAGATGGAGTCAAGGGATCAAGGATTTGGTCTCCATCTGAGAAGAGGGTTGTTCTGAGTAGTGATATTGTCTTTGATGAAAACTCTTTGCTTAGATCCATGGTGAAGTCCACGTCTACAGCAGAAGTTGGTAGCATTGATAAACAGGTGGAGCTTCAAGTCACTCAAGGTGAGAGTGGTTTGAAGGAACTTGAAGGAGATCAAGAGCTACAGACAGAAAGTGAGTTTCCAGAGCCTCCACCATCAGATCATCAACCATCAGGAGCTACAGTTCATTGCTTAGCTAAAGATTGACCAAAGAGGGTTGGAGTTGGTCCACCCAAGAGGTATGGGTTTGAGGATATGGTGGGTTATGCATTACAGGTTGCTGAGGAGGTGGATACTCATGAGTCATCCACCTACAGAGAAGCTGTTTCAGGTACTGATGCTGACAAATGGTTTATAGCAATGGGAGATGAGATGGAGTCCCTCCAGAAGAATCAGATATGGGATTTGGTTCAACAGCCTCAAGGGAGAAAGGTTATCACTTGCAAATGGGGTTTCAAGAAAAAGGAAGGGATATCACCTACAGAGGGAGTCAAGTACAAGGCTAGAGTTGTTGCTAGAGGTTTCAGCCAGAGAGGGGGAGTAGATTACAATGAGAGTTTCTCACCAGTGGTCAGACACACTTCCATCAGGGTGTTGCTAGCTATAGAGACACGTCGGGATTTGGAGCTTGAACAACTTGATGTGAAGACCGCTTTTCTACATGGAGAGTTGGAGGAAGAGATATACATGACTCAGTCAGATGGTTTCCAAGTCCCTGGCAAGGAAAAGTGTGTTTGCAAGTTGAAGAAGTCCTTATATGGGCTTAAGCAGTCTCCGAGGCAGTGGTACAAGAGATTTGACAGCTACATGCTTGAGTTGGGCTACACAAGGAGTTCATATGATTTTTGTGTCTACTATAGCAAGTTGAGAGATGAGTCATTCATTTATCTGGTGCTTTATGTAGATGACATGTTGATAGCCTCAAAGAGTAAGCATGAGGTTCAGAAGATGAAGGGTCTTCTTAGTGCTGAGTTTGAGATGAAGGATTTGGGTGCAGCTCGGAAAATACTAGGAATGGAGATTCTCAGAGATAGAGGTCAGAGGAAGCTTTTCTTGTCACAAAAAGGCTACATTCAGAAGGTGTTGGCTAGGTTTGGCATGTCTTCAGCCAAGCCTATTGACACTCCTAGTGCTGCAAATATCCATCTCACTTCCATGTTTGCTCCTCAGTCAGAAGATGAGAAAGAGTATATGTCTCGAGTTCCGTATGCTAGCGCTGTGGGGAGCTTGATGTATGCTATGGTGTGTACGAGGCCAGACTTAGCACAGGCGGTCAGTGTTGTGAGCAGGTTCATGGGGCAACCAGGTAGAGAACATTAGCAAGCTGTGAAGAGGATCTTTAGCTACCTTAGAGGTACGTCTGATGTGGGTCTCATTTATGGGGGTGATACTAAGTGCCTGGTTATGGGTTATTCTGATTCTGATTATGCTGGGGATGTTGACACGAGGAGATCTATGACCGGCTATGTCTTTACCTTGGGTGGTTCTGTTGTTAGCTGGAAGGCGACTTTGCAACCTACAGTGACTCTGTCTACTACGGAAGCAGAGTACATGGCTCTGACGGAGGCTGCGAAAGAAGGTATATGGCTGAAGGGGCTAGTCAGTGACCTTGGTCTACACCACGATCAGGCTACTGTGTATTGTCATAGATTGAGTGCTATATGCTTAGTCAAGGATCATGTCCATCATGAGAAGACCAAGCACATTGATGTCATGTATCATTTCCTGAGGAGTGAGAGGAGAATCAGGGTGTAGAAAGTGGGAAATGTTGATAATCCTGATGATATGTTCACTAAGCCTGTTCCACATAGCAAGTTCAACACTGTTTGGACTTGCTTAACATCAGAGATCAGTAGTTGCCCGGTGGGGTAGTCCCAGGAGTGGAGGGATAAGTCTGCTCATCTGGCACTGTAATGGTGCATCTGGAGTTTCTGCTTTGAGGATTCAAGTCAAGGTGGAGATTTGTTGATATGCCTTGAATACGTATTAGCCGCTTCCACAGGTTGTTACTGGGGTCTTGCTGCCCGGTCAGCGAGTTGGGGGGTCCAGGGGGGCGGAGCGCGCCCTGGCCTGGGGGTCCAGGGGGGCGGAGACGCCCTCGGCGACGGTATAGCATGTCCTCTGTTTGGGCTGTTATTGGCATTCTGTCTCCTGTTCTGGTTTGGGCCAGATTATTTCTGGGCCCAAAGCCGTTAGGGTAAGGTGAAGATAACTATATATAGTGCCTCGTCTTTTATTGTAACTCTTAAGAGATAGGATTGGTAGAGAGCAGGAAATCTGTAATTTTGGGCTTTCTCTCTAGTGGAATCCGATCTTGGTCGGCCGTGGATGTAGCCAATTGGTGAACCATGTAAAAATTTTGGTGTCTTGTTTTTCATTTTATTTTCTTTGCTTGTTCTTTCTCGGGTATTCCGCAAAACATAAAAGGACCGTTACATTGTGATTTCTGGGGTCATACCTCATCAGCCTTCCAGTTCTATCTCCACTGGACATCGCAATCTGAAACTCTCTCCTTTGAAACCTCGTAATAGTGTCGGTGAAGTAGACAACTTTGATGGATTGATCGATCACCACATCGTTGGTGAATCGAAGAGGAATTCCCCGGGCTTGGGTGACTACGGGTGTGGCAACTCCTCCGTTTGGACCGACAACGAGGAGGCCCTTATAAGCGTCGGCAATGTAGAGCTCACCCGTTCTTTGATTGAAAGTTAGACCTAAGGGTCTTCCACATCTTGCCTTGGTTTGGACGTGATCGTGTGGACCTTCGCAGCCGGCTCTGTTTGGAGTAGTCACCGTGAAATTAACCCAGTGGTTTTGAATGGCATCCCACCTGATGATTCGACCGTCGAAAACTCCGGTGTACGGACCACCGCCGAGTCTATCGAAGACTAAACACTCAGGTCCAGTTGCACCGGGAATCTGAAGTCGTTGTAACAACGTCGGTACCCGTTGAGAGGTTGCCGGGGATGCCAACGTCAGAACAACGAGTACTGTAATAAGAAGATTGACCTTTCCCATTGCTATGTAAACTTTAGGATCGAACAAATTAATATGCAGAGAATAAAAATGGGAAGAAGAGAATACGGGTTTGTTTGTGTGAGTAATTTAGGCGATGCGGGATAGTGTATAGGGAGTTGTAGAGTACTCGGGAGTTGGACTTATTTGTGGCATATTGTGTGAACTAGTAATGTGGTGTTTTAACACCATATCAATCCAGTTTTTCCAAACAGCAAGTTTCTAGCCACGATTTATGGAGCAAATTATGGAGTATAATCATGCGATCAGAACAGAATATTGTGAAGATCAGTGTGTGATTTCGTGGCAATCTAATTCTGGTAAACAAATATTCCTTGTAATAGTTAGGAATTAATTAAGTAGTTTATTTATGGTACAAGTCCTATTAATAAAGGATTGTCCATTTAAATACTAGATTAGAACTAGATATTTCCTTAGTCTAGAAGTCTATTCTTGTAGAGTTAGACAAGGAAAGAGTTGTACGCACGGAAGGAGTACGACGGGATAAAAGAGAGAAGAGATATCGAATATGCGTGACCAAGTATTCATCTCTACGTTGAGATACTTTCTTGGAGCTGTCTGTCTGGAGTGTTTTTGGAGGTTTGGAAAATCAATCAATCAAGTCCGTAAAGATCAGAAACAAGGAAGCCTTAATTCCTCGGGAGGAGGAGATCTAGGAAGACGTGTTGATCGTGGGGGTTCAACGACGTAGGATCGGTAGTGAGGGGATCTCACAACATTCACTCAATAGGTTAGCAATGGATTAGTATTTAAGTTAAGCTTCTTGTACTAAAGACTGCTTTCTAGTGAATGGTTTCTGATCTGGGCAAGGCCCCGCAGACGTAGGTGTATTTGCACCAAACTGCGTAAACAAGCTGTGTGTGCACTGCGTATTTTACTTTGTGTTTTAACACTAACCGGTTAAACAACTTGTCATAAAAGTATAGACTTTAGGTGGAACTGAATTTCAATTGGTATCAGAACACGACACTTGCTGACCCCTATACAGGGAGAGTGAGATCAGGTTTCACCATGGCAGCAAAGGAGGGGGCTTCAGTCACGCGACCACCGTTGCTGGAACAAGGAAATTATGCTTATTGGAAGGCACGTATGAAGGTGTTCATTGGAGCATTAGATGATCAAGCTTGGAACTATGTCATAAATCAATACACTCCACCTACAAGTGACGAAGCTGGAGGATCAAGCTCACTGACAGCTAAACCATTTTCCAAATACTCTACCAAGGAGCACAAAGCACACGTGTCCAACTCAAAGGCATTGAATTCCATCTTTACGGCAGTGGATGAAGATCAGTTTAAGATGATTTCAAACTGTGAAACTGGTAAGGAAGCGTGGGATGTGTTACAAACTTATCATGAGTGGACAAGCTCCGTCAGAGAATCAAAGCTGCAGTATTACACTTCAAAATTCGAAGAACTAAAGATGCGCGAAGATGAGACTATTTCTGATTTCAATGGACGAGTCCGAGATATTGCAAACAAAGCTTTTCAGTTTGGCAAAAAGTATAAAGATCAAAAGCTTGTCAGGAAGGTGTTGAGAGCATTACCCCCACGTTTCAACATGAAGGTCACAACGATTAATGAAAACGGAAGGATAGGGACAATGACACTTGATGAACTTATGGGATCACTGGAATCGTATGAGATGGAAATGTTGCAAACAAAAGCAGGAAAGAAAGAGATGGCTTTTTCAAGCATAACCTCTGGAAAGTCAGAAGACCATTCAGATAATGAAGAGTCCGATGACATCGCAAACATAACCAGGAACTTCTCCAAATTTATGAAGAAGATGGGCAGGAAGCCACAAGAGAAGTCAAGTGGGAACAAAAATCCAAACGCAAACTCCACTCCAAGATTTGGCCAAGTAACTGGTGTTGAAACACCAAAGTTTAAATCAACAAATCCAAACCTGAACAGGAAAATCCAGTGTAGAGAGTGTGAAGGTTTTAGGCACAAACAAGCTGAGTGTGCCAATACCCTTAAAAGGCAAGGGAAATCGTACACTACAACCTGGAGTGATGATGACATAGGAGATGATAGTAAGGATGGAGAGGATTATACCAATCATGTTGCTTTCGGTGTGACAGTGGTGGAGTTAAAAGACTCTTTTGAGGAAGGTCTCAGTGGGCTGAATAAAGATGAGAGTGATAGCTCAGATGAAGAGACTAGGAGCATTAGTGATGATGACATTCGCAAGGAAAGCATGGAAATGTACAAGATGTGGTTAAAAGTGGCGGATGAAAACAAAGTGCTCAAGTCTGAAAACAAGAGATTGAGTGAAGAAGCTAAAATGAAGGAACTTGAAAAGGAAAAGGCAATTGGCGAATTGGAAATATTCAAGAAGGAATTTGCTAAAATGGTGCAACGAGCAGAGGCAGCAGAACAATCTATTAGACGACTCAATACAGGAAAAGCTAAGCTCGAAGATTGTCTAAGAATGGGACAGACGACCAAGTAAATTCACGGAGGATCCTCACCGGTAAATTCACGGAGTAACAAGGCAGATCACGGTGCGGCTTCTCCAAGAATAATCGAGAGAAATTGCCCTACCAAAAGGATTAGACGATGTGGCTACTGTGGAACTCAAGGGCATGTAAGAAATAGATGTTTGCTTAGGACACTGCCTTTTAATTCAGCAGATCGAAGATTCAACACCGTGTTAGGATATGATACAAGGCAACGTTTCAACACTAGAGGATACACCACCGGATTTCTGAACACACGTGTCAACCAAAGTTTGCATCACATCACTCGACCAGTAAAATAGGTATGGGTTCGAAAATCTCAAGATGTTTGTTTTTCAAGTTTTTTATGTTTTGGGGCACATACAGGAAATTCTTGGTATTTCGACAGTGCGTGTTCAAGGCACATGACTGGAGTTCTTGAATTTCTGCGAAAATTCAAACCTGGATTTGGTGGACATGTTAGATTTGGTGATGGGAAACGTAGCAGAATAATCGGCAAGGGTGAGTTAGCCATCAATGGGCTTCCAGTGTTTCAAGATGTGTTGCTAGTGGAAGGTCTGAAGGCAAACCTGTTGAGCATCAGCCATATATGTGACAATGAAATGACAGTGTTTTTCGACAAAGAGAAATGTGTAGTAAACCATGGTACTGGAGTATTCACTGGATCAAGATCAATGGATAATTGTTATCTACTCGATCAAGTTGTCACCTGCTTGAGTTCAAAGAAGGAAGTCAGTACTCTGTGGCACAGAAAATTGGGGCACATGAATTATAAATCCTTATCACGTATTTCCAGACTGAATGCAGTCAGAGGTATTCCTGAAATCAGTGACAACAAGGAGATTGTTTGCGGGTCGTGTAAAGAAGGAAAGCAAATTCGGATACCACGTTTCATGACATCTGCGAGACACTTGGTATACACCACGAGTTCTCTGCCCCCATAACTCCTCAACAAAATGGTATAGTAGAAAGGAAGAGCAGGATGCTGCAGGAAATGGCACGATCAATGCTAGCCGAGAAAAAAATTCATGCTAGATATTGGGCTGAGGCGGTACACACAGCATGCTACACTATCAACAGAGTATATCTACGTCCGTTCACTGAGAAGACACCATATGAGATATGGAAAGGGAAGAAACCAGATGTGTCGTATTTTCATGTCTTTGGGAGTAAGTGCTATATTCTGAAGGACCGAGAGTCCTTAGCTAAATTCGAGTCTAGAAGTGATATCGGTAGATTCTTGGGCTATTCCCCTACTAGCCGAGCTTTCCGATTTCTTAACCAACGCTCTGGAGCAGTCATGGAGTCTATTAATGTGGTTGTTGATGATTCAGAAGAAGAAACTATGGGTGAAAGTGATACTCTCGATCCAGTGAATCCTACTGGTGTTGCAACACCAACACAGTCAACCGGTGTTGAAACTCCAGAAACAGTAACACATGAATCTGAACAAAGTTCAACCAAACACATGCAGTTACGGGATCAGCCACGGGTAAATTACAGAGAATTGGCAGGTTTATCATGTTTTATCTCTCTTACTGAGCCCAAGAATTACAAAGAAGCCTTGCTTGATGAGTATTGGATTTCGACGATGCAAGAAGAGTTACAACAATTTGAAAGAAACAATGTTTGGTATCTCACCCCGCGGCCTGCTGATGTAAATGTGATCGGAACCAAGTGGATCTTTAAGAACAAATCAGATGTAGATGGCAACGTCACAAGAAATAAAGCTCGACTTGTCGCTCAAGGGTACACCCAAGTAGAAGGGGTTGATTTCGATGAAACTTTTGCACCCGTGGCCAGATTGGAGTCGATCCGACTAATATTGGCCGTATCATGCATTCTGGACTTTACTCTTCATCAGATGGATGTCAAGAGTGCATTCCTGAATGGTCTAGTGAAGGAGGAAGTTTACGTGGAGCAGCCTAAGGGATTTGAAGACCCACATTTTCCTGACCATGTTTATCGATTAAACAAAGCATTGTATGGACTCAAGCAGGCACCCCGTGCATGGTATGAGCGACTGACAACCTTTCTGATTCAGAAGGGATATCGTCGAGGGGGAGTGGACCGTACACTGTTTGTGCTGCATAAGGGGACAAATATTCTAATTGCACATATTTACGTTGATGACATTGTCTTTGGAGCCACCTCTTCAGTTTTGGTGAAGGAGTTTGTTGACTTAATGACTAAGGAGTTCGAAATGAGTATGGTAGGAAAATTGTCATACTTTCTGGGGTTGCAGGTTACTTAGGAAAAGAATGGGCTTTTCATTAACCAACAGAAATATGCAGAGAACTTGATCAAGAGATTTGGACTTGCAAGTGCAAAGGCAGTACGCACTCCAATGGCTACTACCGATAAACTTACAAAAGATGACCAGGGTCAAAGTGTTGATCAAACATTATACAGGAGTATGATTGGCAGCCTGTTATATTTAACTGCAAGTAGACCAGACATCTGTTTGAGTGTTGGGATTTGTGCCCGCTACCAGGCTAATCCAAAGGAATCACATATGTCAGCTATGAAAAGAATCATTCGATATATAAGTGGAACAATGGAGTATGGAGTATGGTTTTCTAGGAATAAGGATTCGCAGTTGGTAGGTTTTAGTGACTCTGACTGGGCCGGGAATGCTGATGATCGTAAAAGTACCACGGGAGGATGCTTCTTTGCTGGTTCAAATCTTGTCAGTTGGTACAGTAAAAAGCAGAACTCTATATTATTGTCTACGGCTGAGGCAGAATATTTGGCTGCAGGAAGTTGTTGTGCGCAACTATCATGGATGAAGCAGATGATGAGAGACTATGGATTCAATGATGTGAGTTTGACAGTCTTATGTGATAATAAAAGCGCCATTGATATCTCCAAGAATCCTGTGCAACACTCTAGGACAAAACACATCGATATCCGACATCACTTTATTAGAGATTTGGTCGAAAAAGGAGAAGTCACAGTTCATTATGCACCAACATCAGAACAACTTGCTGATATCTTTACAAAGCCTCTGGATGGTGAGACTTTTGAAGGCCTCAGACAGCACTTGGGTGTGTGTCGAATGTAAGGTACCCAGATTTGTTTATTCTGTTGTACTATTTACTGTTATGTTATTTTTTATAGTCAAAAAAATTGGAAAATCGAAAATACCAAAAATATGTGAAGCGGTGTTTAAACACCGAGGGATAGGGTTACTGGAAAAATATCTTATTTGGGAAGTAGACCAGACGGGCTAACCTTGGGCCAGAAAGTTATGATGATGGGCTTAAATGTGCGCATGATGGTACTCTGAAAGAAGAAAAAGTAGGGCGGCTTTTTGGTTTTCGAAAAAGGACCGTGAAAGCGACTGGTTTGTAATTCCCACACAAATTCAAGTTCTTCCCAACTGTTCATCTTCCCAGAACAGAACTCGCGCGAGTGCCTCACCAGAAATCAGAAATTTCTCAAAACCCTCTGATTTTGTAGCCCACACAAAAAACCCCTTGACAATGGTGAGTCCCACATTCCAGAAATTGGTTCGAGATTTTGTCACTGTGCGAGTACCTGAAAATCCGTGAATTGAAGAACTCGACTCCGATGTAGACTTGGGTGAGCTTTGTGGAGGTCGAGAACAGAGACTGACCACGTGGGGTGGAGTAAATCGTCGACGACCTAAGGCAAGGTTTGATCATTCCTTCGTTTATGATGGAGTTTATTTTTGCTCTGTTCTCGAGTTCCTTGAATGGATGGTTCAAAACAGAGATTATGTTGACCTTCGGAAATTCAAGAATTTGCATGGAAAGGTTAATGGATTTAATTTGAAGGAACTGTTAACTGGTGGTATTGGAGAAATCTGTGAAATTAGTGATTTTCATGCCACGTTAGTTGGAGTAGATTTTAGTGAACAGTAAAAAGTGGGGGATGAAATAGGTCAGTACTTTACTATCTATACGAGGATAGCCTCGCTGCACAGACCTGTTATTAGGAGCTTAGGGGATGATGCTGTTGTGCAACCCTGGGTTACAGTGGTTAAATCCACTGATTTTGCTAGAGCAAGTGGCAAAGAGATAGAGTGCTTTAATGGTTCTATGTTCCTGATTCAAGAATTGCTGAGACGATTGCCCATCCCAGTGGTGGAAATCAGTGATAGTGAACAGGAGACAGGGTGTGCAGGGGGAGCTGATGAAGCTGAGACAGTTTCGATAATGAATGAACCTGAATATGCATCTGTTATGGGTGAGACTCTGCCAGAATTTTTGAAGTCATCTTCTGAGAATGAAGAAGATGGGGAAATTGTTGGAGAAAGTTTAGGAGGTGCTGAAGTGACTGGTTCTGGCATTCAAACACCAGTTGTGAACTCGGATAATGATGATCAGGATCCTGTGAGTTAAGCACAGGAGGAGAAAGTGGTAGAGAACACTGGTGTTGGTGTTGAAATACCACCAGAGACCAGACAGACACGTGGATCAAAGAGGAAAGGCATTGAGGTGGGTGTTGAAACACCACCAGAGTCTGGAGGAAATCCTGTTATTCAGAGGTCAAAGAAGGCCAACGGCAGTGCGGCCTCATCTTCCAAAGGTGTTCGAAAATCTAAGCGGTGCAGAGATAAGAATATGGACACAAGTGAGGATAGTGATGAGCCGATTGGGTTGAAACTAAAGAAGTTACGTGCTGACCGGCAGCAGAGACCAGCTGAGACACTGGAGTCTCGTGCACAACCTACACCTGAGGCTAGTGAAGCAATTAGCCTTGAATTTTTTGATGAGGGAAGTCGAGATAAATGGGAGTTTATCTGTGGTAGAAAGATACTGGCAGAAAGGCCAGCTGATTCCGAGAAATACAGGGACTGTGGATTCACAGATTATTTACACTATCTAAAAGTGTTTAAGGCTGCTACATGTTTCGGTGATTATAACAAGCAGATTGTGCTGGAATTTTATTCAAATCTGAAAGCGGAGTGTGAAGATGAAGAATCCCCTTGGTTTCATAGGGTGTATGTGCGAGGGGAGGTTGTTGAGTTCTCACCAGAGGCAGTAAATAAATGTCTGAAGCGTGGCACTTCAAGGAATGACCAATCGGTGTTCAAACACTAGATGCCAGAAAATTATGATGAGGTGGCATTGGAGCTTACTGGTGGAGTGGAAAGTACATGGTCTGTGACTGGTCGTCAGCAGATAACTGCATCCAACCTTACTTCCAGGTATTATTGCTTGTATATGGTAGCCGTACACAATTGGATTCCCTCTGTCAATAACACAAGTGTCACCAAAGAGATGGCTACACTCCTATATAGTCTGGGAGCACGTCATAGGGTCAATATGGGTAGACTGGTGTTTAATGATATTATGGACTGTGCGCGCAAGACCAGGAAGGAAGCATTGGTACATCCGTGTGTTATCACCATGGTGCTGCAAAAAGGGGGAGCAACTACAAGGGACACTGATGAGTGGATTTCTACTCAAGCCTTAAGACCGACGCTCAGGACATTGAGTGGTCGGATTATCAAGGACTTACCCTGGACACCTCTGGAAAAAGGTTGCTCGGATGCTGGTGCGGCGAGGTTGAGTGCTATTGAGGCACGAGCTGTAGTATGTCAGGTACTGCTTGAACGACATCAGGCTGCTGTAGAAAAGATTCAGGGGGAGTTGGCTGCATTGGACGCTGAGCGAGAAGAATTGTTGGCGGCAGCAACGCAGGAAGCTTCAGAGGAGCAGGATGCTGATGTTTCAGAGGATAGTGGTTCGGATGATTCTGATGACAATTTGGAATAAACGGCATTCTTGACATATTAATGAATTCAGGGGGAGAAACTTGGCGATTTTGATTGATTTTGATTAGTTGTTCGGATTTTATTTGATTTTTGAATCAGTTTGGATGTTTGGATAATTGTGTTATCTGGTTGTTTATGTTATCAGTGCTGATGAATTCACAAATATGCCAAGGGGGAGATTGTAGAGTCCTCGGGAGTTGGACTTATTTGTGGCATATTGTGTGAACTAGTAATGTGGTGTTTTAACACCATATCAATCCAGTTTTTCCAGACAGCAAGTTTCTAGCCACGATTTATGGAGCAAATTATGGAGTATAATCATGCAATCAGAACAGAATATTGTGAAGATCAGTGTGTGATTTCGTGGCAATCTAATTCTGGTAAACAAATATTCCTTGTAATAGTTAGGAATTAATTAAGTAGTTTATTTATGGTACAAGTCCTATTAATAAAGGATTGTCCATTTAAATACCATATTAGAATTAGATATTTCCTTAGTCTAGAAGTCTATTCTTGTAGAGTTAGACAAGGAAAGAGTTGTACGCACGGAAGGAGTACGACGGGATAAAAGAGAGAAGAGACATCGAATACGCGTGACCAAGTATTCATCTCTACGTTGAGATACTTTCTTGGAGCTGTCTGTCAGGAGTGTTTTTGGAGGTTTGGAAAATCAATCAATCAAGTCCGTAAAGATCAGAAACAAGGAAGCCTTAATTCCTCGGGAGGAGGAGATCCAGGAAGACGTGTTGATCGTGGGGGTTCAATGACGTAGGATCGGTAGTGAGGGGATCTCACAACATTCACTCAATAGGTTAGCAATGGATTAATATTTAAGTTAAGCTTCTTGTACTAAAGACTGCTTTCTAGTGAATGGTTTCTGATCTGGGCAAGGCTCCGCAGACGTAGATGTATTTGCACCGAACTGCGTAAACAAGTTGTGTGTGCACTGCGTATTTTACTTTGTGTTCTAACACCAAACAATTAAACAACTTGTCATAAAAGTATAGACTTTAGGTGGAACTAAATTTCAGGAGTTTTTTGTGGTCAAAATCCCATTAGAATTAGGATTTGGATGGATAGCTTCCGAATTTCTCTGGGATTGTACAAGTACGCTTATGAAATGTGTCGAACCGAGTTTCGAAATTTGGCAGGGATTTCATGATTCTAAACAATTAAATTAAGTTATTGAGAAAAATGAGGCAATTAATTTTATTTATCAAATTTTGTTGTGAATGTTGAACTGTTCAATTTGACTATTTTAATTTTTTAAAAATGCATGCACCCTAAGGTGAGGGATATTTATTAGGTTGCCCAGGCCTATTAAGAAACCAAAAGATGTACAATGATGTTTTGGAATATTACATCGATCGGGCAACCTCGTTGCCCTCAAAAGAATGATCTAATACTAGCGGACCCGTGATTCAAGAGTAGAGGAGTTAGTAGTTGCTGGCTCGAGGTCTCGAGGGCTCGATGTTTGATGGCTCAATGGTACGAGTGCTTGAGTGCGCGATGGTTCGAGTGCCTAAAAGCTCAAGGGCGGTGGAACTCGGGTGCTTGAGTACTCGAGTATCCTAGTGCTCGAGGCCTTCTAGGGTCGAGGGCTCGGGAGCTTGATTGTCAGAGGTATCCAGAGATCGAGGACACCGAAGCTCGTTAGTTCGAGGGGTCGAGTACTTGAAAGCTCGAGGCCTCCGGTGCTCGAGGGTGAGCGCACAAGAGCTTCATAGTTCGAGGTTTCCAGTGCTCGGTGGCGACATGCCTCAATAGTTCGAGTGCTCGAGTGCTTGAATGCTCGAGGCTCAAGTGCTCGAGGGCTCCAAGGTATCCAGTGTTCGAGACTCGAAGGTTCAAGGGCTCGAGTGCTTAAGTGCTCAATGGTTCGAGTGCCTGATGGTTCGAGGGCGGTATGACTTAGGAGCTTGAGTTCTCGAGGGTTACAGGGGGAAACCTCCTGGGCTCGAGGACTCGAGTGCCTAAGTGTTCGATGTATCCAGTGCTCGAGGGCTCCAAGGCTTGATGTTTCGAGGACTCGAGTGCTTGAGCCGGTCGAGCACTCGAGGGCTGCAGTGCTCAGAGGCTCGAGTGCTTGAGTGTTCGATGGATCGAGTGACTGATGGCTCGGGGGTGGCAGGGCTCGAGAGCTTGAGTGCTCGAGGGGTCCAGGGCTCGAGGCCTCCTAGGCTCGAGGTATCTAGTGCTCGAGAGCAGTTAGGCTTGAGTCCACGTGGTGCACTAGAGCTCGAGGGCTCCAGGCTGGAGTGCTCGATAAAGGGAGGTAGTCCGTAACCTGAGATAGAAAGGAGGAGAAATTAGCAATATCAATCTTATTGAAAGGCATGCCTATGGACTCTAATGTAAGGAGTATGAATACTATCCATATAGATTAAACCGTTAATATGTGCCAGAATGTTGGTCAAATGCAAAGGATAAACCATTACAGAGGATGCTTGATATTTCACAATGGCATCCGCTACTGAGTTACATTCTCTATATGTGTGCTTGAGGATATCGTGGGATAGAAGAGTTTGAACTCAAAAAACTAAAGGGTACAGGGTCCATTTGGAAACTGAAGGATCATTGATCATATTTACTGCATGTAGCGAGTCAGATTCAATGATGAGGTTGGGATATCTGTCCAAACAGATCTGACAAGCCATAAGAATTGCCTTAACTTCAGCTTCCAGTGGTGACATGGCTGTTATGGTCTCTGCTCTAATAAAGATTGGTAAACCTTGGTGATTGCGAGCAATTAAGCCAATTGAAATAGAGGAATTAGACCAAGATGCATCTACGTTAACCTTGATGAAACTGTGATCTGGGGGTTCCCAGTATATCATGGTAATAGTAGGCTTAAGCGGTGGTCTGGGGGGAAACGTCAGAGAAGGGAACTGAAATCTTAGGTTAGGAGATATAGTTGGGAAGCAGGAAGAGGAGGTAATGGAAAGGTAGAGAGTATCTGTTACTTCCTTGCTAATATGGGAAATAGAAAAAGGTATGTTATCGAAAAAATAGGCATTCCTAGCCTTCCATAGAGCCCAACAGATCAGAGAAGGAATCAAGTGACATAGCATTCTCTGCACTCCAGTAAGGTCAGTACTGTTCCAGAAAAGGAAAAAAGTATCCACTATATTTTGCACATTCTGCAAATTGAAATTCACTATAGCAGCAATCTGAATCCAAATGGATTAAGCAAGATGACAAATTATAAAGAAATGTTCCATGGAGTCGGATTTATTACACAGAGGACATTTAGAGGCCAAGGTAAAACCACATTTTATCAGGATATCATCAAATGGTAAGAAGGAGTTAAGCAGTTTCCAGGTAAAGATGGAAATCTTCTTAGGTAACCTTGGATTCCATATGAGCATAGTAACTGGGAAATTACCTGATTTATATGTTAGCATTTTGTAAGCAGATTTGAATGTGAATCTACCAGTCATTTCAGGTTTCCAAATCAGTTTATCCTCTCTACCATGCTCAATTTCAGCATCCTGCAAAAAAAGAAGAGTATCATTTTCCAAGAAGGGGGCTATCTGAGATAGAATTGATACTTTGTTGTTTATAAATTCCACAACTGAGCATGGGTAGAACATAGAAATGAGGTAGGATGGAGTACATTTTATCAGAGGACCATTTGGACACCAGTTAGCAGATCAGAAATCACACTTACCCTGCCCATGAATAATTAGAGAATTTGTTTCAGCAGTAAGGTAAATACTACAGATTCTCTTCCATGTTTTTGAATTCCTATAAGATTGGGGAAGGGACCATAGTAGTTTTTGCCCACATAGTGTTGCCTAGTTGGCTTTTCCACCATAATTTAAGTGAACAGGCTTCGATAATTGACCGGATGGATCTAAAACCTAATCCATAATGGGATTTGGGAATAGCAATATCCGCCCATTTTCTCCATACCCTGTGCTTTCTATCCTCCGTTTCTCCCCAAAAGAATCTAGCCATTTTTTTCCATGGAGTGAACAATAGAAATAGGGGGTTTAAGGAAAGTCCAAATGTGGTGAGGGATAGAATATAGACATGATTGAATCAGTATCATCTTCCCTCCAGGGCTTAACCATCTGTTCTTCCAATTCTTTAATCTTTTATCCATGATTTAATTTATCCATGACTATTTTAATTTATTTAAATGTGAAATTCAATTTTTGAAATTGTTGGATTGGTTTATCCTGAGTTTAAAAGATTGAAAAGAGAGATTTCAAATTGTTCATATATAATTAAGGAACATTGTAGAATATTGCAATATTTTTGGTTTTAACTAATTATTACATCAACTGAAACATTAATTTATCATTAAGAATACTTGTAATAGGGAAAGTCTTTCATTAGATCGATTCAAAATAATTATGAAAAATTATATGTTTATATTATATGGTCGTATTAAAATTATTTATACATTGAAATTCATTTTTAATTGTTTTCGTAATCATAGGTATCTCACTGCAATAATATAGAATATCAAATCACCCTATTAATCATACTCCATCTTTTTCACTAATAGTGGTATTATAGGTTCAGGTGTTTGAATTTAGGTGAAGAAAATGAGTGGATAAAATTGAATGTAAAAAGTAAAAGGTAGACTGAGTGGATGACATTGAATGAATCTTGTCAAAAAGGGAAAGCGTGCCAATATAAAAGAAACAACCCAAAAAGAAAAGTGTGCCACTAATAGAGAAACAACCCAAAAAGGAAAGTGTGCCACTAATAGAGAAACAGATGGAGTACTAATTATAAAATTATCTCGTCCAACAATTAGTCAATCTAATTAAAACAAGACTTTGTGGTTGAACTAACCTCGGGGAAAATGTACTAATATACAATAGAAAATGCTATGGAATAAAAAATTAATGAATATCATTTCAATTGAAATAGAAAATTTTAAAAGTAGTCACCATATATATATATGTATATTATATATATGTATTATATATATATGGTGAGAACACTCACTTATGTGAGAACAAACCTGAACCATACAAATCATATCTATCTGGAGCATCCAGAGGAAGGTTTGCTATCCACGTGTCATAAATATTCATGGTCCAGTGACTCCAATCCCATCCTCAAATAGCATCTGTCTCCTATATTCTCCTCATTCACAGTCTATGTATATCTTCTTCCCAAGCATACTATAATAGATATTGTTTTTTTATCTGTCAACCAGGGCTATTTAAATAATTTTATGAGTTCCTTTCTTTGAGAAAATGACACCGTTTACCTTCAAAATCCCTCTCTTCTTCCCTGTTCCGCTTCTTCATCGCCTTCTTCCTCACATCTGCTCCATTTCGATATCTCTACAAGTTCCTCATACCAGAGCCGCCGCCGCCGCCTCCGACGAATTCATCGCCCAGATGGTCTCTAGCCTTGGCTCTCCATCAATCCAACTTACAGTGTTCCGCTAGCAGACCAACCATGCCTCCCATAGATATTTTGCCACTCTTCCCGTCCCCTATTGCTAAACATTCTTACACAAAAGATCCCACCAAGTTTTGGTAAAAGTTACCCTCGAGTGTCATTGCCCAAAGGCAATGAACATTCGAACTCGGGCATTGCGTCAGTTCACCGTGGCAGAAAACACCCATAGCCAATAGTCGGTGAACATAAGGGAACTCCTGGTGAACCAGGGCGGTACTCTTGCACGGGTTCTTCTGATTAGTGCCTATTAGTTGCACCCAAAAGAGTCCAAGAGAGAAAGGTAACCCTTGTCAGTGTGTCTTCTGGATCTCCTAGCTATACCTCCACCCAAAGGCGCGCACTATCTCCCAGTGGGTCATCTTGTACTCCTTATCGTCCAGGTTGAATTTGATCGCCTTGTGTCCACCATCGTCTACAACCGACCATGGAGTAGCTAGGAATTCTAGGGTCCACCTAATGTACGTCTTGGAGTATTTCTTTAAAAACCCCTCTAGACGTACTCTGCCCAATAGGTAAGTGACCGGATCGAGTAAGCCTAGAGCCGCCAAGGTGTCCTTGCAAGTGAACCCTATCTCTAAAATACTCCTCTTTGGCTCTCTCAAGTTCCTCCATCTCGGAACTGTAGTTCCGTAGATGTTGGATAGCCCCATAAACTCTTCGGTCACAAACGTGGGTTGCGGAGAATGGAAGTCGCCGGCTTGGAGTTTGTACCCTTCCCCTGCTTCTTCCTCTTCTCACCCCGAGTGGACTAGCCCTTCTCCGAGGCAATCTTCTTAGGTGGCATCCTAAAAAAATGAAGACAAGAGTGGTGATATGATCATAAACAAGGCATGACCTACAATTCAATAAGACAACATTCTCCCAAATAACCCAACCATTCATAACATGATAATCTAAGCATGTGGGCTATTTAAAAAAGAACATTCCTCATCAAACAACAAACTCATGTAAGTTATCACCAACCCATCAATAAGATCATGCAATCAAGATTCATCCTCTCCTAAATCAAGCATAATAACACATCAATTCTCACAACTCTTTCTTCAACACTAGATCATGCATTCAAACTCAAAAACACATACTCATTCAAGAACCATGCTTTTAACACCACCATAATGTCAAATAAAACATATATAAACAAAGAGTTCAATGGGTTACCCAAAATTTGAAGCTAGGACTTGTAAGATCCAAAAAAGAAGGAGCAAAAATTGCTAATTTTTTTGGAAGAAAGCTTCAATTTTTTGAGTTTCACCAATAGTGTGTGAGAGGGAGTGTTTCTTGAGAAGGAATAATGTGTGAAATGATAGAACTAGGTGATGAAATCTACTATGGAATTGGAATTTCATCCTAGGTGACTAGGGAGAGAGGAGCAATTAGGATAAGAATGGAATTTAAAATTTTTCAATTTAGGGGACAATAGTACAAATCAATTAATTCTAAGAGATATTTGAAGTATCTTCAAAAATCCTAAGGAATTCGGGGATTCCAAAATTCTTGAACCAAAATGCATTTTTAAGTCCGGGAATCAGAATTTTTTGAAAACTTGCATTGTTGGAGGAAAGAAAAATTGGTTTTATGCGCAAAATATGCCTGGCGTGCGAACCATAGGCTCGTGCCAAACATCCCGGCATGAAGCAGAGAGCTTCTGGCACGAGACACAGCCTTGCGCCAAACATCTCAACATAAAGTATAGCCTCGTGCCAACCTCTTTGGCACGAAGCATAGGCTCACGCCAAGCATCTCAGCACGAGGCATCCACCAAAATTTTCCCTAATCCTTGGTTTTTCCATCTTTTTTTAAAAAACTACGTCACCCTTCAAACCTAACTTCATCCAAACACAAAAACAAGTCTTTAGCTCAAAATTTCAATCCAAACAAGAGTTTCATCTCAAAAATTCTCATAGCAAAACAAGATTCATGCAAACACTATCTATTCACTAATCAAAAACACGAAAGCAAAAGAAACACCGTATTTTTATTGTCATCCTCACGACTTTTTTTTTTCATACAATATAGTTAAAAAACCTACCTGTGGGTTATCGGAATCGCCATCGGCGAATCCACCCATGATGACATCGTTGTGGAGAAGTCTCCACAATGAGCCATCCTTACCTTCAGACCTCTTGTCCGTCATAAGAAATGAATCCCATGTCTCGCTATCATTGAGTCTGTGAATGTTACTTTGGGGTTAGAGGGAGGTCGAGGAGGTTTTAAACTCCCCACTGCAAATTGGTTAGCATAGAAAAATAATCCAGCACAAACATATTATCCATCGCATCATGCAATTCATCGGAACCATCATTATTATCATCAACATGGGATGCATTCAAAAATTCATGCTCATTAGTAACACAAGAAGATTCATCATGCTCATTACTTAGGGTTATACCTTTGCACATCAAAGAAGACTTTGTCGAATCATGTCTAGATTTATAGATATCAAATTCTACTTTATCCATGCCATGTTCTAAAGTTAAGGTTCCCAAGTGGACATCGATTTTAGTCCTAGACATTTTAAAAAAAGATATCCCCAAAAGTATTGGGGGTGCACTTCAAGTCCACCGGAAAAATAAATTTGCCAACTCGCACTATCACATCCTTTACTAGTCCATGAGGACTAGCTTGGTAATGATCAGCAAGTTGGACAATTACTCTAGTATCCCCAAGCTCAACTATTTCTAGGCGTTCATATAGACTAAAAGGGATAACATTAATGGATGCACCTAGATCTATCATGGCATGTTCCACAAGTTTACCACCTAAAGAGATAGGGATAGAAAACATTCCGGGGTCATGGCATTTCTTAGGTAAGTTCTTATGATTAAAAAATGACGACTCCTCTCATTTTCAAATGTTTTAACCTCTTAGCTGGCCTATGCCTTTTCTTTGTGCATGCAACTTTAAGAAAGTTAGCATATGATGACACATTCTCAATTAGTTCCAAGATAGGGATGGTTACCTCAACCTTTTCGAAGACTTTTCGAATGCTTGCATCATCGATCATCACCTTTAGCCATCCCCTCAAAGCATTTGGAAATGGAGGTGGAATGGTGACTTGTGTCTCAGGCGGTGGAAGTTCCTTGGAGGATACTTCCTTGACCACAATATCCTCCTCTTCGAAGTGTGCTTTGGTAGCCTTTATTACCTTGTCATCCTCGTGCATTGTCTTCTTCTCAGTCTCACAAACTTTCTTCCCATTTCTCAATTTAAGTGCACTCACATTCCTCGGATTGATCTCCTGTTAGAAAGGTAGTTTTTCGGACTCCTTGGCTTCAAGTCGGCTTACCGAGGTGGCAATTTGCCTAACTTGAACTTCAAGATTCTTGATACTTGAAAAAGCTCTATTCCCAAGGTCCTCAATCTCTCGCCTTGTCCTCTCCTTGAAGACTTCATATTTCTTCCCCAATTGACCAATGGCTTCCAAGATCTCATCCCGTTCTGACTTGTAGAGTGAAGCATGATTGTTGGAAAAACCTTCACCTCTAGGATAAGGTTGAAGTGGAGCTTGTCCGCCTCAGTATCTTGGAGGTTGGTTGTCCTCCCTCCATCGTAAGTTAGGATGATCTCGATACCTCAGATTGAGTGAATTTTCACAGGGATCCAGCCTTGCATCTCCTTGGTTTCTCTAGAACCCTTGTGGTTAACCCCTAGTAAATTGTGGTATTTCACGGTTGTTGTAGTCAATTACCTTCACCTCTTGTAAACCTTCTATGACTTCCGGGCACGCTTCAAAGTTATGGTTAAGGTTGCAAACTCCACACACTTGGACTTGATGCACTTTTCCTCGCAAAAGCTCCTTCATCATGGAAGCAAGAGCTTGGACATGCTTTTCCAACTTGGATGAGTGCATGGGTTCATTCAAGACCTCAATCCTTGACCTAGTGCTAAATTGCCCCATACCATTTGCCATTTCTTTAAAGAGGACCATTGCATCCTTAGGGCTCTTGTTCGTTATCAAACCATTGCAAGTGGTGTTCACCATCCACATATCTTCATCACATATCCCCTCAAAGAAGTAATACACCAAATCCCCCTCCTTGAAGGGGTGGTAGGGGTAACTAGCTAGTAGTCTCTTAAAGCATTCCCAGTAATCATACATACTCTTGGTAGCACCTTGGGTGATGTTCGACAATTTCTTCTTCAACTCGATCGACTTGGACGCCAGAAAATATTTCTATAAGAACCTTCACTTCATGTCCATCCAAGAACCAATGCATCTCGGTGGAAAGTAGTAGAGCCAATCCTTGGCACTACTTTGAAGGGAAAATGGGAAGGCTCTTAAGTTGTAATCATCTTCAGATACTCCCGGGGGCTTCATGTTCGTGTACACCAAATGGAACTCCGAAAGATGTTTGTTCGGGTTCTCCCATGTCAATCCATGAATTGTAGGAAGGCAATGGATCATGCCACTTTTTAGATCACAACTCACATTGGCGGGTAATGGCGGGAAGGTGATGCATATCAGCTGATTCTCCAAGTTTGGTGCCATGAGCTCCCGTAGGGTGCGATTGTCTTCTGCCATTGATAGCGGTTCTTTTACTACTGCTTCCTGCCTCGGTTGAACTTGTGCCCTAGTTCTTCGCCTCCTTTTCCTCCAACCACCTGTGTTCTCATTCGGGCAGTGTAAGATGCCTAGATTGGTAGTACGGGTGTGTACCATAAAATAGGGCCAACAATACCCCTTCAAATACAACACTAGCAAACATATCAAAAGGTAACAGAACAATTAGAACAACAACTCCAACCAAGAACCAACAACATAAACAAATAAAATAAAAGCTAAA
The DNA here is from genome assembly GCA_037428765.1 of Rubia yunnanensis. Taxonomy (NCBI): domain Eukaryota; kingdom Viridiplantae; phylum Streptophyta; class Magnoliopsida; order Gentianales; family Rubiaceae; genus Rubia; species Rubia yunnanensis. The sequence continues at coordinate 11,646,995 of CM075064.1, forward strand.
CAAACTACTTCTACTAACATGTTATGCCCTAATTGATACCTAGACTGCTAACATCCCCGGCAGCGGTGCCAAAATTCTGACATGCCTCCCCCTAGGGTCATTAATTGCAGCTAATTAACCGAAGCAGAGGCTTGTCACGTGGGACGGTCATATGATAGAGATTTATAGTTCTGCACCCCCTTCTCCCTACTACACTACCTAAATGGTAGTTAGCGGTAAGCCCTAGATTTGTCCACAGAGATGCTAGGTCTAATGTATCAATCAAAACACAACCTCGTACGAGTCATCAATCAGTACAAGTGAAAGTAATAGCTAGCAAAGCAAACATGCAAGGGGGGAGGGGGTTATCTCAAACTAACTACTAAGCATAAAAGTAAAAAAGCAAAGTACGCTATTAAACTAAGCACTTGGAAAATCATTGAGCAACATGGTCAATCTAATGCTTCTATCCTTGATTAATTCACATAAATAATTAGGCAAACCTAATGGAGTGTCCATAACACGTGGTGTGGCCGATGACATACATTTTTCCACCCCTGTCATGACTGGTGCTCTTGCAACTCTCCATTGAGACCGCTATCGTAATTAGGGGAGTACAATAAGGTCCGACCGTTATTGTAGGTCTATTTCTCCCCCGTGCGATTACATCTCAGGCTTCCACTACAAATGCATTACTTCCCCCGGGTTCTATTAATTATGCCCAAGGGTTGTTGGCACCTTATCTATGATCTAAGGTATCTCACAACCCTAGTTTGCTACTATTTGCTATCTCTACCCAGAACCTCTTAGAAGACTTTACGAAGTCAACTAAGGCTGGTGCGATGGAGATTAAGCCAGAGAATTCTCAAATCCCCTGTGCACACACCCACTCAGACGCGTTCTCCCTTACCCATTATAACAACCAGGTTTCTTTTCCCTACGGGGCATCGATATTTGCACCATACATGAATATAGCCTAAAGTGTGTACTTATATGTGGTGTACTATTCATGCATTTCAAATAATCAAGCACAATCATAATAATATCATTAATACAAAATTATAAAGAAATAAAGAATATAAAAAAGCATATAGATTTGGACCATGCTACTATAATTTATCCCCAAGCTATAGAAACTACTCCCTAGACATGGAATTCAAATAAAGATTTGAATTCCATATCATAGGATCAAAGCAAAAGAAAGAAAATAAAAAGAGAGAGTTCTCTCCTAACTACGAAGATAAAACGACTAATGAAAAAGTGTCCAAGCTACTCTTGGATATGAAAACCTAGTAGACAAAGGTTTTATTTATAGTATTGGGCCTAAAAATAAGCCCATAATGGGCCAAAATAGGGCCGCCGCCCGATGCAGGGTGTCACAGATAGTGATGCCCGTGGAGTGTCCTTGGTGCGGGGTGCGAGACCTGGCATGGGCCATGTTCATTCATGTGACGCGGCGCACCAGATCTGCCGCATGGAGCTGATCTTCAAGAGTTACGGGGTGCAAAGCTTGGCACGGGCCGCATCTACCCCCATGTGCGGGCCGTGTCGTCTGGTGTGGTGCACCATTAGGGTGCTAAAAATGAAGGTTTTGATCCGCGCCCGTGGCCGTTAGTGTGGGCCCTGATTAGGAAGGGTGCTCACTCAAAAACTTTGGCACGGGCCATGTGATTTCCCACACCCCGCTTATTGGTCTTGGCATATTTCCCACACCCCACAAAAAACGGGACATCCTGTGCCCATACTTAGTCATGTGGAAGGGGTCTTCACTTCATGCTGGCGACCCGTGAAATTTGGTGTGGGTCGCTCTGTAGCCTTGTGATGATCTTCTTAGCGCGGGGCTGCTCTTTTGGCACGGGCCGTTGGTACCAAACCATGAATGGCCCACGACGACCCATTTATGCCTCGGTCGACTGAACTAGTTTCCTTCGCTACGGGTAAACCGTTAGTCCGATTTGAGAGTTTTAGTAGTCAATTTTATAATGCTCGAGAAGATGAATCCAATGGAACCATCCTTCAAGAATATTTCTTCTTGGATCATTCTCAGACTTAGGCACAACTCATCAGACCACCCCGTTTCTTCGTTGGCCGTTTTGAACTCTGTTGCCGCCTATCTTTGGCTTCAATCTCCTTCTACCACACATTGATACCTATAGCCTTTGTCTACTACCATTCTAGTGTGAATGGCCTTTGTCTCTACTACCGTCCTCGTGAACGACCTTCAATATCTTCTACCGCCCTTAGGAACGGCCTTCACATAGAAGGTAAACAAAAAGGAACCATGGGCAACCTACTAAAGATGATCACAAAGAAGATCAAGGAGCCCGTGGATACAAGATGTCTATTAGTACTAATTAAGTCTACAAAATGCGAGATTTAAACAAGAAAACTAAACATGGCTGTCTAAACCCCTTGTCACGTAAACTCAACTAATACTAGCAATCCACCAAATATCACTAGCTAAAAATTATGCCAAATGCAACAGTTAACACACACACAATGAAGCAGATCAGTTGGGAAACAACCAACCTCCGATCTAGGTGACTAAGCCAATCTATGCCACCATTGCAAGCCAAAAGAATATCGACCCCCTTGGTATGTAAATCAGGCCCTACGACATCTACGAAGGCCTAGAGTCCGAGATACACACCTTGGACCAACTTAAACTCCTCTTTATGCTTGAAGAAAATACTATAAAACATACAGAGCAAGTATCTGGTTAAAGACAACAATATACTTCACAGTTTTCTTTGCTACAACCAACCTCTACTTCAAAATAGTTAAGTCTAAATCATGAATATTAACTTTTTTGACCATGACTTTGAGTTCAAACTTATTGTACCACTGGAGATGCTTATTGCAGTATAATAAGTTGACATGTGCTAAGAAGATTCTTGTATCATTGGAGTCGCTCTTAGATTGGAGCTATAGCTTTAGGATTTGTCATGATCAAGGGATAAAAGAGTCCTTTTGCATGGTTTAAAGAGTTGAAATATATCTGAGAGTTGGACGGATGGGAATGTAAACCTCTTTCAATGGAGAAAGTTGTTGCAAGTTTGGCCACGCCGATTAGTTTTAAATGTAGGAACTATCTGTTAGTTGAGTGAAAAATTGCAGATCACAATTGATTATCTTTCTCATCTAAACCTTTCTTTGCTTTCACTTCTCAAATTTTGAAGTTTTACTCCCAAATATTGCTCTTATACTCTTTTATTCAAATTTGGTAATTGAGTTCATAACAATTGGTATCAGAATCGGTGTTCCTCTCCTTGAAGAATTTTTTTAACAATTGTTAGAGCTCTCAAAGATTTTGGCAATGGTTATTCCATCGTTTTCCTGCCACAATCAGAGGCAGTGGTTAGAGCAGTGTGATGAGGTCTTCTCAATATTTCTAGATGAAGTGAAGATTATTTCGCTACAGCTATATCTTGAAGAGGATGCTAAGGATTGGTTTCAAGGGTTACAAGGAAGGTCTAGAAAATTTTCTTGGAATGATTTATCGGAATGGTTCTTTGTAGCCTTTGGAAATTGGTGGGAACGATTGTCGTATAAACCTCTAAGACATAAAATGATCTATGTGTTGGCGGACGACTATGTGTTTTCGGAGATTTGGACGACTTTGGAATGTGCAAATTCAAAGGAAGTTCAGCCGAAGAAAAGTGTTGAACAAATCGACGAAACCAACGACCTCGAGATGCAAATAGAGGCTACAATTGAAGAGGTGGATTTTTTTATATTTTTCGGTGAGAATCTAAAGGATTGGGTGAACGAAATAGATGCTTCGTTCAACCTCAATTCAGTTCCGGTGAGTCAAAGATTCGAGTTAGTTCATTCTTATTTGGAAGGTAGGGCAGTTTCTTGGTATAATGTGATTATATCTTGTCACGACTCCATTACTTGGGAAGAGTTTTTCGATATAACAATTTATCGATTCGGTTCTGAAAACGAGATTGATGAGCTCATAATGAAAAGGAAGGCAAAGGATTTAGATATTGGAATAGATGAATTTGAGGGGTCTGACTTATCTACGAACTCGTGGGAAGATGATTATTCTCATACACCAATTCTGGGGGTATCTTCTCCGGGTAAAGTGAATTCTTGATAAAAATGAACTTCACGTTGAGTCATTGACGGAAATGGGGACTGGTAGCATATATGCCTTCTTATATTGATGAATTGAAGTCTATTAGTGTTAAGAAAAACTATTTGTTGTGGATTATAGGAAAAATAGAGAAGAAGTTTTCAGGCTGGATGCCAGAACCTATGTAATTGGGAATTAGGTGATCAATTCAGGTGAATTCTTTGGCAGTGATGAATTTCAGATTGAGAATGTGGAAGTGATTGATAACAGTAAAGAATTTATTGAACCTGCCAAGGGTTTTGACCCTGGAATTCTTAATAAATCTTATAGAAATCATGTAGTGTTATTGATTAGGGAGATAAAAAGGCTCCGGATATTCTATTACACTTATGTCACCAATACAATTACACCACGTGTCCCTCCTAATCTAACCCTAATCTAATCACCTAACCATGATTAACATTACTTAATATTTATTTTGTTTATTAAATTAAATCCTACTCAGTTTTTACCTCAAAGAATTGCTGTTCCTTTGTCGTAGTCGATAAGACCTTTCATCTACGATCCTCAAAATCCTACGCTATATCTCGCCGGCGTGATCTAACTCCTCGTAATTCTCTCGGACGACAAGCATATTATCAGACGAGTTGAAAATGGTAAGGTAATTCTACAAAATCCTGATCCCCAAAATTGTAGTCGAAGGTGTTGTACAAGTTATCGCCGACGAGCACATTATCTAGGCCCGATCAATTCCTCCAACGTGATGGATCCGCCGTCGGCTGCGGTGGAGCAACGTAAGATGGGCGACGTCATCGCCACAGTCTTCTTCCTCTCGTACGTGTCAAAGAAACATGAATCAAAACAGTAAAAATCCTTTCTTTGATTGCTACTAATAATATGTTCGTGTGTGTTCAATTTTTTTTGAAGCTATAAGAAAAGGAATCCCAAGAAAGAAGAAAGATCTGTCGTTGATAGAGCATACTGCCATCTAGCTTTCCTAGTTTCAAGAAATTGATGCTTAGATCCCATGTTAGCAGCTATTTTTGGGAGTTCTTGATTTTACTATGGTGAAAATTTGAATGTTGGCTGCGGGTAAGGTGGTTCTGGAAAATGGACAACAAGATGGAGGGCGCATTAGGGAAATGCGTCCTCTGGCTCATGAATTAATTTTTTTTTGGGCTAAAATAGTAGAGGACGCATTTTTAAAATGCGTCCTCAGGCTCCTGAATATTTTTTTTGGTCTGAAATAGTAGAGGACGCATTTTAAAAATGCGTCCTCGTGGAATATTATTTTTTTCCCGCTAATTTAAGAGTAATTTTTTTAGCATAAAAGTAATAGAGGACGCATTTTAAAAATGCGGCCTCATGTTGATGTAATATTTTTTTGCTGAAAATACTTAAGTCAGCTTTTGCGCTCATGTGACGCATTTTTTTCCTAATGACATATACACCGTCAAAAATATCGTAAAACTGCAATACACAAATACATAACTTTTAATTCATATTACGTTCATTTTCATTGTATCCTCAAGTATGTACATGTACTACACTCAGCCACTTTAACATCACTATATACATAAATATATACATATTTATATAAATATAAATACAAAAAATATATAAATATATATAAATATAAATATATACATAAATATAAATCAATATATATGAATATATATAAATATAATATAAATATATAAAAAATATATAAATATAAATAAATATATATATACATATAAATATAAATATATACATATAAATATAAATAAATAAATAAAAAAATATATATAAATATATATATATATATATAAATATATATATAAAAAAAATATATATAAATATATATATATAAGTATATATATATACACATAAATATATATAAATATAAATATATATATATATAAATATAAATATAAATATAAAAATAAATAAATATAAATATAAATATAAATATAAATATATATAAATATAAATAAATAAATATATATATAAATATATACATGTATAAATATAAATATAAATATATAGATATATATATAAATATATACATATATAAATATAAATATATACATATATAAAAATATAAATAAATAAATAAATAAAAATAAATATATACATATATATATATAAATAAAAATAAAAATATATATAAAAATAAATATAAATAAAGATATATATAAATATAAATATATACATATAAATATAAATAAATATAAATAAATATAAATATAAAAGTAAATAAAGATATATATATGTACACATATATATAAATATATATATATATAAATAAATATAAATAAAGATATATATAAATATAAATATATACATATAAATAAATATAAATATATATAAATATGAATATAAATATAAATAAAGATATATATATATATATATATGTGTACACACATATATATATATATATATATATAAAAATATATATATATATATATGTACACATATATATATATATAAATATAAATATAAATAAATAAATAAATATAAATAAAGATATATATAAATATAAATATATACATATATATAAATATAAATATAAATATAAATAAAGATATAAATATAAATATAAATATAAATATAAATATAAATAAAGATATATATATATATAGATATAAATATAAATATATATATATATATATATAAATATATATATATATATATATAAATATATACATATATATAAATATAAAAATAAAAATATAAATAAAAATATAAATATAAATATAATTATAAATATAAATATAAATATAAATATAAATATAAATATAAATATAAATATAAATATAAATATAAATATAAATATAAATATAAATATAAATATAAATATAAATATAAATATAAATATAAATATAAATATAAATATAAATATAAATCTAAATAAAGATATATATATATATATATATATATATATATATATATATAAATATAGATATATACATATATATAAATATATACATAAAAGATATATAATATATACATAATATATATATATATATATATATATATATATATATATATATATATATATGAATATATATATAAAAGAAAGAAGAGAAGAGGTTGAAAAAGATGAGGGGAGCTGGGAGAGGGAATCGGAGGACGCATATTGTAAATGCGTCCTCTCCCTGTTGCTGCCACACCGCCTGCACCTCGGCCTTATTCACGAAAAATAAAAATAGCGTAGAATTATTCACGAAAAAAAAAAAGAGGTAGGAGAGAACGCATTTTCTACCTGCGTCCTCCCTATTCTCTTCCGTTTGTGGCTACGGTAGCCACAAACATAGAATTTTCTCCTATTTTTGGCTGGTGAGTTAAAGCCCTTTTCAAAAGGCCATTTTTTGAGCTGCATTTGAGTGTGCTTTTTATTGTTTTACTTGATCATTTTACCTCAATTTTTGGGATTTCCTAAGCTATTTTGTGATGATCATATGCGAAGAAAGTTCTTGTAAGATTTCATGTTACACTTTCTGCGTTTGATGTTTAAGTCAAAGAAGTTATCTTGGAGACGGTAATCCGGAAAAGAAAAGTAATCTTTAAGGTTAAAAACTAATAGTAAGATAAACAATCTTCAAACCTTAAATTCGAGTTAAACCTCAACATTATAAAACAACATGACAAAATACAATAATGACATGATATTAAGCAGATAATTCGAGATCGCGAATATTGAGCAAGGTGATTTACCTTACCTTCTTCAAATTGTCGGACCCACAGAAGGTTTGAGGCGGGTGCCGAACTGGAAACGACAAAGAAAAACGTCTGACAATATGCTCGCCGACCGAGAGAATTACGCGGAGTAAGATCACTCCGGCGGGATAGAGCGCTTGATTTTGAGGATCGAGGATGAAAGGTCGTATCGACTACGACAAAGGAATAGTAATTCTTTGAGGTAAAAACTTTGTAGGATTTAATTTAATAAATAAAATAAATATTAAGTAATATTAATCATGGTTAGGTGATTAGATTAGTGTTAGATTAGGAAGGACAAGTGGCGTAATTGTATTGGTGTAACACATAGTGTTGCACATAAGTGTAATAGAAGACCCGGAGCTAGATAAAGATTAATTAATGTTAATCATGGTTAGGTGATTAAATTAGGGTTAGATAAGAAGGGACACGTGGCGTAATTGCATTGGGGTAACACATAGTGTTACACATAAGTGTAATAGAAGACCCGGAGCCAGATAAAAATGATAATGTTTGTTCGAGGTTACATATGAGTGAGGGTTGTAAGCTTATTGAAACTATAATGTGCTGTGATCCCGGTATTAACGAAAAGATTCGCGAGATGTTCAATATTGCAGTATTGATAGTTTCTTTGAGCTGGTGTGGTTCAAACCTTAGTGAAGGATCCAAGTACTATTTTGAGATACAACGACCTGGAGGGATAAATGCTGTTTCAGTTCTTCTAAGAAATAAGATATATTATCAGATTCTTCAGCAAATCTGCATGAGCAAAGGTCTACTGAAATATGGTTTTATGGATGAGCTTTATGGGAGTTCATGTTGTGTTTATAGTTGGGAATAAAGCAACGTCACTAAGAATGGGAAACCTACTGTTCAGAGGCTTAGATGTAATTCTTTGATGATAGAGTGGAAAATATTACTAGTTCGTGGCAAAAAGAACGCGCTGCTTTCAAAGGTGGTGGAACTATGCACGAGAGTAGTTCTTTTGAAGGGGATTATGTGGAATTAAAGGAAAAAAATTGTAAGTCAATGTTAGTTACTGAAGTGATTGTTTCCACAATAATCACTAACTGGATTGAAGATCACTCTTGCGGTGCTTGGATGGTGTTTGAGTTAGAGGAAGGGCTGTGTAGGTTTCAGATTGATGCAGACATGAGCTCTCATATGTCAGGAAGTGAATATGATTTTGATGAATTTGATGGGCTTAGTAGTGTTCCTGTAGGTGGGAGAAATGAGTTTGTAGAACCTGCTGTAGTAATGGAGTACGTTTGAGTTATCTGAGGATGTTTACTACAACAATTGTTACACTAATAAGGAGATATAAAGACCTTAAGCTACAAAAGGGATGGCAAGGAGAAGTATGGTGCGGTGCTTTGTTTCAACAACCAGGCTAAAGATGTCAATCGGCTGAGAGAAGAGACCAGAACTGGTTGTCTTGTGATGATAAGAATGAGAATAACAGGTTGTAAAAGGTGGAGAATATGTGAAGCTACGCTGGAGCACAGCCATTTGTTAGGTTCACACAAGTAATAGATCGAACAAGCATCCGCTTTCAAGCTCTGATGCGAAGGTACAGACAGTGAAGTTGTACAAAGCACTTCTTATAGATGAAGATGATGGTAATGGGAGTCAACACATTATCGTTCCAGAGGTGAGTCATTCTTTTGATCATCCTGATCGGCTGAATTCGAAGAAGGATGATGCGCAGTCCATCAACGGGCTGGGTAATCATCCACGTACCATTAGTTCTGATACATCTTGAGTTCTGCAGGTTTGATTTGTCTCTCGTCATGAAGAAAGTCCCTGAGAAGTTGAGGAATTTAGGCCACTTTAACTCCATAAGAAAAGCATTGTTCATAGCAGTTTATGAGTCATTGAAGCCGTAGGATTTTGAAGCGGCATGGAGGTTCAAGTTTCAGCAATTTGAAATAGCTGATAATAGGAGTAGGCTGAAAACTTTGCTACCATCATAAATGAGGAAGCTTAAACAATCCTTTATTTCACTATTGCAGGCACCCCCCTATGACACCGGTTGCTGGGGGCTATGGCACCGATCATTTATGCCTCCTTCCAACAGATGCCTAAGCAGGGTGGTGCTGAAAAACATAGTTACTATAGCACCGGTTATAAAAACCGGTGCTGAAAGTTAGGTACTACGGCACCGGTATTTTATATGCCGCTGCTAAATTTTGAATCCTCGTTAATGATCATCGGCACCTGTACAACACCGGTTACTAACATAAACCGAGGCCTTAACAAAAACTAGCACCGGATTGTTTTTTATTTTCCGGTGTTGTTGCTTTGGAGATGGATGTTTATGCACCGGTCGTATTATTTGTTAAACCGATGCTTATTTTTTTAAAAAAATTTGCAATACCTTTTTAAAATTATTCCTGGCCCTCCAAGAATTGAAACCCGGAGAAAACTAAATTGATTCCCAGTAAGAACATTTGAAAATGTAAGAATCTTAAGTGGAAAAAAAAGCAATCCATCAACATGATACAACTTCATAGAAAAGGTGAAACTGTGTCCCAATCAAATACACGTTGAAAATACACTAGGCCCACTGAAGCCTTGTGTCGGTTACGTTTATCTCCTTGCCATTGTACGCTCCTCTTGCCGGGGGAAATATATGTTGTGCACAAAATAACTACGCTTTGTCAAAGAAAATAATTTGAAATGTCGAAATAATGCAGCATTTAAACACCAGGAAACATGGTGTGTATAACTATGTTTTAACAATGTATTTAACATTAACACTGATTTAATGTTAAACCCAAAATGTTAAACAGTTAATGATAAACAAACCATGTCTACTTGGTGCTCATACACTACAAAATATGCACATTTCAAACTGTGGAGTTCTATAAAAGTTATAGCACCATTTCATAATGGAAGAAGCATTACTTAGTTAAATGACACAACATGAATAGAAAGCAACCAATGCAGTGCCCTTTAACTAATTCTTCTTTCGTTAAGCTTGTTCACAATAACAATTAGTATAGAAAAACACTTAAAATGTCGAAAGGAAGCCGTTTTACAACACTAACGAAACATACATGTATAAGCAAACCATGTGAAACACGTCATGTTGACTTGGCGCTGATAAACTGCAACATCTCAACAGTTTAAACATCAAATTCAAATCATCAAAACAAGCAAAAAGACATGTACACTGGTGTTGATGCAACCGTTAAGTTTGTGCACAACACGATTTGGCAATGAAAACCATTTAAAATGATAAAATGAAGCAGTTTTACAACACTAAGGAAATATGGCATGTATAAACAAACCATGTCAAACACGTCATGTTTCTCAGGCGCTGATAAACTGTAACATCTTCACAGTTTAAACATGAACTTTAAATCATCGAAACAAGCAAAAAGACACATTAACCTTAACTAATGCTTCTACCACTAAGTACAGTTTGTGATGCGAAAATATTTAAAATGTCGAAATGTTGCAGCATTTAAGCACCGAGGAAACTGATGTGTATACCTATTGTTTAAACTATGTATTTAACATTTACAACGATTTAATGTTAAACACACCATGTTTAGCGATTTAATGTTAAATACACCATGTTTAGCAGATAAACACACCAAGTCCTCGGTGCTCATACACTACAAATTCTCTACAGTTTGAACATAAAATTTAAAAAAATTTAAAATGTCGAAATGTTGCCGCATTTAAGTACCAAGGTTTTTGGTGTGTACTATTGTTTAAACAGATCAACACACCAAAATCTTTGGTGCTCATATACTACAAATGCTCCACATGCAAGTAAGAAATTCGTCATACAACCATATATTCCAAGTTCTCACCAAATTACCGCACAATATATACCAAATATTTTCCACACAATTAACTTTTCACTCGAATCAATTGCAATGCTTCTGACCAATAAATCATTTCAACTGCGCTTTAATAAATAATCGAGAAAGGAAAGAGAAAGCATAGTGACGACGCGTGCAACTCACGGAGGGAGAAAGCGGAGAGCTCGAGGCGCGTGGAAGCCGGAGGGCATTCAGGAGGGGCGTGAATTGGGGGAGAGTGGACTTGTTGATTAAACTAGGAGAAATGTGAATTGCAGAGAGGGGGAATTTACATGTTGTCCGGCGAATGCAGGGCGCGAGAGAGTGGCCGGAGCTTGGAGCACCATCTCTGCGTCGTCTCACTGTGTGACTGTGTTTTTCGGTGACGACGGCCGATTGAATTCAGGTTGTTATTGTTATTGACCACAAGAAAGTGCCGGGTAATTTGACGGTGAGCCCATTGGGCCTCCAGCATTAACAAAACCCAATGTGCTTTCTTAATTAATTATTTGAAAATTTAATTTATATTAAGAGTCCGTCTCTTGAAAGACGGTCTTTTCATAAGTCATGGAGATTTCAATATGAATGAAGATAAAATTTTTGGGTTATAAATTTTATTACTAGTACATGTTGCATAATAAAATTTTAATATTGCAACTTAGACCTTTTACATTTTATTATTCTAATTAAACTCTGTCTTTCTATATGCCTATGGAAAAACCATATTTTCCAAGACTTTTCCTTGTATGAGTGTCATATTTTTGTGCATAGAAAAAAATATATTGATGGATACATAAAAGAGTTGTCTCTTAGGCCTTTAATATATATATATATATATATATATATATATAGAAAGGATTACAAATAAGTCTCCATAAACTTAAGGCTGATTCATGCACATCCTATAGGAAATTTCTTCTGAGGAATGAGAACCTAAAGCTAGAAAAGTTAAGTTTTAGAAATAATATGATATCATAGACGATGCTTTTGATCTCCCAAGGCGCATCTTCTGGATTGATTACAACATTAATGAGAATAGCAGAATTCGAGAAGATTTGAATGTGATCAGCATGAACTCTTGCAGCTGCTTGTAGCGCTCTCCAACATGTTTGGGATTCCGTTTGTAGTGCAGATGAGCTGACAAAGAAATCTGACTCTGTTAGAACTTCTTCCACATGGTCCGTGCCATTGATCTTAATCCCTTTCCATGCTCCTGCTCCCACCACTTTTTTTCTTATGGAAGGATACATCAAAATAAACTGCAAGTGTATTCATTCCAATCTCCCTGTTATCTCTATAGTATTTCTTCAACAAAGAGACCCTGTCATCATGAGAAGGATCCTGTGATGTTTCAACCGACATCTCCAAATGTCTTTAAGTTTTCGGTATGAAAAGTCCAAGCATCTCTCGCCGCCAATCGGCTTAACATAAGATCCACATCCATGCTCTTAAATACCTTGTTATTCCTGTTCTTCCAAATTTCCCACATTACAAAGGCTGATAGCTTGATATATGTGTCTTCCGGTGCTAGTCCCAGCCATTGTTGAAACCATTACTTAAAAGGGATTTGAGGACCCTGATCGAAATCAAATCCCAGAGACGATAATTGCCAAATTCTCTTTGATGTACCACATTTCAAGAAGAGATGAGTAATGTATTCTTGCCCATTCCCACATCTTGTATATATTGGTTCTCCGGTGAGTTTTCTCTTATATATATATTTACTTGTGTTTACAGAGCATCTGTAAGTAACCACCACAAGAAAATAAGAATTTTTTGGGGCAGTTTTAGTCTCCAAATGTGATTCCACATCGGTACATCCACACTTGAGCTGTTTTGCACCTGAGAAGTCGACGCCCTCATCTGTTCCATGGCTATATGATATCCCTTTCTGACTGTGTATCGTCCATCCTTGTTATGTTTCCACATTTGCTGACCTGTTCCATTTGCTATTCTGTTCAAATGCACAGAAAGTATACTCATCACCATCGAAGGATGGAATAAAGCTCTTATCAGATGTGTTCTCCATGTGCGATTTGCATTCATAAGGTGTGAGACTTGGGGACTAGGTGACATTTGCAAAACGAATTCAGGAGGAATTAGATCACGATTTGGTATCCAACGATCCGTTAGTCTGATTCTTTCTCATGTAACAACTCTCTAAGCCAAGTTTTTTGTCACGATTTCTTTTGCTGACAGAATTGATTTCCAACCCCAAGAATCTTTATTCTTAGGTTTCACCTGCATAATATCCACATTCCTCAGATATTTAGCCTTGTATACTCTTGCGAGGAGACTGTGCTCATCCAAGATAATCCTCTATGTATGCTTTGCCAGTAGAGCCTTATTCATCCCAAGCATCAATCTTACTCCCAGACCCCGTGCTTTTTTGAGGATGTAATGCATTTCCAGGATCTCTAATGAATTGATCTTCCTTCCCTGGAACCTCCCCATATGAAAGACGCCGTCATCTTATCCTTTTTTTTGAGAATATCCTTTGGTATCTCAAAAATACTAAAGGGATAAAGTGAAACTGAGGCAAGAACATACTTTGCCAACATTAGTCTTCTTGGAAGATTCAATATTTTCAACTTCCAAGATGAGTATCTATCTCTGAAAGTTTGAATAAGATACTGGAAAACCTCCTTCTTCCTTGCTCCAAAGACAATGTTTAGACCCAAATACTTTCCTCCTATTCCCTCTTCATGTATATTCAGTACATATCTGGAATACTGCTGCATATTCTCCCGTGTATTGGGACTAAACTTCATGGCACATTTCTGGAAATTTAACCGTTGTCTTGAGAACCTTGCATACAGATCAATCGTATTGGCCAAGTCGTTGATTGCTTGATAAGTACATTTTGTAAAAAGTATGTGTAAAGTCTATGACTGTTGAATTAATTTGTTGGCAATTTTTGTTGAATTAATGTTGAGCAGAATCATACCATGTTGGAACACTGCTGGAGCAGAATTTATGAACAGAATTAACGCCAAAGCTTTAACGAAGTTCAAGCCAAAATGTTGGAGTGTTTTGGAATTTATGGTAACTATAGATTTGGCTATACATCAGGCGTAAGAAGCATATTTGGTTTTATGGAAAAATCCCTACTTATATGGAGAAGATTTGATTGAATATATGGGAGAGTTTGAGATAAGGTAAATCCCTTTATTTATGGGATTTGGATATGCTTCAACAAATCAGATTTGGAATAGGAATATTGTGGAGATAATCATGGATGCTCAGATCTGATTCGTGAATATAAATATGGGACAAACACGGCTGCAAAACTAACGATTTTACAGAGCAAAATCTGCACCCAGATTTTGAGATCTTACGAAACTTGCTAGAGCCAATATACTGTGTTCCAACACTGTCCTGCTGCACAAGTTCAGAATCGTATGCCTTAATTCCTCGGGAGGAGGAGATCCAGCGTCGACGGAGTTCGAGGTCAGAGGGAGTCTGATCAAGGCGGATCGGTAGCTAGGGGAGCTAGCAAAGTCCACACGTCATAGTTAGTTAAAGATAAGTATTTTGTATGCTGTACTCTGTACTATCTTTCTAATTAGTGGATTTATTCTGAACTGGGCCAGGCCCCGCAGATGTAGGTGATTTACACCGAACTGCGTAACCAAGTTGTGTGTCTTGTACGCTTCACGTTATTTTTACACTTGGTTAAACTAGGTATGTTGGAACACACTAGTAAGAACTAGGAAAATTGGTAAAACTAAATTTCAATTGGTATCAGAGCTGAGTCACTTATTGTTCCCTTGGTTGTTTCAAGGAAAGTGAGATCCGGTTTTACCATGACGACAAGAGAAGGAGCTTCAATCTCTCGACCACCACTGCTAGAAGGAAACAACTACAACTATTGGAAGGCTCGTATGAGGGTGTTTATTAATTCCCTGGACGAACTGGCATGGTTTTATGTTGAGAATGAATGGAATCATCCTACAGAAGATGCTACCAGCTCTAAGGATGTGGAAGGGGAGTCAAGTCAAAAACTCAAAGACAAGTCTAAATGGACTCCAGGTGATCTTAGAGAATCTCTAGCAAACTCAAAGGCTCTTAATGCAATATTCACGGCAGTCGATGAAAACCAGTTCAAGCTTATATCTACATGCCACCAAGCGAAGAGAGCATGGGACATCCTACAAACGGTTCATGAAGGAACCAGTCGAGTGAGGGAGTCCAAACTACAGATGTTGGCTACCAAGTTTGAAGAACTCAAAATGGAGGAGGACGACACCATTGCCACATTCAATGGAAAGCTTAGAGATATCTCCAACATGGCTTATCAACTTGGAAAAGTGTACAAAGAAACCAAGCTGGTGAAAAAGACCTTGCGATCTCTACCTAAAAGGTTTGCAATGAAAGTAGCAGCAATAGAGGAGGCAAGAGATGTATCCACAATGAGCCTAGATGAACTAATGGGGTCACTGCAAACATATGAGATGACATTCCAGCAACCTACAAAAAGGGTATCCAAGGATTTGGCGTTTAAAGTTTCTCCAGACAAAGGAAGTAATGAGTCTGACAGCGATGATGAGTTTGAAAAACTGGCACTTATTACAAAAAATTTCTCAAAGATGTTAAAAAAGGAGGTCAATAAGAAATCTCAGGAGAGGTTTGGCGGAAACAGACAAAAGCAACAAGATTCGAACAACAATCGTGGATTGAGGTTTGAACAAGGAAATATGCAGTATGGGAGAAATCAGTACAATGAATCAAAACAGGCTGGAAGAATTCAATGTAGAGAATGTGAAGGATTTGGTCATATTCAGGCCGAATGTGCTAACACTCGAAAGAAACAAGGAAGATCATATGTTACCTCTTGGAGTGATGATGAAGAGAAAGAAAAAGATGAGGAAGAATTAACCAGTAATTATGTAGCCTTTGGAGCAAAGGTCCATGATACTTCAGAAAGTCAGTGTTCCAACACTCTAAACAAAGGGAAAGATGTAAGTTACGATATGAATCCGGACGAGGCTCGCAGTGATGAAGATGATCTTTCTGTCAGTGATGAAGAGATATATAGCACATACGAACAAATGTATGCCATGTGGGTTCAAGTAGCAGACAAAAACAAAGAACTGATTGAAGAAAAAATGAAGCTGATTGACAGCGAAAAGGAGTTACGGTCCACGATTGCAGAACTTGGAAAACAAAATGAAGAACTGAGTCAGAAATTAATAGCAGCAGTCAAGAGGGCTGAGATGTCTGAAGCAGCTATCTCAAAAATGAATTCCGGGAAGGCAAAACTGGATGACATACTGGATATGGGAAGGAACTTTGGTGATAGACACGGAATTGGATACAGGAAAGAACCAGAGGTTGAAGTGCTTGAAAAACCAGTAACTCTCAAAGCAAGGATTCGAGAAGTAAAACGGAAGTATGGAAAACCGTTTCAAAGAAAGCCTCTAATCTGCGGATACTGCAGGTATCAAGGACATACTGAATATCAGTGTAAAAAGCTGATCAGAGATCAAATGACAGGAAGAGAACTGTGTTCCAACACAGTCGATACTCATACAAGAATCAGGAAGATATGGGTCATTAAAAGGTCCGGTACGTGTATGGTCGCACACACTTCTTTATCAGCATATTCCAGTGACTCATGGTACTTTGACAGTGGCTGCTCACGTCACATGACTGGCAGTTCGAAATACCTTACAAATCTTACTCCATATGATGGCGGGTATGTAACTTTTGGAGATGGAAAAAGAAGCAGAGTAATTGGCAAGGGCGAATTAAAGATTGAAGGGTTTTCTGTTCTCACAAGTGTATTATTTGTTGAAGATCTAAAAGCAAATTTGCTAAGTATAAGCCAGCTGTGCGATGACAACATGATAGTTGAGTTCCAGAAAGAAAAATGTGTAGTGAAGCATGGAGAAAACAGGGTTCTGTCTGGAATACGATCTCCAGACAATTGTTATCTTTTGGAACAAGAAGTTCGATGCATGCTTTCAAAGCAGGACGAGGGAATTCTATGGCACAGGAAACTCGGACACATCAACTATAAAACACTGGTGAAGATTGCTAACATGAAAGCTGTACGTGGAATGCCTACCTTGACCGGGAATGATGAAATCATGTGTGGACCATGTCAGCAAGGTAAACAAACTCGTGCTCCTCATTCTTCAGTACAGTTTATTACTACTTCTAGAAATCTGGAATTATTACATATGGATTTAATGGGGCCAGTGCACACACCTAGCATAGGAGGAAAGAAATATATTTTTGTATGTGTTGATGACTTCTCCAGGTTTACATGGGTAGCCTTCTTGAAAGAGAAATCTGATACGATTGAGGTATTTCGTAGCCTTGTAGTAAAGCTACAAACGGAAAAGGGAAGTCCTGTAGGAAAGATAATCCGGATTCGAAGTGATCATGGCAGAGAATTCGAAAATGAACAATTCAGTTCTTTCTGCAATGAACTGGGGATTCAACATGAGTTTTCGGCTCCTATCACTCCTCAACAGAATGGTATTGTCGAAAGAAAGAATAGAACTCTTCAGGAGATGGCTCGAGTTATGTTGGCAGAGAAGGATCTTCATAAGAAATGGTGGGCAGAGGCGATCAATACAACGTGTTATACAATTAATCGAGTGTATCTTCGACCGTTCACTGATAAGACAGCCTATGAGATCTGGAAAGGCAGGAAGCCGAATGTTTCATATTTTCATGTGTTCGGAAGCACTTGCTATATCCTCAGAGACAGAGAACAGTTGGCAAAATTTGATAATCGAAGTGATCCAGGAATTTTTCTAGGGTATTCTATCAACAGTCGTGCCTACCGAGTTTTCAATCATCGAACTAACACTCTCATGGAATCCATAAATGTCATTGTGGATGATTCAGGAAAGGAGAAACTTTCAGAAGCAGTAGAGGAAGAATCCACCAACACTCATGTTCCAACACAGTCTCAAACTCCGGACAGAGAAAAGCAGTCAGAACCAAATGAGCACCAGGAACCTCACTCTGCTGAAGCGGACCATGTTCCAACACATGACCATGTTCCAACACTGCTACCGCCTACTAATGACCAGGTTGCACCACACATTCAACCCGGCTCAAATCTGCGAAATACTCGATCAGTTCCTCGAGTAGATTATCGACGTCTGGCTGGTCTACACTGTTTTGTGTCACTAATTGAACCGAAGAACTATAAGGAAGCTTTACTTGATGAATATTGGATTGCTGTAATGCAAGATGAACTCGGACAGTTTACCAGGAATGATGTTTGGTACCTTACCCCTCGTCCCAAAGGCATCAATGTCATTGGCACAAAATGGATCTTCAAGAACAAGTCCGATGCAGATGGCTTAATCACCAGGAACAAAGCCAGACTTGTTGCTCAAGGATATACGCAAGTGGAAGGTGTTGACTTTGACGAAACCTTTGCACCAGTTGCCAGGTTAGAATCTATTCGTATTCTACTAGCTATTGCCTGCTTCTTGAACTTTACGTTGTATCAAATGGACGTTAAGAGTGCGTTTCTAAATGGAGTGGTGAATGAGGAAGTCTATGTGGAACAACCTAAAGGTTTTGAAGATCCTCATTATCCGCATCATGTATATCGCCTCAAGAAAGCCTTATATGGATTAAAGCAGGCACCTCGAGCATGGTATGAACGACTTACTAACTTTTTGCTTCAGAAAGGTTATCGTCGAGGGGGAGTAGATCGTACTTTATTTGTGCTTGACAAGTCATCAAAGTTTCTAATTGCTCAAATATATGTTGATGACATAGTATTTGGCTCTACTTCACCATCTATGGTACAGGATTTCGTCATCACAATGCAGTCTGAATTTGAAATGAGCATGGTTGGAGAATTGAATTACTTTCTGGGGTTACAAGTCAAACAAGAACGGAATGGTCTATTCATCAATCAAAGTAAGTATGCCTTGAACTTGATTAAAAAATTCGGACTCAGTAGTGCCCGTGCGGTTCGAACTCCTATGGGGGTTTCTGATAAGTTGGTGAAAGATGAAAAAGGAGTGTCAGTCGATCAAAAGTTATATAGAGGCATGATCGGAAGTTTGTTATATCTCACAGCTAGTAGACCAGATATATGTTTCAGTGTTGGAATATGTGCTAGATTTCAGGCGGATCCTAAGGAATCTCATCTTACTGCAGTCAAAAGAATTATTAGATATGTGAGTGGAACGTCAGAATATGGTGTTTGGTACTCAAAGAATCAAGATTCAGAATTGATAGGATACAGTGATTCTGATTGGGCTGGTAATGCAGATGATCGGAAAAGTACTACCGGCGGATGTTTCTTTATTGGAACAAATTTGGTGTCTTGGTATAGCAAGAAACAGAACTCGATCTCTCTATCTACTGCAGAAGCAGAGTATCTTGCAGCAGGGAGTTGCTGTGCACAACTATTATGGATGAATCAAATGCTGAAAGATTATGGAATTCAACAAGGCCCCCTAAAGATTTTATGTGATAATACAAGTGCAATCGATATTTCGAAGAATCCAGTTCAACACTCAAGAACCAAACATATTGACATAAGGCATCATTTTATTCGAGATTTGGTGGAAAGAAAAGAAGTGGAAGTGGCCTATGTTCCAACACATGAGCAGCTTGCCGATATATTTACAAAGCCACTCGATGCTACCACTTTCGAGAGCCTACGACAACACTTAGGTGTTTGTCAAATCTGAGGTAACTCTTACCTTTGAAGAATTCTTCGTGTAAATAATTTGTTTGTGTTTGTTATTTCTGTCAAAAATTAGAAAAAAAAAAAATGGAAGGAAGCAAAAGCTGACCAAAAATAGGAGAAGAGTGTTGGAAGTTAAATGAGGAATAACTCATTGATGGGACAAGAAGAGGAAAGGCTATCATGACAACTTTTGGGAAATCTAAAAAGGATCTTCGCGGGAAAAGAGGTAAGTGTATGAAGAGTTGAAAGTTGTCTCAAACTCTAAAACTTCCCTTTCGCATTCTGTTACATCTGGCCGATTTTTTCCCCAAAAACTCTTGCCAAAAATCTTGCTGCAAAACTCCTCTCTATCTCGGCATTGTTCTAAATAATGTCAATCCCAAATTCTCCGAGAAAAGAAGCTTCAGTGCCGGAAAGTTTGGAACAAGATCGGAGTTTAGTGAATTCGGAATTGGTAGTGTTCGATGAGCCGAGAAGGCATGCTGAAGTGAATGAGTCACAAAATCAAGATCAGAACGGAGTAAGCACTATCCTTGAAGAGGATGAGGAGATGACTGAAGCAGAGGCGGAGAAAACTGAAGAAGAAAAGGAAGAGGAGGAGACATTTGTCAAGAACCAGAGTAAAAACTCAGATGCCCAAGAGCATGCATCAGAAGGCAAGAAACAAGCAAAACCTAAGGTAACTGGTCCTGACCCTCGACCATTCAAATTCTTGGGCTTTGAAAGTAGAAGTGTGGATGATATTTTTGAGTGGTTACAAGCTAATAGATACTCTGTGGATTTAAGCAAAATCAAGAGTGTAAGAAAGGATTTAGAGGTATTGCATGTAAAAATTAAGGAGTTTGTGTCTGGTAATTTTACTGATGTTTGGGATATTGAGTACAAGACTGTGAAGTTTATGAGAGGGATGTATGGTCAGTTGAATGGAAAAGGGAAAGACAAATTTCATGTTTTCTGTCGTATGACTCCTCATAGTTATGTGTGGATTAGAGAAGTCAGTGAGGAACAGGCTGTTGGGTTAAAGAAAGTAAAATATGGAGATAAGCTACAGGTCGGATTTTATGATGAAGTGAATGCAAAGAGGATGGATAAACTGAGGGAACCCGTGTTCATTGAACTATCTGATGATGATGAGGAGAGTGTTCCAACACACTCAGAAGAATCTGTGTATATGGAGGTAGAATCTGATGCTGATCTGGGGGGTACACAAGGTGATGAGGTTCAAGAAGAGTTGAATGATGAAGCCACTGATGAGTCGAATGAAGAAGGGAATCAAGAGATGGAAGGAGCTGATGAAGATCTACCAGTTCAAGGCAGTAATTCAGAAGAAGAGCAGATTGAAAGAGCTGACAATGTTCCAACACAGGAGGCTGCAGACATGACTTATTCCAGTGATGAGGTCCTGAATGAATTTCTTCAGAAGGCAAAGGGAAAAAGGAAGGCTAGCTATGCTGTGGATACCGGGGCAGCAAAGAAAAGCAGGAAGAGACGTAACAGCATCCAGAGGAAGGTTCTGCCACCACCATCTATCTCCCAGGCATTCTCGGCAGTTTATTTTGACAAGAAGGGAGCTGAAATGGAGGAGTTTTTCTCGGAAAAGAAGGTTATTACAGAGAGACCACTAGATCTGAAGGCCTACAAGGAGAGCGGATTCACTGATTTCTTGAAGATGACTGGAATGACAGCTGCTGCAACTGTTCAGTTACAGTACAACAGAGATGTTACACTCGAGGTATATGCTAATCTCATGCCTGGAAATTTAGACATTTCTTCTCCCTGGTTTGATAGAGTTTATGCTAGAGGAAAGATTATAGAACTATCTGCTTCAAAGATAAATATGCTGTTTGGGCTAAAGACTCCAGACATAGGGGGAGTGTTCCCGGATGATTTGGGTCTAAATGATGATGAAATTTTGGCTGTAATTTCTGGAGGGTATAAGGATAAGTGGCCGGCTGCAGGATATTCTCAGGCATCATGTCTGACATCCAGATTCTTCGGGTTGTATCAGATTGCAGTCCATTGTTGGTTACCTTCCAGCAACACCACAGCATTAACCAGAGAAATGGCCAAGTTGCTCTACTGTGTTGGAACACAGAAGAAAGTTAATCTTGGATTACTAATTCAGCAGCACTTGGTTCGACAGGCCACAGCCCCGAAGGTGAATGATGCAGTGATATACCCATGTCTGATCTCAGCACTAGCCAAAAGTGCAAAGGTGAAGGGAAAGGCCACGGATGTGATAGTTGATGCGGAGTTCTTGCGGCCTAACAAGAAGACATTTGGACTCAGACGTGTGCATGATCTCCCATGGAAAGCTACTGGATCATCTTCCTCAGCCACTGCAGCCAAGAAGACTCGGTTGATGGCAATACAGGCTAGGCTTGGAGCTGTAGGAATTCAGATTGCTGCCCTGCAAGCAGAACAAGCAAGATTGGAAGAAGAAAAGTTCAAGCTGGAAGATTGATTCAGGGGGAGTTTTGTTTTAAACAAAGACTGGTTTTCTATGTTACAGTTGGAATTTGGGTTCCTTTGGCCTATGTGTGGCCCCAGGGGGAGAAATTTGGATATTTTGATTTTGGATTTCATATTTGGTTCTTGGTCTTTTAAATTGGTTTTCCTTATCGGTTTATTATTGGAATTCTGGGATTTCGGCTTTCACTAATTGCATTCTAGTAATATGATCTTTATTCTGCTCATTGGATGATTGTTAGCTATGTCCAAAATATTTTGGGTCCACAAAAATGCCAAAGGGGGAGATTGTAAAGTCTATGACTGTTGAATTAATTTGTTGGCAATTTTTGTTGAATTAATGTTGAGCAGAATCATACCATGTTGGAACACTGCTGGAGCAGAATTTATGAACAGAATTAACGCCAAAGCTTTAACGAAGTTCAAGCCAAAATGTTGGAGTGTTTTGGAATTTATGGTAACTATAGATTTGGCTATACATCAGGCGTAAGAAGCATATTTGGTTTTATGGAAAAATCCCTACTTATATGGAGAAGATTTGATTGAATATATGGGAGAGTTTGAGATAAGGTAAATCCCTTTATTTATGGGATTTGGATATGCTTCAACAAATCAGATTTGGAATAGGAATATTGTGGAGATAATCATGGATGCTCAGATCTGATTCGTGAATATAAATATGGGACAAACACGGCTGCAAAACTAACGATTTTACAGAGCAAAATCTGCACCCAGATTTTGAGATCTTACGAAACTTGCTAGAGCCAATATACTGTGTTCCAACACTGTCCTGCTGCACAAGTTCAGAATCGTATGCCTTAATTCCTCGGGAGGAGGAGATCCAGCGTCGACGGAGTTCGAGGTCAGAGGGAGTCTGATCAAGGCGGATCGGTAGCTAGGGGAGCTAGCAAAGTCCACACGTCATAGTTAGTTAAAGATAAGTATTTTGTATGCTGTACTCTGTACTATCTTTCTAATTAGTGGATTTATTCTGAACTGGGCCAGACCCCGCAGATGTAGGTGATTTACACCGAACTGCGTAACCAAGTTGTGTGTCTTGTACGCTTCACGTTATTTTTACACTTGGTTAAACTAGGTATGTTGGAACACACTAGTAAGAACTAGGAAAATTGGTAAAACTAAATTTCAGTATGCAATCATCCGCATATATGAGATGACTAATAACCGGCCCTCCTCTTGATACTCTGATACCTAAATTTGGATTTATGGCCAGCCTGCTTTCCAACCATGAGGACATGAACTATTGTGCGATGATGAAAATGTGTGGTGAGAGTGGACACCCTTGTCTAAATCCCTTATTTGGAGTGAAGTATGAAGATTGTTTCCCATTGACCACCACCTGATATGTGACCGTTTGCACACATTGCATGATGAGATCAATCCGTTGGTTTGGAAAGTTCATACTTCTCAAAGCTCTCTCCAAAAACCCCCAAGACACCCGATCATAGGCTTTGCGTATATCAATCTTTACTGCTGCAAAACCAGTCCAACCTTGTTTATGCTTTCTCATGAAGTCCAAAACCTCATGTGCTAACAATACATTTTCATAAATGTTCCTCCCAGGTACAAATCCATTTTGACCCTCTGATATTAGAGAAGATACATGCAATTTGAGTCTACTAGCTAACATTTTTGCAACGATTTTATACTTTGCGTAGCAAAGAGAGAGAGGTCTGAAATCTTCTGGAGCCTGTGTGTGCTTCTTTTTGGGGATCATGATCAGCTGTGTCCTATTCCAATGGATTGGTAATAGATCCCCATTCATGACTCTTGAGAATAGAGTACATGACCTCTTTATCTATACTCTTCCAATGTCTTGTAGAATCCCACCGGAAATCCATCTTCTCCCGGGGATTTCCACGAATTCATATCCTTAAGAGAATTCCAAACATCTGATTCCACAAATGGCATAGTCAAGTCCTGTATTTGCTCCACTTTCAATACTTTATTGTTTGTGCTTAGGAATTGCTCTTGTGTGATATCACCTCGATGCCCTGGTGGGTAGTCTTCCGCCTGTGTATATATTAATTTAACATGATCAGTAATAGTCTGAATGATCTCATCCTACTCAGTTATCCATTCCCCATTCTCCACATGTAAACCCTGCATAAAGTTCTTGTTTCTTCTCTTGTACGCCCATGAATAGTAAAATTTAGTGTTTTTCTCACCAAATTTCATCCAGTTGATCTTTGCACACCGCTGCCAATAATCAATTTTTTTGGTTCTAGATCATCAATCTTCCTAAGCTTCTCTCTTATTGAATTGCCATTTTAATTAAATCATCCCCTTGATGCAGTCTCTGAAGCGACCTCATCTGAAAATCTAATCTCCTTTCAAGGTTTCCTTATGAGTTAGAGCTCCAATTACACAAATGTAATAAAGTGGCCTCTAATTTTATGTCCAAAACAGTATTGTCTCCTACATCCTCTAGTTGGAATTGCATTGATGCCAGAGCATTCCAAACTTTTGATACAGTCTGATATGTCGCTTCAGACTTCACCCAGTAAACTTCAAAACGTTGCCTTTTCACTGATGGCTGTGTTTTATATTCCAATTGCAATACTACTGGTCCATGATCAGAATGAGAAATAGGTAAATTGTTCACCTTTGCTCGCAGGAAGAGTGTATGCTATTTCTGATTAATAAAAGCCATGTCCAATCTCTCAATAACAGTTTGAGGAGCTTGACTTTATTAGTCCAAGTGAGTTGCAATCCAATGTTTTGTATCTCTATTAGAAGATGCTTCTGAATTACTGCATTCAGAGGCCTTGTGCTTTCAACTTCTACTAGAAGGCCACACCTCTTATCCTTTTGTGATGTTAGTTGATTAAAGTCTCCCAATAACACCACTGGATAATCATCAAAATAGCTTAGATTTGAAATTGCCTTCCAAAATGAAGCTCTCTCTGATTCTACCGGGGGACCATCCATAAAGCCTAAACACGAGCTATCACCCTGAGAGCCTGATACTAATGAAAAAATATAAGAAGCCGAACTACTTAAAATATTAAGGTCTACATTGTCATCCCAAAAGAATGCCAAACCCCCTGATCTCTCGATTGGTTCTACAAAGTTTGCCCTCTTGAAGTACGAGTTTTCTTGTCAGGCTGTGAAATCCTCTTCCATCGTTTTGTTTTTGACAAGTACAAGATCGAAGGCCTCAATTGTTTTAACAACCGGTTGATCACTTTTCTTGTAGGGGCATTATTAAAGCCCCTACAGTTCCATGCAAGGGTCATCATGAGCGCTTGGGAAGCTGATTTGGCACAACTTTCGAAAGCCCCAGTTTGTCATTCTTCATCTTCATCAGCATGTTTGAGTCTGCCCCAACTTCCCCTTTACTCGTGGCACTGTTCTCTCCTTTTTCCAGTTTTGTCATCCCTTATGCATCCTCATTCTCTTGTTCGGCAAGACGGCCAGCTTTGGGGAAATAGAAATAAAACGGAGTGCTTGATTATTTGGTGGTTGATACCAAAATTTCGGATGCAATTGTGCATGGCCTGGTTGATAGAACGCGTCCTCAGTCATTTTTTATTTTTTTAAAAATCAGTTTAGAGGACGCATTCATAGAATGTGTCCTCACTCTTTTATTTTTTTTTAAAAAATCTGTTGGAGAGGATGCATTCGAGGAATGCATCCTCGTTTTTCCTTTTTTTTTTGAATTTCTTATTTTTCCAATTTTTTATTCCCACATTTTATTAATGCGTCATCAATATAAAATATAGGATTTTAATCAGTAAAATATATAATTTATAAATTATTTTTTATTATTTATTGAATTTAACATTATATTTATATTATAATTCATCTATATTTTTATTAAATTTATTTATTTGCGAGTTCAACCATATATATTCAAATTCTAATATATTTAATGTATTTTATTTATAAATATCTACACAAATCATCTTTCAAAAAAAATTAATACTAATAAAATAGTTTAGAAATATAAAACCCTAACATAAAAATATTGTGTAGTATTAAATTTAAACATGTATATTTTTTGTAATAATATATATGATAGGATATTGTATTTTTTGTTTGTGTTTATCCAGATGTTGTATTTTATTTTCTTGAAAGTATTATTTTATTAATTATTTATTTTAATATCTCTATAATATTTTTTTTTGGAAAACCGACGCATTCCTCGCATTCAACGAGGACGCATTTGCCAAATGCGTCCTTACAAAATGAAAATAATTTTTTTTTTCATAATCTGAGGAATCCCGGACGAAAAAAACAAAAATAATATGAGGGGAAGATTTTTTTCCAAAATTATGCGTCCGCCACACTTGCATCCGCTGCAGGTTATTGTAGCCACATTTATAGAATTTTTCCAATAAAATGTTCTAATCCTCTTCAACCTCTTCCCTGGTTTATAATGCTACTCCATATCCCCGAGTTTCTGCTTTCCTAGCCTCACCCTTTTCTGTCCTCGCCTTCCTGCATCCTCAGCTTTCGCAATCTCTACAGTTGCTCCATGAGTTATTGGCTCCGATTGGCTCTTCTAGTCTCCTCCATTAACTTGCCAAGTGAAAGCTCCCGACTACATAGTCCAGTTTTGCTCCATTACCTTCTCAGTTTCATTTGCTTGCATGGATTCTTTTCTTTCTTTTCCAATTTTTGCTTCAAATTGTGGGGTTTCAGACACCTTTCCAGCTTCCCTGCGCCTTCCATTTATTCTTTTCAAGGTCTCTGCCTTAAGCCTGGTATTGAACTTGGCCCTTTGCACCTTATAAAGATTCTTGCATTGTATCCCCGTCGTTATCTTTTTTGTTTTCTTCACCTGTCCCAGAACTGCTCTTTGTCTTCTCATCTTCTTCAGCTCCCTCCTCATGTTCACACTTGAAGAGCTGCTTTTACTGTGTTGATCGCCTGAGGGAGTCCCGTTAATAATAATGAGATCTGGCTGGGATAGTGGGATTGACTTGGATAGTTTCCTTGTGAGGCTCTTTCCCCCTGGCCTCCACTACCAACATTTCAAATCTTGCTGCTGATTCCATCATTTGACTGTTAACCTGTTGATTCTCTTTCTCCCTCTTTATCACCTCGTCGTCCTCATCCCAAAGGTTAATCTCCTCTGAAAAGTGGAATCCATAAGTATTGATCAGTTGGTGTGTGGTCTTCAGACTCCACGATCTGCATTGGCTGAGAAGACTGCGGGATTTATGTTGGTTTTGAAAGAAAAAAAAACCAGAGCACAAAGAGAAGGTTTGGTGCAGTGAAAACTTACTGCTTTTCTTCATTCATTTAGCTATAAATAGAGCTGAAAAATAAGTTACAAAAAATAGGAATAACTACAGCTCCTAAATGCTCCTAAATGCTCCTGAATGCATGGAGAACATGGGTGAATTGCATGCAACTCCTAAATGGTCCTAAATGCTCCTAAATGCTTGGAGAACATGGGTGAACTAAATGAAATTAAAAAAAACTGACTAGATTATAACAAATCACCCCCTAATCTTGTCGTTGCTTATGTTGTATCGGCAACACCAATCTTGCTCCTTAGCTCCTGGAAACGAACTCGTCCAAGTGACTTCGTCAGTAAGTCGGCAAGCTACTCTTCGGTGTTGATGTGTTCAAGTTCAAGTTCTCCCAGCTCCACATAGTTCCGAATCAGATGATACCGAGTATCGATATGTTTGCTCCGTTCGTGAAACACAGGATTCCTGCTGAGGCAAATTGCTGACTTGTTGTCCACCAACAGTCTAGGTGCTTGAGGTTGTTCGTTTTTCAATTCACCTAGTAGTCTGCTGAGCCAGATGCCTTGACACGCCGCAGTTGCAGCAGCAATATATTCTGATTCACAAGATGATATTGCCACTACCAGTTGCTTCTGCGACTGCCAGCTGATCGGAGCTTGTCCGAGGAAGAAAATCAATCCGCTTGTGCTCTTCCGATCGTCGATGTCTCCGGCTAAGTCGGCATTGCTGTAGCCTAGCAATCTCAGAGCTCCTTCTCCTCTTCCATACGACACTCCAAACTCCAAAGTTCCCGCCACGTATCGTAACAAATGCTTCATTGCAGCAAAGTGTTCCGTTTTGGGATTTTCCATGAACCGGCTGATGTAGCCGACTGCGAACGTGATGTCGGGCCTCGTGTGCACCAAATACCTGAGGCTCCCCACAATGCTCCGATAAAATGAAGCATCCACCGGCCTTCCGTCACCAGTCTTGCTCAGTCTGAGCCGTGGTTCCATCGGAGTTGCGCAGGGATTTCAAACTTCTAAGCCAGCCTTTTGAATCAGCTTCTTCGCATAGGAAGCTTGGCTTAGTGTGATCAAACCACCCTTCTGCTGTACCTGTATACCCAAATAATAGCTTAGCTCCCCTAAATCACTCATTTGGAAGAGATCCGTCATTTCCCTCTTAAACTTCGACACTTCCTTGACTGAAGATCCAGTGATTATAAGGTCGTCGACGTACACTCCGACAAGCAGCAGATTCTCATTGTTTCCACGGCGATAAACAGCATGCTCCGTCTCGCTTCGCTCGAAACCAAGTTTTCGAAGGCTCGTATCAAGCTTCGCATTCCATGTCCTCGGAGCTTGGCGGAGTCCGTACAGCGCCTTATGAAGTCGGAGCACTTTTCTCTCTTCGCCGTTGACAACAAAACCCGGTGGCTGCTCGACGTAAACTTCCTCGATTAAATCGCCGTTGAGGAATGCGAACTTTACGTCCATGTGATGAACCAGCCAACCATGGTGAGCAGCTAACGCTAACAGAACTCTTACAGTTTCCATCCTTGCGACGGGAGCGAAGACTTCCTCGTAATCCACCCCCTGACGCTGCACATAACCCTTCGCCACCAGCCGCGCCTTTCTTTTCACAACCTCCCCGACTGCATCCTTCTTGAGTTTATAAACCCACTTCAAGCCGATGGCTCGGTGTCCAGGCGGCAAGTCCACGAGCTGCCACATTTGATTTTCCTCGATGCTGGCCAATTCCTCCAACATCGCCGCTCGCCAATCCTCGTCCATCTCCGCTTCAGCCAGGTTCGTCGGCTCCTCGGCGGTGAGAAGACATTTGTCGTCATCTTTCTCGGCTTCTACGTTGACAGTTTCATCGTATAAACTGTCCAGCATGCGGTATCGGCGAGGCGTCTCCTTGCCTGGAGATGGCTCCGATGCACCGGTTGGTGGGGACACGAACTCCACCGTCGGCGGTGGTGGTGCAACCGGAGTTGTTGGAGTAGCTGGTAGGGCTCCGACGTCCCGTGATGGAACATGCTCCGTGCGCATCGCGCTCCAACTTGTGCCAGCACCTGCAATTGGAGAAATAAAGTTTTCGACGGAAAAGTTTTCCGTCTCAGCTTGTCGTTCACCTCCTTGTGCACACACTGAGCTCGTCCAGTCCCACGCTGCATCTTCGTCGAAGACAATGTCCCGGGATACTCTGACTCGCTCCGTCGCAGGGTCGTAAACATGGTACGCCGCTGTTCCCGGTTCATAACCAAGCAGTATCATTGGAGTGCTCCTGTCGTCCAGCTTCTTCGGGTTTGGTTGCGCTGCCTTCACATGAGCGACGCACCCAAAAACGCGGAGATGTTATACACTTGGTCGGCGCCCGTGCCATGCTTCGTATGGGGTCTTTCCGATGACGCTCTTCGTCGTTCCCCGGTTCAACAGGTACACCGCCGTAGTCACCGCCTCACCCCAGAATCTGATCGGTATCTCCTTAGCTTTCAACAAACACCGCGCCATCCCGACGACGGTTTGGTTGCGACGTTCAACCACTCCGTTTTGTTGCGGTGTGTGGGGTGCTGTTAGTTGCCGCTGAACTCCGCGCTCGGCAAAGTACTCACCTAGTTCCTGTGAAGTGAACTCGCCGCCACGGTCAGTTCGTAGCAACTTCAGTTTGCACCCGCTCTCTACCTCGGCTGCTGCCATGATCCTCTTGATTGCACCAGCTGCTTGGTCCTTTGTTGCGAGCAAACAAACCCACATATATATACTGTAATCATCCACCATTAGAAGGAAATAACGTTTACCTCCGGGCGTGGGTGGATCGATTGGGCCGCAAAGGTCCGCGTGTACTAGTCCGAGACGGTCGTTTGCTCGGTTCCTCACTTGGTGAGGGAATGGGGCTCTCTTTTGCTTTCCGGCCAAGCATGCATCACACATGCGTTCAGCGTCTTCGATCATCGGGAGGCCATGCACCATATTGTCTCGAGCAAGGCGCCGAAGAGCCTCAAAATGTACATGGCCGTACCATGCATGCCAACGCCATCCATCCTCGCTTCCGTGCACAGCAAGACAAATTGGCCGTGCCAATTTGAGGTTTAGCAAATAGAGGCGTCCTTGACTTCTCGGAACTCTTGCAATAAGACGCCCCGTTTGGTCACGCAATTGAAGCCAGCCACTTCGAATGTGTGTATCATATCCAAGTTCATCCAATTGCCCCAAGGAAATTATGCTACTTTGCAACCTAGGAATGAAGTACACCTCAGAGAGTGTTAAGTGCTCACCATTTCGACACGTGAAAAAAATGGTGCCGCGACCTTTGATTTCAACGGAGGTATCATCCCCAAGTTTTACGGAGCCTTGCACGTTGGTGTCGAGCTCGGAGAAGACTTCCCGCCGGCCACACATATGAGCGCTTGCACCGGAATCAAGAAACCACGTGGTGTCACATTCACCACCCTTCTTTGCTGCCTTTGCTTGAGAATGTACCTCGTTTAGCAACACGTGTTTCTCGGTTGCTGGACTTCCAACAGTGAGTGAGTGCAACCTCGCCACAAGTAGCGCCTCCTCCTCCTCTTGATCCTTCACAAGGTTAGCCTGTTCCTTGCGTGCGCGCCGCAGTTCGGGACAATCCTTCGAGATATGCCCTGCGAACTTGTTGCAATTATAGCACTTGATCCCCGTCATGTTGCGATCGCCGCTAGAGGCGCGCTGGCCACCGTCTCGCCCACCGTTTGTTAGCTTCTTCCCTTTTCGGAAACCCTTGCCTTTCCCGCTGCTCCTGGGGTTGTTGCTCTTACCACGTGCAATCCATTCCTGTTCCGTGAGGAGGACTTGACCACTTGCGTTACCCGTGGAATTGATGGAGCACCGCTCAGAAGCCGACCGTAGCCTCCCGATTAGCTCCTCAACAGTCATGCCGTCCAGCTCGAGGAGTGTCTCAATCGAGCACGCAATCTGAGCGTACTGGCTCGGAACCTCCCGCAGAAACTTCTGAACCACCTTCACCTCCTCGACGGCGTCACCCAAAGAGCGGAGGTTATTGACAATGCCTGTGATGCGCATGCCAAAAGCATCGAGTGATTCACCTTCCTTGAACGCAATCTGTTCAAATTCTTTGCGCAGTCATTGCGCCGTCGCTTCTCGCACGCGATCCACTCCGACTCGCATCATTCTAATTGCCTCCCAAGCTTCATGAGCCATGTTTTTCATGGCTAGGGCTGGCACCATCTCAGGCGGGACTGCTCGTATCAGCGCCGACAACGCCGCCATGTCCTCGCGCTCGCCTGGTTCGCCTTGGCCGGAAACTGCCTGCCACAACCCTTGGGCGCGTAGATTGATCTTCATCACAAGGGACCATTCAATGTAATTGGTTGCTGTCAGCGTAGGATACACAATGTTGCCGCCAAGATTTGTCCGTTCGTAGATGATCACTTCGTTAGGGTTCCGCCGTGCCATGCTCCGTCTACGCTGCCTTCCACGTTCCCGCGGTGGCGACGGCGAATTCTTGTTCTCGTCGGACATTGTCGCCGTGATCGTGCGTGCTCTGATACCAGATGTTGGTTTTGAAAGAAAAAAAAACCAGAGCACAAAGAGAAGGTTTGGTGCAGTGAAAACTTACTGCTTTTCTTCATTCATTTAGCTATAAATAGAGCTGAAAAATAAGTTACAAAAAATAGGAATAACTACAGCTCCTAAATGCTCCTAAATGCTCCTGAATGCATGGAGAACATGGGTGAATTGCATGCAGCTCCTAAATGGTCTTAAATGCTCCTAAATGCTTGGAGAACATGGGTGAACTAAATGAAATTAAAAAAAACTGACTAGATTATAACAATTTCACCCTGGAGTTGCTCTTCTTCTTCTTGTTATTGAATCATTTGGTTCACGTGGATGATCTGCATGGCAGTATGTAGCCACTGTTGAAGATTTTCATATCCACTTCATTGATCCCGCACATCAGTATTTTGCTGAACCTCATCCATAAACATATCTCCATATCCATTTGGACCATTAGGGAGATGACCATTTGGTAATATAGAAGACGACAATAGGGGGCCCTGGTGGTGTCAGAGGTGAATAGTCTCTTCCTCTCTATGGATTAAAGAATCTTTGGTTAAAGCCTCCTCCAGGGCTAGGCCCCCTCCTCCTGGCCCTCCTTGATCACCGTTTGTTCCCACTGAGAAATGAAACCCTCCTTGCCATCTTCATCTCGCATGCTCTCGTACCTATTCCACCTGCCCTCCATATAACCCACCGGAATACGAGTGTTTCTTTGAATATGTCTGTGAGAGTGGGCTCTTAAGGAGGAAGGAAACATCTCTTTGGTTGGGTCATACACCACATCCGTTCCCCTAGTAACATTATGCATTTGAATGAAACTATCTATGAACTGCTCCAAGAGGAAGTAATCTTCTATAGGACATCGTTGGCATTAGAGCCGTCTCTCACAATTTGGAGGCCCCGTGCAAAATAAAAAATGAGGCCCCTAAATACACTAATATAAAATTATTGAATAAAGTTTATATTATTTGGATATGACGACTTTTCAAAACAAAATATAAAGAAAAAAATAAATTAACAATACTACTTAATTACCATTAAATAAAATATCAAAAATACTACAAGTTGAGTTCTTACAAGTAGGAAGATACTTTGGCCAAAAAGAAACGTGAAAAGGTGTTGAACTAAGAAGTCGAGATGAGAAAGGAAGACGACTTCCAGAAGGATCATGTTTAATTTTCTAAATATAAATAATATGTATATATAATATATATATATATATATATATAATAGGTAATAATAAAATTTTGGGGCCCTAAAATTTTTAAAAGCACCGGTTGAACAGGATCAGAGACGGCCATGGTTAGCATGGATATCCTATCACCCCACATATGCGACAAAACTTGTATAGTCTTTCATACCAGATGTCCACCCAGAATCTGGCGTCAAACGGTGTATCCATATAAAAGCCCGAAAGAAGCGAGTCTCCTGGGTTTACCCACAGTGTGGCATTTTGGTATTTGACATTTGATGATGGGCTTAGGCTGAAGTCAGCATTCACCACCCCTCCTGTCATGTTTTCCACCTTGATCACCACCATTGGTGCAAAACCTTCCGCTGGGATCCCATGGATTTGGGCATTGATCTTCACCTTCTCCACTCGAATGCGCCTTAATGAGATCTCTGCTCCCTACCTCTTGAAAGCAAAAAGACCTTCTGCCAGTGAGTAAGTGATTCTGTGCAAGAAAACTAGGGCTTCCTCCCTGGTTTGGAATTTAACCACAATGAATTACTTGTAGCGATGCATAACATATGCATCAATACTCCAGTAGTCATTGAAGTATTGATTAAACCTATTCGGACTGAACTCATGATCATCCAGCCAGCAACCAAGCAAACAGTTTTCTTCCATTTCAATAGATTCTTTAATATCTGCCACGGTTACTTTAGAACGCCTCCCCTCCTCGAAATCCTCCGGATCAAAGAGAAATCAGTTTTTAGCCCCAAGTACGCACTCCTCTCTTCAAATACTAGAACCAGGAGGTGTGTAATGATAATCTGATATCCTAATGGATTCAGTTTCACTCATCTTTTGCCTTTCAAAACCAAAATTTTTACTGGGGAAGGTAGGAGAGTTTATTGTACCTGTTATGGCAACTGCTATACCTGCCTATTGGAATTCTAATAAATTTGCAGTTCATACCATTTAAGCTTCCCCTCATAATTATTTTGAACACGCGGTACGAGTTTCCAAAATCTTTAAGCCCAGACGGCTGCCTAATTTCTTTGAAAACCTTGAATTTAAGTTCTAAAAAAACTCAACCGATCACCACCAAAAAATATTAATTAGTATTGTCACCCCTACTAACCAATCCTCTAAGCTGCTTGCCTAGATTCTATAACGATTTTGTCTAAAGCCCTAATTAATCCCTGAATCCCTCTCTCCTTTACGCTTAGAATTCTAGTAATTATTGTCTGACACCCACGCCTTTGTAGCTTCAAATTAGACGCTAAAAGATCCTTCTTGCATGTCTCAAACTTGTACTCACTGTATTGGCTTGTGTGGTTTGGCTTCAATTTCTGACAAAAAATGTGTAGGTGCCCTAGGTTTACGCAGGTTGGTATTGACTCAAGGTTTGCTCTAGCTTCTTTCTAGTCTAGAGAGACCATTCCTTATGCCTATTTATGCTATTGATTCCACTCAAATGCTTATAAAACTTTCAAATTTTTTTGTATATGTCAAACAATTCTCTAGTCATTTAAAAGTGTTAAATAATTTTCGTGACTGATAATAAAGTGTGCCACTTAAATCGTGTGACTGATAACTTGATTTTTTTTTAAATTTTTGGTGAACATTAAAAATAAATACGTTAATTCCTATATTAAATAATTAAATCTCATTCATTCACCCAACGATCTTTTCAATTTGGCACAATCATTGCTCAACTACCTCTACTTGAGCAGTCTGGATCCTTTGTGACCAAAGCACCTTGTGACCCTGTGACCACATAAGATACGATGCCGTATGATATTACTTTTTTTCCTTTTTCTTGGCTATGCCTTATCTTTTACTTTTTCTGCTCCAAGAATCATCTCCGGCTCCATCAGCGTTCAATCAAGCATGGCATCTCAAAATTCTTTCTATTTCTATTTCCTAGAAGACAAGTAAGCCCGCCCCAATCATTAACAAAAATCCAGTAACCACCAAGTTCGTCAAGGCCTGGAAGTACATCAAGCCAAATAGTCCACAAATATTCGGATTGGAGCGGATAAAGGCATTTGTAGAGTAATAAAGCACGGGTTCTGCTAGATGAATATATGAGCCCTCGATCCAAAATAGAAAATAAAGTTTTACATGAACCATGAATGTATGTGATCTTTAATGTTATTTTCGAAGGAAATACTCAGGCGAGTTTCTTCTGGCCTTGAATCAATTCATTTTGAAGTTGAATTTATTTTATTCATTGCAAGCGTATTGGGTAATCTTCCATTGAAGTTGATGAACTTGATATTTTACTGGGTTCTTTGAACCTAATGTTTGCTGCAACGACATGCTCACACGTAGGCCGAGATAGAGGCAACAAAAAAGACAAAGTTAAAGAATAAGGGGATATGAAAAGGAAAAGGAATGATACTAAATGACACCGCTTTTGTTGTAGTCACATGGTCATAGGGTCACATGCTTTTTCTAGTCACAGAGGATCCAGTTTGTAACTAAAGATGCTGATGCAGTTGTTTTCAATAATTAAATCTCATCCCTTGACTTATCGGTCTCTTCTCCTCCACACAATTACTGCTTAGCTACCTGTACTAGTCTCATTCACCTCTTACGCCCCCATTGTTTAGAATATAATTTATGAAGAAGATAAATTGTGTAAAAAAATACTTCAACAAGTTATGCAAAGATACCCTATATTTCTCAATTGAACTCCTACTTTGCAAATTCCTCATAAGAACACAAGAAACAAAGCTATGAAACAGTTGAAAATAATTTTTAAAAAATATAATTGATTTTAAAGCCTTTTTCTAGAACCATCTATTCTTTCTATATACAAATTGTTAGTGACTACAAAAATATTTACTGTAGTACTAGTCACTCTTGACTAATTTTCATTTTTCTAGACCTATTATAAATCTTCAAAGCAGAAAATATCAGGAAAGACGGCATTTCCATAAGATTATGGACAATCCACATGGGCTTTTACCTTAAATGTTGTAATTTTTTTAATAAAATTTAAATATTATATTTTATAAGTTCAAACAAGTAATAATATGTATTTGAAGGTGAAAATATAAAAATATATGATATAAAAAATATTTTCAAAAATTCTACATTTTGTATGTAATTTAACAAATGCCGTGTATAAGGTAAAAAATAAGTGGTTTGTCCATAAGCTTATGGACAGACCGCCTGTCAGGAGACCCTTTCATCTTCAAATATGGTAAAGTACATTAATTTACTCCCTCCGTTTCATTAATTTTGGCACACTTGCTAAAGAAGTGTGTTTATTTTTGTTTGGCACATCTGAACCGCATGCCAAATAAGGGGTAGGGGGGTGTGTGTGTGTGTGTGTGTGTGTGTGGGGGGGGGGGCAACTTGTATTAGTTACCATTTTATCCTCATAGGATTTCATAAATGGCACCAAATATCCCATTTATTGTATCCCATTTATTGTGCCAGCTGGTTTGGGTTAGCCCATTTACTAACCCAAAATTACATTAACCTTTCCCTCATTATATTATGAATTGGGTCAAAATTTTTAGCCCAGCATATGACCCAAAATAAAAAATTCATTCTCTACTCTGGCTAACCCTAATTTAGCTTCAAACATCAGACTCGTCTTCTTCCAATCATCTCCTCTTCGACATTAAACCCTAGAAGAGCATAACTTCCGCCAAATCGAGCCCCACCCAATCCCTGCCGCTGACCACCCAAGCCCACTGCTAACCACCAATCCCTGCCTATGGAAAGCCCGTTGCTGACCATGGTTTACCTCGCTGAATAATTACCTTGCCCAAGTCTAGCACAAGTCTGAAATAGATAACGGTTTCTTTGTCCCGCCACTAACCACCTAAGCTCCGGCGCACCACAGACCTATCTCCAAGCCCACATATGAGCCACCCAAGCCACCCTATATAAAGATAACCCTCCCATTCCAGGTGATTCTGAACCACAACTCCCATACGGATCCCAGATCGATGATACTTTCATCGATGAGACGCAGTGGTTCCCAGCGATGGAATCCCAGGTGACGGAATCCCATGCAAAGATGGTGCGGGATACATCGTAGCCAACATAAAACTTTCCACCCTTGTGTTGTCGGAGGACACATTTTCTTACACTAAGGAGGGTCAGGTCCGGTAGTCGCAATTTCATAGATGCTGAGGGGTTGCCCGACGTCGTCGACACTTACGAATCCGACGAGAAGGATGTTCCCGATTTACTGGAGGATGACACTAATTTTTCAAATCCACAGGAAAAGAGGGAGATTCAGTTGACAAACTCTTCATCCAAAATGTATGTGTACAACCTGAACGGGGTGTAATCGACTTGCCAGAGATGAACGTTTTCCCAGATTGAGATGTGTTTATTTGAAGATATTATTTAACTGTTAACACACTGTGATTCCTTGAACAATTTGTGCGAAGTGTTTATACTGTGTATCACTTATTTATTAGTTTTTATTATTTTCTATTATGAGTTCATTCCATATTTTGATATGGTGACTATTAATTTCTCAGTTTTCGAATTCTCTTAGGCACATCCTGTCGTGCACAAATTGTTATTGAGTTAGTATTAGAGTGACGAATATGGAAAATTGCCAACTAAAAATTTAATGGAAATGTGGAAGGTCATCTTCCATGTGTAGGTATGATATTCAATTTGAAATGTGTTTATTTTAGGCCATTAGTTGTGTGTGGCTGTATTATTGTGTGTGGCCGTAATAATTTGGATTCGTGTTTATTTTTCATATTGAATGTGGTTGTTCTATTCAGCTTGCAATTGAGTTTGTGTTCTATGAATTCAGTTATCACATGAGGCTGGATGGAACGCCTCATGCCTCTTTATGAATTCAGTTTCTTCACTTTCTACTTAACAAAACTGATACTATTGCAGTTTCTTCACTTTCTACTTAACAAAACTGATACTATTGCAGTTTCTTCACTCCAGGTTTTATGAAATACTATTATTATTTCATTCTAATAATACTGAATGCCAATGTTTTTCATTACTTACATGGTTGGATCGCAAACACAATGCTAGGCTGAACCTAGCATACCGGGTTGGATCGCAAACACAAAACCTAGCATTGTGTTTGCATCCTTTAGGCATGCCTACCCCAATCCAACCACAACGAAAAACCAAAAGGAAATTGAAACCTCCTTGCTAACCCATAATTTGATGCATAATATATTCAAGACCCCTTGCTTTGTTAGCTACTACCAAGTGTTGTAAGCCCTCCCTAACCAATTTTGTGTCCACCTCTACGTCACTTAGTAACAATCCTTGTAGTTTGAGTGCATTTTTCCTCATATATGGTAGCTTGTAATGGTTAGATCCTTTGCATTTCATAATCTCCACCATGACACATTGTAGTGTTAGAAACACTCTGTTCAGCTTTTCTGGCTGTAACTGTTCAAAAGCTGCTTTTGTGGCTGAAATAAGTTCCTCCAATATGCGGGAATTTGACTTGTGGTGCAAACTTTGTACCGAGTTAAAAAAACCCAAATCTAAAACATTTAAATCAGGGCTGTTTGGGGGGCTGAAAACCTAATCTTATATTGAAGCCGTCCAAACTTGCAGCCATTCTGAATTCAGCATCATCACCACATATGTGAGGTCATGCATTGTCTTGCCGAATTGTTATGCTTGTGCTAGCTAGTAATGGCCTTTTCATTTTGATTGTTGGGACCAACTTTGTCAACATGAACTCATTAGTAACATCACTATTGATTGATAGAATTGGTTTAGTTTCCAAAGTACAGACTGGTCTATTCTTGCTTGCCTTTTTCACAGCCTCTTCATGTGAGAATGTCCATATCCCTATTTTCCCATCAAACAAGACCTCCCCCCTCATTGTTGATGATTGGCCGACATATGGCACAAAGGAACATTATTTTCTTCATATACCTCTTGTTTTGAACCGCATAGTGAGACTCTTCCTCATCCGGGAGAAGATAGTACTTTTCCGCGACTCTAGTAATGAAAAAACCATTTCACGTCTACATGTATAATGTGATGCATATCCATAAAAGTTTTTTTCCTAGACTTGTATAATGCTTCAAGTGAGATATGGAGTAGTATAACCTGTGTAACTGGTTAGTTGTTGAAATTAGAGGTTTTATTGCATTTGAATGTCTTCAAATTTGACCCTTCTTGATCCAGCGATGCATAGTAGTAGTGCTTACTCCAATTGGTGCTGCAAATCCCCTTGGTGATATGTAAAATTGGAGAAGGACTGCCATAGCTAACTCCTTGTTTATTTTAACTTTTTTTCTTCCTTCTTTTCCTTTGCACTTGTTCCTCCAATATGTACATAACCCTAGTTGTTCTTGTCTTTTTATGCAGGTTGGACATGCGGCTAATGGTGCGAACCTAAGTGTTCCATTGTTGGGCTGCCTCCTTGCGGCGATGGTTGGCAATCTTGCCTTCATTCAAATGTTGGAGGATGAACTCTCCTATTTGACACCGCTGAAAGCATTCAATCGTTCCTGTTCCTACATTTCTCATTGCTACAAAGAATCAGTAGAAGAGAAGTCCCAAAAAAGATGAAGAGAAAGAAACAGTTACAGTGGCAGAGAAGTGGAAGAAACCCTTGGCTCTGGTCTTGTTTTTTGTCTTATTTTTGTTGATTGTAATTTTTCACTGCTTTATTAGCAGCTGGGCTATTAGGTTGTGTGCATGTTTGAATTAAAGTGTAATATCCCCCACCCCCCTTTTGACACATTCACGTGGGGGTATGTAGAGAAATTTAGGAGGGAAACATTACGCTAATTTTTTGGGGGCTGGATTGATCATTGTACAGTAATTATGTACTATTTCAGACCAAACCATCCATTTCAATCAACTTTATGTTCAATCCTATGTCTGGCATTAATCCAAGAGGCTCAAGTTAGTGTGTCAATATTAATGAAACAGAGGGAATATGTCGTTTTCACTTAAAATTTTGAAATATTATTTTAATGACATTTTTTAGAATATAAGTTTTTTATGCAAAACAAATGTTCAATTACTCCCTCCGGCCCTCTATTTATGTTCCCCTTTTTTAAATATTTTTTCAAGGCATGTTTGACCATCGATAACTTTTGTTATGTACGATAATAGATTATAAAATTTTACTTTTTAAAAACTACATGTTACGGAGAATCCAAAGACATATCACATAATGTCCAATACTGCATACAACAAAAGTTATCGATGGTCAAACATGTCATGAAAAAATGGCTGGTCAAAGGTGGCTATAAATAGAGGACCGGAGGGAGTACCTGAGAACTTGCATGTGAGCTATAAATTGATCAAAACACTTTGCACATAGAGGCAAAACCCTAAATTATAGGGAGGCACTTAAAAAAAAAGCAAAACTAGAAAATTCCCTAGTGGAGGAGATACCATTAAAAAGAAGATCGTAAATAATATACAATTGTTCCCTGAATGTATGTTCAAAGTATATCCATAAGAACGTACTAGTTGAGAGAGAATAGTCCAGATTAATTCATGAACAATCTCTGATGTTGTGGTCAAATATAGAAACTGAAATTAAATTTCCAATGACAGTATCTGAATCATGTTTCTTTGTCTGTTACTAGTACCTAATTATGGCAAAAACATCTCAAAAAATTTACTGTTTCACCTTCTTTTTGGTGATGCGAGTTAAACCAAACTGCCTAAAGTATAACTTACCACAAACCTTACTGCTCTTTTGGTGGTGTTTTAATTTTTACGTCTCCTGAACAAACATGTAAATCTAATAACCATCCCTGCATAAAATCTTGTTCATAGAATAGGACTTGATCAAGATTACAAGCAACCTGTATACATCTGCTATATTATAGACACCATTAACAACCTTAGTAGATCATGTTGTTCATAGCTACAACAACAACAACAAGAGGGGTACTTAATATCTAGTACTCATAGGCAGCAGATGGAGCATTGATTCAAGCTTTAATCATCCGGGTGAGGTGGAAAAGATGGCAAGTAAGGAAGAGTTGGGTGATGATGTTGAGCAACGATGAATATAAGTTGAGTCTCTTCAGATTCCTGCTCATTTCCACCTATGTTCCCTACCACGCTTGGTTCGTCTGTTGGGTGCTTCATTCCTCTCCCTTCTTCCTTCTCCAGCTTCATCATCTCAAACATTATCTGCAATTAATATCCCAGTTCAGCAACCAAATGAATCATAGAATTAACTTCTGATATGGATATATGGAATATCACAGGTTCCGGATTATTACCTTGTTAGCGCGAGGCTCCAGGTACTTGAGGTTGAAGAGGACCATGATAGAATGATTTGCCATAAGTAATTGTATTATTGATAACTGAATATATAGAGAGTACAATAGAGGTGTAATAAGGAAAGAACTCTAATCATAATAAAATCATAATCTAATTAGGAGTCTGATTTATTTTAACACCCCGCTCAAGCGAAGCGTCAAATGCCCGTCGATGCACAACTTGGACCTGAAGAACTCGAATAGCGGACAAGAGAGCCCCTTGGTGAAGATGTCCACAATCTGAAGAGAAGTTGGAACATGAGCAACACACAACTTTCCAGAGGTCACCAACTCACAAACAAAATGGTAGTTAATGTCGATGTGCTTCGCCCGCTTGTGCGTCACCAGATTCTGAGCCAAGAAGATAACACTGCTATTGTCGCATAACAGTAGGGGAGAACCTGAAAACGGAACCCAAAGATCACGAAGCAAATGAGTAAGCCACACCACTTCTGAAACAGTTTGGCGAGAACACGGTATTCACACTCAATGCTAGAGCGAGAAACAATGGACTGTTTCTTAGCACTCCAAGA
This sequence comes from Rubia yunnanensis, assembly GCA_037428765.1. Lineage (NCBI taxonomy): Eukaryota > Viridiplantae > Streptophyta > Magnoliopsida > Gentianales > Rubiaceae > Rubia > Rubia yunnanensis. The sequence continues at coordinate 11,689,452 of CM075064.1, forward strand.
AACAAGATTCCCACCAAGATAAACCGCATAACCATAAGTGGACCAAAGAGTCTTCAGACGCGAGCCCAGTCAGCATCAGAGTACCCTAACACATCAGGAGTACTAGCAGAACGAAAGGTAAGACCAAAATGAAGAGTGCCACAAACATACCGCAAAATCCGTGTCACTGCAGTGAAATTGTCATCTCTGGGATCCTGAAGATACTGACTCACCGTGTTGACCGAGAATGCCAAATTCGGACGAGAGATGGTGAGATACTGGAGAGCACCAACAAGAGAACAATAAAGTGTAGGAATCCGGAATGGATGGCTGGTAGAGCTGTGAAGCTGAGAACCAATGACAAATGGAGTAGAAACAGGTGCCGCATCAGACATACCGGCCTGATTCAAAATATCATGAGCATACTTTGCTTGGCCAAATATTAACCCTGAGGAGGTAGGCAAAACTTCAAGATCAAGAAAGTAATGAAGAGCACCAAGATCCTTGATCGCAAACTCTCCGTGTGTCCATCAATGAACTGGCAAAGAAGAGTTGAGTCGTTGCCTGTAAGAATGATATCGTCCACATACACAAGTAGGTACAGTAACGAGGACCTCTGAGAGGACAAATAAAGAAGTACTAGCTGAGCTGCATTGAAAACCAAGATGTGTCAGATAACTGCTGAAATGCTGAAACCAAGCCCGGGGATCCTGCTTAAGACCATAAATGACCTTTCACAAGCGACAAACATAGTCCGGATGACTAGAATCCTGATAACCAACGGGCTGCTTCATGTAGACCGGAACATCAAGAACCATTAAGGAAAGCGTTCTTGACATCCAACTGATGAAGTGGCCAGGATTGCATGATAGCTATGGCGAGAACCGTCCTAACAGTGGAGGCCTTGACCACAGGACTGAAAGTGTGGTCAAAATCAAAACCTGAAATCTGCGAGAAACCCTGCGCCACAAGTCTAGCTTTGTGATGCTCAATAGTGCCATATGGTCGATACTTGAGCCTATATACCCATTTGGAGCCAACAATGTTGACATTCGAAGGTCGAGGCACCAAATCCCAAATGTGCTGACCACGAAGAGCGGCCATCTCATCATCCATGGCTGAAAAACAGGCTGGTTCCCGAAGGGCAGATCGATAATTAGTGGGCTCTGTCTAAGAAAGGAGTGCGGCAGTGAGACCATGAGCAATAATATCCAAATAATCCCGGCGCTGAATGGCACCAGTAGAAGACCGAGTAGCCATCCAATGGGTACGAAGCTGGGGCGGCAAAGCTGGAAAATTGAACCTGCTGACGTCGCCGAAGAAGATCGAGCTGCGCTGACCGGAGGGTGGTTGTTGGAATTCACCGAAGAAAGGACGGCCAAGACTGGATGAGGTTAGGTGGCCGGTGGCTGAGGCGTGATGGTCGGCGGCTGAGGAGCTGGGTTTGGGTTGGCTATCTAGATGGAGCATGATGGTTAATAAGGGGCAGCTGGAATAGGCACAGGTGGGTGAGCCCAATCGGTGAAGTAACAGCTCCATAAAAAAATGAAATTTCCAGATCCAAAGTAGAATGACTGTTCGCAGAAGATGAGACATAAGGGAATAAAGTTTCATCAAAACAAACGTGGCGAGAGGCATAGATATGCCCAGAGGTCCAGTCGAGACACTGGAAGCCTTTGTGACGAGGGCTGTAGCCAATAAAAACACACAGAATGGATCGCGGTGCAAACTTATCAGTAACAGTGGCACGCAGACATTGAAATGCACGACAACGAAAAGGGTGAAAGAAGGTATAGTTAGGCACATGACCAAAAACAATCTCAAAAGGTGATTTTCCACCAAGAACTGAACTAGGCAGACGGTTAATGATGTAAACCGTGGAGGAGAAAGCTTCCACCCAATAACTGTGTGGCACGGAAGAGTGAAAAAACATGGCAAGACCAGTTTCTCCGATATGATGATGCTTCCGCTCAGCTCTACCATTCTGAGCAGGTGTGTAAGGGGATGACATCTGATGATGAATGTCACATGATATGAAGTGAGCCCGAAGTTGATGATTAGTAAACTTTGTGCCACCATCGGTCTAAATTTTTTTAACCCTAGTAGAAAACTGGGTCTCAACGAATTTATGAAACTGGATAAATGTGTCATAGAAGTCCGACTTATACCGCATTGGGAGAAACCATGTGAATCACAAAAAATCATCGATGAAAATGACATAATAAGAAAAACCACCTGCCGATAAAACAGGGGCTGGTCCCTACAAACCACAATGCACCTTATCTAACAAACCAGTAGGGGGCTTGTCACTAGTGGAAAAAGGTAAATGGCTACTCTTGGCCATCTGACAAGGAGAACAACTAACAGATACCAGAATAGCGGAAGTGACAGTAATAAGGCCACATCGACTTGACAACTGAATAGTATCATGAGACATATAACCAAGGCGAGAGTGCCACTGCTCAAAAGAAGCCTGGAGCTTTCCAGAGCGTAATTTTTCTAAAAAGCTGTAATCACCAGTCTCTAGAAAATAAAGACCTGAACTATGACGGCCTTTACCAATTATCTTCCCTGTATGCTTGTGCTCAATGGAAAATGCGTTGGCATCAAATATAACACAGACATGTAAATCACGAGTAAGCTTACTAATGGACAGTAAACTTCTAGTAATCTTAGAGACCACAAGGACATCATTAACAGAGAAACTAGAGAAATGACACTGGCCGATGTGAGAAATAGATAATAATTCACCATTTCCAACAAGAATAGAATCAGAACCATGATAACATTGTACCTTATCAAGATAACTGGTGCGAGCAGTGATATGAGATGTAGCACCTGAATCAACGATCCACTGATTTGGCAAAGAATGACGGTTGGGACCATTCAAACTGGTCTGAAACAAAACTTTGTCCCCAATCCAATTAGTGGAACAATCTGCCCGAGATATAGGGACCAAATAAACCATAGTAAAAGGCCAAAAATTGCACCAAAATTGCCTAAAACAGGCATGACGCACAGCTATGTGCTACCATTATAGAGGCGCGTGACCACACGCGCAAATGGAGAGAGTGGAGTCCGAGTCAATGCGCGCGTGACTTTCACGCGTTGGAGGGTTATCTTCTTCGAGTGGGCGCGTGAATCTCGCCGCTGGAGCTGTGACAAGCGGGCGAAGACGATGCTGATGAAGACGTTGCTGAAATTCACCGCTGGAAGTCATTGCTGATGAAGACGTCGGCGACACCGCTAGAAGATAAGCGAAGATGGAAACTCGCCACTGGAAGAAAGCGTTGCAGGAGAACTAGCCGAAAAATAGAAACTTGAATTCGCCGAGATCAAAGAACCCAAGAATTATACCTCCGAGACTTGCCGGAGAATCCTACGACGCCGACAAAATTGAGTTCGCCAGTGATGAAGAGGAGGAAAGTTGAGGGGACGCCGAAGATGGATACCGCCGCTGGAACTTGAGAAGCCGGAGATGGATACCGCCGAGAAACACTGTTGGTTGAAGAAAGGAAGCCGACCGGAGGTGATTAATCGAACGTCGAAATATGACGATGCTAAAAGGATTACTGTCAGTGGATGGAAAAGAGCCGCCATAGGTTGCCGGAATTTGACCGGAACTTCGCCGGGATCAGGGCCGGAAAAAAAGAAGACGGAGGGAGGCGCTAAACAAGAAATTAAAATTTAGGGCTTAGGACCAAACCTTTCAAGAGTACCATGATAGAATGAGTTGCCGTAATTGTATTATTGATAACTGAAAATATATAGAGTACAATAGAGGTGTAATAAGGAAAGAACTATAATCATAATAAATCATAATGTAATCAGGAGTATGATTTATTCTAACAGACCAGTACGAGTGAGGCAAAAAGGTTGAGAGCTTGGCTGGCGGAGGCTGAACTCAAGTTATGAGACAACATGATCATCCCAATAGCAGAAGCCGTTACCTTGAAGTTAACTTGGTACAGTTTGCTCTGCAGAATAGCAAACTACTGCCTCGGAAAAACATCTGATGTAACATAGCTGGATATGAGTGTTACCCAAACAGCTGTGTGCCATAGGCCACACTCAACCCCAACAGCTTCATGCCACGCGAAGCACACTGTTAGTAATAAATCTTGTCAGTTTTTTTCCTTTCTTTGTGTTTAATTTCATTTAGGAGCATTTGTTATTCCTATTTTGTAACTCCTCATTTAGGAGCATTTAGAAGCATTTAGGAACATTTGTTATTCCTATTTTGTAACTCCTCATTTAGGAGCATTTAGAAGCATTTAGGAACATTTGTTATTCCCATTTTGTAACTTGTTTTTCAATACTATTTATAGCAAAATATATGAAGAAAAGCAGTAAGTTTTCTGCACCAAAAATTGTGTTCTTATTTAAAATCTAACATCTGGTATCAGAGCCTCGCACGATCACGGCGACAATGTCTGGCGAGAACGAGATTTCGCTGTCGCCACCGTGGGGACGTGGAAGGCAGCGTGGACGGAGCATGGCACGGCGGAACCATAACGAAGTGATCATCCACGAACGGACAAATCTTGGTGCCAACATCGTGTATCCCACGTTGACGACAACAAACTACATAGAATGGGCTCTCGTGATGAAGATAAACCTACGGGCACAAGGTTTATGGGAGGCCACCTCCGGCATCGGAGATACGTCCGAACGGGAAGACATGGCGGCTCTCTCGGCGTTGATCCGCGCGGTGCCACCGGAGATGGTACCGACGCTAGCTGTCAAAACGACGGCACACGAGGCTTGGGAAGCCATCCGGATGATGCGAGTCGGCGTAGATCGGGTGCGAGAGGCCACGGCGCAGCGTCTGCGCAAGGAGTTCGAGCAAATCACCTTCAAGGATGGGGAGTCACTCGACGCTTTCGGCATGAGGATTACGGGCATCGTCAATAACCTTCGATCTCTCGGTGATGCCATAGAAGAGATCAAGGTGGTCCAAAAGTTTTTGCGGGAGGTGCCGAGCCAGTACGCCCAGATCGCTTGTTCGATCGAGACGTTGCTCGACTTGAACGGCATGACGGTGGAGGAGCTCATCGGCCGGCTCAGATTGGCAGCCGAACGTTGCTCCATCAACACCATGGACAACACCAGCGGCCAGGTCTTACTCACGGAACAAGAATGGATCGCACGGGGCCGGGGCTCTAGCTCCGGGAACAAAGGCAAAGGCAAGGCTTTCCAGAAGGGGAAGAAACCAAGCCATGACCGAGACGGAAGCCAACGTGCAGTAAGCGGTGACCGGGACTTGACGAAGATGAAGTGTTACAATTGTAACAAATACGCCGGCCACATCTCCAAGTACTGCCCCGAGCCACGGCGCGAACGGAGGGAACGCGCCAACCTCGTGCAAGACCAAACGGAGGAACCAACGCTTCTTGTGGCAAGGCTTCACTCCCTCACGATCGGGAACCAGGCCTCCGAGGAGCGCGTCCTGCTCAGCGAGGCGCGGTCTCAAGCACTGTCCACAAAGGAGCCCGGGCAGTGTGACACGACATGGGTCCTCGACTCCGGTGCGAGTGCCCACATGTGCGGAAAATGGGAGTTCTTCTCCGAGCTAGACACAAATGTACGAGGCTCGGTCAAGTTGGGAGACGACACCTCTGTGGAAATAGAAGGCATCGGCACGATTCTTTTTACGTGCCGGAACGGTGAGCATCTAAAGTTGGATGAGGTGTATTACATACCTCGGCTCCATAGCAGCATCATCTCTCTCGGTCAACTGGACGAGAACGGGTATGACATGAGGATCCAGCACGGGTGGCTCGCGTTACGGGACCAAGGCGGGCGCTTGCTCGCGCGGGTGCCAAGAAGCCGAGGGCGCCTCTACCTCCTGCATCTGAACTTGGCACGGCCCGTGTGCCTTGCGGTGCACGGGTGTGAGGATGGGTGGCGCTGGCATGCAAGGTACGGCCACATGCATTTTGAGGCTCTTCGTCGCCTGGCCCGAGAGAAGATGGTGCACGGACTCTCGCTGCTCGGTGACGCCGAGCGCCTGTGTGATGCTTGCCTGGCCGGGAAGCAGAAACGTGGTTCGTTTCCACGCCAAGCCAAGAACCGAGCTACCGAGCGCCTTGGGCTCATGCATGCCGATCTGTGTGGACCCATCGAGCCACAAACCCCTGGAGGTAAACGATATTTTCTACTAATGGTAGATGAATTTAGTAGATATATGTGGGTAGTCTTGTTGGCCTCGAAGGATCAAGCGGCGGACGCCATCAAGAGGACCGTGGCAGCAGCCGAACGGCAAAGCGGGTGCAAGTTGAAGACGCTGCGGACCGACCGTGGAGGTGAGTTCACATCTCACGGACTCGGCGAGTACGTTGCCGACCGCGGAGTGCACCGACAAACGACGGCACCATACACGCCCCAGCAAAATGGCGTGGTCGAACGACGAAATCAAACGGTGGTTGGCATGGCACGGTGCCTCTTGAAGGCCAAAGGCATGCCGTTGAGGTTTTGGGGAGAAGCTGTGACGACGGCGGTCTACCTCCTGAACCGGGGAACCACGAAAAGCGTCATCGGCAAAACACCCTACGAAGCATGGCACGGGTGCCGGCCGAGCGTGCACCATCTCCGGGTGTTTGGGTGCGTCGCGCATGTCAAGGCCACGCAGCCGGGGTTGAAGAAACTGGAGGACCGGAGCACGCCGATGGTGCTGCTTGGTTACGAAACTGGAACCGTGGGGTACCGCATCTACGACCCCGCCACGGACCGGGTAAAAATTTCCCGCGACGTCGTCTTCGACGAGGATGCAGCATGGAACTGGACCCTTCCAGGGAGCAAGATGCACGCAGAGAGAGCATCATCTTCAAACGCCGGAATCTCCACCGAAAACGAAGCCGGAGACGTGCCCTCACCAGTCACTCAAACTACTTTGGTTGCACCTCCACCGCTCACGGTGGAGTTTGTGTCCCCACCAACCGGTGCTTCAGAACCATCTCCGGCGCCTCTCCGGTACCGCACGCTAAAAAGTCTATACGAAGAAACTGCCCCTGTTAAAGCAGAAGACGACGAACAGTGTCTCCTCATCGCCAACGAACCGACAACCTTTGCTGAAGCCGAGAAGGATGAAGGGTGGAGAGCTGCGATGGTGGAGGAGTTGGGCAGTATTGAGGCGAATCAAAGTTGGCGCCTCACTGTGCTACCACCGGGAAAACGAGCAATCGGCCTGAAGTGGGTTTATAAACTCAAGAAGGATGCAGTCGGGGAGGTTATGAAACGAAAGGCACGGCTGGTGGCGAAGGGTTATGTACAGCGTCAGGGGGTGGATTACGAGGAAGTCTTCGCTCCCGTCGCAAGGATGGAAACCGTGCGAGTGCTGATCGCGCTTGCGGCTCACCATGGTTGGCCGGTCCACCACATGGACGTCAAGACCGCGTTCCTCAACGGTGATCTGATCGAGGAGGTCTACGTCAAGCAACCGCCGGGTTTCGAAATTCAAGGCAACGAAGGCAAGGTTCTCCGGCTTCAGAAGGCTCTCTACGGACTACGCCAAGCTCCGAGGGCTTGGAATGCCAAACTTGACAAAAGTCTCCGCGACTTGGAGTTTGTGCGATGTGAAACCGAGCACGCGGTTTATCGCCGAAGCAACGGGCAGGAGCAACTTCTAGTTGGGATTTACGTCGATGACTTGATCATCACCGGAACTTCAATCGAAGAACTGACGAAGTTCAAGAAGGAAATGACCAATCTCTTTGAGATGAGCGATCTCGGCGAACTAAGTTACTACCTCGGCATCCAAGTACAACAACGGAAGGGTTTGGTCACTCTTTGCCAATCATCTTATGCCAGGAAGCTTTTACAAAAGGCCGGACTGGAAGAGTGCAATCCATGCGCGGCACCAATGGAGGCACGGCTCAAACTAAGCAAGACCGGAGACGGGAGACCGGTGGATGCCACGTATTACCGCAGCTTGGTAGGAAGCCTCAGGTACTTAGTTCACACTCGGCCGGACATTACTTTTGCAGTTGGTTATGTTAGCCGATTTATGGAGGAGCCAAAAATTGAGCATTTGGCAGCGGTGAAACATATTCTACGCTATGTGGCGGGAACTCTAGATTTTGGAGTTTCGTATGGAAAAGGTGTTGGACCTTTACTTTTGACAGGTTATAGTGATGCTGATTTGGCTGGAGACATCAACGACAGGAAGAGCACGACGGGAGTATTTTTCTTCCTAGGCCAATCTCCGGTGAGTTGGAAATCACAGAAACAACGGGTGGTGGCAATCTCTTCGTGCGAATCAGAGTATATTGCAGCTGCCACTACCGCTTGCCAAGGTGTTTGGCTTAGTAGATTGCTTGGAGAAATGCAAGGTGAACAGCCACAAGCACCAACGTTACTGGTGGACAACAAATCGGCAATCAATCTTATCCGAAATCCTGTGTTTCACGATCGAAGTAAACACATTGATATACGTTACCACTTGATTAGAAATTATGTGGAACAGGGTGATCTTGAAATTAACTACATCAACACGGAAGCGCAGCTCGCTGACATTCTGACGAAGGCACTTGGACGAGTTCGTTTCCAGGAGCTAAGGAGCAAGATTGGTGTTGCCAACACAACATAAGCAACGACAAGATTAGGGGGTGATTTGTTAGTAATAAATCTTGTCAGTTTTTTTTCCTTTCTTTGTGTTTAATTTCATTTAGGAGCATTTGTTATTCCTATTTTGTAACTCCTCATTTAGGACCATTTAGAAGCATTTAGGAACATTTGTTATTCCTATTTTGTAACTCCTCATTTAGGAGCATTTAGAAGCATTTAGGAACATTTGTTATTCCCATTTTGTAACTTGTTTTTCAATACTATTTATAGCAAAATATATGAAGAAAAACAGTAAGTTTTCTGCACCAAAAATTGTGTTCTTATTTAAAATCTAACACACACAAGGTAATAGATTATATAAAAATTTAATCACGTATTCAGTTGAATTGCCCCTCACATCCTTTTGTAGTGTGTTTACGGTGTCGAGTGCTTCTTGAGCTGCTCCTTTGCGATCACAGCAGTATCTTTCGCTGTTCCCTTCGCCTTTTCTGTAGCCTCACTAGCTTTATCAGCTACGTCGCGTGCTTTTCCCTTAGCTGTATCTGTCATGCTTTCACCGGTCTTCTTAACAGCGTCTTTAATTTTTCTTTCACATCTCCGACTTTATTGATGACATCTTTCAACTTGTCGACCGTTCCTTCACGTTCCCAAGAAACTGATGAAGGCAGTATTATGATTTTGGTGTTGCCAGCCTCTTCATCGTATTCAATTTCGACATGTCGGCGACCTTCCTTCATAATCACCTCCTTCTCCCGTTTGATTTGGACAATTTTTGCGGGAAGAGAAGAGCGGCCAGCAGCTACAAGTGAAGTAAACACAAGCAACAATGCAACAACTTCCATCATCTTTACTCTCTTTGTAAGACTGTATGTTGGTAATATGATGATAGATGACAAAGTTGGAGGTTTACACAAAGATTGAGCGATTTCTTTAATGGTGCATGATCCACCAAAGTTGGAGGCAAGTGTGGTGATTTTGAAAAATAGTCATCTTTGTGGTTTTACCCCCATTTAGAGGACGCAGTCACTGCATCATCAGTATATGTATTATTATTTTTACCGCCTTTTAGAGGATGTATTGGCTGAATGCGTCCTCAATATATCTTTAAATTTTTTTACCGCCAGTGATGAGGACGCATTCTCTCAATTTTATTAAAGAAATTTTATGCTATCTCTCGATTTTATTCTATAATTCTAATTCAATCTTGTCTTTTCATATGCCTAAGGAAAGACGGGTTTTTTTCCAAAATTTTGTTTAAGTAGTATATTTATTTTCAAAACAAAAATATAATATTAGAATTATTATTTGTATAAAAATATTATAATATTATTTCTCGAGTTGTGTATGGGTCAAATATGAATAAAACTATAAATTTCATATGCATCCATTTTTAAGTAATAATATTATTTCATAATTTATACTATAATAATAGTAACAATATTCGAATAAAAATATATTATTTTGTTATATAAATAATTTAATTTATTATTTTTGTAATTATATCATTTTAAATATAAATATTATTAAATTATAAAGTATTTTGTAAATTAATCAAACTTATATTTACTATCAAAATAAAAAATAACAATATAATGGTTATTATTATTATATTAATAAAAGCAATTCAGATATGATATTTCAGATAATTTAGTGAGCCAACAATAATTGTCTGTGTAACCATTATGGGATTTTGGCAGTTTTAAAAAAATATTGGAGTGAATGCGTCCTCGTCTTCAAGGCATTTAAAAAAAATGAAATTTGAGGATGCATTGGGGGAATGCATCCTTTTGGGGTTCCGTGTAAAAAAAGGGGGGAAATTTGAGGATACATTTCTCGGTTCCGAAATTTACCAAATGCGTTCTCATATTTTCGAAGATTAAAAAAAAATGAAAACCTGGAGAACACATTTAGCAAATGCATTCTCCATATTTGCATCCACCGTGGGCTACTGTAGCCATAGTTCCATAATTTCGCCCACAATGATTGTGTGTGAGTGGTTTGTGGGATCCTAGTAATATATTTGTATCACAGTCGAAACGCATACACGTAATATTGCAAACATCCTGCATCTAACACGATGGCGTACATGGTATTAACTGCGAACATGTCTTGCAAATACATCTCCTCTAACTGAATTATATTATCTAGTATCAGATCTTCTAACATGTACGTTAGAGTAATTCGAATCCTCTATGTCACTCTCCCTACTTCGCTCGTGCACCACAAATATTACAACATCGTTTTATGTGTTTTGGGATGTAAATTTTTTTCTCTAACCATGTGACAATGTGTACAGTACTTTAATTTTAATTTTTAGTTTGTTTCAATTTTGTTTATAGAATTTGACGCACAAAAAATATGGCTTTAGTCCCAATATTTATCCAAATGTCATTTAAAAATAAAATATTCACCTTATAAGGTTTTACTAATACTAGTAGGAAAAGTGTTGGGTAAAATGGTCTTTCCATAGGCTTATGGAAAGACGGGGTTTAATTAGAATAACAAAAGGTAAAAGGTCTAAGTTGCAATATTAAAAATTTATTATGCAACATGTAGTAGTTGTAAAGTTTACAACTCGATTCATAGAACCCAAAAATTTTATCTTCATTTCTTCTAATTTGCACTTTAAACCTTGGTCTTTCCATTGCTTATGGAAAGACCGTCTTTCAAGAGACAGACTCATACCAGTATACATTTATATATTGAATTATTAATAAGTATAAAAAATATTATAATTTATATATAATTTTTAAAATGTTATTTAATTATTTTATGGACTAAAATAATTTCACTCAACAATAAAATTGTTCAATAACTATATTTTATAAATTTAGGGATTTTTTTTTACTCTTAAATCTATAATTTTATTAGAAGGTTTTACTAATACTAATGTACATTTAAAAGTATATATATGTTTCAAATGTTTTAAATCGTGTTTGAACAAAAATTAACCTAAGTGAAAATATGTGCTCACAGACAACATTTTTAGAATGCGCGTGGATTATAATCTTAACAATAGTATTTAGAAAATGTTTGTTAATAAAGTAAATAAGAGGCAAACAAATTATATGTATTGTTATGTAATTTAAGGGTTTTAATTATTTTTGGCCCAAAATGATTTAGCCCAAAATATATTGGCCCAAAATGATTTGGCCCAAAATGAATTGGCCCAAAGCTAAAATAAAGATATCAAAATCTTAAAGATATAGCCCCAATCTAAGAGTGATTCCAATGATATAAGATCTTCTTTAGCACATGTCAAATTATTATATGACTGCAATGAGCGTCTCCAGTGGTACAATAAGCTTGAACTTGAAGTCATGGCCTAAAAAATTTTAGTCCCGACTCAGGTTAAACTATTTTGAAGTAGAGGTTGGTTGTATCAAAGCAAATCGCGAAGTATATTGTTGTCTTTGACCAGAGACTTACTCTCTACGCCTTATAGTATTTTCTTCGAGCAGAAAGAGGAGTTCAAGTTGGTCCAAGGTGTGTATCCCAGACTCGAAGCCTTCGTCGGCGTAGTAGGGCATGATCTACGTAGATTAACTTAGTCGATATTCTTTTGGCTTACAATCAAGGCAAAGATTGCCTTTGTTGCTTGTATCAATAGTTGGTTGTTTCCCAGCATTTACCCTAAGTTCTCGAGCTACTACTCGTCGAACATTTGAACGTCGGGCTTCTACTAATTAAGATTTAATGATTAAAAATGGTGGATCTGGCTGCAAAGATGGCCGAAATAAATCATAGAGTCCTTCGGGCGAGTGGACTTGTCTCGTGATCCAATTTATCACTGTTTCCCCCTGCCATTTAGGCATTTATATTTGTGCATTCCAGAGATTTCTATATCCCCTAAGTCGGATTGCTTTCAGATAGTCCTTCGCCACTTAGGAATTTTTATCCTTTAGGGACCTTTTATCCCTTGGGACAACTTGTGATGGAGGAATTTTTATCCACTTTAGGGATTTTTGATTTCGTGGGAGAACTTGTTGTGAAGAGTCGGTTTTCCGCTTTAGGAATCCCTTAGAAGAACTTTTTTGTGGAGACATGTTTGTTCGATTTAGAGATCTTTATTTCTTAGTCGCTCACCAGCTTTGGGGAAATCTTATCCCTTAAGGAGAATTTATTTTGTAGAGACATATTATTTTGCTTCAGAGATTTTTTCCCTTAGGGAGAACTTTTTTGGAGAGTTGTTCGTCCGCCTTAGAGATTTTTATATGCAGGGGAGAACTTGTTGAGGGTATCCATTCGTTCGCTTAGGAATTTTTTATCCTTGAAGGAAAACTCTTTTTGTAGAGACATTTTCGTTTGTTGTAGGAATTTTTAGCCCTAAGGGAGAACTTTTTTGGACAGTCGTTCATCTGCCTTATGGATTTTTATCCCTTATGGAGGACCTTTGTGTAGACCACTGATGGAGACATCATGTGCAATTTTAACATAAATTTTATTAAAAAACACAAGGCTCTATAGTTCCTCTTGGGTGAACTGCTCCGTGAACATAAAAAGGAAAAAAAATAAAGTGCATATATAATCCTACATAATTGACGAAAGTACAAATATAACTCTGCGATAATTGAAAGTGCAAATATAACCCTGGATAGTTAGTGTATGTGCAAATATAACCCTTTCCGGCAGATTTAGGCCGGAATTGAATGAAAAATCTATTTTACCCCTCTATAATTTTTTTTTTTTAAAAATGAAATGTCTATGCTCCTAAACCCTAAATTTCCTAACCCTCTCTCATTCCATTTCTTTCCTCCTCTTTCCGTCGTTTCCTTCTCCGCCATTTCAAAATATTTCCCCCACGCCAGAGGCGGAACCACCTATAGGCGGGGGCAGGCGCGCGCCTGCCCTGAGCTCCGTCGGCCAGGCGGGAGCTACTGTTCCCGGCCGACGGAGCGGTGGTTTCCGCCTACGGAGGCGTAGGCGCGCCGCCCGTCCGCCGGAGAAGAAGAAGCTGTTGCTTCTTTTTTTTTTTCAAAATCACGACGTCAAACGACGCCGTTTGATTAAATGGTTTTTTTTTTTAATTTTACAGATATATGGGTGAGTTAAAAAAAAAAAAAAAAACAAGGGCCAAACGGCCCATTCCCAACGGCCCATTCCCAACAAAGGGCAAAAGTCCCAATTTTCCCAAACCCAATCCCACTCTCCCGCCTTCAGCTCCCTCTCTCTCCCAGGCTCCCAGCCAGTCCGCCTCTGCTCTCGGCTCCTCTCAGTTCGCCTCCGCCGCCGCCGCCAGTCGTCCGCCACCCGCGATTTCAGCCTACCCTCATATTTTTTCCTGGTTCCGCCACTGCCCCACGCTACGGCGGCTGGCAACCAAGAGATGAGGCAGAGAGCGGAGGAAGAGGTCATGGTGGCGGCGGCGACGGTGGTTGCACAGCCTTCGGAGGAGGAGGTGGAGGTTCTTGTCGATCATGCGAAGGATGAACGCCGACTTTGGCGGCGGATCCGATTTGGATTGGTCCCGAAGACGGAGTCTTGACGGCATGATAAACCAGCTTCACATGCCAACCAGAGGAAACTAATCAGTCAAAACAATTTTTGATGGATTAAGGAAACAGTGCCCAAAGCTGGTAGTTTTAGTCCAAGAGTTGTTTAACTTCTCCAAAGCCCCAGCCCCCATGTATGCCATTTGCAGAGTTCTTCTGTGAGGTCATGGATAATTACACTGCACTCTCAGATTCACTCTGTAGTGGGTTCTTAGGAGGCCCTCGGGTGGGAATGTAAAGGCAAAGCAAATGCCGGATTTTGGCTGCTGAACCCGATACCGCAACCGCTGGTTCATCAATATACATATTGTACAAATAATGGATCAACCCGACCGGAAACACAAACGCATCGCCCGAGTTCAATTGCCGGTTAAACAACTGGTTCAACCCATCAACGAAGCCCACAAACAATGAGCCCTTCAGCAAGATGGTCACTTCTGAGGCCCTCGGGTGGGAATGCAAAGGCACGAGCAAATCAGGCCCGATATCCAACCGGGACATGGATAGTCTGAGAGTATTCAACCCGGGTAAATTCATTGCATTGGTCATGGATAGATTGAACCCGAATTGGTCTGTGTATCTGGATTTGGATAGTTCAGATGTGGCGAAATGGGTGGTGGTTGTGGGATGTGGTGGATGGAGCTGGAGGTTGGGGCGGGGGAGGGGTATGATGAAGAAGAAGAAGTACATGGGTAAAATGGAAAATGAATTTTCAGCTTTGGTTCAAAGGGCATTTTGGTCATGTCATGTTGGTCAATGACCGAAAATGGCCAGTCAATGCCGGAATATAACTTTTAGGGTTTTATTTGAATTTATGTAAAATAGTTAGGGTTATATTTGAAATAAAAATTATCTCAGGTTATATCTACACATTTTCAATTACATAGGGTTATATTTGCATATTTCCAAAAAGAAAAAGTGTGTCCAACCTGTAACTCTTTTTTGTGGTTATCATTATGGATGCTCTTAGTTTGGCTAACTCTTTGAAAACGTTCTAAAGTAACTAAAGTTTAGGAAGTGTGATTGGAGATTCTCTTAGATGATAAGGACTTGGTATCTCCTTGAACGTAATGGGACAGCTAATATATGAATGCCACTTGACTTGAATAGTCTCATATAGTAGCTCCTTGATGAAATGCAGGTTTCATAAAGAACTCCTAACAAATTTGTTCATTGTTAAGAGTTAACTCTTATACGATTCTTGTTAAAATTGACGACGTGACACTTATGAAGTTATTTTAAATTGTACTTGTATTGTGAATGTTGTAACCTCAAGTTTAGTAGAGAATAATAAATTTAACTGGATTCACTAGCAAAATGAATTAGTTAAATTAGCTAGTGGGGAGTTAGCTAACTAAATTAAAAGAAGTGTCCAAATATTAGCTAGATAAAATAGTTATTATTCTAATAACTAGTGGAGAACATGGACCATCACTGATTGATAATAACTAGTGGAGAACATGGACCATCACTGATTGAAATAAGAGATGGGTCAGGACTGAACGAAGGAAATGACTTATCGTAGGCGCAAGGGTTCTTTCTTATTGATTTATGTTACTTAGAATTTGTTCAGTTAGAGAGAGGACGACCCAAGCCAATTGTGACCGTGATTGTATTGGACTCTTTATGAGTAGATAAAACCTCGGACGCGTGGAGGTAGAAGGCCCACGGGTCATGAACTTCTTTTCCCGTTTCAGTGAATGTGAACAAGTTGGACAGGCCAACGTAGGCTCTTTTTTTTTTGTCGATAGTGGTTTATTTGTTCTAACCTACCATAAACTGAGACTTGCATAAATGTAAATAAAGAAGAAATAGCGTAAAGTAGCAAAAAACTGGAATATGAATAAGATCGACAATACCATCATGAATAAGTCAGTGGAAGAGTGAAAGGGTCACCACTACTAAGGATCTCCCCTGGGCAGTGGCCGTTTAGTCCATGGTCCATTGGATGGTCGGTGCAAAGCCAAAAATTGGCGCAACCTGGAAATAAGACACCGAGGAGATCAATATCCTTATGGAGGGATATTCTAATAGGCCCTTTCGGGCGCTTGATCGCTTCTCAATCTTAGAAGGGCTCGGACGCTATCTTCTTTGAATTGGGCGTATCAAATACAACGGAAATCAAAGAGTTTCTTTTAGGCAATTTAGGCAAGGAAAAGTAGTTCCGGTGAACAATTCAGTAAGGAAAGTACTCGCTGAGGGAACTAAAATTCAGCATGCCGCGGTGAATATGTACCCGGGCCCTGAACAAAAATGGATTCTATCAATTTCATCATGCTTTTTTTACTCGTTCCTTAACTCAAAAAATATGACGACGTCCATGTTGGTGGCAATTGAATACCTGTTTCACCCATGTTTTTCGACACGTAAGAATTTATTTATATATATAAAGATTATTTTACAAGACGTAGTCCTATCTATCCACCTCTCCAAACACAATATCTTGAAGGTATTAAGGTATTTGGCCGATGAGCGGAGAGGAAACCGTTGTCTTGTTCACATTCCTTCCCTGTCTCCCCTTCCCCTACCACCCTCGGCTGCTCCTGAGCCAGAGGCTTGTGAGAGGTAATCAGAAGAATTAATCGAATGGATTGTTGCCTATGCCTAGATCTCGAACAAATGCAAATTTTATTGATTTTAATTGTAGCAAATATTTTATTACAAATAATTCTGACAACTTCAGGAGAAAAAGAGGCATTTACCTATTATAGAGATGGTGCGATTTGATTTTATTCTTTTTTTTTCTATTGATTCATTTCTATCAGTCTTACACCTGTGAGGCACCCTAAAATTTAGATAGGGGCATTTATATAATTATAACAATATTTTAGCTCTAGGGACCTATCTCTAATAAGTTTATAGGGACTTATCTCTAATTATTTTATAGGGACCTATCGCTAATAACTTTCCAGGAGCTTTTTTTGTCCAATTTCGTCCTATCATTTTCGTGTCATCTGCAATTTGCAAAAAAAAAAAAATCAAAAGAACAAAAAATATTTTAAAAATGTAAAAAATCAACATGATCAGCGAGCTGAATAGTATAAACATCAGCAAAAAAATAGAAGAACATCAGCGAAAAATCTTAAAACATCAACTAAAAAATTGCGGCAAAAAATATATTAAAAAACTAAATGAAATTCAATAAAATATTGGAAAAAAACATCGATTACAACTAACAAAAAATTAACTGAAAATCATAAAAACAACTAAGCTTAAATTATCATTATAAAAAAACTACAAACATCAACCTATATCACCCAAAAGCTAAAAACATCAATTATTATCATCTAAAGTTCATCCAGAAAATGAAAAACATCAACATAAGAAAAAAAGACTACAAAAAATCAACCATATCACTAAAAAGGATACATATATCAACCCCTAACACCTCAAACTCATCGAGAAAATGAAAAACATCAACATGAGAGAAAAAAAACTAAAAACATCAACAAAAAAGCTACGATACCTCAAGAGTAAAAATGATTCACTCTAAAAATAATAAAACTACAAATATCAACCCACATAACCTAAAAGCCGCAAACATCAACTCCTAGCACCTGAACTTCATTCGGAAAATGAAAAACATCAACATGAGAAAATAAAAATAAAAGCTACAAATATCAATCTGTATCACCCAAAAAACTGTAAAACATCAACTTATATCAACTAAACCTCGCCCAAATGATGAAAAACATCAACATGAAAGGAAAAAAGCTACGAACATCAACAAAAAGCTACAACAAACATTAACTCCCATTACTAAAACCTCGGACGGAAAATGAAAAGCATCAACAAGAGAAAAAAACTAAAAATATTAATCCATATCACCCAAAAAACAGGAAAACATCAACTCATATCAACTAAACCTCACCCAAATAATGAAAAATATCAACATGAGAGAAAAAAAGTTCCGAACATTGACAAAAAGCTACAGTACCTCAAGAATAAAAATTCTTTTAAAAAAAGAACTTGATGAGATTTGAACCCATACTATTGTTGAAAATACACCCAGTCAAAATAATATTAAACATCAACATTTACAAAAAGAACATATATTCTTCAAAATAAAGGCTATACAGAGATTCAAACTCAAGACCTCAAACCTCAACAACAACAAGACTAAGCACTAGACCAAACAAACATTTTTGACAAAAGCTCAATCAAGTAATTATTAAACCTTAGCAAGTCTTTAAAAAAAAAGTAGAACACAATATTAAACCTCACCTCTTAGACGTCGAAGCTTAGCTGCCATCCGTCCGTCGTCGCCGCCGTCCGGGCATGGTTGCACGCACGACCTTCTTCTTCACTGAGGCGAATGGATCTCATGCGCCTGATGGTAAATGCAATGCCTCACCGTCACCTAATCGTCATCGCTTGAAAACCGCAGCATATCGTCATCGTCTGAAGGAAAACTGCAGTCGCAAGGCCACGTCGTCGCGGTGGAGCCATCACAGTGTTTCCATCGTAGAGGCGAGTTGCATAGAGCATGGATATGTCGCCTTCCCTCGCTGTTTGCATCCATAGCATCGTCGTCGACTAACCCTACCGCCGTCGCCTTGCGTTGTCGCCAACGTTCATTTCTGATTCAAATTGCAGTGGCTTAAGCTTAGGGTGCTCCGCTGTGCCGGAGCAGTGACTATCGTCGTGAGAAGAAGAAGAAGAAGCACGACAACGACATTGAATTGCAGAGCCTAGGGGTTTGCAACGTCGAATTGTAGAGAACGATGACACGATAATTCTTATGAGATATCGGCGGAAACCAATAGAAATTTGGCGGAATCTGGTGGTAACCATTGGCTGAAGGTGGTTACCGATCAGAGGAGGAAAGACAAATGAAAATTCAAATATTTTTGTGATACATATAGTATTTTGATAATTGCATATTAGATCCCTAAATTTATTAGCATATTTTTAGAAAACCTCATTCAAAAATTGACATTTACAATACTTGCACAATAAACCATGGCCTAAAGTATATGCTTCATAAAGAAAGACTTTGTGTTGAAATAATATTAAAACAATTACTTACCAACTAAAGTAGGGAACATGGTTGCCAAGTTTAAAATTAATTATCCCTTATGTCTAATAATTAATTTCTTATTTTCTTTTGCTCAATCTTTTTTGGTGGTGCTAAATCACACTTTGTATTTTACTATCACATGCCCTAAAATGTATATGTACACGTATAAATTTTAAATTGGAAAATTTAAATTCCTATCTTCTTCTTCCTCGTGTCACTCGCCGTCGGAAAATCTATGCGTTAAAAAAAATGAGTTGGTATTAATTATGTTCCTATATATAATTTCACACATTGTTTTTTTGGAAATTTACACATTTTCTTCATTCACACATATTTTTGGAAATTGTACATCATTAGAAAAAAGTACTTCTATAATACTACCTAATTCACATAAGTGTCAATGTAATATTTTCATAATTGAAAGTGTAAATATAACTTTCAATAGTTAGTGTAAGTGCCAATGTACCCCTTTCGGCAGATTTAGGCCGGAATTCGATAAAAATAAATTTTCACCCCTCTAAAACATTTTAAGAAATAAATTAAAATAAGGAAATTACATTTATACCCTCTAAAAACCTTTTCTTCTTCTTATTTTCTCCTTCTCCGCTGTTCTTTCTTCTTCTTCTCTTTCTCCTTGTCCGCTCTCTGTCGTTCTTTCTCATTCTCCAAAGCGCGACATAACGGCTTGGGTTTGATGAGTTGTGGTGTGGGGTGGAGTTGTGGCCAGGTTTGGCCTGAAGTGGCGTTACAGCTTTCTTCTTAGGCTAAGGGGCGGAGACGACGCGATAGGGTTGGGGTGGCTGGTGGTTTAGGTGTGCTGGTGAGTGGCGCGATAGAGGTGAGGGGATCGGTGGGGTGGCTGGTGGGTGGCGCTACAGGGTTGGGGTGAGATGGCGGTTGGCTAAGGGTGGTTCTAGGGTTCGCTAGGATGAGATGTGGTGCTAGGTTTTCGGTGGTAAGGGAATGGGTGTAGAGCGCGACGGGGCTGGGTTTTGAGTGATAGGTTAGTGGCGCTAGGGTTTTGGTGGTGAGGGCTAGGCATCGATCGGTGAGATAGTGGTGCTAGGGTTTCACTGGCGGGGGCTTGGCATCGAGCGGTGGAGGTTGTGGCGCTAAGCTTTTGGTGGCGGGGCTTGGCGACAAGCGGTGGGGCTAGTGGCGGCAGGTGGGCTAGGGTTTCACGGTGGTGGTGGGGGTGGCTGGGTGTAGGGGTGTTCAAATGCATGTACCTGCACTTTCAAGTACCCACAATGTGGGTACGGACCGAGTTACAGGGTACCCGTTTAAAATTTCAAATTTTGTGATAAATTATTAATTCATTGTATTGCATAAATTTGTATTAGTGCAAGAAAAATATCATTATGGTGATGACGATGGAGTTTAACAATTGAATTCTCGTGACATTATTTGTACAAATAATTATCACCTTTTATTATTTAAAAATTCAACATGTAATGATCACTAAGAGTAACGAGTCCATAATCATCATCATCATTCCCTAGTTTGGATGAACTTAACAAAATATGCTGAAATGACGAGAGAAAATCGTTGTTTTAATTTTTTTAATTTAGTGGAGAGGTTATGAAATTTTGATATGAAGTTTGTGAAAATCAAATGTAAAAAATTTCAATTAAATGTAAAGCTACAAAAGGTTGTGTTCGTGGGCCTAACTGAAAATTTGAGGCTGAAAGGGAAATGACGAACTTAGAAGGAATAATTGAGAATTTAGGGTTAAAAGAGAATGATTATAATTTTAGCACTTTATTATTATGTTAATTAATATTATTTAATAATTAATACAGTATTACATATGTAGACAAACAAGAATTGGGAGTAGATATGTAGAAAATATAATATAATATTAAAATTAATTAAATATTTTGAATTTTACCGGGTATCCCAAGTACTTGAAAATAGCATTTTTTTGGCTCTGACTCGGACCCATTAAAATGTAAAATTTTTGAGTCGGGTCCCCTGCCCTAAAAAATGAAAAAGTTCTTAGTTATTTTAAATTGGCCTTGTGGCGGGATATTTTTGAACATCCCTAGCTGGGTGGGGGTGGTGGCGGGCCAACGAAAAGCTGGCGGTGGTGGTGGTGACTTGAGGGCAAAATTTTCCTAACACTTTTAGGTTTTAGACCAAAGGACATTTTAGTTATTTTATGTGTAGTCAACGCCAGAAATGGTGTCTTAGGGTTATATTCTCACTTTTATCTAGTTATGATTGTTTTTGTACTAAAAATTATCTGAGGGTTATTTTAGCACTTACTGGTAGTGTTATATTGGTATATATCCCTTTTTTATGTTTACTTTGATCCATGACAATTTTGGGAAAATCCGCCTTTCCATATGCATGTGGAAAGATCATTTATGGAAATTGTACATCATCTCATTTATTCACATGTACTTTTTTATGTTTATTTTGATCTATGACAAAGTTTTGGGAAATACCGTCTTTCCATAGGCATATGGAAATATTGTCTTTCAATAGGCATATGAAAAGATGCGATTTAATTAGAATAATATGAACTTTGAGGTTTATACTCTGCAGTAACTGTAAGTGAAACATTTGAGTCATGTTAGAAACATTACATATTTTAGTGTAAAACATATTATATTTTACTCTAAATGTGTTTCTAATAAAAAATCAAATCGATGTGCAAGTTTGAACAAATAGATTATAACCCAAATGTAACCCAAATTTTATATGTTTTACTCTAAATATGTAGTGTTTGAATCATGACTCAAATAGGTGTGTTAGTTTACCTAAATAGCTTATAACCCGAATTTGACCCAAATTTTAATTATTTTAACACGTAAATTTTTATCATTTTATGGCAAAATTGCACTTGAGTCCCTGGTCTTTTCATAACTTATGAAAATACTGCCTTTAAGAGGTGAACTCTTAGGTTGGAGAATATTAATTTATCTCATTTTTTTACTTTAAATTTTTAAATTTTATTTTAATTACATTAGAATACTTCCTTTGTCCCAGCATATTCTGCACAAATTCCTTTTTGGGTTGTCCCAGCCATTTTTGCACAAATTTATTTTAGGAAAGATTTGACATATTAAATGACAACCTTACCCTTCCAAAACTATAATTTTACACTAAAATCCTAACCCTACTTCAAACCACCTGGCCTCCTTTTTTCCCAAACCAACGCCCCCTCTCTCTTTCTCCTCCCAAACCAACAGCTCCTCTTCCTCTTCCTCCTCCTCCTTCTTCTGCTTCTTCTTCGTCTGAGAATTCCCCAAACCATAAAAACCAAATCCCCAAATCCTTAATTCCTCAATCCCGCCATCCCTCTCTTTTCCCTCAATCTGTAATCATAGTCGTACCCTCACCGCATCACCGACGACCACCATTCCCTGCTCCACCGCTCACTGCTCCTTTGGAAGGCACCAGATGTAAAAGAGGTTTCGCAGTTTGGGCTCTCATCGGACAGGCAGATTGAAGAAATAGAGGTGGCAGATAGGGGTGGTGTGGCCTGGTGATGAAAAGCAGGTGGTGGTGGTTGTGGTCTTGTTTGAACTGAAGAAATTAAGGTTGTAGAAATGCGGGTGCGGGTGGTGTGGACTGAAGAAATTGAGTTTGAAGAAAAGTGGATGGTGGTGGTGTGGTCTGGTAGCGATGTGGCCTAGTGGTGATGTGGTGGTTGAAGAAACGCAACGACAGATAGAGGATAGTTGAAGGTAGTGGCGATGGGTGTTGAGGGAAGAGGGAGAAGATAGAGGTTTTAGGTGGGGGTATTTTTGACTTTTTTTTAAAAAAAATGAAAAAATCCTTGCCTTTTCTCTTTCTGCAGAAAAGGCTGGGACGAAGGAAGTAGAAGTTTTTTATGCAAAACATATACTTGAGAACTTGCCTGCACGTTATAATGGAGCAAAACACTCTGCACACAGTGGCAAAACCCTTAATTATGGGGAGGTATTTCCAAAATAAAAGCTAGAGAAAAGTGCATACATAACTCTATATAATTGACGAAAGTGCAGATATAACCCTGCGCTGATTGAAAGTGTAAATATAACCCTATCTATTTAGGTTATGTTCAAATATAACCTTTTCAGGCAATTGGAGGCTGGACTACACCAAAAAGACTATTTTGCCCCTTTGTAAAAATGTAAAAATATAAAAAACCGTAAAATTACATTCCTAGCCCTAAAACCCTAATTCATTCTCTTTCCCATTTTTTCTCCGATCTTATCTTCTTCGTTTCTCCGATCTAAAATTTCTTCTTGCAATTTTTTTGACCATTAAATCTTTATCTCAGATCCATCTCCAATTTGGTCTTTTAACTAGCAAATCTTCATCTGCAGTTTCTTCTTTCCGAGGCCTTTGCCTTCCTCCCGTTGCTATTTCACGATGCTTGGCTGAGATCCGCCAGAAATGGTGACCGATGGGAGGTCTTGGTGGTGGTGGTCGGTGAAGCTGAGGGGCAGAGGGCTTGGTGGTGGTGGCAAGAGCTGCTCCGTCGAGTGGGTGGCATAATTTTGAAAATCGGAGCAGTGCCATGATTTTGGTGGGTCTCTTCATCAACGGTGGATTCGAGTTGGCTGTCACACAGGGCTTCCTCGATGGTAGATTTGAGTTGGCGGCGCTAGTGGTGGTGGCGAAAGAGTCAGGTGGGGCTTTAGAGTCGGCATCGATATCGAGGTAGGCTGACGGCAGAGCCTGACGTCTTGACTTAGATAAGGTTTAGTCAGAGTCGGGCGTCAAGGAAGCCAGGAGGTGGGGGTTGAAAGGGTGGTGGTGGCCTGGCGGTTGAATAGTGGTGTTGGTTGAAAGGTGGTGGCTGGGGTTTGAAAGTGGTGGTGGTTGAAAGGTGTTTGAAGGTGGTGGTGGTTTAAATGTGGTAGTGGTGGTGGCCTAACGATTGAAAGGTGGTGGCGGGGTGTTGAAGATGGTGGTGGTTGAAAGGTGGTGGTGGTGGCCTGGCGGCAGAGAGGGCATAATTGTTCATCTCATGTAAGGCTTTAAGTTTAAGGGTATTTTAGTCTTTGCAAGTGGGTCAATGGTCGGAATTTGTTAGTCAATGCCAGAATTATGGTCAGAGGGTTGTATTTGCATTTTCATTCAATAGTCATGGTTGCTTTTGCACTAAAAAACAACTCAGGGTTATGCCTGCACTTTCTCTAACATATAGGATTATATTTGCATATTACCCTAAAAGCTAAACTAGAAAATTCCCAAAACATGAAGGAGATACCATTACAAAGAAGATCATAAATAATATACAATTCTTCTCTGAATCTGTGCTCAATGTCTATATCTACAAGAACGTACTACTCCCTCTATCCCAGCTGAATTTGCACCCTCATCATTACCACATTGTTCAAGAAACATGTTTGACCGTTAATATGTTTACCTATGTATAATAATGATAAATAAAAAGTTGATATTAAGAAACTACTTGTTACGACGAATTGAACAATATCATATACGATAATATTGTTGTTCATGTATTTATTCAAATATATGGTCAAACTTTGATAGAGAATAATGTTAAAAAAGTAAGAGTGCAAATTCAGATGGTGGGAGTAGTTGAGATGGAATAGTCTAGATTAATTCATGAACAATCTCTAATATTATGGTCAAATATAGAAACTAAAATTAAAGAGTTAAGTGCTCATATAACCCTATGTTTTGGTGGTTTGTACTAATATGACCTTGTGAAGTTGGAAAGTGCTATTGTCACCCTGTGTTTTGCTTAAATGTGCTAATATAACCCTGGAGGCCTGAATTTGGCCGAAAATACATGAAATGACTATTATACCCTTGTTTAAAAAAACAAAAATTTAGAAAAAGTAATAGGACAATTATGCCATCATTCATTTTTCCTTTTTCCTCATTCTTTCCGCCCTAGTTCATTGGTGAAGAAAATTGGTTCATTTTCCATTCTTCTTCTTCTTCTCGATTCTGATTCCATCTTCTTCTCTGGATTATGTTTTTCTTTTCCTTCTTCTTCTCTCGATTCTCCACTTTTCGACGCTTGGCTGAGCGGCACCAGAAAATGGTGGCGGTGAGAATCGGGTTGTGGGGCTAGGGTTATGTGTTGGCGGTGAGAATCGGGCGTCGTTTTCATTCGCGTTCGGTTGACCAAAAATTGGGTGGTGGCGAGGGGAGGTAAATGAGGTGGGTGGTGGCGAAGGGGCGGTGAGGTAGTGTTTCGATTGGTGGTGATTGATTGCTTCTAGGTGGTGGGGCGATCAATTTCTGGTTGGTGGCAATGAGGATGTGAGGTGGTGGGGCAGTGATGTGGGGTTTCGATTGGTGGTGATAGATTACTTCTGGCTAGTGGGGTGGTGCATGCGGCGACAAGAGTGGTGGTAGCGAGGGGGAGGTGAGGTGGTGGGGCGGTGAGATAGGTTTCGATTGGTGGTGACAGATTGCTTCTAGGTGGTAGGGCGATCGGTTTCTGGGGTTTCTGGGTGGTGGCGATGAGGAGGTGAGGTAGGGTTTTGAGAGGTGGTGGTGAGGGGAGGTAGGTGAGGTGGTGACAGATTGATCAGTCGACGGTGGCAACCAGATTCCGGTGCCAAACACCAGATTCTAACAGTGATGGAGTGGAACTCAAGATTTCGGCGTCCTGGCGGAGAGGCGGCGACGGAGGTGGTGGAGCGGCGGTGGCTGTATTATAGAGAAGAAGAAGAGCAAGGGGTCATTTTGTCTTTACATTTTTAATTTTAGGACTAGGGTTATTTTAGCCTTTTTAGTTATGGTTAATGATGGAAAATGTCAAGTCAATGCCGGAATAATGTCAAAAGGTTATATCGGCACTTTTGATGCAAACGATATGGTTATAATAATACTTTTTAATTGATTCAATACGTGAACTAATATAATTCATAATTGAATAAATTTACTATATGATTATTTGCGCAAGAAAAATAAAGTTATATAAATTCGATACATGAATAAATATACTATAAAATTGATCATTTTTGGTAAGTTTACTGACTAGACGAAGTGACGGTCTCACTTTTACCCTTTGAAAACATAAGCTCAATTTGAAGAGATCACTTTAATTTTTGTTCACGTCAGATTGACGCCGTTATTTGATCCCTGCATTGGTATTTGATCTCGGGAGTCATTTATTATGATGTGGCAAGAAGGACTCACCTAATTAACGCTTGCATTGGAGATTTTTCTAAGGGAGCAGAAAACTCTGCACACGGAGACAAAACCCTTAATTATAGGGAGGTATTTCCAAAAAGGAAAGTCTCAGGAAAGACGGTTTTTCCATAAGTTTATGGACCGTCTACATGGGCATTTACCTTAAATGTTGTAATTTTTTTTTATAAAATTTAAATATTACATTATATAAGTTAAAACAAGTAATAATATGTATTTGAAGGTGAAAATATAAAAATATATGATATAAAAAAATATTTTCAAAATTTCAAAATTTTATATATAATTTAATAAATACAATATATAAAATAAGAAATTAGTGATCCGTCCATAACCTTATGAACATGCCGCCGGTCTGAAGACCTACTCTTTCCAAAATAAAAGCTAAACTAGAAAATTCCCGAAACATGGAGGACATACCATTAGAAAGAAAGATCATAAATACAATTGTTCTCTGAACCTGTGCCAAAGTCTATCCATAAAAGAACGTACTAGTTGAGATAGAATAGTCTAGATTAATTCAAGAACAATCTCTGATATTGTGGTCAAATATAGATAGTAAAATTAAATTTTCAAAGACATTATCTGAATCATGTTTCTTTGTCTGTTACCACTTACCAGTACCTAATTATGGTAAAAGCATCTCAAATATTTACTGTCCCACCTTCTTTTTGGCGATGCGAGTTAAACCAAACTGCCTAACATACAACTTATCTCAAACCTTACTGCTCTTTTGGTGGTGTTCTAATTTTTACGTCTTCTGAACGAAGATGTAAATCTCAAAACCATCCTTGAAAGCTTGTTCATAGAATAGGACTTGATCAAGATTACAAGCTACCTGCATATTTCTGCTATATTACAGACACCATTAACAACTTTAGTAGATCACACTGTTCAAAACCAAAACAACAACTGCAACAACAAGAGAAGTACTTAATATCTAGTAGTTCGCATAGGCAGCAGCAGATGGAGCATTGATTCAAGCTTTAATCATCTGGGCAAGGTGGAAAAGGTGCCAAGTAAGGGACATTAGGGTGATGAAGTTGAGCAACGACGAATATAAGTTGAGCCTCTTCAGATTCGCGCTCATTTCCACCATAGCAGACCTTGAAGCTGTAGAATCCGCCCTTGCTTGAGGCTTTTCGGACAGATTCTCTGAAGCTCTGGCACTCGACGACTTCCTGATTAGCAGAGCAACCAGCGAATCCATGTTCCTCACCACGCTTGGTTCGTCCGTTGGGTGCTCCATTCCTCGTCCTTCTTCCTTCTCCAGCTTCATCATCTCAAACATTATCTGCAATTAATGTCCCAGGTCAACCACCAAATGAATCATAGGATCAACTTCTGATATAGTATTTGTTTGGTACTAATATGGATGTATGGAATATCACAGGTTCTAGATTATTACCTTGTTTGAGCGGGGCTCCAGATAATTGAGGTTGAAGAGGACCAGCACCAGTGAGGCAAAAAGGTTGATAGCTTGGATTGCAGAGGCTGAACTCAAGCAATGAGACATCAGAACCATCCCAATAGCAGAAGCCATTACCTTGAAGTAAACTGGGTACAGTTTGCTCTGCAAAACAGCAAACTGCTGCCTCGGCAAAGCGTCTGCCGTGACATAGCTGGAGATGAGCGTCACCCAAACACCCGTGCCATAGGCCACGCTTAACCCGAACAGCTTCATACCACCAGAAGCACACAATCCTGTTGGCAAAACATTATTCAGAAATTTAATCAGGTACTCAGTTGAATTGCGCCTCACGTCCTTTTGGAGTGTGTTTGCGGTGTCGAGTGCTTCTTGAGTCACTCCTCCCAACTTCTCCTCTGCGCTCTCAGCTGCATCTTTCGCTGCTCCCTTCGCTTTTTCTGTAGCCTCACCAGCTTTATCAGCTACGTCGTGTGCTTTTCCCTTAGCTGCATCTGTCATGCTCCCACCCGCCTCCATCACAGCATCCTTGATCTTTTCTTTCACATCTCCGGCTTTATTGATGGCATCTCTCACCTTCCCGATAGTCCCTTCACCGGCGTGTTTAGCCTCACCTTCACCTTCGGAAGAAACTGATGAAGGCAGTATTATGATTTTGGTGTTGACAGCCTCTTGTCCGTATTCGATTTCAACATGTCGGTGGCCTTCCTTCACAATCACCTCCTTGTCCGGTTTGATTTGGACAGTTTGTGCAGGAGGAGGAGACCTGACAACAGCTACAAGTGAAGTAAACACAAGCAACAGTGCAACAACTTTCATCATCTTTACTCTCTTTGATCTATTTCCTTACTTTTTCTGTATGATTACGAGATTTATAATATGATGCTAGATGATAGGATTGGAGGTTAACACAATGATCGTGTGAGTGGTGTGTGGGATCTTCGTAATATATTCATATACAGTAGTATTGCAAATATTCTGCATCCAACACGTAGATGATGTACGTGTATCGATACATCCAACACGTAGATGGTGTACGTGTATCGACAACATCTCCTAGAACTAACGTGAATAATGCAAGTATTCGAATCGGTTACGAGTATGTAAGGATGTCCATAATTAATTTAAAGTTTCGATTGATTAATCTAGTTTGAATAAAAATTAACCTAAGTGAAAATATAGTTTAAAATTAGCGTGGATAATAATGTTAACAAATGTATGTTAAAATGTAGGCAAAGTCTTGGGAAAAATCGTCTTTGCATACACTTAAGCAAAGATGAGATTAATTAGAATAATAAAAAGTAAAATATGTTAGTTGGAATATTAAATATTTATTATGCAATGTATAGTAGCTATAAAGTTTATAACTCGATTCATGCAACCCAAAATTTTTATCTTCATTTCTTCTATTTTGCACTTTAAACTTTGGTCTTTCCATGACTTATGGAAATACCGTCTCTCAAGAGACGGACTCTAAAATGTTCAAATGTGTAAGATGTAAAAAATTTAGAGAAAGTCTAAGCAAATGCGGCATTTCCATAATTTTATTGACAGTTCACAGTGATTTTTGTTTTAAAAGTTGTAATTTTTTTATAAAATTTAAATATTGTATTTTAAAGGTTAAAACAAGTAATAATGTGTATTTGAACGTGAAAATATAAAAATATATAATGTAAAAATATATTTCTAAATTTAGTATGTTATTTAACAAATACCGTGTATAAGGTAAACAATAAGTGGTTTGTCTATAAGCTTATGGAGAAGCCGTCTGTCTCTGAAAAGAGAAAGTCTCAGGAAATACGACTTTTCCATCACTAGTGGAGAGGCTTCTTGACATGAATCCCCTTGCGAAGAATCTGGATTGCGGAATTAAGATGTTTGCCAAACAAGGGAACTCGCAAACTCTTGCTGTGTTGCACAAAATTTAGGTGTCTAGCCCTCGGGGTACGCCTAATTTCGACTTGCTAACTAGCCCTCAGGATCACATTACAAGGTTTATTGATACTTAACTAGCCATCGGAGTTAAGCAACAATGGAATAGCTCGCAAGCAAAGAGTATGAACTCAAAAGGTTGTATATTCGATTGATAAAAGTGTTGTAAGGTGAATATAATGTTGAAAATCACCCCCTATTTATAGTACATAGGTATGGTCTTCAAGAATACAAACTAGAAACTGAAAAGGATTATGACAACTTTAAAGAGTTAAAACCATATTTAATTAGACTACCTAAAATTAATGACTATATTCTTCAACATAAATCTTGAATGAGTATTGACTTATCTAATCTAATTCTAATCAAATCAAAACTGAATATTCTAAATCTTAAAATAAATGCATGACCGAAACATTAATTCTTCCAATGTCAACATGGGTGAATTAATGAGCCTTATTCTAAAATAAATAAATGATCACACTATCTCGTTAAAACACCCAGTGGAAAAAAGAATATAGTGTTATCTTCTAAAAATCCTAATTAATAAATAAAGAAAACCTAATTCATATCATTCCCCCCGAGATTGAAAATTTTTGTCCTTGAAATGTGAACGATCTTAAAAAATAAATGGAGATAAACGTCTCACGCCATCCCTGCAAAATCCTGATAATAAACGGTGACTGGACGCTGACTAGGCAGCGATTGAGCGCTAATGTGACTCTTAACTCGTGAGATAATAAGCAACTTGTGAGAAAATCATACCAAATTGAGAGATAATGAAGAAACAACGATAAATTCAATAACTCACGAGATAAATATAGCAGATCACAATATGAATACATGGGTTGTGTGTCTCGCGCGTGTCACAGATGCGCCTACAATAGGACGTGCGCGTGAATCCCACGCGACCCTGTTGCTGGTTTGCGCGTGTGTTTCACACGCTGCCTTCTTCTTTGCTGGAATATCCTTTTTATGCGCTGAACTAGATTTGCGGACGCTCGCTGGAGTTAAGCGATAACGGGAACTTGCAGGATCACCCTGAACTGGGAATGGGAAATTACTTAACGCCGGAGAAAATGCTAAAAAACGGTCGCTGGAGGAGGTGGACTCGTCAGAGGTGGAGATCGATGCAAAAGATGGGGCGACGATTAGATTTGAAGCTCAAATGAGCTGAACGGGGGGCTGTGGCGACGGAGATTCAGTTGGAATAATAGCAAGGATAGCTGTGAATGATGCCGATCAGAGATGGAGCTGGGCGGCTGTAGTGGAAAGATGAATGGAGTTGCCGGAGATGAAGTTTGGGCGGTGGAAGTGAAGATGCTGGCGGTGGAAGTAAAGATGCTGGCGGCGAAAGTTGCCTGTTGAATTATTTTTTGATTTTTTTAAAAAAAATTCAAACAAAACTTGAAACCCCTGTTGAATTTTCGGCCACACCAAGGATTTTTCGCTTTGCTCTGATACCAACTGATATGAATATCCTTGCGAAGAATCTGGATTGCGAAATTAAGATATTTGACAAAATAAGGGAACTCGCAAACCCTTACTGTGCCGCACGGTATCTAGCCCTCAAGGTACGCCTAATTTTGACTTTCTCTCTAACTAGCACTCATGATTAGATTACAAGGTTTATTGATACTTAACTAGCCATTGAGATTAATCAACAATGGAATAGCTTGCAAGCAAAGAGTATGAACTCAAAATGTTTTATATTTGATCGATAAACGTGTTTTAAGGTGAAAATCATGTTAAAACCACCCCCTATTTATAGTACATAGGTATGGTCTTCAAGAATACAAACTAGAAACTGAAAAGGATTATGAGAGATTTAAGGAGCTAAAACCATATTTGTTAGAATAAAGAAAGTAGATGGTTAGATAAGATTTTTTTTCTTGTAGACTAGGCTAGAGTTATATTTAAACTAATCTATTTTGTACTCTATTTATACTCTTCATTATTAATTAGAATCATTATGGGAAATTCCTTTATCATGGTATCAGAGCAAACTTGGTCCAATACTTTCCAAATTTCTTAACATATTTTTCACGATTGGCCCCCCCTCCCCCTTTGGTCGATCATCACCAAATTCTCACCAGAAGAGGTCTGCTTATCTATGTTCCTATTGTCTGAATATCATTGACAAACAGGGGTTTCGACAACCTCGATTCCCTGACTCGTTCGTGATATGTCAATACATCGGAAAAATAAGATAGACCTCTTCTGCCACTTTGACTCATTCTTAGTATTAGTTTCTTTTTGTATAGGTGTATCAACGCTTTGGTAAGCAATTTCTTAATTGGTTCAAGAGCTCTTAGGGCTCTTGGATCATCAATTGGCTGATCTTTTGTAAGGAACAAACTCATGCGGCGCTATTTTGGCTTTTAATTATAACGGTTAGGGGAGCCTAAAAAAAGATCATTACCAAATTCTCTCCGTATCTAACGCAATTTCCCAGTGTCTCTCAACCTTCATCATGTCTGAAGATAAAATCTCTTACAATACCTTGCTCCACATGATGACAATCAAGTTATCATCATCAAATTATCTCTTGTGGACACATCAGATTGGTTATGTCCTCAAGCCACATAAGCTGTTTGGTTTCCTTGATGGGTCTAAACGCTGTCCAACTCTTCCTCCACAGCTCCAGCCGGCGACTCCTTCCCCACCTATGCTTAGGTCGCCGACACATCTACTCCTAGTCACGGTGGTACAAAGGTTGATCCTATGGAGGCCTATCTGAAGGACAAGGCTGAGCATGATCTCTGGGTGGATAAAGATTAACGTGTGTGTAGTCTTCTTTTCTCATCTCTCATTCCAAAAGCCTTGGTGGAGATCCCCGATTGTGTGACATTCAAGGATATCTGGGGCAGTATTTCAATAATTTTCCATGATAGCAGTGCCTCAACCATTCGTCATCTTCCTGTCGATGCTCATAATATACGTAAGACTGGTACAGTTCGTGAACTCCATCTTAAATTTAAATAAATTTCGAGCAATTATCTATGATGGGTTCACTTGTATCAAATGATGATCAAATTATCATGTTTCTTGCTGCTCTTGGCACTAAGTTTAAGGACTTTTCTGCATCTTTGATTAATTTTGCACCCACTCCTTTATATGCCGATGTGTTATCCCATGCCAAAAACCACGAAGCCTTCTTGAGAAATTTATAGGGAAATTTGGCACTAGCAGTAGGGTATGTTGCGTTCGCAGTAGGAGAACACCCCTTGGCCGGCCGCGCATGGGATCGTTCATTGGCGAGGGGTGGCGGCACGTTTGGTTCATGCATCGCCAGAGGTGGCCGTTCCGGTAGATACCGCAGTGGTAAGGCACCCTGGCCTACTCAGTCCAGTGGTGGTTCAGTTCCTGGCCGTGGTTGGCCGCACTGAGTCTGGTGTGGTTGTCTCGGTCATTATGCTGCTACATGTTACAAGATGTTGGCGTAGACTGGTTCTCAGGTTCCTGGTCGTCGTACAGATTCAACTCATCTGGCTGAAATTTTCAGTCATCCCTGTCATTAGAGCCCAGTGCGCGATCTTCTGATTGGTATATTGATTTCGGCGCCTCCAGTCATTTGGCATCCCCGGCTTCTATTTTGGAACCTGTATCTCTACATATTGTTAATTCTTATGTCTCTTTTGGTAATGGGGCTTCTATTCAGATTTCTCATGTTGGAAACGTTAAGTTTTCTGATGATTTATACCTGTCTGATGTTCTGGTTGTTCTTGATACTATTAAGAATCTGTTGTTTATTAGTAAACTGACCAGAGATTTAAATGCATTTGTCATTTTTGAGTATCAGAACCTTGTCATTCAGAAAAAAGTTTCCAAGATAGCCTTGGGTAGGGGCCACAGTGAATGTGGTCTCTATGTTTTGGACAGAGGCAAGATGGCACTTTTTACTCATTTACAACAGAATAAAGGATAGACATCTTTCCAGCTTTGGCACGCTCACTTGGGTCATGCAATGACAGTAGTTATTTCCAGTTTGCAGAAGTCTGGCCTAGTTTCTTTATCTTCTTTGTTGCCCAAACCACTGACCTGCGCCCCCTGTGTTATGGTGAAAGGTCAAAAGTTGGCTTGGTGCCTCGGCCTTAGGACTTGGTGCCTCGAGTTTTGGATGCCAACATTGTTGACACTATTGAGCATCACAAAGCCAGACTTGTGGCGCAGGGTTTCTCGCAGATTCCAGGCTTTGATTTTGATCACACCTTCTGTCCTATAGTCAAAGCCTCCATTGTTTGGACATTTCTCGCCATTTCCACCATGCGTTCCTGGCCACTTCATCAGCTGGACGTCAATAATGCTTTCCTTAATAGCATTCTTGATGTTTCGGTCTATATGAAGCAACCCCTTGGTTATCAGGATTCTGCTCATCCAGACTATGTTTGTCGCTTGCAAAAGGCCATCTATGGTCTTAAGCAGGTTCCTCGGGCTTGGTTCCAAGGCTTCAGAAGTTATTTGATAGAGCTTGGTTTTCATTTCAGCTCAGCTAATACTTCTTTATTTATTCTCTCGAGAGGGTCATTGTTACTGTATCTCCTTGTGTTTGTGGGTGATATCATTCTTACAGGAAATTATTCGACTCTTCTTCGTCAGTTCAATGATCAGACACACAGAGAGTTTGTGATCAAGGATTGTGGTTCACTCCATTACTTTCTTGGCCTTGAAGTTTCGCCTAGCTTCTCAGGGTTACTTCTTGGCCAAGCAAAGTAATCTCGGGACATTCTGACTTGGGCCGGTATGTCTGATGCTGCACCAGTTTCTATGCCATTTGTAGCTTGTTCTCAGGAGCATAGTTCTACTAGTCCACCGTTCCGGGATCCTACACTGTATTGTTCTCTTGTTGGGGCGCTTCAATAGCTCACTATCACTCATCTAGATTTTGTTTTTTCGATCAACACAGTGAATCAGTATCTTCAGGATCCCAGAGATGACCATTTTGCTCCAATGATGCAGATTTTGCGTTATGTTCGTGGCACCCTTCATTTGGTCTTAGCTTTCATTTTGCTAGTACTCCTGACGTGTTAGGGTACTCTGATGCTAACTGGGCCCACTGTCTGGAGAATTGTCGGTCCACTTATGGTTATGCAGTTTATCTTGGTAGGAATTTGGTTTCTTGGAGTGCCAAGAAACAGCCCACTGTTTCTCGCTTCAGCACCTAGTCTTAGTATTGTGCTCTTGCCAACA
This sequence comes from Rubia yunnanensis, assembly GCA_037428765.1. Classification (NCBI taxonomy): domain Eukaryota; kingdom Viridiplantae; phylum Streptophyta; class Magnoliopsida; order Gentianales; family Rubiaceae; genus Rubia; species Rubia yunnanensis. The sequence continues at coordinate 11,724,190 of CM075064.1, forward strand.
CTGCTTCGGATGTGGTTTGGCTCATTCATTTGCTTCGTGACCTTAGGGTTCCACTTTCTGGTTCACCATTACTGTTATGCGATAATAACAGTGCTATCTTCTTGGCTCAGAATCTAGTGGCGCACAAGCGGGCAAAGCATATCGATATTGACTACCATTTTTTCTTGAGTTGGTGACATTTGGAAAACTGCTTGTTACACATGTCCTGACTTCTCTTTAGATTGCGGACATCTTCACCAAGGGGCTTTCTCGTCTATTGTTCGAGTTCTTCAGGTCCAAGCTGTGCCTCAGCAAGCATCGGCACTTCGCTTGAGGGGGAGTGTTAGAATAAAGCAAATAGATGATTAGATAAGATTTTATTCTTTTTGACTAGTCTAGAGTTATATTTAGACTAATCTAGTTTGTACTCTATTTATACACTTGATCATTAATCAGAATCATTATGGGAAATTATTTTATCAATATTTAACTAGACTACCTAAAATAAATGACTATATTCTTCAACATAAATCTTGAATCAATATTGCCTTATCTAATCTAATTATAATCAAATCAAAACTAAATATTGTAAATCCTAATATAAATGCATGACTGAAACATTAATTCTTCCAAGGCCAACATGGATAAATTAATGGGTCTTATTCTAAAATAAAATAAATAATCACACTACCTCAATAAAAAACCCAGTGGAAAAAAGGGTATAGTGTTATCTTCTAAAAACCCTAATTAATAAATAAATCTAATTCGTATCACTTCTACTGAAGGCAGCATTGGCGGCGGTTTTGAAAAATGCAGAGGGGTTTTTGAGCTCGGAAACTTGCTGTCGTATCCCAGGTAGTATATTGAAGGCATTTTAAAAATTATTTTAAGGTGGTTTTGTAATAACCATCTATAAATATGGTCAACGGGAGTTGGTTGAGGTCAGGACCTCCTTTAAATAGCTTGGTTTAAAGGCGGTTAGTCATAACCACCTTTAAATATACAGGTTTTTGAGTTCGAAAAGTATGAACGACAGGAAATCCGAACTAGAAAACTGTAGTTTCCCTGGTTATGAAGAGAAGATGTTAATTCAGGACTCGTAATTTCAACTGATCTTGTTTCCGAGTTCGAAAACCTAGTAGTCGTGCCTTGCCATTCCTGATTATCAGTTTTTGGGTTTGGAAAATGTGGTAGTATATAAAAAAAATATGCGCCCTTCTCATTCAATACCCACGTTTCCAAAATTGTGAAGGGTTTGCTCTCGTTTTCTTGTCCATTGAGGAATAGGTGATTTCATACTTGATTGGAAGAGGTTAGTTATGTATTTCCAACTATTTTCTTAGTCTTGCTAGTATCAGCTAGGGTTGTGATAATTTCAATGATATATGGGATTGATAATTGTCAAATGAATGGTCATGGGTTGCATTGTAATTAACTTGTAGGAAAATGGATCGAGATGAGCTCATTGGTAATGCTCTTAGAAAATTGCCAAAGTACATGCCCTTGGTAGAATCATTTATTTCTTTAGCGTTTGAAGATGCTTCTAAAAAAAGGTGGGGGGTATGAGCATGATGCCTGTGTAAGGATAATAGAAAAGATGCTTATTTAGGGAGGAAGAAGATGCGGAAGCATTTCGTAAGGAGGGGTTTTACCTTAAATGTTGTAATTTTTTTAAAATTTAAATATTGTATTTTATAAGTTAAAACAAGTAATAATGCGTATTTGAAGGTGAAAATATAAAAATATATGATACTCTATAAAAAATATTTTAAAAAATTCTAAATTTTGTATGAAATTTAACAAATGCATTGGATAAGGTAAAAAATAAGTGGTATGTCTATAAGCTTATGGACATGCCGTGTGTCAAGAAACACACTATATTGAAGAAAGCGTCAACTGACATCTGACGGGGAATTGCAAATCATTAATTTTCCTCAATCAATAATTGTTCTTTTCTGGAAAATATAACTATATATAATTGAGAGAGTGCAAATATAACTCTGAGATAATTTTTAGTACAGATTTAACCTTAAATGCTTTACATAAGTGAAAATATGACCCTAAAAACTATATTTCGGCATTGACTGGTCATTTCCATCCATTGACCAATTGAAAATGACCAAAATGCCCTTTCAACCCACACCAAAAAGTTGAAAGATAAAAATGCCCCACCCACAGTCGCACCAACGGACAAGTAAACTGCTTCGATCTCTTTCGGGCAAGCTTCTCCGCCACCCCATGAAGGAGACCTGCTGGGCAAGCTCTTTCTCCGGTCAATCCTAGAGCCCTCCTCTTCCTCCCCTATGAGCCCTCCCGCAGACGGTCAAGTTCTTGAATAATTGTGTTCAGAATCATAAAAAAATTTGTGGCATTTTTTGGCTCATTTCTTGAATCTCTCGGCTTCAATAAGAGCTTTGAGGAAAAAGGAGCAAAGAAAATCAAATTCTTCTCCCAACAAAAATGCCACAGATTGTTCATACCGATCTAGCACAATGGCTGCAACTTTATCTTGAGCCAAGATAAATAACATACCTAATTATATTATTATTAAAATGAGCCTGATTCGTCTGGAAACTGATCGAGCCGCACCGTCGAGTCCCTCGGTGATAATTTGCAAGCAAAAAATCTCGGGAGGTCCCAGAGGAAAACTCTATGATGCTTAAGTCAGTAATTGTTTTTAATAAGTGTTCAAAAGTCCTCTATAGTAAGTACGTACCTGCCTATTTATACTGTATCAGGAAATAATGTATATCCGGATTATACACCTTGATGTACACCTCTCTATTAAGAAGATTTGTTGTGCTGACGCGGGCCTAAGGTTCTCTCGACCAAAGGTACTCTCGGCCCAGCCGTGGGTTTACCTATCATCAAGAGCCCCCTGAAAATTTGATGGTAGCCTCAGGGTTAAAATATTTGAGGAGTCTCGAGTTTATCTTTTGTTATCGAGCCCCTAACCTCGAGGCGCTATATAATCTTTGAGGAGTCTCGAGTTTATCCTTTGTTATCGAGCCCCTAACCTCGAGGTGCTATATAATCTTTGAGGAGTCTCGTAGAGGGTGTCGAGGATCCACACTTGTGTTTTTCTAGAAGAAGGGATCCCTAACCTCGAGGCGCTATATAATTTTATTTATGACTATCATTTATTATTATTTTAATTTTAGCAAAATTCAAGGGGGCACACACGAGTGTGTTGGTTGTACAGGGAAGCGCGTGTATGAGAATATTTTATGAAAAGGCACGCCAACTTTTCACGCATTTTTAAATTTTCACTTCTCCCAAGTTAATCATTACTCTAGCCACCTTTTTGGGGTTCTTAACTTCCCATTTTCTCCACGTTCTCTTCACTTTAACTATTGGGGACTTCAAAGGTTTTCTCAGTACTCTTCTCTTCCTCCGTTCCTCGCTTACATTTTCCCTCCTTCTACTTTCATCAGTAAGTCATCCTAACCTTCATCTTTCTTCACTTCTTTTACTTTATCCTTTGTGCTCATGGCTGATTATGGCAAGAAATCCATTGAGAGGGGGCATTCTGACGGAATTGTGTTCGAGGGATTTTAGGGGGGGGGGGAATCACTCAGAAGGGAGATTCCAAAGCTACGCTTAGAAATCTGGGGCATTCTCCCCAGGGTTCCAACCCTAGCGATGATGGGATTGGTAATTCAAGCTACATACCACTTTTGGATTTCCCTGAGGGAGGGTTTTCCCCGAGTTTGGCCTCCCGGCCAAGGGAAAGGGAATATTCAGAGGTCTTCACGTATTGAAGACATTGAGTTTGCCCCCCTTCTCCTAAGAAGGAATGCCCTTAGAGGATGTTAGAGGAAGATAGTGGGCTACTCCACTCCAAAGCCTCCACCACCATTGAGCCCCCAACCCCAGATCCCCATGTGGAGGAAGAAACGTATGAGCCCCCAGCCTCAGATAAGTCTTGGACTATATCGGGGGTCTTATGATCGCTACCCCTAGGTCAGAGGATTCCCGCTGACATGGAATTACAGTGGTTAAAGGTACCTGAGTCTTACAAAGATCTCCTTGTGGGAAGGTCGGTCATTTTTTTTAAAGCAGATCCGGTCAGGGTTGTGCTTTCCTTTTCCTCCAATATTCTCGAGGGTACTCAGAGATTTTCAAGTAAGCCCTGCTCAAGTCCATCCTAATGCTATAACCACTCTCATGCTATTTGTCTATCAATGTTATAGCCTAGACATCAAACCCGAATATAAGTTGTTCCGCTCCCTTTTTACCATGGCCTCCGCGGTAACTCCTCCGAGAAGATCATTACTTTTTCTCCCCTCCAAAGGAGACACAAGGTTTTTACCCTCCCTGGGAACATGGGAAAGGTGAGGTTTTTACCCTCACCTTGAGAGTGCTTGAGATTGTTTGCTATCCTCACCCCTTTCTTATACCTCTTATACCAATTCCAATAACTTAGTCGGGGGTCAAGCCTGGCACCCCAAGGTTTACAAAAAGTATGTCTACAAACCTGTTAAGAAAAGAAAATTGCTGAGACACCCCCTCTTGGCTCCTTCCGATGATCCTCCAGTAGGTTCGAAGAGAAGGAAACTAGTTATAAGGGGTATAAGCCATAACCTTCTTAGAACTTAGTAATCCGAGAGCCCCCCCCAAAGAATCCTTTTTTTGTCCTGATTTTGAAGGTGTCATTCATGTATTATGAGCTTTGTTTTGTTTTTTTATTACCATATATATGCATATATTTTTTGTTGTACCTTGTCTAATAGCCTCTTTCTCTCTTCAGTGGGTCGGATTCTAGCAGCTTCTATGGCTAAGAAAAAAGCAAACACCATCTCCTCAAAGGAGAAGGTTACCACTGCTACCCACCTTCAGACGGTTGCTCCCACAGACACATCATTGAATGAGAAGCCCGAAGACGATTTTTCCGTTAGGGAGGGTCGTCAAAAAATTTCTCACGAGAGGTTTTCTCATAAGGCCTCTAATAAGGAGCTCGATGCCACCGCCGATGGCCTGGCATCTTCTTCAAGCCTCTTGACCTTACGGACCACTGTACTTGGTCCTTTTATGAAATACTCTGAGGTCAGTTATTTTATCAAAATTATTTTGAGAACGATTATGTGCATTTTTTGTTTACTCATTCCTGTCACCTATTTTTCAGGTTGTTAAGGAGTTGGATGATGTGAGTTCCACCATTGCTTCCAGCCTGAGCACTTCCTTTATCTATTCCCTGCCCTCTTTCATTTGGAACTTAGGTTCTAAATTATCCTCCACCTATGAGGAAAATAATAGGGAGATAGCCTCATTACGGCTGGAGCTCGAGGCTTCCCAACGAAGAGTTTCCGAGTTTCTGAGTGCTTAGGAGCGCCTAATCTTTGAAAAGAATTTTGCTATCGAGGATGCCAAACAAACTCAAGACCTGGAGGCTCAAATGGCCATGTTGGAGACATTCAAATGGCCAGAGTCCGGAGCTGTTTGACCTCTTTGCGGACCTTTCAAGTGTTTCCCAGGGCGTTGAGAGATCCATCTTAGTGGATGAAGTGATCCTTCCGAAGATGGGATTGTCCCTATCCGAGGACGATGTCAAAGCATTAAAGGAAGAGGCTAAGTTTGAGGGGCTTGAGATGATAAATCAAAAGTGGGAGAGTGCCGTGAACGAGGGTCGAATGAGCTTATCCATGATGGGCCTTCTGAGGGGTTTGGGGAAATACATCACCTAGACGATATTTGCGCCTTGGCTAATCCGGATGAAGAAGACAAGGATTCAGAGGCAGAGGCTACATTGGCTTAGGAGGACCAAGTGGGAGATAATTTAGTAGGGATCGATGTATAATTTTTCCCCTTTGGGCCCCATGTAATTGATTTTGATCTTTTATACGAACATTTTATTTCCCTTATTGATGTGTTTTTTTCAAAATTTTCATTCTCGTAGTTCAATGCATTGCAACGGGAACTTCAATCCATCTGCAAAGATTTCCTTAAGGTTCAAGCCAAGCTCAAAACCTCTAGGAGGGACTTAGCCCATGTTGTGATGGCCTTGGAGAAAAGATCCAAAGAACTTGAGACGTGGCGTAATAAGACCCACCCTTTTATAGATGGACTTCAAGACAACATCTCCAGCTTGAATTCAACATCGAGATCCTTCCAAAAGGAGCTTGATCTTGCTAAGGCAGACTTAAGAACTTGGGAAAGTGAAAAACACCTAGTTTTTGTAGTGCGCTTGAGGGACCACGATCGTAAAAACTTCAAGGGTGCCATCCCTCTCAAGGTTGTTGACGATACTGACCCCACAAAGGCTTACTGTGAAGATGACATTCACCACATTATCCACAAATTTGGTTTCCTCAAAAGGTGCCTTTCAGATGCTGAAAGGATGCCTACTGTCGAAATTCATCTTATAGCCGCCTGGGGTCAGGTTTATGGGCTTATAGCTCACTTGGGTGATATTGCACATCGCTATGAGGTCGTACATAATGAGATCTCGAGGATAAAAGAGGTGCTCTCAAGGTCTGGTGCTTCTATCGATGATGAACCTTCAGTAGTGGAATATTTTTTAGGTGAAAATTCAAGGTTGCTTTCAGAGAACCAGACACTGTAGAAGAAAAATGTCAAGTTGGAGAAGAAAGCTCGTCTTTGCTATCACAACCTTCACGCTCATAGATTATTTAATGGTGTTTCTAACCCTAAGATTATCTCAGACAGGTTGTTTTCCAAATTTCTCCTGGAAGCTTCCTACCACTGGCTTATAAAAAATGAAGTAGAAACGCACAGAACTTTCAAGCAGAAGGAAGCTTACATTGCTATCCTTGAATGGATAAAGAAGTTACCCATCCCTTCTCCTAAGAATCGAAGGTCATCGAGGTTAGAAGCAGAGGAAGTAGCTAGGGGTGGTAGTTCTTTGAAGCACCCCTTTGGGAGGTCTGCGAGGAAGCGGACCCACCTCCGTGGTCCTCGACCCACTTTGGCAATAAATGTTGATGACTATCGTGAAGAGGAACAATGAAAGGACTTTCAATGCGCCACTGGTATCAAGGTAGATGAGATAATGAGGATACAAGAAGAAGTTTCAAGAGTGGAAAAGGAGTTACAGAAATTATCCTCTTGATTTCCTGAATATTGTAACTGCATTCTATATATTGCTAGCCCTTTTACTATTCTTTTTCCCTTTGTGTATATTTCTCTCCTATATTTGCCTTTATGACCATGGCCTTCTGAGCCTTAATACCCTAGATCGTGATATGCCAAACTTCCGACAAGCTAATTGCATGCATTTAGTAATCAAATAGAAAGTAAAAAAACAACAACGATTTTACCCAGGTTTGGTGTTTTCCACCTACGTCCTACAAAAAAATTTCCACTAGATCATCGAGCGACATCTATAATTAGCAGTGGTATTAAGGATATTTCTTTCACACTTCTCCCCCTTTCTTTGACCTTAAGATCCATGGCTCTAGTATTCAGCCTTAGATGGAATACAATTTATAAGCTCGTGGCTCTATTCTATAGCCTTAGTTGGAATACAATTTATAAGCCCATGGCTCTATTCTACGCCCTTAGCTAGAACACAATTGAGGAGCCTGTGGCTCTATTCTACAGCCTTAGCTGGAATGTTGTGCAAGTGCGTTTAAGCTCAAGCCTTCAGCCTTAGATGGAATTCTTTGCAGGAGTGTTTGAGCTCCAGCCTACAGTCTTAGCTGGAATTATTTCAAGAGTGTTTGAGCTCGATCTTAGCGCTTAGCACTAGATTTATCGGCGCTATTTGCCTCCATCATTCATGGTGATATCTCCGGATATTGGTGACGTTCCATCTCTTTTGTATCTGAGTTCCCCTATTGTCTCGAGGATGTAGCTTCCTTTGAGGTACGCCTCTATCACTCAGTACGGTCCTTCCCAGTTAGCCGCGAGCTTCCCCCTAGCGCATGCCTGCTTTTCTCATTATTTCTCATAACTAGATCGCCGGGGTATGAATTGCACTTTCTTAACCCTTCGATCGTAGTAACTTTTCACCTTTTCTTTCACTTTAGCCTCATGTATCGAGGCTAACTCTCGCACTCCATTGACCATATCAAGGTCTAAACGTCGATTTTCACTGTTAACATCTTCCCCGACCATAGCCACCATCCTCAGGATTGGCAGCCTTATTTTAGCTGGGATCACAGCCTTGGAACCATAGACTAGGCTATAAGGTGTTTCCCCTATGGCCAAAGATTTTGTAGTTCTGTATGCCCATAAAACGCTGGGCAATTCCCATATCCAATTTCTGGCTGCTCCCTCAAGCCTAGCTCTAATTCCGTTAGCAAGGTTGTGGTTGGTAACTTCTACTTGGCCATTTGCCTGTGGATGATAAACATACGTCAACTTTTGTTTGATCTTATATTCCTCGCACCACCTCTTAAAGGGATCATTGGCGGACTACTTCCCATTGTTCGTTATGATCGTCCTTGGGATCCCAAACCTGCACACAATGTTTTTCAAGGAAAAAACAATAACTGTCTTACTTGCGATATTGGTCAATGGTTCGGCTGCCACCCACTTCGTGAAATAATCCACTGCCACGATCAAATATTTGAAATTTACCGGGGCTTCAAGAAAAGACCCAAGTAGGTCGATACCCCATTTATCAAATGGCCATGAACCGTGAATAATCATTATCCATTCCTGAGGAATGTGTTTCAATGGCGCGTGTTTTTTGCATTGGTAGCAAGTCTGAATATACTGGTTTGCATCTTCGAACATGATGGGCCGATAATACCTAGCTCGGATAATCTTCCTTGATACTGATCTAGCTCCTTGATAACTCCCACATATACCCTTGTGGGCTTCTCTTATCAAATAATCAGCTTTGAGGGGGCTCACACATCTGAGCAGCAGTTGTAACTGCCCTCTTTTATACAGAATTCCCTCTTGCATCACATATTTTCACACTTTAAGCTTCACTTTTCTGGCTTCAACAGAATCCTCCAGAAGTGATCCATCTCGAAGATACTTAACAATTGGCGTCATCCAACAAATTTCTTCCTCCACGACCATTACCCTGTGCTCGTAAAAACTTTGATTATTAAGGGTCTCCATGAGCAACTACCCTTGAGACTCCGCTCCTAAATTCGAAGAAGCTAACTTGATCAAGGTATCAGCTTTATGGTTGTGTTCTCTTGGTACTTTCTCCAAGGTATAGCTTTTAAAATTCCTGAGTAGAGGCTTCACAAACTCTAGATACTTTTGCAAGTTGTGCTCCATGGCCTCGTATTCCCCCTTTACCTGTTGCACCACTATCTGGGAGTCACTATAGATATCTAAATCCTTCACATTCAGTTTCGCAGCTAACTGCAAACCAGTGATCAGGGCTTCATATTCAGCCTCATTATTTGTTACCTTAAAGGCAAAGTGCAACGTCCACGGGTAATCTTTTCCCTCGGGTCTAGTGAGTAAGACTCCTGCTCCACTTCCTCCTGAATGTGAGGAACCATTAACGTATAGCCTACATACTTATTTCCTTTGATATCCCTCCTCCTTCTCCATCTCAATAGGCTTGACAGTTTTAGTGGTTTTGACTATAAAGTCTGCCAAGGCTTGACCTTTAATCGCTTCTCTGGGCAGAAGTTGTATGTCGTGCTCTCTCAATTCTACTACCCACTCCATCATCCTCCCCGAAGCTTCAGGTTTCAATAGGACTTTCCTGAGGGGATAATTAATGAGTAAGATGATCGTGTTCCCTTGAAAATAAGGTCGCAGCCTTCGAGCGGCATGTACCAGAGCTAGTATGAGTTTCTTGAGGGAGGTATATCATGTCTGTGGTCCCTATAGGGCTCGGCTTACAAAGTATATAGGGTGCTACACTTTACCTTTTTCTTTCATAAGTACTGCACTGATGGCCAGGGGCGAAGCAGAAATGTACAGAAATAGAATCTCCCATTTCTCATGTTTCATGAGTGTCGGTAACCTTCGAAGATGATCCTTAAGTTGTTGAAAAGCTTGTTCACACCTATTAGTCCATTCAAATTTCTTCGCTTTTCGGAGCACGTCGAAGAAAGGCAACTGTTTCTCTGCCTCCTTTGACAAAAATCTGCTCAAAGCCTCTAGGCATCCAATGATCTTTTGTACGTCCTTCATGTTTTGGGGGCTCTTCATCCTTATCAGGGCCTTGACCTTCTCCGGGTTAACGTCGATTCCCCTGTCCAATACAATGAACCCCAAGAATTTTCCCGCCCCCATTCCTATGACGCATTTAGCAGGGTTCAGCTTTAGATTTTCATTCCTGAGTATCTCAAAAAGCTCCTTCAGATCCATCAAGAGTTCCTCATAACTCCTGCTCTTTACCACCACATATATCTCTATGTTCCTACCAATCTGCTTTCTGAACAACTTGTCCACTAGCCTATGGTATGTTGCCCTTGCATTTTTCAAGTTAAAAGACATCTTCTTGTAACAGTACGCACTCACATCCGTGATAAACGAAGTCTTTTCTTTGTCCTCATCAGCCATCAATATCTGATGATAACCCTTGTAGGCATCTAAGAAAGCCAATACTTGATACCCTATAATTGCCTCCACTAACTTATCGATGGGGAGTAAGGGGTAACTATCTTTGGGTAGCATTTGTTCAAGTTCGTAAAATATATACACATCATCTAAGTACCATGATGCTTTGGGACGATAACTGGGTTAGCTAGCCATTTCGGGTAGAACACTTCCTCGATTACATCAGCTTTCAATAATTTGTCTACCTCAGTGGGACCATCTCATTGGGACCGCCCAGTATCATCACCCAGTGAGACTGATTTAGTCACGTTTGAGTTCCTTGGTTTATGTCCACCTCCACGAATACCCGGAGGAGCGAGAGGTTAAAGTTGAAAGGAACCGGTGCTACCAATGAAGAAGAAGGATAATGGTTAACCCTCTAGCATCCCAGGAAGTGGAGCATGAAGCGGTACAAGTCTCAGCCCTTCTCCGTTGGATACACTACCACAGAGATCCCCCTCTAGCACCAGTTTTTTAGCACCAATTTTTGAAACCGGCGCTAAAATTCTCATAGCACCATTTTTTTAAATTTTAACACCAGTTCTTAAAATTGGAGTTAATTTAACACCGATTTTTTAAATTTTAACACTAGTTTTTAAAAAACCAATGCCAAATTTTACAATAGCACCGGTTTTTGAAATCATTAGCACCGATTTTTAAAAACCGGTGCTAAAAATTTGAAAATTTCATTTTCCCGCCAAAGAAATAGCCAAAAAATTTAAAATAGCACCAGTTTTGGAAATATTAGCACCGGTTTTTAAAAAACTGGACATGTGCTAAATATTTGCAAAATTCTATCTTCCCGCCAAAAAATTCAAAATAGCACCGGTTTTAAAAACCGGTGCTAAATTAAAACCTAGCACCGGTTTTTGTAAACAATAGCACCGGTTTTGTAAAACCAGTGCTAAAAATTTTCAAAATTCATTTTCCCGCCAAAGAAATAGCCAATTTTTTTAAAAATAGCACTGGCTTTTAAAACCGAATCTAAAAATTTTTAAAAATAGCACCAGTTTTGAAAGAAATTAGCACCGGTTTAAACAGGTGCTAAAAATTAAAAAATAGCACCGGTTTAAACCGGTGCTAAAAAATTTTAAAATTTTCCTGCCAAAGAAATTGCCAAAAAATTTTTAAAAATTAAAACTTAGCACCGGTTTTACAAAACCGGTGCTAAAAATTTATAAATTTCCTTTTCCCACCAAAGAAATAGCCAAAAAAATTTAAATAGCACCGGTTTTAGAAAAATTAGCACCGGTTTTGGTATATATTTTTAATTTTGATGCATTTCCATTTTGGTTTATCTTCTTAATATTATCAAACTCCATTTCATGATACTAAGTTGATTATTTTCATCTACTTATTCTTTTTTTTACTCACTGCAATCAATTATTTCCACGTAATTTAATTTGCCTGTAAAAATATCTAAAATTACTAAGTTAAACATATGGAATAATAGATGGAGTAACATTTATTTATATATAAAGTGTTTTTTTGATAAATTTTAATTCTGAGACAAAAATCAGTATAAAATGCTTTATATAAATATTAAATATAGTACTGAAAGATTTTATTTGTAAATACTTTCAATGGTTTATTCAACACTTTGTAAATTTTATTTGCAATTTTTCTTAGAGTTTGTCTCTTGAAGATAGTCTTTCCATAAGTTATGAAAAGACCAAGTTTAAGATAAAATTTTCGGATTGCATTGATCGAGTCATAAACTTATAAAAATTACATTAATTTTTTTTAATATTACAACTAAAATATTTTACCTTTCTATAATTCTAATTCAGCTTCATCTTTCGACATGCCTATGGAAAGATGGTCTTTCTTAAGACTTGGTCTATTTATTCGACTTTATTTTTATTTTGTTAACTAATATTTATAAATGACATATTTTAGTACATATCAATATGTGATTGGTAATAGTATTAAAAAATGAGTTCGTCTCTTGAAAGACCCTCTTTCTATAAGTTATGGAAATACCAAGGTTTAAACTGCAAATTAGAAGAAATCAAGATAAAATATTCGGATTGCATTAATTGAGCATAAACTAATAACTACTGCATGTTGCATAATACATTTTTAATATTGCAACTAAAATTTTTTACCTTTCTATAATTCTAATTCAACCCTGTCTTTCCATATGCCTATGGAAAGACAGTTTTTCCCAAGATTTTATCTATTTATATGACTTTATTTTATATTTGTTAACTAATATTTAAACTTATAACTACTGCACGTTGCATAATACATTTTTAATATTGCAACTAAAACCTTTTACCTTTCTATAATTCTAATTCAACCCTGTCTTTCCATATGCCTATGGAAAGATGGTTTTTCCTAAGATTTTATCTGTTTATTTGACTTTATTTTATTTTTGTTAACTAATATTTAAACTTATAACTACTGCACGTTGCATAATACATTTTTAATATTGCAACTAAAACTTTTTACCTTTCTATAATTCTAATTCAATCTTGTCTTTCCATATGCCTATGGAAAGACGTTCTTTTCCAAGATTATATCTATTTATATGACTTTATTTTATTTTTGTTAACTAATATTTAAAAATGACATATTTTAGTACATAGCAACATGTGATTGGTAATAGTATTAAAAAAAGAGTTCGTCTCTTGAAAGATTGCGTCATTCCATGAGTTATGAAAAGACAAATGTTTAAATTACAAATTAGAAGAAATTAAAATAAAATTGGGTTGCATTAATCGGGTTATAAACTTATAACTGCTGCATGTTGCATAGTCAATTTTTAATATTGTAACTAAAACATTTTACCTTTCTATAATTCTATTTCAACTCCGTCTTTCCATATGCTTATGGAAATACAGTCTTTCTCAAAATTTTGTCATTAAAGTTTAATGCATTAAGGTATATTATATTTTAAATTTAAATTATTATAAATTTCTTAATTTGTATAATTAATAATTATAAAATATTGACAATTTAAGACTATTTTTTATTTAAGTTGATGAATTTATATATTTTTGGATTAAAATTTAAAACTTATATTTTATATATTTCTAATTTAATAATTTATCATGAATTGCTGACAATATCGCAAATTAAAAAAATTTAGATCTAACATACATATTTTTTTATTATTATAAATGAGCTCCTCATTATATTTGACCATGCACGGTTAAGCCAGTGGTGCTGCCGAAAATTCCAGCTTTTTACGAAGTACAATAAGTGTTGTCCACATAAGTTTTTTTTTACCAGTCTTCCCTATAATGTTTAATAAAAAAATGACCTTCTCTGGAATGTCTTTTTTTTTGTCGAAAAATAGCACAATATTAACAACTAATCACAATATATTAAAAAAATTATTGGAAGAAGAAGAAAATGGATATCTAATACTCAATTGCACAAAGTTTAATTAGTAAAAATTATCATCTAATTTAAATATTTTGAAATTTTGTAAAAAATTGTATGATAATAATTTTTTTAATCATAAACCATGTAATGACACGATATTACAATTAAATCTTCAAAAGTTTTAATCATTTTTCATATTCTATGGATTCCGTATGCATGCAATGTTGATAACGATAATGTTTTTTTTAAAGGAAATACCACCTGCTATGGTGGGGGGTTTGGCGGACACCTACTTGTTTATTAAATAAAATTAAAGGGTACAAGTAAAGAGGGGGACTTAATATCTTACTACGATAAGAAATATATCATTAGCTTATACATGATGTCCTATAAGTTTATAAAGCTGATGATTAAAACTAAACGTGGAATAAATACAATATACCATCCAATCAAATTCAAATGACTAAGCTATCTAATGTATGGGAAGGACTCTTTGTCAACCGAATCTGTCTCAATTTCTAACTTTGAGATGTCTTGTTGTTTTGCCAATTTCAATCTATGTAGTAGTGCATGAGCTTCTGCCACCAAGCTTGTACATTTTCCTAAAAACTTAGTAGAAGAGATAATATGCACACCTTTGGTATCCCTTATAATTTAAACCAGCTTCTGAATCACCATTAATCAAAGATGAACCATCTATGTTATGTTTTAATGATTCCTTTGATGGCTTCCATGATGTAATCTGGTTTTTCTTAGGAGACTTTTTAGGTTTAATTTTGATTAGTTTAGGGGGATCTGAGTTCATGTTCCATATTGCTTGAATTTTCTTTGCTATGAGTATGACATTCACCATCATTAATATTTTCCTGGTTGACCTTTCTAGGTTAGGTTTTTGCTCATCAAAAAGGAAACTATTACTTGCACACCAGATGAACCAAACCACAATGCATGGAAGTATTTCAACCAGATCTGTTATTGATTGGTGAAAAATCATATTCCAATAAGTGAAATACTAATCCCAAAGAAAGAAGTAGTTTTTAGGTGTGGTGTTAAATGTTGAATCTATTTTAGCCCAAAGCTTTTGGATAAATGAATATGTGGTGAAGACTTTCATATTCCGCTCTACAGAAGCAACATATGGAGGTAAGGTTGAAAGAAAAATCTTTCAATACACTAGCCAGTGCTACTAGCCTATTCAAAATTCTCCAATTGAGAAACTGATTTTAGGAGGTAGCTGGTTAGACTATAAGTGTTTAAAGGATGGCACTTAAATATTTTTTTACGTCTAACTAATTCATAAGTTGATTTCACTGTAAACTTTCCATCTTCAATTAGTTTCCAGATGATTTTATCTTTGTAGTTCGGATACAGTTTGATGTATTGGTTGATAAAGTTTATGATTTCAGAGGGGAGGCTGGCTTTAAGTGTTTCCACAATTGCATTTTGGTTATTTGCAAGAAATTGTTAAGTTTGGTAATGGTGTTTCAAGTTCTTCATCTATCCATTCACTTAATGGACCAGTTTTGGTTCAATTTGCATGCCAGAAGGATGATGAGCCATTACCAATGAGAATAAAAGAATTGTTCAGGGCTATTTCATGAACTTCTTTAATTATTTTCCATGTTCTTGATGTTTTTGAGTTTTCAGGCACTGACCACATAATATGTGCCCAAAGTGGGTTATTTATCTGTAATTTCCACCATAGTTTGATGGAGAAACTTTTTGTCATTATGTGAAGATTGGTTAACCCCAGTCCATTTTCTTATTTTGGATAGCTTAATTTCTTAAAATTTTTCCAAGTTCTTCTGTTCTGATGGTTTGATGTGATGGATTCCATAGAAATTTATTAAATTTTGTATGTAGCGTCTATGGTACATGCTAGTGGTTTAGTTACTGTTAGTATGTGGACTGGAATTGTGGCTAAGACATGTTTCATTAAGATTAATCTGCCAGCATGAGAGAGAAATTTATCTATCCAAGAGTTAATTATGAGGGTTATCGAGTCCAGAACCCCTTGGTATAATTTTTTTTTTATATTTCTACCAGTAAAAATTTGGCATCCAAGATATTTAAATGGTAAAATGCCAGCCATCATCTGAGTTTCAGATTTAATTCTAGCTGAGATTCTTGGTTCAACCTTTTTTGACAGAAAGAAAGATGATTTTTCAAAGTTTATCTTTTATCCTGTTGCTCTTTCATTGATTTTAAGAAAACCCATTAGTTTTTTATTTCCTTGTTTAGTGTATTTCATTAAGATTACTTTATCATCCGCAAATGATAAGTGGGTTACATTAAGCACTGATTTTGGTAATTTGTAGTAGCATATTTCAGCATATTGAAATAGGAAATTGATATTTCTTGTGAAAGCCTCATACATAAGGATGAAAAGCAAAGGGGATAGAGGGTTCCCTTGCTTTAAACCCCTTTATGCCTTAAAGAATCCACAGGGGATACCATTAATTAGTAATGACAAATAGGAAGCTCTCATATTTTCTAGTATGATGTCTTTAGTTTAATTGGAAAGCCTATTTTCGTTAAAAGTTTGGACATAAAATCCCAAGAGACTCTGTCAAATGCTTTCATCATGTCAAATTTCATTATCATGTTATAACCCTTAGTTTTATTATGTAATAAGTTTGGTAGTTCCTGCATTAATAGGATATTATCTACTACCTCCTTACCTCATACAAAGGATGTTTGTTCGGGTGATATGATCTCATTTAATATTGGTTTTAGCCTTATGGCAATTAGTTTTTGTGAAAATCTTGTTTATAAAATTACACAAATTAATTGGTGTATAGTCATTAAATGAGAAACATATTTCTTTTTTGGGAATTAAGATTATAAGAGTTGATATGGATTTTGAAATTGGAAATTGGTTCATAAAATCTTTTACAGCTTGGAGAACATCATCTTTAATGATTTCCCAACATTCCTTGTAAAAGAAACCATGGAAACCATCAGGCCCTGGTGCTGAATTTATAGCCATATTTTTAAGAATATCTGTTAATTCTTAAATTGTTACATCATTTGAGATTAAAGTTTTGTTTCAGTTTTAAAAAGTTCTGGAATATTTTACAGAAGCACTGCTGTATTAATACTAGAATTATAATTGTTTCCTCTTTCAGCAGGTTTTCAAAAAACCGAAAGTCATCTTTTTGGATTTCTTCCTGCGTGTTAATACAAATGCTAGCTGCATTTTTTATGTTAGTTATTCTCTGATGTCTATGTTTACCTTTTACTGATTGTTGGAAAATTTTGGAGTTTTTATCTCCTTCATTTAACCATTTTAACCTGGACTTTTGTTTCCAACAACTACATTGGTTAGCAAGAGCTTGTGTGTGTGTGGCTCTTGCTAAGTTAAAAGCTTGTAATGTGTTTTCATTTTCATTTTCTTGAAGGTCTTTTTCATACGTGATTAAAGTCTCTTCAGTTAAAGAAACTGTTTCAAATATATTTCCAAAAATTTCCTTATTCCAAAATTTCAGAGCAGATTTAAGGTTTCCGAGTTTGAATGCAAATCTTTGCATTCCTGTCATATTTGTTTGAATGTTCCAGTCATTATAGACCAACTCTTGAAATGCTAGATGATTGACCCAACAATTTAGAAATTTTAATTTTTTAGGGTCTGATCTATCTAGCTGATCAGATATTTGCATTAGGTATTGTGTGTGATCAGAGACTTTCCTGGGCAAGGTTTTATGTTAGAATTGGGAAAATTGTTCCACCATTTATTATTTGAGATGCCTCTGTCTAACCTTTTCCATACCCTACCCTTAGGTCCCATTCATGTCCATGTAAAAATTGTTCCAGAGGTAGGTATGCTGCTCATATTAGCTTTGGATAAGAATTTTTGAAAATTTTGGATATGCTTTTGGTTAGGAGTAGAAGGTCCTGTGTATTCTTCTCCTTTTTCAATAACATTGAAGTCCCCAATTAAGCATATTGGTTCATTCTGTAAGTTATGTATTGAATTCCAAAGTTTATTTCTCTCTTTGATGCTGTGTTTAGCATATATAAACCCTAGTGGACATTCTTTAATCAAGTAATGATGTTTGATCTTTGCTAAGATGAATTGTTCCTCATTTGAAATGATGTCTAGTGTGATAGTATCATTCCAAAATAGCCAGATCTTGCATCCTTGTATATTAAAGAAAGAGTAGGTCTCCATAAGTTAACCTGTTTTAACTTATAAAATGCAATATTTAAATTTTATAAAAAAATTACAAAATTTAAGGAAAATGCCCCTGAGGACTGTCCATAAGCTTATGGAAAGGCCACCTCTGAGACTTTCTCTTAAAGAAATGTGTGAAACCTAATTTGAAAGCAATACTTTGTATGTCCTCATCTTTAAGCATTGGTTCAATTAGAGTTAAGTTTCCAGCTTATGTCTTTTAATTATGCCTTTTAATCTTATCTGAGAAGGACCGTTTCCTACTCCCCTAATGTTCCAAGCACAGATATTGATTCCTATCATTAATCAGTTGTGGATTGGTTCAATGTGGAAAGGTTTACTACCATTTTTGGAGTTGAGGTGTAAACTTTTTTGTTATATTTTTTGGTTTTTAATTTTCCTTATATGTTCTCATCAGATAATGCTTAAGTAGAGAGTTAAACTTAGCCGGAGATTCTTTAAGGTCTGCAATTATATCAGACATGTTGTTTGTTTCTTGATTGGTAGGTTCTTTATTAGGTGTTTCAGTATTAAGCCAAACCAATATTTAATTTTTCGTGTTTCCAGATGTTAGGAGTGGAGAATCTCCAGCATGAATTTCAATGAATTCATCAAATTCTGTGTTTTTTTAATTATTTCTTCATTTTGAGTGTTATTAGTATCTGCAGCTTGGTACATCAGTTGAGGATTCCATTTGGTTTGTTCCTTTGTTAAAGACTCAAATTGATTAGTATTTTTGCCCTCTTTGGTAAGTTTTTAAAACAAATCAGCCATATCAGGAGCATTTTTCTTGGAAAAAGATTGGGCAGGTTTGGCAGTCTTAGAAGCTTCATAGATAGTTTCTACTTATTCTGTGTTAGTACTTCCATTATCAGTTTTTTCACTATCCTGAATAGTGTTTTTGAATTAATCCTTGAAATATTTTCAAGTAAGTCTTTTTTGTTATTAGAAGGATTAGTGGCAGTCCCCGATTCAATGACTGATTGGCAGATTGAGGTATTTTTGTGTTTAAAAATTCAGTTTCTGATTCTTTAGGACCCATATGAGCATTAGCAGGCACATCCACTGCTTGTTTCACAGGCAAAAACACATTACTAGACTGTAAAGCCAACACAGAATTATCAAAGTTATTGACAAGGTTATCCATTCCAACATTAACATTAGCATTAGATTTTTTAAATATATATTTAGAACTTCATTTGCAGTTTTTTTAGAAGCTATATGAGCATTAGCAGCACAACCACTGCTTGTTTCATAGGCAAAACCACCTTTCTGGACTGTAAAGCCAACATAGAATTATCAGAAACAGTATTCTCAAACACAGTATTATTAGAATTATCAAACACAAAGTTATTGACATGGTCATCCATTTCAACATTAGCATTTGACATATTATCAGCAACTGAAATATAAGCATCTGCAGGATCAACCACCGCTTGCTTCTCAGATACAATCAGATCAAGATTAGAATTAGATGGAACCTGTGATTGTGTATTTTTCTTTCTGGCATCATTAGGTTGAAAATTGGCATCGGCCAGGGTTTTATCCAGTATCTGAGGACCCGATAACTACACAAACTGGAAGTTTGGGTTAGTTTTATGGTTTAAGATAGGTACATATCTTTTCCATTCAAAGTCAGTCCTGAGGAAGGCTGCACCCCCTTGCCTGAGGCTCTTCTCAGTTCATCATGGGGATGAGTCACTTTACCTGAAACATTTTTTGATTAGTTGGATGATCTTTAGGCCTCCAGGCATTGTTTATGAACTTTGCTCTATCATTTCCACAAGAAGAAGTCAAATGGCCTAGTTTAAGGCAGTTAGTGCAGTAATCTGGGATGTCCTCATACTCTATATACTGCCAAAAACCTATATTTCTATAATCAATCCAAACTCTTTTCGCCAATGGTTTTGTTATATCTATTTCGACACAAACTTTTGCAACATGATGCCTAGTTCTGTTTAGGGTGGCTTTATCTACCCTAATTGGATTTCCAATTAAACTCCCTAGTGACATCATTGCCCAGTTATCGAAAAATTGTTGAGGGAGACCATACATTACACCCCTGATTGGTACTATAGGTGAGTTAGTATTGGGATTGAAATTTGGCTCCCATTTCTTAATTTTAAGAGAGTAAGAACCAAAGTTCCACACTTTATGTAACCAATAACGATAATAATCATCAGTTAAAGCAAGGGGTATCAGAACATGTATGTTGTCAAGAAAATGAATGTTAGTATGACCTTTGAACCCCGTCGTTTGAAAATATTTTCTCAATCTTTCCTTTTGAGGTCGCTTCATGTGAATTTTCCCACCAGAGTCCATCTCAGAGGGGCTTCAAGCCTTTCACATTCTTCAATTATAAAAAGTAAACCTGGTTCTCCGAGGTTCTCGTGGTTTTGGATCGAATGGAGTTCTAGATGAGGCAGTTTTAGGTCTAAGAGGGTGGAGGAGTTCTTCACTGAGGACTTGAGCGTAGGAGAAAGAAGGTTTGGGATCAGGGGGCGCCTCCACCATCGCGGCATTGCTGAAGGAGTGTGTGCAGTAGTGGATTTCTGATTGCCTTAGAGAGTGTTCCAAAATTCCTGCTGTTTTGATAGGTAGTTTTGTTTTAGATGAGGTAAACATATGCCTTGATACGATAATGTTATTTTGCTAAAATGGTCTTTATTAATATTTTTATCAACTAATTTAATTATATATAAAATATATATTTATTTATAATAATATTCAAATTAAATTTTTTATCAAAGCACAGGTATTATTTAGTTATTTTAATTACATTAGAATAGTAGTTTATTTTTAATCTAATAATATTCAAATTCATGTCCGTGCAAAGCACACATATTATCTAGTTATTTTAATTACATTAGAATAGAAGTGTTTTGTGCAAAACAAATATTCAATTGCTTGAGAACTTGCTAGCGTGCTATAAGAGCATCACCAATGCAAGGAGCGTCGTCTACAAATGTAGGAGACACTTGGCGGATTATGATAAGGTTTCACTATGGCGTGGATAAAACAATATTGATGACAGGGTTGTTTGAAGTTTTCGTCTTCAATGAATGCATCGCAAGCCAACCTTCAATCTGACGTGTCACAATAATTTATTATTACTAAAGTATTATAGTATTTTTCATCCACTTTATATTCAACTAAAATTTAAATAATAGAGTACATGAAATCTATTTTTATTTTATTTTAAAATCGTGTAATAATATAAATAATTATTTAAAAAATAATACACATAATCATAATTTTATGGATTTTTCTAATTATTTATATTTTAGAATTGTACGATGTCCAAAATTTCATATCTTTATTTCTTTAAATAATATAAAATGTAATATAATTAATTGATTCAAATTGTGAACTAATATAATTCATAATTGAATAAATTCACTATATGATCATTTGCGCAAGAAAAATAAAGTTATATGAATTCGATATAAATATATGTGAATAAATATACTATAAAATTAATCATTTTTGGTAAGTTTACTGACTAAACGAACTGACGGCCTCACTCTTACCATTTGAAAACATAAGTTCAATTTAAAGAGAACAATTTAATTTTTATTAGCATGAATATTGACGTCGTTATTTGATCTCTGCATTAATTTAATTTTGAGAGTCACTTAGTATGATGCGGCAAGACAGACTCACCTAATTAATTAATTAACGAGATTTTTCTAACGGAGTAGAACACGCTGCACACAAAGACAAAACCCTTACTTATAGGTATTTCCAAAATAAAAGCTAAACTAGAAAATTCCCGAAACATGGAGGACATACCATTAGAAAGAAAGATCATAAATAATACAATTGTTCTCTGAACCTGTGCCAAAGTCTATCCATAAAAGAACGTACTATTTGAGATAGAATAGTCTAGATTAATTCAAGAACAATCTCTGATATTGTGGTCAAATATAGATAGTAAAATTAAATTTTCAAAGACATTATCTAAATCATGTTTCTGTCTATTACCACTTACCAGTACCTAATTTTGGTAAAAGCATCTCAAAAATTTACTGTTCCACTTCCTTTTTTGGTGATGCGAGTTGAACCAAACAACCATACTGCTCTTTTGGCGGTGTTTTAATTTTTACGTCTTTTGAACGGACATGTAAAATCTATAAACCATTCTTGAAAGCTTGTTCATAGACTAGGACTTGATCAAGATTACAAGCAACCTGCATATTTCTGCTATATTACAGACACCATAAACAACCTTAGTAGATCACACAGTTCATAACAACAACAGTAGTACTTAATATCTAGCTAGTTCGCATAGGCAGCAGATGGAACATTGATTCAAGATTGAATCGTCTGGGCGAGGTGGAAAAGGTGCCAAGTAAGGGACAGTAGGGTGATGAAGTTGAGCAACGACGAATATGAGTTGAGTTTCTTCAGATTCCCGCTGATTTCCACTATTTCAGACCTTGCTGAACTGGAATCTGCCCTTGCCTGAGGCTTCTCCGACGGATTCTCTGAAGCTCTGGCACTCGACGACTTCGTGATTAGCGGAGCAACCAGCGAATCTATGTTCCTCACCACGCTTGGTTCGTCTGCTGGGTGCTTCATTCCTCTCCCTTCTTCCTTCTCCAGCTTCATCATCTCAAACATTTTCTGCAATTAACATTGAATCATAGGATCAACTTCTGTATATTTGTTTGGTACTAATATGGATTTATGGAATATCACACGTCAGGATTAGTACCTTGTTAGCGCGAGGCTCCAGATAGTTGAGGTTGAAGAGGACCAGCACGAGTGAGGCAAAAAGGTTGAGAGCTTGTATGGAAGAGGCTGAACTTAAGCAATGAGACAACAGGACCACCCCAATACCTGAAGCCATTACCTTGAAGTAAACTGGGTACAGTTTGCTCTGCAAAACAGCAAACTGCTGCCTCGGCAAAGCGTCTGCGGTAGCATAGCTGGAGATGAGTGTCACCCAAACAGCTGTGCCATAGGCCACGCTCAACCCCAACAGCTTCATGCCACCCGAAGCACACAATCCTGTAGGTAAAAGATTATTAAAAAATTTAATCACGTATTCAGTTGAATTGCCCCTCACATCCTTTTGTAGTGTGTTTGCAGTGTCGAGTGCTTCTTGAGCCGCTCCTTTCAGCTTCTCCTTTGCGCTCTCAGCTGCATCTTTCGCTGCTCCCTTCGCCGTTTCTGTAGCCTCACCAGCTTTATCAGCTATGTAGTGTGTTTTTCCCTTTGCTACATCTGTCACGCTCCCACCGGTCTTCATCACAGCCTCTTTGATCTTTTCTTTCACATCTCCGGCTTTATTGTTGGCATCCTTCACCTTTTCAACCCTCCTTTCGCCGGCGTGTTTAGCATCACCTCCACCTTCAGAAGAAGCTGATGAAGGAAGTATTATGATTTTGGTGTTGCCGCCCTCTTTTTCGTATTCGATTTCAACATGTCGGTGGCCTTCCTTCACAATCACCTCCTTGTCCTGTTTGATTTGGACAGTTTTGGCGGGAGGAGGAGACTTGACAGCAGCTACAAGTGAAGTAAACACAAGCAATAGTGCAACAACTTTCATCATCTTTACGGTTTTGATCGTGTTCCCTACTTTTTCTGTATGACTCTATGAGATGATAGAGGATAAGGTTGGAGGTTAACACAATGATCGTGTGTGAGTAGCTTGTGGGAATCTCGTAATATATTTGTATACAGTCGAAATGTACACGGAATACTGTAAATATTCTGCATCCAACACGTAGATGAGGTACGTGGTATCGATTTGATCTTTTTCCCAACTTTTTCTACATGACTATATGAGATGATAGAGGATAAGGTTGGAGGTTAACACGATCGTGTGTGAGTAGGGTGTGGGAATCTCGTAATATATTTGTATATAGTGGAAACGCGCACACGTACTACACCAAACATGTTGTATCCAACACGTAGATGGTACATTCTGTATCCAACACACACGTAGATGGTGTACGTGCAACACGTACATGGTGCACGTAGATGGTGTACGTGCAACACGTAGATGGTGGTATCGATCGCACGTCTCTTGCAAATATATCTCCTAGAACTAATGTAAATTATATTATTTATTACTCGAATATTCTAACATGTACGTTAGTATAATTTCGGATCCTCTGCTCTATTCTATTGGCTAATGAACATAGTTTCACTCGCTAAAATAATTTGCAAGTTCTAAAAATGAGATTAGCACAGTAGTAAGCAGAGTTGATCCACAATGAACGTAGCAATAACTATAAATAATACCTACTAATATAGAACACTTTTGGTGTAGCCACCACACATTAAATTTCAGATGTTTTTATGACTAAGGATGCAAACTAAAAAATGTAAAATATGAATTAATATGTAAACTAAAAAATATAAAGTCTAGAAAATATACTATAAATGTAATAGGCTCGGAATAACTCAAATTAGTTCAACATCGATCATAAGCGCAAAGATAAATCAATTTATATGCATTTATCAGTTAAAAGAAAGTAGGTACGTTTAACCTCCCTAATTCTTTCTTACTTTATCGACAATTAACCAATCATAATTAATCAATTATAATTAACTAATTGTTTCTCTTATCAAGATGCCCCCGGAAAGTATTCGATGAACAAGATACACACCTCGATAGCATTAAGAATGAAAAGAACCTGATATAGCAAATACCCAAGTATTCGCAAGTAGTAACACACACTTAATTATTCTACATCTTGTTGTTGCAGTCTTAACTAGTTATCTGTATAGCTTCCACAAGATTTCTCTACTTACTAACCCATTCCAACGATTACGTATTGGTGGAATTAGATAGGACTATCCCAATAATATTCAAGTTGGCCAGATTTAAACACATTAAGATAAATTAAACCAAGAACAATTATAAAATAATTGAGCCTCACGATTCATAAACTAATGCTTGTTATTCCATGTCAATATATAAAGTCACTCATAATAATTAAACTAAACAAATAAGTAATATAATTAATAAACATAACCAACGAAAATTGAGGACGCATTTGAATTTAGATTTTTTTTTTTGCAGAAAACATGAGCAAATGCGTCCTCTCAATTTATTTATTTATTTATTGGCAGAAAACATATGCATCCTCTAAATGCAGGTAAAAAAAACCGAGAAAATGCACCACAAATGTTGCCATTTTTAAAACCTGCATAGCATCCGACTTTAATTTATCTAGCACCATCAAAGAAAACACTCACCTCCTAATATATTTGTATACAGTCTAAACGTACACACATATTACTGCAAACATCATGCATCCAACACGTAGATGGTGTACGTGGTGTATAAGTAAGGATAATTTCAGATCCTCTACGTTATTCTACCTAGTGAACCACAAATATTACGCCATCGTTTTATTGTATTTTGGAATATAATTTTTTTTAAGTGTATGCAGTATTTTGATTTTTAGTTTGTTTCAATTTTGTTTACCAAATTTATCGCACAAAAAATATGATTTTAGTCCTAATATTTATCCAAATATCATTTTTTAAAAAATAAAATTTTCACCTTAGGTTTTACTAATACTAGTATACATTTATATTAAATTATTATTAAAAGTAAAAATATATTATATTTTATATATAATTTTAAATGTTATGTAATATTTTATGAACGAAAATAATTTCACTCGACAATAAAATTGTTTGATAACCCAAAAATAAAATTGTTCGATAGCCATATTTAATAAGTTTAACAAAAAAATTTATTTTTACTCTTAAATCTATAATTTTATTGGAAGATTTTACTAATACTAATAAACATTTATATATTAAAGTATTAATAAGTATTGAAAATGTCATATTTTACATATAATTTTTAAAATATTTTGTAATTATTTTATTGACGAAAATAATTTCACTCGACAATAAAAATTTTTGATAACTATATCTTATAAATTTAATAAAAAAATTATGTTTACTCTTAAACAAATTATATGTATTGTTATGTAATTAACGTCTTCAATCATTTTTTTTTGTCAAGACGTGTTAAGGAAATAGAAACCCTTTCCTTGTAGGAAAGGTTATAGATGGGAATTGAATGTTAGCCTAGCGGTTGAAGTCTAGTGCTATTACCATGAGGTCATGGGTTCAATTCCCACCCGGGCAAGGGGAGGGGGGGATTTTATTGGGGGCTCATTTGAGTTATTACCCAATTTTATTTTTTTTTAAAAAAAGTAGGAAAGGTTATAGATGGTAGTTACCTTATAGAATTAGTTATACATGGTAGTTACCTTATAGAATTAGTTATAGATGATAGTTTCCTTATAGACTTAGAATTATATTCCTGTTAGAATTTGGTTTGTTGTAAGCCTATATATTGTAATCCTCATCATTGATGAGATGTGTCATTGATGTGATATCAATGCACCTAGAATTTGGTTTGTTGTAAGCCTATATATTGAAAAAAGTAGGAAAGGTTATAGATGGTAGTTACCTTATAGAATTAGTTATACATGGTAGTTACCTTATAGAATTAGTTATAGATGATAGTTTTCTTATAGACTTAGAATTCTATTCCTGTTAGAATTTGGTTTGTTGTAAGCCTATATATTGTAATCCTCATCATTGATGAGATGTGTCATTGATGTGATATCAATGCACCTAGAATTTGGTTTGTTGTAAGCCTATATATTGTAATCCTCATCATTGATGAGATGTGTCATTGATGTGATATCAATGCACCATAATAAAGTCATTTATATTTTATCAAGACGTAAACAAATGTTAATGAAATCATATGAAATGTAGGTTAATATGTGCAATATCCTACCAAAGAGTAGTGTAGTTTAAAAGTTTTAATTAAAAAAAAGCACAATATCCTGAATGCGTCCTCCAAATCAAGATTTTTTAAAAAAATAAAAAAAATCAGTGAGATGCACAATTGCATCCAAAATTATGAGATCATACACCCAAAAATCAAGAACTCGAGGTTCATATATACCCGCGTATTACAAGACCTAAACCCAATTACACTCGAATTCTTTTTGCGGAAGAAAGGAAACAAAAATATCTTTTAATAACTAATTCCTAAATTAAGGAATTTCAATTGGAAAGAGGTAATAAAATCCTTATCAATATGGGAAAAGTGAATGTAAAATCTAGATTTATTTAGTTAGCAATTTGTAGAAGTTATGAAAATATTGAATTGTTGGATTGGAACATCAAAGAACGTGATATCGGTGATATAAAGAATTTGGAGTTGTAATCCGAGAAGAAGTATTTTCGTCCATGTTGTTTTTATTGAAGAATATATCAATTCCTATAGTTATGGGATTCGACTGGATTTATAGAAATTGTAATTGATTTGATAAATATCCCGTGTGGAAAGGATTTGGATGGAATATATTAATTCCTTTCTTTAAGCGATTAGATTTGATAAAATTCCTATGTCAAATGGATTTGATTGTAATCATAATATTATGTGGAGAATGAATTATATTTACACATGAATTCATGTGTATCAGAGTTGGAGATGGAAAAAACTTCATGTGTGCAAAGATTGTGTATGTTGTAACATACGGAAAGCTGAAGCCTAAAATGATTTAACCGATGAAAAGAATATTGCGGTGATATTGATTTATGAAAGATTGTATATTCAGCAATATTATTTTAGGCGTGTGATAGAAGCATACTGGGTTTATGAAAAATCCCTATAATTATGAAAAATAATTTATGGGATATTTGAGATAAGAAAAATCATATTATTTATGAGATTTGGATATGCTTCAGAAGCAAATAAGGAATAAGAATATTATGGAGATAATCATGGAGGGTTCCAATCTGCTCATGGACAATATAAAGAGGACATCACAAATGTATTAAACTCACATACTTAATAGAAAAATCTGCATACAGATTTTATATCTTTCGAGAGTATTGCGAGAGCCAGAATTCTATGTTCCAACATACGTAACCTGTTGTTCAAAGTACATAATTGTATACCTTAATTCCTCATGAGGAAGAGTGTAACACCCCAGACTCGAGACCTACCTGCACAACGCAAGTATCGGGTCGGATCCGGGTGCGCTACAGAGAATCCCACGGGTTGGATTATTCAAAAGCAGTAACGAGCAATAAATTTTATGCGGAAGAAAATTTAGAAAAATTCAAAAACTAACTTACTGTTGCAGTGAAAGTATTAATACAAGTGTTAAACAAGAGTTTTAACTAAAATTTACAGACAAAAGTTCTGAAGGATCCAGTAAGAATCAGTTCACGTTAATATTTTACATAACCAATTTACAATCTAACCAAAAGATTCTAGAGGTCCACCTAGGATCCTTCCTCAAAAGAAGTAAAGACACCAGTGCATTTCTCTCTTACGGTTCATCTACACCTGAGAGGGTTGTTTAAACTAGGGTAAGCTCCTTGCTTAGTGAGGTTCCATTGCCTGTATTTACCAAGTTGAGTTTTAGTGATCACATAAAACAAATATCCACATAAGTCCTAGCACACAGTAAAAGGACACGGGTGGTTAATGCCAAGTTGTTGTCAGGTGCCTATATGACAACTCTGACTAACATACAGGGCATGACCTTTTTATAGTGCCTGAAGGCTATCAATTAAAAATTCATTCTTGCCAACCACACCCAATCAGATGTTCAATTACGAGCTCGTATCAGATCCAGATAGTTATGCTAGCATACCAGAAACTTCACGTGTAGCCGGTCTAATCAGACGGTCCAGTCTATAACGTTCCCCGCCGACTTCGACCGAATTACAATCGCGTCGGGGACCCCAAAAAGAACAGACAAGCAATCAGGTAGCACATAATTCAAGTTGGACATGGCAAGATAAAGTACAAGACGATCATCCACATAAAATATTAGAGCAGTTAATGCACTCAGTTTCACAATAATTGAATATAATGTGATAAAGTACACACTATGTTTAATTATTAGGAAGCTAAATAATGGACATGATTAGAACATAATATTTTAACCATTTTATATAACATATAAAATTCTAAACTCTAAATTAACATATTCACATTTAACAGGCATAATATATATAGATACTAACATATTTAAGTTTAACAGGCATAACCCTCTCTAGTGGGGTTTGAGTACTCAGAGTTCGAGTACAGGGTTCGGGTATAAAGGGTTTGAGTATATGGTTCGATTAAATGGTTCGAGTAGAGGGAATTCGAGTAGTGAGGGTTCGAGTAAAGAATTCGAGTGGTACTGGTTTAACTGGTGAGGGTTCAAGTGGTACTGGGTTCGAGTGGTGCTGGGTTCGATAGGAGAGGGTTCAAGTGGTTCTGGGTTTGAGTTGTACTGGTTCAAGTGATGAGGGTTCGAGTGGTACTGGATTCGAGTGGAGAGGGTTCAAGTGGTACTGGTTCGAGTGGTACTGGTTCGAGTGGTACTGGTTCGAGTGATAAGGGTTCAAGTAAAGGGTTCGAGTGGGACTGGGTTCAAGGGGTATTGGTTCAAGTGGTGAAGGTTCGAGTGGTATTGGGTTCAAGTGGTACTGGGTTCGAGTGGAGAGGGTTCGAGTGGTACTAGTTCTAGTGGTAATGGTTCAAGTGATGAGGGTTCGAGTGGTACTAGTTCTAGTGGTAATGGTTCAAGTGATGAGGGTTCGAGTGGTACTGGGTTCAAGTGGTACTGGGTTCGAGTGGTACTGGGTTCGAGTGGTACTGGTTTTGAGTGGTACTTGTTCAAGTGGTGAGGGTTTGAGTAGAGGGTTCGAGTGGTAATGGGTTCAAGTGGTACCAGTGGTCTAAAAATCGCTAGGCGCTAGTCGGGCGGTTTGCTGGGGCCTAGCGCCTAGGGGATTAATCGGGGATTAATCGGTCTAGGCGGATTTGTATTATTTAATTATTTTTTATATATAATTAATAAAATAATACAAATTATCTTTAAAAATAAAATAAAAACCTATTTCCCAATAACTTATATTACATACAAATGATACAATACAAGAACGAAAATTTCATGATAAACGACACAAATGAATATATATATTACATACTACTATATGTTGCATACTAAAATTTTAATAGTGCAACTAAGACCTTTTACCTTTTATTATTATAATTAAATCTCGTCTTTCCATAAACCTATAGAAAGACCGTCTTTCCCAAGACTTTGCCAGAATATATTATAAACACATTCATCATGTATGGAAAAAGTAAAAACATAAGTCAAATTAATAGGGTAATAATAATAAAAAGGATTTGAGATCAAACGGTATTAAATAATCCTCAGTCACAAAATACTCCTCAAATTAAATAATGTAATAATAAATGAAAAAATCTTTGAAAATACCGTGTTTCCAATATTCCGTAGGCTTATGGAAAGATAGAGTTTAATTATAATAATACAAAGTAAAATGTCTTAGTTGCAATATTAAAATTTTATTATGCAACGTGTAGTAGTTATAAAGTTTGTAACCCAATTCATTCAACCCATAAACTTTATCTTCATTTCTTCTAATTTGCATTTTAAACCATAATATTTCCATAACTTATGGAAAGACCGTATTTTAAGAGATAGACTCATAATATATTCAATAAAAAAAACAACGGAAGAAAAGGTGGAAATGAAGGCAAAGGCGAAGGCAGCAATCTTGCAAAAGGCAAAGGCAAAGGCAGCAATCTTGCAAAAGGCATAGGCAAAGGCAAGGCGAAGGCAGGCAGGCAGCAACACATTTATCCCACATCGGCAAAAGGAAGGAACCTAAAGCCAATCTTGCATTATAAATACCACTCACTGCTCCTTTTATCCACAACAAAGCCAAAGCATCAGCTTTGAGATGCAATTGGCAATTGTTGGGTTGAAATTATTTGGGCCCAAATAATTTGGCCGAAATAATTTGGCCTTAATTTTTGGGCCAAAATTATTTAATTGGAGTTAAAATTTTAGTATATTTATGGGCTTTTTGGTATGGTCCAAAATTAATTTAATTTGATAAAATTTGAAATTAATTCGGTTCATTTGGTTTTAAACCGAAACCGAATTTTGAATTCGGTTCGGTTAAATTGGATAATTTAAATGGTTTGGGTCGGTTTCGGTTTTGAACTTTTAAGAAAAAAAACCGAATAAACCAAATTGCCCAGACCCCCGATTAGCGCCTAGACCCGATTAGGCGGGTCTGCGTCCAGAGGCGAAAATGCCTAATGTCGCCGAACAGGCCCTAATCCGGGCGTGCCGCCTAGGACCGCCTAGGCGCCACCGTTTAGAACACTGAGTGGTACTGGGTTCGAGTGGAGAGGGTTCAAGTGGTACTATGTTCGAGTGGTACTGGTTCAAGTGGTGAGGGTTCGAGTGGGGAGGGTTCGAGTAGAGAAGGTTCGAGTACTAGGGTTTGAGTACAGTGTTCGAGTAGGATCTCTAGGGATAATATATATATATATATGTGTGTGTGTGTGTGTGAGTGTGTGTGTGTGAGTGTGGGTGGGTGTGTATAATCATTTTAATTCAATTCGTGTTAGGGTGATGCAAACACTCACCAGATTGTTGACGACATGTTCCTCACCGGGAAGGCTACGACTAAATTTTGTTCGTCGGGTTTGATATTGTTTACTGCTGTTATGTTGATTTGGGTGATGTTTAAATTTTGTTGGTGTGGCTGCTATTTATAGTAGAAGTGGCATGAAGCTGATTTCTTTGAACTATTACCGATCCCATGTGAATTAATGACATGTGGCTTTATTGGTTTTGATGAAGATAATCTTCATCCTTACCACTTGCTTCATGGGAGCAGCTTCTTTGACAAGAAATGTAGCTCACCCTATCTTTTCCTAGGTTTACATTCTGTTGTTTCCTTTTTCAGACACAACACTAACCATGACTTCTATTCACCTACCAATCCCATTTGGTTCGTTTTTACCCGTTTCTTTCTTTTAATTCTTTTTAATTTTAATTTTCCATTCTTTTCTTTTTTTAACTCCTTTTTAGTCCCTTTAAAATTTTTATTTATTGGCTTTTCTTATTTTAATTTACAATACTTATAATCAATTATATGTATACATATTAAATACAGTTATATTCCTTGAAATCAAAACATTATTAGAAATGATAACTTATTTATTTTAACTAATTGATTTCTAGTATTTGAATTCCATATTGTAATGCTCGGCATCTATATAGGTATATATAAAAATTATTTTATTATAATATTAACATAAATACTCACATATAAAATTTAATGAATATGAAATAGTTTACAAATTAAACACAAAATATAGAGTGACATAAATAAAAAATAATAGTTATTTAATTCATTTATTTAATTTATCTTATTTTAGGTTAAAATTTCTTGTAGGGTTTTGAGTTAAACCTGGAAATGGTCTGAGAAAGTTATTAATAGATTATGATTTTTTGTTAACGTCTAGCTATTACATGCACAATAACTTCATTAAGGTCGGGGTTTCACAGTCTCCCCCCCCCCCTTAATGAATTTCGTCCCCGAAATTCCCATTTCCCGTGAACAACTTTGGATAATTATCCCTCATGTCAGCTTCTAGCTCTCTAGTTGCCTCCTCGACCTTACAATTTCTCCACAACATCAAAACCATAGGAATCTCTCTGGTACGGAAGGTCTTGATTTTCCGATCCAGTATCTTTACGGGATTTTATTCATACATAAGCTTTTCATTCAATGCTAAGTCTTCATGGTTTAACACATATTTGGGGTTAGGGTGGTACTTCTTCAGAAGCAATACATGGAAAACATTATGCGATTTCCCCATCTGGCTAGGCACGTTAAGTTGGTACGCAACGGGTCCAACTCGTTGTACAAACTCAAAAGGGCCAATGTACCTAGGACTCGACTTTCCTTTCTTACCATGCCGAACGAGGCCCTTATGAGGAGTTACCTACAAAAATATCTGGTCACCAAATCTAAACTCCAAATCCCTCCTTTGATGGTCCACGTAACTCTTATGTTGACTTTGAGCCATCTGTGAGCGCTGTTTTATTAGCTTGGCCTTATCCATGGATTTCTCAATCCAGGGTATACTGGCAACCGGGAGAATTTTTTTCTCTCCAACTTCTTCCCAAAAGAGGGGTGTCAGACATTTTCGGCCATCGAGTATTTCATATGGGGCCACACCAATGGATGACTGATAATTATTGTTATAAGAGAATTCTACCAAAGGTAAGTGAGCATCCCAACTTCCCCCAAAATCAATAACACTGCTTCGGAGTATGTCCTCCAAGGTTTGGATTGTTCTCTCTGACTGCCTGTCTGACTCTGGATGAGCACTAGTACTAAAGTTCAATTTGGTTCCAGTTCTGCTTGCAGTTGCCTCCAGAAGCGGGAAGTGAATCTTGGGTCCCTATCTGACACAATAGTTATCGACACCCCATGCAATCTTACAATTTCCGGGGTGTACAGGACCGTCAGTTTTTCCAAGGAGTATTTAGTTACAGATTACACTAGTCTTTACTTATTAGCCAAAAAGAACACCATATAATTCACATAATATTTTCTATTTACTTCATAGTTCACATAATATTTTACAATAGCTTCATAGTTCACCTAATATTACACAACTTCAACCGAGCGACGTCCTCCAAAGCCAAAATTGGGACTCACCCTAGTTGCACGACTTATTTTACAAGAAGTTAGGCTTAGTCTCCTTTCGAGTCTATCACCGGTTCCTAACCTTAACTCGTAGGATCCGTCAGGTGCAAAATTTTGGATCTGCAAGTACCAAAAGTCATATCCATTTACTGCTACAGTTATTTTACAACCAAGTCCTACTCGACCCTTGAACCTTCAGTGGAGCCACCTCATTCCTCTCGCTCGACTTCAGGGAATGCCCGATTCACCAGATCATCCAGTAGTGTATCAAGACTTTGATCCATTGTACCCCGTGTCTCCCTAATGTGCCTCCAAATTGGTTCAGTTGGTTGTCTATGATAAGTGGTCAGACCTCTCTACATCACTCGAGCATTTACTAGGGCTATGTCTACTTCTCGTATGACTTCTTGTCACTCTATGTCTCATTTCCCAAGCTCCAGAATCCTTCGGTTCTTCAGCCGGTCGCACTTTGCGATCACTGCATTTTCCCTTTGCCTCTTCTGCGTCAGCACGTAGACACTGTTCCCACATGGCATCTTTCATCAGTTGCTCATGGTTCTTGAGGCTAAAGACCCTACCAACTAACTCTACCCGTTCCATGACTAAGGCGTGCACGACCCAATTCGGGTAGGAGTGAGTCTCCACCCAATTTGGATTGTCTAAAACCTCTTACCATGGAATGAACATCTCCAAGGTAGCTCTAGAGTGTCTCCTCGCCTCAATGGTCCCCTGAAAATCATCAGTCGCAACCTCTCCGTCATTGTCCATGTATCAAAATAACAAATCTGTTAATTTAATAGCTTGGACCCAACTAGCCCAAAACATATATTATTCACAATTTATTCAGTTCCTCTAAAAAAATTATTTAAGGTATGTATGGGTTTGCCTTGACTTTTTTTGAGAATCTCTGATACCACATCTGTAACACCCCAGACTAGCGACCTACCTGCTCAACGCATGTATCAGGTCAGATCCGGTCGTGCTACTGAGAATCCCACAGATTGGATTATTCAAAAGCAGTAATGAGCAATAAAGTTTATGCGAAAGAAAATTTAGAAAAAATCAAAACCTAACTTACTATTACAATGAAAGTACTAATACAAGTGTTAAACAAGAGTTTTAACTAAAATTTTCAGACAAAAGTTCTAGAGGATCCGATAAGGATCAGTTCACGTTAATATTGTACATAACCATTTTACAATCTAACCAAGAGATTCTAAAGGTCCACCCAGAATCCTTCCTCAAAAGAAGTAAATACACCAGTGCACTTCTCTCTTACGGTTCATCTACACCTGAGAGGGTTGTTTAAACTAGGGCAAGCTCCTTGCTTAGTGAGGTTCCATTGCCAGTATTTTCCAAGTTGAATTTTAGTGTTCACATAAAACAAATAACCACATAAGTCCTAGCACACAGTAAAAGGATACGAGTGGTTAGTTCTAAGTTGCTGTCAAGGGCCTATATGCCAACTCTGACTAACATACAAGGCACAACCTTTTCATTAGTGCCTGAAGGCTATCAATCAAAAATTTATTCTCACCAACCACGCCCAATCATATGTTCAATTACAAGCTCGTATCAGATCTAGATTGTTATGCTAGCATACCAGAAACTCCACGTGTAGCTGGTCTAATCAGACGGTCCGGTCTATGTCATTCCCCGCCGAGTTTGACCGAACTACAATCGCGTCAGGGACCCAAAAAGGCCCAGACAAGCAATCAGGTAGAACATATTTTAAGTTTGACATGGCAAGATAATGTACAAGCCGGTCATCCACATAAAATATCAAAGCAGTTAATGCACTCAGTTTCACAATAATTGAATATAATGTGATAAAGTACACATTGTGCTTAATTATTAGGAAGCTAAATAATAGACATGATTAGAACATAATATTTTTAACCATTTTATATAACATATAAAATTCTAAACTCTAAATCAACACATTTACATTTAACAGGCATAATATATATATACTAACATATTTAAGTTTAACAGGCATAACCCTCTCTAGTGGGGTTCGAGTAAAGGGTTCAGGTAGGGAGAGTTCGAGTACAGGGTTTAAGTAGAGGGGGTTCGAGTAGTGAGGATTTGAGTAGAGGATTCGAGTGGTACTTGTTCAAGTGGTGAGGGTTCGAGTAGAGTGTACGAGTGGTACTGGGTTCAAGTGGTACTGGGTTTGAGTGGTACTGTTTCAAGTGGTGAGGGTTCAAGTAGAGGGTCCGATTGGTATTTGGTTCAATTGGTACTGGGTTCGAGTGGTACAAGGTTTGAGTGGTGAGGGTTTAAGTGGTACTAGATTCGAGTGATACTGGTTCAAGTGATGAGGGTTCGAGTAGAGAGTTTGAGTGGTACTGGGTTCAAGTGGTACTAGTTCGAGTGGTATTGGTTTAAGTGATGAGGGTTTGAGTAGAGGGTTTGAGTGGTACTAGGTTCAAGTGGTACTGGGTTCGAGTGGTACTGGTTCAAGTGGTGAGGGTTCGAGTGGTACTGGGTTCGAGTGGAGAGGGTTCAAGTGGTACTGGGTTCGAGTGGAGAGGGTTCAAGTGGTACTGGATTCGAGTGGTACTAGTTCAAGTGGTGAGGGTTTGAGTAGAGGGTTCGACTGGTACTGGGTTTAAGTGGTACTAGGTTCGAGTGGTATTGGTTCAAGTGGTGAGGGTTCGAGTGGCGTGGGTTCGAGTGGGGAGGGTTCGAGTATAGAGGGTTCGAGTACAGGGTTCGAGTAGGCTCTCTAGTGGCATGATATATATATGTGTATATATATATATATAATCATTTTAATTCAATTTGTGTTTGGGCAATGCAAACACTCACCAGATTGTTGCCGACGTGTTCCTCACCGAGAAGGCTAAATTTTGCTCGTCGGGTTTGATATTGTTTACTGCTATTATGTTAATT
This sequence comes from Rubia yunnanensis, assembly GCA_037428765.1. Classification (NCBI taxonomy): domain Eukaryota; kingdom Viridiplantae; phylum Streptophyta; class Magnoliopsida; order Gentianales; family Rubiaceae; genus Rubia; species Rubia yunnanensis. Next base: position 11,760,605 of record CM075064.1, read on the forward strand.
TGGGTGATATTTAAATTTCGTTGGTGTGGCTGCTATTTATGGTAGAATAATAGTATTCGGTAATCAAGAAGTCAGAACTAGTACCACTTGGTAATTCGGTAAATTTTGCTCATACTAGTATCGGTAATCAGACAAATGTTACTTGTTGGAACAAGAAGTGAACTGCTTAAGTATCAAATATGAAGAGGTAGATCTTATGGGTAACCATGTTCCAACATTGGATGATTTCTTAGATCAGGGATGTAATGATGTTGGAACATCGGATGAGGTAGATCTTACAGATTAAGCTGATGCTTTTATAACTTCAGCGATGTTGGAACACCGTCCTCCCCAGAACTCTCCCATGTTCTAACATCAGTGTAAGCTGAATCAGGCAGAAGAATGACTCGATCAATCCCTCAAGTTAACTATAGGGAACTTGCTGGTCTACAATGTTTTCTCTCCCTCATTGAACCCAAGAATTACAAAGAGGTTCTACTTGATAAGTATTGGATTGCGACAATGCAAGAAGAACTTGGAAAATTCAAAAGCAGTGACGATAAAGCAAGGTTAGTTGCTCAGGACTACACTCAGGTAGAATGAGTTGATTTTGATGAGACATCTGCACCAGTTGTCAGGTCAGATTCTATTTGCATTCTCCTTGCTATGGCTCCCACTATGAATTTTTTGATGTACCAAAAAGTTGTCAAGAGTGCTCCCATACATGGTGTGGTTAATGAGGAAGTATATCATCGACTCAAGATGGATTTTTATGGATAAAAAAAAGAACGGCATGGTATGAACAACTCACTACCTTTCCTATTCAGAAATGTTATTGCCGAGGGGGAGTAGATAGCACCTTTCTTGTTTTTTGAGAATCATCAAATAGACTGATTGCTCAAATCTATGTTGATGATATGATCTTTGGGTCTACTTCACCATCACTGGTACAAGATTTTGTGACTTTGATGCAAGCTAAATTTAAGGTGAGTATGGTGGGAGTATTTGTAAGATTTCAGGATGATCTTAATGAATCTCACTTGAAAGCAGTCAAAAGGATAATTTAATATGATATTGGGACTTCTGAGTATGGAATTTGGTATTCTAAGAATCAAGATTCTCATCGGATTGGTTATAGTGATTCTGATTGGAGCAGTAATGCAGATGATCGTAAAAGCACCACATGTGGATGTTTCTTTATTGGTGGAAGTTGTTGTGCACAAGTATTATTGATGAAGCAAATGCTGAGTGATTATGGAATTAAAAATGGGCTTTCAACAGTGTTATACGACAACAAAAGTACTATTGACACCTCAAAGAATCCAATGCAACATTCTTGAACAAAGCTCATTGATATAAGCATTCATTTTATACGAGAACTGGTTGAGAGGAAAGAAGTGATAGTTGAGTATGTTCCAATATCGGAAACTTTGAAGCCTTCATTGAACTGGTTGGACACTACCACGTTTGAGCTCCTCGGACAACACTTAGGTGTTTGTCAGATTTGAGTTATTTCCTTAAAGCTTTTATTTAGATGTGGATTTTTTTTGTGTGTGTACATAAATGTTTTTGAAAAAATAGAAAGAAGAAAAATTGAAAAAAATAGAAGTTCTGGAGACATGTTGGAAGTTGGTGTTGAAGACAATATAGTGATTGATGTGATGACTAGTTGGTGGAAAAAGATGATGGTCAAATATATCAGAGAGATAGCTCTTCCTAGTATTTTGGTTTAGGGTGTTGAGGAGTTGGAAGGAGTGATGTTGATCATGTTCCAACATAGAGTATGGACAAATGTAGAGGAGATGTGAACATGGAAATAGATGAGCCTGGTGTGATTAGAGCTTCAGATGATCAAGTATAAGTAAATGTGTCTGGAGAAGACCATGATCTGGGCGGTGATCAAGTTTATGTTCCAACATCAGACATGGAGATCGGGGGAGAAAGTACTGATGGAGTGAAAGAGGCTGAGCATGGTGATGTTCCAACACCAATACAGACTGGGGGTGTTGATTTTGAAGTAATGAAAGGATATGATGTTCCAACATCAAAGAAAGCGGGTGAAGCTGAGAGCTGCTATGTTCCAACATCGGTGACAGATGTTCCAACACAAGTTGAATAGATTATTAAAGGCATTACTAATTAGACTGCATAATTAGTGAAAGAAGAAGCACAGTCACCAAGAAGAAGATTAAATCAGAAGGAAGACATCGTTCAAGGGCAACTCCCTCAATCAAGGATGCACTCAGTTTTTTTTACGGACAACCATGAGAGATATGCTATTGTGTGTCAGAAGAGAATTTTAGCCGTGGGGACAACTGATTCGTGTGTATATGAGGAGTGTGGATTTACAGCCTACCTGCACTATTTGGGTCTCAAGACTGACACCTCAATCTAAAAGGATTACAACCGAGAGATTGTACAAGAATTTTAAGGGAGGCAACATTGATCCAGATTCTAAGTGGTACAACCGAGTTTACATCAGAGGCAAGGCAGTGAGTTTTTTTTGGAAGACCGATCAATCAATGACTTGGACTACATATCCTTAAGGATTTAGAGACTGTATGTGATGAGGACTTTGAAATGACAGACGATCAGATTCTATTGGAAACTATTGGAGGATTTAAGTCTCAGTGACCACTCAAGGGAACGCTACTGTATCTAGTTTGACTATCAGGATATTTGATCAAAGACATGTTCATAATGGAATCTTAAGGCTACAACTTCTAATGTTGATGAGAAGGAGGTCAAATTTGTGGCCATTAATGCAAAGTTGAGAGCTCTAGCCAGTCAGAGAAAAGGCTAGATTTGATGAGGCACAGATAGTTGCTCCTGAAAAGGTTTAAAGGTTATGCTATGACTATGTTCCAACATAGGCCAGATATTTGCTTCAGGGGGAGCTGCATTTACTGGATATTTTTCTTTGGTTTTCTGTGTCTATTGCTTTTGGCATATTTATGGTCCAAAGGTGAAGATGTTTTGGATTCTTGGATGACTTTATTGGCTTCGTTGGGTTGATGTTCCAACATGTTTATTATTTCTGGAAGTTTTGGAATTCAGAGGGAGACATTATGTTTCTATGTTCCAACATCCAGAGTGGTTCTCAAGGTTGATATTCGTATTTTCATAAGCTCTGTGTTGAAATGCCAAAAGGTGATTAGTCTACAAAATGCCAAAGGGGGAGATTGTAAATTCTGGATTTATCTAGTTGCCAATCTGTGGAAGTTATGAAAATATGGAATTGTTGGGTTGGAACATAAAAGAAGGTAATTTCGGTGATATAAGCAATTTGGAGTTGTAATCCGAGAAGAAGTATTTTTTTCCATGGTGTTTTTATTGAAGAGTATATCAATTCCTATAGTTATGGGATTGGACTGGATTTATGGAAATTGGAATTGATTTGATAAATATCGTGGGTGGAAAGGATTTGGATGGAATATATTAATTCCTTTCTTTAAGGGATTAGATTTGATAATTCCTATCTCCAAGGGATTTGATTGTAATTAGAATATTATGTGGAGAAGGAATTATATTTGCACATGACTTCTTGCATATCAGAATTGGGGATGGAATAAACTTCATGTGTGCAAAGATTGTGTATGTTGTAAAGTACAGAAAGCTGAAGCCTAAAAGGATTTAGCTGATGAAAAGAATATTCTGGTGATATTAATTTATGAAAGATTCTATATTCAGTAACATTATTTTAGGCGTGTGGTAGAGGCATACTGGGTTTATGAAAAATCCCTATAATTATGGAAAAGGATTTATGGGATATTTGAGATAAGAAAATTTCCTATTATTTATGGGATTTGGATATGGTTCAGAAGCAGATAAGGAATAAGAATATTATGGAGATAATCATTGAGGGTTCCAATATGCTCATTGACTATATAAAGATGACATCACAACTGCATTAAACTCACAGACTTAATAGAAAAATCTACATACAGAGTTTATATCTTTTGAGAGTATTGTGAGAGCCAAAATTTTATGTTCCAACATACGTAACCTGTTGTTTAAAGTTCATAATTGTATACCTTAATTCCTCCGGAGGAGGAGATCCAACATCGAAGAGTTTCGAGGTCAGAGATAGTCTGATCAAGGTGGATCGGTAGCAAGGAGAGCTTGCAGGATTCACGTTATAGTTAGATAAGATGAGAATAAAAAAAATTAGTCTCTTACGTATTCACCAATACCTTATTTTGGTCCCCAACTCCAAAACCACATTTAATCAGCTTGTAACATTCTAAAAATGAATCTTTTGGTCCCCTAAGCAGTTTCAGGGTGGGTTTTAGGCTGAACTCTGGAATGTTACTTGCACGTGACATTTTTCTCTGATTTTCCCAGAGGTAAAAATGTAATTTCCAATTAAAATCAATTACCAAAAAATTTTAAATTCCGTTTTGACTTTCAGATTACCCATAACTAGAATCTAACTCGCTTTAGCATAATTTCCCCAAATAGAAACCCTAATCCCAAAATCCTCTCAAACTCACTGGAAAATCTCGACATTTGGAGAGAGAGATTGGTCTCCTATAGCATCCCCATCTTACGGGCTAAGTGTCAACGATTTAACTGGGTGGGTAGGTGACATTGAATGACCTATGGTGACGAACCTATCTAGCGACGTAACAGACTTGTAACAGGAACGATTGCGACAGAACCCTAAGTAAGGTGAATAATCGCAGAGCTATTTTTTGTGCTTTCCCAATATAACCTAGCCTGTGAATGAAATGGATTATGTGTATATAGGTGAGAATGGACGAACATAAATGGTTGTTGCTGCGAGAAGATGGAGATAGATTTGGTGGCGAAAAAGGAGTTCCTGAATATGGTCAGTGTGTCATATTTGTATGTTTATGGCTGAGTCTATGTACATGTATAAGAATATGGATATTGATGGTAGTCTCCTCCCCCATGGTTGTTAGGTAGTAAATAAATGGGTTTCTCTTTTTGAATGATGCGGTCCCCTATTTTTGTGCTGATTGATGAGTACCATTTATAATAGAATTGTGTTTGGTCCCCTATTTTGATTAGTTTGTTAGATTAGTTTAGAATATGGATTTGGAAGATTTGGTGGGGTAGGATTAATTTAACTTCAGTGGAGATTAATATATTATGTGGGCCCAATTAGGTAATTTTAAATTATAATTTAGGTATGGCTGATGATTATTTTATATTTAGACTTTATTCAGGTTCTATTTAATTTTCAGCTTCTAATAGCAATCAATTCTCCATTGGAATACACTGCTATGGCCACGTGACCTCGGACCCCTTTCCAATGTATTTAGGATATGGAAGATTTGGTTGAAGTAGATAATCTCAGCTTGGGTTGTCTGGATTCTACAACTAAATATTTGGGTTACAGAGGATGGTTCATTGGACTTTATCTGGTTAATGGATGGAATTCAGTAAAGTATATGTAGATCAGATGGTATTGTTTCCTGGACAAGTGAAGGAAATAGCAGATATAGGGGTTAAGAATGAGGTAGTTGATGTATATTTCTATGGCTATTATTGAAATTATATGCTGTTTGGCATGTAGTGAGAAAGCTATGCAGGTTGAATAGAGGTTTGTGAGGAATAATGGGGACCTACAAGGTACTGATAATAAGAAGGTAAGGGTCAGAAAAAGGCCGGAAAAAGTCATGAAACACAAAGCCCCAGCAAGGCGGAAGAAGAAGGAATCACCCTGTTGCTTTGGGTTATTACAAGAATGTGGCTCGGTCAATAACACAGCAGTGGAGGATGTTGAAAAAAATGGACAGTACATTGATCCAGCCTGCCGAAGAGGTACAGTAGACACCTTGAAAGAAGTCCATGGGGTCATACTAATAGATGAACTGGAGCGCAGGAATGATGAGGGGCCTGCAACACAGCTTTCTCAACAGATTCCCCCCATGACTTGGGGGAAATGGGATAGAGCGATGAGACTGTCAAGTTTGAGTTTGCCTCTGAGATGAGAGATGTTGACGAGGATGCATTTTGGGATGACATGGAAGCTAAGAAGCTGGTGAAGGATGATAAGAAATGGGTGGGTGAACAACCACCTGAAAATGAAGATGAGGAGCTGGTGAAGAATGATGACATAGAGGTTGATATCATAGAAGATGAGAAGGAGGAGATTATTCAGAATGAAGAGGGTGCAGGGTTTAGAAGGAGAAAAAAGGCAGTGGGTGCAAGGAAGAAAGTGGCACAGTTGAAAGGGAAGATAAAAAATTCCAAAAAAATGTTCCATTGCTGAGCCTGTTAATGATGACGAGGAAATGGGGAAATTTGAAGACCCTGATTATAACATGGAGGATGATGATGATTTGGAGCAGGTTAGTAAGGAGATGGAAAAGCAGTGGAGTTCAGTGTTTGGGAAGCTGAATGGTAAACCTGAGGGTGACAAGGAAGCTATTCATGAAGCTGCCAAGGAAGCTAAACCTAAGGGTGAAAAGGAGGGTTCCGATTCAGGTGAGGAAGTTGGTGATGGGGATGAATACAGTCAGATAAGTTCTGAAGATGATCAGAAAGTTGGGAAAAGGAGGGTCAGGGTTCATAAGAGGTTTGTGATGCCTGAGGGTAACGAAAACGTGGAGTTTCAGGTTGGGCAGGAGTTTCTTAAGAAAGAAGAGTTCAAGCTGGATTGCAAACACCATGGGACAGTTTCCAATTTGAGGATAAGGTTTAAGAAGAACAACCTTAGGAGGTGTTCTAGGATATGTGCAACAAACATGGGTAAATGAAATTGGATGACCTCTGTGAACTTCAGGAAAGGGACAAAAAGTTGGGTGCTAACAACACTTCTGAGAGCGCATTCATGCAGTCCTACATTCCTTCATGGGTGTGCAAGCTACAAGTACCTGAGTGAGAGGTACAAGGCTAACTTGATAATTATTGCCAACATAAGGATTTTTGAATTAGTGCAAAAAGTGCATAAGGATATTAGGATCACCATTTCCATAGTTGTGGCTTACAAGGCAAAGAAGCGGGAAATTGATGAGATTGTGGGAGAGTACAAGAAACAGTATGAGATGATGAGGGATTGTTGCACCGAGTTGCTAAGAGCCAACCCAAATTCAATAGTTATGATGCAGACTAATAAAGATGATGCTGGGAACAAAGAATTTAATATAATTTATGTTTGCTTTGATGCATGCAAAATGGCTCATTGCTGGGTGCAGAAATTTGAAAGGCATGGATGGGTGTCATTTGACTGGGCCTCACAAGGGTATTTCATTGGCGGCTATTAGGATGGACGACAACGATCAGATATATCCCATGGCTTATTCTATGGTAGAGATTGAGAGAAAAAGTACTTGTCTCTAGTTTTTATCCCTCCTGCAACATGATATCAAAATAAAAAATGATGTGGGGTGGACTTTGCTTTCAAACAAGCAAAAGGCATTGGCCTTCAATTTTTACTTTTTATATTGATAGTATATGGGTGTTTATGGGTCTACCTATTTGGTGGCTGTGTTGTATAGGGATTTTTTTTGTAATTGATTTTTGTATAGATATTTTTGCTAGATCTGTTGGTGGCTGTTTTTGTTAATTGTCATTTTTTGTGGATGGGAACTTGCAGCAGCAATGGAGCAGTTACTGCCATATGCAGAACATAGAATGCGTATATGGCATATGTACAAGAATTTTAAGGAAACATATTCTAGTTTGGAGTTGAAGGAGCTGATATGGTCTGCAGCCAAGTGTACTCAACCAGCAAAGTTTATGGATATTTTGAAGGACATAAGGGCTAGAGATCCATGTGCTTTGAAGTGGTTGGAAGATAGAACAAATCCAAGAGAGTGGTCAAGGGCATTCTTCAACACTGGCTCAAAGTGTGATATCCTCGTCAACAACACTTGTGAGAGTTTCAACAAAGTGATCTAACACACAAGAGATAAGCCCCTGCTGATAATGCTGGAAGCATTGAGATATTACTTCATGGATCGCCTTAAAAAAAGTGAGATTCGATTTCTAGAATGGGTAGACAGTTTAGGCCGAAAATAAGGAAGAAGCTGGAAGTCAACCAGTATGCCTCAAATAGATTTTTTGCTACTCCAAGTGGGATATGGAGTTTCAGGTCAGTTGCGTGTACGGGGGATATTATGTGGTGAATCTGAAGTCTAGATCATATGGGTGCAGAAAATGGGACCTCACTAGAATACCTCACCCTCATGCCATTGCACCTATTGGTTTTGTGAACAGGATGCAGCCACTTTCATGCCTGCTACTCCAGATGTGTTTACGCAAGTGCATACAACCATGTCATTTATCCCGTCAATGGTCCGGACTTATGGGAGAAGATGGATCAAAATGTTTTTCTACCTTCTTCAGACACAAGGTTTCCTGGAAGACCCCAGAGTCAAGAAGAAGGTTGAGAAAGAAGGGGAAGTTGAGAGGCTGCCAAGAGTTAGGAGGATGAGTCCATACAAATGTTCCCTATGTGAGCAGGTCAGCCATAACTCGGTAAGATGTCCAACAAAAGCTCCTAAAGCACAAGGAACTGTACCAGCACAACCCCCTCCAAATGTAGCTCAAAAACTCAGTGTAATTTCTTTACTTATAGTCTCTCATTTATATGGTAAATTTTGAAATGTTTCTCACTAATTTTGTTGGTATATGTACATAGGAAATGTAGCTGAAATGAGCTAAACAAACTGAACCAGCTCAACCCCTTCCAAATGCGGTCCGTCATCATCTTCTGAACCAACAACGATGAAGGTAATTTGTTAACTTATGGTGTATGTATATTGGTATGTTTCCATGGCAGTTGGTTGTAATTCTTTGACATATGAATATGTCACCTTGTAGGCGAAAAGAGTGTACAAGTGCAGCGCATGCCACCAAGTTGGCCACACAAAGCTCACCTGCAAGAGCCCTTCTTCATTACGCTATAGGGAAATAGACTATTCAGAGATGCATGGTGATGAGTGTCATTTTCCAAAGATACACTGAAGCATGATTTTACTCGATGGATGGCCTAGATGTTTAGATTTTTATTTTGGCTAGGTCTAGAACCTTATTGCTGCATGTTTGCCTAATGTTTGGCATTGTTATATTGTCGGCTTTTTTGGCATTGGTCCAGAACCTCATAGTTATGGTTGTAGTTATTAACAAATGTCTCGTAATTATGGATTTAGCTTTTGTTGTCTGTCTCAGTTGGTCTAGATTACGTTTCGTTTGAATCAAATGAATTGTATGAAGACAATTGTATGAAATCAAATAGATTCAGTCTTTTCCGGTGAACTTGTTTCTATTTAATTGATTTTGGAAGGTTATTTTGCTGATCAACAAAGATGATGTTAATGCACTTTTTCACCCTGTATTGCTCATGTGAAAAAAACATGTTTCTTCACCAAATTCTTCAACATACAATCTTTACCCAAACTTTCAACCAAAATCAATACAAAAAACATTGATTTCAACCATAGTTTCAACAAAACACACATTTAAAATCAATACTTAATCTAAGAAGTCTATTACAAAGACTAACGTAATTCTAACTCCTGCAAAACAAAACCAAACCAAACTAGGGCAAATGGGTTCAGCCCTAAACTAAATTAAGCATGACACAAATTTGATTAAGAATCAATAAATTTACACTAATTAGCATCAGTGCAAGGAATATGGCAACAAGAAAACACACTAATTGACTATTCTTCACCTTTCTGGAAATTTGTAGTTCCAATTCAAGCTGGAGTTTTAGATCGGCAATCTCAGCAGCAATCCTGAATTTTCCTGAATTCCTTCGATAATCTCTGTAGCAATCTCACATTCCTAGCAACCCTTGTCACACCATCTGAAAAAAAATCGCAACCAGCTTACCCCAGTGGACAACCATAGAACTCCCTTCCCTAATTTTCCGGTGTGTTAGCGATACGAATACGGCTACACCGACCACACATGCATTTGAGTTATGTGTCCACATACAAGCTGGAGAAGATGAAGGAGACGCTGGAACTTGAAATGATTTCAATCGGGTTTGGGTAGGAAGATTGGGTCAGGTATTTGGGGAGTTCGACTGGGAACGAAGAAGAGAAGATTGTTCTTCCATGGACGGGGGAGATATATGTGTGTGTGTGTGTGTAGATTACATTCTGGGAAAGTCAAATCAAAATTTTAAAAAATGGTAATTGATTTTAATCAGAAATTACATTTTTACCCCTGGCCAAATCGGAGCAAAATGTCACGTGCAAGTCATGTGCCGGAGTTTATCATGAAAACTGCCCTGAAATCGCTTGGGGACCAAAAGATTCATTTTTAGAATGTTATTGGCCGATTAAACGTGGTTTTGGAGTGGGAGACCAAAAGAATGTACTGGTGAATATATAGGGGACTAAAAAAATAATTTAGTCATAAGATAATTATAATTGTATGGTGTACTTTGTACTGTATCTTTCTAATTAGTGAATTCATTCTAAACTAGGCTAAGCCCCGCAGATGTAGGTGGATTTCACAGAACTGCATAACCAAGTCTTATGTCTTTATGATTTACTTTATTGCATACTTGGTTAGATAGGTTATGTTGGAACACAGTAGTGATAATTGAACTAATTAGGTAAAACCAAATTTCAGTGAATATCTTTAATTCTTTAAATCCATATTTCTTAAATAATTCACTTTTCACCCTATAACTTCAACAATTCTGTTTTTACCTCCCTTCCTTCATCTCTGGAATAATGTCTTATAAAATAAGAACATTTTCATTGGAGCACATCACCTCATTAAAAACCTTAACCTGGAAAACCCAGTGGGAAAAAACCACCGGTTAAGAGAAAATGAGTACAATGTATAGCTCCCTCTCAATTCTTCATAATCCATGAATTCTTGCACCAAAAACACCTAAAGTGCAAATTATATCACAATAAAATCATTATAATTTCACAAAATATGAACACAATATAACACACATCAAATATCCTCATACTTGAATCATGCTTTCCCTTAAGTATGAAGTGAAGAAAATAAGATCAATCAATAATTCACAGTGTTTATAAGTTCTCATTCCCTCATAAGCATCTATCTAAGATGAACCTATAAAAAGAAAAGGAAGATGGAAACACAAATCATGCAATGAGACAGATAAAAATTCAACATTTAAAAACTCTAGATTCTACTCTTATAATGATAAATTTCCCCTGCTAAAGAGTAAAGAATCGTGTTGACGTACCTAGAAATCGTCAGTCCTCAAAGTAATTGAAATGAAAATGTTCAAGATTAGGAAATCTAATCATCAATTAAGTCAAAATCGGACAAGCAATGAATATTTTCCACAGGTTTCACTCAATCAATCTCAATATATGAAGGACAATCACTCAAATAATTCACAAGTTATAACACAGAGAAGTTAATATGCAAATCAGGAAGGTCTTTCTCAAGGGTTGTAATGGGTCTAGGGACCATTCAGATTGGTGAGATCCTAAGGTTTTTAAGCTCAAACAATCTCGATCAAAATATTATTCATGTCTTTTTCTTTAACCATCATCCATGTTAGTAGACATTCACCAAAAATATTCATCTCATGTCTATTATGAGAAAACCAAGTAATATCACATCAAATGTAGGTGCTATATCATTAAAGAAATTCCATTTTTTGATTTTTTTTTTCTAGCACCACTCTTCTTCAATACAGTCCAAAACCAGTACTTTTGAGAGAAAAATCTCAACATTAACAATAAGAATTTTTTTCCTTTTTTCCTTTTTTCTTCTTTTTTTATGCGGTTGCCCATCCAGTTTGGCCAAACATAACCACAACACCATTGTTCATAATAAAATTCAGCCTTCAATTTTGAAACCGTTCAGTCTGGGCAAACTGGACACATACTCAGTAATTTCATCAACTCAAGAGAACACAATGGAAGAATTCATCAATTTCAACTCCAAGAACATGCATAATAGGGCCAAGAGAAAGGATAAAACAAGGCTTTAGCTAAATATATAGTAACTCATATCAAAGAACGTAGTCAAAGCTTCAAAGTATTTCACTAGGGGTTAATGTAATTGGTAGGCAATTTAAGTTGTGTGGTTTCATCCTCGTGCCTTCCATCACTGTCACACATAACAACTCCAATTATAACAATGTGATCTCTCGGAACAAAGACTGATGTAGAGAGTGCTCTATTCTAGCACAAACATCACTTTAGTAGGCTAAAATATTCAATTAAACTCATCCTTTTTCGTCATCCCAAAAATCATATCAATCAAATTTCACAAATCATAGAATATCTCATTCGAAAACCTCAAGACATATCAAATTTACCAAGTTTGTTAAACAATGAAATTTACAACTGGCAGGATACTTTTATCAAGAGCCGCTAGAATTTCCTCATGCTAAATTATCGACTCAAAACAACACAAAAACACATGTTTGACTCAAAAAACTGATTTTTTTTTAAATTCATTTTTTTAAAAAAATACAAAAAATACAAAACAAAACACACAAGAAACCTCCTCACACTTAAACTTTGTTTGCCCTCAAGCAAATAATGCAAAGCTTTAATGGGAAAAAGTTTCATACATAGTCAAACATTATGATAAATGAAATAAAAGGGATAGAGGGAACTTATAATGGTGGGTTCAATAGAAATTTCCAACAAGAAGAGAGTGTTGTATCCGGATCATGTTCTGCCGCAGGCCTCCAGTTTGGCCAAACGGAACCTTGCGAGTCCCAGCTCTTCAAAGGTGTGAATTCTCCATGGTGCAAATTCAAGTACTTCAACTCTATAGATCAAGAATTGAGAGCAGATGAGAAATTGAAATTCCTAAAAGATAAAAAATTTAAAAACTTAAAAGAAAAAAAAACAAAGCAAATTAGTTTGTCTCCCAATTAGCGCCCTTGTTTATAGTCTTTGGCTAGACTTTCAGATGCATTTAATGATTATTTGTTGGGCACAATGGAATTTCTTCCATTAATGCCATATGTGAAGTATCATAGTACGGTGTAAAGTGATGACTATCGACGAGGAATGCCTTTTTTTCATCCATGCTTATATTCTCTACTATCCCATCAGGCCAAACATAAGCCACTTCGAATGGTTTAGTCCACTTAGATTTGAATTTCCATGACATACATTGAAAATTGGACTCAGAAATAAGAACTTTCTCCCCAACCACAAATTTCTTAGACTTCAAATTTCTGTCATGCTGCATCTTATTGCGATCCTTGTACCGCATAGCTTGATCAAACCGTTTCAATCTTAGATCTCCCAATTCTTGGAGTTGAAACTTTGTTTCTTCCTCACACTTGAGCGACTCCATACTCACTGGAAGATTATCACCATCTCCTCTATAAACATGCTTCAGATCGGGTGGTAATGCCTTCAACTCTAAATTTGAGGTTTTCACATCCGATGGGACTAGTCTGGCAGACGGGTCCTGTTTGGGAAAACCGGACCTTGTACGCACTTTTGATTCTTTTCAAACATCCATTTCGGACTAAGTCGAGTTGAGCATTCCTTGATTTATTTCAGTTATGGGCACCACTTTCTGAGAGTACACTGAACACAACAATTTACGAATTTCCTTATCGCTTGAGACTTGAACATTTACCTCTTATAGACTTGTCAGAATTTGAATTCTCATCTTATCATGTAAAATTTTAGTTTTAAGAGAATCTTGGAAAAGAGGTTAGTATGATCAATTGCATTCACATTCTCAGCATCTATAGATTTCTTCAAGGTTTTTTAATGTTGAGTGTGTGCTTATCACCAAAAACATCAAGAGAAATAGTTCAATTCCCAACATTAATAATGTTGTTTGTTGTTTTCAAGAATAGACAAACCAACAATACCCCATGTGTTCCCTTATCACTGGTATGATTCATCTTCACCACATAAAAGTATGTTGGATAAATAAAGTCATTAACTCTTACAAGCACATTTTCCAACAACACTTCAGGAAACACGCAAGATCTATCTGCCAATTGAATTACTACTCTTTTATCTACCATTTCAGCTCCATTTAAAGTTTGATACACAGATAATGATATAACATTAATTGAATCTCCTAGTCTCACATGAAAGCATCAATCTTCTTATCTCCTATATAACGAGGTAAGGAAAACATACATGGATCCTTGCACTTTTGAGGAAGTTCATTTTGAATCACTGCCAACACAGATTCACCCATCATGATCTTGCTCGAATCTCTTGTCTTTCCTGCAATAAAATCTTTCAAGAACTTGCTTACTGGTGGTAGTTTTATGGCCTGCAAGAACGGAAGATTAATATCCATATTTCAAAAATTGAGACAAAATCCATATCATCTTTTTTTTTCTTTTCCAATCTATGAGGGAATGGCGGAATAATTTTAATAGAGAGATCGTGTAAGGTTGGCTTTTTACTTACCTCTACTAGAACACTGGATTTACCTTCATGCATGAACTTCTGTCGCAAGGTTTCATTTGGAAAAACTAGACCCCTCGTCAGTGAGTTATTTTGTCTTTTTTACCGTGGATTTAAATGGCAATGCACCAACCTTTCCCTCTTTTGAGTGTGACCTGATTTACCGTCTCACGTGGATTTAACTGAACTTGAGAAGGTAACCTTGTCTGTTTCATTTTGAGTTCGTTCATCGAGCTTGATTTATGGATGATTTGTCGTGTGTGCTCCTCTAAAGTTTCTTCGATCGTCTCGAACCTTTGGTGTTGCTTATGCATCATGTCCATCAGTATGTCCACCTTATCACTCATAGATTTCCCTTGACCACCTTGTAGAGGTTGGGGAAAAAATGGGGCTTCTCGTAGCATCGGTTGAACATCTATAGAGGATGCTGATGTCGTATACCTTGCTCTCTCCAATGAAAATTTGGATGATCCCTCCATCTTGGATTGAAGGTGTGGGGGTATGGATCTCCATGTTGCTGCCTCTCATTGTAATTACCCATCGCACTTGCTTGGATACGTATCTCTCCCATGGTAAGAATGCTTTGCGATGTCATATGGGTGACTGTTTCACACGTATCACAATGCTCTTCTTGTATAGATGCAACCTTGTCGACGACCTTAAATAGAATCCTCTCCATTCTTTCCATCATCTCCTTGAATTTATCTTGTTCGGGAGTAGATGTCTGTACCACTTTCTTCAAGATTCAGACATCCTGCAGATCATACTCTTTCTTTAAATCCATATTTCTTCAATAATTCAATAATTTGGTGAACGTCGTTTCACTCACCAAAATAATTTGCAAACTCTAAAAATGACAGTAGTAAACAGAGTAGATCTCATCGGGAACAGAGCAACAAATATAAATAATACCTACTAATATAGAACACTTTTGGTGTAGCCACCACACCTTAAATTTCATATTTTTCTACGACTAAAGATGCAAACTAACAAATATAAAATATGAATTAAAACGCAAACTAACAAAATAAATATCTCAAAAATATAGGATGAATGTAATCGGCTCGGAATAACTCACATTAGTTAAACATCAATCATGGGCACAAAGATAAATCAATCCATATGTATCTATCAGTTATAGGAAAGTAGGTACGCTTAACCTCTCCAATTGTTTCTTACTTTATCGATAATTAACCAATCATAATTAACCAATTATAATTAACTAATTGTTAATCTTACCAAGATGCCCCCGAAAAGTATTCGCTGAACCAAATACACACCTCGATAGCATTAAAAATGAAACCTGATATAGCAATTACTCAATTATTCGCAAGTAGTAACGTAAACTTAATTATTCCACGTCTTGTTGTTACAGTCTTAACTAGTTATCGTATAGCTTCCACAAGATTTCGCTCTTGCTAACCTGTTCCAACGATTATGTATTTGTGGAATCAGATAACATTATCCCAATAATATTCAAGTTGGCCAGACTTAAATACATTAAGAATAAATTAAACCAAGAACAATCAAGAACACATGCGAATCAATTACAAAACAATTAGCCATCACGATTCATAAACTAATGTTTGTTATTCCATGTTGATATATAAATTAGCTACTCATAATAATTAAACTAAACAAACAAGTAGTATAATTAATAAACATAACCAACAAAAAGCAACTAACTAAACTAACGAAATTAACCAAACCTGATCACAGTATTGAATAAGCAACTGCACATGAATAATTATGCACCTAAAGATGTATTCATGAGAATTCTCTGTAGAGAAAAACAAAACTAAACTAAAACCTCTGTCTCCGTATAAATGTCTAATGTCTGCGTACCTTTTTCCCAAAACACCGATTACACTCGGATTCTACGGCGTATTACCAGCAGTGGCGGAACCAGGAGGATATGTCAGGGGCCCAGACGGCAGACGGCGTTTTGGCTGGAGGAAGGAAAGAGCTTGCCAATTGTGTTGGGCCGATGAAGTTTTATTAGGTTGCTAAATATTATTTAGGCCAATTAGGTTTCAGTCCAATTGGCCAAAAAAAAATTTTTGGCTTCAGCTTAACAAAATGACGTCGTTTCACTTAAGCCAAAACGATGTCATTTTGTTTAGTTAGAAAACAAAAAAATAAAAAAAATGGTCATCTTCTCAAGCTAGCTGCTGCGATGGTGAAGGCGGATCCGTCCGACCCGCTGGTGGCTCAAGGGGTGGCGGAATCCAGTGGCTTCCGGTGGCTCTAGGCCTAAATTCCGGGCCGCCAGATCCTAGGGGTGGTGCTAGCACCCCCTCGCCCCCCTAGTTCCGCCCATGATTACAAGACCTCGCGTATTACAAGACCTAAACCCAATTACACTCGGATTCTTCTTGCGGAAGAAAGGAAACGGAAATATCTTCTAATAACTAATTTCTAAAATTAAGGATTTTCAATTCAAAAAAGATAATAAAATCCTTATCAATATGAGAAGTGAATATCTGTAATTCTTTTGTTAAGGAATATAAATATTACTTGTGATTGTAATTAGGTTCTATTTCCTTTTCCTAGCTTGTATAGGTATTTTGTACTACTATATAATGTACTCTAAGATCATGAATAAATACATACAATCATTTACCCTTATTTTCCTTCATGGTATCTGAGCCTAAACACTAAATTTCCATCCTACATTTTCCGCAAATGCGGTCGCCGTCGTCCTCGCATGAACTCCATGTGCCGCCGATCCGAACTGCTTTTTTACTGATATTATTTAAAAAAGAAAATCCTTCAACCCACCGCCAAGCCTCTGCTCAGTTGCTCTTCGATTAATCTTCAAACTTCGCCGCCACTATGTGTAAACCTATCTTCGCTTCAGATCTGTGACCGTCACTTCCGTTGCGTCCGTTGTTCACTCCGGCGATGAGCCTTGGTTTTGTGCCTCAGTTTTATTTCTCCGGCGTTGAGCCTCGGTTTGCGCTACCAACGACCAGATTCTTCTCCATGGTGACCTTGGTTGCTTCAATTTCTGGCGTGCTACTCCGTCCGACCAACCTGCAATTTTGTCGGACCTCTTGCTCAGAACAACACAGGCGTGCGTGAGATTCACGCGCGCTACCTTCTAGAAGCACATGTAGCCACGGGCACCTAGCAGCTGTTTGCTCAGACGCGCCCAGTAGCTGTTTGTTTGCTTCTCCTCATCTGGTGTTTGCTTGATTCTCTGCCATTGCTTATTAATTTGTTTTGATTTTCATTTGTGTTATGGAAATTTCTGCTAACGCAGTGAAGTCGCCACAAGGGTTTGCAGTGGCAGCCTCCTCTGGCACCCCTACTCGATATGATTTCGGCTCTGCTTTATCTGACAACCAATGGAGTACGACCATACATTTATTTAATCAGTTTAATTCATTAACTGACCATGGGTCAGGTTAGTCTACTTTACCCTGGATTCTTGATTTGGGAGCCTCATATCACATGACTGGTGACAAGGGTTCTCTTACTGATATTATTTCTGCTACCCATTTTGTGAATGTTATACTGCCTGATGGTTCTGTGTCGTCTGCTACACATTATGGTTCTATTTTCTTTGGTGATGTCAGCCTTACTTATGTGTTCTACATACCTACTTTACGATATCATTTATTATCATGTTCTAAACTGTTATCTGCCTTAAAATGTCTAGCTTTGTAAACTAAAAATTATTGCATTTTACAGAAAATCAGTACGAGGAATGTGATTGGCATGGGTGAACAGTAAGAGGGGGTTTATTGGCTTCGTCTGTTGGATACTCGCTTTCGTCCTCATATCCTACAGTCTATTCCAAAAGTTGCGTCGATTTCTTCATCCAATTTATGGCATCAACACTTTGGTCATCTATCATATATAGAGTTGTCCTTTGTTCCTACTCTCGATTTTAGCACAACTAATACTACTATGCATTGGTCCGTGTGTTATAGAGCGAAACATACTAGACATAGTTTTCCTTTGAGCTCTTCAAATGCTAGTTCTTTGTTTAAACTGATACATTGTAATGTTTGGGGGCCTTATAGAACATCATCTTCTAGTGGTGCATTTTATTTTTTAACTATAGTTGATGATTATTCCCGAGCTGTTTGGGTTTACTTATTGGTAGCTAAGTTAGAGGTAGCCTCTAGATTTTAGGAGTTTTGTGCTTTGATCAAGAACAAGCTTGGGTGCACCATTCATCGTGTTCGTGTCAATAATGGTACATAATTTATACCCTTGCGATTTTATTTTGCTCAGTCTGGTATCATCTTTGAGACTTCTATGGTTGATACACCTAAGTAGAATGGATGTGTGGAGCGCAAGCATCGCCATTTGTTAGATGTGGCTCGTGCTTTACACTTTCAAGCTAGTCTGCCTATTGAGTTTTGGGGGGAATGTGTTCTTACGACTGCATTTTTTACTAACCGGACACCAACGAAGTAACTCAACGGACGCACACTATTTGAGTTACTTTATGGACGCTCTCCAAACTACAAGCTTTTACTAGACTTCGGGTGTTTGTGTTATGCCTCTTACATTCCCATATACCGTGACAAGTTTGCACCAAGAAGTTGGAAATTTTGTTCCTTGGTTATCCTGTCGGAAAGAAAGGCTATCACCTTTTTGACCTGGAATCCCGCATCATCTATAATAATCGGAATGCTAATTTTTTTGAAGACCAGTTCCCGTATGCAGGAAATCCAACATCGGCCTCATCAGTAGATCCCGGCGGCACCACCACCTCACCACCAACATCACTTCTGCCGTCACTAGAGTCGCATGACCAGATCGCAGCTCAACTGGTCCAGCCAGCCTCTGTCGACCCTATGACGTCGTTCGCCGCCACGTCTATCTTACTGGCCGCCGCCACACCCTTACTGTCGGCCGCCGCTGCACCTGTGACCGACCCAGATCACCAGCAATCCTTGTCGATCTGGCCTAGCGACTCACTGCCCGGGATGCCACCGCATCCTGCACCTCCTGTGCCGCTAGGTCTGGTGACTTCTTCTACTCCGCCCCCCCGACACGGTGTCTCTGGCTCTGGATAATTCTGCTCTTCATCTACTTCTTTCAGCTACACTGCCTGTTTTGTCGGTTGTTTCGACGTCTCCTCCCGCAGCTGAGTTGCCTCCTATAAGACAGAGTGTTCGTGCTTGCCGGCCTCCTTCTTATATGGAAGTTATGATTGTGAGGATTATGCATGTGCTCTTACTACTGAAGATCCCTCCCCTACTGCTACATTCACTCCTACGCCATCACTATCTTCAAGTGTTCTCTATTCTCTTACTATTTATGTAAATTGTGATAATTTTTCTAGTATGCATTCTAGAATTTTGGGTGCAGTAACATCTAGTGTTGATCTCACCACTTATACTGAGACATCACATCATGCTCATTGGCGAGATGCTATGAGTGAAGAGCTTACTACGCTTGAGCGCAATCAGACTTGGACTTTAGCCCCTCTGCCTCTGGATAAGAAGGCGATTGGTTGAAAATGGTTTTACCGGATGAAGTTTAAGTCAGATGGTACTATTGAACATTATATGGTATGCCTAGTGGTTCTCGGGAATCGCCAGGTTGAAGGGATTGATTATACTGAGACAGTTGCTCCAGTTGAAAAGATGAGTTATGTTCACCTATTCTTATCTGTTGTGGTCATTCATGGTTGAGAACTATGTTAGATGGATGTCCATAATGCTTTCTTGCATAGTGAGAAGAGGTTTTTATGTGATCCACACCAGGCTATGCCGCGCCCCATGGTTAGGTATGTCGCCTTCAGAAATCTCTTTACGGTCTTCGCCAGGCTATTAGAAATTGGCTTAGGCTTTACAAGCATTTGACTTTGTTGAGAGTAAGGTAGATTACTCTTTTTTTGTCTTTTCCCATGGATTGGTTTCTTTGCATGTTCTGGTTTATGTGGATGATTTGGTCATATCTGGTAGCTCTTCTGTGCTCATCTCTTAGTTCAAGAAATACTTGAGTTCTTGTTTCCATATAAGATCTTGGTTTACTTAAGTATTTCTTGGGCATAGAGATTGCTAGAAGACCAGAGGTGATGTTTCTTTCACAAAGGAAATATGCCTTGGACATTTTATCTGATGCGGGTTTATCTGCCTCTAAATTGACTGACTTTTCAATGGAGTAGCAACACGATCTGGTGCATGTTGATGGCCCACTTTACCATGATCCTGAGCAGTAAAGGTGACTGGTTGGGTGCCTGATATACCTTACCATCACACGTCCTAAGCTTAGTTACTCGGTTCATACACTTTCTCAATTCAAGAAGACACCATGTGTTCCTCACTGGCAAGCTGCAGTTCGTGTGTTGCACTACTTGAACAGCCATCCTGGTCAAGGTTTATTTCTCTCTTCCCGTAGTGCATTACAATTGACTGCTTACTGTGATTCTGATTGGGCTGCTTGTCCTATTACCCGGTGTTCTCTTTCCGGTTACTTTGTGATGATTGGTGATTCCCCGATTTCTTGGAAGACCAAGAAGCAACCTATAGTTTTTCGGTCTTCTGCTGAAGCGGAGTATCGTGTTATGGATGTTACCTATTGTGAGTTGTTATGGCTTGGCTCTTTACTGAAAGAATTAGGAGTTGCGCATACTGCTCCTATGCATTTGTTTTGTGACAGTTAAACTGCTCTTCATATTGCAGCAGATCCAGTATTCCATGAACGTACGAAGCATATTAAAGTTGATTGTTATTTTGTCTGAAACTTTTGCAATTCGGTACTATAGTTACTCATCATATCCGCACTTCAGATCAACCTGCGGACTTGTTTACCAAAGCTCTCGGACTTAACCAGTTTCATTCATTACTTGGCAAGTTGGGCATTTCTGATCCCCATGGTCCAATTCGAGGGAGAGTGTTAAGGAATATAAATATTACTTGTGATTGTAATTAGGTTTTATTTCCTTTTCCTAGCTTGTATATATATTTTGTACTACTATATAATGTACCCCGAGGTCATGAATAATGACAAACAATCATTTACCCTTATTTTCCTTCATCTTTAAATCCATATTTCTTCAATAATTCATTTTCACCCCATAACTTCAGTAATTCTGCTTTTGCCTCCCTTCCTTCATCTCTGGAATGATATCTTATAAAATAAGAACGTGTTCCATTGTAGCAAATCACCTCATTAAAAACCTTAACCTGGAAAATCCAGTGGGAAAAAACTGATGGTTAGGGGAAAAGAGTACAATGTATAGCTCCATCTCCATTTTTCACCATCCATGAATTCCTGCATAAAAACATCTAAAATGTAAATTATATCACAATAAAATCATAATAATTCCACAAAATATGAACACAATATAACACAAATCATCTACCTATGCCACTTGTGCGCCATAAATATTACGACATTGTTTTATTGTATTTTGGGATATAAATTTTTTTTAAGTGTTGGTTTTTAGTTTGAATTTTAGTTTGTTTCAATTTTGTTTATCGAATTTATCGCAAAAAATATTTTTTTAGTCCTAATATTTATCCAAATATTATTTTAAAAAATAAAATTTTCACCTTATTAGGTTTTACTAATACTAGTGTACATTCATATTAAATTATTAATAAATATCAAAAATATTATATTTTATATATAATTTTTCAAATGTTATGTAATATTTTATGAACGAAAATAAATTCACTCGACAATAAAATTGTTTGATAACCTAAAAATAAAATTGTTCGATAGCCATATTTTAAAAGTTTAACAAAAAAAATAAATTTACTCTTAAATCTATAATTTTATAGGAAGATTTTACTACTCCCTCCGTCCCGGGTTAAACTGCACACTTTTCATATTTGGGTGTCCCAGCCTAAATTGCACAACATCCTTAATTTCCATTTTCAGTTTATTTGACCAAACTGAAATTCCTAAAATACCCTTGGGACCATATCATATTTACAGCCTTAATGGCTGATTAATTAGTGATGGAATCTTCAACTTTCCACAAGTCCATGTTTTATTGGACCAAAATCTGATTACATTTGAAATTTCCATATCACATGCGTGCCTTTTTCTTTTCCCGGGGACCATTATTGCTCTTCAACGCTCCGCTTCCCCTTCCATTTCACTTATCTTTAATGCTCAATTTCCCATTGCTCTCATTCGCTCCAGAATCATCTCTTCTCTCTCCGTCAAACTCTCAAAACCCTAGCCCCTGTTATCATCCCCTGCTCTAGATTTGTTCTATTTCTGGACTTGTTTTGTGTTTTTTGCTCTTGAAAATTTTTGTTTTCTTTCTCGGGAGATCCAAAACAACATTTTGTTTAGGGTTTGACCCTTATATTTGGGGATTTTTCTAGAGCTTGTGTCGGATTTGTGGTTCTTGTGCGTATGTCGTTGTTTTACTTCTTTGATTCTCACATATTATTAGGGTTTGGTTTATAATTTTGTGGATTTCAAAAATGAAAACAGGGGTAACCTTTGTTCTTTGTTTCTGGGTAAGCCTATATTGTGTAATCCAAAGTTGTATGTGAGGTTATAATCTGCATTCATGTCTTGCATTTTCGAATCTGTTACAGATTTGAAATTTATCGCTTATTACATTTTGTATAAATTGTTTTTCGTGTGTGGTTATACAGATCTAGAAATTTCATGTAGCAATGGTATGGATTTTGTGATATCTCTAATGTTATTATTTTTCTACCTTTGAATGTTCTATTTTTTTTTTTGCATTTTTTGTAATATCTCCGATACCTCTAATGTATTGGTTATACTTTTTGCCATTTTTTTCATTTTACCTGATTTTGTATTGGATTTTTTTGGCTTCAGAACCATAGCACCCGTTTGTAGAGTGATATTGTTCTAATCTGATATTTTTCGTTCTTTGTGGAGTGTGTTTGTCTCTGTGGAGTGAGTTTGCCTCTGTTTACTTGGAGCCCTAGCCTTTTATCACATTCATTATATACACCCACGACACATAGGGATGGGGTTTTGTATGGGCGGGAACTATTATCCCCCAGCCAACCCTTGAATGTGGCTAACACAGAATCCAATCCTCCTCTAAGCCATAGTGGTTTAAACTCACAGCCCTCCCTCGATCCTATTCAAGGAAATTGTAATGTGCCTTGGACAGATTCCGATACATGTTCGGACGACTAGACAATAGCCACGTATTTCAATCTGGTTAACATGTCACACTTGAACTGGACTGACTCACAACCCTTATCTAATACTGAGTCTGATTTCCTAGACATCAATTATCATTCACAACCCTAAAAAGAACCAGAACCTAATTCTGTCATGTTAAATATGCAGTCACAGCCACATATGAATCCTAGTTGCGAATCAGGGCATTCTGACCCAGAGTTAAATGCTCGGTCATGTACAGATTCCGATTCACAATTTGACCTACATCCCTCAGTTTACTTCAAAGGAAACGAGTTCCCCAAGCATAGAGAACCCAGTTTCTTTGAAACTGGTGCTAGCTTATACCCTGGTAATTGGCCAAAATATGTACCACCCAATGATACTGAGTCTGAAATCGTAGAAAGCAAGGATCAGTCACGGCCCCAAACAGACCTGGAACACAATTTTATCATGATAAATATAAAGTCACAGCCATGTTTGAATCCTAGTCCAGAAACTGGGCACCCAAACCCTAATGCTTGTGCCAAATATGTACTACCTAAAGATACTACGCCATAGATTAGGCGAGATATTGCAACGTCTTATGTTCGACATGAAATGTATACTATGGTCGAAAGGGCTAAGAAATATTTGGCAGAACCAAGGCCTGAGTCATCAGATATGGAAAAGACCCATCAATCTCAGGTAGCATTTTTTAAAATTGTAGTCATGTTTATCTATTGTGATTTACATCAACATTAAGAACTGATTCCTTTATTTTTTCTGTGCAGGGTTATGAAGATTGAGAACTTGAGTATCATGGTGGATTAAGAAAATCTCATTGATATCAGGTTGTCTCAATCCAATACCGCTTGACTTTTTATGGTTTTGTAACTGATTAAGTACTGATTCCTTCACTTGTTTTGTGAAGGGTTTGTGATGAATGAAAACCTAACTATCATGGTGGAATTAAAACATCTTACTGATAACAGGTTATCTCAATCCTAAACCGTTTGGTAGTTAAAATATAAATGTGCAGCCATGACTATGTGTTCTATTTGCACTATACTTGATGTGGCATATTTCTGGTCTAGGGCAAAATGGAGAAATAAAGCATGTGAATCTTTGTGATATGCATTTTGTCATGGCTGACATGCTAAATATATGATGTTTATTTGATGTCTTGACCTATATTGATGATGAAGTTGTGATGCATGATTATAAAATGAAGCCATGCAGATTTGTCTCTGAACTGATCTAAACTTGGTGGGGCATTAATTGATTAAAAACAGCTCTGAAATCATTTGTGTACCCGATTCTATGTAGTAGCTCCCACTTTGACAGCACCCATGTTTTGTGACTGATTAAGAACAGATTCCTTCACTTGTTCTATGCAGGGTTGTGAAGATTGAGAACCTTAGTATCATAGTGGAAGTAAAACACCTCTTTGATATCAGGTTGTCTCAATCCTACACTGTTTGGTAGTTAAAATATAAATGTGCAACCATGACTATATGTGTTCTATTTGCACTATACTTGGCGTAGCATGTTTCTGATCTTAGGCAGAATGGAGCAATAAAACATGTGATTATGTGTGATTTGTGATGTGTCATGGCTGAGAAGTTAAATATGTGATGTGCATGTGATGTCTTGACCTATATTGATGATGAAGCTGCAATGCATGATTATAAAATGCAGCCATGTGGATTTATCTCTGGGCTGATCTGAACTTGGCGGTGCATTAATTGATTAAAAATAGCTCTGAAATTATTTGTGTAATTGATCCTATGTAGTAGCTCCCACCTATGATGAAAACTAAAAATTTTAAAACACTTAGGCTGCAATCATGTTTGTATAATACATTGGATGGCAGCATGGAAGTGTGTCCATTCGTTGTTCTTATTTATAGTGTATGCTTGACCAACCATCTCAGTTGTTAATATTTATAACTGTTAGGAATTTTCCCTCTTTGAATTGCTGATTTTTAAACAAAAGCATTTTTAAAAACTTCATTCAAAAGGGAATTCACTGATCCCAAGTTTTACAAGGTTTCCCTATAAACATACTTGCACAAAAAATATTGTATATTTACCCTAGAACTAATTCTAGAAGCACGACCCTACAAAAATATTAGTTCCTAGCCTTTCAGTTTGCCATTTCCAAGCATAAGAGAGGTCTTGAACCTTCTCTGTCCTTCCTTTAGCCTCCAAGGACTCCTAACAGCCCCTCACCAACTCTGAATCAACAACAAGATTTTGTGGCAGCATACCCAGTCTCCTCAACCTATCTTTACCAATGTGTGGCATTTTAAACTCATTCTCACCCCTATGTTTCATGATTTCTACCATAACGTTTTGCAAACTTAGAAAAATATTGTCAATAACTTTGGGATCTTCTCTTTCAAAAGCATCATAAACAACATCTAGCAATCCATCTAAGGTAGTACTAGGGTTCTGGTATTGCAAACTTTGTATGGAGGCAAAAAAACCTAGGTCTAGTATGTTAAGTTCGGGGGATTAGGATGGTTGGCATACTAACTTAATGTTGAAACTGTGTGTGGTTGCAGCTGCTATAAATTATGGGTCATTTACATAAATATGGCTTGGTGCATTATCCTATTGTATGAAAATTTCTTTGCTTGCCCAACTTGGCCTTTTTATCTTAATTGCTGGAATGAGTTCAAAAATAAGTTTGTGCCAAAAATAAGTTCAAAAACAATTTCTAAGAGCTACTTTTTTAAATTGTTAGGTTTGATGTTGTTGAGTAATAAATGCCCAGTTTTATAGTTTTACTCCAAGGTTTTGAACAGGTTGGTACAATAACCGAAAAAGTGTAAATTTGGCTCCAAAATCTGTAATTTTGGCTCCTAATATGTATTTTTAGCTCCAAAGAATAAGTTTTGGAGCCAAACATTAGTTTTGGAGGGAATATTTAGACACTAGAAACTGTGTAAAGTACAGTATTACCCATTTACCGAGACACTGTTCATTCTTTACTTTTTTAGTTTTTTAGCCATCATTTTCAGGTCGAATCAGTACATTTTCATTGTTCAAATTTGCCTCCACTCTTTCTCTTTCTGCAAATTAACTTGGGACGGAGGGAGTAACACTAATAAAAAGTTATATATTAAAGTATTAATGAGTATTGAAAATGTCATATTGTACATATAATTTTATAAATGTTTTGTAATTATTTTATGGACGAAAATAATTTCACTCGACAATAAAATTGTTCGATAACTATATCTTATAAATTTAATGAAAATTTTTTATTTTTACTCTTAAACAAATTATATGCATTGTTATGTAATTTAACGGTTTCAATCATTTTTTGTCAAGACGTAAACAAATGTTAATGTAATCATGTGAAATGTATGTTAGTATGTGAAATATCCTACCATTGTATAGTATAGTTTAAAAGTTTTGAATAATCGATTAAAATTTTGAATGAAGTAAAAGTGGATGAAGTAAAAGTGGGTTGCAAATAGTATTTTTCTGAAATTAGTGTGAATTAGTAAAAATCATTATTAACTTGGCACCTACCACTATACATTAGCCCAAAATAGTGTGATAACAACTTTCACGGGTCGCCCTCTGAGGAATCTAACCGTGCGGCCTAATCATGTTAGAATGTCCGACTACCGCCTAATTTTTTACCTGTCGCACTCAGTTTGCACCACATCAATCCTTTAGAGGGACGTGGTCTAGTATACAGCGGAAATAAACTCGAGTTAGATTAGTAGCATGCTTCACACACTTAGAGGGACGTGGTCTAGTATACAGCGGAAATAAACTCGAGTTAGATTAGTAGCATGCTTCACACACACAAGCCAACAATGCAAAGCCCGACGACTAGGGAGCGAATGCACGTTTTTAATATATTGCAAAATGGTAATCGAATGTGGGTAAACTAGGTAATTGTTGTTCCACTTTGTGGAACTCTAGCTCAGACTTTGAATTGTATTATTGGAATGTAAAAATGGTAAGAGAAGTAAAACTGAGTTAAATATTCTTAACCACATAACTCACATGCCGATGCAAGACTTCTGAACGAAAATTTTTAAAATTTAGATAAGTAATCAATTGTTATTATATGTATATAAGGATTACACATAAACAATTTATAACAAACTAATATTATATTAATATTATAATGCATTTAATGAAAGTAAATTGATTAGATCCTTGTTGACAAGTACCCTTTTTATGTAGAAAATTATTAATTATTGTATAAAAATATTTTACATTTAAAAAAATATTGTGATAAAAATAAGAATTGTAAGCTAAAATGGAATGTATAAAACTAAGAATTATCAGTTTTATAAATATGTAATTATTTATTTATATCATGATCTCATATAAAATCATCATAATGAATGAATGTAATTTTAAGTTTAAAAAAATATTTTCAAATCATTCATTGAAAAGGGATAAATATTTGTTAGCATTCGGTGTTAAAAATGTATTTATGACAATAATAATTTTTTAATTTTTTATTAAAAATAAATAAACTCTCAAATTAAAGAATATTAATGGAAATTGGTTGGAAGTAAAATCTATTTTTAAATCAATATAATTTTGGAAGCTAGGAATTAAATAATTATAATGCTGGAATAATCATTCAAAAATAACAATAATCAAAATTTATAAATTAAATTATTTTATGGTAAAAACTAATGTAATTATGGAAATTATTCTATATATTATAATCTTATTAAAAATAAAATTACTAATTTTTTTAACTAATCAAGACACAAAAATAAAACTTGCAATTGGAAAAGATTCCAAATCTCTACCAACGATGGTGCTCATTGTAATATGAATCAAAGCTTATTAAAAATAATACTTCCATTGTCTCATTTGAAACTATAATTTAATTATTTATTTAGTTACAATCTTTTAACATTGAGTAAATTTCCTTTGATTACGGTTTAATTGATACGGGTTTAATTGTAATAAATAAATTTTCTTTCATTACGGAAACATAAAAATGTCAATAAATATTGGTTATTAAGTAAATTTCCTTTGATTACGGTTT
Source organism: Rubia yunnanensis (assembly GCA_037428765.1). Taxonomy (NCBI): domain Eukaryota; kingdom Viridiplantae; phylum Streptophyta; class Magnoliopsida; order Gentianales; family Rubiaceae; genus Rubia; species Rubia yunnanensis. The sequence goes on from CM075064.1 coordinate 11,789,023, forward strand.
AATTGATACATGTTTAATTATAATAAATAAATTTCCTTTCATTACGGAAGCAGAATAAAGTATAAACGTCAGAATAAATATAAGTTAAAGTATTTTTTAAAGCAGTTAATGTCGCAATGTTTGGTGATGTCATGTGTCAAAATTTTATGAAGAATGATGTGGCTAAGTGTGGGGGTTCCACTTAATCAAGTGGTTGCTCTTTTATTAGTGACTATGGCTGGGTTGCGTTAAATCCATGATTTCATCCTCACCTTGGCTAATCTTCATATCATCTTCAGTTAGACCATTTCCAACCATAAACATCATTTTTAAAGTTACATTACTCTAAATATATAATATTAATAAATAATAATATAGAAAGACCGTCTTTCAAGAGACAAGCTATAAATATATAATATAATATAATTTATTAATAAATAATATATTTTAATTTTTATTAAATAAATTATAATATTAATAATTATGATAATTTATATTACATCGTGCACCGGTGTTAAACCCTTACCTTGACTTCAAAGTCATTTTTCCTATAGTTAATTAACATATTTTATTATATTCATTTTTCCTTGACAATCTCTGAACCTCAGTCATTGTGGCATTTATGACATTCATGGAATTCATTTTAGGTTTATTGTTGGGATTGCCAACAAATGGTGGGACGAATGGATCGTTCACCATCCCTGCTAAGAAGAAACAAACCGTCGGGAATAAATGTCCCCTATTCACCTTTGTTTAATAAGTTCACTCACCAAGTGTATAACACTCACAAATCACAAGGTGGAGGCTAATGCAAGGGCAATTAATCAATTCACTAATTCAAAGTAAACTATGGAGATGAGTACTGCAGAACTTATTTCGAACTTTAAAAATATATAAACTCAAAATTGGGCTCTACGACCTAGAATTACAAACTATTGAAAGAATAAGGAACAAAATGGAATTTGAATGGCATGAATCGGAGCTGTATTGAATGAATTATGATCAAAACAAGAAGGCTTCATATAGGCGACAAATAGGTTCCAAAAATTCAAGAAACTTTTCCGAAAACAAATTGGAATAGAAACTCAAATCCAAATCCCTCGTGTTAAAAGATTTTAATGACTTACTTGTTCCCCAAGTCTAAAATTAAGATCAAAACCCCTCTCTCAATTGGCTTTTATTTCCTTTTTCTCTTCCGATTAGAATTTTGACTTTTCTTTTCCTTTTTCAAACCAGATTTCCTTTTTCTTTCCTTTTTTTTCCAGCCACAATTCATTTTTTTATCCTTTTTTTTACTATAAAAAAACCAGAATCTTATTCCCCAAGAAAAAAATATTTTGGCCACAATTCCAAAAAAAATTGGCAATTACAAATCTGCCCCCAAACTTTTGAAAATTGCAAATCTACCCCGAATATCAGATTTCAAATCCTAAATTCCAATTTTGAAACCCAAAAATCTGCTACCTTTTTTTCCAAAAAATTGTGGAACAAAAATCGCCTATACAAAACTTGGAATAAGAAAACTGCGAAAACTTCCTCTTGATTCAAATGAATTTTGAGCTATTCAAGATCGTAAGGATCAAGAATATGACACTATATATCTGGAAAATGACACAGGACTCTTTTTTTTCCTTTTTTAGAATAAGGTGTAATCAAGAATCAAAGAACAATTCAAGATCACGGAATCAAATAACAAAGAGGATTACGAGCATGCGATAATTTTAAGAAAAGTTGACGAAAAATATCACAAGCACATAAACTGTTTAAGCTGCCTAAAAACTATGAAACTGACCGGGAGGTGAAGGCGGATAATACTTGTTAAGGCTCAAACCCTTCGACGTCCTCCTGACTCGATTGATGAAGGTGAAGGTGAATAGTAATACCAAAATATTCTAACTCTCGGACCCTTCGACGTCCTTCGACTGTAGATTCAATTCTCCTGGAAAGAAAGATCAAACAAACATAGTTAAAATACGACACGAAAGAGTTTATAAATTATTTTGAAAATTTGAAAATAAATTCAACACAAACTCGAAACCCTTTTTTTTTCGGCCTCAGTAGATCTTTTGCTTTGCTCTGGTACCAACTGATATGAATTTCCTTGCAAAAACTCACGATTGTGGAATTAATATATTTGATCCGGTGAATGGATCTGCAAACCCGCACTATCTCGCACGAAATTTAGGTGTCTAGCCCTCGGGGTACGCCTAATCTCAACTTGCTCTCTAACTAGACCTCAGGATCAGATTACAAGGTTTATTGATACTTAACTACACCTCAGGGGTTAAGAAACAATGGAATAGCTCGCAAGGAAAGAGTATGAACTCAAAAGGTTGTATATTTGATTGATAAATGTGTAAAATTCATCCAAAAGCCTCCCCTATTTATATGGTTACAATCTCTCCCCAAACCCTAATCACAACTGGAAACTGAATTGACTTATGACAACTTTAAGAAACTAAAACCATATCTAACTAAAATACCTAAAATAAATGATAATCTAAGGTAATCTGGTTGAATTCTTCAAGAATTAACCTTGAAGAATATTACCTTATCTAATCTTACTAAATTCAATTCAAATCAGAATAAAACTGAATATACTAAACCCTAATGGACTGTAGTTTTGAAATTCATCACTTCAAAGCCCACATGGCCAGACTGTCAGTCCATAAACCCAAAATGAAATACTTTTACAATATTTTACAGTGATCTCACTACCTCATTAAAAACCCAATGGGAAAAAAGAGTACAGTGTTCTTCATGATGTTTTCAGTTCGTCGACAATCTTGAATAATGAATCCAAGATGTCAATGATGACTCTTTCAATTCTTCATCATAAAGTTGATCCATCAAAGCATTTAAAAAACATCAAAGCATTTGATATTTGTATCACAAACAGTGATTTGTGATGAACTCAGGGAAGATTCGCTTCATTTTCCAGTGAATTTTCCGGTTTGAGCTTCAGTTTCCAACGGCCGAACACAATACGACCTTCGTTTCATGTTTATATTCGAAGGTAATGTCTTTGCTAACATTTTTTATGCATATTTTTCTATTTCTATTTACTTTCTTTGGTTCATGTGATTTTCTAGGGTTTTTGGAGGTTATACTGAGTAGTATTAGGGGGTTTTCTGTTTTTTATTTTGTGTTTTGTGAGTTCTTACGGATTTAAGCTAATATTTATGTTGCTACTGTTGTTTCATAGATTTCTAAGAAGACTTGCCTCACTGCTGCTACAATGCAGAATGAAGGAGGATTTGTATGTTTTCTTAATTTTCAGTAGTGGTGTTTTAGGTACAATTATTGATGTTTCTTGTTTTCAGTTTGATGTTTCAGGTTTCAGCCTTTAAGTATTGTTATCTGTGTAGGTGCGATGTTTTAATTTCAGCGTTCGATTTCTTGTGGTTTTTTCATGCTTAAGTGTGCAACTTATGTTCAGTTTTCATTGTGTGTGATATCTTAGGGTTTTGTTACAATTTTCACTAAATTTTGTGTTGTTATTGTTTTTTCTTAGATGTCTAAGAACCCTTTCCCATTGTTGCAATCGAGAAGGAAGGAGGATCTGTAAACTTTGTTAGTTTTTCAGTGAAATTTCCAGCTTTAGCTTTGGTTTTCGATGACCGAACACAATACGACCTCCATTTCATGTTTATATTCAAAGGTAATGTCTTTGCTCATATTTTTTATGCATATTTCATTTTTTTAAAATTTATGTTTACTTTCTTTGGTTCAAGTGATTTCTAGTGTTTATGTAGGTTAGACTGAGTAATATTTGAGGATTTCTCCTTTTTGTGTTTTGTGAGTTGTTCTTACGGATTTGTGCTAATATTTGTGTTGATACTATTATTTATTAGACGTCTAAGAAGACTTACCTCACTGTTGCTGCAATCGAGAATGAGGGAGGATTCGTAAGTTTTCTTAATTTTCAGTAGTGACGTTTTAGGTACAAGTATTGATGTTTCTCATTTTTAGTTTAGTGTTTCAGGTTTTAGGCTTTAAGTATTGTTATCTGTGTTGGTGCAATGTTTCAATTTCAGCATTTGATTTCTTGTGGTGTTTTCTTGCTTAAGTGTGTAATTTATGTCCAGTTTTAATTGTGTGTGATATATTAGGGTTTTGTTACAATTTTTTTGCTAATTTTTGTGTTATTGTTGCTATTTCTTAGATTTCTAAGAACACTTGCCCACTATTGTTGCAATCGAGAAGGAAGGAGGATCTGTAAATTTTGTTATTTTTCAGATGTGATGTTTTAGATACCATTATTGATGTTTCTATTCTTTTGTTTGATCTTTCATTTTTAAGCTCTAAGTATTTTTTATGTGTGTTGGTGTGATGTTTTAATTTCAGTATTTGATTCTTGTATGTTTTTGCAACTGATGCTCAGTTTTCGTTGTTTAGATTGTGTGTGTGATATCTTAGGGTTTTGTTATTATTTGTGCAAATTTTTGTGTAGTTGTCGTTGTTTCTTTGATGTCTATGAGCACTTTCCCACTATTGCTGCATTCGAGAATGAAGTAGGAATTGTAAGTTTTCTTTTTTTAGCTTTTGATGTTTTACATACTGTTGTTGATATTTCTGGTTTTATCTTTGATCTTTCATGTTTAAGCTCTAAGTAATTTTTATGTGTGTTGGTGTAATGTTTTTAATTTCAGTGTTTGGTGTTGTGGTATTTTTATGTTTAAGTATACAACTGATGTTCAGTTTTGTTGTTTTGATACTTTAGTATGTTGTTGATGTTTTTTGAATTTTGAGATTGATTTTTTGAATATTGTATGTGATGTTTCTCAATGTAGTTGTCAGTGATGTTATGTGTGTTGTGATATTTTAATCACAGATTTTGATTTTTTTATTACTATATGTGATGTTTTATATTATTTCACAAGAATACTTTCCATGTCAAAGTTTTACGATGTCATTGATGAGTTAATTAAAAAATTGTATGAGGAATTATGCTCTGAAGGTGTTCCATTAAACAAAGAATTGTAGTCGACCTTTGACCTGTGCGTTGATGGAGTATGAGAGCCATCCTCTTAAAAGCAAACAAGAGAAAACAAGTTTGCGAAAAAGCCAGCGGCGACGGGAAACAAGTCGGGGAAAAAATAGAATTTGATTGTTTAGGATGTATTGTTTGACATTGATTTTTTTATTTACGATGGTTGATTGTTAGTGTTGAGGTGCTTGATTGTTATTGATGTTTTAACTTGATCTGAATTTTTTCAGTTTTTATGTTAGCAATTTTTAGGACATTTGAACTCTTTTGTAATGAATGATGTTTGATGGTACGTAGTTATGACAATTGACATCTTCACATGTTAGCGTAAAACTCCAAATTAGAGGATGCCACTTTTGTATGCTAATTTTATATGTTTTTGTTGTGCCAATGATGATTCATTGAATTAATCTGATTTTGAGTTATCAGTGTTTGATGTTTTATATCTTTTTCATCCGTAATATACATAAAGTTATACATATCATCTTACATATGTATATCATCATGTAAAAATAATAATAACATCAGTGGATAGAAGTGGAACGTCAAAGAAGTTATTTCAAATGCAACAACAGTTGTTTCATAAAAGTATTTAATATTTTCATTTGATGTTTATATATTTTTATTTTGATGTTTGACTATTTTATTTTGATATCTATTTTAGTATATTATTAAATTTGAAGATTTAGAGTTTCTAATTGATGACCCACATATACTTTTAGTTTGATGATATTTATTTTTAATTGATTTTATGCGTATTTTTAGTTTTCATTTGATGTTTAACTACTTTTTATTTAAATATATAATGTTTTATTTGATGTTTTACTATTTTAATTTATTTGATAGTAAATCGTATTAACATGATATTTTATTTTTTAGTTATTTGATTATTCATTATTATAATTTGATGTTTCTTTTTCTATACTCCCTTCATCCGAAGTTAATTTGCAGAAAGAGAAAGAGTGGAGGCAAATTTGAACAGTAAAAAAGTACTGATTTGACCTAAAAATGATGGCTAAAAAGCTGAAAAAATTGAAAAAGTACAGAATGAATAGTGTCTCGGTAAATGGGTAATACTGTACTTTACACAGTTTCTAGTGTCTAAATATTCCCTCCAAAACTAATGTTTGGCTCCAAAACTTATTTTTTGGAGCCAAAAATATAGAATGGGAGCCAAAAATACAGATTTTGGAGCCAAATTTACACTTTTTTGGCTATTGTACCAACCTGTTCAAAACCTTGGAGTAAAACTATAAAACCGGGCATTTATTACTCAACAACATCAAACCCTAACAATTTTAAAAAAGTAGCTCTCAGAAAAAAATTTGGCCAGTTCAGCAAGAACTGGCCAGATTTCAAACCTTCTTCTTCTCTTCGTTTTCATCACCGGAATGATGGTTGGTAGGTGCTTGACGGATGAACAGAGGCAGGAAATCGCCCACTTCCTACTTCAAAACATAGTCAATGGGCAAATCAAACACCAACGTCGTCTTGAAGCAGCAGAGAAGTGGGGTGTCTCCATTCGAACAGTGAGCACCATTTGGGCACGGGTCAGGTTGCAAATATGCAATGGGGAAACTGTGAACGCCCGTTCAAGGAGACATGGGTGGTGCAGGCCTAATAAAAAGCCCATCGACTTGGAGGCTTTAATGGTGCTGCCTCTAAGGGATAGGCGTACCTGCAGAAGCACAGCAGCTGGCCTTAATGTTGGTAAAAGCACAGTTAAAAGACCAATAGCAAACAAGGAGGTGAAGAGTCACACAAATGTTGTGCATCCAAGTTTAACAGTGGCATGCAAAGAATCAAGGCTGGAGTGATGTCTAAGCAAACTGGAATGCAACATGATGTTCAAGGACATGCACAATGTCATCCACATCGACGAGAAATGGTTCTATCTAACAGAGGCATCATCCAGGTTCATTCTAGCACCTAACGAACCAGAACCATATAGGATTGCACATAGTAAGCACTATATTCCCAAGCTTATGTTTTTATGTGCTGTGTGTAGACCTATTTTTCATGTAGATGGAACTGTTATGTTTGATGGAAAGATAGGGGTGTTTCCTTATATAGATTTCAAAGCAACCAAGTACACAATTGTTAATTGACCTAGGGGAACAATGCTTTTAACGCCCATTCAGTCCATCACAAGAGAGGTCATTAGACACAAACTTATTTTCAAACTCATTCTAGCAATTAAGAGAATATGGCCAAGTTGGGCAAGCAAAGAAATTTTCATACAGCAGGATAATGCACCAAGCCATATTTATGCAAATGACCCGAAATTTATAGCAGCTGCCACCTCAGACGGTTTCAACATTAAGTTAGTATGCCAACCATCCAAATCCCCTGACCTTAACATACTAGACCTAGGTTTTTTTTCCTCCATGCGAATTTTGCAATACTAAAACCCTAGTACTACCTTAGATGGATTGCTAGATGCTGTTTATGATGCTTTTGAAAGAGAATATCCTAAAGTTATTGACAAGATTTTTCTAAGTTTGCAAAACGTTATGGTAGAAATCATGAAATGCAGGGGTGGGAATGAGTTTAAAATGCCACACATGGGTAAAGATAGGTTGAGGAGATTGGGTATGCTGCCACAAAGTCTTATTGTTGATTCAGAGTTAGTGAGGAGTTGTTTAGAGTTCTTGGTGGCTAAAGGAAGGACAGAGAAGGTTTAGGACCTCCTCTTATGCTTGGAAATGGCAAACTCAAAGGCTAGGAACAAATATTTTTGTAGGGTTGTGCTTCTAGAATTAGTTCTAGGGTAAACATACAATATCTTTTGTGCAAATATGTTTATAGGGAAACCTTGTAAAACTTGGGATCAGTGAATTCCCTTTTGAATGAAGTTATTAAAAATCTTTTGTTTAAAAATCAGCAATGCAAGGAGGGAAAATTCATAGCAGTCATAAATGTTAACAACTGAGATGGTTGGTCAAGCATACACTATAAACAAGAACAACGAAGGGACACACTTCCATGTTGTCATTCAATTTATTATACAAACATGGTTGCAGCCTAAGTGTTTTAAATTTTTTAGTTTTCATCATAGGTGGGAGGTACTACATAGGATTAGTTACACAAATAATTTCAGAGCTGTTTTTAATCAATTAATGCCCCACCATATTCAGATTAGTTCAGAGACAAATCTGCATGGCTGCATTTATAATCATGCATCACAGCTTCATCATCAACATAGGTCAAGACATCACATGCACATCACATATTTAACTTGTCAGCCATGACACATCACAAATCACACATAATCACATGCTTTATTGCTCCATTCTGCCCAAGATTCGAAACATGCCATGCCAAGTATAGTGCAAATAGAACACATATAGTCATGGCTGCACATTTATATTTTAACTACCAAACGGTGCAGGATTGAGACAACCTGATATCAATGAGATGTTTTACTTCCACCATGATACTAAGGTTCTCAATCTTCATAACCCTACACAGAAAAAGTGAAGGAATTTGTTCTTAATCAGCCACAAAACATTGGTGTTGCCAAAGTGGGAGCTACTACGTGGAATCGGGTACACAAATAATTTCAGAGATGTTTTTAATCTATTAATGCCCTGCCAAGTTCAGATCAGTTCAGAGACAAATCCGCTTGGCTGCATTTTATAATCATGAATCACAACTTCATCATCAATATAAGTCATGATGTCAAATAAACATCACATATCATGACAAAATGCATATCACACAAATTCACATGCTTTATTGCTCTATTTTTCCCTAGATCAGAAATATGCCACGCCAAGTATAGTGCAAATAGAACACACAGTCATGGCTGCACATTTATTTTTTTACTACCAAACGGTTTAGGATTGAGACAACCTGTTATCAGTAAGATGTTTTAATTCCACCGTGATAGTTAGGTTTCCATTCATCACAACCCTGCACAAAATAACTAAAGGAATCAGTACTTAATCAGTTACAAAACCATAAAACGTCAAGCGGTGTTGGATGGAGACAACCTGATATCAGTGAGATGTTCTTAATTCATCATGATACTCAAGTTCTCAATCTTCATAACTGTGCACAAAATAAATAAAGGAATCAGTTCTTAATGATGCTATAAATCACAATAGATAAACAAGACTACAATTTTTAAAAATGCTACCTGAGATCGGTGGGTCTTTTCCGTATCTGATGACTCGGGCCCTGGTTCTGCCAAATATTTCTTGGCCCTTTTGACCATAGCATACATTTCACGTCGAACAGAAGACATTGCAATGTCTCGCCCAATCCATGGCGTAGTATCTTCAGGTAGTATATATTTGGCGCAAGCATCAGGGTTTGGGTGTCTAGTTTCTGGACTAGGATTCAAACATGGCTGTGACTTTATATTTATCATGACGGAATTGTGTTCTGAATCTGTTTAGGGCAGTGATTGATCATTGCTTTCTACGATTTCAGACTCAGTATCATCGGGTGGTACATATTTTAGCCAATTACCATGGTATAAGCAAGCACCAGTTTCAAAGAAGTCGGGTTCTCCATACTTGGGGAACTTGTTTCCTTTGAAGTAAACTATGGGATATGGGTCAAATTCTGAATCGGAATCTGTACATAACCGGGCATTTAACTCAGGATCAGAATGCCCTGATTCGCAACTAGGATTCATGTGTGGCTGTGACTGCATATTTAACATGACAGAACTAGGTTCTGGATCTTTTTGGGGCTGTGAATGATAATTGATGTCTAGGAAATCAGACTCAGTATCAGATAAGGGCTGTGAGTCAGTCCAGTTCAAGTGTGACATGTTAACTGGGCTGAAATACGTGGCTATTGTCCAGTCGTCCGAACATGTATCGGAATCTGTCCAATGCACATTACAATTTCCTTGAACATGATTGAGGGAGGGATGTGAGTTTAAACCACTAGGGCTTAGAGGAGGACTGGATTCTGTGTTAGCCACATTCAAGGGTTGGCTGGGGGATAATAGTTCCCGCCCGTCCAAAACCTCATCCCTATGTGCCATGGGTGTACAGAATGGATGTGATAAAAGGCTAGGGCTTCAAGTAAACAGAGGCAAACTCATTCCACAGAGACAAACTCACTCCACAGAGACAAACACACTCCATATAAAACGAAAAATATCAGATTAGAACAATATCACCCTACAAACGGGTGCTATGGTTCTGAAGCCAAAAACATCCAATACAATATCAGGTAAAATGAAAAAAAAATGGCAAAAAGTATAACCAATACATCAGAGGTATCAGAGATATCACAAAAAATGCAAAAATTCAAGGGCCGAAAAATAATAACATCAGAGATATCAAAAAATTCATACCATTGCTACCTGAAATTTCTAGATCTTTATAACCACACACGAAAAACAATTAATACAGAATGTAATAGGCGATAAATTTCATATCTGTAACAGATTCGAACATGAAAGACGGGAATGCAGATTATAATCTCACATACAACTTTGGATTACAAAATATAGGCTTACCCAGAAACGAAGAACAAAGGTTACCCCTGTTTTAATTTCTGAAATCCACAAAATTTAAAAACTAAACCCTAATAATATGTCAAAATCAAAGAAGTACAACAACGACATATGCACAAGAACCATAGATCTAACACAAACTCAGAAAAATCCCCAAATATAAAGGTCAAACCCTTAACGAAATGTTTTTTGGATCTCCCCAAAAAGAAAACAAAATTTTCAAGAGCGATAAACACAAAACAAGTCCAGAAATAGAACAAATCTAGAGCAGAGGAAGATAACAGGGGCTAGGGTTTTGAGAGTTTGACAGAGAGAGAAGAGAGGATTCTAGAGCGAATGAGAGCAATGGAAAATTGAGAGATGAGTGAAATGGAAGGGGAAGCGGAGCGTTGAAGAGTAATAATGGTCCTCAAGAGAAGAAAAAAAAGGTTCGCATGTGATATGTGTCAGGGCCCTTTGCAATTTCAAATGTAATCAGATTTTGGTCCAATAAAACATGGACATGTGGAAATTTGAAGATTTCATCACTAATTAATCAACCATTAAGGTTGTAAATATAATATAGTCCCAAGGGTATTTTAGGAATTTCAGTTTGGTCAAATAAGCTGAAAAATGAAAATTAAGGATGTTGTGTAATTTAGACTGGGACACCCAAATATGGAAAGTGTGTAGTTTAACTCGGGACGGAGGGAGTATGATTTTTTAACTCTAGTAGGGGCCAAGCCCAAAGACAAATTCAACCCACTATGCATATTATAATTTTCAGCCTGCATATGACTCAAGTTTGACCTGGATTGACTGACCCTCTCCCTTCCTCTTCCCTCGATTCGGCCGGAAGTGAACTCAATTCTGGAAATTGGATGCCAGCTTTCTGCAAATCATCACCGGCATTCCTCACCGCTGTTCTACAAATACTCACCGAAAGTTTCGCGAATCTGACGTCCGCGTTCTGCAAATCAAAAGATGAACGTAGCGATCGAAGGTTTCACACCACGGAGAAGGCGAGGCAAAGACGGCGGAGAGGTGAGGCATCTGATTTCAGAGGTTTCACACGGCGGAGAAGGCGAGGCGTCTGAATTATGAGGTTTTACCCGACGGAGAAGGCGAGGCAGCGATGACGGAGGGGCGTGGTGGCAAAGGCGAAGAAGAGAGGAGCCGATGGCGGAGCAGGTGAGAAGAAGGTGATGGAGCCGACGATAGAGCAGGCTACAACAGAGCATCTCTATTTTTTGTTTATTTGCCGTTTGGTCCCTATATTTTTTGCAGTTTGTATTATTGACCTAGAGTTCAAATTGTTTATAATTTTACCCTCGAATTTGGTTTGTCATTTTACTATTTTCCCTTTAATCCTTGGTCTTACGGTAACACGGTCTCGCAGGAGACGAACTCATTAAAAATAGGAACATCAACGTCTTTTTATTTGTTGTATTTGCCAAAATTTTAATAAATATTCAAGTTATCTGTCAAAAGATTTAAATGACATACTCCCTCCGTTTCTTTAATATTGACACATTTTTCTTTTTGGATTATTTCTTTTATATTGATACACTTTCCATTTTTGGCAAGATTCCTTCAATTTCATCCACTCATTCTACTTTTTATTTTCTACATTCAATTTCATCCACTCATTTTCTTCACCTAAATCCAAACACTTAAACTTATGGTGCCACTATTAATGAAACAGAGGAAGTACTTTCTTATCAGTCAAAAAATTATTTAACACTTTTAAATAACTGAGCATTGTTTGACATATAAAAAAAAATGAAAATTTTATAAACGTTGGAGTGGAATCAATAGCATAAATAGGCAACGTAAATTATATTGTATCTCAAGGATACTGTGCTTCCTGTATCCCCTAGGCATACTATTTAAATATAACTAGTGGAATTCCACCGAATCTTGCGCGATGTTGTTATTTAAAAATTTAAAATAAATTTTAGTGTACATTTTTACATCTTATATTTAAATTGATATGAATAATTATTTTCTAATTTTAAAGTTTACTCATTAAAAAAACTATGTACGAACTATGGAGTATAGCTAGGACCAACTCCAGGTCTTGCTAATACAACACAAGTAAGAGCTAGGACCAACTTTTGAAATTGAAGCAATATATTTGAGTTCCAACAATTGTATAGCTCTGTAATGAAATTAAGTTGAATTAAAGAAAAAATAAAGATGTTATATAAGAGATTATTCAAAACAGTGCTCACTTTAATCGAATTTCACAGTTTAAATTTGTCCTTTAAAGGTTCCAATTTGGATCATATTGTGCCGTAATGTTACCCACTTTTAACTAAAAAATATTTTTTTGGGACATTAATGAAAAAGTGATTACCTATTAAGAACAATTTTAAAATTAGGTATCAAACTATTACTTTCACTTAAAAGAGGGTACCATTCTGAATATTTTCTTTGTTAAGTAATTAGAGAAAAGACGTCAAATATGGTGATTGGTTTATGAATCTAAACAAGCCCTGGGATTGAAATAAGAACAAGGTTTGATTTTGATTCGCAAGAACAAACGAATGTTTAGTCCGCTGCCTCGTTTTCAATTTAATAGGTCTTATGATCGAACAAACTAATCAGAAAAAGTAGCTCGCTGCATAGGTGTCATTTCTCATTTTATTGCTTCAAAAATGGGATTGCCAATCAAAGACGATAGCTTGATATTTCTCTAAATGAATATGATTTCGCGGGCGGGGCTGAAGTCAGGTCACAAGAAAAGCTATTTCTAGTATACTTCTTTATTTCAGACAATCCACCTGAGATGTGATTACGATGATGCTACCAGAAAGAAGTGATTTCTCCGCGCTACGATAGAAAGATCAAGAAGAAAATAATTACTTTTCGAGGAATTATGCTAGCAAAGTGAAGACCGTTTTTATTTTATCTTTTGAAAATCGGAAATAAAATTCAACAAAAACTTAAAATTTTTATATAATAAAATCATGGAGAATGTTTCTTGTTAGATCGTCTATCGGTTAGACTAATTCTGAAAGTATAGTTTTTTTTTATAATTTTTAAGGTTGGACAATTATTTATAATTTGAAATTTTCTTTAAAATAATTTCATAATTACAAGTACCTATCATTGTAATAAAAAAATTAATATTAAATACCCTATTGATCATACTAATTATAAAATAATCCCTTCTAATAGCTTAATGATTAGTTATGTAATATAAGACTATTTAAAAATCTGGTCATTACAGTTAGAAAGATCATAAATATTAATATATATATTGTTATAGTGGTACGTATAAATTATATATGGTTGTGTTTAATATAAATATAAAAATGGAAGTTTAGAGAATTCCATGCGTTTCACTATTGTTGATATCATAGGTTTAAGCGTTTTCTATCGCAAACTAAAATATGAGCTCGTGCTAATGTAACCTCTTAATGTCTAGCATTTATGTGCTTACCTTTAAATTAGAAGAGAAAAAATTTGATGGATGAACTAATTTCTTATATACCACGTTAAGTCCGGATCGAAAAACAAAACAAAAAGTTATGACAACATAATTAAAAGCCATATGCTGCCTCACAAAGTCATCACTCAGGGCATTGCCTGCAACAAAAATTGATCAAACCTCTCACAGTTTGTTGCTGTAGATATTCAAATGTACGCGAACACTTCAAAACAGAGTAAAAAAAGAAGAGGGCTAATTACATTAGTACTACTATTTGCAATGCCAGCCAGTGCTAGAAAGTTGGGAATGACCTTTACTTTACACACCCGCGGGTGTACCCGGACGGTAGTGGGTTGAGTACCCCAGGGAGAGATCCCGGTTTCGAGGCTCGGTAGCGTCCCGTGTGGGATGACCTCAGCAAAGCGTCCCCGGTGGGGTTCCGTGAGGGGCCTCACGCTGTGGGTCCCTTGTGGGCCTGCGGGGCGGCCTCCGGAGGGAGGCTTCGGGACGTGGCGGTGGGGCTCCTGGGAGTTGCGACGAGTACGGTTCCGCTCAATGGCCATGGCGTCCGGATACCGTGGCTTACCCCCTCAGCAGTGCCCTTGGTGTGGGGTCGCTGGGGCGCCCAAGGCTGGCGACACAGCCTTTTGGGAATGACCTTTACATCCGCCACGCTATTAGCTATGCAAGTTCTGCAAGGCATAACGCTGAAAAGTCAACCACAACAATGACAACAAAGCATGAAGAGTAGGCCCATCAAATGGGTCGGGTGATCCATTAAATAACCGTTACTCATATACTATTTTTATTTATTGGATAAGACTTATTGGATAATGACCCATTGGGTTAATGGATATAATTGGGTTGTAGTTATTGGGTTTAGTTGGGTTGGATAATGGATTATCCGTTGGATAATTTTGGGTGGGTCGAGTTGGGTTGGGTAACGGGTGATCCGTGGATAATTTCATATCACAAGATAACAAAATTTTCACAAATTTGATTACAAATGATTTAATTTTTCCCTAACACATATAATCATTTTAGAAACGATCAAATTCTCGATTTATCATATTTATCGATTTCGGTTCATGTCTTAATCAATTTTAATTTGAACCAATTAAAAATTGATAAAAGATCTTGATGAAAGAAGTAGAAGTAGTATTTAAGAAACTTTTACTAAATTAAAAAAATCTCCTCCATGAAATATGAAGATTTTTAAAAATATTTTCTTTCATTGAACATAAGAAAATAATAAATGAAATCCCCACATTTTGCCAATCGAATAAATATTTCCTCTTTTGTAGCTATGTACACGATTCCGCCTATATCAAAAAATGATTATAGTTAATCGTAATTTTTTACTCCAAATAAAATGTTAACGTGGCTTATCCATTTAAAGTTTAAATGGTTGAAAGTACCAATTATCCATTAAGTATATACTGAATTATCCATTGGGTATAAACTAATTATCCATTGGGTCTATACTAATTATCCATTGGGTCTATACTAATTATCCATTGGATCAAACTATATGACTCATTGGGTATAGGTCATTTATTTGGGTGAAGCGTGAATTACCCATCAAGTCCTTGTTCTTTCTCAGTTCTCAGTTCTCACTTCTCAGTCTGCATTTTTGTTTCATCAGTCCGTGTTTTGTTCATCAATCGGTCTCCATTTTGTTCATCATTCGGTCTGCGTTTTGTTCATATTCGAGTTCATAATATTATATTATGTAATATAATATTATGTATTATATTATATTATATTTAATAAAAAAATATATATATATAATATGTCGGCTTTGTAAACTCGACGAAACTAACGAACAATATTACTTGGGATCGAGCTCAAATACTGTACGAACTCGAATATTGTACGAACTCGAATGCTGTATGAGATTGAGCTCGAATACTGTACAAACTCGACTACTGTACGAGATTGAACTCGAATAATGTACGAACTCGAATACTGTACGAGATTGAACTCGAATACTGTACGAGATTGAGCTCGAATATTGTACGAGATTGAACTCGAATATTGTACGAACTCGAATACTGTACAAGATTGAGCTCGAATACTGTATGAACTCGAATACTGTATGAACTCGAATACTGTACGAGATTGAGATTGAATATTGTACGAACTCGAATACTGTATGAGATTGAACTCGAATACTGTAC
Source organism: Rubia yunnanensis (assembly GCA_037428765.1). Classification (NCBI taxonomy): domain Eukaryota; kingdom Viridiplantae; phylum Streptophyta; class Magnoliopsida; order Gentianales; family Rubiaceae; genus Rubia; species Rubia yunnanensis. The sequence goes on from CM075064.1 coordinate 11,805,066, forward strand.
GAACTCAAATACTGTACGAGATTGAACTCGAATACTGTACGAACTTGAATACTGTACAAGATTGAGCTCGAATATTATACGAACTCGAATACTGTACGAGATTGAACTCGAATATTGTACGAACTCGAATACTGTACAAGATTGAGCTCGAATACTGTACGAACTCGAATACTGTACGAGATTGAACTCGAGTACTACTATGTTGAGCTCGAATATTGTACGAACTCGAATGTTGTACGAGATTGAGCTTGAATACTGTACAAACTCGAATACTGTATGAGATTGAGCTCGAATATTGTACGAACTCGAATGTTGTACGAGATTGAGCTTGAATACTGTACAAACTCGAATACTGTATGAGATTGAGCTCGAATATTGTACGAACTCGAATACTGTACGAGATTGAACTCGAATACTGTACGAGATTGAGCTCGAAGACTGTACGAGGTTGAACTCGAATATTGTACGAACTCAAATGTTATACGCGATTGAGTGTGAATTTTGTACGAACTCGAATACTGTACGAGATTGAATTCTAATACTGTACGAGCTCGAATACTGTACGAACTCGAATATTGTACGATATTGAACTCGAATAATTTGTGAATTATAATTTGTATAATTTGCTAATTATAGTGAATATTTATGTTAAATATTACACATGCATTTAATTGGGTAATTTTAGATATTTATTGGGCATTTGTTATGTTCTCATTGAATTAACATAATATGGGACCCATTGAGATCAAAATTTCCCATTAACATAATTATTCTCATCCCAAATCCTAAAAAATAATGTGCATTTAACACATGGTCCCATTGGATAATGACAACTTGTAAACCAAATCGATAGAAAATGTTTAATGATAACTTATTGTAATTTATTGGATAATGACTTATTGGATAATATATTTTAACCCATTGGGTCATATGAATATTCCATGGGTTATCCAATGGGTTATCCATTTAATAATCCAACTCATTAATGACCCAACTCATTATGACACATTTAATAAACGGGTTAATTGGATAATGACCCATTGGATAATGATCTATTGGATTTGGATAATGGATTTATCCAATTAACCCATTTGACGGGCCTAATGAAGAGTATCAAAATGCTTATAGCGTTCTACAACTCTCCAAAATGCTTGAAATTTAGACAAAAAAGAGTATCCATTCTGTATTCTTGATTTGTATTAGTAGCAGCACGCAATCACATAAACAACACGTTTTCTTGATTTTTATTAGTAGCAGTAACCAACAACACGTAATCACATAAACAATACTTAAAATCTTCACCATCCTCATATGTATACATTAATTTCTCACCACAAAGAAAACCAGTAAATGAATAATCGAACAATAACGAACCACAATATTTCACTAATTGAAAGCATCGCACCGGCGAATGATATCCCCTCAACAATGAGAAATGGTAGATTGCTTACCACAACAATGAGAAAGGGAACTGCAGTGAAGCTACTTCCAAACAGAATATAATGTGAAGGCTGCAAAAGAGAAACCTGGCACGCCACCTGGATTTTTTTCATAAAAATGAATACATATACACGTCAATAAAGCAAATGCAGGTCTTCTGCTTTCAAATAACACTCCCTCTCTCGCACTCTTTTGACCTCATTTCGGAATGAGAAACCCGAAGCTTTTTAACTCTCAAGACTTTTGTTAGGATAAATCAGATTACTTATTATATTATAGTTTATTATGATTAGGTATCTTTCCTTATTACACATCTATTGTACTCTCTGTATATTCAGCCATCAATAATACAATTCCTTACGACAAATCATTCTCTTATGGTATCAGAGCCTCTTCTGATCCAAAAACTAAAAACTTAAAATTTTGTCAACCGCTACCCCCTCTCTCTTCGTAGTCATCACCAGCGGCTCTGCTCCTCTTCTAATGGCTCCGTTCTCACGCGCCGCTCCGTGCCGCTCCACTCCCCTCCGACGCGCAGCTCCACTCCGCTCCGTTGATTTTCCTCCAGTCATAGCTCAAGAAAAACTCTCCTACAACACTCTACTCCTGATGATGCAGATCAAAGTCACTTCATCCAATTATCTTCTCGGGAAGCATCAAGCAAGTTATGTCCTCCGTCCCCAAGATCTGTACAGTTTCATTGATGGCACTAGATCTCATCCCACTCTCCCACCACCAGGTGGCAACAAGGTTGATCTCCAGGAGGATTATTTGAAAGCGAAAAAAGAGTATGATCAATTGGTTGATGAAGATCAACGTCTCTGTAGTCTTCTGTTTTCCTCTCTCACCGCTGAAGTTTCTCGCAGAACTCCCTGATTGTGCCACTTCCAAACATATCTGGGATAATCTTCCTCTCATATATCATAATAGCAATGCCTCCACCATTCTCTGTCTTGGCGCATATGCGCATGGTATTCATAAGTCTGGTACTTTTCATGAACTTCATCTCAAATTTAAGGAGATTTTTGAACAACTGTCTGTCATGGGTAATCTGATTTCAAATGTTGATCAAATTGTATGGTTCTTGACTGCTCTTGGTCCTGAGTATGAAGATTTTTCTGCTCCTTTGATTAATGGTGTTCCAACCCCACTTTTGCGAATGTTCTTGCCCGTGCCAAAAACCACGAGGCCTTTTTGATGAATTTACAGGGACACTCAGGACCAGCCGCAGGACAAGTCGCATTCCAGACCAACGACGCACCTCAAGCCGGCCACGCGTGGGATCACACGCCGACTCGAGGTGGCCGCGCATAGCCTTCTCGGGCTGGCAGCGACGGTCGCCTTGGTGGCAGGTGCGGTGGCGGTCGGCAATCCTTTTTCGGTTCTCAAGCGGCTGGTCTGGTCCCTGGTCGCGGTCGTCCTCACTATTCTTGGTGCGTACAACTAGGTCACTATGCTGCGACGTGTTACTTGATGCAGGCACAGATTGGTCGTTCGCCAAACACTTATTTAGCAAAAAAATCATCACTCTTCTCAGTAGTATGATACTTCTTCTCGTCTATCAGATTGGTACCTTGATTCAGGCGCTACCAGCTATATGGAAACTTCCACCTCAAGCCTTGGTAAATCTCGTGTTCTTGTTGGTAATGGTGCTCCAGTTATGATATATCATATTGGTGATTCTAAAGTTTCTGAGAACTTGCATTTGTTTGGTGTTTTGGTTGTGTCTGGTATTACCAAGAATCTACTGTCTATTAGTTGGTTAACCAGTGATATGGGTGTCCTAATTACATTTGATGACCAGAATTTTGTCATTCAGAACAAAGTAACCAGGGACGTCGTTGGTCAGGGGCACAGTGATGATGGATTGTACGTTTTGGACCGGGGAGATGTAGCATTTATTTCAGTTTTACAACAGAATAAGAGTCGAGTTTCATATGAGTTGTGGCATGCACGCCTAGGTCATGTTCCTATTGCAGTGATTACTAGTTTACATAAGTCTAGTTTACTTTCAGTTTCTTCTTTGTAGCCTAAACCGCATACCTGCGCCCCCTGTGTTATGGTGAAATGCCAACGGTTGGCTTTTGTTGAGAACCCTAAACGTGCCGCCAATGTTCTTGATTTAATACATTGTGATTTATGGGGTCCCTCCCTGGTGGTATCTACAAATGGTTTTTTGTGTTATTAATTATTTGTGGATGATTTTTTGAGATTCACTTGGCAGTACCCCCTTCGTCGTAAATCAGATTTTGTTGACACTTATTGTAGTTTGAGGCACTTGTTGAGAATCAATTTTCAGCAAAAATTAAAGTTTTTCAAAGTGATGGTGGCAATGAATTTTTTAACACTGGACTCATATCACACTTTGAGGGAAAGGTATTCATCATCAGGTTTCTTGTCCAGCCACTCCGGAACAAAATGGACGCGCACAACGCAAGCATCACCATGTTATTGAAATGGGTGTCACGATGCTTTTTTCACTCACATCTTCCAATTTCTCGCTTGGATTATGCGTTCACCACTGCTGTCTACATCATCAACTATTTGCCTACTCCAATTCTGCAGGGATCAACACCTTATGGTCTTCTTTATCATCGAGATCCTATATATGGTAACTTTTATCCTTTTGGTTGCCGAGTTTTTCCTTTTGTTCTCCTATTTGCTGATCATAAGATATCTCCCCCATAGTATTCCATGTATATTTATCGGTTAGAGCTCGCAGTATAAGGGGTTTTGGTGTCTTGACCCTACCACTGAAAGGTTCACGTTACTCGCCATGCTCAGTTTGATGAGGCTTATTTTCCTCTTGCTCCGGCATTAGGAACCAGTTCTCCCTCTTCAGCTTTGGATGTCTCTACCTTTACTAATCTGGATCATGGGATGGCGCCGGCACTAGTCTTGGCTGCATCCTCATCTCAATTCTAGTTTCCTGATGATGGGCCATCTCAGCCAGCTGCCCTACAGGCTGAATTATGTCCGCCGTCCCATCTCACTTTTGGCTGCGGTAGCTCCATGACCACGACTGGAGAGATGGAACGGCAGATACGGGTCAGCCTGTGGGGAAGCTGGATAAGACGGCCCATCATCAGGAAATCGGAATTGAGGTGATGATGGAGCCGAGGCTGGTGATGGCGTTCTCCCATGATCCGGATCAGTAAAGTCAGAGACATCCAAACCTGAAAAGGGAGACCCAGTTCCCGATGCTAGAGCGAGAGGAAAATAAGCCTCATCAAATCGAGCATGCCGAGTAACATGAACCTTGCCAGTGGTAGGGTCGAGACACCTAAACCCCTTATACTGCGATATGTAACCGATAAATATACATGGAATACTACGGGGAGATAGCTTATGATCAGCAAAAGGGAAAACAAAAGGAAAAACCTGGAAACCAAAAGGATTAAAGTTACCACAGATAGGATCCCGAGGATAAAGAAGACCATAAGGTGTCGATCCTTGCAGAGCTAGAGTAGGAAAATGGTTGATAATGTAGACAGTAGTGGTGAACGCATCATCCTAACAAGAAATTGAAAGATGTGAGTGAAAAAGTATCGTGAGACCAATTTCAACAGCATGGCGATGCTTGCGTTCTGCGCACCCATTCTGTTCTGGAGTGGCTGGACAAGAAACCTGATGATGAATACATTTCTCCGCAAAGTGTGATCTGAGTCCGGTGTTCAAAAATTCAGTGCCACCATCACTTTGAAAAAATTTAATTTTTGAGGAAAATTGATTCTCAACAAGTGTCTCAAACTGCAAATAAGTGTCAACAAAATCTGATTTGTGACGAAGGGGGTACAGGCAAGTGAATCTCAAAAAATCATCCACAAATAATGCATAATACGAAAAACCATTTGTAGATATCACCGAGGAGGGACCCCACAAATCATAATGTATTAAATCAAGAACATTGAAAGCATATTTAGGGTTCTTAACAAAAGCCAACCGTTAACTTTTTGCCATAACACAGGGGGCGCAGGTATTAGGCAACAAAGAAGAAATTGAAAGTAAACCAGACTTATGTAAACAAGTAATCACTGCAATAGGAACATGACCTAGGCGTGCATGCCACAACTCATATGAAGCTCGACTCTTATTTTGCTGTAAAACTGAAACAAATGCTGCAACTCCCTAGTCCAAAACATACAATCCATCCTTACTGTGCCCCCGACCCACGACGGGCGTGGTTACTTTGTTCTAAATAACAAAATTCTGATCACCAGGACACCCATATCTCTGGTTAACTGACTAATAGACAGTAAATTCCTAGTAATATCAGGCACAACCAAAACACCAGACAAATGCAAGTTCTCAAAGTCTTTAGAATCACCAATATGAGATATCATAACTGGAGCACCATTACCAACAAGAACACGAGATTTACCAGTATAAGGAGTGAAACTTTCTAGGCCTGAGATGGAAGTCACCATATGACACGTTTGGTAGCTCAGGGTTTCTCTCAGATTCTCGATTTTGACTTTGACCATACTTTTAGCCCTGTGGTTAAAACATCTATAGTTCGGACAGTTCTTGCTATTGCTACTATGTGTGCTTGGTCTCTACATCAGTTGGACGTTAAGAATGCATTTCTTAACGGGATATGAGGATCCCACTCATCCGGACTAAGTTTTTCGTCTACTGAAGGCCATTTATGGTCTGAAGCAGGCGCCTCAAGCATGGTTTCAGCGTTTCAGTGCCTATCTTTTGCAGCTTGGGTTTTGTTGCAGTTTTTTTTATACTTCATTATTTGTGTTATCTTGTGGCTCGTCATTGTTGTATCTTTTGATCTATGTTGATGATATCATTTTGACTGGCAATGATTCCACTCTTATTTGGCAGTTCATTGATCGCACCCATCAGGAGTTTTCCATCAAAGATTTGGGTGCCTTACATTACTTTCTTAGCTTGGAGGTCACGCCCACTGCCTTGGGACTTCCCTAGGGACAAATGAAGTATTCTCGAAACATTCTTTCTCGGGATGGTATATTAGATGCAGTGACAGTCTCTACAATGTTTCTGCCAAATTCTCAGTTTCACTGCAGTACGATTTCCCAGTTCAAGAATCCGACGTTGTATCGCTCTTTGGTTGGTGCTCTCAAGTATCTAACCATCACTCGTTCAGACTTAGTATTTGAAGTTAATTCTATTAGTCAGTATCTTCAGGACCCTCGGGAAGATTATTTTTCGGCTGTCACTCGGATTCTCCGCTATGCTCAGGGAACCCTACATTTTGGTCTCAATTTTTGTGCAGCTTCTTCTCCAGAGGTGCTCAGTTATTCTAATGTAGATTGGGCCAGGTGTTTGGAGACCCCACGTTCTACTTATGGTTATGCTATCTTCTTAGGTGATAACTTGGTTTCTTGGAGTGCGAAGAAACAACCCACTATGTCCAGGTCCAGCACTGAGTCGAAGTATCGTGCTTTGGCCAACACTGCTTCTGAGGTCATCTGGATGACTCATTTGCTTTGTGATTTTCATGTTCCTCTTTCTGGCATGTCTCTTCTACTTTGTGACAATAACAGTGCCATCTTCTTGGCTCATAATCCGGTGACGCAAAAATGGGCTAAACACATTGACATTGATTATCATTTTGTTCGCGACTTGGTTTCTTCGGCCAAGCTTTGTGTTGCTCATGTTCCTACATCTCTACAAATTGTGGATATCTTCACCAAGGGTTTTTCTCGTCCCTTGTTTGAGTTCTTCAGGTCCAAGCTTTGCGTCTCTGAGAATCCGACGCTTGAGAGGGGGGGTTAGGATAAATCATATTACTGATTAGATTATGATTTATTATGATTAAAGTTCTTTCTTTATTACACATCTATTGTACTCTCTATATATTCAGTCATCAATAATACAATTCTTTACGGAAAATCATTCTCTCAACTTTTTAACTCCAAGTTTAGCTTAGTGCCACATGACAACAAATTTAATAGATATGACAAATACAAAGACATGACGGCAATATCAACAATTGCAAATCTGTTCGTATAACTGAGGACATCATCATTACAAACTATGAAGTGCACACTGCAAAAAAAAAATTAGCAACGAATTTCAAACATACCAAAACTAGTAGACATAACTATCACAAATATAAGGACATGGAACTCATTTGTCGATCAGTTTGCTTCCAATCACAATCATAAAATACAATATCAACAAAATTAACAATATCCATCAGCTACAGAGAGAAAAGAAACGTTTGTATTACCGGAATGTGAAGAGCCAGAGCTTGGTAACAGAAGCAAAGGAGAAAAGCATAATCAAATAGCAATCGGAGTCAGACATCTCCCCCTTGATTACACGGTTGTAAGCGATGCCGGTGTAGCCTGCTTTCGTCGCCTTCACAGTGAGCTTCAGGCTGTTCGCTTTACTGAGGAACTGAGATGAATAATTGGAAATAAGGGTTAATAAGAACGACGTCGTATTTGTATCTTAGTGCCTAATAGGAAGCAAAATGACAGTTGTGCCCCTGGTTGATACCACCAAGACAAAGAATCCTTATTATATGGTGCTTTGTGGTTATATGATTATATGTATCCCTAAGATGAATCCGTCTTATTAGAATAAATAAAGACAAAATTTTTGGGTTGCATGAATCGAGTTATAAACTTTATAACTACTACATGTTGCATAATAAATTTATAATATTGCAACTAACACCTTTTACCTTTTATTATTTTATTTAAACCCCGTCTTTCCATAAGTCTATGAAAAGACGGTATTTCCGAAAATTTTACCTCCCTAAGATATCTCCTTTAATTATATACAATAAGCTAACATTTTACTAATACCGTTATTACTGGGGATACAATAAATATTGGGGAAAGTCTCAGGAAATGCGGCCTTTCCATAAGCTTATGGACAGTCCTCAGGGGCATTTGACTTAAATGCTGTAATTTTTTATAAAATTTAAATATTGTATTTTATAAGTTAAAACAAGTAATAATATGTATTTGAAGGTGAAAATATAAAAATATATGATATAAAAAAATATTTTCAAAATTTTTAAATTTTGTATGTAATTTAAGAAATGCAGTGTATAAGATAAGAAATAAGTGGTCTGTCCATAAGCTTATAGACAAGCTGCCTGTAAGGAGACCCACTCTAAATATTGTATACCTGGGGTACTGTAAACGAACTGGATAAGCAAAAGAGACAACTCTTTTATATATCAATGGACGAAAATATGACATTTAGGTAAAGCAAAATCTTGGGAAAGATCATCTTTTTATAGGCATATGGAATGAAAAAGTTTAATTAGAATAATAAAAGGGTAAAATATTTTGGCAAAGTCTTGGGAAAGACAATCTTTCCATAGACAAGATGGGGTTAAATTAGAATTACAATAAGGTAAAAGGTTTTAGTTGCAATATCAAATTTTTTTATGTAATGTACAGTAGTTATAAGTTTATGACCCGATTATTGCAGCCCAAAAATTTTATCTTAATTTCTTCTAATTTACAGTTTACACCTTGGTCTTTCCATAATTTATGGAAAAACCTTCTTTCAAGAGACGGATTCAAAGATTTTAGTTGCAATATATATAAAAAAATATTATGCAGTGTATTGTAGTTATAAAGTTTATGACCCGATTAATGCAACCCAAAAATTTTATCTTCATTTATTCTAATTTGCAGTTTAAACCTTAGTCTTTTCATGCCTTACAGAAAGACTGTCTTTCAAGAGACGGACTCATATAAATCAAAATTTCAAATAATTAATTAAGAAGAATCCGTCTCTTGAAAGACAGTCTTTCCATAAGCCATGGAAAGATCAATGTTTAAAGTGCAAATTAGATGAAATGAAGATAAAATTTCCAGGTTGCATGAATCTGGTTATAAACTTTATAACTACTACACATTACATGATAAAATTTTAATATTGTAACTAACATCTTTTATCTTTTATTTTTTCAATTAAACCTATATTTTCATAAGCTTATGGAAAGACGGTATTTCCCAAGAGTTTACCAATTAAGAAAGCACATTGAATTTTGTTAATGCTGGAGGCCCAATGGGCTCACTGTCAAATTACCCGGCACTTTCTTGTAGTCATACCAATGACAACCTGAATTCAATCGGCCGTCGTCACCGAAAAACACAGTCACACAGTGAGACGATGCAGAGATGGTGCTCCAAGCTCCGGCCACTCTCTCACGCCCTGCATTCGCCGGACAAGATGCAAATCCCCCCTCTCTGCAACTCCGTATACGCCCGAAGCCTTCACATTTCTCCTAGTTTAATCAACAAGTCCTCTTTCCCCCAATTCACGCCCCTCCTGAATGCCCTCCGACTTCCACGCGCCTCGAGCTCTCCGCTTTCTCCCTCCGTGAGTTTCACGCGTCGTCACTATGCTTTCTCTTTCCTTTCTCGATTATTTATTAAAGCGCAGTTGAAATGATTTATTGGGCATAAGCATTTCAATTGATTCGAGTGAAAAGTTAATTGTGTGGAAAATATTTGGTATATATTGTGCGATAATTTGGTGGGAACTTGGAATATACTTATGGTTGTATGAGGAATTTCTTACTTACATGGTTTTTTTTTCTTCAACTTTGTTTGATGGTTTAGTTTCTTCAAGTGCGGTACATCACGGCAAAGCAGAAGGAGCGGAAGTTGAAGAGTAGGAAGCCAGGGACGCCGTTTGTCTCCAAAGTGAAGAAATACAAATTGAAGTTCTACTCGTATGTGCATCTATTGCTTAGGCACACATAATGATTAACATGAGGTTTTGTTCAGTTATTAATGCAAGCATGATTTGTTGTTTGTCGCGGTCTGTTTATTAGGTCTTTTAAAGGAAGATTTAGGGTCATGAATGATGGACAGATAAGGCGGTGGAAGGAAGGGAAGCGGCACAATGCACATTTAAAGGTCCTTTTTTCTATCCATTAAGATTTCCTCTACATCTATGCTTTTTCTCTATATACATATTCTGCTAAGGATTTTCCTGTATTTTTTGTGTTCAGCATAAACATTGTGGACGAGTTTAGCTTATGTTTTCGAGGATGTGAATTCAATAAAAATTAGAAAGTATGTTTGAGATTATAAGGACTAGATTGATTTTCGGGGAAGTAGGCGGGGGAATTACTTCTAAGCGTATGAAAGAGGACTTCAGGGTGTTGTATGGATGGAACAAACAGCCAATAATCTAGAGAATGATGTTGTAGGGTGTTTGGCTCCATTAGAGTTTTTTTTTTCTTGTTTTGGATGTAGAAGTCCTGAAATATGGTTTAGGATTCATATTTCGAGGATGGGAATGGCTTTCTGCTGATATTTATCCCTAGCTAGTGTAATAGCGAAGGTTGGGATAACCCTTAATTATTAAAGCTATCATACTATTTCTGCATCTCCTCTCCTGGGAAAATTTCAGCATAGCAAAATTTATGTGTCATATAACCATATACTCACAGCAGTTGGCATAATGATGAGTCACGACAGTGAAAATTAACTAGCTGCATTTTTAGTGCTGTCATTCCTTTCCTTCGAACAAGATGAGGCCTGGTTATAGTTTCTCTCCTCTAACTCCATTTTCCTGGTGACTTTTTTTTCGTGTCAGAGGAAAATTATGTAGAAGTTTTTAATATTTCTGTGACCTATAAGCCAGTGAAATTCTGTTTACATCAAATTGAAATTTAAGGAGTTAAATGGTGATTCCTTGTTTGTAAATGTAATTGATGCTGTAATTGCCGATTAATGAATCCCGATTTTTGAATGATTTTCCAACACTATCCCCAGCCTCCTCCCTCCTCCCTCCTTGGTTTTAATTTTGATTCCAGTTTGCTCAATGCGCATTCCAATTGCAATTCCCATGGCTGAACCAAAAAATTTCTAAAGCTATGGTTTAATTCTCAATGTTATTGAATTACTCTCCTCTAGAGAAAGCTGATCATATACTAGGAGTGTATGTACTGATTTTTTTTTTAAATTTTCTCATCCTCGAGGTAAATGTTTTTTGTTGCAGTCATTGTACTTCTCTCTGGATGCAGTACCTTAACTGATGCTTAGTATCACTTAAAATTTAGTTGTTTTTCAAAAGGAATTTCCTGTTGCGAATGAGTGTGGAAGCTAATTATGATTACTATATGTTAGGATAGCGGAGCTGAAGTACTTAATTTTCATGCTTCAAGCATGGTATAAAGGGCGCTCATTTCTATTTATTCATCCCTCTAAATATTTCCCCCTTTTTGAGTCAAATCGTACATAATATTGTATTTTCTGTAAAGATGCTATATGCTAGGGATGTCAAGGTAGTTATTTGGTTATCTTGACTGGACTCATGGAGTCCAACCACCAAGCTTCCGTTGCTACCAATTGAGTAATGGGACTGTATCTCCTCATTTATTTGTAACACTGTCCCTATTTATGCAGTCTAAAAAAGCAAGGCGCAGGTTGCGAAAGCCGGGTACTGTCCCCGTGGCTTATGCAAAAGTGATGAAGAAGCTCAACTTCAAAGCTTGAACAACTAAGGTCCTCTTTGCTTCTGTTGTTTACTGAAGGAGGCGTCTTCCTCATCATCTATAAGTTCATTTAACACCTTCTGTAGCCCTTTATTTTTCACAGAACTATCAGTTTTAGATGTCTCTATAAGCATTTTTGATGACCCGTGGTTTACTTTTTGCCTACTTGAGTGAATACACTGGATAAAATCATCCGAAGATGAGAAAATGCCCTTTCGAAAGAAATTCTAGGAAATGTTAGCTTTCCAAATCGCAGAAGGACAAAGTCTTGTATCTGTGCTGAATGAGTATTTTGAAATATTTTGTTCAGTGATATGCTAATTACTGTTAGTCTTGCATGTTTTAGTATTACATCTTAGACTCATGCTTGCTGAGCACCTTGTCCCTGTCATTGTGCTCCAGTCTTCTTCGTGTTTGAATCTATTTGTCTCTAAATTCCTATCCCGTTGGTGTGTGTGTTCTTATAAAAACGTCGTTTTTGAACAAAAGGCTGATTCATTTATCATAATGCTGTCAATATAGAAGACTTGAGACATGAAACTAAGACAATAAATCCACCCTTGGTGTTCCCATCGACTCAATGTGCCCTTTAGTTAGTAAAGTATCCCTTCACCACACCACCTCTCCCAAGAGACTCATAGTTTGGATGATAGTCCACCGCTTTCCAAATTCCATTCTTATTCTTTAAATATGTTTGCTTCTCGTCGAACATCCATTCACAGGCGCTTTTAGGATCCCAGTTGCGGCTGCAACTGTAATCATACCGGTAGGCCACAAACACTCCCATGTTGGTGCTGCAGTTGTACATGGTTGCCGATGGGTAAAACCTGCTTGGCTCAACAACGAAGCTGTAGCTCTGGCTAGGTTGCAGGTGCATCCGCCTCGTCCGGGGGCTGTCTGTGGCCTCGTCATAGAAGGTGAAACATCTCACGGTCAGGAGCTTAGTGTGGTTGTTGGTAATGCTGATCCTCTTTGCTAGTAATAGGGATTCAGCTGGACTCGGCATTGTCATCGTCGTCACCAGAAACAGTAGTATGTGGTGAAGGAGGGCTAGACGCATGAGGGAAGCGACTATGGTGCATGCCCTGATCTCATAAAAGAAAAATTGGAGGCTAAACATCAAAAACGCCAAAAGGAAAATGTTAAGTTTTTGACATTGTAATTATCTCCCTGTAACAGATGTATATGCATCTGTAATCAAAAATTTAAAATAATCACCCAGTTTTTTAAAGAAAATCCATCTATCTGATTCCCATCAATAAACAAGGAATTCTGTATCTAAAAAATGTTATCCATGCATAAAAATACCTGTTCTTAAAGGCAGAGGACATTTGAGTCTTTGAGGCCATTCTCAGGTTAAAGAGAAAGGCAGCCCTGATTTGAGTACAAGGGTTCAAAACCCTCTTTGGGACACAGAAGAAACTGAGGGATTTCTTGAAGGGTTATGTTTGAAAGCCAAGGTATATATTAGTGGCACTTGACCTTAATAGTAGGAGAAATTAGTGGACATAAAACCATCAATAGTAAAAACTGTACAAGGTCATTTTTGTTTTGCTATTTACAGCCTGGTATGAATCTCCCATGTCCTTAATTTATAATATTTGGGTTGTTAATACCAAATGACTATATTTTCAATCTCATGTAATCTTGAATACATAATATATCTGTATCGTCATATATTATACTTATTTCAAAAATAAAATTTCGTTTTTCTTGTCGACCACCTCTATAAGAGAAGTGGTATTGTTGGTAGATGAGAGATAATCAACTTGATAGAAACAAAATGGACTCTCGAATCAATATTTTTGGATCAACCCATAATGTTGGAAGAAAAAGCCAAAGGGGACAATTAATTTAAATAAACAAGATAAATATTATTATGCAATTGTGTGTTGCTCCTATTGGCTAGGAAAACAAAGAATTATTCAACAGTCTCTGTTCCTATCAAAATACCAAAACAAGAATCCTAAAGAAGAAAGGAAAATGGGAAGTAAAACAAGAAAAGTTTCAAATAAACAAATAAAAATGTCAAATTCAAACTCGAGCCTTTTCTCGATGGGAAGTTTCACCAGAAACCAAGCCATGAACAGGAGACCCTTGAGGGCTATACTGCTCAACAACATTTCCAGCAGCTTTTGCACCTCTGAAATTATCAATATTTCCAAAGATCAACACAAGTGTTCCAACAATGGCGGTGCAAAACGCGATCCCGAAGGACTTCTGCACATTTCCAGGGATCGTGGAGGCGATCGTGAACCCCGTGCTTGTACCCAAGCCCCTCACAAGTGCAAACCATGCAGAAAATGCCCCTTCTTTGCCTGCTGGAGAGCAGTCCAGCAAAAGCACCCTTCCAAAGGCATACAATAAGCCCGACGAAGTACTGAGGACCGCGGTGAAGAACAGCACAGAGGGAGTGTTCCAATTCTCGTGGCGAAAATAGAACCCGAACCCTGATGTTACTGCTGACAGAAACAACCCCAGAAGCTGCATTTTAACTGCATCAGCCCTTATGAGTTTCTGAAAGTGATGAGATAGAGGAAGAGAAAGGAGAGGGAAAATGAAGTACACTAGCCAAAGAAATAGGATATGCTTTTCTTGTAGGCACAGGTGTCCCACAGAATAGAGGACACCCCCAGTGAAAAGGCACATTGTTGTGAAAGATGAAAGGAAAACTCCCACAAGGCTTCCAGCTGCATGAGGGAACTGAAATATGGAGAAAATGTGGTATTTTGGAAATGAATCTGATGGTGAAAAGACTGTAACTGAGTTACTTCTTGTTGTGATGAATATCTGCGCTGTCCCGACGAGCCAAATCAGGCCGCTGAAGATGGAAACAACCCACAAACTCGTGAACTTATCCGACTTTCTGAGCATGTGGTATATGAAGGCAGCTATGATTGCTGATCCAATGCATCCAGCCGCGGCAGAGTAAACTGAGAGTAGACTGGAAACTGCTCTCCTGTCAGGGAACTTGCTTTTCTTGATCGCGGACCCCACAAATCCTCGTATCATTAGCCCGAGATGGCGGGCGTGGAAGGTGGTGCCAATGGTGCTGGCTATGATGATGAATGCAATGTATGGAAGGAAGATCCATCGCGTGTTGAAGAATCCTGCAGGGAGGCAGAAGAGGGCACCGGTTGCTGTTATTGCGCCGGCTACTAGCTGCTGATTTCGGCCATGATCAAGGTGAACTGAGAAGATGGAGAGAATTGGTGCTGCTAGAATTAGTCCCAACACCCAAGAAACTGATGTCCATTCCAGTGGAGAGAGGTGAGAATTGCTGATTTTAATGGACTGATTAATCAACCTTTGGTACCTGATTTTTAGAATAGAAGTTAAACAGCCATTAAAACCAGTTATAAAAGGCACATTTAAAGTTCATCATGCTACATATAATCCTTGCAGGTAACACTAGAGATGTGAACAGTCAAATATAATATACTTGAAGACCGTGAAAAAACAATAGTGCGGTCTGATCTGGAACAGAAAAGTACATGATTTCCGGCGCTCCATCAAATTCGAAATTTCCTCGACATTTTTTAAATGCAGATGTACAGGTTTTTCACTCATCAAAAGAATCAGATTGTTGTATACTTGACTTACAGTTGCATTTCTTTTTCCCTGCATTCCAAACCGCGGTAGCTTCTGAGCCAACCTTGCTTAGGCTCAGGTGGATTAGGCAAGGTCTGGCTAATGATGAGTGGGAACAAAATAGGAAGCAGAACCGTGTGAATGAAGTAAGAGCAAAATCCATGAAAATACCACCCAAAAACTTCACCATTGGAGGGCTTCTCCTGGTTTCCAACGTACACTTCATAGGCCTCTTTTGCCCTCTGAAGCTTCGCGCCGACGCTGTGAAAATCCGGCGTGCTCATCCCTTCCACATCCTCCACCGGAGTAGGCCTCCTTGCCGGTTCGCGAACAACCTCGGACTGATCAACACTTTCAGTCACTTCTGACATTTTCAGTTTAACTGATGATTTTTCTAAAAGAGATTTTTGGATTGTGAGTATATATAATGTGTGGATTTGTAGCTGGCGGTGGAAGTTTCAAGGGTGGGAAAGGCCTCGGTTTGTTCATTTTGTGGCGCTAGAGTTTAAAAGTGTGACGAATCGTGGCATTGTTCTGCTCGTATATATATTGATCTTATCATTGCATCATCTCTATTTTCTTTCTTTTAGCTGTCTTTAAACTGTACATGACAGTTAATCTTAGAGTTAAATCAAGCATACTACGTACTAAGCACTAGGCAAAATTAGTTGCTAAGAACCAAGAACAGCTAGAGTGGAATCTTGATGCATCGTGTTAATTGGCCAAAGCAAAAAGTTTCAATCTACCAAAACATGAGAATGTTTTATTATTCCTCTATTCACCACTAGGATTCTCCATTAACGATAATTATGGATTTTTCTTCTGAACAGATGTCTATCTTAATTTCCAAACTTGAAACATGCATCTCAGTGGTCAGATTGATGATAGACGGCTTCAAAGATCCATTAGATGGTGGTTTGCACTTGCAAGCAAATATTCTATGTCAGAATATTTATCTGGAGTGCACTAAAGTAGACAACAACGACTGAAGAAATCCTACAAAAATATACATTCAAAGTGCATAACGGAGGGCAGTTGTGATATCAACACATGTATCTAAAGTGCACTAAAATGAACGACGGTTGTACCCCATCTAAAAAAATCCTATAAAAATATGTACTAAAAGCTACTATTTTAAGGGAGTTTCGTTGACACTTCCAATAGAGGAACAAGTACCCGAAGAAAGAACAAAGAGCAGTTTCGCATGTGTTTGGAGTGCGCTAAAGTGAACGACGGTTGCACCGCAGTCTAAAAAAACCCTAACAGAACATTCCACCTTTATTATCTCCTCCTTCCCATCAACAACCATCATTTTTCCTTCATTTTTTCTTCTTCCAACTCCCCTTTCTTTCTTTCTTCCTTCCTTCCTTCCTTCTGTACTTCTTCTCCTTTTGTTCCTTCCCCAAGTCTAACACCTCCCTTCCCCTTTTCATTTCGACTCCACAACATCGATAAGTGGTGATAAACTTCATATTATCATCGTATGGTTTTCTTCTTTATTTTGTAATATTGTTATTAATAATTCACTTATGAATTTTTTTATTTATGTTGTTGTCCAAGGTGGATTGATGATTGTTATTTGAATGTTTATTATTATGACTTTGATTATAGATGGATCTAATAAGAGTGTCAAAAATAAGGATTACTGTGATTATGTGGTGTTAAAGATATGTTGATGTGTGTTGATTTGAATATGAGGACAATATGATCGACCTGGGTTTCCTAATTTCGACAAAGCCGAAAAACCCATATTCTTTTTTATAAACTTTCAATGCCTTACAACTATTTAACCGACGTCAAAATGCACTTCCGAGTTTGAAACTAATTCTTAGGCGGTTTCTCAACCACCGTGCAATATATATCTGATTATACTGGTGTGCTAGTGACAACGGCTTGAGACCGCCTTCTATTCTCCAATTGAACTGCCATAAACACACTTTTATTGTACTAAGAGAAAATTTTCAACTTTTAATTTTAGTGATGTATGTCTAAAATTCCCATATCTTCTTCTTCATTAGCTATCTCTATCTGTCTCTTCCTTCCAGATCTCTAGCCATCTTCTTCGTTCAGCTCAACCTCCCTCAATCCCTCTCCCAGCTCAGCCTCTCCCAACTCTCGGCACCACTCTTCCTTCCTAGCCTCTCTTCGCATCAGCATCATTTCCAACCACCACCATATCATGTCTCATGACCATTTGTATCTCACATTGCGAGAGAACCCTATCCTACCAACATCGGCCGTGGTGTTGCTCTAAAACTAGCATCGCTCATGAACCACCACACAACACAACTGATGGAATGATTTACCGTAATGAATTGTATTATTGATATCTGAATATATAGAGAGTACAATAGAGGTGTAATAAGGAAAGAACTCTAATTATAATAAATCATAATCTAATCAGGAGTCTGATTTATTCTAACACCCCCCCTCAAGCGAAGTGTCGGATGCTCGCCAACGCATAGCTTGGACCTGAAGAACTCGAACAGCGGACGAGAGAGCCACTTGGTGAATATGTCCGCAATCTGAAGAGAAGTCGGAACATGAGCAACACGCAGCTTTCCGGATGTCACCAATTCACGAACAAAATGGTAGTCGATGTCCTTCGCCCGCTTATGCGCCACCGAATGCTGGGCCAAGAAGATAGCACTACTATTTTCGCATAGCAACAGTGGAGAGCTAGAAAGCGGAACCTGAAGATCCCGAAGCAAATGAGTGAGCCATACCACTTATGAGGCAGTGTTGACGAGAACATGGTATTCAGACTCAGTGCTAGAGCGAGAATGGTGAGCGTCATTTCACTCGCCAAATAACCTGCAAATTCATATTAATACTAATTAGTACAATGATAAGCAGGGTCGATCCCACAGGGAGCAAAAGCAATAATTAATAATTATTTTTTTCTACTAGTTTTGAAAACCTTTTTGGTGATGCCAACACGCCTTAAATATAGTGATTTTAATAACTCTAAAAATGCAAATGACGACTTTAAAAATATGAGAAATAAATATATAAATGAATGATATCGGCTAAGAATAACGCATGCTAGTATTATCGATCATAGGCGCAATAATGAATCAACTCCTACACATATACCGGTTATAGGGAAGTAGGTACGCTTAACCCCCCCCCCCCCCCCCCCAATTCTTTCTTACTTTACCGACAGTCAACTAATTATAATTAATTAACTGTTTCCCTTACCAAAATGTTCCCAGAAAGTATTCGCTAAACCAAAAACCAGTTTGACAGCATTAAGTATTAAAAGAACCCGATATAGCAATTGCCAAAGTAAAAAACAAATAGTAACGCACGCTTAATTATTCCCTATCTTGCTATTACAGTCTTAGTTAGTTAGCTGTATTTCACAAGACTGTGCTACTTACTAATCCCATCCAACAATTATGTATTGGTGGAAATTAGATAGCAGTATTCTAAAAAAATTTAAGTTGATCAGGCCTAAACATATTAGAAATAAAATTCAACCAAGAACAATCAAGAACATGCAAAAATTAATTATGATACGATTAGGCCTCACGATTTATAAACTAGCATTTGTTATTCTCTGCCGATATATGAATTGGCTACTCATAATAATTAAACTAAATAAACTACTAATATGACGAAACATGATTATTGAATTAACTAATTTAATAATAACAAAAGGTATAAAATTACTACTGCAATGCAGCAAAGCAGCGAAAACAAACAATAGTAAAAGTGATTAATTTAGCGCACGGAAACCAATGTCAACTGATTAATTCGCCACAAAATTCCAATCAAACAAGACTTGCAAAAATGCTGCGCACAGAAATCCTTCAACCAAAACTAATAACTTACAATATCATTTTCCTACTAAAACAAAACAAACCAAGATGACAACTCTTAATTTTGGTGAACTAGCGTCAAAACCAAAAAGAAAGACTCCCTCGTCTGGTTTCATGCGTGTATATATATATATATATATATATACGCTGCAATTACAAAAATCATGTCCATATTAGACTCTTCTAAATAAAATAAAATTCTTTTCAAATTTAAATTCTGATTTGAAGAGATAAAATCAAATCTCCAAATTATCTCCAAATATCTTCAAGGATATCTCCACAAATATCAGTCCAATCTTCTCCAAATTAACTGCTATGATTCTGCTCCACTTTGACTGCTTCGTTTGTAATAATTGCCCAATACGCCTTACTCTCCTCCAAATTCCTCTTGAACCCAAAAACTATGATCTGTGATAAATAAAATACCTAAAGTGCACATTAATCCCGTAAAATCACAGTTAATCTCAATAAAATAAACAACATAATTAACGCATATCAGAGAAACAATGGGCTGTTTCTTGGCACTCCAAGAAACCAGATTCCCACCAAGAAAAACCGTATAACCATAAGTGGACCGACGAGTCTCCAGACAACGAGCCCAATCAGCATCAGAGTACCCTAACACATCAGGAGTACTAGCAGAACAAAATCTGAGACCAGAATGAAGAGTGCCACGAACATACCGCAGAATCTGAGTAACAGTAACAAAATGGTCATCTCTGGGATCTTGAAGATACTGACTCACCGTGTTGACCGACAATGCCAAATCCGGGCAAGAGATAGTGAGATACTGAAGAGCACAAACAAGAGAATGATAAAGTGTAGGATCCCGGAATGGAAGACTGGTAGAGCTGTGAAGCTGAGAACCAGCGACAAATGGAGTAGAAACAGGTGCTGCGTCTGACATACTGACCCGATTCAAAATATCACGAGCATACTTTGCTTGGCCAAGCAGTAACCCTGAGGAGGTAGGCAAAACTTCACGACCAAGAAAGTAATGAAAAGCACCAAGATCCTTGATCGCAAACTCTCCGTGTGTCCGATCAATGAACTGGCAAAGAAGAGTCGAGTCATTGCCTATAAGAATGATTTCATCCACATACACAAGTCGGTACGGTAACGACGACCCTCTTGAAAGGACAAATAAAGAAGTATCAGCTGAGCTGCACCAAAAACCAAGTTGTGTCAGATAACTGCTGAAACGCTGGAACCAAGCCTGGGGAGCCTGCTTAAAACCATAAATGGCCTTTTGCAAGCAACAAACATAATCTGGATGGACAGAATCCTGATAACCAACGGGCTGCTTCATGGAGACTGGAATATCAAGAACACCATTAAGGAAAGTGTTCTTGACATCCAATGGATGAAGTGGCCAGGAACGCATGGTGGTTATGGAAAGAACCGTCCTAACAGTGGAGACTTTGACCATAGGACTGAAAGTGTGGTTAAAATAAAAACTCGGAATCTACGAGAAACCCTGCACCACAAGTCTAGCTTTGTGACACTCAATAGTGCCATCTAGTCAATACTTGAGTCTATAGACCCATTTGGAGCCAACAATGTTGACATTCGGAGGCCGAGGCACCAAATCCCAAGTGTGTTGACCACTAAGAGCGGCCATCTCATCATCCATGGCTGAAACCCAGGCTGGATCCTGAAGGGCAGAGCGATAATCAGTGGGCTCTGTCCGAGAGAGGTGTGCGGCAGTGAGACCATAAGCAATAATATCTGAATAATCCCGGTGTTGAATGGCACTAGTAGAAGACCGAGTGGCCATCCGATGGGTACGAAGCTAGAGGAGTCGAGCCAGCTGATGATGCCAGGGAAGATCGAGCTGCGCTGACCAGAGAGTGGCCGTCGGAAGTCGCTAGAGAAAGAATGACCGATACTGGCTGAGACGTAATGGCCGCTGGCTGAGACGTAATGGTCGGTGGCTGAGGAGTGATAGCCGGCGGCTGAGGTGTGGTGGCCGTTGGCCGAGGAGCTGGATCCGGGTCGACCATCCAGATGGAAGATGGTGGTGAAGGAGGGGCGGCTAGAATAGGCACAGGCGTGGTGGCTCCAATCGATGAAGTAACAGCTCCATCAAAAAATGATGAAATCTCCAGATCTGAAGTAGAGCGACTGTCCGTGGAAGATGAGACATAAGGGAATAAGGTTTCATCAAAACGAACGTGGCAAAAAACATAGATACGCCTAGAAGTGGGGTCGAGACACTGAAAACCCTTGAAACGAGGGATGTAGTCAATAAAAACACATGGAATGGATCACGGAGCAAACTTATCAGTAGCAATGGCACGCAAACATGGAAAAACAGGACAGCCAAATGGGTGAAAGAGGGTATAGTCAGGCACATGACCAAAAAACCCCTCAAAAGGTGATTTTCCACCAAGAACTGAACTTGGCAGACGGTTAATGATGTAAACTGCAGAGTAAAAAGCTTCCACCCAATAACAATGTGACACGGAAGAGTGAAAAAGCATGGCAAGACCAGTCTCTGTGATGTGACGATGCTCCCGCTCAGCTCGGCCATTCTGAGCAGGTGTATAGGGCGATGACATCTGATGAGGAATGCCACATGATATGAAGTGAGCCTGAAGTCGATGATTAGTAAACTCTATGCCACAATCGGTCTAAATTTTTTTAACCCTAGTAGAAAACTGGGTCTCAACGAATTTCTGAAACTGAATAAATGTGTCATAGAAGTCCAACTTATACCGTATCGGGAAAAACCATGTGAATTGCGAAAAGTCATCGATGAAAATGACATAATAAGAAAAACCACCTGTCGATAAGACAGGAGCTGGTCCCCACAAATCACAATGCTCCTTGTCCAACAACCTAGTAGCGCGCCTGTCACTGGTGGAAAAAGGTAAACGGCTACTCTTAGCCATCTGACAAGGAGAGCAACTAACAGATGTTGGCATAGGGGAAGTGACAGTAATATGGCCACGTCGACTTAACAAATGAACAGTATCATGAGACACGTGACCGAGGCGAGAGTGCCACTGCTCAAAAGAAGCCTGGAGCTTTCCAGAGCGTAATTTGCCTAAAAATCTGTAATCACTAGTCCTAAGAAAATAAAGACCTGAACGATGACTGCCTTTACCAATTATCTTCCATGTATGCTTGTGCTCGATGGAAAATGCGTTGGCATCAAATATAACACGGACAGGTAAATCACGAGTAAGCTTACTGATGGATAATAAATTTCTAGTAATCTTAGGGACCACAAGGACATAATTAACAGAGAAACAAGATAAATAACATTGGCCGATGTGAGAAATAGATAATGATTCACCATTTCCAACAAGAATAGAATCAGAACCATGATAATGTTGTACCTTATCAAGATGACTGGTGCGAGCAGTGATATGAGATGTAGCACCTGAATCAACGATCCAATGATTCGACGAAGAACGATGGTTGGGACCATTCAAACTGGCCTGAAATAACACCTTGTCCGCAATCCAATTAATGGAGCAATCTTCCCAAGATATAGGGCCCAAATGAACCATAGCAAAATACCAAAATTGCATAAAAATCGACTGGGTGTTGACGAGAATTTGAGGAATTTACGAGAAAAGGGTTCAACCCGTGAGAAACAGGTTCAATTCGCGAGAAATAGGTTCAACTAAAGAGAAATTGAAGCTGCGCGAGTCAACTCGCACGTGACCTTCACACGCTGGAGATTACTTCTTCAGTCGAGCTGGCGCGTGACTTTCACGCGCCGGAAGATGGGCGCGTGGATCTTGCCACAGGAGCTGGATAACTAGGAGCGGAAGTTACTGATGAAGGAACCGCTGGAAGAAGATGCCGCTGGAAGAAGGCGCCGTTGGAGGAGGGCGCCGCTGGAAACTTTGCCGCTGGAAGAAGATGGAAACTTTGCTAGAAAATTGAGACTTGAGAGAAAGCCGGAGATGAGGGACTTGAGTTCGCTGGTGATGATTACGATCAGGGCCAGAAAAGAGCTGCCAGGGGTTGCCGGAATTCGACCGGACCTTTGCCGGGATCAGGGCTGGAAAAGAGAGAAGGAGGGAGGCGCTGAACAATAAATTAAAATTTAGGGCTTAGAATTAGAACTTGCTCTGATACCATGATAGAATGATTTTCCGTAATGAATTGTATTATTGATATTTGAATATATAAGGAGTACAATAGATGTGTAATAAGGAAAAAACTCTAATCATAATAAATCATAATCTAATCAGAAGTCTGATTTATTCTAACAACAACCGCTTCACTCGCTGAAGGAATGATCAAAGTCTTCACAAAGCTGGTCCAATTTTGCAACTCAGAAGCTCAGATGGTTCAGTTTAGAAGGTTCAACTCAGAAGTTTCTGGAAGTTGCTACAACTTGATCTATAGTTAGTTAACTAATGTACAGTTAATTAGTTAGAAGCTGCAACTGATTTTGGCGGTTAGTTTGTTGGCAACATAGTTAGATCATTGTGATTGAGAGGTGTTAGCCGACTCTATAAATAGGGATGATGTACATTCAGTGAAGTAAGTTAATCAACACAAAAACATTTTCCAAAAATCGTTTCTCTAGTTTCATCTTTCTCTGCCTGTTTTGAGTTTTCCAGAAATCCCTTTTTTTGGATTTGTTCATGGTATTAGAGCTTCTATGCTCTTGATCCGATTCATTTTTCTCTTTTTGATTGATCCTTTGAAGATTGCAGAATCAATTGCAATGGCTGGAACAACTTCAAGGAATTAGAATCAATATGTTGCTAATGAAGATGGATTTTTGTGGATCAGACTTAATGATCCTCTGTTCTTACCAACCACAGATCATGCTAGCTTGTCATTTGTTGAAGAGAAGCTAACATAAAGGAATTACATCACTTGGAGTCAGGTCATAATCACTGCCTTTTCAGCAAGAGGAAAGCTGGAATTCCTCACATTTGGAGTGCCGAGACTGGATCCTGATTTTCCAGTTTATAATCAGTGGATGAAGGTCAACTCGACTCTTGTGTCATGGATTCATAGTTCAATCAGTAAGGAGCTGGAAAGGAGCTTTGTTTTCCAGACTGATGTGAAGATGCTTTGGGAGGAAATTAAAGAAAGGTTCTCTGTATGTCAGGGACCTCTCTATTATCAACTAATAGAACTTGGGAGAAATGAAACAAAGATTTGATTCAGTTACTCAGTACTTCTCAGATATGAAAAGTATTTAGGATGAAATTGATGTGATCAGACCTAGATTGAGATTTACATGCTGCAATTGTGAGTGCAGGTGTAGATTTGATGAGAATATGGA
Source organism: Rubia yunnanensis (assembly GCA_037428765.1). Lineage (NCBI taxonomy): Eukaryota > Viridiplantae > Streptophyta > Magnoliopsida > Gentianales > Rubiaceae > Rubia > Rubia yunnanensis. Next base: position 11,829,640 of record CM075064.1, read on the forward strand.
AATGCAAGCAAATCAAGACAAACTTCAACAATTTATGGTTAAGTTGAATAATGAGTATGATGCACCGAGGGATCAAGTTTTGGTGATAGATCCTCAGCCATCTGTGAACAGAGCCTATCAGTTGTTCTTGAAGCAAGAGCAACAAGCAGAAGTTAAGATAGCTTTGCTAGCATGACAGATAATGCTGCTATGTTTGTGAAACAAGCATCAATGCAATTTAATGGTGGTAAATTTAAACAGAAAAAGAAAGAAGGTGAAAACAAGAGGTTTCTGAAATGTGACTATTTTCATAAAAATAGACATCTGATGGAGTGTAGATTCAAACCTAATGGCTATCCAGATTGGTGGCCTGATGTAAGTAAGGGGAAGGCTAGACCATATGCTAATGCTGCAACTGTGGAACAAGAGGAGGAGGAACATATCACACCTCTGGAAATGGGAAACACAAAGCAGAATTAGTTTGTCAATGTTTAGTCCATGATTGCAAGCATGATTCAATATGAGTTTGGGAGATTTATCAAAGGAAAGGCTAATAAGGCATGTTATGAGAATGGTGACATGAAACTTTGCTCAATTTGAAGATTTCTCAGGTAGTCTTCTTACTGATACTGTGAATGCTGCAATTTTTTTAAGGGTGATAAATGGATTTCAGACACTGGAGCTTCATCTCATATATACAGCAATCTGTCCTTTTTCCAAGGCTTTATACTAGTCACACATAAAATTCCAATTACTTTACATGATCACTCTATAGTGTATGTTGAATCAGTTGTTACTGTGAAGCTTTTTAACACAATCACACTACCTGAATATCTGTTTGTGAAGTCTTTCAAATTCAATCTTCTGCCAATAAGCAAGTTATCTCAGCAAGTCTATCTATGTTTCAATTTCTTTCCTGATGTTTGTGCAATATAGGACCTCAAGATTAGGTCAGTGATAGGAATTGCATCTGAGTTCAATGGACTTTATGTTCTGAATCACAAGTCCTTCCATCCTTCTGCAATAAATAGTTTCTAAGCTAGCTATGATCTGAAATGTACTGTTAAGAAAGCAGCTTTGTTTTCTGTCAAGAAACTCTCAGATGTAGAAATTCTCAGTTTTCATTACAACAATTACCTATCCTGTGCCAGGAAAAATTAGTCCAAGAAGCCGTCGATACACTTCTTGATAATGGAATTCGACGTGGCCGAAGGAGCAATGTCACTCGATCATTATCAAACTGATTGCAATCTTTTTCTGTCCGTGAGTCGTTCCGCCCCTTGTCCCCGACTTAGGGTCCCCCACTTGAGTTATCTTAGCCCCAGGCCATGCTATTCAATGACCGATGATCCTGTAGTCATTTGGCCGGCTTTAGTCATTTGAATCTACCGATACTGAATAAAACTTGTACAGTTTGTCCTCTAGCTATACAAACTAGATGTTCTTTTCCTGATTCCAGCACACAAAGTACTTCAGTTTTTTACTTAATTCATATGAATGTATGGGGACCTTTCAAAATCAAAACTATAGTAGGTTCTCAGCTCTTCTTAACAATTGTAGATGATTACAATAGAGCTACTTGGATTTTCTTCTTAAAAACAAAAGGTCTTGTTCATAATCTGCTTAATACTTTTGTTCTTATGGTTCAAACTCAGTTTAATAAGAAAATTAAATGGTCAGAAGTGACAATGGAACTGAATTTGTCACCCAAGATTGTCAGTATTTGTTTTCTTCTCTGGGAATAATCCATCAAAGATCATGTGCTTATACTCCACAATAGAATGGAGTTGTGGAGAGAAAGCATAGACATCTACTAGAAGTTGCTAGATCCTTCATGTTTCAATCCAAAATGCCTCTTCATTTTTGGGGCGATGCAGTATTGTCAGTTGCATACATCATCGATAGATTGCCTGTTTTTATAGTCTTGGGCCTGACTATGGATGCCGTCAATTTAACTGAGTGGTGTGTAGAGGAATTTCTTCCTCACACTTGAGCATCTCCATATCCACTGGAAAAGTATCATCACTATACTTCAGATCGGGTGGTAACGGCTTCAACTCCCAATTTGAGGCTTTCACATCCAATGAGACTAGTTTGGCGGACAGGTCCGGTTTGGCCAAACCGGACCTAATGCGCCCTTCAGAATTTTTCCGAACACCCAGCATGGATTGAGTGGGGCTCGGCCCTTCGTGGTTTACTTCAGTTTTGGGCACCACTTTCTGATAGTACACTGAACACAACAATTTGCGGATTTCCTTATCACTTGAGACTTGAACATTTACCTCTTCTGGAATTTTCATCATATCTTGCAGAATTTTAGTCTCAAGAGAATCTTGGACAAGAGGGTCAGTATGATTGATGCCAAACACATTCTCAGAATCTGTAGGTTTCTTCATGGGTTTATCAATGTTGAATGTGTACTTATCACCAAAATAATCAAGAGAAATAGTTTCATCACCAGCATTAATAAAGATGTTTGCTGTTTTCAAGAATGGACGACCCAACAATACCCCTTGTGCTCCCTTATCACATTTTTGCCACATAAAAATCTGCGGGGTACACAAAGTTATTAACTCGCACAAGCACATTTTCCAACAACTCTTCAGGACATACACAAGATTTATCTGGTAATTGAATTACCCCTCTAGTGTCTACCATTTTAGCTCCATTCAAAGTTTGATACACAGATAATGGCATAACATTAATCGAAGCTCCTAAATCACACATGACAGCATCAATCTTCTTATCTCCAATGTAACAAGGTAAGAAAAACATACCTGGGTCCTTGCACTTTTGAGGCATTTTCTTTTGGATCACAGTTGACACAGATTCATTCATCATGATCTTGCTCGAATCCTTTGGCTTTCATACAATAAAATCTTTCAAAAACTTTCTTATTGGTGGTAACCTTATTTCCTACAAGAACGGAAGATTAATCTCCATTTTTCCAAAAATTGATACAAAATCCATAGGCTCTTCCTTTTTCTTTTCTAATATACGAGGAAATAGAGGCAAAATTTTAAGTGTATGATCATGTAAACTCAACCTCTTACTTAGCTGGTACCTTGGATTTACCTTTATCTCTGGTCTTAGTATGCTCAGGATTTTCAGATTTTACGGTGGTTTCGTCGCCTTTTTCCTCCGTTACTTGATTCTGAATTTTTGCTACAGGGTTCTGTTTAGCCAAACCGAACCCTCCGTCAGTGAACTGGTTTGCTTCTTTGTTCATGGATTTCAATGGCAGTGCACCAAATATCTTTCCACTTCTGAGCATGACCTGATTTACCGTCTCATGAGGGTTCAATTGGACCTAAGAAGGCAATCCAGGCTGCTTCATCCTAAGTTCACTAAGAGAATTTAACAGATGGGAAATTTTTCGTGCATGCTCCTCCAAGGTTGATTCAGTCTTCTTGGATTGCTTCACCATCATGTCCATCAACATATCCATCTTTTCATTCAGAGATTTCTCTTGACCTCCTTGCTGGGGATGGGGAAAAACAGGAGCTTCTCGTTGCATTGGTGGAACATAGGGTCGTTGGTAATGCTGAGGCTGCTACAGCGGGGGACCTTGTTCTCTCCACTGGAAGTTAGGGTGATCCCTATACCTTGGATTGAAATTTTGGGGGTATGGTCCTTTTTTCTGTCTCTCATTGAAATTTCCCATAGCATTTGCTTGAACAGGTATCTCTCCCATAGTAAGAATGCATTGCGACGTCGTATGGTTGACTGCTTCACACGTATCGCAAGGCCCTTCCTGTACAGACGCAGCCTTGTCAACGACCTTGGATAGCATTTTATCCATTCTTTCCATCCTTTCCCTGATCTCATCTTTTTCGGGAGTGGATGTCTGTGCCACCTTCTTCAAGATTCGTACCTCATGTTGATCATACTCTTTTTTAGAATTCACCAACCTCTTGATGATCTCTCTAGTTTCATTCACTCGAAGGTGAGAAAATCCACCACTACTGGAAGAATTCACCAAGTCTTTGTTGCTAGATGTCATCCCTTGATAGAAGCATTGAAGCAACTGGCCTTCCGTCATTCGGTGATTAGGGCAACTATCTACCAACTTCCTGAACCTTAGCCAAAATATACTCAATGGCTCATCATATTCTTGCTTCATGCTTGTGATCTCCTTCTTCAAGGCATCCGTCCTTGTGGCTGGAAAGTAGTTCTCCAAGAACAATATCTTCAATTCTGCCCATGTCGCAATGGAGTTGGGGGGCAAGCTCGAGAACCACTGGTTTGCTGCTCCTGTCAAACTGAATGGAAATTCCACCAATTTGAATTGATCTTCCGTCACGGTGGATGGCCTCTTCTGAACCTTACAAATCTTGATAAATTTGCTTAGAAAATTGTAAGGGTCTTCAGTGCTACTCCCGTGGAACTTGGGAAGTATATTCAGGAATGCCAGCTTGATTTCAATAGGATTTTTGGTCTCTGGCAACTGAATAGGAGGGGGGGATCATCTTCACTATGACCAGTAAGTTTCCACATGTATGGGTTGTTTGGGTTCTGCCCAGGATTCAGGTTTCGGCTAGCTTCGTCCATCTCGATATCAGTTCCCGAATCAGAGGTAGTTGCTGAATTCGTGATGGGTTCAGTTTGGCCAAACCGAAGGGTCTCAGCAGAAATTGTTTTTTGCATTTTTGTTCATTTTCTGTTCTGCTTGGTTGTCTTCTCAACTTCTGAGTCGAATATTAAATTCGGCCTGAATGATCTGCTCATAAACCAAGCACACTAACACACAGATTAGTAGAAAACAATTTTAAAAAATTTGACTTACTGCTCCCCGCCAGCGGCGCCAATTTGGTGAGCATCGTTTCACTCGCCAAATAACCTGTAAATTCAGATTAATACTAATTAGTACAATGATAAGCAGGGTTGATCCCACAGGGAGCAAAAGCAATAATTAATAATTATTTTTTTCTACTAATTTTGAAAACCTTTTTGGTGATGCCGCCACGCCTTAAATATAGTGATTTTACTAACTCTAAAAATGCAAATGACGACTTTGAAAATATGAGAAATAAATATATAAATGAATGATATCAGCTAAGAATAACTCATGTTAGTATTATCGATCATAGGCGCAATAATGAATCAACTCCTACACATCTACCGGTTATAGGGAAGTAGGTACGTCTAACCCCCTCAATTCTTTCTTACTTTACCGACAGTCAACTAATTATAATTAATTAACTGTTTCCCTTACCAAAATGTTCCCAGAAAGTATTTGCTAAACCAAAACACATTTTGATAGCATTAAGTATTAAAAGAACCCAATATAGCAATTACCAAAGTAAAAGCAAATAGTAACGCACTCTCAATTATTCCCTATCTTGCTATTAAAGTCTTAGCTAGTTAGCTGTTTTTCACAAGACTGTGCTACTTACTAATCCCATCCAACAATTACGTCTTGGCGGAAATTAGATAGCAGTATTCTAAAAATATTTAAGTTGATCAAGCCTAAACATATTAGAAATAAAATTCAACCAAGAACAATAAAGAACATGCAAGAATTAATTATAATGCGATTAGGGCTCACGATTTATAAACTAGCATTTGTTATTCTCTGCCGATATATGAATTAACTACTCATAATAATTAAACTAAATAAACTACTAATATGACGAAACATGATTATTGAATTAACTAATTTAATAATAACAAAAGGTATAAAATTACTACTGCAAAGCAGGAAAGCAACGAAAACAAACAATAGTAAAAGTGATTAATTCAGTGCATGGAAACCAATGCCAACTGATTAATTCGCCACAAAATTCCAATCAAACAAGACTTGCAAAAATTCTGCGCACAGAAATCCTTCAATCAAAACTAATAACTTGCAATATAATTTTTTTAATAAGAACACCCGAAGGTGGGGGAGAATATATTAGAGGTTCCCCAAGCCTCCATTTGGAAAGTAGACTATACAATAAGTATCTACTGTTCATAGTATGTAATGAAGCAACGTCGTTGCCTCCAAAAGTCCTACCGAATCTAGTAACTAGCACAAATGTACCAACTATCCCAGAAAATAGACTAGCTGAAGGAGTTGCGATCCGGAGGAGAGAATCTCCACCCCCTGTGTTAATTCTCACTTTCGGCCAGGCAACTCCAATCAGTGGACGTTGATAGCCTACAGGAAATCTGTAGCCAAAAAACCAAAAACAGACAGAGTAATAGTTCACCACCGAGAGAGTAAGAACCAAGTCTCCTCCAAAGGGATTGCTTGATCAGCCAAAGGGATTGCTTGATCAGGATTGTAGTAACCTCTGAGCTTCTAGGAGCCCACCATAAATGTGTGTCTGTATCCATAAGTCCATATCCAACTCTGTAGAATAAACTTGGATTAGCAGTATCAATCCTAAGGCAAAGGATGAACTCTAATGTGCGGAGTCCGAAACTTATCCAATGAAATCAGTCCCTTGATATGCTGAGGGATATTATGAATGCTCAGACTCTGAACCGAACTGAAATGAAGTTTAGCAATAGCATTTGCCACCGAATTACTTTCTCTAAACACATGATGTAGATGATAAGAGCCTAGTGAGTGTTTAACTCTATAAGTCAGATCAAAAAGGTTCCAGGATACAGCATATGGATCTTTGATCATTTGAACAGCTAGCTTACAATCAGTTTCAAAGATGAGATTGTGATCAAGTGCATGAAACTTATTACAAGCTAGTAGCAAAGCCTTAATTTCAGCTTCTAGAGGTGAGGCAGCAGTAATAGCATCGGAAAATATGCATATCGGGTCACCTAAACTATCCCTAGCAATCAAACCAACTGAAGCCTTATCTGGAAACCAAGATGCATCTGTGTTTATTTTTATTGTTCCTAGAGGAGGCTTTTCCCAATTAACAATATATATATTAGGCTTTGGAGGCGGTCGAGTGAAAGGAATCCATTGACTTAGAGAAGATGACATAGCAGTATGAGTGAAATATGTCCTTGGTGAGGTAAACAAAGACAGTTTTATAAGCTCCTCTATTTCTTTAGTAATTGCCACTGGAGAGAAGGACTTATTATAAAAAATAAACCTATTCCTAGCTTTCCAAAGTGACCAGCAGGTGAGAGAAGGCATAATTTTACTGATAAACTGCTTCCAACCAGGTAAGTCATGGCAATCCCAAAAAATAAAAAATCTTTCAGAAAGGAAGTGGTCCTGATTAAGATGAAAATCTACTATGGGTACAATGTTACTCCAGACAGTCCGGGCAATATGACATGATATAAAAAAGTGCTGAATAGAGTCTGCACTACAGCAAGCAGGACACTTAGAAGCTAAACTGAAACCACAGGTGATAAGAACCTCATCAAAGGGGAGAAAAGATTGTAACAATTTCCAAGTAAAAATTGATATCTTCTTCTGGATAGCATTGTTCCAAATAGATTTAGGAGCAAGAGAGTTACCTGATGGCAGAGTTAGAGTTCTATATACAGACTTAGATGTAAAATTACCAGAGGGCTCAAGCTTCCATATCAATCTATCATCTCTGTCCATAGTTAGTTCTGAATCCTGAAGAAAGGCAAGAGTATCATGTTCTAGAAGAGAACCAATTTTAGCTAAAACAGTAGCTTTACTGTTAATGAAATCAGCCACAGACAAATATGGCATATCAGATATTATGTGCAGAGGGATACAGTTAATGAGAGGACCAGAAGGACACCAATTTGCTAGCCAAAAACTGCAGGTACCTTTACCATGAATAATTCCAGAGTTTTGTTCTGCAAAGGAATCAACTACCAGAATTCTTTTCCAATTAACAGATTATCTATAAGAAATAGGCAGAGACCATAACAATTTTGCCCACAAAGTCAATCCCAGTTGGCTCTTCCACCAAAGTTTTGCAGAACAAGTATCAATGATGGCTTTAATAGATCTGAACCCAAGTCCATTCAATTCAGTTGAAACCGAAATAGCAGACCATCTACTCCAGATTTTTTTATTTTTTCCCTCAGATTCACCCCAGAAAAACCTTGCTAATCTCTTCTCAAAAGTTCTAATAATTGTTTTTGGGGGATTAGTGACAGCCCATAAATGCTGTGGCAAGGAATATAAGCAGTGTTTGATTAAAACCATTTTTCCACCAACACTAAGCCACTTATTTTTCCAACTTTGAAGTTTAGAGTCAAGAATAGCCATTAATGGTTGGAAGTATCTCTTTAGGGTTTTACCCTGAAAAATGGGACAACCTAGATATGTGAATGGGAATGAGCCTTTTTTCATTTTCAGAATTGACCTAACCTGATTAAACCTCAAATTCGAAGCTCTCTTACTCAGATAAAAATCAGATTTATCGAAATTGAACTTCTGTCCCGAGGTGACTTCAAAAATATCTAAGAAGGCCTTAATTCTTATCAAATTTGATTTAGATTCTTGCAAAAAGATAATCGTATCATCCGCATACATTAAATGTGATACTGCAGAGATAGAAGCAGGTAATTTGAAACCTGTAAGACTATTATTGGAGAAAATGAATGATAAACTCCTAGAGAAAGCTTAAGAGAAAATATTGAAAAGAAAAGGAGAGAGAGGATCACCTTGTTTAATACCTCTAGTAGCTTTGAAGAAACCAGCTGGATTCCTATTTACAATGACAGAGAAGTAGGCCTGAGATAAATTACTCATAACCGCATTTAAAAATTTCCCATTAAAACCAAATTTAATTAAAATCTTTCTAAGGAACTGCCAGTTAACCCTATCAAAAGCTTTCATTAGGTCCAATTTCAGTATACAATTTGGAATCCTGTTTTTCTTATCAAGGAACCTGATCATTTCCTGAAGATACAGGATATTATCTGAAATATCTCTTTTCTTCAAGAAGGAAGATTGATTAGGGGAGATCAGAGACTCCATGTGAGGTCTCAATCTTTCCATTAGAACCTTAGAACAGATTTTGTTTATGACATTTGATAAGCTTATTGGTCTAAAATCCCCAAAAGAAAAAACTGTTACTTTTTTTGGGATTAGGACTATCCAAGTGCTGGATATACCTTTAGGGATTTCAGACCCTGAAATAAAGTCATTTACCGCATCCATTAGATCTTGTTTAATGAAAGACCAGCATTTTCTGTAAAATTTTGGTGTGAAACCGTATGGCCCTGGACTGCTATTGTTATCTAAACTATTAACCACAGCCTGTAGTTCAGTTTCAGAAACTGAATCTCCTAAAGATTGATTATCCCTATCAGTCATAATTGTGGGAATCTGAGTAAGGAAATGAGAACAGTAAGTATCAGTAGTGTTATGATTGGGTTCAGTTAACAAATCTGAAAAATGAAGAACTGCTTCCTTCTGAATTTCTGGTTGTGTATTTAACCATTGACCCCCTTGATTTTTAATTTTACTGATCTGCAACTTACAGTTCTTTTCCTGAACTACCTTATGATAAAATTGAGTATAATTATCCCCCAATTTATGCCATTTGAGTCTTGCCTTTTGTTTCCAAAACTTCTCCTTCTCCTTTAAAGCCCTAAGTAGCATTGCTTTTTTCTGGTTAAGAGTAACTCTTTCAGAAAGTGTTGGGTTTAGGTCAAAGTTAAGTTCCTGTACCCTTAAAGCTTCCTCAGCTAATAACTTGCAATATCCTTTTCCTACTAAAACAAAACAAACCAAGATGACAACTCTTAATTTTGGTGAACTAGCGTCAAAACCAAAAAGAAAGACTCCCTCGTCTGGTTTCATGCGTATAATATATACGCTGCAATTACAAAAATCATGTCTATATTGGACTCTTCTAAATAAAATAAAATTCTTTCTAAATTTAAATTATGATTTGAAGAGATAAAATCAAATCTCCAAATATCTTCAAGGATATCTCCACAAATATCAGTTCAATCTTCTCCAAATTAACTGCTACGATTCTGCTCCACTTTGACTGCTTCATTTGTAATAATTGCCCAATACTCCTTACTCTCCTCCAAATTCCTCTTGAACCCAAAAACTATGATCTGTGATAAATAAAACACCTAAAGTGCACATTAATCCCGTAAAATCACAGTTAATCCAAATAAAATAAATAGCATAATTAACGCATATCAGAGAAACAGTGGGCTGTTTCTTGGCACTCTAAGAAACCAGTTTCCCACCAAGAAAAACTGCATAACCATAAGTGGACCGAAGAGTCTCTAGACAGCGAGACCAATCAGCATCAGAGTACCCTAACACATTAGGAGTACTAGCAGAACAAAATCTAAGACCAAAATTAAGAGTGCCTCAAACATACCGCAGAATCTGAGTAACAGTAGCAAAATAGTCATCTCTGGGATCCTGAAGATACTGACTCACCGTGTTGACCGAGAATGCCAAATTCGGGCGAGAGATGGTGAGATACTGAAGAGCACCAACAAGAGAATGATAAAGTGTAGGATCCCAGAATGGAAGACTGGTAGAGCTGTGAAGCTGAGAATCAGTGACAAATGGAGTAGAAACAGGTGTCGCGTCAGACATACCGACCCGATTCAAAATATCACGAGCATACTTTGCTTGGCCAAGCAGTAACCCTGAGGAGGTAGGCAAAACTTCACGACCAAGAAAGTAATGAAAAGCACCAAGATCCTTGATCGTAAACTCTCCGTGTGTCCGATTAATGAACTGGCAAAGAAGAGTCGAGTCATTTCCTATAAGAATGATTTCATCCACATACACAAGTCGGTACGGTAACGACGACCCTCTTGAAAAGACAAATAAAGAAGTATCAGCTGAGGTGCACCAAAAACCAAGTTGTGTTAGATCACTGCTGAAACGCTGGAACCAAGCCTGGGGAGCCTGCTTAAAACCATAAATGGCCTTTCGCAAGCAACAAACATAATCTGGATGGACAGAATCCTGATAACCAATGGGCTGCTTCATGAAGACTGGAATATCAAGAAAACCATTAAGGAAAGTGTTCTTGACATCCAATGGATGAAGTGGCCAGGAACGCATGGTGGTTGTGGAAAGAACCGTCCTAACAGTGGAGACTTTGACCATAGGACTGAAAGTGTGGTCAAAATCAAAACTCATAATCTGCGAGAAACCCTGCACCACAAGTCTAGCTTTGTGATGCTCAATAGTGCCATCTAGTCAATACTTGAGTCTATAGACCCATTTGGAGCAAACAATGTTGACATTTGAAGGTCTAGGCACCAAATCCCAAGTGTGCTGACCACGAAGAGCGGCCATCTCATCATCCATGGCTGAAACCCGGGCTAGATCCTGAAGGGCAGAGCAATAATCAGTGGGCTCTGTCTGAGAGAGGAGTGCGGCAGTGAGACCATGAGCAATAATATCCAAATAATCCTGGCCTTGAATGGTACCAGTAGAAGACCGAGTGGCCATCCGATGGGTACGAAGTTAGAGAAGTCGAGCCAGCTGACGACGCCGGGAAAGATCGAGCTGCACTGACCGGAGAGTGGCCGTTGGAAGTTTCCAAAGAAAGAATGGCCGATACTGGCTGAGACATGGTGGCTGGTGGCTGAGGAGTGATGTCTGGCGGCTGAGGTGTGGTGGTCGTTGGCCTGGGAGCTGGATCCAGGTCGGCCATCCAGATGGAAGATGGTAGTGAAGGAGGGGCGGCTGGAACAGGCACAGGCGAGGTGGCCCCAATCGATGAAGTAACAACTCCATTAAAAAATGATGAAATATCCAGATCTGAAGTAGAGCGACTGTCCGTGAAAGATGAGACATAAGGGAATAAGGTTTCATCAAAGCGAACATGGCGAGAAACATAGATACGCCTGGAAGTGGGGTCGAGACACTGAAAGCCCTTGTAACGAGGGATGTAGTCAATAAAAACACACGGAATGGATCACGGAGCAAACTTATCAGTAGCAATGGCACGAAAACATGGAAAAACACGACAGCCAAATGGGTGAAAGAGGGTATAGTCAGGCACATGACTAAAAAACTCCTCAAAAGGTGATTTTCCACCAAGAACTGAACTTGGCAGACGGTTAATGATGTAAACTACAGAGGAAAAAGCTTCCACCCAATAACAATGTGACACGGATGAGTGAAAAAGCATGGCAAGACCAGTCTCTGTGATGTGACGATGCTTCCGCTCAGCTCGGCCATTCTGAGCAGGTGTATAGGGCGATGGCATTTGATGATGAATGCCACATGATATGAAGTGAGCCTGAAGTCGATGATTAGTAAACTCCGTGCCACCATCGGTCTGAAATCAATGAGTTTCTGAAACTGAATAAATGTGTCATAGAAGCCCGACTTATACCGCATTGGGAAAAACCATGTGAATAAGAAAAGTCACCGATGAAAATGACATAATAAGAAAAACCAACTGCCGATAAGACAGGAGCTGGTCCTCACAAATCACAATTCACCTTGTCCAACAACCCAGTAGCGCGCCTGTCACTGGTGGAAAAAGGTAAATGGCTACTCTTAGCCATCTGACAAGGAGAGCAACTAATAGATGCCGGCATAGCGGAAGTGACAGTAATATGGCCACATCGACTTAACAATTGAACAGTATCATGAGACAAATGACCGAGGTGAGAGTGCCACTGCTCAAAAGAAGCCTAGAGCTTTCCAGAGCGTAATTTGCCTAAAAAGCTGGAATCACCAGTCTCAAGAAAATAAAGACCTGAACGATGACTGCCTTTACCAATTATCTTCCTTGTATGCTTGTGCTCAATGGAAAATGCGTTGGCATCAAATATAACACGGACAGGTAAATTATGAGTAAACTTACTAATGGATAATAAACTTCTAGTAATCTTAGGGACCACAAGGACATAATTAACAGAGAAACCAAATAAATAACATTGGCCGATGTGAGAAATAGATAATGATTCACCATTTCCAACAAGAATAGAATCAGAACCACGATAACGTTGTACCTTATCAAGATGACTGGTGCGAGAAGTGATATGAGATGTAGCACCTGAATCAACGATCCACTGATTCAACGAAGAATGACGGTTGGGACCATTCAAACTAGCCTGAAACAACACCTTGTCCGCAATCCAATTAGTGGAGCAATTTTCCTAAGATATAGGGCCAAAATGAACCATAGCAAAAGACTAAAATTGCACAGAAATTGACTGGGTGCTGACGGGAATTTGAGCAATTTGCGAGAAACGGGTTCAACTCGCGAGAAATTGAAGCTGTGCGAGTTAACTCACACGTGACCTTCACGCGCTGGAGGTTACTTCTTCGGCTGAGCTGGCGTGTGACTTTTTTCATGCGCTACAAGATGGGGGCGTGGATCTCACCGCCGGAGCTGAAAGACTAGGAGCGGAAGTTGCTGATAAAGGCACCGCTGAGGGAAAATGCCGCTGGAAGAAGGCGCCACTGGAAGAAGGCGCCGCTGGAAGAAGGTGCCGCTGGAAACTTTGTCGCTGGAAGAAGATTGAAACTTTGCCAGAATATCGAAACTTGAGAGGACGCCGGAGAACGCCAGAGATGAAGAACTTGAGTTTGCCGGTGACGATTGCGATCAGGGCCAGAAAAGAGCTACCAGAGGTTGCCGGAATTTGACCGGAACTTTGCCGAGATCAGGGCCGGAAAAGAGAGAAGGAGGGAGGCGCTGAACAATAAATTAAAATTTAGGGCTTAGGATTAGAACTTGCTCTAATACCATGATAGAATGGTTTGCCGTAATGAATTGTATTATTGATATTTGAATATATAGAGAGTACAATATAGGTGTAATAAGGAAAGAACTCTAATCATAATAAATCATAATCTAATCAGGAGTTTGATTTATTCAAACAATACTGATTTATTCTAACAACAACCGCTTCACTCGCTGAAGGAATGATCAAAGTCTTCACAAAGCTGGTCCAATTTTGCAACTCAGAAGCTCAGATGGTTCAGTTTAGAAGGTTCAAGTTAGAAGTTTCTGGAAGCTGCTACAACTTAATCTATAGTTAGTTAGCTAATGTACAGTTAGTTAGTTAGAAGCTGCAACTGATTTTGGCGGTTAGTTTGTTGGCAACATAGTTAGATCATTGTGATTGAGAGGTGTTAGCCGACTCTATAAATAGGGATGATGTACATTCAGTGAAGTAAGTTAATCAACACAAAAAAATTTCCCAAAAATTGTTTCTCTAGTTTCATCTTTCTCTGCCTGTTTTGATTTTTCCTAAAATCCCTTTTTTTTATTTGTTCATGGTATCAGAGCTTCTAGGCTCTTAATCCGATTCATTTTTCTATTTTTGATTGACCCTTTGAAGATTGCAGAATCAATTGCAATGGCTGGAACAACTTCAAGGAATTAGAATCAATATGTTACTAATGAAGATGGATTTTCGTGGATCAGACTTAATGATCCTCTGTTCTTACCAACCACAGATCATTCTAGCTTGTCATTTGTTGAAGAGAAGCTAACATAAAGGAATTACATCACTTGGAGTCAGGTAATGATCACTGCCTTTTCAGCAAGAGGAAAGCTGGAATTCCTCACATATGGAGTGCCGAGACTGGATCCTGATTCTCCAGTTTATAATCAGTGGATGAAGGTCAACTTGACTTTTGTGTCATGGATTCATAGTTTAATCAGTAAGGAGCTGGAAAGGAGCTTTGTTTTCCAGACGGATGTGAAGATGCTTTGGGAGGAAATTAAAGAAAGGTTCTCTGTATGTCAAGGACCTCTCTATTATCAACTAATAGAATTTGGGAGAAATGAAACAAAGATTTGATTCAGTTACTCAGTACTTCTTAGATATGAAAAGTATTTAGGATGAAATTGATGGGATCAGACCTAGATTGAGATTTACATGCTGCAATTATGAGTGCAGGTGTAGATTTGTTGAGAAGATGGAAATGCAAGCAAATCAAGACAAACTTCAACAATTTATGGTTAAGTTGAATAATGAGTATGATGCACCGAGGGATCAAGTTTTGGCGATGGATCCTCAGCCATCTGTGAACAAGGCCTATCAGTTGTTCTTGAAGCAAGAGAAACAAAGAGGAGTTAAGATAGCTTTTCTAGCATGACAGATAATGCTGCTATGTTTGTGAAACAAGCATCAATGCAGTTTAATGGTGGTAAATTTAAACAGACAAAGAAAGAAGGTGAAAACAATAGGTTTCTGAAATGTGACTATTTTCATAAAAATAGACATCTAATGGAGAGTAGATTCAAACTTAATGGCTATCCATATTGGTGGCCTGATGCAAGTAAGGGGAAGGCTAGACCATATGCTAATGCTGCAACTGTGGAACAAGAGGAGGAGGAACAGATCACACCTCTGGAAATGGAAAACACAAAGCAGAATTAGTTTGGCAATGTTTAGTCCATGATTGCAAGCATGATTCAATATGAGTTTGGGAGATTTATCAAAGGAAAGGCTAATGAGGCATGTTATGAGAATTGTGACATGAAACTTTGCTCAATTTGATGATTTCTCAGGTATTCTTCTTACTGATACTGTGAATGCTGCAATTTTTTTAAGGGTGATAAATGGATTTTAGACACTGGAGCTTCATCTCATATGTACAGCAATCTGTCCTTTTTCCAAGCCTTCATACCAGTCACACATAAAATTCCAATTAATTTACATGATCACTCTATAGTGTATGTTGAATCAGTTGGAACTGTGAAGCTTTTTAACACAATCACACTCTTGAATATCTGTTTATGAAGTCTTTCAAATTCAATCTTCTGCCAGTAAGCAAGTTATCTCAGCAAGTCTATCTATGTTTCAATTTCTTTCCTGATGTTTGTGCAATACAGGACCTCAAGACTAGGTCAGTGATAGGAATTGCATCTGAGTTCAATGGACTTTATGTTCTAAATCACAAGTCCTTCCATCCTTCTGCAATAAATAGTTTCTAAGCTAGCTATGATCTGAAATGTACTGTTAAGCAAGCAGCTTTGTTTTCTGTCAAGAAACTCTCAGATGTAGAAATTCTCAGTTTGCATTACAATTTAGGTCATTCATCAAATGTTGTAATGCAGCATTTGAATCTGCCGATACTGAATAAAACTTGTACATTTTGTCCTCTACCTATACAAACTAGATGTTCTTTTCCTGATTCCAGCACACAAAGTACTTCAGTTTTTTACTTAATTCATATGAATGTATGAGGACTTTTCAAAATCAAAACTACTGTAGGTTCTCAGCTCTTCTTAACAATTATAAATGATTACAATAGAGCTACTTGGATTTTCTTCTTAAAAACAAAAGGTCTTGTTCACAATCTTCTTAAAAATTTCTTTCTTATGGTTCAAACTCAGTTTAATAAGAAAATTAAATGGTCAGAAGTAACAACGGAACTGAATTTGTCACCCAAGATTGTCAGTATTTGTTTTCTTCTCTAGGAATAATCCATCAAAGATCATATGCTTATACTCCACAACAGAATGGAGTTGTGGAGAGAAAGCATAGACATCTACTAGAAGTTGCTAGATCTTTCATGTTTCAATGCAAAATGCCTCTTCATTTTTGGGGCGATGCAGTATTGTCAGTTGCATAAATCATCGATAGATTGCCTTCTTCTGCTCTTAGGTGGGAATCACCTTATGAGATTCTTCACAAGAAAAAACATGTTCTCAATTCTCTTAAAACCTTTGGATCTCTTTGTTAAGCTTGTAACTTCAATCCACAAAAACACAAATTTAGTCCATGATCTTTTCCATGTATTTGCATAGGGTATCCATGTCATCAAAAGAGATTCAAGGTTTTTGATCTGGTTAATAAAAAGGATTTTGGTCACTAGAGATATAGTTTTTCATGAAACTTTATTTCCATATCAGTCCTCTAATAAGTTTCATGTACTTGGCTTATCCGATCCCACTGATCAAATTGCCAAATCAGTGTCAACAACTTTTGACCATCATTCTCCCGAAAACTTGCATTCTGATTAACCATTCATACAGTCATCCATTCCCAATTCCTCCTCTTTTCCACAGAATAATAGTTCTCAGGATGATCAGTTTCATAACACTGATCAAAATCAGTTTGTTACTTCTCAGTTCTCTCAATCATCTTCTCCATCCTTTCCCACTTCTAATACATCAATTTTCCGATCCTCATCTTCAATCCTTTACACAGACAGTACATCAATCTCCTCCACCAACCATTAGACATAGTTCTAGAGTTAAACACAAACCTTCATGTCTCTGCACCTAATAGTTCTATATCAGTTTTCAGTCCTGCACATACTTCATTTGTTGCAAAATTGTCAAATATTTATAAACCCAAACTTGCAACAATCCACAGTGGGTAAAGTCTATGAACACTGAACTAGAGGCCCTTGAAAATAATGAAACTTAGGATCTGGTTGTGTTACCTACAGGAAAGAGGCCTATTGGGTGTAAATGTGTGTATAAGGTGAAGTGCCATGCTGATGGAAGTGTAGAAAGGTATAAAGAAAGACTGGTTGCAAAAGGTTTTATACAGATTGAGGGAGTGGATTATTTTGTTTCATTCCCACCTATTGCTAAGAAAGTGACAGTCGGGATTCTTCTTGCTATAACAGCTTCTCAAAACTGGCATCTTCATCAAATTGATGTCAATAATGCATTCCTTCATGATTATATCAGTGAAGAGTTGTATGTGATACCTCCTCCAAATTACACTAAAGCACAAATTAAACAGGTTTGCAAACTGAAGAAATCTCTATATGGCCTGAAACAAGCTTCTAGAGAGTGGAATGCTGAGTTTTCCAAACAATTGATCAGATTTGGGTTGAGGCAATCCAGACATGATCATTGTCTCTTTGTGAAGCATATTGATCAATCCTCACTGATACTTCTCATATATGTGGATGATGTACTGATTGCAGGGACTTCTAAAGCATATATCAAGAATCTTAAGTCTTATCTTCATGCTTTGTTCACTATAAAAGATCTCGGATCAGCCAAATACTTTTTAGGGTTGGAAAGAGCAGATCAGAGGCTGGAAATTTTCTAAATCAGAACAAATATGTGATTGATATATTGACTGATTGCATCTAACAGATTACACTGCTGTTTTTGCTCCTCTTCTTGCTTCTTGGAAAGTTGAAGATAAAGAAACTTCACTTCCATCTGATATTGCTCCATTCATAAGACTTGTTGGTAGATTGTTATGTCTATCTTTCACAAGACCAGATATCGCATTCTCTATGCACCACCTTAGTCAGTGTGTGCAAACACTATCTGAGCATCACTGGAAAGTAGCTTTGCACATTGCTAAATATCTCAAAGGATGTCCATCTCATGGTTTACTTCTTCCAGCAAAAGTTTCTCCCTCTTTATTAGCCTATTGTGATGCAGACTGTAACACCTGCAAGATTACTCGAAGATCTATAACAGGATACTGCATCGTCCTTGGCCAATCTCTTATATCTTGGAAGTCTAAGAAGCACAGCAAGTCCTCTGCTGAATTTGAATATAGAGCAATGTCCATGACCGTTTCTGAGCTGAAATGGATCACTTATTTTCTTTCTGACCTACATCATCCCATTGATCTCCCAATTCCTTTGAAGTGTGATAATATTGCAACTCTTCATATAACTCAAAATCCTGTATACAATGAGAGGACTAAACATATCGAGATCGATTGCCATCATGTTAAGGATGCTTCTAATGAAGGCTTTATTGATCCTCTGCATGTCTACTCTCATCATCAGTTAGCAAGTGGCTTCACTAATTTTCTATTTCCAGCTATGGCAACCCCTCTCTTGTCCAGGATGGGATTTTGCTTCTCACAAAACCCTCATCTTGAAGGGGGGATGTGGGGGTGAAGGAATTATCAAAGTCTTCACAAGCTTCCTCAACGCTGGTCTAAGTTTGCAACTCAGAAGCTCAGATGGTTCAATTCAGAAGGTTCAGCACATAAGTTTCTGGAAGCTGTTACAACTTGATCTCTAGTTAGTTAGCTAATATACAGTTAGTTAGTTAGAAGCTGCAATTGGTTCAGGCGGTTAGTTGTTAGCAATATAGTTAGATCATTGTGATTGAGAGGTGTTAGCTGACTCTATAAATAGGGATGTTGTACATTCAAATATTTCCCAAAAACCGTTTCTCTAGTTTAATCTTTCTCTGCCTATTTTGAGTTTTCTAGAAATCCTTTTTGGATTTGTTCACTCGCAAGCCACCCATCATTGGTGTCTCCCCCGACAACCCCACCCTACCAACCCAGGAACTTGGATCTGCAAAAACTCAACACTTTGGAAGAGAAAGGTTGGAAGAGAAATGTTACAATTTTGGAAGAGAACGACTGAAAAGAAAGAGAGCATTTGCAGAGAAAGAGAAAGTTGTAGAGAGTAAGTGTGAAAAGAAATTCTGCAAAAATGTGAAAAGAAAGAGAGAGCGTGCTGAGGAAGTGTGAAATGAATGAGAAAAAGATGTGAAGAATAAGGGAACAAATTGGGAAAAGAAAGTGGTTTTTAATTTTCTTTTTAAGGGTAATCAGTTTTTAAAGTGGGAGCATTTGCCTGGGAAGATGAACTAGTTTTAAGGCAAATCTCCACACTTTCCATTTTCCTTTTTCTATCCCAGGTTTTCATGGGAAGATGAACTAGTTTGCGCCAAAGAAAATTAAAAACCACTCTCTTTTCCCAATTTGTTCCCTTATTCTTCACATCTTTTTCTCATTCATTTCACACTTCCTCAGCACGCTCTCTCTTTCTTTTCACATTTTTGCAGACTTTCTTTTCACACTTACTCTCTACAACTTTCTCTTTCTCTGCAAATGCTCTCTTTCTTTTCAGTCGTTCTCTTCCAAAATTGTAACATTTCTCTTCCAACCTTTCTCTTCCAAAGTGTTGAGTTTTTGCAGATCCAAGTTCCTGGGTTGGTGGGGTGGGGTTGTCGGGGGAGACACCAATGATGGGTGGCTTGCGAGTGAACAAATCCAAAAAGGATTTCTAGAAAACTCAAAACAGGCAGAGAAAGATTAAACTAGAGTGTGGAGATTTGCCTGGGATAGAAAAAAAAAGAAGAAAGTGTGTAGATTTGACTGGGACGGAGGGAGTATATTCAACTTATATATACCATGACAGAGTCTTCTTCATGTATGAAATGCATATAAAAAAGAGCAAATGACTTCCGTGGCCCTTGAACTATCATGATCATTCACCTTTGACCCTTTATCCTTTTTTGAACACTTTTAACCTCTCAACTTACTAAACCGTTGAATCATGGCTATTCCGTCAGGTCAACCTTCGAGTTAGGTCAAAACATCAATTTTAAGTCCGAACTTGACATTTCCAATTTTTAATCCCTTTTCTCTTTTCTTTTTCTTCTTCCCCTTCACTGAAAACCCAATTCCCTGTTGCTAACTAGTTCCTCTTCCCCTAAAAACCCTCTTCCTCCCTTCCCCTTCCCTGAAAACCTTATTCTCTGGCGCAAACTAGTTCATCTTCCCATGAAAACCCTCTTCTTCCCCTTCCCCAAAAACCCTGTCCCCCTTCCCCGTCGCCACCCCCATTGATCAATTCCCCTTCCTTGCCGCCACCCCCGTGGATCTGTTCCCCATCATCATTGCCACCCCCGGTCGATCCCCTTCCGTCACCCCCGGTCGTTGCCACCCCCCCTTCCCCTTCTCCGTCTCTCGGCAATGAACTACGGGTTTTGGAGAACTTTTTTGTTGCTGGCTTTGGGTTTAGTCCACTGGGTGGAGCTTTATTTGGGTACAATGAGGGGATGATAATGTTACTGATGAGCGGTAGGGGATGGATTTGGTGGCGGTGGGTGTGGTGGGGTGACAGAGTGAGAGCAGGAAAGGGGAAGAGGAAGGGGAAGGGGAAAAAGGAAAAAAGTTTAAAAGAAAGAAGAAATAGGAAAATAGAAAAAGAAAAAAGTTTGGAAAAAATCTATTTTACCTTTAAAAACTGACGCTTTGACCAAACTCGACGTTTTGACTTGACGAAATGACCATAGCTCAACAGTTTTGCAAG
This sequence comes from Rubia yunnanensis, assembly GCA_037428765.1. Taxonomy (NCBI): domain Eukaryota; kingdom Viridiplantae; phylum Streptophyta; class Magnoliopsida; order Gentianales; family Rubiaceae; genus Rubia; species Rubia yunnanensis. Next base: position 11,850,458 of record CM075064.1, read on the forward strand.
TTGGGAGGCCAAAAATTCTCCAAAAAAATAAGGATCCGAAGGTGGAAGATCGTGATAGTTAAAGGGATACGGAAGTCATTTGCTCAATAAAATAAATAGAAACAGTTAAGTGAACGAGAGTGATTGATATAGTCCAAAAAAAACAATGTCAAGAATTCATTCTTAAAACAACCCTTCTAGGAAATTTACTCAGAAACAATTCAAATTATATCCTACCCCGGGGATCCAGGGGATAGCTTACACATTGCATCCCCGAGAATGAATGTACCTCCTTAAAACATGGCTAGTTGATTGATCCTAACATTATGGATGGTGTACTAGGTTTAATATTAAATACGTATGATAATATGAATTACCGGGGATGTGAAATTTACCGTATCCCAGGAATACAATATACGGATTGTGTTAATAAAGCACAACGAATAAATTAACCGTTGCAAATAATTTTTGAAGAAGCCGCTTTTCAAAACCGCTGCTAACGAACGCTGCCTCAGGAGATGTTTTCGCTAGGGATCGGCGTGTGTTTGAACTTTTCACTGCATGGTGGTGACCTTATTATGTGTCACAAGTTGTGGTTGTGTATTTCCAGCGATATATAGCCTAGTTTGAGTTTGTGAGGTCCAAAATTTATCGCCATACCAGCTTGTACTACAAAAGTCAATTTTTAGGCAACCCATACTGCAGTAATCATGCAGTGTTCATTGAGTTAGATAGCCCTCCGAAAATGTCACATGCCAGCTTATGCAGTGTTCTTACATCAATTAATTAGCAGCCTTCTCGCACTATAAATCTTGCATTTCAAGAGAACCATTCTCTGCATTACAGCTTCAATGGATCGTATACTTGTTATCTTCATCACTCTTCTGCTCGTCATCCCAGGTAAGAACTGATTTGATCTGAAGTACAACAACCTCAAACTACACATATGACAACATTTGTCCATCTGTGTAATTTTCAGATGTCTCGTATGGCGATAGCGTGAGCAAGAAGACCTGTCCAGTGAATTTTGGGATCCGGACCTACGGTATGATAACAAGTCGGTGCAAGCCTCCAAGTTTTGCTCCTGAGCCTTGTTGCAGTGCTTTGTTTGAGTATGCTTGTCCTTATTCCAAGATACTCGATGATCAGTCCAACGTTTGTGCTGTAACTCTGTTTTACTACGCCAACCACTACGGCGGCTTCCCGTCTGATCTCTTCAATGGTACCTGCCTCAAACCAGGAGACACCTTCTCTGGAAAGTGCCCCAAACATCAAGCTTGATGGATATCGGTGGTTCTAAACAAATGGGCAGGTTACTGCTATAGCTCTTATGGAGATCAGATATAAATTAACAGCCTTATAAATTACCTTATGTTTGTTTAGTAGCTATGAATCATTCTGAATAAACAAGTACTTGTGTATGAACTTAGCTTTGGTACAAAAAGAAGAAATAATAACATAATAATATCAAGCACTATCAAGCATTTACAATCATATCAAAGCAGGCAACCTCTTCAAGGTACTGTTTATTGCGCACCTATTTCCATTCTTCTCCGCACCATGAAGAAATGCAACGTGTACAAATATTAATCATACTTCAAAGGTGCATCCACAGAAGGGACACTATTGCAGGGACCCTATGGCACCGTTTGCTGGGTTAATGGCACCAGTATTTTGTGTCTCCAATCGACCGGTGCCTAAGTAGGGTGGTGGTGAAACGTAGTTACTACGACATTGGTAAATAAAACTGGTGCTAACAACTTTTATTACAGGGACCAAAGAAGGGACACTATTGCAGGGACCCAGCGGGAGTTCTTGATTTACCTAGGGTTTTTATTTGAATGTTGGAGGTTGTTGTGGTGGTGCTGGTAAATGGAGGAGAAGGTGTATGACGCATTACCCTAATGCGTCCTCATGAACTCCATTTTAATTTTTTTTGCCACAATTTAATAGAGGACGCATAACCTATATGCGTCCTCATCATTTTTTTTTTGCAATTTAATAGAGGACGCATAAGGTATATGCGTCCTCATCATCCGTTAATTTTTTTTTTTGCAATTTAATAGAGGACGCATAACCTATATGCATCCTCATGAAGCCTTTAATTTTTTTCACAATTTGTTTTTTTTGTCAATATTCGCTAATTGGCTAAAATAAGCGTGGGAAATTTTAATTTTCTAGCAAAATGCTTATTCCCAAAGACAGTTATGCGGGATTTTTTTTAATTGCAGCGATTTTTTTCTCAGTTTTTTTCCCGATTATGAAATCGCGGAGTGCTTGATTTCAGTAGGGTAATTATTTGAATGTTGGTTGCTAGTGTGGTGGTTGTGGGAAATGAAGGAAAGGGTGGAGGGCGCATAAGCGCATTAGAGTGGTGGTTGTGGTAATTTATATTTATATATATATATATATATGTATATATTTATGTATATATTTATATTTATATTTATGTATATATTTATATTTATATTTATATAACTTTATATGTGTGTGTATCTTTATTTATATTTATATATATATTTATATATATATTTATATATTTATATATATGTATATATTTATATATTTATTTATATATATTTATATATTTATATTTATATTTATATTTATATAACTTTATTTATATATATATATGTGTGTATCTTTATTTATATTTATATATATATATAAATATATACATATATATATATATATATATATGTGTGTATTTATATTTATATTTATATTTATATTTATATTTAAATATATATATCTATAAATTTATATATATATATATATTTATATGTATATATATATGAATATATTTAGAGTTATATATATATATATATATATATATATATTTATATATATAAAAATAAATATTTATTTATATATTTATATATATATTTATATTTATGGTTATGGTTATGCTTATGGTTATGCTTATGGTTATGTTTATATATATATATATATATATATATATATATATATATATTTATTTATAAGAGAGGAAGCTGTGAATTAAAGGCTGAGGGTGGATGTGAGGACGCATTTACTTCATGCGTACTCTGCCACGTGTAAACTGCCCATTCCACCAACGCCTGCCTTCGCTGGCAACTTTTACCAGATTAGAGCATCTCCAATGCACATAAAGCCTTCCCTATTTATCGGGAACACATGACAAATTTTTATTGGAACTTGCACACACCTTCAGATGTAATATTTAAACTTTTGACTGCAGGATTCTTTTAGAATTCTTCTCCAATCCAAACATCAAATGAATAAATTTTTCCTGACGTGTACACACACAAAGAGTGCGAAACATGAAATTCTTTCCTGGTAAAAATTTGATTTGGCAAAGAGTGAGCGTCAATTTCACAGTCAGAGAAGAGAGGGTCACTTTGACAGGGTTGATGTAAATTTTGTCCACGTAATACTGACTATGGTACTTGACCCTTGGGTTGGAAAGCAAATATAGAGTGGGAGTCATTAAATCCTGGCAATCGCCACGTCCTCTCTCGCCTTTAATCGTCAAAATTAAACTCTCCTTTAATCATCAAAATTAAACTCGCCTTTAATCATCAAAATTTTTAAAAAAAAATTAAGGAAAGTAGAGGACGCATTTCCTATATACATCCTCCCCATTCTCTTCCGTCTGTGGCTATTGTAGCCACATACATAGAATTTTCTCGCTTCAGGAGATGTTTTCGCTAGGGATCGGCGTGTGTTTGAACTTTTCATTGCAGGGTGGTGACCTTATTATGTGTCACAAGTTGTGGTTATGTATTTCCGGCAATATATAGCCTAGTTTGAGTTTGTGAGGTCCAAAAGTTATCGCCATACCAACTTGTACTACAAAAGTCAGTTTTAGGCAACCCATACTGCAGTAATCATGTAGTGTTCATTGAGTTAGATAGCCCTCCAAAAATGTCACATGCCAGCTTATGTAGTGTTCTTCCATTAATTAATTAGCAGCCTCCTCGCACTATAAATCTTGCATTTCAAGAGAACCATTCTCTGCATTACAGCTTCAATGGATCGTATACTTGTTATCTTCATCACTCTTTTGCTCGTCATCCCAGGTAAGAATTGATATGATCTGGAGTACAACAACCTCAAACTACACATATGACAACATTTGTCCATCTGTGTAATTTTCAGATGTCTCGTATGGCGATAGTGTGAGCAAGAAGACCTGTCCTGTGAACTTTGGGATCCGGACCTACGGTATGATAACAAGTCGGTGCAAGCCTCCAAGTTTTGCTCCTGAGCCTTGTTGCAGTGCTTTGTTTGAGTATGCATGTCCCTATTCCAAGATACTCGATGATCAGTCCAACGTTTGTGCTGTAACTCTGTTTTACTACGCCAACCACTATGGCGGCTTCCCGTCTGATCTCTTCAATGGTACGTGCCTCAAACCAGGAGACACCTTCTCTGGAAAGTGCCCCAAACATCAAGCTTGATGGATATCGGTGGTTCTGAATAAATGGGCAGGCTACTGCTATAGCTCTTGTGGAGATCAGATATAAATTAACAGCCTTATAAATTACCTTACGTTTGTTTAGTAGCTATGAATAATTTTGAATAAACAACTACTTGTGTATGAACATAGCTTTGGTACAAAAAGAAGAAATGATAACATAATAATATCAAGCACTATTAGGCATTTACAATTATATCAAAGCAGGCGACCTCTTCAAGGTACTGTTTATTGCGCATATGTTTCCATTCTTCTCCGCACCATGAAGAAATGCAACGTGCACAAATATTAATCATACTTCAAAGGTGCATCCACAGAAGGGACACTATTACAGGGACCCCTATGGCACCGTTTGCTGGGTTAATGGCACCAGTATTTTGTGTCTCCAATCGACCGGTGCCTAAGTAGGGTGGTGGTGAAACGTAGTTACTATGACATTGGTAAATAAAATCGGTGCTAAAAACTTTTATTACAGGGATCACAAAAGGACACTATTGCAGGGACCCCATGGGGAGTTCTTGATTTACCTAGGGTTTTTATTTGAATGTTGGAGGCTATTGTGGTGGTGCTGGTAAATGGAGGAGAAGATGGAGGACTGCGTCCTCATGAAGTCCGTTTTAATTTTTTTTGGCCACAATTTAATAGAGGACGCATAAGCTATATGTGTCCTCATCAATTTTTTTTTTTTTTTTTGCATTTTAATAGAGGCATCATCCGTTAATTTTTTGTTTGCAATTTAATAGAGGACGCATAACCTATATGCGTCCTCATGCAGTGCAATTTTTTTTTGTCAATATTCGCTAAATTGGCTAAAATAAGCGTGTGGGGAATTTTAATTTTCTGGTAAAATGCTTATTCCCAAAGACAGTTATGCGGGATTTTTTTAATTGCAGCGAGTTTTTCTCAGTTTTTTCTCGATTGTAAAATCAGTGAGAGCTTGATTTCAGTAGGGTAATTAGTTGAATGTTGGCGGCTAATGTGGTGGGTGTGGGAAATGGAGGAAAGGGTAGAGGGCGCATTAGAGTGGTGGTTGTGGAAATTTATATTTATATTTATATTTATATTTATATTTATATTTATATTTATATTTATATTTATATTTATATTTATATTTATATTTATATTTATATTTATATTTATATTTATATTTATATTTATATTTATATTTATATTTATATTTATATTTATATTTATATTTATATTTATATTTATATTTATATTTATATTTATATTTATATTTATATTTATATTTATATTTATATTTATATTTATATTTATATTTATATTTATATTTATATTTATATTTATATTTATATTTATATTTATATTTATATTTATATTTATATTTATATTTATATTTATATTTATATTTATATTTATATTTATATTTATATTTATATTTATATTTATATTTATATTTATATTTATATTTATATTTATATTTATATTTATATTTATATTTATATTTATATTTATATTTATATTTATATTTATATTTATATTTATATTTATATTTATATTTATATTTATATTTATATTTATATTTATATTTATATTTATATTTATATTTATATTTATATTTATATTTATATTTATATTTATATTTATATTTATATTTATATTTATATTTATATTTATATTTATATTTATATTTATATTTATATTTATATTTATATTTATATTTATATTTATATTTATATTTATATTTATATTTATATTTATATTTATATTTATATTTATATTTATATTTATATTTATATTTATATTTATATTTATATTTATATTTATATTTATATTTATATTTATATTTATATTTATATTTATATTTATATTTATATTTATATTTATATTTATATTTATATTTATATTTATATTTATATTTATATTTATATTTATATTTATATTTATATTTATATTTATATTTATATGTATATATACGTATATATATCCACATATATATACGTGTATATATATACGTATATGTATACGTATATATACATACATACATATACATACATACATATACATACATACATACAAACATATATATATACACACACATATATATACACATATACACACATATACATATATACACACATATATATACACATATACACACACATATATACATACATATATATACACATATATATATACATATATACACATACATATATATACATACATATATACACATATTTATAAGAGAGGAAGCTGTGAATTAAAGGCTGAAAGTGGATGTGAAGACGCATTTGCGTCCTCTACCACATGTAAACTGCCCATTCCACCAACGCCTGCCTCCGCTGGAAGCTTTGACCAGATTAGAGGACGCATTTTTTACACGCGTCCTCTCGCCACGTCCTCTCGCTTCAATCATTAAAATTTTAAAAAAATTAAGGGAAGTAGAGAACACATTTCCTACATACGTCCTCTCCATTCTCTTCTGTATGTGGCTACTGTAGTCACAGACATAGAATTTTCTCGCCTTAGTAGATGTTCTCGCATCAGGAGATGTTTTCGCTAGGGATCGCGTGTGTTTGAACTTTTCACTGCGTGACCTTATTATGTGTCACAAGTTGTGGTTGTGTATTTCCGGCGATATATAGCCTAGTTTGAGTTTGTGATGTCCAAAAGTTATCGCCATACCAAATTGTACTACAAAAGGTCAGATTTAGGAAACCCATACTGCAGTAACCATGCAGTGTTCATTGAGTTAGATAGCCCTCCAAAAATGTCACATGCCAGCTTATGCAGTGTTCTTCCATCAATTAATTAGCAGCCTTCTCGCACTATAAATCTTGCATTTCAAGAGAACCATTCTCTGCATTACAGCTTGAATGGATCGTATACTTGTTATCCTCATCATTCTTCTGCTCGCCATCCCAGGTAAGAACTGATCTGATCTGAAGTACAACAACCTCAAACTACACATATGACAACATTTGTCCATCTGTGTAATTTTCATATGTCTCGTATGGCGATAGCGTGAGCAAGAAGACCTGTCATGTGAACTTTGGGATCCGGACCTACGGTATGATAACAAGTCGCTGCAAGCCTCCAAGTTTTGCTCCAAGCCTTGTTGCAGTGCTTTGTTTGAGTATGCCTGTCCCTATTCCAAGATACTCGATGATCAGTTCAACGTTTGTGCTGTAACTCTGTTTTACTACTCCAACCACTATGGCGGCCTCCCATCTGATCTCTTCAATGGTACCTGCCTCAAACCAGGAGACACCTTCATTGGAAAGTGCCCCAAACATCAAGCTTGATAGATATTGGTGGTTCTGAATAAATGGGCAAGTTACTGCTATAGCTCTTGTGGAGATCAGATATAAATTAACAGCCTTATAAATTACCTTACGTTTTTTTAGTAGCTATGAATCATTCTGAATAAACAAGTACTTGTGTATGAACTTAGTTTTGGTACAAAAAGAAGAAATGATAACATAATAATATCAAGCACTATCAGGCATTTCCAATTATATCAAAGCAGGCGACCTCTTCAAGGTACTGTTTATTGCGCACCTATTTCCATTCTTCTCCGCACCATGAAGAAATGCAACGTGCACAAATATTAATCATACTTCAAAGGTGCATCCACAGAAGGGACACTATTGCAGGGACCCCTATGGCACCGTTTGCTGGGTTAATGGCACCAGTATTTTGTGTCTCCAATCGACCGGTGTCTAAGTAGGGTGGTGAAACGTAGTTACTAATGACATTGGTAAATAAAATCGGTGCTAAAAACTTTTATTACAGGGAACACAGAAGGGACACTATTGCAGGGACCCAGGGGAGTTCTTGATTTACCTAGAGTTTTTATTTGAATGTTGGAGGCTGTTGTGGTGGTGCTGGTAAATGGAGGAGGAAGTGTATGTCGCATTTCATGAAGTCCGTTTTAATTTTTTTTTTTGCCACAATTTAATAGAGGACGCATAACCTATGCGTACTCATCATCCGTTAATTTTTTTTTGCAATTTAGTGGAGGATGCATAACCTATATGCATCCTCATGAAGCCTTTAATTTTTTTTGGCTAAAATAAGCGTGTGGGGAATTTTAATTTTCTGGCAAAATGCTTATTCCCAAAGACAGTTATGTGGGATTTTTTTTAATTGCAGCGATTTTTTCTCAGTTTTTTCTCGATTATGAAATCGTGGAGTGCTAGATTTCAGTAGGGTAATTATTTGAATGTTGGCTGCTAGTGTGGTGGTTGTGGGAAATGAAGGAAAGGGTGGAGGGAGGGGTGGTTGTGGTAATTTATATTTATATTTATATTTATATTTATATTTATATTTATATTTATATTTATATTTATATTTATATTTATATTTATATTTATATTTATATTTATATTTATATTTATATTTGTATTTGTATTTGTATTTATATTTATATTTATATTTGTATTTATATTTGTATTTATATTTGTATTTATATTTGTATTTATATTTGTATTTATATTTGTATTTATATTTGTATTTGTATTTGTATTTGTATTTGTATTTGTATTTGTATTTGTATTTGTATTTGTATTTATATTTGTATTTGTATTTATATTTGTATTTATATTTATATTTATATTTATATTTATATTTATATTTATATTTATATTTATATTTATATTTATATTTATATTTATATTTATATTTATATTTATATTTATATTTATATTTATATTTATATTTATATTTATATTTATATTTCTATTTGTATTTGTATTTGTATTTGTATTTGTATTTGTATTTGTATTTGTATTTGTATTTGTATTTGTATTTGTATTTGTATTTGTATTTGTATTTGTATTTGTATTTGTATTTGTATTTGTATTTGTATTTGTATTTGTATTTGTATTTGTATTTGTATTTGTATTTGTATTTGTATTTGTATTTGTATTTGTATTTGTATTTGTATTTGTATTTGTATTTGTATTTGTATTTATATTTATATTTATATTTATATTTATATTTATATTTATATTTATATTTGTATTTAGAGTCCGTCTCTTAAAAGACGGTCTTTCCATAAGTTATGGAAAGACCAAGGTTTAAAGTGTAAATTAGAAGAAATTAAGATAAAATTTTCGGGTTGCATGAACCGGGTTATAAATTTTATAACTACTACATGTTTCATACTAAAACTTTAATATTGCAACTAAGACCTTTTACCTTTTATTATTCTAATCAAACCCCGTCTTTCCATAAGCCTATGGAAAGACCGTCTTTCCCAAGACTTTGCCTTGTATTTATATTTGTATTTGTATTTGTATTTATATTTATATTTGTATTGTATTTATATTTGTATTTGTATTTGTATTTGTATTTATATTTATATTTATATTTATATTTATATTTATATTTATATTTATATTTATATTTATATTTATATTTATATTTATATTTATATTTATATTTATATTTATATTTATATTTATATTTATATTTATATTTATATTTATATTTATATTTATATTTATATTTATATTTATATTTATATTTATATTTATATTTATATTTATAAGAGAGGAGGCTGTGAATTAAAGGTTGAGAGTGGATGTGAGGACGCATTTACTTCATGCGTCCTTTTCCATGTGTAAACTGCCCATTCCACCCATGCCTGCCTCCGCTGGCAACTTTGACCAGATTAGAGGACGCATTTGTGACATGCGTCCTCTCGTACCCATGCCTGCCTCCGCTGGCAACTTTGACCAGATTAGACATGCGTCCTCTCGCCACGTCCTCTTGCCTTCCATCATCAAAATTTTAAAAAAAATTAAGGGAAATAGAGGACACATTTTCTACCTACGTCCTCCCCATTCTCTTTCGTCTGTGGCTACGGTAGCCAGACATAGAATTTTCTCGCCAGGAGATGTTTTCGCTAGGGATCGGTATGTGTTTGAACTTTTCACTGCATGGTGGTGACCTTATTATGTGTCACAAGTTGTGGTTGTGTATTTTTGGCGATGTATAGCCTAGTTTGAGTTTGTGATGTCCAAAGGTTATCGCCATACCAACTTGTACTAAAAAAGTCAGTTTTAGGCAACCTATACTGCAGTAACCATGCAGTGTTCATTGAGTTAGATAGCCCTCCAAAAATGTCACATGCCAGCTTATGAAGTGTTCTTCCATCAATTAATTAGCAGCCTTCTCGCACTAGAAATCTTGCATTTCAATGCATTACAGCTTCAATGGATCGTATACTTGTTATCCTCATCACTCTTCTGCTCGCCATCCCAGGTAAGAACTGATCTGATCTGAAGTACAACAACCTCAAACTACACATATGACAACATTTGTCCATCTGTGTAATTTTCAGATGTCTCGTATGGCGATAGCGTGAGCAAGAAGACCTGTCCTGTTAACTTTGGGATCCGGACCTACGGTATGATAACAAGTCGGTGCAAGCCTCCAAGTTTTGCTCCTGAGCCTTGTTGCAGTGCTTTGTTTGAGTATGCATGTCCCTGTTCCAAGATACTTGATGATCAGTCCAACGTTTGTGCTGTAACTCTGTTTTACTACGCCAACCACTACGGCGGCTTCCCGTCTGATCTCTTCAATGGTACCCACCTCAAACCAGGAGACACCTTCTCTGGAAAGTGCCCCAAACATCAAGCTTGATGGATATCGGTGGTTCTGAATAAATGGGCAGGTTATTGCTATAGCTCTTGTGGAGATCAGATATTAATCATACTGCTATAGCAACGTGCACAAATATTAATCATACTTCAAAGGTGCATCCACAGAAGGGACACTATTGCAGGGACCCCTATGGCACCGTTTGCTGGGTTAATGGCACCTGTATTTTGTGTCTCCAATCGACCGGTGTCTAAGTAGGGTGGTGGTGAAACGTTGTTACTATGACATTGGTAAATAAAATCTGTGCTAAAAACTTTTATTACAGCACCGGTATTTAAAATGCCAATGTTGACAGTCAAATCGTTGTTTATGATCACCCATTCTTTCATAGCACCCGTATATACGAACATAAACCAGTGCCTAAAACTGGACAGATGACAAATACAAGCACCGGTTTATTTTTTATTTTCCGGTGCTCTTGCTTTGGGGATGGATGTCTAAACACTGGTAGTAATATTTGTAAAACTGGTGCTTACTTTTTTTTAAAAAAAATTACAATTTCCTTTAAAAAAAATTTCAAGCCCTCTCGAAATTGAAACTCGGGGAAACATCATAGAAGAAACTTAGACAAGACAAGAACACAATATAAAAATTAAATTTATGCTAAGCAAGAACATTTGAAAAGGTAAGAATCTTAAGTGAAAAAAACAATCCATCAATATGATATAATTTAAGAAAATATGTAAATGTGTCCCAATCAAATTACATGTTGAAATACACTAGGTCCACCGAGTCTTGGATTGTTAGGAAGACACGTTCACCCAAACTTCACACCTTGTGTCCGTGACATCTATTATCTCCTTGCCATTGTACGCTCCTCTTGCCGAGGGAAATATCTGTTGTGCACAAAATAACTCAATGATTAATAACGTGAAAGTAATCAATAAGTAAGAATAAGAAACGTTTAATTTTTAATATGTCAAATAACCTCCAGAATAAGATTTGTAGAGGTACTATTTAGCCTTAGTTGTTCCGTTAAGTTTGTGTGCACTACGATTTGTCTCTGAAAATGATTTAAAATGTCGAAATGATGCAGCATTTTAAGCACCAAGGAAACATGATGTGTATAACTATATTTTAACTATGTGTTTAACATTAACAATGATTTAATTTTAAACACACCATGTTAAAGAGTTAATGATAAACACACCATGTCTACTTGGTGCTCATACACTACAAAATATCCTCATTTTAAATTGTGGAGTTCTACAAATGTTACAACACTTTTCATATTGGAAGAAGCATGACTTAGTTAAATGGTACTACATGAATAGAAAGCAACCAATACAGAGTGCTTGATTTGTATGTGCATGATTATTCAAAATTGGATGTTGTCTGATTCGGAGGACGCATTCTACAAATGCCTCCTCACATGGGTCAATATTTTTTTCCAAAAAACTACGAGGATGCATTCTCTGAATGCGTCCTCAGCTTGAATTAATTTTTTTCCAGAAAAATTCAGAGGACGCATTCTCTGAATGCGTCCTCTCCGAGAGTTATTTTTTTGCAGAAATTTCTGAGACTTTTAAAAAAAATTAGAAAATTGTAATAACGTCTTGTTTGAAGAAAATTGTAATAACATCTTCTATGAAGAAAAATTCAGTTGTTTAAAAGATTTTGCAGATTCGGTAGAGGACGCTTCTTGAATTTTTTAAAAACGTGTCCTGAATTCAACAAATGCATTTTTCTCAAAATGCGTAGTGAATTTAAGTAATGAATTTTTTTTAATGCAGCAATGTATAAGTTATTATTTTTCATATGCTTGTTTTTGGTGAAGATTGCGCATAAGTAGACTTGTGTTTGTTTGATGATATTTTTTAAAATAGTAAAATGATAAATTAGGATCGTGTGATCTGCAATTTTTTAACTAGTCTTGAATATAGAGTAGGAATGAATTACTGCATAGAGTTGGAATGAATACAAATTAGCAGAAATGTACATTAGCCGAACAAGATGTGTGAAACGTAATGAATACAAATTAGCATAAATGTCCTAATGACGACCTCTGCAAAGCTTTCCACCCGTTCCACACGAGGGAGGACGTATGGTCCGGGATGTCCATCATGGAACAGCCATCTCAGTAGATATATGTACGTCCTCATGTGGAGCTCCCTCTGGTATTTCCTCCTCCACATCATTTCCTTCCTTCTCATTCGAATCATAATGGATATGTGGAACACTACCTGTATCTAATGAAGCGGTAGGCGACATGTATGCATGACTAGCTGTGGGAGTGACATATGCAGTGAAATCAGCTGTAGTCGTGTCATGCTGGGAGGTTTCCCAATGTGATGGTCCAGTATGACTAGCAGTGGGAGTATGATATGCAGTGGAATCTGATGTAGTCATGTCATACTGTGAAGGTCCACCATGTGATGGTCCGCCAATCGCTGGTTCGGCTTGTGATGAACCAATGTGTTCTATATGGAACCGAGCATACAGTCTCCAACCTCCCTGTCGACCTGGTAGAGCCGGACGGTGCCTTCTAATGTCAGTATATCTCACACCAGGGGGAGGCTCCTCAGAGTGCACATACAGCTGATAATACTGCAGTATGAAGGCTCATGCGCATATTGTAGAGTACGTGTGACAACACCATGCATTCCCTTGATAACGTTCGTGAAACGTGGGGAACATTCATCCAAATTAATATCTGACATGATGCGCAACTCGGTCATTGCCTGCAACTACAGAAACGAGATAAATATGTTAGATATTTAATATTGAGGAAATCTAAAGTATTATTCCTTAACAATATTAGAAATTTAGGAAACACCATATACTCTATAGTTGCACCGTCTACATGGAAACCCTCCGTAATTGTTAGGGGCCGTCTTGGCTGATCAATCAGGGTCACTGTCCCGTGAAAGTACCACTCCATGTATTCTCGACTGGGTGTGTATGGATTCGCACACCCAAGTGCGTTTACTTGTTGATAGGATCAACGTTCCCAAGCATCGAGATATCTTCTCAGTTCCACACGCCAATCCATGCCAGACCTTCCTCGACGGTCTCTAGTATGTAGCAGTTTATACTCATCCCTACTGACCAACTGGGTGGGTATTGGCTGGATTAGGCCGAACTGCCTAAGAACACGATGTGCGTGATGGTACTCTACGACATGCCAGCAAATGAGGTCAACGCAAAGTAACTAATTATTGCTACCAGCTATACAGTACCACGGGAGTTGTTCCACGACATCCTCCGTGTATGGCTGCCGAATAAACTGAAATAACAGGCAGGTGTTGCAATTAGGTAACTGAAACCATTTTTCCCACCAAGTCAATGAAAGGAAATCTAAATTGGCCTATACCTGATTGTCATTGAGAGATGCCAGCTGATCGCGGTACACTTTCAATACATGCATCGATGATTGTGATAAATCGTATCGGGCTTTCCACCTATGAGGAATAGAGTGAATTATATTAGCCATTTGTTGGAATTTCATGTGGTTTAACAAGTGTCTCTTGACTAATTTGACACCTACCGGGACCCAAGAGCACTCATCGTGACTGTCACCGGTAGTCGTCCGGCAGGTCGGATGGATGGTATGCGTCCCATGCCCACAACTACCAATAATTAAATAAAATGTAATATATGGTTATATTATGGACATTATGTATAAATGACTAGATTGACCAACAAGTTTACCTGTAGCAAGACAAGTGGCCCAGATGTGGATTTAACTTGTGGGATTGCAGTGTCACATAAGCACATGTACAAGTGTGCCAGAATGGAACTCCCCAAACTGTACTGATGTGCTGCACCTAGATCCATCAGTACCGACAAGTAGAGCAAAGTGATAAGGTGTTCGGACGTGTCTGAAATGAGCATTCCCCCAACCAGCAGTAGAATGAAAACCCTAGTCCGCTGTTGACATTGTACCTCGGTAGGATTAATAGGGAACATACTGTGCAATAAGTTTCCCAACCAGCTGGCCCTAATGCGACCTCCTCTGATGGCACTAGGGTCTAGTGTACCACCCAGGTAGTCTGTGCACACTCTCTGCCAGTCCTCTATATGCCTACTAGTGTCCACACCTGTGACTGGGAAGCCATCGATTGGAAGACCCCATAGGATCCCTATATCCTGCAAAGTGACCGTAGCCTCCCCCATCGGCAGGTGAAATGTGTGTGTCTCTGATTGCCAACGCTCCACTAAGGCAGTGGTGAGGGAATGGTCAATGTGTATTGGTGTGGAATCCAAGAGTCCCTGGAATCCAGCTTCACACACATAACGTATAACTCTATCAGGAATTTGTTTGGTCTAGCATGCCCCATTGCACCGCCTCACCTGCAATGCCTCATCCTCTAAATGACCATTGTACAATGCACGGGCACGATGCTCCTGATGAAGGTACAACAAATCCTCCTCAATGGGTCCTGGATGATACATTGTGTGTCCCCGTTGACAATTATAATCACATGTCAAAATTAATTATTCAAGATTACCACAAACACATGTAATACTACAATATGTGATACATATTCGACAAATAAAAGTTATACTACAACATGTTATAAATATTCCACATTACAAAGGTAATACTACTAAGAAATTACAAACAAAAGAAATTACAAACACCATATTACAAATAGGACACTAAGCACAGCCTCGCCTATGGACGCCTCTGGATTAAGCCGACACCCTCTTATCTATCTGATTGCTTATCCTTCTCTCCACAAACTGACCATGCCTCCTATTACGAAACTTTTCAACATCAGGAATCAACCTCCAACTGGCACATTGCCAAAGTGATGGATCTCATACAGGCATGAAACCCTGACTATATTGTTGCACATAGGTGGTCATGTGATGAACCTTGTCACATAGACTAGAAGTATCGTCACGCCTATGCCGACAGACGGCCAATGTGTGGGAACAAGGGAAACGGAATATTTGCCATTCCCAACAAGTACATTCCTTTCTCCGATATTTGACTGTGTACTACCTTTGACTAATGCTCCCATCAATGGTCTTTGTCACAACCCTATAAGTCTGCGACGTATGACCAAACACGGTAACAATATGTCTCTATGCCCATATGTCTTGCTTTTGAAACTTTTTCCAAATCCTGCTTGGGAACACGGATCCAGACAAACGAACATCAATTTAGAATCAAGAAACTAGTATGTGAACACATACAAAAATGTACCTCCAATTAACTGTAATGAATAGGGAAAGTACCTCCAATTTGTGACATCCATTACCCTTTGGGCAAACATTTCAACTGTTCGCTCAAACGTCGCTTTGACACACGCAGTTATCAGGAGATAACATGCACGCCGTAAACAGTTGTTGTAACTCTCTGACATATTGGTTGTGAGAATTCCCCAACGTCGATCACCGTCATCAAAGGCAAGGCACCACTTACTGCGATCTTGTTGTACCAACCAAGCCCAAGCCGCTAGTTCGATACTCTCCAACTCCTCCTTGTACTTCCTCCACCTTCTCTCTCGTCTGGTACCACCAAGCTGCCAAACCAGAGTCTTCAGAAGGGCATTCTTGAACCTCCCGCTATCAACAGTAAGGAAGTTGGACTAAAAATAATGCAAGCAAAATCGGTGGTATCCAGTTGGCTCCATCCATTCCTCCATATGTCTCATTGCATTTAAAATACCATTATGGCGATCTGATATAATACAGATTGACCTGGTATCACCACCAACCACGTGGAGACGCATTCTCTGCATGAACCAGTGCCAACTCTCATTAGTTTCAACGTCAACAATTGCATAAGCGATGAGGAGTATGTAGTCGTTCGCGTCACGCGTCATGGCAACTAGTATTGTGGCTTTGTATGCACCTCTCTAATGAGTGTCATCCACACTAATCACCGGCCTGCACTAGCGAAAAGCATCAATTGCCTGACCAAATGCCCAGAAAATAAATTTAAATTTCCTGCACCCATGCCCGTGTATTCTATCAGGTACATCAGCCCAATCAACAACGATGCTCGGATTCGCCCTGACAAGCTCATCAATGTATGTTGGGAAACTGTTCAAAGGATTCCTCCCAAGTTCCAAATACCATGCCAATAGCCTTCTGTCGAGCATACCACGCCTTCTTATACGAAAGGGTTACATTGAACTCCGTCTTCACATGCGCTAGTACATCTTTCACTGTGTATGAAGGGTGTACGTCCATGTGGTGGAAAATTGAACGGGCAATCATCACCGATGTTAGGTTCATGTTACCCGTCGATCGACCAGCACTAACACACGCATACTTACTAGCCCATTTGGTGATCTCCCACATGCCATGTGAAGCCTTTTTGCTAGCTCTGGCAACCCAATGACAATTACCCGCACATTCAACAACGTCCCTGCATTTCACATACCATGTGTGTGACCTACTCTCGATGACTCCGTGTTCCCTATTCATCATGGAACTCCACCTCGAAATAGCTTCTACCAGCGCCACTTCACCAGTCGCTTGAACATAATTAGAAACCACGGCACCACAATTATTTGGGTCATAACCATCCTCATTAGGGCCACCATGATCCCTAAAGAAGGCCTCTATATTGGGATTCCCCAAAATATGGAATGATGTGGATACATTGTTTGTGCACACCACACGTTCATCATCGTCCCGAGGATTCGAATCAGTTGATAAGGAATGATCATCATCACTTTCTTCATCAAGTACAACTTGCTCACCATCGTCATTGCTCCCTACATGATGACAACATCATCGCCAATTTCACCAACGTAATCATCATCGAAGACATTCGGCTCCACATGATCCCCACCATATATACCACAATTTGTGGATGGCTGAGCGCAATCGACGTGAAAATACGCACTGGGTTGGCTGGACTTACCAATGGCAAAACTTTGGGAATGAACAGGGGGTGGTAAACTTGGTACATGTGTACAGTTCTGCATATTGCTCAACAACGACATGAACGTGCATGACCGTGCCGGGTCAATGGTGCCTGACAGCTTCTCTATAACAATGTACAAATTCACTGAGGACAATGACATTCGATCAACAATGTCGAAGAAGAATGTGGTAGACTCGTCATTTTCCGCATTATAACAACGATAGTATACGGCCGAACCAATCAGCTCAGGACATCGGTAATATATTTTCAACAGATACCCCTCCCTATCAATACCGAGCCTTGTGAAAATTAACTCAACTAACTCGAAGTGGCTGAACCTCCTCTCTAGAGTCACATTCCTCTCCGGTATGAGAGGATCATAATACACACCCACAGTCAAATCAAACTCAATCTGACCCCTTTTATACAGATACACCATCAAGAACATCGTACAACTGCATTATAAAAATACATAACATTTAATACAACTCCTTGAAAAGTAAACCTTAAATCATTCTTTTACAGTCGGTCAACCACCTCATACACTATTACCGATTTTCAAACTATTACACTATCCTCAAATATGTGATAAATTCGGCCACACTAATAAAACTATTACTACAAACCTAATACAAAAATTAGTAAACAATTCACATATTCGATTCACATAGTCACGCATCCACATTCTACACTTTCATAGCATTACACCATACATAATCATTCTTAGTACACACAATCATACAACACATTCATATTAACAAGATTTTTTCATGTACTTCACAAATTACATTGAGACACACAATTCAATAACAAATATTGTAGGACAACTAACACATAATCGTTCAACAAATTTGTAAAATCATGTACGGTTCAATTACCTTTACGAAACTAAAAATTTGACTAGTCGGGTGTCTGAAACCCACGGACAAGTCGAATGCAACCAAGGTCAAGGTCAATCAACGGAAGTCAACTCCGATCAATGGCGGTCAATGGCGATCAATGGCAGTCAATGGCAGTCAAAAAGTGGTCAACAGTGGCCAAAGCTCAAACTTACTACCGCCTGACGTGTTTAGCTACAAATTCAGAGTAATTTTCAACAAAAGAACAACCAAAAAATAACCTAATATTGAGAATTAGAAGGCTAAGAAAATTAAGTACAAAACCTTGGTCTCGGAAAAAGTACCGGCAAAGACAATGACAAAACCGGAAGGAGCGGGGAGGAGTCAGACTTGGTGAAGGAGCAGGGAAACAATGCCGGAAGAAGAATGACTCGAAGGTGGAGGAGGCGGAAATAACGATGGTAGAAGAATCCATCGATTCTGGAAATCTGGCAATTTGAAGACTGATTGGAGGACGAATGCGTCCTCGTCCACATGGCGATTCCAGTAACAAAATTCTGGAATTTTACGGAAAAAAAAAACAGAGGACGCATTCACTGAATGCATCAACATTTTAATTACAAAAAAACTGGGAAAAGAGAGAACGCATTCGTCGAATGCGTTCTCCACAAATAATGCCACGGTTTGGTACTGTAGCCACATTATTAGAAATTTCCCACCAATACACCAGAGAAAAATCAAGATTCATCACAAACTAGACATAAACATTAACTTCAAATAATCCAAACAAGCAAAAGTTTTGCATGCAGTGCCCTTTAACTAATGATTCTTCAGTTAAGTTTGTGCACAGTATGATTTGTCATAGAAAATGATTTAAAATGTCTAAATGTTACAGCATTTAAGCACCGAGGATACATGATGTGTATAACTATGTTTTAACTATGTATTTAACATTAACAATGATTTAATGTTAAACACACCATGTTAAACACTTAATGATAAAACACATCATGCTACTTGGTGCTCATACACTACAAAACATCCACATTTTAAATAGTGGAGCTCTACAAATGTTAGAGCACTTTTCATAATGGAAGAAGCATGACTTAGTTTGAATGCACTATATGAATAGAAAGCAACCAATGTAGTGCCCTTTAACTAATGCTTCTTCCGTTATGTTTGTGTTTAATATGATTTTGCATAGAAAATGATTTAAATGTCAAAATTATGCAGTGTTTCGGCACCAAGGAAACATGACGTGTATAAACAAACCATATCAAACAAGTCACATTTCCTTGGTGCTGATAGACTGCAACATCTCCACAGTTTAAACATCAACTTGAAATTATCAAAACAAGCAAAAATATTTGTAAACCTTAATCTATTGTCATTCATTCAAAACATTGTAGTTTTTTGAGGCAATCAAAACTATACCATATACACTTCAACATCCCACAATCAACTATGTCACAATAATTTTAGAAAAAACCTTCAACATCATACATAGTTAAATATAAAATCACAGTTACACATCTCACCTCCATTATATCTCCACAGTTCTATGAGAAAAACTAGAAAATAACACAATCAATTGTATCACACTTCAACATAACATAATCAACAATATGTCATCCATAATATAACATGATACAAAATTTATGACAAACACCGAAACGTGACACAATCATCTATATCAAAGGGGAACCAAACATATTTTAGGACAAATACCTAAACATCAAACCATACACAATCAACTACATTACTATATCGAATACACTTTTAATTGAATCACAAAATGAACAAAATCTCACACCCCAAAAATCACCAAAATGGAAAAAAATCCCATACACCCCTTGAAAGAAAACATGAACAAAATCCAACACACCCAAAAAATAAAAAATACAAAAAAAAATACAACACATATAGTACCCACGGTGAGAGGATGTTGTGCCTCGGGGATGGTGCGCAATGGGGAGGGCAGATAGAGGGCCATTGTTGCCTGATATGGAGAGGTGGTGTTAGGCTGCGGATATGGGGAGGTGGTGTTAGGTAGGTTAGGCAGCAGATATGGAGAGGTGGTGTCAGGCGGGGTTAGGAACCGGATATGGAGATCTGTAGTGGGAGGAGGCGGTGGCGGTAATGGAGAGGTGGTGGAGTAGGAGGGAGAAGATGGAAAGGGGGTAAAAGTAGGAGAATGAGAGGACAATGAGGGAGGATTAGATTTAGCGTTTTAATTTTACTTTTTATAGACTAATTTTAAATATTGTACTTAATAAATTAAAACAAGTAATAATACAAACTAAATATGCATGTTTAATTTCATGCACTTCAACATAGAAACTGCCAAGATTTTGCACAAATATAAGCTTCATCATTTGTTATCTGCCTTCCACAATTGTTTAGCAAGATTTTTTTCTTCTTTAATTATCTGGGTATGTTAGTTCATGCTTAATTAAATCATTATTTATTTATAGCCAATAATATAATACAACCTAAGATCTATGATAAGGCGTCACCACGCCTCTCAAGATAACTCCAACGATTCAACGAGTTCAACCCTCCTCTTATCATCAATCTTTCCACCATATTGATTGAAATTACTCTTAAGCGTCTCTACTTTCTCCATACTAAACTTCTTCTTTTTTTTTTCCTAACTCGTACCACTGCAGTTTCTGAACTGGAATTGTTGGCATCTATTGCCTGCTACACAATTTTTTTCATTTGAGAGTATAAAATTAAATATTAATTTTCATTCACTTAGAATCCACATAGTAAATCCACTTATATAAATTTAAATTTAATCCTAAACGTATCAAATTATCATTATTTATAGGTATTTTATCAATGTTTCCTTAATTAATTGAAAGTCGTTGTTTTGAAGAAAAAAATTGAGAATTTTTAAATTGTCATTATTTATATATTTCACTTTATATTAACAAAGAACACTATATTAATAATTCTTTTATTTTGTTTTGTTTCATATTTATTATCAACTAGTGGAATTTCTATCAATTTCTCCTTTATCCCAAAGCACACAACAATATGGATTCATCTCTTTTGGTTGATTTCTCTCTTTTAAAAACAATTAGGGGTACTTTTATCATTTTGTGTTCAATTGCTTAAACGGCACTGTTTTGAAATATTTTTGAGAAATATCTATATAGTTATGATCCCTAATCATATTCTAAATAGGATTCTTTACTTTTGTTGGGATTCATTTTTTATTATCACCCAGGCGTATTTCGGTCATGTTTTTCCATTATACTAAAAAACACTACACAAAGGATTGTTTGCCATGTTGGGTTTCATTTAATCATCAGGCATGGGTATTTTATCATAGTCTCTTTAATTACTTAAACGTCGTTGTTTTGAAATATTTGTTGTGAATTTTTATATTGTCATTATACATATATTTCACTTCGTATTAACAAAGAACACAATAATAAGAATTCTTGAGATTTTGTTTAGTTTCATCTTTATTATCAGCTAGTGTAATTTATATCAGTTTCTTCATTATCCAAAGGACACTACAATAAGGATTCATCACTTTTGGTTGATATCTCTCCTTTTTTAAACAACCAGGGGTACTTTTGTCATTTTATCCTTAATTGCTTAAATGACATTGTTTTAAAATTCTTTTGAGAAATATCTATAAAATTATTATCCCCAAGCTTATTCTAACTGAGATTCTTTACTTTTCTCTGGATTCTTTTTTATTATCACCCAAGGGTATTTTGGTTATTTTCTCATTATACTAAAAAAAGGCTACACTAAGGACTCTTATGTTTGTTGGGTTTCATTTTATCATCAGTCATGGGTATTTTATTACCGTGTCCTTATTTAATTAAAAGTCATTGTTTTGAAATATGTTTGAGAATTTTTATATTGTCATTATTCATATATTTCACTAGATATTAACAAGAACACAATGATAGAAATTCTTTGATTTTTTTCGGTTTCATCTTTATTATAAGCTAGTAGAATTTCTATCATTTTCTCCTTTATCCCAAAGCACACTACAATGAGGATTCATCTCTTTTGGTTTATTTCTCTCTATTTTAAATAATCGGTGGTACTTTTGTCATTTTGTCCTTAATTGTTTAAAGGGCAATGTTTTGAAATACCATTGTGAAATATCTATATAATTATGTTCCCCAACCATATTCTAACAAGGATTTTTTACTTTTGTTTGGATTCATTTTTTATCATCACCCAGGGGTATTTTGGTCATTTGTTATTATACTAAAAAAACAATACACTAAAGATTCTTTTACTTTGTTGGGTTTCATTTTATCATCAATCATGGAAATCATTATTTGTAGATATTTTATCACTGTTTCCTTAAGTAATCAAAAGTCGTCGTTTTGAAAAAAAATTAAGAATTTTCAAATTGTCATTATTTATATATTTCACTTTATATTAACAAAGAACACTATATTAATAATTCTTTTATTTTGTTTTGTTTCATATTTATTATCAACTAGTGGAATTTCTATCATTTTCTACTTTATCCCAAAGTACACAACAATATGGATTCATCTCTTTTTGTTGATTTCTCTCTTTTTAAAACAGTTAGGGGTACTTTTGCCATTTTGTGCTCAATTTCTTAAGTGACGCTGTTTTGAGATATTTTTGAGAAATATCTATATAGTTATGATCCCTAATCATATTCTAAATAGGATTCTTTACTTTTGTTTGGATTCACTTTTTATTATCACCCGGGGGTATTTCGGTCATGTTTTTCCATTATACTAAAAAACACACACAAAGGATTGTTTGCCCTGTTGGGTTTCATTTTATCATCAGGCATGGGTATTTTATCACAGTCTCCTTAATTACTTAAACGTCGTTGTTTTGAAATATGTTTAGTGAATTTTTATGTTGTCATTATGCATATATTCACTTCGTATTAACAAAGAACACAATAATAAGAATTCTTGAGATTTTGTTTGGTTTCATCTTTATTATCAGCTAGTGGAATTCCTATTATTTTCTTCATTATCCAAAGGACACTACAATAAGGATTCATCACTTTTGGTTGATATCTCTCCCTTTTTAAACAATCAGGGGTAATTTTGTCATTTTATCCTTAATTGCTTAAATGACGTTGTTTTACACTACTTTTGAGAAATATCTATAAAATTATGATCCCCAAGCTTATTCTAACTGGGATTCTTTACTTTTGTCAGGATTCTTTTTTTATTATCACCCAGGGGTTTTTTAGTTATTTTCTCATTATACTAAAAAACGCTACACTAATGATTCTTTGGTTGGTTGGGTTTCATTTTATCATCAGTCATGGGTATTTTATCACTGTCTCCTTATTTAATTAAAAGTCTTTGTTTTGAAATATGTTTGAGAATTTTTATATTGTCATTATTCATATATTTCAATTGATATTAACAAAGAACACTATAATAGGAATTCTTTGATTTTTTTCGGTTTCATCTTTATTATCAGCTAGTAGAATTTCTATCATTTTCTCCTCTATCCCAACGCACACTACAATGAGGATTCATCTCTTTTGGTTGATTTCTCTCTATTTTAAATAATCAGGGGTACTTTTGTCATTTTGTCCTAACCGATGATGTTTTAAAATACCATCGAGAAATATCTATATAATTCTGATCCCCAACCATATTCTAACTAGGTTTTTATACTTTTGTTTGGATTCATTTTTTATCATCAGCCAGGGGTATTTTGGTCATTTGTCATTATACTAAAAAATAATACACTAGGGATTCTTTTACTTTGTTGGGTTTCATTTTATCATCAATCATGGGTATTTTATTACCGTATCTTCAACAAATTGAACATCATTAGTTTGAAATATTTTAAGAAATTTTAATATTGTCATTAATCATATATTTAATTTCATGTTAACAAAGAACACTATAATAAGAATTCTTTGATTTTGTTAGGTTTCATTTTTATTATCAACAAGGGGAACTTTTATCAATTTTTCCATTATCCCAAAGTACACTACAATAGAGATTCATCGCTTTTAATTGATTTCATTTTTTTAAATTAACCTGGGGCATTTTTGTCATTTTATCCTTAATTACAAAAATGAAGTGGTTTTGAAATATTTTTGAGAAATATCCATATAATTATGATCCCCATGCATATTCTAAATAGGATTCTTAACTTTTGTTTGGATTCATTATTATAATCACCAAGGGGTATTTTGGTCAATTTTCACATTATACTAAAAAAACTACTCGAAGGATTCTTTTCTTTGTTGGGTTCATTTTATCATTATTTATAGGTATTTTATCAATGTTTCCTTAATTAATCAAAAGTTGTTGTTTTGAAAAAAAATTGAGAATTTTCAAATTGTCATTATTTATATATTTCACTTTATATTAACAAAGAACACTATATTAATAATACTTTTATTTTGTTTTTTTTATATTTATTATCAGCTAGTAAAATTTCTATCATTTTCTCCTTTATCCCAAAGCACACAACAATATGGATTCATCTCTTTTTGTTGATTTCTCTTTTTTTAAAACAATTAGGGGTACTTTTGCCATTTTGTGCTCAATTTCTTAAGTGACGCTGTTTTGAGATATTTTTGAGAAATATATATATAGTTATGATCCCCAATCATATTCTAAATAGGATTCTTTACTTTTGTTTGGATTCATTTTTTATTATCACCCGGGGATATTTTGGTCATGTTTTTCCATTTTACTAAAAAACACTACACAAAGGATTGTTTGCCATGTTGGGTTTCATTTTATCATCAGGCATGGGTATTTTATCACAGTCTCCTTAATTACTTAAACGTCGTTGTTTTGAAATATTTGTTGTGAATTTTTATATTGTCATTATGCATATATTCACTTCGTATTAACAAAGAACATAATAATAAGAATTCTTGAGATTTTGTTTGGTTTCATCTTTATTATCAACTAATGGAATTTCTATCATTTTCTTCATTATCCAAAGAACACTACAATAAGGATTCATCACTTTTGGTTGATATCTCTCCCTTTTTAAACAATCAGGGGTACTTTTATCATTTTGTCCTTAATTGCTTAAATGACATTGTTTTAGAATACTTTTGAGAAATATCTATAAAATTATGATCCCCAAGCTTATTCTAACTGGGATTCTTTACTTTTGTCAGGATTCTTTTTTTATTATCACCCAGGGTTTTTTTTGGTTATTTTCTTATTATACTAAAAAAACGCTACACTAGTGATTCTTTGGTTGGTTGGGTTTCATTTTATCATCAGTCATGGGTATTTTATCACTGTCTCCTTATTTAATTAAAAGACTTTGTTTTGAAATATGTTTGAGAATTTTTATATTGTCATTATTCTTATATTTCAATTGATATTAACAAAGAACACTATAATAGTAATTCTTTGATTTTTTTTTTGGTTTCATCTTTATTAACAGCTAGTAGAATTTCTATCATTTTCTCATTTATCCCAAAGCACACTACAATGAGGATTCATCTCTTTTGGTTGATTTCTCTCTATTTTAAATAATCAGGGGTACTTTTATCATTTTGTCCTTAATTGATTAAACGATGATGTTTTGAAATACCATTGGGAAATATCTCTATAATTATGATCCCCAGCCATATTCTAACTAGGTTTTTATACTTTTGTTTGGATTCATTTTTTATCATCGGCCAGGGGTATTTTGGTCATTTGTCATTATACTAAGAAAAGTATACACTAGGGATTCTTTTACTTTGTTGGGTTTCATTTTATCATCAATCATGGGTATTTTATTACCGTATCTTTAACAAATTAAACGTCGTTAATTTGAAATATTTTTAGAATTGTTAATATTGTCATTAATCATATATTTAAATTCATATTTACAAAGAACACTCTAATAAGAATTCTTTGATTTTGTTAGGTTTCATTTTTATTATCAACAAGGGGAACTTTTATCATTTTTTCCATTATCCCAAAGTACACTACACGAGATTCATCGTTTTTTGGTTGATTTTATTTTTTTAATTAACCGGGGGCATTTTTGTCATTTTGTCCTTAATTACAAAAACGAAGTGATTTTGAAATATTTTTGAGAAATATCCATATAACTATGATCCCCATGCATATTCTAAATAGGATTCTTAACTTTTGTTTGGATTCATTTTTTATAATCACAGAGAGGTAATTTGGTCAATTTTCACATTATACTAAAATATGCTACACGAAGGATTCTTTTCTTTGTTGGGTTCATTTTATCATTATTTATAGGCATTTTATCACGATTTCCTTAATTAATTGAAAGTTGTTGTTTTGAAAGAAAAAATTGAGAATTTTTAAATTGTCATTATTTATATATTTCACTTTATATTAACAAAGAACACTATATTAATAATTCTTTGATTTTGTTTTGTTTCATATTTATTATCCACTAGTGGAATTTCTATCACATTCTCCTTTATCCCAAAGCACACAACAATATGGATTCATCTCTTTTGGTTGATTTCTCTCTTTTAAAAACAATTAGGGGTACTTTTGTCCTTTTGTGCTCTATTGCTTAAAAGGCACTGTTTTGAAATATTTTTGATAAATATCTATGTAGTTATGATCCCAAATCATATTCTAAATAGGATTCTTTACTTTTGTTTGGATTCATTTTTTATTATCACCCAGGGGTATTTCGGTCATGTTTTTCCATTATACTAAAAAACACTACACAAAGGATTCTTTGCTCCGTGGGGTTTCATTTTGTGCTCTATTGTTTTAACTTATTACATGTTTTATTACTTGTTTTAACTTATTAAATACAATATTTAAATTTTATTTAAAAAACTACAACATTTAAGGTAAGGGTAAGTTTCAGGAAAAGCGGCATGTCCATAAGCTTATGGACATGTCAGGGGCCTGTTTGAAATTAATTTAAAAGGTAACTGGGGGCCAAGCCCAATAAAATCATGTCCAATCTTTCTAATTCATCACTCAACCGGTTATTCACCAACGCCAATTCGATCAGCCGGCGTGGATGGAGACCTTTCTCGACATTTTGCTCTGTGTCATTCTGATTTGGCTCGCGGTGATGATCGGCCTCATGATTGGATAAAAATGGAAACTGAGGCGAACCAAAATCATGTTTCTTGGTCTCCGGTCGAAGCTTCGGCTGTCGTTGACCCTGCCACCGAGGCTTGGGGCTCCAAGGATGTGGCTTGCGTTCACTGCGCTCTCTGCGTTCTCGGTAGAGCACCAGTTCCTTTTCAGCTCCCATGGATTGTACTGGTTTAAGAGGTTCTCATGCACCGCCGCTTATTGGAGTAGTGAGGTGGATTCCTCGGAGGATGGCGAGGATGTACCCAAAGATTTAGCTGACTTAACATCGGGTTGGACTCCACTTTCTAAAGGATCGCGCCACTCACCAGAAGATGTAGAGGTTAACTACAAACCTATTCTACCTCCGCAAGGAGATGAATTCAATAATCTTGACCTTTCCATCATGTCCGCCAAAAAAAGGTTAAATGTTTTTTAGTAATAATCATATTCATTTACCTTCAAATTTTTGACTTACTTTTTTTTTTGTAGTGCAGATATCACATTTGTGTGAGTTGTACAATTATCAAGCGGAGAATGGTAGGCCGATCCACGTTGCAGTTAGTTTTTTGTACGAGTCAATGCAACATCATCACTCCACACCAATTCGAGATGGAATATATAGAGTCTCACTTGAGAAGCCACTAGTCCTCAACACTATTGCCAATTCTCGATGGCCAATTCAAGCATGTGGGAACCGCCGAAGGACCTTTTCTCCTATGGCCTCATCACCTAATCTATGTGGACCCTACAAATGATGGTCATTTGGAGGACAAGCCTAAAATAGCACCGGTAATAATTCACAAAACACCGAAGAAGGCTAAGTCCACACTCACAAGGGCACAAGTTTTGAAAGAATCACCGCACTGTGTTAGAGTCTTGTATGATTTGATTGGCGGATACCAAGTCAACTCAACCTACACATTTTCGGGCAATGAATGTGTATTTGGTCAAAAGAGGAAAATAATTGCCACGTGGAGTGACTTCGAAGACTTGTGGATGTGTGACCAAGTCAATAAAACCATAATGTCCTTATATGTATTGTAAGTACTAAATACTCTTATTATTGGTAGGAATAATTTATTAGCTTCAATTTTTTTGCAATTGACATTTTCCCATTCTATTTGAAAGGTACATGTATTATTTTGTTAACCAAATGGAGAAATGGTGGATAGGGTATTTGTGACCAATGATGACCCAAGAAATTGGGAACACGGTAAAAGAGCGAGTGGACTACATCCGCAAAAGTCTTGGACGAACAAATAAAAAAATATTTGTCTCCCCATACAATGAGAGGTAATGGTCAAATATCAAATCTACTAAAAAACATATTTTTGGAATATTTTTATGCATCACATTCTTTTAGA
This sequence comes from Rubia yunnanensis, assembly GCA_037428765.1. NCBI lineage: Eukaryota > Viridiplantae > Streptophyta > Magnoliopsida > Gentianales > Rubiaceae > Rubia > Rubia yunnanensis. The sequence goes on from CM075064.1 coordinate 11,879,602, forward strand.
GACCATTGGACATTAATATTTATTGTCCCAGGGAAGAACCGTGTTTATTGGATGGATCATCTACACTATCTACCTTCCGGGTTATTTATTAAGATTTTTTTATGCTTCTGTTACTTTTCCCACCTAATCAAGTAAAAAGGGTTTGGAGATAGTCAAGATCAAGGTGAACCTTTTTTTTCATGTTTAAAATTCAATTTGATTCTTCAATTCTAAAGTTTTGATATGATTATTTAATTCTTTTGTATTCATTAGTACAAGAAATAAGCGAAGAATTATGAGTGCGGGTGTTACTTTATGCTATATGCGGCAGAGTGTCTTCAACAAATCAGTATGGAATTTCTTGAAATCAAAGACGTGAGATTTGAATTAGATTTTCTTCTATTGATTCAATGCTATATGTTTGTTTCACATACTAATAACATTCCCAAAAACAAAGATTTTTAAAGAGGATGAGAAGGCATATTCACAAACAGATATCAACATGGCAAGAAATTTCTTGGCAAGGTATTCATTGGAAATCCCAACATAGCAGTGGTATAAGTAGCTAGTATTTATGAAGACATTGTCATTGGAATATATTTTTTAAGATTTCTATTCCTATCTATAGATTGTTGCTACCCCTAGCGTAGTCTATAGATTTTTTATGACTAGGTGGAAATGACACTTTATATGGTGTATCTTGACTTGGTATTTGAGGCTTTCGTATAGTCGGATATTATAAAATTCCAGGAATTTTACCATACTTTCCAAATTCGGAACCAGTATCGGTCATTCTTCTTTATTTTTATCAAAGATCATATTTGATGTTACAAACTCGGAAGATTGGAAATTAAAATAAAGCATTAAATGATAATAACATAAACCTCGCAGACTGGGAACAAAAAATGCATATGAGCTTGGAAGTCATGCGAGTTATGAGCTTCGTAACAACTCTACAGATCCGATAGATTTCCTCACGTTCCGAGTCCGCAACACATTACTACATCCCTGGGTTTTGATAGTGTTCTAAGTCCGTAGCAACCTCAATGATCCAAGGGTGTGAATTAAGTTACGAGTTCAAAACAGGATCCCTGTTCCGACAGAATACAGGTCATTCCTATCTCTGAACTAATAGAAAGCGGTTTTGAATCGCCTTCCATTGCTTTGTTAGAAGGAAATTCCAGGAACTGCCTCTGATCCTCATCAATAGAAGTCATGTCCCGAGAAGTCACCCCAAAGTGACTTCCACTGTTCAAAGGAACCGCCTTTAATAGAGGCTCCTCCACTAGTGAACCTGGGTGTAGATTCTTAAATGTATCGAACAACCGACTCTCCGGCCGGATTCCACTTACCTCGTCTCTAGTTGCATTCAACGACTCCTCATTTTTTGACAACGTTAATTAATGCAGCGAACAGATTCGTAAACTGTGTAACATTTCCTTGGGCCCTCCCATGAGTCCTTCGCACCCGCTCCGCCCAAAGATCGATGGGAATCACGTCCAGAACATACGAATGGTGATAATACTAGTTCCTACTATCATCAGCAATGTGATTTTGGTCGTTGTATTAGTGTTGGGCTTGGTATTCTGCATCAGGATGAGCAAAAGGAGCGGTAGCAGAGGTGGTGGCGCAAGGCGGCAGCGGCGGTGGAGGCAAGAGGAGGAGTGGAGGGGAAGCCCAGCAGTGGGGCTGGGAAATTCGGCAGGGGATTCTTGTGGGAGGAAGTGAGTTAGGGACTAGGGACTCTGGTGTTCTGCAGACCAGGGGATCAATATATGAGCTACAGTTTGGAGGACTTGCTGAAGGCATCTGCGGAGACACTGGTCAGGGCAGCGGCGGAGTTGGAATCGGGGAAAAGGGTATGATTTTTTGATTTTTTAACTCAGGGGTATAATGGTCATTTTATAGATTTTGACCAATTTTACCGTTGACATTACTTGAAGACCGCCTTTGGGGATCAAACAAATCAATTTTGGCTTGTTAATTGCTGAAAAAACGTGGTATTGGCATTGGGGACCAAAAGATAGTATTGCATAATATATAGGGAAACAAAAAAACTATTTAGTCTAAACTATTTATTAGTTGTTGCTATGTTCAAGCACCGATTATATGGACACTCATATACGATACTGGTGTTATTTCTTATGTATTGCACCGGTTTAAAAAACCAGGTGGTAGGAATAAAATTCAGCACCAATTTTTTGAAATACCAATTCCATACATGAAGTCAGCGCCGATTTTGGAGGCCTCCAGACCGGTGCCTAATTACCTATTCTCGAATAGTGGGATGTATCATAAACTATTGTATAGGATGATATATACAATAGTGCCTAAGTACCTATTTATTTATTTGTGTGTGTGCGCGCAAATGTACTGCAGCCTAATTGGAGAAGAAATCTTGGTGCTAAACAGTCCAAAAGGCAATTACAATAGGTAAATTTATGAACCCTAAGCGAATGATGATGAACCGCGACAGGCACCCAGAAGCTAGTGCCAGTCTAATGTATTTAGTTTAATGCCCTGGGCCGAAAATTTATTTTAGGCTCATCCACAAATGTTTTTATAAAATAAATCAGGTCCTTACAAAATTTAAATTAAAAATTAAATGGTCAACCAAAGAAATTCTAGTACCCCTCCATTCTAAATCAAATTGCACATTAAACATTATCACGATGTTTAAGAAAAATATTTGACCGTTACTATGTTTACTTACTTATAATAACGTCAAATAAAAAGTTGATATTTAGAGTGTTTCAACGAATACAATAATATAACATACGATAATATTATTGCTCATGTATTAATTCAAATATGGAGTCAAATTTTAATGGAGAAAAATATCAAAAAACAAGTGTGCAATTTAAATTGGGACAGAGAGAGTATTGAATTGGATAAGATTTAAATTAAAGGACAAATTAAATATAAAATTAATACATATAAAGAGATTTTTAAAAAAATTGACCCCTAAAAATGCTAGGCCCTGTGCGCATGACCCACACTACCATTGATCCGGCTATGCTAGTAGCCATCACCACATACTTGGTATGCAACCATAAACTGATCCAAACACTAGCTATACTCTATTTCCAACATAACATTAGTGGAATGTTATTTTACGCTCTTTATTTTATTATATATGTCTTTTATTTATACTTTATAAATATAAAATGTAATAAAATTTTAAATAAGAAAAGAAATAATTTCAAATAAAAAGTATGGATTTTAAAATAAAAAAGCATGGTTTAGGAGGAGGTTCTCTAATGGTGGTAGGTGGCGGTCCTGCAACTTTCCGGTGACAATCCAGTGAGTTTTCAAAGGCAGTCCGACTAGGTTCCAACAAGTTTCCGACGATTGGTGGCTCACGTCCATAGCTCACACTACTGGCTCACATATGAAATTTCTACTTGTGGCCCATGTCTGGTGGGTCACAAGTAGGAACTTCATATGCGAGCAATTGGTGGGAACCACAACTGGGAACTCAAGATGCGAGCCATTAGACCTGAGCCACAAGTTCTAAATTCCTATGTGACCCTCAAACGTGAGCCATCAGTCGCCGAACCTTCTTCCCGTCGCTACCAACTGTTGGACCTCTGCTTGCTGTCTTCGACCAATTGACCGGAACTTCGTTGGAATCCATCCGGAACTTGGTCGAAAATTTGCCAAAGCTCCAGTGGTTGGCCCCCAGCTGTTGCCGCCGGACCACCCGCTGCCGCCACCAGAAACTGCTAGCTAACCTCTCCTTTCCAATTCCTAATAATTATATCCTATATACATTTATTTTTATTTTATTTAAATTTTAAATAACTTTTTATATTTATAAGGTATAAATACATGGCGTAAGGTAGTAAAATACATGACGTGATTTAGCAGCACCCTAACCTTTATCAAATGCACCTAGCTTCCGAACTGAGTCTCAATTGTTGCTTGTGTTATAATTCTTTATACATAGTAGTACATTTTAAAAGTTTTTCAAACTTATAAAACCTCGTTGTAATTTTTAAAAATAGATATCAAAGAATTCCATTAATTAAATCAATTATAAAATAACTATGTCTAACGGATTATCGATCTAAAAGACATTATGTTTTTCTAATATATTTTGCATCGATAATCTTTTTTATAATGGGCCAAAATTAAAATTTTGCCTAAAGTTTCAAAATATTTTAGATCGACTATATTTATAACTTGATGAACTTCTAGCGGACAATTCAAACTTATGGAAAGCGTCGAGGGAAAGGCTTTATCATATCACTTGTAAGGGTGTTCATGAATCGGTCCGGACCGGTAAAATGGATCGAATCGGACCAGAAGATAAAGACTAGAACAAGATATATAAATTTCCAGTCCGGTCTTTGGTCCAAAAATTTTAAAGATTCTGGGTTTCGGTTCGGTCTGGTCCAAGAACAGAATTTTCCGGTACAGACCGGATGGACCGGTAAGTTACTCTTATGTATATTTTGGCAAGTATTTACAATTTAAAATCATATAATAGTTAGATTTATTTTCTTTGGGCTAGTATTCTTCCATATTTTTAGGTAATTTTTTTCCTAATAACTTATATTTTACTATCTTTTAAAGATAAAAAATTCAATTAATTTTTTCCAACACCAAAATTTTATTGTAAAAGAATAAAGTTTACTAAAATTTGGTCCAACTGATCCATACCGGTCTAAAACCGGAATAATTTTGGTCTGGTACCGATCCTATATATTCACTAACCTGCCTAGTTTTTGGTTCAACCTTTTTTATCATTCTGGTTCTGATTCGGCCTGGTCTGGTCTTGGACCGATGAACACCCCTAAACACTTGCTAATAGGTTTTTATTAGAGTGAAAAATATTAATACTTCACACATTCTCACAAGTGGAGGAGGCCTCGTTAAAAGCACCATTAGAAGGCGGTCTACAAAAATTTTGTAAAGCCACCTTTTAGAAGGGGTTCCAAGCTCGAAACCTCGGTAAATCGGATCCCCATATTTTTTAAAGGAGGTTATTGGTTATTGAAGGAGGTTTGTTTATAACCGCCTTCCATTGTTGGAGATGGAAGGCCATTCTGTAGAAGTGACTTTGAACGCATCTTGTTCCGAACTCGGAACAAGGATCCGATAGTTGTTCCAAGTTTGGAACTGCTAGGTGTGCATCGTAATTGAAACAATGATTTGCCTTCCGAGTTCGTCTCTTATATCGTTATGATGTTCCAGATACTAAACATCTTCGGATTGGCATTGCCATGAATTTTGAAGGGCTGATTTATGTTTCGACATCGGAACTCACAAAAAGTAGCAATAAATGCATATGGCCAATCTCATTTTCATTTGGAGAAATAAGCTGAAATTTTAAGGCACTCTTTGGAACTAAAAGACTTAGGTAATTCTATATATACAAATATTCTTACCTATTGTACTAATGATTTTATTATTGAAGTAGGTTTTGTAATGTTTTGAAATAGGGTTTTGATTTGAAATGTTTGTCATCAAATTGTGTTGCATATATGATTGAATGTGTCTTGATTTTATTTTCATGTAGTAAATGGATAGAATCGGACTCATCAAGAGCGACCTTAGGTTACCACCCGATTATATTCATTTAGTATATTCATTTATTGTGGTGGTTTATGCAGCCAAGAACGGGGTTATGCGTGCACGGTCCCACATAAGGATTACAAGAATGATGCATATTTAGGGAGGAACACGTTGCGTTAACACCTTATAATTTGAGGTTTCCAAACAAGTTACACTTGTTGGATATGGAACGATGAGATACCGACGAATATAGGTGGAAATGTTGGAGTCAAGGAATGGGTTGAAATAGATTGCGATGATCGATTTGATGAGATGGTAGAGGATGTTGCCAAATAATTCCATGGTAAACCCGAGGTCCTAGAGTCATTGCTTAGTGGCAAGAATTGCCCATTGTACGTGGGGTCAAAACATTCAGCTTTGAGCATGACATTGAAAATCATGAATTTGAAGGCCAAATTTGGTTGGACTGAAAAAGGGATGAAATCGTATGCCTAGGAAATCTTATACTGTGAAAAGAGTTCTTTGTCCTAGGGGTTTAGAATTAGAAAAAAATCCATGCATGTCCGAATGATTGCATGTTGTTTAGGGGGAAGGAGGATGAGAAACTTGAAACATGCTGGGTATGCAGTGAATCTTGGTACAAGTTAAAGCGTGATGAAATTTGTGTGTGTGGAACTGGGGACCGCTTCGAAGAAAAAGACACCAGCTAAGGTCTTATGGTATATTCCGATAATTACACAGTTGAAAAAGTTGTTTGTTTACAAAGAAAATGCAAAGTTACTATGATGGCATGTAGAAAGAGATCATCCGGCATATGATGTCATAAGGCATATGTCCAATGGTGATTAATGGAAAAAGCTTGATGGCATAATGTTCGGATCACATTCCTTACATTTAAGGTTAAGCCTATCTACCGATGGAATGAATCCTTTTGGCAACATGAGTAGCGCATATAGTTCTTGGCCCGTAATTTTGGTGATCTACAATCTACCATCGTGGTTGATAATGAAAAGAAAATACATTCACTTGTCCATGATGATTTTGGGCCCCAAGCAACCGGGTAATGACATTGATGTATATCTTGCGCCCCTAGTGGTTGATTTTTTTTACATTGTTCATTCATAGATTCCATACCTATGATTCTGTTGTGAATGATATTTTCACAATGAAGGCCCTTTTGTTTTGCACCATAAATTATTTTCCCGCTTATGGAAATTTATCGGGATATTCTGTGAAAGGACACTATTCATGTCCAGTTTGTGAGAAAGAAACCTCAATTTGTCAACTTAAGCATGCCAAGAAGTGGTTCAATGGCAAGACAAGGTTTCGAGGTGCGCATGTACCATTAACCGGCGCTAAGGTATTTGAAAATTTTAGAGGATTGCCTAACAGTTTTGTTAAGGAGAAGCGAGAGTTGGCAATTGAAGGTAGTTGAAAGAAATGCTCAATCTTTTTTCGACTCCCTTATTGGAAGGATTTGGATGTCCAACATTGTCTTAATGTAATACACATAGAGAAAAATGTATGTGATGCTTTGATTGGAACACTTTTGAATACTCCCGGTAAAACCAAAGATGGATTGAAGTCTCGACTTGATTTAGTTGACATAGGTATTAGGGAAAATCTTGGTCCCGTTACTGATGGAGATGCTTGTTATCTCTCTCCCGCTTGTTATACAATGTCTCAAATGGAGAAGAATTCTTATTGTGAGACGCTGAGTAGTGTGCAAGGGCCTAGAGCTTATTCTTCAAAGATCAGCGCTTGTGTATCGCTAACAGAGTTGAAGTTGGTTGGATTGAAATTGCACGACTGCCACAACTTGATGTGGAAATTGTTAGCCATTGCGATTTGGTCGTCGTTGTCGCCCCATGTACGGTTTTTTATTACTAAACTATGTTTGTTCTTTAAATATTTATGTTCTAAAACTATCAGTGTTGCAAAGCTTGATTGGTTGCAAGCTATGATTGTAGAAGTATTATGCCGAATGGAGATGTACTTCCCACTTTCTTTCTTTGACATAGTGGTCCTTTTGATAACATGTTAATCTGATCGCTCGAATCCCCTCGGCAATAAAGAACTCCCCTTTAACCTTGATGAAATCTAGTAGGGCAAAGCGAAGGCCATCATTTTTAATAGCCTCATCCCATTTTGCATCCATGGTGGCTTCGAGCTCTAGATTAACCAGTTCGTCCACCTGTTTAGCCAAATCTTCAGAAAAAGAGGCGGACACTTAGGGCTTTAAAAATTCCTCAGCTAATTCGCTGCAGCCAATCACCTTGGCCATCCTTAGAAGCTCCAGGAAAAATTCAGCAAGCTCTGGGCTATTCAATAGCTTGTGTTTGAAGGCCTCGAGCAGTCGCATTTGCATGGCTAGATCTTCTGCAGCTTGAGTCTTCTCTTCTGCAGTTTGAACCCTGTTAGTGAGGGCATCCCTCTCTAGAAACCATTGACGCCTCTCAGCATCTATACCTTGTTTTTCGCTGTCCCAGAGCTTTTGTTATTCTGGAAAAGCCCTCACGGCATCTTCAAGCTCCCTGTCCTTCTCCTCGAGCATTTTGTCTTTCCCTTCGAGGACTTGCTGGTGACCTTCGAGAGATTCCCTTAGCCACAAATTCTTAGCACAAAGGTTATCCTTGCCAGTAGAGCCAAGGGAATAGAGGGCCATTATTTTTACAGTGGCCTAGTGGTATATTTTAGAAGCCTGATCAAATAATTCATCTCAGATTGACGTTAAAAAAAAGGAGAGAAAAGAGGGTGGAAAAGAACCTCGGGATCAAGGCCAGTCTCTAGAAGGTGATGCTCGACGCCCAAATCATTCGAAGGGGGCAGTGATTGTTGTGGAACATCTTCACCGCCATGGTCTCCCATAAGTGGCCTTGGTGAGGAGGAGTTGTAGTCTTGTTGTTCGCCCTGGTCTTCTGGCGAATGTTCCGGGTATAAGGTGATTGCTCGATATCACTGGTTCAGGTGGGCCTCTCGAGTTCTGCCGTAGGAGAAGAGGTCTGATTCGAGAGGAGAGACACCGGAGCTGGGGGGAATGGAAGCCTGATTTGATGAATCAATGGTCCCCTCAGAGCGAGCCTGACCCTGCTTCGAGGGCTTTTGCTTCTTTAAGCCCTTAGTGAAACCCACTAAAAATGGAAAAAGAATGAGAGTCAGTCAATAGCAATTATCATAATAACACAACAAATAAGAGAAGTAGATTTCTATTAAGGTACCTTCGAAGGGTTCCGAATGCCTAGGGTCATTAGCAATGACCTCGAGATGAGGGCCATCCCCGGGGTCCTCATGTTCTCTTTTCCTTTTTCTTGTATCTTTCTGAAGTGTGTTATACACATATTTTTTGTAGATTCTAGGCGAGAATGCAAAGCCGCCAATTTGGGGGTTAGGGTTGTTGAAGAGGTTGTAGTTGAGGGAGCTGGACAACAGTTTTTTTCTGTCTCTCACGAGGGCATCTGGGTAGATGTATTCCCCGAGTTTCGAAGATTCAACTTGTATAGCCCAATTCCATAGAGGGACTCGATACCTCCAGCTATCGAATGAGATTCCTTTTTTCCAGCTTTTCCAATCACCCGAATTTCCAGGAACGCCAAAAAATTTATAATGTACTTCGCAATGGGTAAATGTAATGATCACATTGGATGACCGTCCGTTATAGGACACGGAGTATAGTGAGCAAAGTAGCTTATAACTAGGTTTAATACCGAATTAGTCACATTTAGTCAAGAACATCATCATGATCACCAGAATGTTGGGGTGGACTTGTGCAGGGCTCACCTGAAATTGCCTAAGAAGTTTGGAAAAAATGGGCGGAAAGGAAAATGTGAGCCCGCAGCGAAGGTGTCAAATAAAAATAGACAATCTTCATTCAAGAAGGCTATGGAGGGAGTCACCTTCTCGAAAGGGTAAAAAATTGGCGTCTGGAGCTACTCGTTGGCTAGGAGGGATCGTGTCCAAAATTTTGGAAATAACAGCTCCCACATCCAACTCGGGGGGCTCCTTCCAGAGTCCTTTAGCTTTCATCTTCGGTGAGTCCCTTTTTTCTTCTCTTGAAGGGGCTCAGCCGGAGAAGATTCCCAATTTCCACTCGAGGGAGCTTTCCCCCCTCAAGGATTGCCTTATCCCTTAAAGGAAGTACTTTTTCCTCCTCCCTTATGGTTTTGAGCTCTGGGGGAGGATAAAAACCAATCTTGCCGCTCGTGGGGGACCTCCTTATGTAGGGTTTGCCCATGCCAGGCGGCCAATTTTCAACAACTCCTAGAGAAGGTATATCAGTTATGGGAAAGATCTGCTCTTCCTCAAGACTATTAGATATGCCCTTTCTAGTATCAGCATCTCGCTGGAGTTCTTCGGAGGGGGTACATTCCGGGTTAGTAACACTTATCTCCGGCATACTAACCCCTGACTCACCTACCCTGATTTCACCAGAAAATTTCTCAGAGCCGGAACCCTCATCAGAGAGAGCCATGATGGAAAAGGAGAAAACGATAAGATCAGAGAGAGAATAGGGATAAAAGAACTTACTGATTCCTGGAAAAAGTTATGAAGCTCGGATCGCTCGTGAGAGATATAAAGAAAAAAAATCTCTTGTAAGAAGGCGCCTGCAAACAAGAAAAGTAAATAAGGAAGCGCAGATGAGGGGTAAATATGGGGGCTGAAGTGACAGGTAATTATTTCGGCATTGGAAGCATAAAAAGTTATAGAAGACGTGATCGCATTTTCCTCTTCTGATGGCGCAGTGTTTGGGGGTAGTGCCACACGCGATTTTATAGCACGCGTGTATCCTTTCGGAATCTTAAACGATGAAGTTGATTAGAAAACTAGGTTCTCATCCTTGAAGGTAAGAACACAACGTGCAAGGTTCATTTCGAGTTCTCGAAGTGTCCCACGCATTCGAGACCTCAAAGACCTTCGTGACGTTCCAGCCTTCTAAATTGAGAACCTTCTTATATGGGGGCTCTTAATAGAGGTTAGGCCCAAGAAGGCCATTGGGCCGCAGGCATGGCATCCCAGTTAGGGGAGTATTTAATATCCTAACTTAAATACTGCATTCGTGAGTAATTAAGGGAGATAACTAAGGAGTACGTTATCTGGGACACAGAGTATAAATACAAGGTACACATTTACTTATCATTCATTCTGTCTTAATCATATTGAACGCTTGGACTAATTTAGGCATCAGAGTGTTGACCCCTGGAACCCTAGGGATAGCTTGATTGCAGGTCCATTCGAGAAGAGCCCAAGTCCACGAACCAGTCAGAGGTTGAAGATGCATCAAGTGGCCCCAACTGTGGGGACGTGGAAATTGAAAAAACCTAGGTATTTATGATGATGAAGAGGAGGGGTCAGAGGTGGGAGGGGGGATTTCTAAAACACATTGTAGGATATTAGAAAGGAGAATGATTAGAAAAGAATTAACTCTGTTGATTTTCACCAAATTGGGAAAATTTATATAGGAGGACCGAGCTAAATAATCTAGTTGGGTAGGGAAGGTTGGTAGAATAAGGGTAGACATTAAGTCATGAGGGATATGGATAGGCGACTCTACAGTTAATTAAGCAACATTTTGAAAGGGATTTCCAACTAGCAATCAGCAGAGGAATACTGAGGAGGAGGCAAGATCATCAATAATACCCATCGATGAGGAACAAATTGACAGGTGTGATCTATTCCTGTTTAGCCGTCAAAATAATAAGGGTGAATACGATAAGGATCCTGAGTGAGAAATTTCCGAACAAGTGGTAAGCACCTTTAATCTATTTTTCTATTTAAGAATAGAAATCCTATAAAAAAACTAAATTGTTTTATTTAAAACTCCTGCATGGGCTAAATTAAAGCTGACACAATTGGAAGGGCGATTCATTGCCACTGGTAAGCACGACATTCTTCGCGAGGCTACAGAAAAATCCGATCGCCCAGGGCGTGCCAGTGGTGTTGGATCATTCTTATCACAAAGAGATGTGTTTGGAATTCTCCGGTCCTACAAGGGCTAAACCATCCCGAGTTCACATATTGCAAAAGGAAGCGCTTATATGAGAAAAAAACATCAAGCAACAAGATATCTTGATCCGCAAGTTAATTGAACGCATAGGTCTCTTTGTACCCAAAAATTTAGCCGATTTAACACCTGGTTGGACTTTCCCTTCTAGAGGATCGTGCACTCACCGGGAGATGTTGAGGTTAACCACAAACCTATTCAACCTTCGCAAGGAGATGTAGTCAATAATGTTGACTTCGCCATCATGTCCGCCAAAAAAAAGTCCAATTTTAAATTTTTAATCCTATTCAATTTCATTTACCTTTGTTTGACATGGTTATTTCTTTTTCGTTGTAGACATCACATTTGTGTGAGTTATTCGTTGATCAAGTGGGCAATGGTAGGCTGATCCACGTTGCCGATGGTATTTGGCACGAGTCAATACGAAATCATTACTCCATACCAATTCGAGATTGGATACATAGAGTCTCACTAGAGAAGCCACTAGTTCTCAACGCCCCATTGCCAATTGAAAATGACCACTACAAACACATGGAAACCGCCCAAGGATTTTTCTCCTATGACCTCGTCGGCTAATTTATGTGGACCCTACAAAGGATCATCATTTGAAAGCCAAGCCTAAAAAGGCACCCGTAACAGTTAACAAAACACCGAAGAAGGCTAAGTCCACACTCACAAGGGCACAATTTTTTAAGGATTCACCGCACTTTGTTAGAGTCTTGTATAATTTGATTGGTGGACACCAAGTCAACTCAACCTACACATTTTTGGGCAATGAATGTGTATCTGGTCAAAAGAGGGATATAATTGCCGCATGGAGTGACTTCAAAAACTTGTGCAGGTGTGACCAAGTTAATAAAACCCTAATGTCCTCATACTTATTTTAAGTACTATATACTTTCATAATTCGAAGGAATAATTTATTAGATTTACTATTTTTACATTTAACGCTTTCTCATTCTATTTCAAAAGTACATGTATTATTTTGCTAACCAAAGGGAGAAAGGATGGATAGGGTATTTGAAAATTAAATATACTTTTGTTTTCATGTTGACAATTAAATTTAATTAGTACAAGAAACAAGCGAAGAATTGGGAGTGGGGGTACTACGTAATGCTATATGCGGCAAAGTGTTTTCAACAAATCCGTATGGATTATCTTGAAATAAACGGCGTAAGATTTGAATTGGATATTCTTTCATTATTTACATGCTATAGGTTTATTACACATACTATTAACATTCCCAAATTTTGAAGAGGATGAGAAGTCATATTCGTAAACTGATATTAATATGACAAGAAATTTCTTGGATAGGTATATTGTCAACGTACGTTTCTCTTCTATTGGAAATCCCAATGCAGCAGTGGTATAAGTAGCTAGTATTTATGAAGACATTGTCATTGGAATAGATTTTGATAGATTTCTATTCATATCTATAGATTGTTGCTGCCCTGGCGTAGTCAATAGATTTTTTTTATAGATAGTGTGGAAATGAGAAGTTATTTTGGTGTATCTTGACTTGGTATGTGAGGCTTTCATATAGCCGAATTCTATTGAAATTGCAAAATTTGACAATACTTTCCGAAAGGTGTTCCGATATCTGAACTGATTTCGGTGCTTCTTTAACCTTTTGTCATAGATCAGATTACTTGTTACGATTTTGAACCAGAATATCTGATATATGTTTTGAGTCTGGAACATATTATCCAGCATTATATGATCCTAGACCTAAAATTCACACGCTAGGAACAAAAAATCCATCCGAGTTCAGAAGTCACACGAGTTCCGAGTTCGTAACTAATCAATAATTCCAATGACTTGCCTCATGCTTCGAGTCCAGAACAAATCACAGGATCCGAGGGTTTTCAGCTCGTTCTAAGAGATCAACCACTCATACGGTTTGACAGGGTGCATTACGTTACGAGTTTGTAACATGAGGCACGGTATGATAGGATGAATGTCATTCCAAGTTCGTAACTGATAGAAGGCGGTTCCAACCCCTCGTTAGAAAGTAATTTTGAACCGCCTTCCATTGTTGCAATTAGAAGGCGATCCTCGGAACCGCCTTTGATCCTCATCAATCAAAGGCATATCTAGAGAAGTCACCCCCAAAGTTACTTCTCTAGTTCAAAGGAACCGCCTTTAATAGAGACGGTTCCACTAGTGTCTAGTACATATGGTACTTTCCTTTTTCGTATGTTCCAATAAAAATGAAATAATTTATAAATTATTCAAAATGTTAAAAAATATGTTGTTAAATACTCATAATGCCATCTTTAGAAAATTTTAGACTAGGTCCACTACTTTTATAAAATATTCTTACTTTTCTACTATTATTTCCTGTTACACCAACTTGTATAAAAAAGCGGGTCAAAAGCACGTCTGATATTTTTGTTGGAACAGAGGTACGTAATAGTAAAATTAAACTAAACTAAAATTTAGTAAATTAAAATTTACTAATCCCTCCGTCTCACTTTAAACTTTTTATTTTATTTTTTTCACGATGTTCAATGAGCATGTTTGACCGTAAATATCTCTAGTTATATATAATAATTACGCATATAAAATTGATATTTAGAAAATAGATATTAAGATGAATCTAACAAGATCCCACATGATATTTTTATTATGTATACATTAATTTTTATTTATGGTCAAAGTTTACAAAGTTTGACTTCCAAAAATCAATTAGGAAGTTTAAAGTGGGACGGATGAAGTAAATTAATTGTTTATTTTATATTTGCACACTTTTTATTTTTTATTGTTTATTTTATATTTACACACTTTTTATTTTTGAAAAGAAACTCCCTTTATTTCTCTATTATTAACACATTTTTCTTTTTTAATTGTTTATTTTATATTGTCACACTTTCCATTTTTTACAAGATTCCTTCAATTCTATCCATTAATTGTACCATTTACTTTCAACATAAAATTTTGTCCTCTCTTTTTTTCCACCTATATCCAAGCATTTATTTAAACCTACGGTGACTCTAACAGAGTAATGGAGAGAGAAATATATCATCCACATATGAACAAATTTATCCCTTATACAATAATTTCCTTCTAACTAAAACCATAACCCACCCTAATGCAGCTTGGCTGGGTAGGCCACCGCCACCACTTTACCACCACCAATAGCCTCCTCCAACACCTTTATTTACCGCTAAACCACCACCCTCAACTTTCGATGCCACAAGTTTGGAGAACTCTTCTCTTCAGTTACATTGTACAAAAGTCAGTTTTAGGCAGCCCATATTGCTACATGTAGTACTCATGGCGTGTTCATTGGGTTAGATATAAATTAAAGCCCTCCAAAAATGCCACATGCCAGCTTATGCAATGTTCTTACATTAACCAATCAGTACGTAATCTTCTTGCACTATAAATCTTGCATTTCAAGACAACCATTCTCTGCATAATAGCTTCCATGGATCGCATACTTCTTGTCTTCATCACTCTTCTGCTCACCATCTCAGCTTCTTCTACTCTCTATCCAGGTAACATCTGATCTAATCTAATGTATAACAACCTCAAACTATGACAATATCGAATAACTGTCTAACCTTGTTATTGCAAATTCAGCGAATCATCTCTCTTTAGATGCCTCATACAGCGATTACGCAAAGAAGAAGCCGTGTCCTGTGAACTTTGCAATCCAAAACTACACTATCATCACTAGTCAGTGCAAGGCTCCTAGTTATCCTCCCGAACGTTGTTGCAATGCTTTCTTGAAGTTCGCCTGTCCCTTTGCCAAGATACTCAATGATATGTCGAATGATTGCGTTGCATCCTTGTCTCACTACATAGGATCTTACGGCTACCCTTCTGGTCTCTTCGCGAATGCGTGCCGCAAGCAAGCAGGCAAGTCTGGCGTAAAGTGCCCGAAACAGCATGATTAATATCGTAAATTCAAAAAAAATTATGTGTTAGCAAATGTTGTACGTGTAGGTATGGGGCAAATCATATTCAGCCACGTAATCTGTGATGTCTCACACCTACACATACAACATTTCCTAACACATAAATTTTTCTGATCTAAACTCTATTGTTTGTAAAATCATATACGAAGCCAGCAGTAAGGAGAATCTCTAAAATTTTGTCATGTATTCATAATTGCTAGTCCATCAACCGTTCTTGTAATGTCGACAATTTTAAATACTATGTTATAAGGAAATTTAACTTCAAGAAATTCCACCACAATGGGTTTGCATGAGTTAAATGATATAATTATGTGACGTAGCTTTAGGTGTTTTTCAGAGAATGGAACTAAGAGAGTAAAAGTTTTAATTAGTGGTTGAAAATGATGAATTCATTTTTTATCATTAAAGGAAAGATAATAATTTAATAAAAATATACAAAAATGATAAGTGCGCTAAAACTAAGAAATCAAATGGAGTAGTTAATTACTCTTTTCCTCTATAGCTGAATTTTTGGTAAAAATAGAAAAACCTTTCCACTACAGTAAAACTTGTTCTGTCACTAAAGTACATATCCTAAGAGCATATGCAATTGTAGAAACTGCTACCGGTTTCTTACCAACTAAATATATTATTTTTCTCATTCTCTCTCTTCCACCTCACTTTAAGAAACCACACATTTTCTCCTCCACAATGGTAAGAAACCACTTTTTACTATTTATGTACCCCACTTAATTTTCTCTATCCTACTCATTAATTTTATTATTTACATTTAATTTAAATAAATTTATCTACCCAAAATAAGTTGAATGTAAAATTTAATAATACATTATAATTTTTAAAATTAAATTTCATTTTTTTCAATAATTATTCCAAATTTTTTCAATAATTTTTCTTCAATAATTTTCTCAAAAATTATTCCAAATTTTTATTCCAAATTTTAATCAAAAATCATTCAATATTTTAAATTTAAAAACATTTTAAAATTTAATTTTAAAAATAAAAAAATCACTTTTTTTTAAAAAAAAATTTAAAAACAAATATAGGGACACGTGGCCCAACCAGAGGATGCCACGTGTCCCTCTAATTACCAAAAAAATATGCTGCATTTGAGTGGGACATGTGGCCCAATGTATGGGCGACACGTGTCCCACTCATCCAAAAAAAATTTGGCTGCAACAAGCCATTTACACGCCCTGACACTTTCGGTTTTTTAACCGGTTTCTTGTATGGCCTAAAAATCACTACTGTGGATGTTTTTGGTTTTTAGAGCAATTTTTAAAATTTTGAGAAACCCACTGCCCATACTCTAATGTTCTCAGTCAATAATCCAAAACTCTTGCACAGTTGATATTGTGTACTCCCTCCGTCCCAATTTAAATTACAACATAATTATTGCACACCGTTCGAGAAATATATTTGACCGCTAATATGTTTAGCTCGTATAATAACGACAAACAAAAAGTTACTTTCTAGAAATTACGACAAATTCAACAATATCACATATGATAATATTATGTCTCATATATTTATTCAAATATGCAGTCAAACTTGATATAGAATAGTGTCATAAAGTAAGTGGATAATTTAACCTGGAACAGAGGGAGTACGAGTATACCACCAAATAAGAATGCCGCACCTAAAATTTGATGTGCACTGAACAAAATAATAGATTCCAAAGAGAAGAACTGAGTTTTAATCATCTGGGTTCAATGACTGAGACAGTCATGTCATTTACGGAAACAGGCAAATTGATCCCTTGGTTTCCTCTTTCTCCTGATGAGGTTGAATCATGGTTCAGGGTCCTTTGGCCGGTGTAAAATGCCGGTTTCTTTGGAGCCAGCAGAGCCATGCTCTCATTGTTGAGCATTGAAATAACTTACGACATTGTTGGCCTATCTGTTGCACTTTCTTGCACACATAAAAGACCAATATGAATGGATCTCAACAACAACTTTGTGTTGCATGAATCCCCGAGCGACGGATCCTTCAGTTCTAAGGCCATCCCTTCTTTCCACATCTCCCATGCCTGAAATGATCCATTTTTTCATCAGAATTGGTTCATGACAAGAAACAAGGACGCGGATTCATGGTGATCAGGAAACTTAAGTATCCAATGAGGTTCAGGGAACGGTCATCGTACTCGTGGAAGCTCGAGTTTCTCCTGCCACTGACAATTTCCAAGATTAACACTTCGAAACTGAAAACATCTGACTTGGTCGAAAAAGTTCCTTCCATTGCGTATTCCGGGGACATGTAACCACTGCATAGGATCATTCACCTTGTTCCTTTTAGACACTTGTTAAGCTAGTTAAAACCTTCGAGGTAAAAAGGTGATTAGATCAGATGTTACTTACTATGTCCCTACAACTCTGTTAGTCATTTCCATTGTCTCATTTTGTTTGAAGATTCTCGCCATACCAAAATCAGCAATCTTTGGGTCCATGTTTTCATCCAGCAACACATTGCTTGCCTTCAAATCTCTATGTATTACTCGCATTCGGGTGTATTTATGAAGGTACAGCAGTCCTTGAGCAACACCTTCGACGATATTAAATCGCTTATGCCAATCTAGTTGCTCCTTTCTATCTTTATCTGTCAAGGAGAAGTTTAGAAGGGTATGGGTAATGTTTTCTTCACATGTAACTAGTGAGAATTCAAAGCAGATAGTTAAAATTCAAATTCTACTAACCAAAAAGGAATAAATCCAGGCTCTTGTTAGGCATGTACTCGTAGATTAGCATTTTTTCCTCTTCATGAATGCTGCATCCTAAAACCCGAACAAGATTTGTGTGCTGGAGCTTGGAGATCAGGATCAGTTCATTTTTTAACTCTACTAAACCCTGCCCGGATGACCTTGAAAGCCTTTTAACAGCTACTTCACGACCGTCAAGTAATTTTCCCTGTCATTGCACTAAAACTATGAGCATGTACTCAATAGTATTTTTTAATAATTTTGAGAGGGAAAATTACATACAATCTACCATATTACATAACTTATGTACTCAAATATAAGAATCTTGTTGAGGATGTAAAACTATAGTTCACCCTGTAGACTGGTCCAAAACCACCTTGTCCAAGTTTGTTTTCTACTGAGAAGCCATTTGTAGCCGCCACTATTGAACTGAAACTCATCATGTTCAAGTCACCTTCTCTTCCAGTTTTTCGTGTTACACCGACATTCTGAAAGCTGTCTGATTGTGTTAACTGATGTAAATATTCATCGCGCAGTTGCTTCTCCCCTTCTATAGTTCCAAGAAAATGCATATGTTTAGAGAACATCCAACAAGCTTGAATTAAGAAAATGAGGGGAGTACAATGAGTACCTTTTGCCTTACGCTTCTTAATCTCGATATAACATACAAAGCCAAGCAGCAGTACTACAATCCCCACTGAAACAGCAATAACTATCCAGAGCCATACTAACCATATCCAAGGAATAAAGATGAAATGAGACCTCCTATTTAAATTCATCGAGGAAAAGAGTAAGGAAAGCACATGTATAGAAGTGCATAAATTTTGGACAATCATCCATGTAAAATATAAATCTACTTACCTTTCGATGATTTCTTCGAAACCAACACATATTTTTGGACTACTGCACCAGACTCATCTACTTGAAACGACTTAGTATTGATCCACATTATACAGCCAGTGCCATTGCTGTTAGTTGCAAAGCCATTGCTGCTGCAATTCTTCCAACATTTTTCCATACAATCGCTTAGGCTAATGGTTGAATTATAAGCATCGTCTGAATCTGATGCACCCCCCGAAAAATCCCCACTCTTTAATTCATATGTGGTCATTTTGCTTCGGCAACTAGGATTTTCTGAAGTAACACATCCATTATCGCTCTCATATCCATAGCAAAACATCGAAAAAGAAGCCATATCTCGATTTCCATCATTCATAATGCGCCCGTTTGATAACAATGTTAGCATTGCCAAATTACCAGTAGCTCCAAAGGATGAGTACATGCCATCATTGGCAGATATGAAGTCAGCTTTGTAGGTAACTGGATTAGAGGGTTCATTCAATGAAGATAAATATGGGAAACAATGATTGTTCCAAGGACCACTAGTCCAATAAGCTTTGCCCCGCCTACGAATGACAATCTCCCCTGAATCCCGAGTTCTTTCCAAGCTCATTGTAAAAGCCCCTGAGGCCGCTACATCATTACTTAGCCAAGAAACTAGCGTCCAGTTTTGTGAAGTCGTAAGATTGAAGCCAAGTTTCATACCAGGAAGAAGGGTGTCAGTGGGATGATCAAAGCTCTGCCATAAAGTCCGGTTTCTAGCTCCTGAATCCATAAGAACGAAATTGCCTGAATCCAACAACACTGCTATAGTATTATTGTTGGTCACAGCTTCACCAGCAATACTTCTAACATGATTCCCCCCTCTAAAAACTGTGAGATTTCCGGTGCTGTCCATAGCTAATTGTGCATCGTTATTGGCATTAACTATTGGAGGGTTAGGATTGGCAACCCATACTCTTCTTTCTGACCTAGCTGTATACCTGATTCCTAGGTAGCTAAAGTTTGTGTCCTGGAGCATGAAAAAACCTAATGTGAAATTCCCACCTTGAGAAATAAGTTTTGAAGTAGAGTTCAACTGATCACCCGGCTTGAGCATGCTTGTTGAATCTACTGAAGCATTGTTCAGGACTTGGCTACAACGGAGTCAGAGAGTATATAGAATCAGAAGAATGGTATAGAAAGGCATTGTCATTTCATTTTGGAAGCTTAGGTTCAGATAACTGTTGAAACTATTCTGCATTGCCACATCAAAAGAATTTATCATAATAAAAAATAAGATGTTGGGCTGGCTCCACTTAAAACGAATTGGTTTTAAGATGGAGCTCCAACATCCTTTAACCTGGTATCAAAGTCTGGGTTTGAGGAGTGTGGATACGTGGGATTCCCATACTATTACCAAATGTCCACGTTGACACATGTGAGGAGCCCTGGGTTTTAAAAAGCGCAAAGTGCAGCGAAGCGCTAACGGTAAAATTTACCGAAGCGCGAAGCGCTGAGCGCAAGCGCTCGCTTTTCGGAAAAAAGCGCTCGCAAATCATATACTAGGATTATTTCAATAAAGACACAACAAGAACTTGGAATAATAACACAATATCATAAAAGACAAATAAAACATTCAACACAATACCAAATTAAAAGTTTTGAGGGTGGTAAGAAGAACTAAACGACATTAATGATAATTTATATTTTATATTTGAACTAAATATATTACATTTTAATACATTAACTCTTAGTTTTAAAAAAATACAATTCCTAATAATTTTGATGAATACATCTACTAAAATATGTAATTTTAAACTTAAAAAAAACTTAAAAATCGTAATATATAAATATCATAGCTAATTTAGGAGAAAGTCTCCTATTAGACCATCTAAATGTTAGACTAATCATGAAAAATCTCGTTTCAATAACTATTACGATCAAATTATAATTATTTATACATTATTGTACATTTTAAAAGATATGAGAAATTTGTTGCAATAAATAAAAATAAATATTAAATCAACTTATTAGTTATATCAGTTATAAAATAACCTCGTATAATGATTTGTCAGTCTAAAATAAGACATTGTGTTAATTTAATAGTGGAATTTTTGTTTCACCCTCTAAATGTATTTAAATTACTTATATAAATAGAAGAGAAAGAAATCATAAAATATATTATAAACACATTCATCATGTATGGAAATGGTAAAAACATAAATCAAATTAACAGGGCAATAATAATAAAAAAGATTTGAGATCAAACGGTATTAAATAATCTTCAGTCACAAAATACTTCTCAAATTAAATAATGTAATAATAATGTAACAAAATACTCCTAAAAAAATGTAATAATAATTAAAGGAAAAGTTGGGAAATTGGAAATGAATCCATCCCACCAGCAGCCCCACGAATGCAGCAAGCAGGCAAGCAAACTTTGAATACTTAGTCCCACATCGAAAACCCACGAATGCAGCAAGCAGGCAAGCAAACTTTGAATACTTAGTCCCACATCGAAAAGATGGTGGAGCTTGGCATATCCATCAGCTATAAATACTTCCACATCACTCCTTCATTAAGTATTAGCAATTAAATGCAATTGTTAATTGAACTTTAAGTGTAAAATTATTTGGTCTTAAAATGGCAAAAAATTCACTATTGTTGTGGGCTAAATTCAGTTTCGGTTTAAAACTGAATTTAACCGACCGAAACTGAATTTAACCAAATTCGCCCACAACAATAGTGGACTTTTTGCCATTTCAAGATCAAATAATTTGACACTTGAGGCCCAATTAGCAATTGCATTTAATTGCTAATGCTTTGCTAGGAGTGATGTGGGAGTATTTATAGCTGATGGATATGCCATGCTCCACCATCTTTTCGGATGTGGGACTAAGTATTCAAAGTTTGCTCTGAACACTTGACTAGACATATAAGCACAAGCAATTTCTTTGTACTGAGTCTCTAGTGGAAAGTAGGCTCCACTCTCTATGATTTAACTGAACTCAGTACAATTTTATGCTAATAACAACTGAACGGAAGTTGAGTTAAATCTAAAAGAACCTAGCCTGAGATCAAACCAATTCACATTTATAAGGATCTAACGGAACAATGATCATCGCAGATACTAGTAATGATAATTAAAAATCTCAAAGGTCATAACACAATATACATTTTTACCTGGCATTGGGAGCAGGGCAGAAGATAATGTCGTAGACAGAACCAGAACAAGTGAATGTGCTCGTAGTATCATCCTTCTGGTAGCTATAGTCTTGCGGGCACGCTTTCTTGAAAAACCGCGAATAGGCGGACGGGTTGCAAGCAGTAGCATTAGCCCCGGTGCAGCAATAAGCATCCGTCTGAAACACTTGACAAGGGTACTGGCAAGCAACGGTCTTGCCCCCGCCATCAGTCATCTTCAGCTCCTCAGGGCAACTTCTGATCAGATCCGCGATGCATCCCGCGGCCCTACAGTCAGCTCCAGTGCCCACTGGGACAACAAGCATGGGAATATTGAATCCTTGGAGTAAGCTGATGTCGTAGAAATCCAGGTCGTCTGATCCATCGAGCTTGAGCTCAGCAAGCGTGGCGGTGAGACAGCTGAATCCACCCATCGCATTCCACCGTACCAGGGCCACAGTCGCCGGTGAGACAGCTGAATCCGCCGGTGGAATTCTGAGAACAGTGAGTCCGAGCCCAAATGCGGCCACCCCATGAAGCCGCGGCGAAATAGATGTAGACTCCCCGGGTGCAAGAGCAAAACCCATGGTGGAAAGGGTTTGAGCCGCGTTTTGGGGATAAATCGCCGGCCATATCGTCTCGTTACAACTGTTCACAACTTGAAATAATGCAGAGGCATGGACCATTCCTTCACCATTGAATCAGACAGTATTGAGTCCTTAGTCAAATTGAACACATCACCCAACCAAATTTTCCAGGGGATTATTAACCACGAGTTAGGTATTTACTCTGCAGAATTCTTGAAATTTACCTGTTATGGAGGGACCAAGAAGTAGCAGTAGAAGCAGGGGAATGGCGAACTGGCCGAATTCAGCCATAAACAATCGAATCTCTTTGATTGTTTTACCAAATACAGAATGAAATCAGCTAGCTTTTCATCTTGTGAACTTGCCGGCATGAAAGATACGAAGATAGCGAGTGTGCAAAATGATTGGATCTCTTTGAGGGTTTGGAAAATGAGAGAGAGAGAAGAGGAGCACGGCGTAGACCGAGTCATTGTTATTGCTGTAGAAACTGGCTGGATGCCGGATGCCGGATGCCGGATTCTACTGGCAAATGAGAGATGACTGATTGTGACATTATTTCACCGATTCAGACTTGCTGGGAAAAGGTGAACCATGTTGAAGAAGACTGGCTGGTTACATGCGGCGCAAGCGCAACTCACTCAAAATAAATCCGTTACACTAACGTGGGACGGGATCAAGCAGGTAATCTATTTTCAAATTTATGCAAGTGTGGATCAAATTACTACTTCCATCCCACTTATTTTTATACTTTTACTTTTTGCAAGCTGTCAAACACACATGTGTGACTGTTAATATTTTTACCTACGTATAATAATGGAAAATAAAATTTAAATATTTAAAAACTACTTGCTACGACGATTTGAACAATATCATATACGATAGTATTGTTGTTCATATATTTATTCAAATATATAGTAAAACTTTAATAGAGAATAGTGTGCAAAACATAAATGTGCAAAAACAAGTGGGACGGAGGGAGTAATAAGTCTTCCTCATTTTTAGGTGTCATATGTCATATTTTAATACAAAGTTTTACTTTAGACCGCATAAACTTTAGGACGAGAATTATTGTGCAATAATAAGAAGTTTCATTTGGGATTAGTTTTTTTTTCAAAACATGCTGATAAATTTAGGGACCTACAGTGTAATTATCAAAATATTATATATATATATATATATATCATAAAAATTTCTAAATTTTCATTTTTCATTTCTCCCCCTCCTGGCAATTGCCCTCGGCGACAATTTCCGTCGAAATCTTGCCAAAATTTCCTGTCTCCTGGTCTCATAAACCACCGCGCAACCTCTTTGCTATGCCGCGAAAATCCGGGCACTGCAATTCTCCGACGTGCAACCTCTTCGCTCAGCTGCGAATCGGATCTGAAACGTTGCCTCGCAGCAAATCAGATTGGATTGGAGGAGGAGGAGACGACGACGAGGCACTGGATCAACGATGATGACAGTGGTACGACGAGCTCGCGATGAGCTCGCGACGGAGGAACTCTGTGGTGGCTCTGCGACGAGCTCGCGGTGGAGGAGAAGCTCTGTGACGATGCTGCAACAAGCTCGCGATGGAGGAGGAGCTCTGCGACGGCGCTGCAACGAGCTTGCATTCTGCCGCGATGAAGAGTGTGGCGCGTGACATGCACGTGCCTGAAGGAAGAAGATGACGCGTGCATCTCACGCGCTACCAGAGGTGACAATGCTGCCAGCTGCAGCGGTGACGGACGACAACTGCGGCGGTGAAGTTGAGCTGAGCTTCGACATCTGAGAGGTGAGGTTTAATTTTGTGTTTTTTTCTTAAATACTTGCTGATGTTTAACATTTATTTGGCTGAGTTTACGTAAACAATGATTGTTTGGTCTAGTGGTTGGTACTCTTACTGATGAGGTAGAGATTTCGAGTTTGAGCCTCATTGTGGCTTTTCATTTTGGAGAATTTATGTTTTTGATGTACATGTTGATGTTTAATATTATTTGATTGAGTGTATGTTAAATAAGAGTCTTTGGTGTAGTGGCAATTGCTTTAGCCTTCGAGGTTAGAGGCCTAGGTTAAAGTCCCTGAGATTGGTACTCTTACTTAGGGATTAATATTATTAATGTTGATACTCTTACTTAGGGATTAATATTATTAATGTTGATGAGATGGCTTTGGGAATCCCAGTCCCTGAGAAGTAATCATTTATTGCTGAAAGAACATTATATATGATTATATTCCAGCATTTGTGATAGAGTACTTCTGAAAAGCCATCTGGACTAGGTGCAGATTGGTTGTCCATGGAGTTAACAATTTCAGTTAATTCATCCAATGAAACTTTCAAAAGATGAGAGTTCATATCAGAGGTTACACATTTAGGGATGTTATCCATAAGCCAAGAAGTGTTTATACATGTTGGATCTGAAATGTATTCAGTTAATAAGTCTTTTGATATGAATCTCCTTGCGAAGACTCACGATTTGCGGAATTACATCTTTGATCTAGTGAAGGGATCTGCAAACCTGCACTATCTCGCACGAAATTCAGGAGTCTAGCCATCGGGGTACGCCTAACTTCGACTTGCTCTCTAACTAGCCCTCAGGATCAGATTACAAGGTTTATTGATACTTAACTAGCCCTCGGGGTTAAGCAACAATGGAATAGCTCACAAGCAAAGAGTATGAACTCAAAAGGTTGTATATTTGATTGATGAAAGGTTCTAAAATTCGTCCATAAGGCCTCCCTTTTTATAGGGTTACAATCTTGCCTCAAATCCTAATCACAAATGGAAACTGAACCGACTTATGGCAGCTTTAAGAAGCTAAAACCATATTTAACTAAAATACCTAAAATAAATGGTAATCTAAGGTAATCAGGTTGAATTCTTCAAGAAGTAACCTTGAAGAATATTACCTTATCTAATCTTACCGAATATAATTCTAATCAGAATAAAACTGAATATACTAAACCTTAATGGACTGTATTTTCAAAATTCAACTCTTCAAAGCCCACATGGCCGAGCTATCAGTCCAATAAACCCAAAATGACATTATTTTACAGTGATCACACTACCTCATTAAAAACCCAGTGGGAAAAAAGAGTATAGTGTTCTTCATGATGTCTTCAGTTTGTCGATAGTCTTGAATAATGAATCCAAGATGTCGATGGTGGCTCCTTCTTCAATTCTTCATCATAAAGGCGATCAATCAAAGCATTTAAAGCAACATCCCTAAGCTTAGTCATTGACCTAGTCATAGGTCCTGCCATGTCACTTAGAGGATCTCGAACATATCCTTTAAATGTTTGATCAAGTCGTGGAATGTCTTCATTTATGGTGGTAGTCGTCTTGGCATCTCCATCATTCCCTCCGTGGTCGAAAGATTTCGCCCTCGAAACTGAATCGTCTTCAAATGTAAATGGAGATAAATCAGCAACATTGAAGGTCGCACTAACACCATAATGATCTGGTAACTCAATCTTGTAAGCATTGTCGTTCGCACGAGCCAACACTCTAAAAGGACCATCTCCACGTGGACTCAACTTAGATTTCCGAGCATTTGGAAACCTCTTTTTTCACAGATGAACCCAAACATAATCTCCCACGTTGAACCTCATCAACTTGCGGCTTTGATTAGCTTTATCAGCATTCTGTGCATTTGTCCGTTCAATTCTCATGCGCACCTTCTCATGGATTTTCTTCACAAAATCAGCTTTCTGTTCTCCATCAAGGTTTTTAACCTGTTTAAAATTCAAAGGAAGTAGATCAAGAGGTGTAATAGGTAGAAAACCATAAACAATTTCAAATGGAGATAAAGAAGTAGTAGAATGAATAGTGCGATTGTAAGCAAACTCTGCAATCGGAATGCATTTTTCCCAATTCTTTAAGTTCTTCTGAACTAGTGCACGCAGGAGAGCCCCTAGGGTTCGATTGGTCACTTCTGTTTGTCCATCAGTTTGAGGATGACTGGCAGTCGAAAACAATAACTTTGTCCCTAACTTGCGCCACAAGGTATTCCAAAAGTAGGATAAAAATTTAACATCGCGATCAGAGACAATGGATGCAGGAATTCCATGTAACCAAACTACTTCCTTCAAAAATAGATCCCCAACATGCTTTGCATCATCCGTCTTCCTACAAGGAATAAAGTGTGCCATTTTCGAAAATCTATCCACAGCCACAAAGATAGAATCATTGCCTGACTGAGATCGTGGCAAACCTAGGATAAAATCCATGGAAATATCAACCCAAGGATGTGTAGGAACAGGCAATGGAGTATAAAGACCATGAGGCTTAGTTTTAGACTTAGCCTTCAAGCAATCAAGACAATTCCTACAAACCCTGTCAATAGCAAGTGCCATTTTCGGCCAATAGAAGTGTTCTCGCAACAAATTATAAGTTTTAAAAGCACCAAAATGTCCCATTAACCCACCTGAATGAGCTTCTCTAACAAGTAATTCACGCATAGAATATTGAGGAATACATAACCTATTATTCATAAACAAGAAACCATCATGCCGAAAAAACTTCTCATAAGCACCATTTTCGCATGCAGCATAAATAGAAGAAAAATCAGAATCGGTCGCATATAAATCTCGCACGAATGAAAACCCTAGCATAATGCATTCCAAACGTGTAAGTAAAACATGTCTACGACTCAAAGCATCAGCAACAACATTTTCTTTACCCTTTTTGTAACGCAACACATAAGGAAAAGATTCAATGAAACTAGACCATTTAGCATGACGCTTATTCAACTTCATCTGACTCTTCAAGTATTTCAAGGATTCATGATCACTATGAATGACAAATTCTTTATGCAATAAATAATGTTGCCAAGTTTCTAATGTACGCACAATTGCATAAAATTCTTTATCATACACAGGATAGTTTAGAGCACCGCCCTTTAACTTCTCACTGAAGTAAGCTATAGGTCGATTCTCTTGCATCAAAACAACACCAATACCAACACCAGAAGCATCACAATGAATCTCAAAAGTACCATTAAAATCAGGTAAAGCAAGAACAGGTGCATTGCATAATCGTACTTTTAATTCATTAAATGCATTCTCTTGACTCTCAGTCCAAACAAATTTCACATCCTTTTTAACTAGTTCATTTAGAGGTGCAGCAGTAGATGAGAAATCACGCACAAACCGTCTATAAAAACTAGCTAAACCATGAAAAGAACGGACCTGGTTGGCATTAGTAGGTCTCGGCCAGGTCTTAATGGCCTCAATTTTGGTTTCGTCAACTTTTATGCCCTCTTTAGAGATCACAAAACCGAGAAACACCACTTCCGAAGCGCAAAATGTGCACTTCTTAATGTTCGCATATAAACAAGACTCACGGAGTGCAACAAGAACCATTTTAACATGCTCAATATGTTCATCAGTCGACTTAGAATAAATCAATATGTCATCAAAATAGACCACAACAAACCAACCAATAAACTTTCTTAAGACATGATTCATCAACCGCATAAAAGTACTAGGTGCATTAGTTAAACCGAAAGGCATAACGATCCATTCATACAACCCAAACTTAGTCTTAAATGCAGTTTTCCATTCATCTCCCTCATTAATTCGAATCTGATGATAACCCTGAGTCAAATCAATTTTAGTATAAATCACAGATCCATGCAAATCTTCAAGCATATCATCTAACCTAGGGATAGGATGGCGATACTTAATGGTAATCTTGTTAATAGCACGACAATCAATACACATACGCCAAGTTTTATCTTTCTTAGGAACTAAAATGACAGGCACGACACAAGGAGATAGGGATTCCCGCACATACCCTTTTTTAAGTAACTCCTCGACTTGTCGTTGTAGTTCCTTTGTCTCCTCAGGGTTTGCTTTATACGCCGGGCGATTTGGGATAACCGAACCCGGAATCAAGTCAATTTGGTGTTCAATACCTCGCAAAGGTGGTAAACCCGCGGGTAAGGCTTTCGGAAAGACATCCTCAAATTCCTGTAACATCTGAGCAAACCGTGGAGGAACATTTATAGGAATATCATCACTAGCAAAATAGCACTCTTTAAAATGCACGATAAGCACATAAGCATGATTAGCAAACGCACGATTCACATCCCTAATTGATTCATAAAACAATCTACCAGAATCATTAGGAAGTTCATGTCTCATCATGTAAATTGATGGCAAAGGACTAAGATGTGAAGATAGGATTTTACGCGACTTATCATAATCATTCGCAGACTTACCTGGCTTACCTAGGATGGCCTCCCTTGATATTTGGTCGAAATTATCAAGGTTTTTGCCTCCATTCTTCACCTTGTGGCCGATCTCCTTCAAGCCCTTGCTAGGCTTTTGGTCGGCCATTTGCACATCAGTCGCAAACTTCTCTTTATCGACTCTCATGCGTCTCTGTGCCTCTAAAACTTCCACTGGAGATAATGGAACCAAAGTATACCTTGTTCTATCCTTAATCACAGTAATTTTGTTAGTGTAACCATCATGCATGGATTTACGATCAAACTGCCAAGGTCTCCCTAGCAAAATATGACTAGCTTCCATAGGTATAACATCACATAAGATAGAATCATGGTATTTTCCAATCTTAAAGTTAATCATGCATTGTTTGTTAACCTTAATTTCACCACTACCATTTAACCAAATAAGTTTATATGGTGATGGATGAGTAGTCACAGGCAAAGACAATGATTTAACAAGAAGATTGGACACAGTATTAGCACAAGAACCACCATCAATAATCAGTAAACAATTTTTATCTTTCACAAGGCAACGAGTATGAAAAATGTTAATCCTTTGTACCTGTGTCTCAGCCATTTGAGAGTTGAGAACTCTTAATGACATGAAGTTACCTTGTGTTTCTGGACCCTGTTCACTATGATCATTTATGATGATCTCTTCATCTACCTGTTCTTCACCACTTTCACACAATGGTGGCATATCAGCATATTCATCTTCTTCATCTTCTTCCTCAAGTGTTGTTAGTACTCGTGCATGCGGACAGTTATTACGGACATGTCCTCTTTCTTTACAATGAAAACAAGTAGGAGAGTTAACAGAAACTGAATTTGATGAAGAAGTAGAAGACTTACCTGGAATTTTTGAAACCTGTTGGGTTGGTGGTGCCGCCCTCCTCTCAGTAGGATTATAGGTTGGATTTGAATAAGTCTGAACCGATCCTCTTCCTCCCATGGGCGGGCCCTTACTGCGGCCATAACTAGGGTTTCCGTAGTCAAACCCTGGTCGTTGACTTGGAAAACTAGGCTGTGGCCTCCTTGGTCACAGGGTACTCTCAACTAACCTTTCTTTCACCAATAAATCATTCATAGATATGTGATGTTAAAGCTTGACTGGCATTTGAAGGTTTTCACTCAAGCCTTCAATGAAACGATTTTTGATGAATGCGTCATCTTCTTTCATTCCAACCCTTCTCATGGTCAACTCAAGATCTTGCCAGTATTCATCAACTGTACGATTTCCTTGCTTCATGTTGGATAGATAAGAATGTTGTTCCATCAAGTAAGTAGGCGGAACATGATATTCGCGAAGCTCGGATCTCAGTCTCTCCCATGTGGAGATGGGTTTCTTTCCAGCAAGATATCACGACTCCTTTTTATTTTTCCACCACTCAGCCGCATAATGAGTAAAAGAATACTATGCCACTTTGACTTTCTCCTTCTCCCGATAATTGTTGAGATCAAACAGATTCTCAATCTGTCGCTCCCAATCAAGATACTTCACTGGATTGTGCTGACCATCAAATCGAGGGATGTCATATTTTAAACCCTTGATATCTCGAGCTTCATCAGAACCTGAATCAGATCCTGAATTAATCTTCACTCTCCTTCGGGAATGAGGTTTACTGGGGCGATGCCTTCTAGAAGACCCTCGGTGTGATTGCCTTTCTGAACCATCATCAGAATAATCATTTGAACTTCCAGAACCATTAAATTGATGGACATATTTCTTGGTTTCTTCCCTCTTGACTGATGATGTAGGTGTAGGCGGTGTCATGCTGTCAACTTTTCTCGCCAACCTTTGCACCTCACTCATAAGTGCATTTATTGCGACAGCAAACCGATCGAGATCATTGGCTTCATTTGGATTAATTCGATGTCGCTCCCAAATATTTGGAGCCTCTTCACGTGGATGACTACCACGCCCGCCATTAGAGGTGTTCTTCGATGGCAAATTGTTAGGATTGCTAACAAAAGGCAAGACGAATGGATTTTCGTCCCCCATCTTCGCTAACTGCTAAGAAAATCAAACGGTTAGTTAAAAAATTGCCCCCCCCCCTTCCCTTTGTTTAGTAAGGTCACTCACCAAGTGTATAACACTCACAACTCACAAGGCGAAGGCTAATGCGAGGGCAACTGATCAATTCACCGCAATTCAAAGCAAACTATGGAGATGAGTACTGCAGAATTTATTTCAAAATTTAAAAATATATAAACTCAAAATGACATTATTTTACAGTGATCACACTACCTCATTAAAAACCCAGTGGGAAAAAAGAGTATAGTGTTCTTCATGATGTCTTCAGTTTGTCGATAGTCTTGAATAATGAATCCAAGATGTCGATGGTGACTCCTTCTTCAATTCTTCATCATAAAGGCGATCAATCAAAGCATTTAAAGCAGCATCCCTAAGCTTAGTCCTTGACCTAGTCATAGGTCCTGCCATGTCACTTAGAGGATCTCGAACATATCCTTTAAATGTTTGATCAAGTCGTGGAATGTCTTCATTTATGGTGGTAGTCGTCTTGGCATCTCCATCATCTTTATAGTATTTAAAATCATTTCTAAATGACATAATCAGTCCAGAACAATCAGATTTTGTTGCTGGAAGAGAAATTACAGATAATGTTCTTTTATTAAAAGAACTTACAACTTTCTCCACTCCAAAACAAAAGGATACAATATGGTTATAAAACTGGATATGATGAAATCATTTGATAGGGTTTCTTGGCCCTTCCTTGCTAAAACTCTTAATCAAATGGGATTCAGCCCAACATTTATTAATTTAATTCTTAATAACCCCAAATCTGCATTCTTTTTCATTTTAATTAATGGAAAGTCAGTTGTCTTTTTCCCAGCCTCAAGAGGTCTCAAACAAGGAGATCCTCTTTCTCCACTCCCTTTTATACTAATGGCTGAATCATTCTCTAGAAATATGAATTTTCTTTTCAGATACTCCAATCTTGAACATTATAAATCCCAAACCAAATGTAAAAGGTTACGCATTTGTCTTATGCAGATGATACATTAATTCTTCTTAAATTTTCAAAGGTTGGACTTAAAACTATTTTAAGTTTTCTTAAATCCTTTGAACTAGCATTGGTCTAAAGATTAATTTTGAAAAATCGGCATTCTTCATTGATAAACACACTCCTCCAAGAATTAACTCTATGATCAAATCAGAATAAGAAATGATAAAAGGATCATTACCTTTTGAATACTAAAGTTTCCCTGTCTATGTCGGAAGTCCTAAAAATACTTATTTTCAAGGAATGATCAATTCAATTAAAGGAAAAATAGATAATTAGCATAATAAAACTTTAAACCCTGCTGGTAGAGCCATTCTAATTAAAAAGGGCATGTCATCAATACATATACATCTAATAGCTGTGTTAAAGCCAACAGTTTCTATCATTAACCAAATTCACAAGATGTTGGTTAAGTTCTTTTGGAGTTCTAATTCTGAAAGCTCCCAAAATAAAAGAACTTGGAGGTCTTACATAAAACTCTGTTATCCAACTAATGAAAATGGTCTAGGTTTTAAAAATCTGCACACACAGACCGAAAGTTTTGCTTTAAAACTCTGGTGGAAATTGCAAGAAGGCAAATATTTATGGGCCAAAATAATGTGGCCAATACCAGATAACCACAAAAAGTCATAAACATGGGTTAGAATAAAAGATATTCAAAACCTAGCTCTCTAACATATCCAGATTCAACTGGGCAAAGGAGATGTATCATTCTGGTTCTCAAACTGGACTGATTTTGGAGCTTTATCTGATAATTGGGATGCTAACTCTGAGATCCCTTTCCCAGATGTGTCAGTTGCTAAATTTGTGCAAAATAAAACACACTTCATCCAACTGATTAAAGCCCATCTCCACATTTAGATCATGTCATGCCTGGAGCAGGAAATCAAACTTTTTCCTGAATATAATGACATTTTGATTTTGGAGTTAACCAATAATGGTCTCTTCAATTTAAATTCATCCTATGAACTAATCAGAGGCAAGAAAACAAGAGTTCCATCTTTCAAACATCTCTGATCTGCTATTTTACCAAACAAGATGAAGTATATGAACTGGAAGTTATTAAATAGGTTAATAGCACTCCTAGATGCATTGGAAGATATTGGTTTTAGGATGCCATCTAGATGTTGTTTTTGCTTCATTTCAGAAGAATCCATACATCACAATTTCAATAGTTGCTCTATGATGAATAAGCTGTGGGATATGGTCCATACTGTGCTTAACTTGACTTCTCATTGCTTTGACTATTTGTGGGATAGATATTACTTCTTCTGGAACAGTACTGAAAGCCATGCTTATTTGCTAGACTTGATCAGGATTGCTCCCTGCATTGTCATTTGGTTTATATGGTATGCTAGATGCAAATATCTCTTTGAAAACACTAAACCAAATTTGGGAAATATCTTTAAGTATATTCTGATGCAGTTCAATGATATATTAATGGCTTATAACATGAACATTTACTGGGATCAGACAGGTTCACTCCCTAATTTAGTGCATGGAAGAACTCCTAAAACTAGGAAACCACTTCAAGTTATTAAATGGAATTTCCTGCTCACATTAAACTTAACATTGATGGATCTTTTTTTTAGTTATGGGAATGCAAGTATTGGGTGTATACTCAGGAACAACAAATGTGAGACTATAATAGTTGCAGCAAAGCACATTCATACAGAAACTTCCCTCCAAGCTGAAGCATCAGCTCTACTCTATGGTCTGAATTTGGCTAGAAGACTCTACCTTAAAACACTGGAAATAGAGCCAAACTCAAATGTGCTAGTCCAGATTATCAATAGGTAGTTCAAGAATCCATGGAGATGTGAAGAAACAGTAAGGGAAACATGGGAGATGTTGAAGTCTTTCAAATACACTTTTATTCATATCTATAGAGAAGCCAACTTGGTTGCGGACTCACTTGCCAAGCTAGCTGCTCTACAAAAGATAAATAAGGTTTTTTTAATGCAGGTTTACCTTCTCACATTGAAGGCCGAGTGAAGATGCATGCCAACTCAATCCCTTATCTTAGAACAGGGTAGGTTTTAGAGTTCACTAATATGTATCCCACATTTTTTCTCTTTTTGAGGTCTCTGAAACTTTTAGGGAACTAGATAGGTTTATGTATAGATTTTAGAGTTTCAGAAACCTTTTATCTCTTTTATCTGAGGTCAGGTTATTATGTCCCCCTCATTTATGTACCCCTTCTTTTTATATTAATAAACAGGTTGGGGGCCAAACCCCCCACCATAACATGTGGTATTTAATTTAAAAAATATATAATTTGTTTTGGATTATGGATTTATATGATTGTTTAATGAAAATAGATTCGAGTGTTATTAGATTCGAGTTATACAATTTGATTTCAATTAGTTTGATTTTGGTTGATTTCTTTTTAGTGTAATATGTTGGTTTCTAGACTTCGAGTGAGTGAGTTAAGATTGAACTCAATTTATCTTCTCCTTTGAATGTTTGAAGATTGTGATGAGCATTTTGTCATTTGAATGTTAGAAGATTGTGATGAGTGAATGTTGTTAATGTGTGAATTTATTTATTTTTAAAAAGTAGTTATCGATTTTACAGAAAGTAAATGAAGTCAACCAAACAACATCTAGAAAAATAAATCCTAGGAAATACAAAATCCTACCTGTGTTATCAAACACGTTTTGTATATATCCTGGGATTTTAATCATGGAAATAATTTCCCATAAAATATAAATTACTACATTAATTTAATTCTCACATGAACCAAATGACTCCTAAGACAAGCTAACACACCAAGAAAAGCTCAATGTCTTAAAACTTAAGCATAAAAATTGAATCAAAAACATCAATTATCAACAAAAAAAAATATTTACTCTCTAAGTTCAATTTATAAAGTAATAGGTTTGCAAACTCTATAAATCCAACATCTTCCAAACAATCAAATGCATCTTCATCAACATCTCATATCTTTTCATTCTCTTCATCAATATTATCTTTTAAAATTTAGGGTTAAAATATAACTGGGTAGGATTTTGACCGTACCCAACTACATCTACACCCTATTAATCGCACTCAAATCGTACCAGTACTCTATTGATTGTACCCAAAAAAAAATTCAAACCCCCTTCAAATATGTTTTTAACTTAACCATACCCGATACGAGTACCATGGGGTAAAAATCGTACTCGTGCTACATGTAAACATAGACCACAAGTTACCGAATTTACTCTGTAGAATTCTTGAAATTACCTGTTATGGAGGGACTAAGAAGTAGCATTAAAGTCAGGGGAATGGCGAACTTCCTGAATTCAGCCATAAACAGTCACTTCTCTTTGATTTTCTTTTTACCAAATACAGGCTGAAATCAGCTGGTTTTTCATTTTGTGAACTTGTAGATGAAAATGATGAAGATGCTGAGTATGCAGAATGATTGGATGTGACTCGTTGAGAGTTTGGAAAATGGGAAAAATAGAATAGGAACTCGTCGTTGACTGAGCCATTATATTACTATTGCTGAGCTTTCATGCAAACTGGTTGGGTGGTGTTGGCAATTGAGCGATGACTGATTGTGACATTTTAACCAATTCAGATTTGCTGCAAAAAGGTGACCCATGTTGAAGAAGAATAACGGGCTCTTGATTCCGCCAAAATGCCAAGGAAGTACTAATACTTGAGAATTAACATGATGAGATTTTATCCTTACGTTGACCAAGGTTTAAACTTATCTCTTTCTTTTTTTCGAAAATCAATGAGACTAAATCTCATTATTTTAGGTAAGCGAGTTATAGTTGAAAATCGATTCAACTACTCCATATGTACCATCTGAATTTACACTCTTAGTATTTTTTTACACTATTCTCCACTAAAGTTTGCCCACATATTGAATAGCTATATGAACAACAATATTATCGTATATGATATTGTTCTATTCGTAGTAACAAGTAAAAATTTTGATATCAATTTTTTATTTATCGTTATTATACGTAGGTAAATATATTAACGGTCAAACATGTTTCTTTAACAACAAAATAATGATGAGGGTGCAAATTCAGCTGGGATGAAGGGAGTAGCACGTTTCAGTCACAAGTAATCTCTCAACTTTTATGAGGGAAAATCTAATAAAAATCATACTCCCTCTGTCTCATCATAAGCAGCACACTTGCTATTTGGCAGTTAACACGGTCAAATTTTTATCACAAAATTGAATAGATATATAAACAATACATTATCGGTGGATTCGTCGTAATAAGTAGTTTCTAGATATTGACTTTTTATTTGCCGTTATTATGCATTAACATGTTTCATACCAGGAAGAAGGGTGTCAGTGGGATGATCAAAGCTCTGCCATAAAGTCCAGTTTCTAGCTCCTGAATCCATAAGAACGAAATTGCCTGAATCCAACAACACTGCTATCGTATTATTGTTGGTCACAGCTTCACCAGCAATACTTCTAACATGATTCCCTCCTCTAAAAACTGTGAGATTTCCGGTGCTGTCCATAGCTAATTGTGCATCGTTATTGGCATTAACTATTGGAGAGTTAGGATTGGCAACCCATACTCTTCTTTCTGACCTAGCTGTATACCAGATTCCTAGGTAGCTAAAGTTTGTGTCCTGGAGCATGAAAAAACCTAACGTGAAATTCCCACCTTGAGAAACAAGTTTTGAAGTAGAGTTCAACTGATCACCCGGCTTGAGTATGCTTGTTGCATCTACTGAAGCATTGCTCCGGACATGGCTACAACGGAGTCAGAGAGTACACAGAATCAGAAGAATGGCATAGAAAGGCATTGTCATTTCATTTTGGAAGCTTAGGTTCAGATAACTGTTGAAGCTATTCCGCATTGCCACATCATAAGAATTTATCATAATAAAAAATAAGATGTTGGGCTGGCTCCACTTAAACGAATTGGTTTTAAGATGGAGCTCCAACATCCTTTAACATGGTATCAAAGTCTGGGTTTGAGGATTGTGGATTGTGGCATGATGTGGGATTCCCATAATATTATGAAATGTCCATGTTGACACATGCGAGGAGCCTGTTTAGACTATCCCACATAAATTTACTTAACTATGCCAATTAGTTTATGATGCAGCACTGAACACTTCACTAGACATAAGCACAAGTAATTTCTTTGTACTCAGTCTCTGGTGGAAAGTAGGCTCCATTCTCTATGATTTAACTGAACTCAGTACAATTTTATGCTAATAACAACTGAACTGAAGTTGAGTTAAATCTAAAAGAACCTAGCCTGAGATCAAACTAATGCACATTTATAAGGATCTAACGGAACAATGATCATCGCAGATACTAGTAATGATAATTAAAAATCTCAAAGGTCATAACACATTATACATTTTTACCTGGCATTGGGAGCAGGGCAGAAGATAATGTTGTAGACGGAACCAGAACAAGTGAATTTGCTCGTAGTATCATCCTTCTGGTAGCTATAGGCTTGCGGGCAAAAGTCCTTGAAAAACCGCGAATAGGCAGTCCGGTTGCAAGCAGTAGCATTAGCCCCGGTGCAGCAATAAGCATCCGTCTGAAACACTTGACAAGGGTACTGGCAAGCAACGGTCTTTCCCCTGCCATCAGTCATCTTCAGCTCCACAGGGCAACTTCTGATCAGGTCCGCGACGCATCCCGTTGCCCTACAGTCAGCTCCAGTGCCCACTGGGACAACAAGCATGGGAATATTGAATCCTTGGAGTAAGCTGATGTCGTAGAAATCCAGGTCGTCTGATCCATCGAGCTTGAGCTCAGCAAGCGTGGCTGGTGGAACACCAGTTCGCCCATTGCATTCCACCGTACCAGAGCCACAATCGCCAGTGAGACAGCTGAATCCGCCGGTGGAATTCTGAGAACAGTGAGTCCGAGCTCAAATGCGGCCACTCCATGAAGCCGGCGGCAAAATAGATTTTGACTCCCCGGGTGCAAGAGCAAAACCCATGGTGGAAAGGGTTTGAGCCGCGTTTTGGGGAGAAATCGCCGGCCATATCGTCTCGTTGCAACTGTTCACAACTTGAAATAATGCAGAGGCATGGACCATTCCTTCACCATTGAATCAGACATTATTGAGTCCTTAGTCAAATTGAACACATCACCCAACCAAATTTTCCAGGGGATTATTAACCACGAGTTAGGTATTTACTCTGCAGAATTCTTGAAATTTACCTGGTATGGAGGGACCAAGAAGTAGCAGTAGAAGCAGGGGAATGGCGAACTGGCCGAATTCAGCCATAAACAATCGAATCTCTTTGATTGTTTTACCAAATACGGGATGAAATCAGCTAGTTTTTCATCTTGTGAACTTGTGGGAATGAAAGATACGAAGATAGCGAGTGTGCAAAATGATTGGATCTCTTTGAGGGTTTGGAAAATGAGAGAAAGAGAAGAGGAGCACGGCGTAGACCGAGTCATTGTTATTGCTGTAGAAACTGGCTGGATGTGGGGGGGTGACATCGACCTCGACGTCGACATTGACGTGAGGAGAGGCTAGGGATGGTGGGGGCTGGCATTGAAGTCGACGGTGACGCTGATGCAGTGGAGAGACTAGGGATAGTGATGGGTTAGCATCGACGCCTACGCGAGAAGAGGCTGGGGAGGAAGAGTGCCAGCAGTTGAGAGAGACTGAACTGGGGGAGGAGCTGAGGGAGTCTGGACTGAATGAAGAAGACGACGACCGGAGATCTGCAAGGTTGAAATGGCCAGAAATAATTGAAGAAGAAAAAGATAAGGGCGTTTTAGACCTCATTGAAATTAAAACTTGGAAATTCTCTCTATGCAGGTTTCCCAGGTACAGAGGGAGTAAGTGTGGATCAAATTACTGCATTCGTCCCACTTATTTTTATACTTTTTCTTTTTGCAAAATGTTAAACACACATGTTTGACTGTTAATATCTTTATCTATGTATAATAATGGTAAATAAAATTTAAATATTTAAAAACTACTTGCTATGACGATTTGAACAATAGCATATACGATAATATTGTTGTTCATATATTTATTCAAATATGGCGTCAAACTTTGATAGAGAATAGTGTAAAAAAAATGTGCAAAAACAAGTAGGACGGAGGGAGTAATAAGTCTTCCTCATTTTTAGGTGTCATATGTCATATTTTAATACAAAGTCTTACTTTAGATAGCATAAACTTTAGGGCAGGGATTATTGTGCAATAATAAGAAGTTTCAATTGGGATGGGATTTTTTTCAAAACATGCTGATAAATTTAGGGACCTGCTGTGTAATTATCAAAATACTATATATATCATAAAAATTTCTATTTTTCAATTTTCGTTTATCCCCCTCCTATCGGAAATAAATCCTCCCACCGGCAATCACCCCCGGCAACGATTTCCGCCAAAATCTTGCCAAAATTTCCTATCTCCTGGTCTCGTAAACCACTACGCAATCTCTCTGCTCCGCCACGAAAACCCTAGCTCTGCAATTCTCCGATGTGCAACCTTTTCGCTTAGCTACAAATCGGATCTGAAACGTTGCCTCGCAGTGAATCAGATCTGATTGGATGAGGAGGAGACGACAACGAGGCACTGGATCAACGATGGCGACAGCGATGCGACGAGCTCGCGACGGAGGAACTCTGTGATGGCTCTGCGACGAGCTCGCGGTGGAAGAGAAGCTCTGCGACGGCGCTACAACGAGTTCGCGCTCTGCCGCGATGAAGAGTGTGGCGCGTGAGATGCACGTGCCTGAAGGAAGAAGATGACGCGCGTGCATCTCACGCGTGACCAGAGGTGACGATGCTGCGAGCTGCAGTGGTGGCAGACGGCAACGGCGGCGGCGGAGCTGAGCTTCGACATCTGAGAGGTGAGGTTTAATTTTGTGTTTTTTTTCTCAAATACTTGCTGAGTTTTAACATTTATTTGACTGAGCTTATGTAAACAATGATTGTTTGGTCTAGTGGTTGGTACTCTTTTTGATGAGGTAGAGGTTTCGAGTTTGTGGCTTTTCATTTTGGACAATTTATGTTCTTGATCTACATGCTGAGATTTAATATTATTTGACTGAGTGTATGTCAAATAAGAGTCTTTGGTGTAGTGGTAATTGCTTTAGGCCTTGAGGTTAGAGGCCTAGGTTCAAATCTCACTGGTCTAATATTTTGAATTTTTTTTTCTTGAGGTACTGTAGCTTTTTGATGATGTTTGTAGCTTTTTTTTCTCTTATGTTAATGTTTTTCATTTTTCGGATGAGATTTAATTGATATGAGTTGAGGTTTTGTAGTTTTTTTGGTGATATGGATTGATATTTGTTTTTTTTTCTCATGTTCATGTTTTTTATTTTCCGGTTGAGGTTTTGGTAATAGGAATTGATGTTTGTAGTGTCTTTTTCCTTATGTTGATATTGTTCATTTTCCCAATGAGGTTCGGGTGTTATGATTTGATGTTTGTAGCTGCTTAGTGATATAGGTTGATTTATATAGCTTTTTTTTAAAAAAAATTGTTGATATTTTATGATTTTGAGAGTGAATAATTTATACTCGTGAGGTATCGTGAATTTTTTGTTGATGCTTATAGTTTTTTTCCCATGTTCATGTTTTTCATTTTCTACGCGAGTTTTAGGTGATATGGGGTTGATGTTTGTAGCTTTTTTTTTGGTGATATGGTTGATGTTTTGTAGTGTTTTTTTTATGTTGACGCTTTTCATTTTTCGGGTGAAGTTTAGATGATAATAATTAATGTTTTTGTCTTTTGGGTGATATATGTTGATGTTTGTAGCTTTTAAATTTTTTGTGATAATTTAGCTTTGTCTATGTTTTTATAATTTTCAGTTAATTTTTTGCTAGTCATAGTTGACATTTTTTTCACTTTTTGTTGATTTTTTTGAATATTTTTTGCTGTTTTATTTGATTATATATTTTTTTTAAAAAAATTTGCTGCAATTTTGGTTGATGTTTTATGATTTTTTGTTAATGTTCTGCTATTTTTTGCCAATGTTTATAATTTTCTGTTCGCTGATCATATTGATTTTTTTTGCATTTTAACAAATAAAGAAAATACTTTTTTTGTTTTTTTTTGCAGATTTCAGATGGCGGGAAAATGATGGAAAAATTGGATGAAAAAGCCCCTGAAAAAATATTAGAGATATGACACTGTAAAATAATTAGAGAAAGGTTCTTGTAAAATTATTAGAGATAGGTTTCTGGAGCTAGAATATTGTTAGAATTGCCTAAAGGCCCGTGTCTAAAGTTTAGGTTGACTCACAGGGGACAATCTCAGATTTTAATTAAAAGTTTAGTATGATATAAGTAAATGAGATGGATTGACGGTGATTTAAAAATTTTCATCTCCAATGTAACCATCAATTTATAACTTTAATTTAACGTGTCAACATATAAGGCTTAAAATTTTTATTTGTTAAATGACATAACTATGTGACTGATTAGTTTTAGGTGTTTTTTTTTAGAGAATTGAATGAAAAGAGCAAAAGGTTTAATAAGTGGTTGAAAGTAATTCATTTTTTTGCCCTAAAGCAAAGATCATATTTTATAAAAATATACAAAAAGTGTATTAAAATTAATAAACCAAAAGGGGAGTAGTTAATTACTCTTTTGCTGTAAAGCTGATTTTATTGTAAAAAAAAAGAAAAAAAAACTTTCCACTCCAGTAAAATTTGTTCAGTTCTCTCCCTAAAATACATATCCTAATCATTCATTCAATAATCCAAAACTCATGCATGAGTTTTGATATTGTGCATGAGTATCCCACCAATAATCCAAAACTCATACACAGTTGATATTGCATGAGTATCCCACCAACAATCCAAAACTCATGCACAGTTGATATTGTGCACGAGTATCCCACCAATAATCCAAAACTCATGCACAGTTGATACTGTGCATTAGTTTCCCACCAATAATCCAAAACTCATGCACAGTTGATATTGTGCATGAGTACCTAAAATTTGATGTGCACTGACCAAAATTATACGAGTAGCTTCCAAAGAGAAGAACTGAGTTTTAATTATCTGGGTTGAATGACTGAGACTGTGAGACAGTCATGTCATTTACAGAAACATGCAAATTGATCCCTTGGTTTCCTCTTTCTTCTGATGAGGTCAAGTTAAGGTTGAGGGCCCTTCGGCCGGTGTAAAATGCCGGTTTTTTCGGAGCCGGCAGAGCCATGCTCTCATTGTTGAGCATGGAAATAACTTCAAACATTGTTGGCCTATCTGTTGCACTTTCTTGCACACAGTGGCGGAATCAGACTAGTATTTTAGGAGGGGCTTACTTATACTGACAAAAAAAATTTTCGGATGCTATATTATATTGGTAATTTTTTTCTGGGTGCTGAATTACACTGAATTTTTTTTTCTGAACACAAGTCAATATATTCAAACAAATTCCGCTTCAATAATAAAGTGTTTATAAAATAATTCAATTTCTACAAATACGATAATTCACACTTACAATTGTTCGATCTTGTTAGTTAATATGTTAAAAATAACTTAAATAAGATTATAAAAATAAAATTAGTGAGCAAATCACATGTATAATCAGTTTATACCTAAATGAAATCAGTAAATGAAATCAGTTTATACCTAAATGAAATCAATTTATGTCTAAAATTAATTAAATAATTTAATAACTTGGTAAAATTACAACTGAAAATATATAGCTTTATTGTGATTTTCTTAATTTTTTAAAAAATTACCATATTCATCAGCATTAATTTAAAAATGAGATAAAGAATCTCTTATGATCCTCTCATCTTAATTAATTATAGTAACAAAATCATATTTAATGCAAGGGAAAGTCTTAGGAAAGACGGTCTTTTCATAAGCTTTTATTTTTAATTTAAATTCCACCCTAAGGTGGGGGGTTATATATTAGGTTCCCCAGACCTATTAAGAAACTAGAAAATTACAGCGTTAGAATTGGAAGATACACTAATAAGGCAATCTCGTTGCCTCCAAAAGAATAACCTAATAACTAGTGGCCTATTCGTTCAGTTAAAGGAAGAACTATTAACTATGTACAAAGGCGAAAAGATATGAGAGTTGTGTTTCCAAAGTAGGTGATCTCCACCCCCTGTGTTAATCACTTACTTTGGCCAGGCAACTTTCATTCAAAATACTCCAAAAGAGTCTCAGTGGCAAGTGATGTGCATGTGGTGCAGACACTTTTCCTTAGAATTGAAGATCATGTCGTCCTAAACTTCAGTTGGTCCATTTAGGGGAATTGCTATAGTCCTTGTCTTGGGAAACAACCAACAAAAATGTTGAGTCTAGTGCAGTAAGCATAGCAGCAGCATATCATCTGTCCTCATATTAACAGGTTCTCCAAAGCTACCTGAAAAAAGAAAAACAAGCATCAGCAGTATCAATTGTCCTTGGTAGCTTATTTGTGTGTTTGGCATTTTCATAAGCTTATGGACAGTTCTCAGGGGCATTTGACTTAAATGTTGTAATTTTTTATAAAATTTAAATATTGCATTTTATAAGTTAAAACAAGTAATAATATCTATTTGAAGGTAACAATATAAAAATATATGATATAAAAAAATATTTTCAAAAATTTTAAATTTTGTATGTAATTTAAGAAATGCAGTGTATAAGGTAAGAAATAAGTGGCATGTCCATAAGCTTATGGACAGGCCGCCTGTCAGGAGACCCACTCTTAATGCAAAATACCAAATATCACAAATGACAAACAATTATACTACCGAATATAAAGTTACAGTAAACTATTGTTAGCAGTACTATTTTGACTTCCATAAAAGCAGTGAGCTTCAAAGACTTGGTTAAGAAACTTAACAGCGGGCCCATGGCTTCGTTTGAACGGCCCAATTGGTTTTTAACCCATATTTTTCCTTCAGACTTTTAATCAAAACGACGTCGTTTTGATGTCTGGAGGGAAAGAAAAAAAAAGCAGGCCAATCGTCTTCTTCGGCGAGAAGACGAACAGGGGGCAGAGCTGGCCATCCAAGGGGAGGCGAAAACCATTTTTCCGGTGGAGGCTAGACCTAATTTCCGCACTACTAAATCTTAGGGGGGCGCCAGCACCCCCTCGCCCCCTAGATCCGCCCATGCTTGCACACATAAAAGACCAACATGAATGGATCTCAACAACAGCTTTGTGTTGCATGAATCCCCGAGCGACGGATCCTTCAGTTCTAAGGCCATCCCTTCTTTCCACATCTCCCATGCCTGAAATGATCCATTTTTTCATCGGAATTGGTTCATGACAAGAAACAAAGACAGAGATTCATGGTGATTGATAAAGTAATTTCCCATAATGATTCTGATTAATGATGAAGAATATATATAGAGTACAAAGAAGATTAGTCAAAATATAACTCTAGTACTAGTCATCAACATGGAATAAAATATTATCTAATCATCTACTTGCTTTATTCTAACACCCCTCTCAAGCGAAACGTC
This sequence comes from Rubia yunnanensis, assembly GCA_037428765.1. Taxonomy (NCBI): domain Eukaryota; kingdom Viridiplantae; phylum Streptophyta; class Magnoliopsida; order Gentianales; family Rubiaceae; genus Rubia; species Rubia yunnanensis. The sequence continues at coordinate 11,923,924 of CM075064.1, forward strand.
GGATGCTCGCCGACGCAAAGCTTGGATCTGAAGAACTCGAACAACGGACGAGAGAGTCCCTTGGTGAAGATGTCAGCAATCTGAAGAGAACATGAGCAATGCGCAGCTTGCCAGAAGTCACCAACTCACGTACAAAATAATAATCAATATCGATATGCTTAGCCCGCTTGTGCGCCACCGGATTTTGAGCCAAAAAGATAGCACTACTATTGTCGCGTAACAACAACGCCGAGCCAGAAATTGAAACCTGAAGATCACGAAGAAAATGAGTGAGCCAAACAACCTCCGGAGCAGTATTGGCAAGAGCACGATACTCAGACTCCGTACTGGAATGAGAAACAGTAGGTTGTTTCTTGGCACTCCAAGAAACAAGATTCCCACCTAGAAAATCTGCATATCCGTAAGTGGAACGATGAGTCTCCAGACAGTGAGCCCAGTCAGCATCAGAATCGCCTAACACATCCAAAGTGCTCGCGGAATGAAAAACCAAACCAAAATGAAGAGTACCACGAACATAACGCAAAAATCTGTGTAACTGCAGCAAAATGATCATCCCTTGGATCTTTAAGATACTGACTCACTGTGTTGACTGAGAAGGCCAAATCTGGACGAGTAATGGTGAGATACTGAAGCGCCCCGACAAGAGAGCGATAAAGAGTAGGATCCCTGAACGGCGGACTAGTAGAACTGTGCAGCTGAGAACCAGCAACAAATGGCGTGGAAACTGGCGCAGCATCGAACATACCAGCCCAAGTCAATATGTCCCGAGCATACTTTGCCAGGCCGAGAAGCAACCCAGAGGAAGTAGGAGAAACCTCAAGACCAAGAAAGTAATTAATAGAACCAAGATCCTTGATTGCAAAATCCTTGTGCGTCCGAGCAATGAACTGATGAAGAAGAGTCAAGTCATTCCCAGTAAGAATAATGTCGTCCACATACACAAGGAGATACAACAAGGATGACCCCCATGCCAGAACAAATAAAGAAGTGTCAGCCGAGCTGCACCGAAAACCAAGCTGGGTAAGATAGTTGCTAAACCGCTGAAACCAAGCTCAAGGAGCCTGCTTAAGACCATAAATGGCCTTCCGCAGACGATAAACATAGTCCGGATGAGAAGAATCATGATAACCAACTGGCTGCTTCATGTAGACCGGAGCATCCAGAACACCATTAAGAAATGCATTCTTGACATCCAGCTGACGAAGTGGCCAAGAACGCTTGGTGGCAATTGCGAGAACCATCCGAACAGTGGAGGCTTTGACCACAGGACTGAAAGTATGGTCAAAGTCAAAATCCGGAATCTGCGAAAAACCTTGCGCCAAAAGTCTGGCTTTGTGACGATCAATCGTACCATCCGGACGATACTTAAGCCGATAGAACCATTTGGAGCCAACGATGTTGGCATCCAAAGGCCAAGGCACCAAATCCCAAGTGTGCTAGCCACGAAGAACAGACATCTAATCGTCCATAGCTGAAACCCAAGTTGGATCCCGAAGGGCCTGGCGATAATTCATGGGCTCTATCTGAGAAAAAAGGGCAGCAGTAAGACCATGTGCAACAATGTCCGAATAATCACGTCGTTGAATAGCACCAGTGGCGGACCGAGTGGTCATCTGATAAGTTTGAGGCAGAGGCGGTGAGACCCGAGGAGTGGGAATAGTGGAGGATGCAGGGGAAGACTCGGAAGAGCCATCCGATTGGTGAGGCACAGACAAAGCCGGAGAAGGCGTGGCAGAGGATGGCTGCGGGATCGGGACCAGCGGTGGAGAAGGCAGAACCGGCGATAGAGAAGCTGGAATCGAATCCGGCAGGCACAAGGTGCAAGGCGGCGCGTGAGACATCGACGAAGCTGGCACAGAGATCACGGAAGTGCCATCAGGATCGAGAAAGGCAGAAACATCAAGGGCAGATGCAGAAGTTCCCGAAAAACTGAGAAGGAGCAAAAGGAAAATACGTCTCATCAAAATGAGCATGAAGAGTGATGTAGACTCTACCTATAGAAGCATCAAGACACCGGAATCCCACTGTAGCCAAGAAAAATGCATGGAATGCTGTGGGGAGATAACTTGTGATCAGCATATGGTCGAACAAATGGAAAAACCCGGCACCCAAAAGGATGAAAATTTGAATAGCGAGGAGCACTACCATATAGAAGATCATAAGGCGAAGAACCATGCAAAACTGGAGTAGGCAGTCGATTGATTGTATATGCAGCTGCAACAAATGCATCATCCCAGTAGGAAACAGGAAGATGCGAATGAAAAAGCATAGTAAGACCTATCTCGGCAACATGCCGATGCTTGCGCTCCGCACGACCATTCTGTTTCGGAGTGTAAGGACACGAGATCTGATGATGAATTCCCTTAGTGGCAAAATGACCCGTAGGCGAGTGTTCAGGAATTCAGTACCACCATCACTCTGAAACACCTTAATTTTGAATGAGAGCCGATTCTCCACAAAAGCCTCAAATTATAAATAAGCATAAAAAAATCTGACTTGCGATGAAGTGGATAAAGCCAGGTGAAACGAGAATAGTTATCCAAAAATAAAGCATAGTATGAAAAACCATGTTTCGATAAAACAGGGGAAGGTCCCCGTAAGTCACAATGAATCAAATTCAGTACATGTGTAGCACGCTTATGGTTCTCAACAAATGCCAACCATTGACCTTTCGCCATGACACAGGGAGTGCAGGTAACATGTTTAGGCAACAAAGAAGAAAAAGAAACTAAACCAGACTTCTGTAAACTAGAGATTACTGACGGCAATGCATGACCCAAACGAGCATGCCACAACTCATAAGATGCCCGTCCTTTATTCTACTGTAAATGTGAGAAAAATGCTGAATCGCCTTTATCCAAAACATAGAGACCACCATCACTGTGGCCCCTGCCTACGACCGCCTTGGAAACTTTGTTCTGAATGACAAAGTTTCAATCATCAAAAGTGACAAAAACGTTTAAATCTCTGGTCAGTTTACTAATAGACAGCAGATTCTTAGTAATATCGGGAATAACCAGAACATAATACAGGCATAAATCATCAGAAAATTTAGCATCACCAACATGAGATATTCGAATAGAAGCTCCATTACCAACAGAAACATGAGAATTACCTGAATATGGGGAGACAGACTCCAAGCCTGAGGTGGAGGATGCCTTATGATTGGTGGCACTGGAGTCAACAAACCAATCGAAAGGCCGTGCAGTAGGCTCAAACTGCAGTGATGACTGAAAATGCTCGGTCAGATGAGTGGAGTCTGTACGATTAGCTGGACCCTGAGAACCAGTTTGAGCAAGCATCTTGTAACAAGTTGCAGCATAGTGACCGGGACGACCACACCAAGTACATTACGGCCGACCACGACCAGTCCCTACCATGAACTGACCGCCAGACCTGCCACCTCGCCGTCCGCCGTAACAGCCTCCCCTGGCGGCGCGTGAACCGGACGCGCCGCCACCCCTCGCCGGCGCATGATCCCACGCACGACCGGCTGAGGGCAAAATGCATGCTGTGAAGGTGACAGGCCCAATGGCAGGGGCTGAATGATCCTGTAAATTTTTCAGAAAAGCTTCATGGTTTTTAACACGAGATAAAACATCGGTATACAATGGAGTGGGTGAGGAATTAATTAAAGGTGCAGAAAAATCCTTAAACTCAGTTCCAAGAGCAGTCAAAAACCAAATAAGCTGATCATCATTTGATACAGGAGAACCTATCATAGACAACTGCTCAAAAATTTCTTTAAATTGGAGATGGAGTTCATGAACTGTACCAGTCTTACATATACCGTGGACAGCAGCCCAAAGACGAAGGAAGGATGATGCACTGTTATCGTGATAAATGGACTGAAGATTGTCCTAAATTTCCTTTACAGCGGCACATTCAGGTAAAACTGCCAAGGCCTCTGGAGTGAGAGAAGAAAAAAGAAGACTACACACACGTTGATCTTCATCAACCCAAAGTTTATAATCATACTGGGCCTTCAAGTAAGCCTCCATGAGATCAGTCTTGGTGGCGGAGCTGCAACTTAGAGGAGAACTAACGGCCGCAGCGTAGGAGAAGGAAGAGGCGGCGGCGGGCCGGAGGGCGAGGAGGAACAGTCGGACATAGCCTGGAACCATCAAGAAAACCATACAGCTTCTGGGGTCGGAGAACATAACCAACTTGATGCTTCCACAACAAATAATTGGATGATGACAATTTGATAGTCATCATGTGGAGAGCAAAGTAGTATAAGACAATTTTTCGTCAGACATGATGAGAGAAAAAAAATTCGGCAAGGAGGAGGTTGCGGCCGAAAAAAGAAGAGAGGGTTTTAGAATCAGGTTTGCTCTGATACTAGTCATCAATATGGAATAAAATATTATCTAATCATCTACTTGTTTTATTCTAACAGTGATCAGGAAACTTACGTATTCGATGAGGTTCAGGGAACGGTCATCGTACTCGTGGAAGCTCGAGTTTCTCTTGCCACTGAAAATTTCCAAGATTAGCACTCTGAAACTGAAAACATCTGACTTGATCGAAAAAGTTCCTTCCATTGCGTATTCCGGGGACATGTAACCAGTGCATAGGATCATTCACCTTGTTCCTTTTAGACACTTGTTAAGCAATTTTGGCATTGACTATTGGAGAGTTAGGATTGGCAACCCATACTCTTCTTTTTGGCCTAGCAGTATTCCATATTCCTAGGTAGCTAAACTTTGTGTCTGGGAGCATGAAGAAACCTAATGTAAAATTCCCACTTTAAGAAACAAGTTTTGACGTAGAGTTCAACTGATCACCCAGCTTAAGTATGCTTGTGGCATCCACTTAAACATTGCTCGGGACCTTGCTACAACAGGTCAAAGATGATACCGAATCAGAAGAATGGCATTGTCATTTCATTTTGGAAGCTTACTGTTGAAACTATCCAACATCGCCACCTCAAAAGAATTTATCATGAAAATAAATAAGATGTTGGGCAACAAAGTTGGTTTTAAGATGGAGCTTTAAGATCCTTTTAACGTAGTATCAAAGTCAAGGTTTGATGATTGTGGCATGACGTGGGATTCCCATACTATTACGAAATGTCCACAACACGTGCGGGGAGACTGTTGAAACTATCCCACATCGCCACGTTAACATAAATTTACTTTAAAATGCCAAGTAGTTTAAAATGCAGCTATCAATACTTGACATTCTTTGTACTGAGTCTTTGGTGGAAAGTAGGCCCCATTTCTCTATGATTTAATTAGAACTAGCGTGGCTACATCGCGCATTGCACGGTGAGCTTGATAACAAATTATAGAAATTCTATAGGAATGTTAAAAGAGTTGTAATTGAAACTATAAATATACCCATTCGAGAGGTAAGCATTTGAGAGGTAGCGATTCGATTGGTAAGCATTTGAGAGGTAGCGATTCGATAGGTACCCATTCGAGAGGTACCCGTTTGAGAGGTACCTTTGGAGAGGTACCGTTCGAGAGGTACCCATTCGAGATGTATGTATTCGAGAGGTATCCATTGGAGAGCTGGACCCCTTGGAGGCCTGAGAGTCTATCCCTTCGAGGGCCGATAGCTAGACCCCTTCGAGAACTGAAGAGTTCATCCCATTCGAGAGGTAACCCTTTTGAGAGGTAGCCCATTCGAGATGTAACCATTCGAGAGTACCCATTCCAGAGGTAACCCATTCGAGATGTACCATTCGAGAGTTGACCCATTCGAGAAACAACCCATTCGAGAGTACCCATTCGAGAGGTAGCCATTCGAGAGTACCCATTCGAGAGGTAATTATGCAAGGAGTACCCATTCGAGAGTACCCATGCGAGACGTAACCATTCGAGAGTACCCACTAGAGAGGTAATCATGCAAGGAGAACCCATTCGAGAGGTACCTGTTGGAGACGTAACCGTTCGAGAGTACCCATTGGTGACGTAACATTCGAGACGTACCATTCGAGAAGTTAACCCATTCGAGACGTACCAATCGAGAAGTAACCCATTCGAGAGTTAACACGTTCGAGAAGTAACCCTTTCGAGCCGTACCATTTGAGACGTAACATTCGAGAGGTACCCATTCGAGAGGTACCATTCGAGACTTAACCATTCGAGATGTAACCATTCGAGAAGTACCATTCGAGAGTACCCGTTCGAGAGTACCCATTCGAGACGTAACCATTCGAGACGTAACCCATTCAAGACGTATCATTGGAGATGTAACCCATTCGAGAGGTACCCGTTCGAGACGTAACCCATTCGAGCCGTACCATTCGAGAGTTAACCCATTCGAGACGTAACCATTCGAGATGTAACCCATTCGAGAGTTAACCCACTCAAGAGTTAATTCATTCGAGAGTTAACCCATTCGAGAGTACCCATTCAAGAGTACCCATTCGAGAAGAACCCATTCGAGAAGTACCTATTCGAGACGTAACCCATTCGAGAAGTGCCATTCGAGAGTTAACCCATTCGAGAGGTAACCTATTCGAGATGTAACCATTCGAGGCAACCATTTGAGAGGTACCCATTCGAGAGGTACCATTCGAGACTTAACCATTTGAGACTTAACCATTCGAGAGTTAACCCACTAGAGAGTTAATTCATTCGAGAAGTAACCCATTCGAGAGGTAACCCATTCGAGAGGAACCGTTTGAGAGTTAACCCATTCGAGACGTACCATTCGAGAGTACCTATTCGAGACATAACCATTCGAGAAGTACCATTCGAGAGTTAATCCATTCTAGAGTACCCATTCGAGAGCACCCATTCGAGAGTACCCATTCAAGACGTAACCCATTCGAGAAGTACCATTCGAGAGTACCCATTCGAGACGTAAACCATTTGAGAGTACCCATTCGAGACGTAACCCATTCGAGAAGTACCATTTGAGAGTTAACCAATTTGAGAGGTAACCCATTCGAGACGTAACCATTCGAGGCAACCATTCGAGAGGTACCCATTCAAGAGGTACCATTTAAGACTTAACCATTCGAGACTTAACGATTCGATAGTTAACCCGTTCGAGAGTTAACCCATTCAAGAGTACCCATTCGAGAGTACACATTCGAGATGTACCATTTGAGACTTACCATTCGAGAGTTAACCCGTTCGAGACGTAACCATTCGAGAGTACCCATTGAAGAGGTAACCCATTCGAGACTTAACCATTCGAGAGGTACCCGTTCGAGACGTAACAATTCGAGAGTTAACCCATTCGAGAGGTAACCCTTTTGAGAGGTACCATTCGAGATGTAACCATTGGAGAGTACCCATTCGAGAGGTAATCCATTCGAGAGGTAACCCATTCGAGACGTACCATTCGAGAGATAATTCATTCGAGAAGTACCATTCGAGAGGTAACCCATTCAAGACATATCATTCGAGAGATAACCCATTTGAGACGTAACCATTCGAGAGGTAACCATTCGAGAGGCAAACCATTCGACACGTAACCATTCGAGACTAAACCATTCGACACGTAACCATTTGAGAGGTAACCATTCGAGACTTAACCATTCGAGAGGTAACCATTCGAGACTTAACCATCTGAGAGTACCCATTCGAGACGTTCAAGAGATAACCCATTCCAAACGTAACCATTCGAGAGGTAACCATTCAAGACTTAACCATTCGAGACTTAACCATTCGAGACTTAACCATTCGAGACTTAACCATTCGAGACTTACCCATTCGAGACTTAACCATTCGAGACTTAACCATTCGAGACTTAACCATTCGAGACTTAACCATTCGAGAGTACCCATTCGAGACGTACCCATTCGTGATTACTCATTCGAGACGTAAACCTTTCAAGACGTAACCCCTCTGAGGGCTGAGAGCTGGACCCCTTCCCTTCGAGGGCTGAGAGCTGAACCCCTTCGAGGTCTGAGAGTCCATCCCCTCAAGGGCTGAGAGCTGGAACCCTCGAGGGTAAGAGTCCATCCCTTCGAGGGCTGAGATATAAACCCCTTCGAGGGCTGAGAGTACCCATTCGAGAGGTAACCCATTCGAAACTTAACCATTTGAGACTTAACCATTTGAGACTTAACCATTCGAGAGTACCCATTCGAGACGTAACCATTCGAGACGTAACCCCTTTGAGGGCTGAGAGGTGGACCCCTTCGAGGGCTGAGAGCTGAACCCCTTCCAGGTCTGAGAGTCCATCCCCTCGAGGGCTGAGAGATGGACCCCTCGAGGGATAAGAGTCCATCCCCTCGAGAGCTGAGAGATAGACCCCTTTGAGGGCTGAGAGTACCCATTCGAGAGGTAACCCATTCGAGACGTACCATTCAAGAGATAACCCATTCGAGAGGTAAACCATTTGAGACTTAACCGTTCGAGACTTAACCATTCGAGAGGTAACCATTTGAGACTTAACCATTCGAGAGATAACCATTTGAGACTTAACCATTCGAGATGTACCCATTCGAGACGTAACCATTCGAGATAGACCCTTTCGAGACGTAACCCTTTCGAGACGTAACCCCTTCGAGGGCTGAGAGTTGGACCCCTTCGAGGTCTGAGAGTCCATTCCCTCGAGGGCTGAGAGCTAAACCCCTCGAGGGCTGAGAGTTCATCCCTTCGAGGGCTGAGAGTTCATACCTTCGAGGGCTGAGAGTCCATCCCTTCGAGGGCTGAGAGATAAACCCCTTCGAGGGCTGAGAGATAAACCCCTTCGAGGGCTGAGAGTTCATCCCTTCAAGGGCTGAGAGCTGGACCCCTTCGAGGGCTGAGAGTCCATCCCTTCTGGGCTGAAAGTTCATCCCTTCGAGGACTGAGAGATATTCGAGGGCTGAGAACCCACCCCTTCAAGGGTTGAGAGCTGGACCTCTTCGAGGGCTGAGAGCTGGACCCATTCGAGGGCTGAGAGCTGGACCCCTTCGAGGGCTGAGAGTCCACCCCTTCGAGGGCTGAGAGCTGGACCCCTTCGAGGGCTGAGAGCTGGACCCCTTCGAGGGCTGAGAGCTGGACCCCTTCGAGGGCTGAGAGCTGGACCCCTTCGAGGGCTGAGAGCTGGACCCCTTCGAGGGCTGAGATCTGGACCCCTTCGAGGGCTGAGAGCTGGACCTCTTTGAGGGCTGAGAGCTGGACCCCTTTGAGGGTTGAGCGCTGGACCTCTCGAGGGCTGAGAGCTGGACCCCTCGAGGGCTGAGAGCTGGACCCCTCGAGGGCTGAGAGCTGGACCCCTCGAAGGGTGCCCAAAATGATGTCATTTTTGTCGGCCACCTGGCAGCACATGCAGCCGCACATGGAGGCACCGTAACTTTTGACAAATGGGATGCATAAAAGGACAAAAGTGGTGCCCAAAACGACATCGTTTTGGGTGGCCGCTTGAGAGCACATAGAAGGCCACACGTTCGGCCTTGCTGGGAAATGACAACTATGCCCATGACGACGGTTGACACAAGCGTACCGTTTCAAAGTATATCCTTTATATAGTAACCAGACTAAACTCAGTACAATCTAATACTAATAACAACTGAACTTAGCTAAAGCTGAGTTTATCTAAAAGAACGGAACTATCATGGTGCGTGGTAGGACTCTAGCCCTACCTGAGATTCCGGCGCCATGGTTGCAATGGTTAAAAGCGCTTCCCAGCGGCGGAGCGGGGCTTTTCCAGCATTTTATTCTTGTTTCCGGCATAAGCAATCGGGGAAGAAGGCCGCAGAACGCCTTCTTTTTTTTGGCCCATAACACATCAAAACAATGTAGTTTTGGCTCAAGTTGAACGACGTCGTTTTGATTAGTGCAGAAGAAAACAAAATTAAAACAAAATAAAAAAATTTGGGTATTTATATTGGGCCAAAATCCAAAAATGGATGGCCCAAATACAAAACACTCCCAGGCTCTCAGCGTTGTGTTATGATCCGAGAGGATCAAATTGTAAAGAAACAATAAGAACAAAATACTTGCTGAATATTATTGATTGAAGAAAAAAATCTGAGAGTTAGATGAGAAAGTAAGGGAGAAATTGAGATGAGGAAAAGAAGATTACATCAAGATGATTCACAACTGAATGAATTGTAAAAGGTCTGATTCTAACTATTTAAACTAAAATCCTCTCTATTTTTCTAACTGAATTAATTCAGTTGGCTTCTTTATTTGTTGAAAAACCGCTCCTCAGTAAAGTTGGCACATTTTCTGGTTTGGTCCCTAGATTATAACACGTTGCCACAAACCCAAATTTTGCATAAATCCAAAACACTCACTCTCGGCGTGCCTAGCATTCCAAGCTTCCAGCCTCCAGCTCCGGCCGCCGCCATTGCCGCCGTCCCGCCACCACCCGGAGATTCCGGACGCCGCCCCACCACTGTATGTACGTCCCTCCTCCAACCCCACCTAAAAACAATCTCTGATCCACTTAAGAACCTAACCTGAGATCAAACTAATTCACATTTGTAAGAATCTAACGGAACAATGATCATCGCAGGTAGTAACGATAGTTAAAAGCCACAACATAGTGAACATTTTTTACCTGGCATCGGGAGCAGGGCAAATGGTAATGCCGTACATGGAACTAGAAAAATTGAAAAGGCTCATAAAATCCATCGAGTACCTGAAGGCTTGAGGGAACGCTTTCTTGAACATGTGCGATTAAGAGGTCAGATTGCAAGCAGAATCAGATCTGATGTACTCGATGCAGCAATATTCATCGGTCCGAAACACTTGACAAGGGCTCTTGCCACGCCATCGGTCATCTTCAGCTCGTCAGGGGAACTTCCGATCAGGTCCGCAGCGCATCCCGCGGTCCTACACTCAACTCTAGTGGTGACTGAGACCACAAGCATGGGAATATTGAATCCAGCGACTAAGCTAACGGCGTAGAAATCCATGTCGTTCGCATCGGGGCAAGCGTGAATAGCGGAACCCCGAATCACCCGGCACATTCCACCGTACCGGAGCCACAATCGCCGGTGGAGTCTGAGAACAGTGAGTCCGGCCACCCCATGGGGTCCGGAAAGGTAGAGGCACTAGCTACCCCTTCACCATTGAATTAGACAATTGAGTCCTTAATTAAATGGGTAATATGCAAATATAACCATATATGTTGGAGAAAGTGAAAATATAACCCTGAGTTATTTTTTAGTGCAAATATAACCCTAACTATTATACATGTGCAAATATAACCCTAACTATTATACATATGTGCAAATATAACCCTAAAGTCATTATTCAGGCATTGGTTGACCATGATTATATTTGCACTTTCAATTATTGCAGGGTTATATCTGCACTTTCATTATCGCAGGGTTATATCTGCACTTTCATTATCGCAGGATTATATCTGCACTTTCATTATAGCATGGTTATATCTGCACTTTCTTCAATTATATAGGGTTATATATTCACTTTTATCTAATTAAATTGAACGCATGGAACTAATTAGACCTACGGCGGGAATTATCAACCACAAGCTTAGTAGCACAGGTACATATTCCCTTATTCAGGTACTGTGAAGGATTTGGTACGTGTGGTGTGGTGTGGTGTGGTGTGGTGTGGTGTGGTTTGGCATGGTCCGTAATGCGGTTACGCAGATTGATCGGATCACCAGGTACCTGTTAATTCGTTAAAAATTTGATTTTTTCAGGTATTTATTATTTTATTATGTCAAATAAATTTGTATATGTGTAAGAAATATATCTTTACAGTCATGATATTGTAGTTTAACAATCGAATTCTCGTTATATTTTTAGTATAAATAATTATCATATTTTTAGTATAAATTTTATCATTCAAAAAAATCAATACTCCCTTTGTCCCATCCCAAATTACCTACATACTTCATGGCACTATTCTTATCAAAGTTTGACCACATATTTAAATAGATATATGAGAAATAATATTATCGTATGTGATATTGTTGAATTCGTCGTAACAAGTAGTTTCTAGAAAGTAACTTTTTGTTTTCCATTATTGTACGTAGCTAAACATATTAACGGTCAAATATGTGTCTCGAACGGTGTGCAATAATTGAGCTGTAATTTGGGCTAGGACGCAGGGAGTAACATTTAATAATCACTAAGACTAACAAGTCTGTAATCATCATTATCAATCCTTGTTTTGATGAACTTAACAAAATATATTGAAATGACAAGAAAAAAATATTGCGTTAAAAGTTTTAATTTAGTGGAGAGTGATTTAAATTATATAGTATGAAATTTGTGATGGAAAGCCAAATAAAATAAATTAATTGACCTACTGCTACAATAGGGTTGTGATCGTGGGCATAACCAAAATTTGAGGCCAAAAGAGAAAGGTTAATTCCCAAACGGAACAATTGAGAATTCGGGGTTGAAATGGAATGATTGAACATTAGCACTTTAATATTATGTTAATTCACAATAATTAATAAATAATATTACATGGGTATGGATAATTGATAACTGGGAGTAGATATGTAGAAAATATTATTTAGTATTAAATTAATTAAATATGTTGTAAGTTTACCGAATATTTCAAGTACCCAAAAAACACTATTACGGCTCTGACCAGGATCCATTAAAATATAAAAAAATTTTAGTCATGTACCCAACCTTGGAAATGAAAAGGAGCCCATTTATTTTAAAATCGGATTGATAGATGAACGGATCGGGTACGAGTATATCTTAATACCCCTAACTCTAGCTAGGAGTTGTACATACGGGTAGAAAAATGGTAAACTCAACATTTATTTAGAAGTACATGTACACAGAATGGGTACAATTATAAAAATATATATATATATATATATATATATATATATATATATATATATATCTTCAAAATAATAAATAATCACTTATAAATTAAAAAAAATGAATCTAACATTATATTTTAAACAATTAAAAGTAAATGAAACATATAAATATAGTTCAAACTTAATAGTCATTACAATTAGCAAATAAATAACTATGTAGTTCGATGTGTTAAACAATAAGACTAAGAGTCGTTTGGTATGCAAAAGATGTGGTAATTATAAATTCCTGAGATTTTAGGATGGGTAGGATTGTTTGGTTGACAGAAAATAGTAAAAATGTGGGAATTTGGAATGCAGATAAAAGTAAACTTCACACACAACGTGAGAAGTATCTTACCCAGGACCCATCGGTCGATTACAAGTCCACTTTTTTAAATATGCATTTACAATGTTATCCCACTTTGTTTATATGCATTTATAATGTTATCCCACGAATGGCAATATATCCATGTAATATATCATTACCGAAAATTTGAGGTTTGTCATTGTATTTTTATTTATATATTACTTTTTAAAGTTTATTAATTTTTTTAAAAAATAAAATAAATTATAACTCATATTTATATGTAAATAAATTTAATTTGGTGAAATTATATTTGATATATTTTATTATTTTTAAGATTATATGTGATATAGGTTTACCATATTTTTATGTTTAGGGTTTGAATGTGTTTCACTGAATAATTATATTCACCAAGTTCATATTCGAGTATTCCAATATATATAATTTGTTTTGGATTTGGTAAAATTTTTTGCATGAGCATATTGGTCTATAGTCCTTAAAGCTAGAGCAGATTTCTTTCTTATGGATTAATATTATTAATGTTGATCAAATGGCTTTTGGAATCTCAGTCCCTGAGAAGTAATCATTTACTGCTGAAAGAACATCATATTTGATTATGTTCTGGCATTTGTGATAGAAAACTCCTGAAAAGCCATCTGGACTAGGTGCTGATTGGATGTCCATGTATTTAACAATTTCAGTTAATTCATCCAATGAAACTTGTTTCAGAAGATGAGAGTTAATAACAGAGGTTACGGATTTGGGGATGTTCTCCATAAGCCAAGAAGTGTTTATACTTGTTGCATCTAAAATGTCTTCAGTTAATAAGTCTTTATAGTATTTAAAACCATTTCTAAATGACATAATCAGTCCAGAACAATCAGCTTTTGTTGCTGGAAGAGAAATTGCAGATAATGTTCTTTTATTACAAGAACTTAACAACTTTATCCACTCCAAAACAAAAGGATACAATACGGTTATTAATACGGTTGTCCACTCCAAAACAATCAGTTTTAGCCCTTCCTTGCTAAAACTCTTAATCAAATGAGATTCTACCCAACATTTATCAATTTAATTCTTAATAACCCAAAATCTGCATTCTTTTCCATTTTAATTAATGGAAAGGCAGTTGCCTTTTTCCCAGCTTTAAGAGGTCTCAAACAAGGAGATCCTCTTTCCCCACTCCCTTTTATACTAATGGCTGAATCAATCTCTAGAAATCTGAATTTTCTTTTTAGATACTCCAATCTTGAACATTATAAACTCTCAAACCAAATGCAAAAGGTTACTCATTTGTCTTATGCAGATGATACAGTAATTCTTCTTAAATATTCAAAGGTTTAACTTAAAACTATTTTAAGTTTTCTTAAATCCTTTGAATTAGCATTGGTAAAAAGATTAATTTTGAAAAATCAGCATTCTTCATTGATAAACACACTCCTCCAAGAATAAAAAATGATAGAATGATCATTACCTTTTAAGTACTTAGGATGCCCTATCTATGCAGGAAGGCTTAGAAATACTTATTTTCAAGGAATGATCAATTCAATTAAAGAAAAAATAGATAATTGGCATAATAAAACTTTAAACCATGCTGGTAAAGACATTCTAATTAAACATGTCATGTCATCAATACCTATACATCTAATAACTGTGTTGAAGCCAACAGTTTCTATCATTAACCAAATTCACAAGATGTTGGCTAAGTTCTTTTGGAGTTCTAATTCTGAAAGCTCCCAAAATAAAAGAACTTGGAGGTCTTGCACAAAACTATGTTATCCAACTGATGAAAATGGTCTAGGTTTTAAAAATTTGCACCCACAGACCGAAAGTTTTTCTTTAAAACTCTGGTGAAAATTGCAAGAAGGCAAATCTTTATGGGCCAAAATAATGTGGTCAATGCCAGATAACCACAGAAATTCTAATACACGGGTTAGAATAAAAGATATTCAAAACCTAGCTCTCTCACATCCAAATTAAACTGGGCAAAGGAGATGTATCATTCTGGTTCTCAAACTGGATTGATTTTGGAGCTTTATCTGATAATTGGGATGCTAACTCTGAGATCCCCTTCCTAGATGTGTCAGTTGCTGAATTTGTACAGAATAAAACACACTTCATCCAACTGATTAAAGCTCATCTCCACATTCAGATCATGTCATGTTTGGAGCGGAAAATCAAACTTTTTCCTGAATATAATGACATTTTGATTTGGAAGTTAACAAATAATTGTCTCTTCAATTTAAATTCAGCCTATGAACTGATCAGAGACAAGAAAACAACAGTTTCGTCTTTCAAACATCTCTGGTATGCTATTTTACAAAACAAGATGAAGTATATGAACTGGAAGTTATTACATAGGTTAATTGTGAAACCCCGAACCCAATTAGATTAATAAATAAAATGTAACTCCGATACAAATCATGTTATCTGAATTTAACCCATCAATACCATTCTGATTGGAAATAAAAAATAAATAAATTTATTATGGATGTTAATCTCGGACGAAGTAAATTTGAATTAATAATCTTAATTATTGCAATATATATATATATATATATATCAAACGATGATAAAGTATTGGCGTTTAGTATGGGTTTCACTCAAGAAAGATGAATGAAATAATAGTACGGAAACGGAATGTACAAATTACACATTTTAAAAGGAGTAAAGTAATAAATGATAAATTGAGTTGTTAAATAAATGTCTAGAAACATCTCCAATAGTTTACCTTGTATCTTCCTCTAAAACGAATATTCCTCTAATTCACAACTTCCTAATATATTTTTCATACTTATCACAATTTTATATAATAATAAATTTCATATGTAATTACAAACAAGAATAAAATAAATAAGTTATCACTTCTAATATTATTTTGATTTCAAGGAATATAATTGTATTATATGTATAATTGATTATAAGTATTGTAAATTAAAAAGAAGAAAAGTCAGTAAATAAAGAATTCAAATAAAGGAACAGATAAAGATAAAATGGGATAATAAGTAATCAAACAAATTAAAACACCAAAAGGAAAATAAATGGTACGCTGGGATGTGGTGTCATAAGAAAATATTTGGGTTATAGGAGAAAACAAAGCAATGATTAAAATAATAATAATACTAATAGTAATAAATAAATAAAGAAGTAAATGAAAAAATAAATAAATCAAAAGGAATTACCGGGATGAATATATATATAGCAATAAATAAACAAGAGAAATTACCGAGAAGAGAATATACATGTTTATACATAAGTATACATTATATAATATACTAATAATGATAATAAATAAATAAGCGATTGAATAAACAAATGCAAGAAATTACCGTGAAGATGAGCTAATGGCAGACTTGAGAAAAATTATCCAAAGTAATTTTTGGACAAGTAGAATTATTAGGAAGAAAAAGAAGACGACTAACTTGAGAGAATTTATCCAAAGGAATTTTTGGCAAGTGGACATAGGCACTTGAGTGTTAAAATGATAAAATTCTAGGTAGGTAGGGTGTCAGGATCTATGTTTTATCTAATATAAATATTAGATCCTCAATTCTTACATTCTCACGCAGCCTTAAGAAAAATTTTTACCAAAGAATAGTGGTGAGCAGTGGTAATGTAGGAAATAGAAGTTGCTCAAGCCCAACCTAGGTGAGTGTTGCATCGCCCTAACATGAATTGAGTTAAAATATGAGTTTATGTTTACACACACACACACACACACACACATATATATATATATATATATATATATATATATATATATATATATTATAATGCCATCAGACCTGACTCTCTTGAACTGAACCCTCTACCTCTCGAACCCCTACTGAAACTTTACCTCTCGAACCCCTGTTGAAACTTCACCTCTCGAACCCCTGTTGAAGCTCTACCTCTCGAACCCATTCCAAAGCACCACCTCTCAAACCCCTATCGAAACTCTACTTCTTGAACCCCTGTTGAAACTTCACCTCTCGCTGTTGAAACTTCCTCTCTCGAACCCTTGCCAAAACAACACCTCTCGGAAACAACACCTCTCGAAACCCCTACCTCTCGAACCCCTGCCAAAACACCACCACTCGAACCCCTGTTGAAACTCTACCTCTCGAACCCCTGCCAAAACACCACTTCTCGAACCCCTGCCAAAACACCACTTCTCGAACCCCTGTTGAACAGTAACCTCTCGAACCTACTGAAACTTCACCCCTCGAACCTACTAAGACTTCACCTCTCAAATCTACTGAAACCTTCACCTCTCGAACCTTACTCCTCGAATTAGTACTACTGAAACTGTTACCCTCGAACTAGTACCACTGGAACCTTATCCCTCGAACTAATACCAATTATACCTTTACCTCTCGAACAATATATCTCGAACCTACCCCTCGAACTAGTACCCTGAAACCTTACCTCTCGAAACCTTCTCCCGAACCATTACCTCTCAAACTGTACCTACCGAACCGCACCCTCAAAAGCGTATCCCTCGAACTGTACCACCCGAACTGTCCCTCCTGAACTCACCTCTCGAACCAGTACCTCTTGAACTAATATCACTGAAACCATTACCTCTCGAACTATACCCTCGAACCTTACCCCTCGACCCAGTACCACTGAGACCTTTACCTCTCGAACTTACATCTCGAACTTACCTCTCGAACTAGTACTCCTGAAATCTTTACGGACTCACCTCTCGAACCTTACCTCTCGAAATAGTGCTACTAGAACCTTACCCCTCGAACCTCACCAACTGAATCCGTACAACTGTCCCTCCTGAACTTACCTCTCGAACCAGTACCTCTCGAACTAATATCACTGAAACCATTACCTCTCGAACTGTACCCTCGAACCTTACCCCTCGAACCAGTACCACTGAAACCTTTACCTCTCAAACTTACATCTCGAACTTACCTCTCGAACTAGTACTACTGAAACCTTTACGGACTCACCTCTCGAACCTTACCTCTCAAAATAGTGCTACTAGAACCTTACCCCTCGAACCTCACCAACTGAATCGTACCTTTGGAATCTTTCTAACTGGACCTCACCACTCGAACCAGTACCACCTGATACCCGTACCACTCGAACCCCACCACTCAAACTGGTACCACTTACCACTCAAACCAGTACCACCTGATACTTGTACCACTCGAACCTCACCACTCGAACTGGTACCACTTACCACTCAAACCTGTACCACCTAATATCTGTACCACTCGAACTGGTACCACTTACCACTCGAACCAGTACCACCTGATACTTGTACCACTTGAACCTTCTTCACTCGAATCCTTTACTCGAACCCCTGTACTCGAACTCATCCACTCGAACCCCTGAACTTGAAACCTTGTAACCGAGCCTTTCTACTCTTTACATGTGTACTCGAACCCCATTAGAGAGAGATATACCGGTTAAAAGATGGTGTTCAACGAATGATTGAATTAAGTGTGTATTTTATCATACTGTGCTCAATTATCGTGAAACTGAATTCCTGAACTGCTCTGATATATTTCTGTGAATGACTGGCTTGTACTTTATCTTTCTGTGTCAAACTTGAATCATATACTGCTCTGATATATTATGTGGGCCAATTTGTACTTTATCTTGTCGTGTCAAGCTTGAATTACCTGCTACCTAATTACCTGTCCGTGAATTTTTGGGGCCCCAACCCGATTGTAGTTTGGTTGAAGTCGATGGGGAACGGTACTGACCGAACCATTTGATTAGACCGGCTACACGTGGAGTTTGGTATGCTAGCATAACCACCTGACATATACGAGCTCGTAACTGAACACAGGCGTGAATGGGGAAGTGAATTCTGAATTGATAGCCTTCGGGCATCACTGACTGGGTTATGTCGTGTATATTAGTCACAGTTGCCATATAGGCCCTTGGCAGCAACTCGGCACTAACCACTCGTATCCTTTTTATTGTGTGTTAGGACATACGTGGCTAGTTGTTAATTGTTAATTGTTTTTTCCGTGATCACTAAAACTCAACTGGGTAAATAATGGCGATGGAACCTCACTAAGCAAGGAGCTTACCCTAGTTAAACAACCCCTTTTCAGGTGAAGAAGAAAAATAAGAGAAGAGTGCTTGTTGTCTTTACTTCGTTTGAGAAAGATCCTGGTTACTTGAATTTTAATGTGAACTTTGATGTTGTAACGGTTAAGAGAAACTTTTATTTGACATTTGTAATAAATCCTTTTCACTGTAATAGTAAAGTAGGTTTTTGAATTATTTAAATCGCTTCCGCATAAAATTTAATTGCTCTTTAGTACTGGCCCTTTTGGTAGCACGCTCAAACCCGACCCAAAATTTGTGTTAGGGTTGGGGGTGTTGCTTTAATAGCACTCCCAGATGTATTGGAAGATATTGGTTTTAAGATGCCATCTAGATGTTGTTTTTTCTTCAGTTCAGAAGAATCCATACATCACAGTTTCAATAGTTGCTATGTGATTAGTAAGATGTGGGATATGGTCCATACTGTTTTTAACTTGACTTCTCATTACTTTGACTATTTGTGGGATAGATACTACTTCTTCTGGAACAGTACTGAAAGCCATGCTTATTTGCTAGAGTTGATCTGGATTGCTCCCTGCATTGTCATTTGTTTTATATGGTGTGCTAGATGCAAATATCTCTTTGAAAACACTAGACCAAATCTGGGAAATATCTTTAAGAAAATTCCGATGCAGCTCAATGATATATTAATGGCTTATAACATGAACATTTGTTGGGATATGACAAGTTCACTCCCTAGTTTAGTGCAGGGAAGAACTCTAAAACTAGGAAGCCACTCCAAGTTATTAAATGGAATTTCCCCGCTTACATTAAACTAAACATTGATGGATCTTTTTTGAGTTCTGGGAATGCAAGTATTGGGTGTATACTCAGGAACAACAAAGGTGAGACTATAATGGTTGCAGCAGAGCGCATTCGTAAAGAAACTGCCCTCCAAGATGAAGTATCAGCTCTACTCTATGATCTAAATTTGGCTAGAAGACTCAACCTTAAAACACTAGAAATAGAGTCAGACTCAAATGTGCTAGTCCAGATTATCAACAGGCAGTTCAAGATTCCATGGAGATGTGAAGAAGCAGTAAGGGAAACATGGAAGATGTTGAAGTCTTTCAAATACACTATTATTCATATCTATAGAGAATCCAACTCGGTTGCAGACTCACTTACCAAGCTAGCTGCTATACAATTGGTAAATAAGGTATTTTTTAAATGCAGGTTTACCTTCTCATATTGAAGGCTGGGTGAAGATGGATGCCAGCTCAATCCCTCATCTTAGAACAAGGTAGGTTTTAGAGTTCACTCATATGTATCCCATGTTTTTTCTCTTTTTGAGGTCTCTGAAACTCTTAGGGAACTAGATAGGCTTCTGTATATATTTTAGAGCTTCAGAAACCTTTTATCTCTTTTATCTGAGGTCAGGTTATTATGTCCCCCTCATTTATGTACCCCTTCTTTTTTATATTATAACAAGTAGGGGGTCAGCCAAACCCCCACCATAACAGGTGGTATTTAATTTAAAAAACATATAATTTGTTTTGGATTATGGATTTATATGGTTGTTTAATTAAAATAGGTTCGAGTGTTTTTAGATTCGAGTTATACAGTTTGATTTCAATTAGTTTGATTTTGGTTTATTTCTTTTTGGTGTAATATGTTGTTTTCAAGACTTCGAGTGAGTGAGTTAAGATTGAACTCAATTTATCTTGTCATTTGAATGTTTGAAGATTGTGATGAGTATTTTGTCATATGAATGTTAGAAGATTGTGATGAGTGAATGTTGTTAATGTGTGAATTTATTTATTTTTAAAAAGTAGTTATGGATTTTACAGAAAGTAAATAAAGTCAACCAAACAATATCTCGGAAAATAAATCTTAGGAAATACAAATTCCTACATGTGTTACCAAACACGTTTTGTATATATCATGGGAGTTTAATCATGGAAATAATTTTCCATGAAACAGAAATTACTGCATGAATTTAATTCCCACATGCAGGGGCGGAACCAGAAATTTTTTTCAGGGGAGGCTGAAAAATTTTCGGGGTCGGCGTGCCGAGGCGTTGGGATGAGGCAGCTTCCGGTGGCGTCGCGGCGGAGACCTGGTGGCGGAGGGCTCTCGGCTGAGGAGGGATCTCGGCTGAGGAGGGAATTGACGGAGGGAAGAAAGGGTGATAAATATTAATGACATATAAATTTTAAAAATTCAACTCAACAATAATGAAAAATACTACATAATATAATAAATCAAGTAGCATACAATAATATTTTTACAAGTTCACTAAACTACTAAAATAACTACTTTCTAACGCTCGAATTACTAGAAGTAGAACTAGAAAAAGGTGGGGGCAACAGATATCTACGAGACTCCATGGCTTGATAACGTTGCATAATCGGTTTATTCTCAATCTTAACAAAAATATCCTTTTCAATATATACCATCATAACATCGTTCAACCATTCATCTCCCATTCTATTACGAAGATCGGTCTTGATATTCTTCATGGCAGAAAAAACTCGCTCAACTGAAGCAGTTGCAACTGGTAGAACTAATGCTAACTCAATCAGACGATATACCAATGGATAGAGTACCATGCTACGTGATCGAACCATATGCTGAGCAAGACTTCCAAGATCATTGATGGTCGAATAGGCATCATCATCTCTCACATCATGAATGAAGAAATCAAGTTGTTGCTCTAGTTCTAAACGCTCAACAAGGGAGAAGTCATCCGGATAAAGTTCAGCAAGGCGAAGCAACTTACCAACATCAAACATGGCAAATCTTTCTCTCGGATCAAGGCATGCAATACAAGTGAGTAATTCCGAGCTTGCTTCGCAAAATCGATGATTCATTTCAAGAATCATCTTGTCAACGGTCTAGTATTGAAACAATAAAAAATATAACAGTAAGATAAAAAATACACATAAAATATTATAAACAAAATAAATTATACTGTGTAAATATTAAAGTAGTACCTGAAGAAAAATATCAACACGGTAGAAATCATGATTGGTTGACATTTCTCCCCGTCCTCTAGAACGGTGACAAATTTTCCGTTGTGCTTCCATCACGTCTAATGTGATCTCATGCTTCACACAAAATGTGTTGACTCCATCCAATAATTTATCAAAACCACAATCTCTGAATTCTTGCAATTCAGTCTTCATTCTATTCATCATTCGCACAGCCATCGAAATATTTTGATCTCTTTGTTGCAAGGCAAGGGACAATTGATTTGTAGCTCCCAACAAATGCTTCATCAAAAACATACAAAACACAAATTCATAGCTCTCCATTCTATCAATCAAACCCTTTGCTGTAGAGGCATTTTCAACTAAATTGCCATGCTCACAGATATTAAGAAGCACTTGAATAATTGAAGACCACATAGCCTCAAAGCGAAGAATAGTACTGTAATGTGATCCCCAACGTGTATCACCAGGCCTTCTCAAACTCATTTCTTGATTTTTGCCTCTTCCACTAACCTTGTCCCCACTCTCCAATGCCTCTACAAGTCTAGCATGTTCTAATTGCACAAGCATCTCTTTTCTAACACATGAACCTCCAACCAGATTCACAGTTTGAACAAGATACCCAAAAAATTCTCCCACAGATAGAGTACAATATGCAACAGAAACAACAACCAATTGAAGTTGGTGAGAGAAGCAATGAATATACCTCGCAGAAGAGTTTCCTTTCAATATCAAAGCTTGCAATCCGTTGAACCCCCCTCGCATATTTGAAGCCCCATCATATCCTTGGCCTCTCAACTTTGACAAGGATAATTTCTTATCTACAAACAGTTGCTTAAGAGCCTCCATCAAAGTAATAGCTTTAGTATTGGAAACATGCACAAGAGCAAAAAAACGCTCAAGAATACATCCTTGTTTGTTGACATATCTCAAAACAACCCCCATTTGCTCTTTTATTGATGCATCTCGAGCCTCATCAACAAGAATATAAAATACACTATCTCCAATGTCATTAACAATAGCATCAGTTACCTCGCCAGCACAAGCACTTGAGAGCTGTTTCTGAACTCTGAGGGATGTCAACTTGCAATTTCTGGGAGCATTTTCATTCATTACCTTAGCAACATCTTCACTTCGCTTGCAATACCATTCAACCAATTCAAGATAATTACCCTTGTTGAGGGAATCCCAACCTTCATCATGACCACGAAAAGCCAAACCTTGATTTAACAAGTATCTTGTCACATCCAAAACTGCATTCAAACGTGTGCGATATGCCTTTTTTTCTTCGGTGAAATGACCATCCAAACAATGTGAGATACTTTGCTTTTGAAGGCTAAAATTTCTCAATTTGATTGCTGCACCATGATGAATTCCATCCACATTCTTAGCATGTTTCCTAAATACTTTAAGGGCATTCTTCCAATTCATCACCCCATCCACAGTATATGCCGTCCCCTTTGCTGAATTCTTAAAAAGATAGCAAGGAAAACAAAAGGCTGCATCCTTTGAAACACTATACTCCAACCAATTAAATTCATCAAACCAACCCTTTTGAAAACTTTTAAATTCATCATTGAACACTGTCTTTGGAAAAGTATGATTCTTAGGTTGGCAGGGACCTCTTAATATATATTCTCTTAGCACTTCATCTCTAATAGAAACATCAATCTCTTCAATAGGTTTACGTAGCTCGGGATCACTTATAACATCATTCTGATTGAATTCTACACGAGATTGTTTTGTACTACTACCCTCTTCATTGTGCCTTTGTTCATTAGATTCATTCGATCTCTTTAATCCGCTACTTCGAATTAAAAATTTATCCATAACCTATTAAATATCAAATAGGAAAAATATGTAAATTGATTTATTTTTCATCGATTCAAATTCAATTTAATAAAATATCCCTAATTGATAATTAACAAATGAAAATAAAAAGTTTATAAAATCATATTCATCTAAATTCAATTTAACAAATATCCCTAATTGATAATTCCATAAACCGATTATGACAAATTGACAATTTCATTGTCACATACAATTATACAAAATAAATCAAACAATTATAATTTCAACTAAATTCCAACTAAATATGCAATTCAACTAAATCAATTTATACAATTCAACTAAACTTCAACAATCATATATAATACAACCATATAAATTCAATTCAACATCCAATCTAAAAATCATGTTCACATTATACACATATTTAAGTTTTGAAGAAATAAATTAAAAAGACAATAAATTATAAACCCTAAAATTAATAAATATTAGCATAAAGACATAAAGAGAACTAGAGAAGACTTACCATGGTTTGGAGAGGCGGCGGCCGGCGGGACGAGGCAGGCAGGCAGCAGCCGGTGGCGGACGGCGGTGGCGCGGCGGCGGACGGGCGGAGAGCGAGGCTGTGAGGCAGAGGAAGGAGGAGTGCTGACTTGCTGTTCTTCTCGCCCCCAAGCATGCTTTATAGAATGGATTAATGTTTGGCTATTGGATTGGGCTCAGTTTTTGGCCCAATCCATTTCTGATTTCATTTTTTTTATATTACTTAGTGAAACGACGTCGTTTTACTAATGTGAAACGACGTCGTTTTACTACTTAGGTATTAAAAAAATAAGGCCAAACGAAACGACGTCATTTTAGTACGTATGAATTAAAAAAAAGAAGGCCGCACGCGGCCTTCTTCTTCGGCACGCGCACATCCGTACCGGAGACGCGCTCCCGCCTCCTCCTAGCTCTGGCCGCCGATCTAGGTAGGGCTCCAGCCCTACCTAGCGTACCATTGATTCCGCCAATGCCCACATGCACCAAACGACTCATAAGACAAGCTAACACACCAAGAAAAGCTCAATGTCTTAAAACTAAAGAAAGAAATAAGCATAAAAATTGAATCAAAAACATCAATTATCAACAAAAAAAACACTCTCTAAGTTCAATTTATAAAGTAATAGATTTGCAAACTCTATAAATCCAACATCTTCCATACTCCCTCTGTTCAAACTATTTTTTCGGAGAGAGAAAAATGAAGAAGAATACATTATTACATGTTTTCTTGCCCATGTGCTGGTGGGGTACCTTCATTTTATATTCCTTTTCCATTTAATTTTATCTTTTTTCAACATAAAAAATGAATAAAAGCTGGCCAAAAAAGGAAATAAAGTGAAGAATGTAAAAACAGTTGGAACATCTTAAAAAGAAAATAGTGCAAAAATAGTTGGTAAAGGGAGTACAATCAAATGCATCCTCATCAACATCTCATATCTTTTCATTTAATCAATATTATCTTGAGTTAATTTTCCATATGACCATATGTTTTGGTAAAAAATGTCAATATGACCCCATAAAGTTTAAAAGTGTGATTATAACCCTATATTTTGGTTGAAAGTGCCCATATGACCCTGACAACCTAAATTTGGCCGAAAATCAATAAAATGACAATTATATCCTGATTTAAAAATATTTTTAAAAAATAAATTAAAAAATCCTTTTTGCCTTTAAGATTCGCCCTCGCCATAAACTACTCTCTCATCTTCCCCAAAAACACATGGCCGCCCAGAACATTTCTTACTTCATCTTAATTGTCCATTCCATTTTGCTATAATCAAGTAATAAAGATCCCAAGGCGGAAGGAGATATTTACTTGATCTTTATTCATTCCAGTTCATATAATATGACCCAACATAGTCAATTCCGACTCCTTCCCCCTTCAACTCATTCCAGTTCAGATGCAGCTCCGATTCACGCGCCGATTCCTTCGGCAATGTGGGCAGCGTATGGTCTGCTCTGATTCAAGCGTCGACTCCCTTCTATTGAATGGATGGTGTGGTTTGGGCAGTGGCCAGGCGGGTCTGAGTTTGGGTAGCGACGAGGTGGGTCTGGGTTGAGCGGCGAGATGGGTATGGGTTGAGCGGCGAGGTGGGGTGGGTCTAGGCGGGTGGAGGTATTTCTGGGGGGCTGAGGGAAGGCGGAGGGGCAGTGGAGGGTCAGGGCAGAGTTGACAGAAGGCGGCGGGACAGTGGCGACGGTGATGGTGGCCGGGCGGCGGAGCATGACTACCTCCTGAACTTTGTAAGTTTTTCGAACAGATCGATCGATGCTCTGTGATTTTTA
The DNA here is from genome assembly GCA_037428765.1 of Rubia yunnanensis. Classification (NCBI taxonomy): domain Eukaryota; kingdom Viridiplantae; phylum Streptophyta; class Magnoliopsida; order Gentianales; family Rubiaceae; genus Rubia; species Rubia yunnanensis. Next base: position 11,950,033 of record CM075064.1, read on the forward strand.
ATGAAGATCGGTGTTCTTCTCTGTGATTTATGGAATTATTTTCTCATATGGTCAATTTTTGCTCACCCATTTGTGCAAAAGGTTGTAACTGAATTGAAGATTGGAACTTGAGATAGCTCTATTTAAGGTTCTATTAGTGAAACTTTATGTTATTGTTGGAGGGCTTTTGTCATTTTTATGGTTAGGGTTTATGTGATTTTGTTGACCTCGTTTCGAATTCCCAGATTTCGGTCGCCGATGATGGTGGGGTGACGGCGGCAATGGAAGTGGCAGAGCAGAGGTGGTTATGAAGATGAAGAAGAATTTAGGGATGTTTTTGTTATTATATTTTTAGTTTTAAGACTAGGGGTATTTTCGTTTTTTGGTATTTGGTCAATGTTAGGAATACAAGTCAATGTTGAAATAGTGTCAAAAAGTTATATCGGCACTTCTGATGCAAAAGACAGAGTTATAATCGCATTTTAAAACTTTACAGGGCTATATTGACATTTTTTATCAAAATATAGGGTCATATCTGTATTTTACCTTAATATCATTTAAATTTTAAGGTTAAAATATACCGGTACAATTTTGACCATACCCAATTGCATATTCACCCTATTAATCGTACCCAAATTGTACCCATACTTTATTGATTGTACCCAAAAAAGTCAAACCCCCTTCAAATAAGTTTTTAACCGTACCTGATACGAGTATCATGGGGTAAAAATCATACCCGTGCTACATGTAAACATAGACCACAAGCTACCGAATTTAATCTTTAGAATTCTGGAAATTACCTGTTATGGAGGGACAAAGAAGTAGCAGTAAAGTCAGGGGAAGGGCGTACTTCCTGAATTCAACCATAAACAGTCACTTCTCTTTGATTTTCATTTTACCAAATACAGGCTGAAATAAGCTGGTTTTTCATTTTGTGAACTTGCAGATGAAAATGATGAAGATGCCGAGTGTGCAGAATGATTGGATGTGACTCATTGAGAGTTTGGAAAATGGGAGAAATAGAATAGGAACCCGCCGTTGACTGAGCCATTATATTACTGTTGCTGAGCTTTCATGGGAACTGGCTGGGTGGTGTTGGCAATTGGGCGATGACTGATTGTGACATTTTAACCAATTCAAATTTGCTGCGAAAAGGTGAGCCATGTTGAAGAAGAATAACGGGCTCTTGATTCCGCCAAAATGCCAAGGAAGTACTAATACTTGAGAATTAACATGATGAGATTTTATCCTTACGTTGACCAAGGTTCAAACTTATCTCTTTTTTCCGAAAATCAATGAGACTAAATCTCATTATTTTGGGTAAGCGAGTTATAGTTGAAAATTGATTCAACTAATCCATATGTAACACCTGAATTTGCATTGTTAATTTTTTACACTATTCTCTATTAAAGTTTGACCACATATTGAATAGCTATATGAACAACAATATTATCGTATATGATATTGTTCATTTCGTCGTAACAAGTAAAAATTTTAAAATCAACATTTTATTTGTCGTTATATACGTAGGTAAATACATTAATGGTCAAACATGTTTCGTGAACAACATAATAATGATGAGGGTGCAAATCCAGTTGGGGCAGAGGGGTAGCACGCTTCAGTCACAAGTAATCTCTCAACTTTTATGAGGGGTCATCTAATAAAAATCATACTCCCTCTGTCTCATCATAAGCAGCACACTTGCTATTTGGCAGTTAACAAGATTAAATTTTGACCACATATTTGAATAGATATATAAACAATACATTATCGTTGGATTCGTCGTAATAAGTAGTTATTATATATTGACTTTTTATTTGCCGTTATTATACGTTAACATGTTTCTTGAAGACCGCAAAAAAGATTTTGTGCAGATTAGTGGGATATGGGGAGTACTAAAAGTTAATATATTTCTAACCATAAGTCTTCTTGTCAGGTGGGATTATAAATAAATTGCAATGTGTTCTCACAGTTCATCTTTATAAGTGGGTGTGTAATCCTCCAGATACTAGCTTGCTTCATTGCATTGAGATTGCAGAGAGTTCAGCTGGACCCCCAATAACCGATAATGCGTGCAGGATCTTCGAGTCTTTGCTCACCACCCTGCAGCCCCTTGCTAGTTTTGCCGCAAAATGTCTGTGTTTTTCTTTACTGAAGTCCACACTTGAAAATTGATGATCAACATACCTACATTTCTTTAGCTATTATAGTTGAATGTCCTCCGCCATCCCATTCTCTTCGCATGGATCATCATACAGTGTCGTTCCTTGTTAAAGATCTTCTTGTTTGGGTCTGGGTTTAGCATATTTGTTTCTTTATGTAATCTTTGAACTCTCGTAATCTCATAGATTGACTGTATAGTGTCATTGACCTGTGCTAATTTTGTAGGCACCTAGTCAATTGTCATCTTATTCCTAGATCACCACATAGCTCAAATACAATATTTGCTGGTATTGTCATCGTATTCGCTGATATACTCTTGTCTCTTTTTTGCAGATTCGGGTTTCTTGGATATGCTCTTGTGTCATCCTCAATATTTAACACTACCTAGAATACTGTTATGGCAAAGTATTTTCTACATCTGTGTGGGTCTTGGTCTTCTAGTACGATGTGTTGATCTTGATGGAAGGTTCTTTAGCTTGTTTTCCCAAGCAGTATAATATCTTGACTTAACAGTGTACTTTTTCAAATTTTCTTTCTCTCATACTCGATAGTTGGCTGCTCCAAAACTCTGTTGTGAAATGTGAATTTTGTTGATATCCTTCCTTAATTTTATCTATAGGGAACATTTTATTAAGGAGGGAAATTCCCCATGCCATATTGTTGTCGATTAGATCACTACCTTTAAACCCCTAGCATCAGAAGGATTTGCGTTTGGAAGCGATTAGGAACTGATCACTACTGGAAGATACTCCCATAGGCACCGGTATTTCACCGCATAGGCACCGGTATTTAGAGCATTTTCATACCGGTGCCTAAGTGACCTGGTACAAGAATGTAGTTTCATAGGCACCAGTAAGTTGTGCCGGCCAGTGAGAATAAACTCACTAGCCAGAATATGAAATCCAGAAATTCATAACGAACAGCTGGACGAACAAGACACAAAAAAAAGTTCATATAAAAAACAGGAAAATTCATAACCACAATCCAAAAGTTCATTACATATATTTGAAAATACATTACAACCCTTAATTCATGAAACAAGCTAGACTTAAACATATATTAACAACCCTAGATAACATAAAAACCAGAACCTAATCTACATAAACCCTAGATAATATCAACAAACCATAACCGTGAAGGTGATATCGGACGCAAGGGTTGCTAGAATATGAAAGAAAAGAGGAAAAAAAAGGAAAGGAAAAGTGAAGATGAAAAGAGGAATGGTACTTGAGGAACTATAGAGCCGAACGTTGGAAGTGATTTCACAAAGTGAAGAATAAATGAAAAGGAGTTTGGAAAGACGAGTTTATACAATAGACTGAGCAATTAAAGGATAGTATAAAATGACAGAAAGAGTTAAAAGATTCTTATTCGGAGAATCAAGTCGTCCAGATTAAGCATCCAATTCAACTAATATTTTACAATCACATGAAATCCAATATGTTTTACCAAGTCAAAGTATTAACTCAATCTATAGTCATGGAATACTAAATTTTACTAGTTCATATTCAGTTAAAATTCATGAGCAAGTCATACCCATGCATCAAGAATTCGAATCCATTAGATTACTTTCTCAAGTATATTCATAAGTATAGAGAACAAGGATATAGGTTTTTACATTTTGGTTTAATTCAAATAGCTTTACATCCACTAGTAAGATTAGGAATTGATACTCCAATATTTATGGCCTTAAGAGATGATAGATTTAAAACATACAAAGATCCATTATTAGCTATGGTACAAACTAATATATGTAATGGAACAATAAAAAAAATTTTGTATCCCAAATTACACGGTTAGCCTGACGAACCCTCATATAATGGATTCCTTAAAATTAGACATCCAATTAAAGCAAAACAAAACAATATAAGACACAGAACATTTTGTATTAGTATATAGGATTTATTTTAAATTAATGGGGTCATTTATTCCAGCCGCTTTAAAGCTAAATCCAACAGAAAAGGATGAATCAATATATGTTACCACAAATTCGGGTAATACAAATATAGAAGTCCCAAAATTATTAAAATGGAATGAAATAACTATTCCAGAAGAATTAATAGCAGAACGACCAATAAGCATTCAACGAAATATAAGAATTACTGAACCCTCAACCATTAATGAACAAAAAGACGGGAAAATACTCATAAAATTTAATGGATCCATGTTTAGCAGGTATATATAAAACCATAGAGATAATCAAGAGTCCAGTATAAATGATTATCAATTACCTAGGTATTCAATGGCCGATATTCCCTCAAGTTTTCAAGACTCAAAAATTAGATATTCAACCCCTTTACTAGAAATAATTCAGGATTCTAACTCATCAATAGGATCACCTACTTATAGTCAAATGAGGAATACGGAACTAAACATGATGACTAGGATTACAGAATTTGAAATTGATAAGGGATATCTGAATAATAATTATTACAGTATCAGAAATATTAAGAATAGACAATTGTTTGAAAAATTGGAAAATAATATTAAAGAAAATCTTAAACGGGAATTTTATGCAGAATTAACTACAAAAGGTATAAAGAGAATGAAAATTTTTATGTGGTTAGAACATTATTTAAGTAATATAATTAGTTATGATAGATTAGAAACTATTCCAATTATTAATGTTCAGTCTAATCTATATAAGAAATGGAAATTACAAGATAATTCAATAATAAGTTCTATTCACCCACCCTTACAAAACATAGAAATTCTTGTAGAAAATAAGTCTATAGTAGCGTCTCCATTTAAATTAGGATCCGAAAGAACAGAAAATGAAACAGTAAATTTAGGAGATATTATAAAAGTTTATCAATAGAATAATTATTCAAACCAAATATTACATACTATAGCCAATCAAGTAGATTTACTATCAACTAAATTGGATAATAAACTAGAAAAATTTCCAAATAAGATTTCTACTCCACATTTCCAAGTATCTTCATTCCCAAGACATGTGGAAAATACAGTTTCATTGTTAAGAAATAACAGCTCTGGACAACATATCCCTAGTACTTCTAGGCAAATAGGAGTTATATCTCAAATTAATCCAGAAGAAAGTAATTCAACAAGCTCTAGTACAACAAGCTCTAGTTCCTCTAAATCCACATCTGATGTAGAATCAGATGATCAATTAAACCATCAGATAGATATAATAGAAAATCAATTTGGCGAATTTCCTACACAAAATCATGATCAACCACCCTTACAATTAAACAAACTAAAGAAACCTAGATATAATAGGAAACATAATAATACAAAAAACTATTATCCAAGACCTACACCTCCTGATATACAATATGGGGAATAGAGGTCCTCATTTAATAGCTATGACGGCTCATCGATCTATCAATGGAATATAGATGGATTATTAGAATATCAAATACTGAATACATTACAAGAAATGGGAATGGCCAGAATTGCATATAAGGCTCAAATTCATATCACTGAACCAAATATTGTAATGTTATTAGTAACAGGATTTACAGGACAATTAAAAGGATGGTGGAATAACCATCTCGCTTTAGAAGATAAGCAATCCCTTGTAAATCATGAAATAGAAGAAGCTCATGGAGAAGGAGAGAATTTGGAATATGTTATGGTACAAGATGGATCCACATTTTTAATCTATGTTATTTTAATGTACTTTGTAGGATGATGAAGAGTTAAATAGTTATAAGATATGTCTAACTAATTTATGATGCCCTTCATTAACTGACTTCAAATGGTATAAGGATATATTCTTAACTCAAGTGCTAAGAAAAACGGATTCAAACTCCCCATTATGGAAAGAAAAATTCATCACAGGATTACCAAATTTATTTTCACAAAGGATAATCACCAACCTACAAAAGACATTAGGAACAGACCAAATAGATTACAATAGTTTAACTTTTGGACAAATATGTGCTTTTATTAAAAAAGAATCTTTAACATTATGTCAAGACTTAAAAATACAACGCAAATATGGGTCAGAAAGAAAGGAAATGGGGTCATTTTGCCAACAATTTGGCATTATGGGTATCAAGCCTCCATCATCCCAACATAAATCTAAATACAAAAAATACAGAAATCCAAAATACTACAGGAAAAATACTACAAGCACAGATTTTAATAAAACCAAAAAAAATTATAAGAAAAATAATAAGTACAAAAACATTCAATGTTTTAAATGTAAAAAATTTGGTCATACCGCGTCCCATTGCAAAACAGAGAAAAAGATCAATTTACTATTTTATGACGATCAGGAATTCAAAAATAAATTACTAACACTACTAATAGATAATTCTGATAGTGAACATCAGCATTCTGAATCCAGTTCAGATAGCTCTAATAATCCAGATATATGTCAATGCAAAATCTCAACAATTAATATGCTTAGTAGTTCGAAAACTAAAAAACAAGTATTATTGGATATGATTGATAAAATAGGAAATTCAGAAGACAAGTCAGATTATTTAAACAAGTTAAAGGCTGATACCAAAATCAACCCGGGTAATAAAATCAAAGTCAACCAAAAAATAAAACTTAAAATAAGAGAATTAAAGCATAGTATGAATAATATTAAAGCATAGTATGAATAATAAAACTTACAACTTTCATTGAATGATGATTCACACAAAATAAGTTGAGGCTAAGGACGGTTTTGGGATGAGGGGAAGTAATTACAGAAGAGAGTTTATGATTACAAAGGATGTTGGTTCTTTTTTGGGTGAAACTTCGAATGCCCCTAAATGAATAAGCTCTTTCTTATTTATAGAAGAGGCCGATACCTTATTTATTACAAATTGAAATACGGATTTCAAATCCGCATTATTGTTGTCCTGGATAATGGGGTATGTGCCCTCCATTTTACTTTGTCTGGCTGCTTTGGTTGAAATAAATGGAGTGTGGGTCCCTCCATTTTAACTTGTCATGGTTTTTTTTGAAGAAGTGGCGTGTAGGTCTCACCATGATGAATTGTCGATTGAGTTCATTCTTGCGTCACTGCATACTTCATTCATAGATCGAATGAGTCTTGACTAAACTGGTCAATATCTGGAATAGGTTCGGATTTGACTGTCATGGCTTCTTGGCTTTTGAGCTCTCTGTAGATGGCTACAATTTTTTGAAAATCTTCACTCTGCTCAATGGCTTCCAGACTATCTGATTCTTGGATCTGAGGACTGATAGTTGGTGTTGGTAATGAAATAGAGTTTACTAGGTGTTGAATCAGTTTTTGTCTTTAGGCCCTATTATCATCTTTGAATATAATTTTGAGTTTTTCACCAGTTTGCAAATAATGAGACACTGCTATGGGGGAGAAAAACTCAGGTTTATAAGTGTTCCACCACTTAATTTTGAATTGGCGAATTAAGGAACAAGTCAGATTTGGATAGAATGGTTTGATCTGAAAGCTCCACGCAAAAATTCATGTAACTCTAAAAAGAGAATGAAAGAACACATGTTTCTCGAAAGGTTTATGTGGACTGAGTCTTTTGAACGTTTTAAAACCTTCTAAAACCAAAGGGGGTAGGATATCAGGTGATGGTCCTATGTTCATCCATCAATGGTAAAACCACATTGGAATATTATCAGTAAAACTTTGATGAAAATTAATAAACCAAGAGTGGTCGAAGGACCTGATATAGAGAACTCTGTACCAGGCATTCATGTAATCTGTATAATTAAATCCTGGAGGTGAATATGGGATTGAAAATATTGTGATAGAATGGATACTTTGAAACTGTCTGGATCTAAGAATTTACTTAATGTATAATTTTGAATAATCTATTCGATTACAATCATTTTTGTTTTTGATATGCTGGATATCTATGGATTGAGTATCCACAAGGATGAGTTCATAATAAGTTTGGGTTTTTTATATATCATCGGTCAACCAGGGACAGGTAGACCTGAATATACTATTGACAAAAAGTTTTAATTGAGGAATATCCTGTTCTGTTTGGAAATGGGTAATCAGTAAGTGTTCAGGATTAGACTTATCAGAATAGGGATGAATTTGGGTTTGATTTTAATGGAATAGTCTGTTGGGTAGGAGTTGAAGAAGTTGAAGGATGTGGAGTAACTGGCCTTGGTGGAGTAGCCATAATATAATTTGAGGTAAGGGGTGATGGTTGAGTTAATCTGGCATATGGAGTTATAGCCATAGTAGCATAGGTGAGAGGTGGAAAATCTTGATTGGGTACCAAAGGAGTTAGAGGTTTTGGAGTAATGTAATCTTTTGCTGTCCTTGAATTAGAATAGCTGGCATTTGAATGATCACTCATGCTTCCCTGTCAGGAATTCACGAGTAAGAAAATCTGGAAGAGAGTTATCATTCCCTTTAATAAACTGAATATCGAAATCAAAAACTTATAAAATAGCTTGCCATCTGGCAAAAATTTGTTTGGAAACTAAGTTTTTAACATCTTTTTGTAAAATTTCTTTGGCTGATTGGCAATCGATCTTTAATAAAAACTGTTTGTTATAGAAATCATTTTGAAATTTTGAAATGTATAAAACAATAGATAAAACTTCTTTTTTAACTGTTGAGTAATTAATTTGTGCATGTGACCATAGGCCTGAATGATATCTAACTATGGATTCTTTTCCTAAGTATAACTGTTTCAATACTCCACCGTATCCTAATTCTGATGCATCTGTTTCAATAATCATAAATGCAGATGGATGTGGAATGCCTAGGCACGGTAGTGACTTGGCTTTTTAATTTTATTTCTTTTATAATTTGGGTATGTTTATATGTCCAAGGTGATGGATTATTCTTTAATCTGTCATACAAAAGTTTACATTTTATTTTAATTTTTGGGGAAAAAATCTGATATGTAATTTAAGCATCCTAAAAATCTCTGTAGCTGAGTCTTGTCTTTAATTTCATCTGGGAATTTGTCTGCAAATTCTATGGCTCTTTGTATTGGGGTGATCGTCTCTAAATGGATATGATATCCTAAGAATCTTATGTTTGTTTGGAATAACTTCATTTTAGCTTCTGATATTACTAATCCATTTTTCTTAATAATATGAAGTAATGTTGTTAAATGTTTAATATGACTATCTATAAAATTGGAATAAACCAATATATCATCAATATATACTATCACAAATGTGGAATAAGGACTAAATATGTCATTCATAATTTTCTGGAACTCAGATGGAGCATTTTTTAATCCAAAGGGCATCACATTCCATTGATATTGCCCGAAGGGGACAACAAATGTTGTTTTATATTTATCTGTTTCATTTATTGGATTTGCCAATAACCTGATTTTAGGTCAAATTTGGAGAATACTTTCGCATTGACTAGCCTATTGATCAAATCTCTTTTATTAGGAATAGGATATCTAATCCATTTTAATACCTTTTTTAATGGTTTATAATTGATAACTAATCTTGGAACTCCTCTTTCTTTTTCAGCTTGTTTGTTTACATAAAATGCTGAACAACTCCATGGGGATTTTCTTTTTCTAATTAATTTCCTGTCTAAATGGTTTTGGATTTCTGCTTTACATAATTCTATTATTTCTGCATTCATTTGAATAGGTCTAGCTTTAGTGGGTATATCTTGTTCGTTGAAATCTGGTTCATATGGTAAGGAGATTATATGTTTTTTTCGATTCCAAAAATCATTTGGATGATTTGAACAAACTTGGTTTTTAAATTCATGTTCTAATGTTGCTACTTTGGTGCTAATTGTTTTACTAATTAGTTGTTCTTCTATTTTTGAGAAACTTAATTCTTCTTTTAAAAATGTAACATCTTTTTGTTTATTATTTAATAACCATATATTTTTATATATAGAATTTGTTTGTAACAAATGCAATTCTATTTGGCTTGGTGGGTTAATGAATTTAAATAATAATTGGCGTCCTAATATTTTGGTGCTAATTCCCTTTTGAGTTTTTGTAAATGGGGTTATCTGATATAAAAACGGATTTCCTAATACTGCGTCATGTGATGAATTTTATAATATAAGGAATGATTGTTTAATACAGTACTTGTTATTACATACAAAACCATTTGTTAGCTTTTTATGAATTGTCATTGGAGTTCCATTTGCTGCTAATAATTTTTCATTTGTCTTGGTTAAATATTTACTTGGGATTATTCCTGTTCTAATGCATGAAGTATCTGCTCTGCTATCTATTAATGCAATGACCTGAATACCAAAATCTTCTACCCCTATAGTGACTAAGGAATACCATTTTTCCATATTAATTTTATGAATAGCATTAAAGAAATGTTCGTCGGTTGGGATGTTTGGATTGATATCAATATTTAGACTAGTAGAGGGCCAATCTTTGTCTGGATGTATTCCTATAAGTTTTAATTCTAATTCTAGATCTTTTTCTTTTAATGTCTTTGGTTCCTATTTTAATAAACTAATCTCTTTTTTAATTTTTTAATTTCTATTTTTAAATCATCAGATTTTACTGGTGTTTTCTTTTCTTTTTCTGAATACTTATTAATTGTATTTGATAAGCTGAACGCCTCTTCTATCGTAGGTTTTTCTTCTTCTTGGATTAGTTCCTTTAACTTGCTTAAATAATCTGACTTCTCTTCTGAATTTCCTATTTTATCAATCATATCCAATAATACTTGTTTTTTAGTTTTCGAACTACTAAGCATATTAATTGTTGAGATTTTGCATTGGCATATATCTGGATTATTAGAGCTATCTGAACTGGATTCAGAATGCTGATGTTCACTATCAGAATTATCTATTAGTAGTGTTAGTAATTTATTTTTGAATTCCGGATCGTCAGAAAATAGTAAATTGATCTTTTTCTCTGTTTTGCAATGTGACGCGGTATGACCAAATTTTTTTACATTTAAAACATTGAATGTTTTTGTACTTATTATTTTTCTTATAAATTTTTTTGGTTTTATTAAAATCTGTGCTTGTAGTATTTTTCCCGTAGTATTTTGGATTTCTGTATTTTTTGTATTTAGATTTATGTTGGGATGCTGGAGGCTTAATACCCATAATGCCAAATTGTTGGAAAAATGACCCCATTTCCCTTCTTTCTGACCCATATTTGCGTTGTATTTTTAAGTCTTGACATAATGTTAAAGATTCTTTTTTAATAAAAGCAAATATTTGTCCAAAAGTTAAATTATTATAGTCTATTTGGTCTGTTCCTAATGCCTTTTGTAGGTTGGTGATTATCCTTTGTGAAAATAAATTTGATAATCCTGTGATGAATTTTTCTTTCCAAAATGGGGAGTTTGAATCCGTTCTTCTTAGCACTTGAGTTAAGAATATATCCTTATACCATTTGAAGTCGGTTAATGAAGGGCATCGTAAATTAGTTAGACATATCTTTGAACTATTTAACTCTTCATCAGTATTATATCTATCCGATGGTTTAATTGATCATCTGATTCTACATCAGATGTGGATTTAGAGGAACTAGAGCTTGTTGTACTAGAGCTTGTTGAATTACTTTCTTCTGGATTAATTTGAGATATAACTCCTATTTGCCTAGAAGTACTAGGGATATGTTGTCTAGAGCTGTTATTTCGTAAATTTTGTAAATCATGAAAGCGATCCGTCTTGTACCATAACATATTCTAAATTCTCTCCTTCTCCATTAGCTTCTTCTATTTCATGATTTACAATGGATTGCTTATCTCCTAAAGCGAGATGGTTATTCCACCATCCTTTTAATTGTCCTGTAAATCCTGTTACTAATAACATTACAATATTTGGTTCAGTGATATGAATTTGATCCTTATATGCATTTCTGGCCATTCCCATTTCTTGTAATGTATTCAGTATTTGATATTCTAATAATCTATCTATATTCCATTGATAGATCGATGAGCCGTCATATCTATTAAATGAGGACCTCTATTCCCCATATTGTCTATCAGGAGGTGTAGGTCTTGGATAATAGTTTTTTTGTATTATTATGTTTCCAATTATATCTAGGTTTCTTTAGTTTGTTTAATTGTAAGGGTGGTTGATCATTATTTTGTGTAGGAAATTCGCCAAATTGATTTTCTATTATATCTATCCGATGGTTTAATTGATCATCTGATTCTACATCAGATGTGGATTTAGAGGAACTAGAGCTTGTTGTACTAGAGCTTGTTGAATTACTTTCTTCTGGATTAATTTGAGATATAACTCCTATTTGCCTAGAAGTACTAGGGATATGTTGTCTAGAGCTGTTATTTCTTAACAATGAAACTGTATTTTCCATATGTCTTGGGAATGAAGATACTTGGAAATGTGGAGTAGAAATCTTATTTGGAAAATTTTCTAGTTTATTATCCAATTTAGTTGATAGTAAATCTACTTGATTAGCTATAGTATGTAATATTTGGTTTGAATAATTATTCTGTAGATAAACTTTTTTAATATCTCCTAAATTTACTGTTTCATTTTCTGTTCTTTCGGATCCTAATTTAAATGGAGACGCTATTACAGACTTATTCTCTACAAGAATTTCTATGTTTTGTAAGGGTGGGTGAATAGAACTTATTATTGAATTATCTTGTAATTTCCATTTCTTATGTAGATTAGACTGAACATTAATAATTGGAATAGTTTCTAATCTATCATAACTAATTATATTACTTAAATAATGTTCTAACCACATAAAAAATTTCATTCTCTTTATACCCTTTGTAGTTAATTCTGCATAAAATTCCCGTTTAAGATTTTCTTTAATATTATTTTCCAATTTTTCAAACAATAGTCTACTCTTAATATTTCCGATACTGTAATAATCATTATTCAGATATCCCTTATCAATTTCAAATTCTGTAATCCTAGTCATCATGTTTAGTTCTGAATTCCTCATTTGACTATAAGTAGGTGATCCTATTGATAAGTTAGAATCCCGAATTATTTCTGGTAAAGGGGTTGAATATCTAATTTTTGAGTCTTGAAAACTTGAGGGAATATCGGCCATTGAATACCTAGGTAATTGATAATCATTTATACTGGACTCTTGATTATCTCTATGGTTTTCTATATACCTGATAGACATTGATCTATTAAATTTTATGAGTATTTTCCCGTCATTTTGTTCATTAATGGTTGAGGGTTCAGTAATTCTTATATTTCGTTGAATGCTTATTGGTTGTTCTGCTATTAATTCTTCTGGAATAGTTATTTCATTCCATTTTAATAATTTTGGGACTTCTATATTTGTATTACCCGAATTTGTGGTAACATATATTGATTCATCCTTTTCTGTTGGATTTAGATTTAAAGTGGCTGGAATAAATGACCTCATTAATTTAAAATAAATCCTATATTCTAATACAAAATGTTCCGTGTCTTCGATTATTTTGTTTTGCCATAATTGGATGTCTAACCGTGTAATTTGGGATACAATTAAATCTTATTGTTCCATTACATATATTAGTTTGTACCATAGCTAATAAAGAATCTTTGTATGTTTTAAATCTATCATCTCTTAAGGCCATAAATATTGGAGTATCAATTCCTAATCTTACTAGTGGATGTAAAGCTATTTGGATTAAACCAAAATGTAAAAACATATATCCTTGTTCTCTATGCTTATGAATAGCTACTTGAGAAAGTAATCTCATGGATTGGAATTCTTGATGCATGGGTAGGACTTGCTCGTGAATTTTAACCGAATGTGAACTAGTAAAATATAGTATTCCATAACTATAGATTGAGTTAATACATTGACTTGGTAAAACATATTGGACTTCATGTGATTGTAAAATATTAGTTGAATTGGATGTTTTATCTGGACGACTTGATTCTCCGAACAAGAATCTTTTAACTCTTTCTGACATTTTATACTATCCTTTAATTGCTCAGTCTATTATATAAACTAGTATTGCTTATGTGTACAGGGACTCCATCTATACCTTGCGTGGACCACCTCTCAAGCTGACCAACCGTCTTACAGGCTCCGGACACTGACCAAACCGCCTAACACAAGAAATCTAATACACACTCTAGACTTTGCAATTATTGATAAAGTAGACTAGAAGAACAAGTTAACAAAAACTAGCTCTGATACCAAAATCAACCCAGGTAATAAAATCAAAGTCAACCAAAAAATAAAACTTAAAATTAGATAATTAAAGCATAGTATGAATAATATTAAAGCAGAGTATGAATAAGAAAACTTACAACTTTTATTAAATGATGATTCATACAGAATAAGTTGAGGCTAAGGACGGTTTTGGGATGAAGGGAAGTAATTACAGAAGAGAGTTTATGTTTTTCTGCTACACAGTAGCACCGGTATGACTGAAAAATAATGCCGGTGCTAGTATATTTTGCCCTCTATGTTAACTTTTTCATTTTTACAATTATGTCCATGAGAATAAATTTGGAGGAGGCAAATCACAAAATTGGATAGACCAAAACACAATTACATCAGAGATAATTACGTTATTGAAAATTGGGCTACAATGGGTGAACGGAAGAGGTTGTAACATAATGCTTGGAAAATTACACTGTGACCCAAAATCGTGTTACACCATTACCCATTGCTCCAATATACATGATTTTTATTATTTTTACCTAAATATAGAAATATAAAATAAATAATTTTTTGGTGAAATATTGAAAAATGCTACTACATGTTCTAGAGAAACTTATGGTTGATTGCTTAGAAGTTACAAAGTGAAATCGGAAAGGATTATGATATGTCTTTGTGCTCAATTATTGATAAATATTCCCTTACATACAAGGAAATGAGGGTGTATAGGGTAGCATCACATTCGAGCGGATTTCAATTTGGAGTTACGAGTAAAGTTTTTACTTTTTGCACTTAGGTCCCTCCAAAAAAGTTGAAATCGTCGAATCACAAAATTGGCAGGCTCAAAATGCAATTCAATAATATATTATCGCAACTCTGTAATTTGGGCATGTATGGGTGAACGAAAGGGTCTCGAAAGTCAACATTGATTACTTCTATAAATTTGTGAAAAATTACACTGTGGCCCAAAATTTTATTACCCCCTTACCCATTTCTCCAAAATACATAATTTTTTTATCCTTGCCTAAATATAAAAATATAAAAAATACATGATTTTTTTGGTGAAATATTGAAAAACGCTAGTAAATGTTCTAAAGTAACTTATGATTGATTACTTGGAAGTTACAAAGTGAAATTGGAAAGGATCATGGATATATTTTTATGCTCACTTTTTTATAAATATTCTCTTACAGACATGGAAAATACAATGGGGGTGTATAGGGTAGCATCAAGTTTGAGCGGATTTCAATTTGGAGTTACGAGTAAAGTTTTTACTTTTTGCACTTAGGTCCCTCCAAGAAAGTTGGAGTCGTCGAATCACTAATTGGTGGAACAAAAATGCAATTCAATAACATATGATCGCAACTCTGCAATTTGGTCACGTATGGGTGAACAGAAGGATCTCGAAAGTCAACATTGATCACTTCTATAAATTCTTGAAAATTTACACTATGGCCCAAAATTGTGTTCTCCCATTACCCATTGCCCCAAAATACTTTTTTAAAAAACAAATTCTCGCCTAAATATAAAAATATAAAATAAATAACTTTTTGGTGAAATATTGAAAACGGTAGTACATGCTGTTAGGTAACTCATACCATAAACCTATTTTCAAGAGTAACTCATACCATAAACCCATTTTAAAAAAATTTCTACATGCACATGTGCCATTCCTCAATGTTCCAGTAGTGCTAGCTAATTTCCCACTCGAATTATACCCGCCAAAATTCCTAGGCACCGATTTTAGGCACTGACATTCAGTGTACCAATGCTGGATTTATTCATAAGCACCGATTTTTGGTGCATCGGTGCTGGATTTATTGATAGGCACGGGTATTTTTATTTTGTAGCACCAGTAGCACTAACATACAGGTGCCTATGTACCTTTTGTTCTAGTAGTGTATTGATTCGAAATCTAGTTGGCTTGGATGTCGATGTCTTTCTCTGTCACAATCTTCCATTTTAGATGTGCTTTAATTAGTTCTGCTCCCCACAGTAAGCCTATCCATCCCCAAGAGTCACCTTGTTTTGGTAGTCTGTTCAGTAGGTCTTGTCGTTTTCAGTATTTTTCCAAGAAGAACCTGGAGAAGAATGATTCTTTATTCATGAATAACGGCCATGTTTGCTTTCCCAGCATCACATCACCTGGTTCATCTCTACCATTGATCAAATACCTTGCCCTCTTAACCACTTGGAGTAGGACAACTTTTACTGTGCTTTCCAGTGGATTCCTCTCCTTTCTAGGTCACCCATCCAAATAAAACATGTCATATGTTTGTCCACCGCTTTGGCGATGTAACCAAGATTCTAAAGGTTCTGATGGTGTATAATGCTAACACTATTCATACATGCTTGCCTTGGGTTATTTGGCCCATGACCGACACATCACTCTTTCTACAGACTGTCGTTGTGGCTATGGACTTTTTTTTCCAGGAATTAAACATCTTCACCTTGGAGCCTTTGAATTTTATGTTGTGGTTTAGGTATTTCACTTGTAAGAGATCCTCATTCACATTAATGTTGGGCTTTTTCTCTTCAAATTCCAAAAGGATTAATCAATAAGAGTTGAAGAGTTTTTTCATTCATGAATGGGCAACTCAAGGGACAGTTCATTAGTCAGAAATTCCAAGAGTTAGATTCATGAATTGGAAGACTTTTCGTCTACACTCAAACTCTTATAAATAGAGGGAGAGTTAGGGAGTTTAGGTAAGTTTTATTCAGACATCTATTATGGTTTGAGAATTCTTCACTGTGGGTTAGGTGTGAGTTTTGTAGACATATATTCCGGTCTTAAGATCACCCTTTTGTATTTTTAATCCGTGGGAAAGATGTAGTCACTTCTGAATCTGTAATCTGGTCGGATGGTCCTGCGT
This sequence comes from Rubia yunnanensis, assembly GCA_037428765.1. NCBI lineage: Eukaryota > Viridiplantae > Streptophyta > Magnoliopsida > Gentianales > Rubiaceae > Rubia > Rubia yunnanensis. The sequence continues at coordinate 11,967,026 of CM075064.1, forward strand.
GACATCCTGACATTTGTAATTTGTCTGGCTCATTTGGGCAATAAGATTAATCTATTTCTGCTCGTGAAGGTAGCCAACATGTTTGGTGAACCACATAAATTTTGTGTTATGTTTTCTTGTTTTCTTTTTCTGTCATCTTGAGCTGCGCAAGGGGATTAATTTTCCCAAAAAGTGGCACTAGAGCTACCCGATGATACAACAATTAAAGGTCATCCTGATCAGGTTTGAGGTGTGGGTGTCTGGCTGACTACAAAAGCAGATTTCTCGAAGTTGATCCATTTTTCACGGAATAACCATGAATAGATTTAGGGTAGAACCAGTTTCTTTGCACCTCATTCCGTAACTTCAAAGAATAACAAACATTTGTCTGCAAAATTTAGAATAATAACATTTATCAGACTAAATTCAGATGGCTCTCCGAGGAAACCAACCCAATTTTGTTGATGACTTGATAAAAGTTGTCTAAGTTGTTACTGTGCTAAATCCTCTAGTATATTTCAACTATTCGACATTATGCAATTTTCGTGAATACGCCAAAAAATCACAACCAAACGCAGTTGGGGTGACTGCATTCGTGCTCAGACTCACTATTCTCATAACTGCAGAGGCATATTTTGCCATCTCATCGACGATTGTAGCTCTGTTACAGTGAGATGCGCTGTAGACCTGATCAGAAGTTACCATTGGAGAAGTAGAGCTCCGCCGACGAAAGAGGGGAATGGACGATTTTACCGTATTTGCGATTCAGCCCCTGAACTTCAAAGTTTATTTTAAATGTGAGCCCAAATAAATAATTATTATACTTAACCCCTAAAATTTGATATACTCTTATTTTATAGTTCTATAATCTTTAGAGAAAAATGCATTTTTAACCACATGTTTTGGTCAAGAGTGAATTTTTAACCCGATGTTTTATCAAAAATGCATTTTTAACCCTATGTTTTGGTCGAAAGTGTCAGTATAACATTGTAAAAATCTTAAAGTGCCAATCTAACCCTAAGATTTTGGCGAAAGTGCCAATCTAACCCTGACAACTTGAAATTGGCTGGAAAATGTGAAATGACTATTATACCCTTGAGTTATTTTTAAAAATAATAAGAAATAACCATTATACCCTCTTCTCTCTCTTCTTCAAATATTTCGTCTTCCCCGAACCCTCTTTTTCAGATCTCGCTCCATCGTTGCCTATATTCTCGCTCCAACGCTGCCATTAACAATGACAAATTGCCATTCCGCTACTTCTTTTTTTTTCTTCTTCAACGACATTCCTCATCGCCAATGTATGCTCGTTGGTTACTCGGTGGCGTGGTGTTCGCTCATATGGCCGTGGCGTGATGTTTGCTTGAAATCTCACTGGGTGGAGCGCTCGAGATCGCCATCCACTAGGCTAGGGTTACATCGAGGGTAAGGTTACGGCGGGAGTAGGGTCACGGCCAAGGTAGGGTTACGAGTGATCGGTGGTGCTGGAGATGGTGCTGGGAAGGTGGTGCTGGAGATTGGTGGGGAAGGAGGTGATGCTAGCTAGACACCAGTGGCGGAGTAACACTCGGTGGTGGCGCTCGGCGGCGGTGGTGGCGCTCGGCGAAGGAGGTGATTTTAGGGTGTTTGAAGATGATGAAGAAGAAGCCAATGGGTACAATGGTCTTTGAATATTTTATTTTAAGGTTAGGGGTATTTTTGTGTTTTTAGATTATGTCAATGCCTGAATACCTTTAGTCAACAGTGGAATAATGCAATTTGGGTATGTCTGCACCATTGCTCAAAATCTTAGGGTTAATATAATACTTTCAGATTTTACAGAGTCATTCATGTCTGGACTTTCAAAATTTAATATAGTTATTTATGCAATTCACCCTAATCTTTATTTACCCACTGATCTTATCACAAGACGGTCGCAGGAGACGGACACTTATGTGTAATAACATTTTATTAATTTCTCTTAGCTCTGGCTAATCTTTTGTTAAAATTTTAACTTCTACCACTATAGCAAATTTTGTTGTCTTTCAATAAAGACTAAATTATTTTTTTGATCCCCGATTGCAAAACAACCCTCGTTTAGTACCCCACAAATTTAGAACGATTTGTTTGGTCCCCAAAGGTGGTTTTCAGGTAAAGTCAATGGTAGAATTGGTCATAATTTG